>OY723405.1:1479501-2889101 GCA_963210345.1 Inga oerstediana
TCATGTGCTTGTGGCTATGAATGAATGATTAGGCGAGGAGAGCTCTTGGGGCACTTAAAGGATTAGTGAAGCTGCAAGCATTAGTGAGAGGTCATAATGTACGAAAACGAGCTAAACTAACACTGGAGTGCATGCAAGCTGTCATTCGAGTTCAAACTCGAGTGTGCCAACAGCGAGCCAAGAGGCTCTCACAACATGAAAGAGCCAGAGCTTACACAGACGAGCGTGGGACAGATCAGGAAGTGTGGATGCGCTGGGATGACCACCCACGAACGGTTGATAACATTCGAACTCTTCTACAGAGAACAGAGGAAGTTTCCTTGAGAAGTGAAATGTCCCTGGCTGATGCCTTCTCTCATCAGGTTCGGTTCTACTTGTTCTTATTTCTTCAAGTTTTATTTTCAAAATTTAGCCAGCTTGTTCCCATGATCTTTACTTGCAGATATGGACAACTGTAGAGAAGCATGCACCAGCGAGGAAGAGGTAGAAGACAGAGCCGGCTCCACGTGGAGGAGAAGATGTAGAGAGAACAGAGTCAGAGCTTCGTGTGGTCCAAGAGACGTTGAAATCGATACATACAGTCCTTACTCTAACCATGTTTTCGCTGATAAGGAGAGATCATATGGTGGGTATAAACCTGAGTTCATTAAACCACCGAGACTTTCATTTTCTTCTCCTAATAAAGCCCACTACGAGGTATCAATGGCAACGACACCACCACCAATGAGGATGAAGCATGTTGAGATGGATTCAGCTGTAAAGTCCAATGCTTTGATGCCTAACTATATGGCAGCCACTGCATCTGCGAAGGCTCGGTCTCGCCCACAAAGCACCCTCAGACACAGGATTTCAACCTCCGAGAAGGATAGAACGGGATCCATTAAGCAACGCCTTTCATTCCCAGCTCCTCTTTTTTGTGGTGGTGTCGACACTTGACAGTGGAGGCACTTCTTATGTATCAGCGGTCCATTTCAAATTGTGTCCTTGTTTGTTACACAAATCCCAAGATGAAATATTTTGTTATGGATTAATGGGGTTTCATGAAACTCTAAAGACCAGCCTTTCCTGGGGCCGATCTTGGGATCAGAACTAAAGTATCTCTAAATCCAAAGCTTAGCAAATTTCAATATTTTTCACGGGTATGTACTTGTTTGTCTTCTGTTTTGTAAGCTTTCTCACCGAGCCATGTGCAAGCGCAATCACCAAAGAAAAACATGATTTGCTCAAACAATATCTGTCTAGTTTGAATAGTTTCCTGTGTCCAGCATCCCTGAGCTCAAAACTGTGAGGCCCCAAGAACGCAGCTGAAATATCATTATATTCCTCTATTATTATGTGCACTCGATCATGCTCCATCTGGCATGTAAGCAGAATTGAGCCTACTTTTTACAGGTTCCCGATGGCTCTGTTGCTCCTAAACACTTTTGCAAAACACACAAAAGTGAATCGGGTCCGGATTTTGGATTTTGGATTTTAGATTCTGTCATAATCCTTTCTCTCTCTCTCTTTTTTTTTCAGAATCTTATTTCCTTCCCCATGTTTGAAAATAGATGGTTCAGCTTTCATATTTTATAAAACTATTATTTTAAAAATAAATAAGTAAAATTATACTATTAAAATATAATCTACACCATTCATAATTGCAATATAAACAAAATTAATTAAAAAAATTTAATTTATAAAACACTATAATCATAATTTTAAAAAATATTAAATCTGAACCATCCATTTTTTGATCTAAGGGTGGAGATGAGATTTTGAGAAGAAAATGAGAAAAACGATTCTGAGAGTATCCTCTTCCGAGTGAATCACATTTTGGTAGGCCTCGTGACAAGTCATTAATGCAATTTTTTACTAGTTTTAGAAAACATGCTGTAAATAAGGGTTAAGGAGTAAAAATACCTATAAATTTTTTTTTTTAAAAGTGTATCCACCACCATGAACTTTTTTTAAGTGTAAAAGTAAATATGAACTTTTAAAAAGAGGGCAAAAGTGACACTTCCGTTAAAATTAACTAATAGTCGTTAACTCCAATGCAAAAGTATCAAAATACCCCTATCTAAAAAATGGTTTAAGGTGCAAAAATATCCATAAAATTTTTTCAAAAGTACATCCACCACCATAACTTTTTTGAATGCAAAAGTAATCATAAACTTTAAAAAACGAGACAAATGTGACACTTCCGTTAGAACTAACTAACAGTCGTTTACTTCAGTACAACCCATGATGATGGTGGCAAGAACGAAGAGGTAGACTTTTTTTTAGAGAGGGGTATTTTAGTACTTTTACACTGGAGTAAACGGCTGTTAGTTAGTTTTAATGGAAATATTACTTTTGCCCCGTTTTTTAAAGTTCATGGTTACTTGCACCCAAAAAAGTTAATGGCAGTGGACACACTTTTGAAAAAAGTTTATGGATATATTTTTGCACTTGAACCTTTTTTTAGATAGGGGGTATTTTTATATTTTTATACTAGAGTTAATGACTGCTAGTTATTTTTAACAGAAGTATTACTTTTTCCCCTTTTTTAAAAGTTCATTGTTACTTTTACACTAAAAAAAAAATTTATGATGGTGGATAAATTTTTAAAAAAAGTTTTTGAGTATTTTTGTTCGCTAACCCTATGAGCAATTTGCCTTTTCCAACTTTTCCCCAATAAAGAATTGGGGTATTCGGTACATATTGAGCAACAAATTTGTAACATTGAAGGAGATCAAAAGGAACAAAATACACTTAGTAAAAAGGCTAGGAGGAGTTACCAAAAAAAAAAAGGCTAGGAGGATACACAGATGTCATTAGTAAACAAAATATAAGTGGGAAAACATAAAAAGCGCAGGCGCAGCTTTACAAGGACAAAAGAGAAAATGCTGCAAAAACAAGTGGTATGTCCGTAGAACAGAGTCACAGGTTGTTCTGATGTTTTTGATGTACAGACCACCTTGGAAAACAATCCTACACATATCCAAAATCCAAATCCTGAGAAAGTTTAAACCGAAACAAGGTTCTCAGGAAGGCAGCTTGGTATGGTTAAAGCGGAGCAAGGCCATATCAGAAGCGGCCCTGGAAGTCCCAACCCTCGGCCTCGGGCTGCTACTGCTACTACTATCAGAAAATGAAGCAAGCGTCTTCTGCAGCACCCCAGATGGAGATGACCCCATTGTTGCCGTAGCGCTCTGCCTGGTGCTGGTCACCAACTTGCTGGGCCTCAACATTTCCGCCAGTGGGCCCCCAGGAGTTGAAGATGAGGCCCAATTAGCTGGGGGATCCATGTGGCCCAAGCCCACATGAACAGCACCCATGTCTTCCTCCACATCACCACCCACTGACAAATCAAGAGAAGGAAGTGATAACTTCTTGTTCGATGTAACAAAAGAGCTCCTTTTGTTGGCATTGATTTCTGCACTCGACCAAGCATCAACGGAAGCTCTTGGTTTTACAGACCGAGGATTTTCTACAGGAACTGCAAGAGAATTGAGGTACAAAGGCAAGCGCTCGTTGTGTTGGTCTCGTTCAGAACTGAAAACATCATATGAATTCGTGTCCTGAGGGCCTTTGGAGCGAGTCATTGAAATTGAGGCGTCGTTATTATAGGAACTTCCACTGTTCAATCCAAGTTTGTTCCGTATCAGAGGATGCCATTGTGGATCCATGGGATTATGGTCTCCTTTCAGCATCCAGTCCACGCCTCTTCGTTTTGCACATTTTCAGATTCACCAAATTAGAAAGAGAAAGGGTCAAATCTAACAATATTAAACGAGCTTTTGATGTACTAGAACCAAAAACAAGAAAAACCGAGTGAGCATAGACACCATAGAAAACATAGTGGCTAAAGAAAACTACCTCTTGACAGAAAATGAACTACCTCATCAACCTCTTTTGACCTTTCGAACGAAGCACTTTAGTTTAATGTGACACCACATTACCAAAGGATGGATTAGAGAAAAAGAAAATGACTTCATCAGATATTCATAGCTTTCATAAAAATTTAAAGCCTCAGTTAATGTGGTGTCCGACCAACCCAACAGAAATCATATTGATGGGAAACCCCCAGGGGAGACTGGGAGGCATGTATTAAGAAGCCAACAATAAAGACAGACATAATAGTAAAGTCCAAAATTCTAGTCACCTTGGAACAGAAGCAGGGGAATCAAAATTTGCAGCTTTGATGCCAAGCTTATCAAGAGAAAGGGAAGATTCAAAGTATGGCTGACAGGTGGTGGCAAACGCAAGAAACGGAGATGAGGATCCGTTCTTACGGATTGTGGAGTTAGAGATGGTGATGGTAGGAGTAGATAAAGAAGGATAATCTCGGCTAGTTCTATTGATTTGCTGATTATTGTTGGTGGTGGCTTGAGTTTCCACATGCTTTCTTGAACGGGGACGACCTCTGTGCATATGACGCTCGCAATACTTGTGGTTAGGGGCTACATATCTTGAACATCTCCATTTTTTCCCATCTGTTCTTCTGCACCTCCCTGGCTCTACATCACTACTGCTTGAAAACCTTAGATTCAAACCTGTATCCGCTGCTAGCAAGAACAAGCCGCAAATATTACATTACAAATTTCAAGAAAGGGGTGAATAGAGAGAGTGCAAAATCAACCCACGTCATTTGCTTCAAGAAAGAAAGCAGAACATCATGAGAAAAAAAGTTCAAGAGAGCTTGTTTCAGACATATATGTAAAAACATCCTTTTTGTTTTTTGGGGCGGGGGTAAGCTAAATACATGATCTTTTGTTGAGAGATAGCACAGATTAAACTTGAAAAGGCACAAAAGGAAATGGGGAGATATGTGCCTCTGGCTCTGTGTGAGAGTGAAGTGGAGCGAATATCCACAAGAACAGAAGGAAGAGGGAATAGCACGTAATGAAAGATGAGAGGGAGACATACAGGGAGAGCGAGAAGCAGGCACAGGAATAAGTAGATGAAGAGGAACAGGAATAGAGGCCATCATGTACTTGTATATCATAGCTTGCCTTTCAAGCTCCTTCAATTGTGCTTTTGTGAAGGGAAATCCCAGTGAAGCTGCCATCAACCCTCCTGCTATGAACACAACCATCACCCAGGTATTATATTTTAAGTGTCTTTTCTCTCTCTTCTGACGCTCTCTTTATATATTCTACAATTAAGGCCGCAAAATCTAATATATATTTATATAGCAAGAAACCCCGAATCATAATTTGTGTAGAGCATTGACTTGAAAGGAAAAATGCAAAAAAACCTGAGGATTTGAAGGCGGTAGAGGCAGAAACGTGAAAAGGCTGCAACTGCAAGGGTCTAACAGGGGCAGCACCAGAAGCAGAAGCAGAGGCAGCATTAACAAAATGGTTTGCATAATTAGTGAGGGACTTGCAAGTTGTAGGACCATCACCATCACCAGAAGCAGCAAAGGAGGGACCATATAGTGAAGGATCGTGATGATTATGAGGAGGGGGAACCATCATCATCATGTTCTTACTAGGGAATGCTTCAACCTTCTGCTTCTGCATCTTCATACCCAGCCCAACAACACCATTGCTGCTATTTTTTGCGGCTACCTTGTCCCAGAAGCCAAATTCACCCATTTGTCATAAAAGGAAAAAATACAAAGAAATAAAGGTAAAAAAAAAAACAACTAATGAAACCACTTTTCCATCCAAAGGAATCTCTCTCACTCTCACAAACACACACACACACACAGACTCAGCTCTTAGCTAGACCCAGCTTTTCAGGTAATAAGCAAGATGTCCCCTGTTTTGTGACCTTTGGAATGGGATGTCTATCTAACAGTTGTTATGGGGTTTATTACATACTCCACCATATGACACACACAGTATCTCTCTCTCTCTCTCTCTCGTAGAAAGCAGTTGTTATAATGATAATGGAGAAAGGTGGGGTGAGGTTGCTGTGAGATTTATGATTGAGTAATGGGTTGCCGCCATTCTCGGCCTTTGATTTGCTTCCATACATCCAACATTCGCACCACACACTAGCAGACAAATTAGTAAAAAGTTACCCCTCCCTCTCTCTCATCATCATTGTGGTATCTATCATTTTCTGCATGTAAGGCTCCAGATCCTCACTGCTCTATCTTGTTTGTATTTGTATATGGAAGATAGCAATGAAGTGAGAGGGGAGAGAGAGAGAGGACTTGGATTGGATTTGGCCACTCTCTCCTCTACTTTCCCTTGCCACCGTTTTCGATGTGTAACGTTACGGCAGCTGGCAGTACGAGTACTAACGCAAAAAGGCTTTGATAACTGCCATCATTATTCGTGAATTATTTTATGCGCGTATATAAATGTGAAAGTCATTCACTGAGTTCATTTATTTTTTATTTTTTTAAAAAAGTAGGGAATTCACCCTTATTTATTGCAGCTTGCAGTTACACCAAAGTGAAGTACCATACACAGTGTCTCCGTCTCTGGGAATGGCCGAAAAATATGATGCACAAAGGTAATACTTGTGCAGCCTTTAATGCTGTTGCCACCTCCAAAGGCTGTCTCCAAACTTCTCAGGAAAGTTCAACCCCCTTCAACCTTTTTTCTTGTCCAAAATCCCTCCACCTTCAAATTTTTAGTAATCCTATATACTGTTACTGCTAAATAAAAACTTAAAATCGGCCATTATCATTATGCGAGGAAGATGCTAATGTCAATCTTATTGTTACTGTGGGGGAGGGGACAAATGCATGTGGCATGAAATAAAAGAATTGAAAAAAAATTGGGTGAAGCTAGCAATCATGTTCCCATATTATTGATGCACTTGCTAGCTTCGGGTTTCGTTTCCACTTCGTAATTATGCGTCCTGACTCTTAATACATACATCCACTCTCACAATCACAGGTGAAATATAAGCATAACCAGACAAAACGAGCTTCATGCATTTTTATTTTAAGCTTTTGGCAACACACACGCTCTCTCCCTCTATGTTACAATATTACTACAAGTGATTGAGTTTAAATAAGATAAGATATACACTATAAGTAAGATAGTAGGAATTTTGGCGTAAAGAGAGACAAATAATACGAGGACTGATGTGTTGGTGGATTCAAAGGCGGAGGCCTACCACCGCCAAGGAAACATTCAATTGCCAATACTATTGATTACATTTCATTTCGTCGCTGTATGTTTGGTTGCTTTCCATCTGCCTTTGTGTTAGTTCATGATTTAAGACAAAAGGCCCACCTTACCCTTCAATCACCCCCCAACAGATAAGGTTCACCATTGTTATCTTCTGGGACCACCCTTCTTCCCTTCGTACCTCCCAACTTGTCGTTCCTTACTTTTCTTATTCCTATGTAAATGCATTTAATCCTTCCCATTTCAATCTATACACTCTTTAATATATTTCCATTTCCCATACTTGTTATTTTGTCTACATTGAATTTATTCCTCATCTATATTTTAATTATTTAAAAGACAATTCCCATGCCGTGAGCTAAGGTTTGTATTTTGTTCAATTACCTTGGACATTGTTATAAGTTCTCTTATCCATTCATAAAGCCAGTCGATCATTAAAACACGCCTTAGAAACATGTAAGCCGAGAAAAAACTCATCTCACATACTTACCTCGTATACCGTGAATCACGAATTATAAGCACGTTTTGGATAAAAATAAGCTTTTCCAAACGAGCACTAAAACGACTTGCTATTGACGTTTTCCTTTTTTAAGAAAATCATTCTTATTACAATACGAGAGGCAGAAAAGGCTAAAGATATATCACAATCAGACAAGAGTAAATTTTCAGCAATCCTCAATTATCCGTTATTGTACTGATTTTTTGGGCACGTTTGTTTTAACGATCAGATTGCTTATAAGTTGTTTTTCACGTAGATCGAGACACAACTCCTCTCACGTACTTATCTTGTATACCGTAAATTACAATTGAAAAACTACTTTTAAGCATTCCAATCGCTCATCCAAACGAGCTTACCGATCTCCTTTCACTAGACCCACTACCTGCATCTCAATCGTGTAATGTTACAATAAATATAAATATTTCTCAAAAATTAAACGTAATTAGAAAAATAAAGTAGTAATATTTTGTACCTTTTTTGTGACTGCACTATCATTTTTTTTTTTACAAGAAAAGTTTAGATGAGTTGGGTGTCAAGGCTCACCAGGATTCAGATATGCCTCCAGATTCAGAGAGCACATACATACAGAATCGTTTATTTATTTATTTTTGTTAATTATATAATGCAATCATTATTACATTAGCTAGAAAGTGTTATGGACTTTCGAATTGGACTGTAAAGTTTTCCGGCCCATGTTTTAGTTCAGCGTCGCGACGTTAGAGCAACCCCTCCCCACCCACAATTCTCTCGAACAAAAAAAAAGTCTTTTAGTCAGAGCATCTCTTTCATTGACCTGAAATTTTTTAAAATGAATTGTAACATCTAAATGAAATATTTTACTGGAATCAATTCACTAAATCAGTGATCAAACACAATCGTTGTTGTACGATAGTCATGCATAGAAAGTGCTACAAATTAACATTCTTGTTGAAAACCAACATTCCAACATTATAGAGATATCAAAACACGTTCTCACAAGAAGAAAACACGAAACTACATGGTCAAAACACAACACTAAAAATCGTTCCAAATTTTAAGTGGATACAGAATGAATCCTTACTCTTTCTGTTAAGGATGAATCATCTCGAGCACCATAACAAAGAGGTACATTGTACTTATTCCGGATGAGGGGAAAACAGCAGCAAGAGACCAGCTTGCATAACGAGTCTATCCAGTGTAGTTTTCATAACAATCAACTACATTAACGACTTTGGCTCTGTTAACACAGCTATTCCGATGCTTCCACTTGTGTCGTAGCCTCAGTGTGTTTCAAATTTTCAAGAGAAGAAATCCGTCGGTCTAATGAGTCGTGCACACCTTTCATCTAGAAATACAAAGAAGGAAGTTACCATCAGCAGCTGCAATGCCAGAGGATAAATGATTCAAACAAGTATGATGCTAAATCAAAACATACTCAATACCTTCATCGCAGGAATAAAAGTAAGGAGGGAGAAAATGGATCAAGTTAATTAAATATACGTCATCAATATCCAAGAATTAGTAACAGATAGACATAAATAAGGGTATTTGGACCGAATACTACTACAAGCCAAAGTCACATCAAATGCAGAAGAGGTAAAATTAAGCTCCCCGCCATCCTGAATATCAACCCTGTAAGCTCCACTAGACATTATTGTGAGGAGTATTTACAATAGAGAATCGTACTCCTCTCTCCCAAGAGAAGCTCAAATTACACAACTCTACTCAATATTTCTGAGATTTATGGGCTCTCTTCACTGAGAGCTTCTTCAGTTGCCAAGATTCAATCACCTTACCTTTCGATCTCAATGCACTCCTTATTAAAACCCCGCCTATATGTGTAAGGATAAATGGCATTATATGAAAGGAACTGTTCATATTTCTGTATTTCTGCCATCGTAATGTGAGGTAGTGCAAATGCAATTTAATAATCTGCATCAGCTACTAGCGAAGCCTGAATGTTCCCTAAGAAATGATAAGAAAAAATATGACAAATATATGTTCAGATAGGACTAACGACAAATGATAGTTCAATACGGAGGCAGCTAAGTAGTTTTGCTTGATGATATGAAAAGAAAATCCCAGATATTTGGGACCAAAGCTTGTTTTGCTTTCAGAATTATAAACCAACAGCACCTTTATATCAGGAAATGGAAAAAGAGACAATTTGAGCCATCGGGAAGAACATTCCACAATAACAAAACGCATGGTTTTCAAGATCTCAATCTTTGATCCCCGATCTTACCCATAAAAATGGATCACAAACTTAGTTAAAGGAGAGAAGAACCCTTAAACCACACAAATTGAAGATATTACAAAGATACAACAAACAAAAATCCACAATCTTTACAGTCCACCAGAATAGTTCAAACAATTATCACAAAAAAGAGTAAGAACATGTAGAGAAGTTAGTCAAACTTTATGGTGTCGTCAATCAAACAGGCAAAAATTTCCATGCAGCGTCTCAATTCGAGGTTCTCAATCTATAAGATCAACACGTACAGGCCTAGCAATTATCAGGAAATCAAGTATGAAGATATAAAATATTTTTTTTAAAAAAGGTATTCGGGCTTATGGCTTCATCGATCAAAATGACAACAATTCTACCAACAAATGGTTGTCAATTTGAAGAAATAAAAAACCAGCCTTCCATTTTCTAGGGCTGGACGATTATCAAGATGGGTCTAAAACGGCGGGCATTCAACCAACAAATGGTTGTCAGCTATCACATTTGTGCAGCCACAGCCACCACATAAATATCCCAAGCAAATCGCAATAAATTAACAGATATCACCATCGCAACAGCTTGATTCCTCGCATACAAATCAAAGCTATACAATCAAATATAATCAACGCCGGCAATAAGAAATGGACATTGCGAATGACATCATACATTTTAAATGCAACATAAACAACGTATTATTACAAAGAGACGTGCAACACCAAAGGAATACAAGGGGATGCCCTAATGCGAAGGACAAATAATTGATGAGGCTTTTGAGGAAGGGGGAAGAGAAGGAGGTGAAGGCACCTGTTGAGTAAAGGATTCCTGCGCAATCTTGTAATCCCGGTGAAGGATGTATAGACCGGCGAATGATGCCGATGCTGCGCCGGTGAAGAAGGACGCCAATCTCACCCTCAGAACATACCCCATTGCTCGCCCCGTCCTCCCTCAATGTTGTTTTCCCCTCCTGTTTCTAATTCGCAAAGCAATTCCGGACAGTACCAAACGACGCCGTCTTCGTATGCCCCAAAAAACCACGTGTGTCGACATGCGCAGGAGAATGCAGCAAGTTAATTGGCATGTCCGATTCAGGCATGGCACAAAAACCTCTGGTTTTGTAAATGACAAGATTTTAGGTTGCTCACCCGCCTAATTTCATGAAATTAATAATTGTAATTAAAAATTGATAGTTGATTATTAACAATCAAATTTAATACTCATAATTTATTTAATTCACTAAATTTTTTATTATACTATTATGAATTGATAATTAAAATTGTACAATTTATTATGAATTTTATCATATATATACATTGAGAGGAGCATTCATACACTATTTTAACTTCAGAACATAAATGATTTAAATTAACTCATAAATTACTTATTTATGAGATATCTGTAAATTAATTTTGTTTGGATCACTTATTTTGTAATTTGGATTAACATGAAGCATGTACGGCTTGGAAGGTTCACTATAACAAACTCAGCCCAAAATGAGCTTTATGTAACTCGGCCCCTTTTGTTTTGAGAAAAAATACTTCTATAATGCGCATTGATACGTTGATTGCTATGACATGTGACTATATTAGTGTTACTGACTGAATATTTTCCCCGCTTTTTTTAATCATTGAAGATATTGTCATGTTTGGGTCAACTCCTCTGACACATCTTCTGGTCACCCGCAATGGGTATTCGGCGGATACTTTAAGCCGATTGGATCTCCTTAAAATATATTTATCTGTAAGCTTCTTAATACCAACCAAAATTATTGACACTATAACATCCTGAAAATACAACATTAGAAAAAATTTAATACAATATTAGAGACTACAAATGAAAGCAATGTCTTGTTCGAGCACGATAACGAATTACTTGATAGCAGTAAACACAAGATTATTCAGGAAATTTGATTTATGATATAGGCCCTATTTGAATTTCTAGAAATACCAGTATAATTACTATGTATGGAGAAAAAAGAGCTTGACTTTTGATCCTTTTAAGCAGTCACAAACCAAATGGCCACGAACGAACTATCAGATGCAAATGCACAGAAGGGGATTGCAAATGAGGCCCGCATATTGATGAAAGTTTAACTATTCGAAACAGCAGGGGGTGATGAATTAACCCAAAAAAATGAGCAAAGCAATGACAATTTAAATCATAATAGCTCAGGACGCAGAAGATTGCATGCCAATTCTTCAGAAACAATCTCCCACGAACCCCATAATCATCATCACTCCTATATGCAACCCCCTTTGTATATCAAAAGCATCACTTGCCACTGTTCCCTGTCAACATAAAAATAATCAGATTTATGAACGCAAGAGGAAAAGGATGACTAGGCAATTTTAAGAATACCCGGACACTGAATTTGCAAGCACCATTTTCAAGCAAAGTAAACTTACAATTTAGCATTCAAATAAGGCAACTCGCTATCTTTGAGAAGCGTGCCCAGCAACGAACCTAACAAAAAAAATTAAAGTGAGCAAACTTCCCGTTTGAAAGTACAGATATCATGAAGAAGCAATGAAGCATTATAATGTTGGACAACAAGGCACAAAAGAATAATGACAGATATCATCACACAGACTGTAGAAGTATTACCTGGTCTGCTGTTTCCCAGCATAGGTTGGGGTTGTCCTCCCATTTGTAGGGCCTGAATTTTGGGCGCTGCTCACATTTACTCTGTCAAGGCTTCCCCTATTGCCCCCAGTTGAAAGTACAGAAGACTGGACAGGCCGATTTTCAGGGCCATCCATGTTCTGAGAATCCTTAGATTTACTCAAAACTTTTGCATTTGCAAGCCCACCAGTAACACTGAAGCTTACACCATTTGTTTGCCGATGCTTTAGGGCTTCATCAGTCACATTTGGAGGAATTACAGCAAAATCTTTCACAGACTTGTCAGTTTTAACATTCTTGGTATCAATTGAATGAACTTTCTTCAGGCGATGAGACTGAGCCATTGGTGTAACTGCTACAGTAGGCAAATATGAAGAATAAGGAGAAGATGATGACGACGAAGCAGCTGCAGCAGCAACTTTGGCAGCAGCTGCAGTTGCCACTACCATTTTCTGTGCTCCTTCACGAAGCTGAATATAGTCACCCTCAATCACAAATAACTGGGGAGAAGAAAAAAATACAATTAGCTTATAAAGCAGTTATATTAATTGAACGCAGATGCTTCTATACATACAAACTCTAACTTGACACTCACCTCAGGATGGCTGGCCACAAAATCATCAAGCTTTCCATACTTTTTCTTGTAATCATGCCAGTGTAGAGGTGAAAGCATCTTGCCCAATCTGTTAGGAAGCTGTGTTTCAAAGGACACACCAACTATATCAGCTTCAAAATCCAGAACAGCCATACCATAAAGGAGCCTAAGAATATTGTTAGGGCTTACTAACCGTTGAACTAATTCGAATTCGTCCACCAGCAGGAATAGTGCGCACAATACAAGCTAATAATGTCCTTTCATCAAGAAGAGTAACCTCAGAAGTCCTTATAATTTCTGTGAAATTTGCCTGCCCAGTTGGGACATATGCTTCAGGCAAGACTGAATCAGCAGAAACATTTGTTGCCCTTTCACCATGTTTAACTAATTGGATTATGTGGGATGATGCAGTTGTGGCAGAGTTTGTTTGCTCTGCCACTAAAATTTGGTCCCCTGGTCCACAATTTGAGGAAGCCACAGCATTCTGGTCCTGCACATAGAAAATGGTTGGTTCCAAAATTCTAAACTGTAATAGTACACAGAATGAAGCTGAATGGAGCATTGTTTTTGTTAGTCACTTCTACCTAAATGTCAGTACAAGATAAAAAAAAAAAAATTTAAGCGCCTGGTAAGTTTTAAAGCTCCCAAAAATATGCTGGAAAACCATTTTAAAAGATGCATTTAGGATCTGTTTACTTTTATTTTGCATGCATCATACAACAAGGATACCTAGATGATTCCTCAAAATTGCAAAAATATGATGTTAAAATATTTACTTCCCTATTAAAAAAAAAAAAGCTTCTATACAAAGCTTCTGAAAAGGACAAGAAACATAAGAAGGTTTAACAAAATCAGTAGTTGACTACTCGAAATAAGTAGTTTCATACGGGATGAAGGAATAAACCTTGATTTCACTGTTCTGTTCAAAAGAATTCAATCTTAAGGCACTATGGAAATGAGAAGAAATCTGTTGTAGGCTCTGATCTGGTTGGGAAGCTACAGGTTGATCTTTGTCAGCTGACTGAAAAACCAAGGAAAAATCAACTATCTTCACCATCACGCACATTAATCAAGGGTAGTAAAATATTCAATAAGAATTCACATAAAGTTCCAAAACCTGTTTCTCCCCAGTAGATGATGTAATCATAGTTCGTGGTTCCTCTCCTTGGCAGATATGAACATCCAAATAGTTGCCAAGAACTTGTCCGTTGATAGAGTTTTCATAATTATACTTTGCATCCAATCTCAAGGAATTTTGATCAGCTTGAGATGAGGAAGGATCATCCTGTATGGATGCTTGTGAACCATCTGATGCATCCTGAAGAAACAAGCAGTGTTCTAACATCAAATAATGTATCACCAATACATGGTAAATATTTAACTATTTCAATACCTGTTGGTTCTGCCACTGTTGCATAGGTGATATTGCCTGTACTGAGTGAAAATGTCCAACCTGTGGTGCAACTGAGTGGGACACTCCTTGTTGATGCAAGACAAAAGGATGCAATGCAGCCACTTGACCAGGTGGGAGGTAGGAGGGCATCCCAAGAAGAGATGATGGAGCAATAGGGACGCCGGGAACATGATCAGTCTAAAAATCACAAAAAAAGTAGTCAATTTTTCATTACGTTTACATGTTCAACCTATAGTAAAAAATATGCTGCCGATCAGAATATAATAGGCATACAACCAAGTCATCAAGCATAACAACCTGATCATCACAAAAATTCTATAATAAACGTATATGTGGACTTTTTTTATCAGTTAGCATCACAATATTGACTCCTTAAAATAAGTTTCTCCACATGCTGCAATTCTATTGGAGATCTTGATAGCAAATAACTAAACTGCACCCAAGTTTTCTACCTATCATAGAACATGCTGCCTTATCAATGACAGACATTCTATATCAACACCTTTATAACTTCATCTATACACCATGCATCTGCAGTTCTACGTAACTACTTCCTCAATGACAAGATCTCAGGCAACCAAAACAAAAAACATTTATGCTTGACAATTATAGTCAAACACATTTAATTATGTCTTTCACAATCACATTTACAACTATTCTATTAATTTTAAGTGCTTCCTTATTGCGTTGTTACAAAATCAATCCATCGATATCAGGCAGAACCTCCATTAAATAAGAGACCCCCCCTCCCCCAAGTATTCCAAGTTGGTTGAGTAAAGCACACTCACATCACCATCAAGTCTTGACCCCATTCAGTGGAAGGGAGGTAAACACCCTGTTCCAAAACTGGTCTTTCCAAATGAATTACTATCCCAATCAGCTATACTTTACTACAAAATTTAAAAAACAAAAAATCCAAATGCCTGTATATTGTTAATTATATTCCATAAAACTATGGGACACGGGTACAAACCTAAAGAAATTAACCATATCCCATAGGTGTAAAGTAAACGCATAGTAGAATCAGAACAATATGTAAAGTAATTGCATCCACAAACCACGCTGATTAATTAAATAGAATTTACCCGTATGATGCAACTGCTAGGTATTCAATGCCTAATGACAATCTGCCACTGGCGCTCTATTCCAGTCACTAAAAAGCTACAACAATCACTTAGAGCTTTACCCAGATCCCCCTAACACATGGTAAGAATTATATAACTCCTTAACATACAATATTAAAAATTCATTTTCAGAAAATTTTTAAAAAAATTTAAGTGAGATGTTTAACCATCAAACTATTAATTAAAGCAGCCCACCTGAATTGCTGCATTTCCATTAGATGCAAAAGGTTGAACACTATCTGAATTCTCATTTGGAAGGAGGCCGATATTTCCATTAGAGGTGTTGCCTCCATTTTCATCGAAGTGGGTTCCATTGTCTTGTCCAAACTGAGATGAATCCTTATGATTGTAAGTTCCACTCCTCTCTCTTGCCTCGGCCAGCTCAAGTTGAAGTTGCTGTATGGCATGCAAATGAAGTCTCTCCATCTCCGCAAACTAACATCACCAACCCACCCAAAAAATAAGGAAAATGAAGCGAAACCCACTGTTAATAAAGCATAGAACAATATTACAATAATAACAATACTACGAAGGGCCCACAAAAGGTTTACAAAGATTGAATTAAAAATCATGATCTTATAACACCAAAAAATTAAATTAGGGTGAGGATATAATAGATCAAGCAATGAATCTCCAAAACTGAAGCACAAAAATGAAAAATAGCTATGCACACATAAAAATATAGCTGCCACACAAATATGAGCAAAACAATATACATTTCTGTTTAAAGGACAAACAAAAGTTGAATCCCAGCATAAGAGAAATGATGGCAAATCAACCTGTCTTTGATAACCCATCCAGAGTTGGTTATATTGCTCAGTCCGTTCTCGCAATTCAGCCTGTAATGTCTGGTTTGTTGTTGCTTGATAAGCATCCACCTCACGAACTCGAGCAATCCAAGCGTGAGCCTCTCTCAATTGCTCATCTTTGTACATAATGGTCTCCTGAGCAACCCTGTGCTGAAAGATAAGACCATTATCAGCCCATGTAAACCCTAAAAGCCATCATAATTTCAAATGAAATTCTAAAATAAAATCAGACACTATTGAAAGGTGTAAAGCTGACACTACCAAAAGGGAAATACTTTACAGTATTCAAACTTGGGAGAACACCAAGGCATCACAGAAAGATTAACACACAAAATTCAAGTATACATACTTGTTCCTGCAATTCCATCAGCTGCCTTTCTTTTTCTTGAATATGTTCCTGAAGCTCATGTATCTGTTGTAAATGCTGTGCTCGTTCAGCTTCAGAGTGATCATGCTCCATTCTGCAAAAGTGTTTACTCATAGAATCATGTTGAAAACGAAAAGAGTCATGCCCCATCAACATCTCATTGATACAATTTGAGGGAGAGAAATATTTGGGCAACAATGTAATACAGCAGAGATAAGTTTTTTACTTCAGAGATTAAGTAAATTCATTCACATACTGATATGCCCTCATCATACTTGCGTATATTACAAATGCTTATGCAGTATGTGTGTAGTTAAAGAAAAACCTGAAAGTTGCAAGTTCTTTATTTTGCTCCCGGAGAAGGTCCTGTTTTGCCCAGGCCTGACAGAATAATAAATAAGAATATCAAATAAATGCACTATTAGGGTTAACATTAGCATTTCAAAAACATTTTTCAATAATATGGAGCCATTCAACAAACCGCTTCATTGTCTAATTTAATAGCATGCAGTTCTCTGTCTCTCTCTTCCATTTTCCTTTCCAGCTCATGCGCTGCATGATCCCTTTCACGGAGTTGCTCCTGCAAAGCCAAATTTTCAAGCTAAGAATATAATAACAAATAGCGTCATAAAAAGTTTAAAACAGGTAGCCTTAGAGAAATAGATTACCAGCACAAAATTCTTTCTTTTCTTCACAATCGCAAAAACAAATATCTACTTATGCAGTATCAATAAACGATCAACAGAAATGACAACTTGATACTACCAAAAAGGGTACAAATTGACGATTTAAAAAATACTCTAATCATAAAACAAGGAGAATAATAGATTTTTTGTCATAAATTAAATAGAGTAAACTAAACTTGCTGGCAGCATTAGAATGTTCCTTGAGTTGAGCAAAATGGCATTAGAATGTCATAAATAATAGATTTTTTGTCAATATTTAATTTACACCTGAAGCTTGCTGGCAGCATTAGAATGTTCCTTGAGTTGAGCATCAAAGCTATTTTGCATTTCAATTATCTCAGTTCTTGCAATCATTTGAGCTCTCAGCTCAATCTCAATATGCTCTAGCTCCTCTCTTTGTCTAGCAACATCCTGCATCCTTTGCTGCAATATATCATTGTCCAATGTCCCATCCACTGTCACCGAACAGAAACCAACATCAAGAGGCTCCCTTCCTTGCTGTACCTTGAAAAAGAAAAAATCATCTTCAGCTCCTAAATCCGTAAAACTGAAAAGAAGCTTCTGTTATCATCAACATCAACCTTACCTCGTATATGGTTCTTTCATCTGATTGCCCTAATTTTGTCTGTTCTAACTCCTGCAAAATAGTAGATGTTCATTTAACAACAAAATTGCTCCCTCCGCCAAAACGGGATTGCTAGCACTCCTTAAAATAATGAGTGAACAATGCAGCTTTGACATTGAACTTAAAAGCCTCAAACAAACTGCTTTCACTGCTCTCGTTCTTAAAAGACAATAGCTAAATTCCTAATATATGCACAATTGATAGGTGGGGGTAGCCAGTGGTAACAGCAAATGAGACTCTAAAACTTGAACGGTTGAGACGTACGAAAAATATAAGGTTTCACCGAGCCAAATATCGAAACTACAGAGAACCATGCACTATCCAAAAGATAGAACGTTTAAGAAATAAAATCTAGAAACTGAATCACATTACGCATTTCATTTCAGTCCTGATATGCAAAAGAAAATACAATTAAATCTTAAGTAGACTTGAATCATCTAAGACGAGATACTTGCTTCACAGAGAGAAGCGCGAGGGCTACAAAAGGACCACATTGTGCACCTAAACACTGCTCGTGATATCTATTAGCCTCAGGCTTAGCGCCCAGAAAACCCAAATACCACCTGAACTTCTCAAAGGATATACTAAAGGAAACACAGATTGGCGCGAGCTGACGATACTAAACCCTAACCCCAATTTAGCCAGTGAGAAATTCGTTAAACCTCAAAGAGATGCATTGAGAAGGGGATCGAATGATTTCGTTTTCTCCATCTCTAACAATGGGTAAGCTCCAGATTCCACAAATTTGGGTTTTTTTCCCATCATTTCCCACATTACACGACCACCAAATAAGACTACCCGCCAAATCAGTACCTTATCGTCTGGGTTTCGAGCTAAATGATGCTCCGCAACAGCGCGCCACTCCCGCCGGGACGACGGCATCTGGAGAGAAGAACCACGAGTGGTGGTGGCAGTGGCAACACTGGCCGTGCCCTCCATTGAGTGAAAAATCGAGGACACTGGTCCGCGTCTTCACTCAATCCGTATCGCTCAAAGATAAATTCCTAAACTTTCAAGGGAAATACATTAGCAAAACCCTAAAATTGGGTACTTTCGAAAGTAGGGCACTGGCAACGAAGAATGGAGTGGGGAGGGTGCGAAGAAAAAAGGCGGGGGACTTCGGAGGATAAAAGGGTTTTGGAGGGATTGATGTGTAATAAATTCTCTTATAGGAGGATGACATGATTTTTTTAAAAAATTTTCATAAGAAAATTTATTTATCAAATGTAATTTGAAAATATTTAAAGAAATATCTTTTATATATAAGAGAAAATTATTAGGTTTGACTACAATCCTCTAATTTTACCGTTTTTTTCCCATACTCTTCCCCTTCACTTCTTATTTTAGCATTTAGATTAAAATTTAAGAGATTCAGTTTTAATGCTTAATAAAAATATTAATAAAGAATCAAATTATTAAAAAAAATGAATGAATAAATTCAAAAATTACTTAATTTTTTGATAAAAAATTTCTAACTTCAATAAAAAAATTTAAAAAAATATTTTGATAAAATATTAAAAATGAACTGTTCGAATTTCAATCTAAATATTAAAATGAGTAGTGGAAAGGAGGAGGAGGAAGAGAGACGATAAAAAAAGAAAACAATAGCCAATCCCAAAATTGTTTGAATATAAAGAAATATCAAATAGGGAAGATATATTGAATATAGGGAAAATTGTTTAAACATAATATAATATCTTTTATACACGGGGAAGATTATTTACACACAAAGGTCTAATTTAATAAATAAATTTTCAATAAAGTTCATATGGACAATTTTCCCTTTTTTTTCAGCCCCTAAACACCTGACTTTTTTTTCCTACGTTAATTTGTTTTTTTATGGATAATTAATTTGTATTTTTATCTAAAATAAATCACATCATTCTTGTGGCCTCTCATCTTATTTGAGCTAAAAGCTTTTAAAAAAATGTTGTGTGTCAATTGAATGGAACAGATCCAAAAGAAAATAACTATGGATCTGTTTAAATTAGCGTTGGAAATATATGTTTACATAAATCGAAACAAAATTCATTTTACATACTTACTTTATATACAATAGATCATATTGAAAAATAAGTTTTTACTATTAATTCAAACAACCATTATTTCTCCATTTGTGCTTGTCTAAACCGGCATTATTTGTATTCATGATTAATGAAAATTGTTGTGTGTGTATGTCTCATTTCTAAAGTGAGCAAAATCTATTTAATCATTTAACTGCTAAAATAGTTATATTTTAGTAAAAATTATCAGTGTTACATGGGTTTTCAATTTCTTTTAGTAGAGCATCTCCTGTGTGGTGATGTTAGGCATATTTTGCCCATACTTTGTGATGTGTATATTTGGATTTTGGACCCATGATTTATTGATCTTGATGTATGGATGTTCAGATTAATTAACAAAATCAATAGGCTGTTAGTTGAAGTGGTAAACTCACTTCCATAAATAGGATAATACAAATTCAAGTAAACGTTCTTGTGAAAAGACAAAAGCTTTTGATCAAATAAAAAATTAACCAACAAAATGGGAGATTATTTTGTGAACAATAAGGCAAAGCCACAAAAACATTTATATTTTTTTAAATATCAAACATTAAAAATTTACATGTTTCTTTCACTTTTTCAATATGCATAGATATAATTTGATCAAGACTATCTAATACAAATGGTTGAAATCCTATTTTCACCATCATCCTCGTTCGTTATCTCACAACAGCATTATTTTAACTTGATAAAAAATGAAGCATCGGGCTTTGATTTTGCAAAAAGAGAGAATAATGAAGTAAGAAAAAGGCTGTGGATAGAGTGAAAGGCTGAAGGATGATAGGCCATGATGGTATCATCTCACTAAACACTGATCACATCCTATTTCCGCATGAATGACTGTGGACAGAAATTCAGGAAGATATCATCTTCCAATGTAAACTCGTCAGTAACTGTCTAAACTCTTGACATAAAAGCATTTACCATGAAAAGCAATCCAGACGAAGGGTGAAACTGAAAGCTGGAGAAAAGAATAGGGCCGTAGAGAAGCTCTCTTGAGTTTCAATGGATTTGGAAGTCGTCGGAAAAGGTGATGATCCATCTCTTACGGACGATGACCGGTCCGACAAGGGAACAGGGTGGAGATACTGAAGCTATGGACACGGAAGAAAGTGAGGGGGCAAAGCTCTGCTTCGTTCAAGGACATGTTGGCTTTTAGGAAAGACCAACGTCAAGGGTTATTCTAATGGAGAATCTTCATTTCATATTGGTGACTTATTCTAGAGGACCATTTCCATGCTAATTTTTTCTTTTTACAAAACTCTCCCAAATGCGCGTTCTTTCGCTGGCTAGTTCGGTCATATACCACTATTGTTAAAAATGTTTGGTTCACACCGGCCACGTCCAGCCTCCTCGTCAACACGTTCCCCTGCTCATCTGCACAGTTTACCGCATGTTAGATAAATTGTAATTCAAAGTTAACATTTCAAATTTAAATAAATAATTTATTAAATTAAAAAATTTATTTACCTTAGACTTGCACCTCAAACCCAGTGGACCGCGAAGACGACCCTCGTGGGTTGTTCTGCTCCAGAGCCTCCTCCTCATCGAGAAACTGCTCTATCTCCCTGATCTCAATCAGGATCTCGAACTCCTCATCGTCGTAGTCCTCGACGTTGATACCTGCCCCCCAAACTCAAGCACCTCTGGTGCGGTCGTCTCCTGTGGGATCGTCTACGGTGCCTATGGTAGGGCCGACTCCTGTGGGGGGATGGGCCGAAATGCCGCGGTCGCCCTGCCTCCGCGCTGCCCCCTCCCTCTGCTCCCTGCTCGACTGCTGCCACCCCGCAAAATCGGTCTGGGGACCTCAGGGGCCTTCCCCTTATCCTCTCTTGAAGCCATATCAACTGTAAAAATCAAAAGAAAAATTTAGTCACATTATTATGCAAAAATCTAATACAAATAAAAATACAAATAAAATACGTGTTATATACGTACCTCAAGTGCAAATACTGAGAAATATTGTAGCAAAAACTCCTTCACAGACGTCTGAACGCTCAAATCTAAAAGAAACCACTCAGAGAAACCCCAGGAAACAAAATAAGCAAACGAAAAAATGAGGGAGGAGGGGTTCTTAAATAGGCCAGCACTTTGTAGCGGTTATTCCAATAACTGCTATATTGTTGGCGGGTCTTGGTCGCGCCAAGTGGCTGGAATATTGTAGCGGTTTTTGTTTATTAACCGCTACTAATGAACTGCTACAAGTTTTAGCAGGAATTTCGTGCCAAATTTCTAGCGGTTTTGTGTACCTAACTGCTATAAAAAACGCTGCTAATCTGTCGCGCCACTTAGCGCGTACCTTGCCGCTACAAATTTGTAGCGGTTTAGATTAAAACCGCTACAAATACTATAATTTGTAGCGGTTTGATATAACCGCTACAATACCACCGCTACAGAATACCATTTTTTTTTGTAGTGTATCATGAGTCTAATTGGACTCATTTGATTTTGATGTGTTCTTCAAGAAGGGGGAGACACATAAAAGAAGATGCAAAAGCTATTATTATACAAGCTCTAAACGTAATGGCCTATTGTCATCTTAAATGAGTTGTTCATCATGATCTAAAACCAGATGTATGACATTTTGAACAAAATGGAATCAGTCAGTAAAGCCTTTAGATAGATGGACAATATTTTCCTTCTTGTATAATTGTCTATTGGCTATCAAATATCTATACTATAAGTTGTCACCCTACATACTTTTCCTGTTCTACAAAATTTTCTATGTCTCAAAAGATGATGATGCTTTGATGAAGGTTATTGACTTTGGTCTATCTGATTTCGTGAGACTAGGTAACAATTAATTGACCTATTATGATGCCATGGAAACATATAACGTTGCATATGCAAGTTGTGTATAGTAATCAAATTCCTCATAATGGTTGAAGAATAGCATGATAGTAAATAAGCTTCAAGCTTGATTGGTTTGTTAGTATTGATTTTTGAAGAGGCAACTCATTTCTTGTAAAAAGTTCTATTACTGATTATATAAGTTTGCATTTAGAACCCTTTTAATGAGATGCATATAAGAGCATGGTGCTTATTAATTCTTGTTTTAGTATTGTCTCCATTATTCAAAATGTTTACAGTCTTAAAATCTACTTGTTATAATGAACTATTCAAATCAACGGCTGAGTGATGTTGTTGGGAGTGCCTACTATGTTGCACTTGAGGTGCTCCATAGATCTTACGGTATGCAGGCAGATTTTTGGAGCATTGGAGTTATAACATACATATTATTATGTGGAAACAGGCCATTCTGGGCACGCTCTGAATCAGGAATATTTCAATCTATGCTAAAAGCTACTCTTAACTTCAATGATTCGCCTTGGCCATCTGTATCACTAGAGGCTAAAGACTTTGTGAAGAGACTTTTGAACAAGGATCTCAGGAAAAGGATGAGTACTGCCTAAGCATTGAGTAAGTTCCATGAGAATGTCCTGCTTGCTCAAGCCTTGCTTAAATTTAAGAAATGATTTGTTCAGATTGAGAATCTCCCCCCCAAACCGCCTGTTGTGTGATTTTTTATGATCAACAGTCACCTCCCTATTTGCAGCTTACTTGTGGTTGAGAAATGAAAACCAAGCCATTCCATTAGACATTTTAATCTACAAGCAAGTCAAGTCATATTTGCATGCCATTCCTTTAAGACGTTCAACACTCAAGGTACTGCCTTTCAATGCTAATGCATTTTACATTCTTCTATTTCCATAAGCCACAAAATTATAAGAAATGAGGGAAAGATTAAATAACCAAAGTGATGGTTTTTTCCCCTTTGGTACATTGATCCAGGCCCTGTCTAAGGCATTGACAGAAGATGAGCTTATCTACCTTAGAGCACAGTTTAGCCTCTTGGGACCCAAAAATGGTTGCATTTCCCTTGACAATTTTAGAGTGGTTAGTGCATGTTCGTTGCAGTTTTATTCCTTTCCACTGTGTTTCTTTATGTTCAATTCAATATTGTTTTTTTGTTAACCTAATAGTGTAAATATTTTATTCTCATCCGCAAGCTTCATTTAACCATAGAATAAAAAATGGGACCGGTCGGTTCGACCGGTTGAACTAAGAACCGATCAGTGGTTTGGTCTGGTTTGATGATTAAACCGTGAAACCGGTTAAATCAATCTGAACCGATAAAACCGGTGGTTCGACTGGTTGAACTGGTTTCTTTTTTTATTTTGTGATTTTTGAGGGTAAAATGGAAGATTGAAGACCAAAATGAAGAGAAAAGTACGTAAAGAAAGAATAAATCTAAAAAAGATGAAAAAAATTATTTAAAAAGATATAATAATTATAGGAAAAGAGATATCATTACATAAGTATAGGTATTATAACTAATACTAATAGATTTTAAGCATTTTGTTTTCTAAAAATCTTCATTTTTATCTATAGAAGTTTGAAAATATATTAATATATATTGCCACTAATAAATTATAATATTTTAATATGACTAGTTCAACTACTGGTTTGACCCCGATTGACCTATTAATCCTTGAACCTGTACTGTGATCGATTCATTGGCTTATCTGATTTTTCGTTCCTTGCATTTAACTAATCGGGTTTAATTAGCCCAGTTGTTTCATGCTATCAAAACTTTATATATGATGAGTTTATCTGTGCTGTTCCTACAAATTATCATTTGAAATTAAAGAAAATTGCAGGCTCTAATGAAACTGCAACTGATATTATGAAGGAAGCCAAGGTTCTCGACATTTTAAACTTGGTAAGACATCTTCGCTCTGTAATTTAGACGCAATCATTATTTCTAATGAAATAAAGATGCACTCTACTTTCATCATAGCATATTGTAATAATAGAATACAATACTGAACTGCATACCTTTTGAACTAAAATGGATTCACTTGCCTTCATAAAAATGGACTTCGAAGAGTTTTGTGCTGTTGCAATAAGTGTATACGAGCTTGAGGTTCATGAAGAGTGGGACAAAATCTCAAAAACAGCATTCGAGTCGAGTATTTCATATAAGCAGGAAACCTAGTCATTTCAGCTGAGGAGTTGAAAAAGGTTTAATTTGCACATCCACTTGAAAGAGACAGATCAGCTATAGATAGTTTTGTTTTGTTATCAAGTTTTAACCCCTTGACCTTTTGAATAATGTTTCAGGAGATGAATCTGGGTGCTTCATCTTACTCTTTACCAGCCAATTGGATCCGAGAATCCGATGGGAAACTCAGCTTCGTTGGATATACAAAGTTTTTGCACGGCATCACTATTCACAGTTTAAACACAAGACAGGGACATAATGGTTCATGATTTCAGCTGAATGTATAAACATTTCTTTGAGCCCGAGTAGCTTTGTTCTGTACTCCATAGCGAGTGATTTGCGGGGCCAAGTAAGACTGTCCTCAAATTTTCATGTGAGAGCACTTGCAGTTCTTGCGCACATGTTTGTCAAAATTTGTGTAATGATTTAAAAACACGTCTATACTGGTCAAAACTAGCCCAGCTTATGGTTCAAATCATTGCACCTTACGTACGAAATAAGTGAGGTTAAGGTAGAGAAGTTAATACCCTGTTGTAAAATTAGTCAAAGGAGAAGAAACTGGCTCTTAAGTGTATGCAAATGCAATATAATTATAACGACCACTCTTAATTATCATATAATTAATCTTCAAACGAAGTAAAACATTACATATTATAAAATATAACATATTATGGGACTCTGCCCACAGTACAAATCTCAGTATGCAGCGAAGTATCTAACATATGCGACATAAATCAAAAAGGTCTTTGAGTTTGGCAATATACATTATACTCATGTAACTAAACGAAACATACGATTGGGATCAAATTAAGTCTTGTTTGCCTTCCCCTTAGTAGCACCACCTGAACTCTTATATGAAAGATTTTAAATATCGATAGGGTGAGTCACATGGACTTAGTAACCACAATTCCATTTTAACAAGTATGCAAGGAATGATTATAAGATAATTAAGCGGGCAAAATATATATTCATATAACATAAAGTTTAATCTTCCCAAAACATTATTATTTCAAGAAAAGAATTCAATATGCATATAACTCCTTCAACCATCCTTATAACCTCCTTAACCGCTGACAGAACCCATGAACTACAAATAATAGGATTAGTCTCTTTGACAAGACTGCAACAAGCTCTCCAATAATGAAATGTAACCTGGCCAAAGACTACAGAACTCATATCATATCATGGATTCTCTTTCCGTCGAAAATGGAAAGGTGTCACCTGCCTTTGAGCTGACTCTTAACTCGGCCAAAGGAAATGGTGATACTAAGGGCCCTGAACGCCAAAGCCATCCACTGCGTGCACGGTGGTGGCTATACCATGTGGTATAAAAGAATCAAACCTCTCCTCAATCACAACTCACCATATTCAACATCTGAACATCACAATCTTCCATATCAATAATTTATTCATATATTTCATATTTAATACTATGCATCATCAACCATTGAAATAAATCATCCAGGCCCACTTAACTAAAAGTTTACTGAAAACATGATTAATAATGTCATTGTACATTTTTCATATATAAACTACTATAACATATTTATAGCAATTAAAAAATACCAACATACGCCTATAATCATTTCAACAAGCATACAAAATAAATTAGAAAATGGTTACCTCAAGTTCTTGACACAACTAAACTTGGTAGAATTTAACTCCAACAAGCCAAATTCAAATTCACTCTACAATAAATATATATATTTACATGTTAATATAATTTATAATAATTGTTAGCTAATACAAAATAGCAAATAGTAATCCCCATAATTGGTTCAATTCTTTTAAAAATAACAACAATTTATCTATTTCTCAAATTCCTTTTAAATCAAAATTTCTAAAATTTCTTAACTCTATTTCACTCAATAAAATATTTAATAACTATAATTCTCTAACTATAAT
Organism: Inga oerstediana; assembly: GCA_963210345.1. Classification (NCBI taxonomy): domain Eukaryota; kingdom Viridiplantae; phylum Streptophyta; class Magnoliopsida; order Fabales; family Fabaceae; genus Inga; species Inga oerstediana. Next base: position 1,506,459 of record OY723405.1, read on the forward strand.
ATTAAATCATAATTTATATAATCTCACATAATTCAAAATCTGCAAAAACTAAATTGATTAAAATTTTAATAATACTTCCAATAATTTAAATAATTTTTTTAATCCAAATTTAATCGGTCAAAAAGGTTCCTAAAGCATAATTTATGATTTATTTAAGAAGAAATTAATTATAAAATAATAAAATAACTAAATGGTAAATCTAAACGAATTAAAATTAACTCTTATTTATTCTCTACATATCTATAACTATCTTTTGTAAAAACTCAAAATTTGCCCAAAATCCTAACCCCAAAATTCTCGCTAATCAGTATAATATTACCACCAATAGAAAGATAAAAATACGTAGAAAAATTTTTATGAAGAAAGTTTAATAAAAAAAATGATTTTAAGTATCAAAATTATCATAAATTTAGAACCTAATCTATTAAAATTGCGTTCGGTCTCCACTCGCCTGCTCATGAAACTAAATGAGAGAAGTGAAGGGAATGGGTATTAATAATAACCTCCCCATCACTTTTTTTCAAACGGGCCCTACACAATTTTTTTTTTTAAAGAAAAGCTACCTACAGTTTTTTTTAAATATTACAGTAATTACCTAAATAAATGGCCACGATTCTACCTATAAAGTCAAAGAAACAGCGACCATTCTCCAACGTTGTCCTTAAGAGGAATACTTACATATTTTAAGAATGTTACCTCATTTATATTTTATCTAATTAAAATACAATAATTCATCTTATTTTAATCGTATATGGCTAATGAGTTATCTGGAGAAATTTAAATTTTATGATTTTGAAAAATAATAATTCAAGGGAGGGAATTGAGTTTCTTGTTTTTCTAAATTATGAGGTTTATGTTTTTTAAAATAATAAAATTTGAATTTATCTAGATGACTCATTAGCCATATAAAATTAAAATGAGATAATTTATTATATTTTAATTAATCAGATACAGATAAAATGACACTCCTGAAATACATAAGTATTTCTATGTCCTTAATCCTTTTAACAACTTATTTCATTCATTCTAAATCAAGGTGACACTTTTAGTGAGTGACGACAAAAAATTTAAGAAATAGTACCGATGAATGACCCGAAGTCTGAATTATGAAAATTGAAACGCGAACAGAGGAGTTTTAATTTGTTACATGCCACCTATTCCGGGTCGCCATTTCTTACCGGTCATCGGCCTCCAATTGCGCTTTAGGATTGTCACGTCTCAAAAGTCAATGCAACCAAAGTCTTCCCAATAATCATGCATGTTTACTTGATATATAATTTATATATTAATTTCATTCATCTACTCATCAACATGAATGATATATTTATAATAACAAAATGAATGAAATACAGGAGGGCGGAGAAAGTGTGGGCGCAGGAGCTGACGATCGATCATGCCCATAACTTTGTACTATAATATTCTCGTTAATGCGTGTCGTCCACAAATATAATCATGGACATAATCATTAAATTAAATTCTGAGTTTTATGAGTGAATTGCTTCTTTCTGTCGACGAAAGAACCCAGTGCCAAAAGGCATAGGCATATATCCCCTCCCTCCCAACCATGCCCTTCACGCTTGACCCTCTTGTCTAGTCAACTACCTCGATCTCCACTTAGAATTTGGTCACGTTACAACATGACATCATTTAATTAGCAGCACACCACGTGATGAAATCGTAACTCACTAATCGAAACAACTAGTTAATCCGGAAGAAGAAAATACGAGTATTGTACAAGGTGCAATCCATTTCTTTTCTTCATTGTCACGAGCAAGCTGGCTACAAGCGAACATTATTGTACGAGTGCCAGCTGCAAAACTTTCTTCTAGTAAAATCATATTGTACGGCTGATGTTTCATTCAGAAAGAATCAAGTTTTAAAGCACTAAGCATGATCATGGAGGTGTTTTTCCTAATGAATCAAGTCCTAAATGGTACAAAAGTCGTCTACGGGGCAGGGAATAGTGAGAAGGCCCTTCTGCTGAAACCCATATTCTTGCTCAGCTTCCTGCAATAGCTGAATGAAGAGAGGGTGATTGAAGTACACGAAAGGGATCATAAATCTCTGTTGCTGCCTTCCTTGACCCACCAATACGCCCGGGCATCCTTCTGGAGGGGCTTGTTTGGCGTGCTTCTTGTCGTGGTAGTGGAAATGGAGGAGGTGAGGCATGTGCATATGAAAGTGAAAGTTGATGATCTTCATATCTCCACCCTTATGAAAGTGCTGGTTTTAAGAGAAGAAGAGGAAAGAGAAAGGCCAGGGATCGGAGGCAGAAATGGCCAGGAGGAAGAGGGCGAGACCAGAGTCTGTGAGAGACGTAGGTACATTACTCATCATATACCGGTTTCAGTAACACAGAATATAGTGGGTTTTGGAGGAGGCTCAGGTTTGCTTATTTAGATACTCCTACCAATTCTAGGGTTTTCTTAATAGTGGAGCATGCTCAACACGTTAATATATGGAACCGCAAGTTTGAATGTGTAAGTGTTTTTTTCCCATACAGTTGTAATTTTACGACACGCTTCTTCCCATTTTCAAATGCTAACTAATTATGGTGAGAACAGGTGAAGGATACATGCCAGGTGGACATTTTCTCCACGTCTTTAATTTACAACCATGTATCTTTATTTATAATCTACGAAACTTCTTCTTTTTTTAAGAAAAATAAAAATATAAAATACATGAACAACCAATTAGGATTAATATTAGTTGGGTGACAAATCAGGTTTACATAAGAATTTCTCATTTTTGTTTGGTGCTCAATTCAACCCGCCTATAAATGAATACTTTTCATGGGAGAGAATGTGAATAATCAATAACGTGAGAAATATTCTTTAATATGCAAGATATAATAATTTAATCTATATTGACTTAATTTAAATAGTTTTCATGGGAGAGAACGTGAATAACTTGAGCAATTTATTTATTTTAGAAACTGCTGAGGGCCCATTTCAATCCCGTAACGTAACTCTGCGGCCATATTTTGTTGCATAATTGTGGTCGAATTAGCATGCGTTTGGAATGGCTTATTTTTATCCAAAACGTGCTTATAATTCGTGATTCACGGTATACGAGGTAAGTATGTGAGAGGAGTTTTTTCTCGGCTTGCGTAATAAGTGCGTTTTTTCTGTACAAAACGCTTAAACAAACAAGCCCCTCAATGATATATATATGATATTCAGACTTCCCCACAACTCAACTCCCAGACGGATCGGTTCATAGACACAATATTATTGAACAAGTATCGCTATCCGTATATTTCATAGAAAAGTTTATATATAGTATTTTGAGCTTCTGAATCTTCTACAAGTATAGAAGAACAATTTATGTTTAATTTATTGTTTTATGATGTGTGTGATATTTATTATATGATCTATTATTTATGATTTGATTTTTTTTTATTGTATGCAATTTAAGCAATACTTATTTATAATCATAATAAATTATGTAATTATTTTATAAACATCTATTTTATAATGACCCGTATATATGCTGGAAGTCCCAAATGCATTACTTGTCCAAAAGGCAAATACTATGCTATAGGAGTATAACCTAATATAACGTGAAAACGTAAACACAATTAAAAGTAAAGTAGATTCGAAAAATAGACTGCATTTGAAAACTCAAAATAATATATGAGAACTTATTTTTCTATTTTTATATTATTGATGATTGTTTTATTGGCCCTGAAGGTAAATGTGGGCATATCAAACAATCTCACATCCCCATTCTTAGCTAATGGAGTGTCGTATATCTTCTTTCTCTTTGAATGAGTAGTTGAAATCATGACTGTTGTCAAGGAACTTGAAGCATGTGTTTCTATTTCGGAGGGCTGGATAAAAAGACCCAAGGAATAAATAAAACAATAAACAGATGAATAATAATCAAGTACTTTAATTTAATTACAATATGTGCCATTGTCAACTAAATCCTTTACAATATGTGTTACTATCAACTAAATCATTTTCTAATCGTTAATGTTGAGTATGTAAATCGTTACAAAATATCTCCTTACTCAAAAAATTGCAAAATGCCCAAACTATTGGATGGGTATTTGATGTTGCTCCACTCGACTCTAGGCCTACAAATAATTTCTCTTCCAGCACAACGCTTTAAGAAAGTCAAGTATGGAGGAATGTAGTAAAAAGAAATTTGAATTAAAAGAGTAATATACTACAAGGCACAAAAGATCAAATAAAGGAGAAAAAGAAAGGATTGAGGTCAGTGCCTGTTAACTTTTCATCAAAATGTGATATTTTTTTTTTGTTATCATCCACTTATTGGGATTTGGGACCTCAGATGTGCGCCCCCTGTTGCGCCCTCTGCTGCCCCCTAATTTTAAGGCCTTCCCAAATGTATTTTTCATGGCTCTTTGCATCATTATATTCTACACGAAATGAGTGAAATTTTAATATCTTATAGACAAAAATCGACATGTTTTCAATTTTTTATGAGTTTTCTTCATCCCCAAAATCGACAACGAAGGCCCCAAATCCCACTTCTTGATAACTTGAGCAATGATAGCCCAGGTATTCTAGGTATCTTTGCGGTCATCAATATCCTTAACAAGTTCATAAGGCTGACTTGCCATGATATTGAGGATGCAGAATTGAGCTCACTATCACTGATAATGAAGAATGAAGAACACAAAACGAAACACATTGACGACGTTAATATATATAAGTATCACTATAATCACAACCAACTATATTTCTTGAAAATTAAGCTTTTTGCATATTTAGTTTGAATTATGATTATGGTAACTCCTTGATTTATTGACTAAATTATTATTATTATGATAACTCCTTAATCATGAGGTCAACTAATAATTTATAGATATAAAATATTAATATTGAATTATAAAATAGAACAATAAATATTTATGATAAAATCATTATGATAGTCAAAAGAGGGATATTGATATTTATTGGTGTCAAAGTAAATGGGATTTACAAACGACATTAATAAAAACACAACTATTTTCTCAAAAAAATATCGCTCATAAAACGGTTTTTAACGGCGTTACTGCAAAGATTATAGAAGATATAGATGTGTGTGTACGGGCAAACAAATTAAGGCAGTATTATACAATATTATTGAACGTGATTTGCGAAATTAAGTTCACAAAGTTACATGAAATGGTGGAACATTATTCACTGACCCCAGCTAAAATTAACAAAGAAAGCAAATAAAACTTTCAAAGGACGCAAACATGTGGCCATCTGGGGCTTAAGCTTGAAGGCATGAATAATAAGAAATGTTTTAAAAGTCAGACCGGATATCGAACCGGAGAAATTATCGGGTCATGGGTTGTATGCTCGAACCGATAACATAATAATTGAATAAAAATAATATTATATGTGTATATAATTGATAAGTAAAATATTTACATATTTATTTTCCCTTATATGATGATCTTATAGACGATATTTGAACTTCATATAATATATTTGGATGTAAAATAAATAGTATTTAAAAAATAAATAAAAATATGGAAAAAGGTTAGTATTGTAGCGTTGGTCACTATTCATGACGAAATCATTGTAGCAAGACGTTACTATAGCGGATGGAATCACTGTAGCAGTCACGGAAAAACGCGTAAAATTGCTGACAGCATACTGTTCACTCAGTGTAAAGACTAACATGCAACTGCTCATTCACTGCTTATAAATACGAGCATCAAGTGCAAAGATTGGTGTGCGAGGAGATATTTCTCTGATAGTATCTGACAGTTGTGTAAAAATTGTGTTATTTTATAGATTTAATTTCATGCATTGTATTACTTTTTGCATACATCATATATGGAAGGTTTAGGATTGTATTATTTTTTGCATGCCACATACATGGAAGGTTTTACTTCCTAAAGGGATGTCTATATTTGTCCATTTTTCATACATCTTTTTGTTGTATATTTATGTTTGAGAATTTAATATTCAAGTTTATGCAGTATTTATGAGGATTTCATTCTAGTTTTATATAATGTCAATTTATTTTGGTTTTGTTTTTAATTTTATCATGAGCTAAATTTTTATTTTCCTAGGGTGATGACATCGCTTATTAATGGCAGATTGAATCTTAACTTATTAAATCTAATTTTAATTTCTCTTTCACGATTGAGTTTTAATTATTGTTCTTAATGCTTTCATTTGATTGGCCACATTTTGAATGCTTTCAAGATGTATGTTGAGATTGGAAGGAGATGCATGTGTGTAAATCCTATAATTAAAACCACGACTTGCATATGAAATAGGAATATATTCATATGAGTTGTGTAGTCTTACTGAGTTCCATAAATCTTAATGCATAATTAATTGCTTAAATTCATATAGAAATATATTGGATTAGCAATTATTTATAGAATTGCTTGACCTTGGAAGAGGCTAGTAATTAAATTAGGAAAACTCAATTATCAATCATATGGAATAAACTGGGCTAAAATAGATAAGTGATTCAATCCGGAATTTGTTAAGTGAAATCTAATCCATAGGGCTTTATCTCATATTTGCTTTCATATCATCTGCACTCATATTTAATTATTTTTCATTTTATTTTATTCTCTCAATCACCAACTAATCGATCGACTAAATAGAATTAAAATTACCCATTTTGATACTTAGTGATCAATCATTGTGGGAACGATACTCTACTCACTTCTATATTACTTGATTACGACAGTGTATACTTGCACTATTTAATTGATCATCTACACTCGTAACAATAATTATATAAATATAAAAAATAAATATGAAAATTTAAAATTACTTAAAATAAATATGAAAATTTAACATTATTTAAAAATAAGCACATACAAAAGCTTATATATTTCATATTTCCTGAATCACAAGTTATAATATATTGAAATCATTAAAAATAACACAATAACATGTAAATAATACCAATAAACGGTTCCTGGTTCAACCCCGATTCCAAATTCCGGGCCCAACAGCCGGTTTGAAGCGGCCTAAAACGGTCTAAATGGTTGAACCATACTGAACGAGTCGAAAACCCTTCCAGACACCGGTCTGACTGCCTAGTCCGGTCCGATTTTCACAAGATTGATAATAAGAGATTGTGGACGACTAGATGGAGGAGAATGCAAGGACAAGGGGCGTGAGCTGTGTGTTTGAGAATTGTACAAGCCATACCAGTTCATACTTGCAGAGATGATGGGGCATCTTATTCAAAGGTTTGGTGAGTATCGTATCTGCTTTTAAATCAAAGCACGTTCTAATTATTGCTTTTCCACACCAAGCTCTAAACAAGACAATTAGAACAAGTCTTATTCTACTAGTTAGAGTATCCTACATAAATTATAGAATGTCATTGTACTCTATAAAAAAGCACGACTTGAGGACAAGCATACCACTTTTTTTTTGGGGAGGGGGAATGCAGTCCTTTAAACTCTTAATTTCAGCGCTTATATTTTTCCCATTTGTTCTATTTTGAATTAACACACAAATGTAACGTTCTCTTTTCTTATTTTTTTAATGTTCGAATATATGGAACTTTTCTTAGGTTTATAAGAGAATGTGTCAAAAATCAAAATGCCCCCTAAGTTACGATATTTACTTATTTCATTTCAAATAAATATATTTTGTATTTTTTTTGAAACTATAAAATTTCTATTTTAAACGTCAGAACTCAAAAGCAATCATTTCATTTTTTTTTTAACTAAACACGTATATTCTTCAATAAAGATTTGAACGTTGGCCACATTGTGAGAACAATCATTTCATATTTATTGTTAGAAGTAGGAACATTGGTCCGATAGTAGGCTTGACATGATATTGGGCTATGTGGCCATCCAGTCCAACAGCGTAGCTTCCACACGTGGGCTAGAAAATATGGGCTTCACTAGGCTCGAGCAGTGGATCATTTACGGGAGTCCCGTGATGAGTTTCCTCGGTGGACTGGGAGGTGGCGGAGCTCCAGAATTATTTTGCCACAACAACCCTATTATCTCATTACTGGCCCAAGAAAAATCTTATTATCATTCAGTGTCACATTTGGTAAATTTACTTTTATTTTTATCAGAGTTTTGACCCACCAACCTGCTGGGAAATCGGTCCGATTCGGGTCAGCATATTTTTATTTTTTAAAATTAATTTTTTAATTTTTTTTTTCAGAATTTCATATTAATAAGCCTAAAATATTTAATTTCTCATCAGTTTGATTCTGATTTGACTCCGACCTGACCCACTAACCTTGATCTCGAGTTTGAAAACCTTAATTTTTATACACATGTAAGTGCGTGGGAGCTAGAGTAATCGGAGTTGAAGCGAATCCTTTTATTTATCACTTAAGCATGATGAGAATCCCTTTTAATAGGAGAGGGATTACTATTGCATGTGAGCCATTGAATTAGGGGTCAGACTAGACAAAATGGAGTAGAAAGAAATCAAATAGTATCAACTTAACCATTAGCGATCACAACAAAAGCAAACACTCTGATTCGTTCGCCTAAAAACTGACCTTCCATGACAAAAAACCCCCTCGTGTTGAAATGAAATTACCGCACTACCCTCCCCTGACTCCATGCGGTTATCTCTGTCTCCTCCCTACACAGAAGTGCTTGCCGCCTCCGCCCGCGACCTCCCTGAATGGCCACCATCACGGGGAATGGGGCTGCATTTGCCTCCGGCATCCAATGCTTCGGCAATCGGCTTGATCACCAAAATTCCCTCCCCCGCCGTCGCAGAGCAAAGCGCACACAGGAACACCACCAGCGTCGCCACCGAGTAGGAATCATCGTCGGCATTCAACAGCGCCATCAGGCCCAGAAACACAATCTGCAGCGTCAGTGACCCCAAGACAGCGACCGCCAACCCGTAAATCCGAATCCTGAGGCCCTTATTAATCACCAGGGACAGCACCTTCCAAGTGGAGCACAAGAACCAAAACCCGTACGAAACCCCGAAAGCCGCAAACACGATGCTATTCAATAGGGGGTAAGCACAGACCACCGCCTGGGTGCCGGAATCGTCGATTGTCCGAACGACGGAAGTCTGATGGAAAGAAAGGGGCAAACGGAGCTCGTAGGGCTGGAGAAGGATAGAGAGGAGGTGGAGGATTGCGATGGGAATGCAAATAAGGAGGACGAAGGAGATGGCCCAAGTGTCGGTAGGGGTCTTATTGTGGAGGGAGGCGTTGAGGAGGGAGAGGAGGGTGACGAGGAATGCGGGCTGGAATAAGCCGAGGGAGAAGACGATGTGGATGCGGCAGAAGGTGGCCTGTTGGGCGACGGGGGTGGGGAGAGGCCGAGAGAAGAAGTGGTGGTGAGGGAGGAGCTGGGAGAGAGCCCAGAGGAAGATGAAGAAGACGAGGAGGAAACGGACGGTCCAGAGGGAATTGAAGTGGTGGAGGTGGGGGAGGGACTTGGACTTGAAATGGAGGTGGAAGATGAAGGAGAGGGAGAGGAGGGAGAGAAAGATGAGGGCGGAGACGAAGGCGAGGACGGAGACGTCGAGGAGTGCGGCTAAGAGCATGGATCAGGGAAGGGTGGAGATGAAGGAGACAAGCGCCAGAAAAGCACCAATTGAGGGGGAGGCGCCTTTCTGTTGTAATCGCAAGGATCCCTCATTCTCGGCTTCCCCTTCTTCATCTTCTTCCTTATTAGTAATGACAGTGGATTATTTAAAATTACGAGGGCAGAGTTGTTATTATTAGGACATGCTTCATCAGTATAGCCATTTTATTCGTTGGATATTGGCTACTTGATGAAAGGTGGGGAGAGCCTGCCCTCTTTCCTGTCACACACCATTGTTTACGGTGGCCGGCAAATTAAATACTATATAAGACACTCAATTACAACGCATCGTTCATTTCAATTTTCCCCTTGTATTCATCACTCATTACCTATACTTCATTGCTTTTTCGTTCCGCTTAATTATCTAAAACTTCTGCCACATGCAATCACTTTGGCATCCTAATTAATTTGCATGCTTCATTTTTAATCATCCATCAAATTATATTCATTCAAAAACTCATCATTTTATATTAATTCATTCATAAATGCAACACAATCCAGCGTTTTTTCATATATATTGAAGTCTAGCTATATAATCAAGTTTAAATTAATTATACGCGATCCGGCCATCACGTGCGTTCTTTCTTGTATATATATAAGTAGTTTATATACCTGATGTTTTGTGGTTGAGTCAGTAAATATTTATTTTTTTGGAAGGCATTCACTCATTTAGAAGGCTTGCATGCATGCGCGCAGTTATTAAGTTTTGGATATGAAATTCTATTGAGTACGTAAAACACATGGTTCGCCTTGCTTGATTAGTGTGTGTGTGGGATGGCAAAAAATTATTTAAATTAAGACTTTTCCCCAAAAAATCACCTATTTGACGAGTGTAATTAACAGCGTTGGATGTCTGGTTTCGCCTGTGGCCTTCTGGTGATAACTGTTTGACTAATTAAATCAGCTTGTTTGGGATCGACATTTGGATAATGGGAACGTACGTGTGGGGTTTGAATTCATGAACAAATTATTTGGCAGTAAAACCTGAATATTAATCGATCACTCTCTCCAAATCCAGCTCTCCTTATATGTATAAAAAACTCAATTTTGATTATTAATTCTATTTCGGGCAATCATCTATAATTGTCATCACATATAATGAAGCCTACAAGTAAAATAGTTCATTAATTGTGACATTAAACTAAATAATATATTATTCATATTTAATTACCATCATAAATTTAAGTAATAATAAAAAATATATTAAATTAAATAAGCAGTGATAATATTGGAGAATCATCGAAATGCATAATCACAAAGTAACTTATAAGGGCTTGTTTGGCAAAGCAACAGGCACAAATGACCGCACGTTTAGAGCCCAAAATGACGATGGTCATTTTTTAAGTGTTTGGCAAAGCGGTCCTTTTACTTGGGTTTTTAATAGGGAAAATCCCATATAAAGCTACTTAAAATAGGAAAATTCTAAATTAGGTTAGTAAATTCAACAAATCCTTAATTAAGTTATTAACCCAATTTAGGATTTTAAAATATGGGTAAAATAATTTTAATGCCCTCCCCTTTCTTCTCTCCCCTCTTAAAAGAGTTTTATTGCTATATGACTTTATTGCTCCATATATATCAACATTAATATATAATCAAACAAAATATAATTTTTCTAAATCAAAGGAATTGTTTATGCTCTAAAAGGATCATAAAAAATAATTCAAGCAAAAAAAAAAAAAAAAGGAACCATGATACATACCAACTAAAAATCACTTAATAGATATTAAAAATCAATTAAAAATTTGATTTTTCAACAAAAAATCATTCAATTGATATTAAAAAAAAATGAGTTTTCTTAACAAAATAATGTAGTTATTTTTATCAAGTGAGATAAAAGAAAAAGAAAAGGATAATACTTGTCAACTTTAGTTTGCAAAAATCAATGGAAATAAAAACTACTTTTACCAACAGTAATCTAAAAAAACTCCAAATAATTTTTTCTAATGTATAAATTTGAATTTCTTAAAAATAATTTATTTAAGATTTCATTTTTTTTAATATGAATTATTCATTTCTATTGGAAAGGCGAGAAACTTTGATATACTTCTAAGGATATTTTTTATAAAAATATTAAATGCATTTAAAATTTCATAAAATGCTTATTGAAATATAGAACTTTCCAGGAAAAACTTTATATATGAAATAAATACAGTAAAATTTATAATTAATATATTTATTTAAAAAATATTTTTTTATTGTGACATATATTCTTTTTCTTTTTTGAAAAATTTGTTTGTGTTAATAAAATGAACTCCTTCCTTAAAAATATTGTAAGCTTTTGTTCTTACGATGATAATTAATATATTTAAACTATAGATGAATCATATTTTATTTTATTAAATATTAATGTTGATATATATATATAGAGAAAAATATGAGTCACAAAGTCATGCAACTCTTTAAAGAAGAGAGATGAGAGGACATTAAAGTCATTTTACCCACATTTTAAAATTCTAAATTAGGTTGATGACTCATTTAGAGATTTATTAAATTTACCAACTTGATTTAGAATTATCCTATTTTAAATAGCTTTATATGGGATTTTCCCCTTTTAATATTACCGTGGCTTTTTTCAAAAGTTAATGCATGTAGCTTTTTTCCATTCTCTCCCCACGCTTCTGCTCTCTCTCTTCCATCATTCCTCTACTGCAGATCGTTGGAAGTATTTATATTTTGTCTCACCGCCCTGATTATTTTGTCTGACCAAGCTTCTTTGTTCACGCATGCACAAAGGCGATCTCTTTTGTTCGAATCACAGCTTCCGGTGATGCATTTCCGACTGCTCCGTCCAAGACTCCGGCAAGGGTTCGACGGCAAGGGTGTTTCGCTGGTTCACGTGTTCGAAGGAAGAAGAAGTTTTTAAGGAGGGATTAGATTAGATTTGACTAAGGATTTCTTTGCAAACTTCAAAAGTTTTTAAGGATGAATTAAATTGACAATTGTTGAAATATTTTTAGGGTTGAACTGTGATTTATGAAAATTTTGCATAAATTTGGGTCTTTTTCTGTGATTTCCCCAATCCCTTTTTTTCATTCACTTGTAATTTTCTCTAGTCCTCAAGGCTGTGCCGAAGAAAGAGAAAGTATGGAAATACATAAAAGAGATATGTGATGTTGCTTTTAGATCTTACTAACACAATATATTACTCCCTCCGTTTTTAATTATAATATAAAGTTGATTTTTTTTTGAGAAGTTAAGGAAGCTAATTAAATTACTATAGATTATTTTTAATTTTATTTTTTCTCCAAACTAATTAATTTGACTAATAAACTAACATATATTCTGAGGATACATAATATATGATATGATTAAGTAGCTTATTATCAAATTTTATTTACATTTTTTCATTTCAATTATCACAATATATACAAATATATATATGTAGTATTACATAAGATTCATATCATTTTCAGTCATTTTACATCTAAACGGGCTTTTTAAACTCTAATCCAAATAGATCCAAGATTAAAAAAAAAAGTCACTTCTGCCACCGTTAATCCAAAAACAAATCACATTTACATTTTCACTTTTAATCCTACCTTACTTTTTCAAAAGTCAGATGAAAAAAAAAAAATCACTTCTCCACCGCTAATCTAAATGGGCGCTTAGTTTGGTGGTTTCCTTGTTGCATCTGCAAACCACTACTGATAAAGTGGCAATAATAAATGAACATGTTACAATTCCAATAGTATACCACTCTAGTCCTATTTATAAGTCCTTTTTTGTTAATTCTTATATATCAAAGAGAGTTAGTTAACTCATTAACTATAGGCTAAATTTTCAGTTTTACCCTTATCTATGATTGGTTCAAAAAATCTACATGAATAAATTTCTTTTGTTTATTGTAATTAATAAGGATAAAAAAATACAAACTGTATTTATTACCCTAAAAATAAACTTATAAATAGAATCAAAATTTTTTATCAAAATCGATTTATAAATAGAACTAGTAGTATATATTTTCTGCACTCTGTGGCGTGTGGTCCAACATGTTACAGAAGTAAAAATCACATGACTCTCTGACGTGCCAGATGCTCCATGAGTGACATACACGTACGCAAATAAATGCACTTGTTCTGAGATCGATGTGTCGTCAGTTAGATGGAAAAGAAGAATGGCATTTATGATTTATCACAAGGAACAGATCAAACGGGGAAAAAAAAACGAAGATATGATAAAAGATTAGAGAGAGAGAGAGAGAGAGTGAGAAATCAGAGGAAGAGAGCTCTAAGACTACTTGAGGCTTTGGATGTATGTATACATGATCCTTGCTGCTTTTAACTATAAATTGTTGGAGATAATGAATGGGTATGTCATAAAGAACAAATCCGAGACCACTTAGAATTGTAGGGGCCAAGAAAAGAAATGAACTCACACAGTGACGAACCACATGAAAATCCGTCAATTTTCTCTACGTGCGAGCTAAAAATGGACTTAGTGTTTTTATGAATGATCTCTTAAAAAAATTCAAGTTTATTTTTAAATATAAATGATTTCCTGAAAATTGTTCTTACTAGTGTTATTTGTTAAATACTATGCAGCTTTTTAATGTCATATAAACCGAATTGCCAAATTGCCATAATGTCATTTATTGCTTGTGATATTGTGAAATCTGGACGTCGAAAGATTTTGAGCGTGGAAACAGGTTTCTTCAATTTTTTTTATTATTTAATAGCCCTGAATCCATTTACTCCATAACACATGAAATAGATTCCGTTTGGCTTTTTATTGCATCCCAACGTCCAAAAACGCTTGCTTAATGGCTATTATTAGCTTATGATGATATAATGAGCATTTATATATTTTTAAGCTGGCCAACATCTCTATTCCTTTTCTATATAAGGAGATGTTTGTAAGAGGCCAAAACACACTTTTGTTCTTGAACTCTCAAGCACCTCTCTTCCTCCTCTGGTGTATTTTCACACCTCCTGAGTTCTATTATTTTTTGTAATCTTAGGGAATGCTACTTCTTATTTGCCAGTAGTTACGGAATTGCTCTTAAGGACAATGTCCTTAGAAACGACTTGAATCAACTTTGTCATTTATAAGCATTGCCGCTAACTGGATCTGCATAGCACTAAGAGGAGTTGAAGAATCCACTAAGTTGCGTGACGATCTAGCCAACAATGAATGCAGAATAGCATTCAAATTTAAAGCCAATGATCAATAAACTGTTGGTTAAGGTGGTAAATGACATTATCCCTTTATATCCTACTAAATGAATTCGACTACTTATATCTCATGATATCACTATGCTCTATATCAACATCCTAATCTTTTAATAAATTATAGTTGATCAAGACTAATTAATATCAATGCCAAAATAAACAAGAACATTGTCCGCATTATGACATTAGTCATTTCTTGCATCACTGACTCCTCACAAGCAAATGATGTAAATTCAACGCATGCAGTAGTAGTAATCATGTTCAAGCTAATCCATTTTAATTTAATTTGTAACCATTTTCGAATTAAACTACGCGGATAACAAAATTATCATCTGATAGCTTCATTAATTACTCTTCACATATCTCACCTAATTTCTCAAATTATATAATTAAAAAAAAAAGAATCAAAGTAATGATCTTTATCTATATTTTTGACGGGGGGAATACATATAATGGGACAGAGGACAAGACAAGCATATAAAGCTAGAAGGATGGAATCAAAAGACATGTGCTTTCAATAAAGAGAAAGGACTGCAATAAAAAGTGGAATCTCATTCTACAGAACTTATTTTGTCACCCTCCGTCCAATTAATGCTTCAGTGACGATCGACCCATACCATTCTCCATCCCTCCTTCCCCTAGAAAGGCTCATTTCGAGAAAACAATTAAGAAAACACTTAAATATTGGTAAAGATAAGACAGGCTGATAAATCCTGTTGGTTTACAGGAGAGGCAGTGCGAGAAGTGCTTTTGATTATTATATGTGGCGAGGTTTCAGCACTGAGAAAACGTCGTTTTTATGAAAACCATAACTGTAAAAAGAAAACAGATCCTAGCTAGCTCAAGACGTACTCAAATACCACAGAGAAGAAGAAAGCCTCAAAATCATGATGAGAACAATTCTGAAGGGAGCTTGCAGGATAGAAATTAAATAGGACATAAAGTCATCATGATTGAATAGACATCAAAGAATCATGATTAAGTAGCAGCGAGCAGCGATAAATTGAGAGTGTAAAGTGGGAGAAACAAAAGAGCAAATGATGGCCGTCTTGGCAGAAAATTCATGATTAAGCTAATAGCGATAAAGTTAAGGGATCGATGGTAGTTAGTAGCTGAAACTCACCTGGGGATATGATGAAGGAATTAGAGTGTGGAAGCAGTGATTGAGGGGAATGAAGCCTGGTCCGAGGAGAGAGTGGGAGAGAGATCTGCTTGGACCAGACAACGTTCCCCTCAAAACTTGAAAGCTTCCCTGTGCAGTGTGGAGACGTCCGTGAAAAGAGCATCTGATTAATGATGAGCATAATCATTTGGTTTTAACAGAAAGTAAAAGAGACGACCCTATGCCGATTTCTGGGTTGGGGTCGGTGAGCCTTAATTAAAGCCTCAGGCTGCCTCTTACTACGTGTCTCTCCCTCTTTTCATTATGACACATGAATGTGGGTGAGAGATAAAGAGAGTGCGTGTCTGTGCGTGCGAGGAAATTAATGTGGTCAACCGCTACCGTTAGATTTTGGATGGCGATGCGGAGTTATCATGATTCATTGATTCGTGACTTGATGAGCTCGGCTCTAATTAATGTATATGTGGAGAATCCGGATCATCTTTGTTTCTTACTTTTTTTTTTACCAAACCTTGTGATATGATGATTTATCATGTTTATAAGATACTTTTAATATGCATTCTTTGGTGAGGATTTATACTTAAAACCTAACACGTAAGAAAGGCTTAAAGGAGGTGTTTCATGTCAATTGAGCTATAAGATTCGGACCCCTACTAATATACAGGAAAAAATATTATTGAGGCACATATAGTGTACTGTGTGTGTTTGCCTACTTGAAAATCATAGTTTTAGAAGCACTTTTTCACAAATCGAGATAAAAACTCATATCACATATTTACTTCGTAAACTGTAAAAACTATTCTACAAGAACTAATCCGAATACACACTTCCTTCAATGTTTAATTTGATACATGCATGTTCACTTCTCCTGATTAGATCCTTTAATTTTACCCTTTTAACATTGATAACCCATATAATTTTGCCCTACTACATTAATTGTGGGCTCTAGTAAGGAAGTTTATTGTGCTTTTGGGGTGAGTAGAATAGTGTTTATATATATAAGTTGACACTTTTTTCCGATACAATAGAAGGGCTAAGCCCTAGGAAATAAAAAGACTAGCCTAACGGGGAATTCAATCTCAAACCATCGTTTTCCACTGAAGTTCTTAAATCCACAGGATACATATCTAGGAGGGTGATGCTAAAGAAGCCTTTTTTGGTTAAGCATCAGTCACTTTACTTTGAGCTCTTGAAATATAAACTATTTGAAGATCCCAATGGAATCTCATCATGCTTTGCGTTTCAAGGAACACCAAGCTGCAAATTTTATCCAAAAGAGTCATTATTGAGGAGATCAATCAAATTGTTGGAATCGGATTCAAGAATTACCTTCGTGAAACCAAAGATCAGCCTTGACGTGCAGACAATAGTATAAATAAGCCCATGAAGAGGATGTTAAGCCCAGTGTGTGGCGGACACATATAGTAGCTTTGGAGCCCATAGATGAGGCTATTCATCTTTGATATAGAGTAATTCTAATTCTAATACAAACACATTTGTACAATGAAAGGGCAACTAATAATTCACATAGTAGAAAGGAAGAGCAAGGTGAAGAGAGAAAGTGGGGGAAGAATGATGAGAAGAATAAAAGTGAGGAAACACGCAATAATGATGATAGCGGAAGAAGAATATAAGTGAGGTCATGTTGGACTGTTGGTACGACTTTGAGGCACCCAACTGCGTAGCCCCTAACTTGGCTTCCCTTCCAATTAGTGTCGTGGCTTGTGGGACTCCCCTTCCCTCTCTCTATATTCGTATAGCCTTCATGCCTCTCACACGCAACGTAGTTATGTAGTTGATGGAGAGGCTTTAAATCAAATCAATAAAGAAAGGTGGACGGGGACACCAACTAGCCAAAGCCCGTGAACACCTGACCCACCAGCACCACCTCTTCCATTAGTCCCTCCCCTTCTTGCTCTCCAAGGGACACTGCACCTCTTTCCTCAATTATTAATGCTTTTAGAAAGGCTTCCTTTGGCGTGCAAATTTTGGCCTCCCTACACTTTGCTCATTCTTGTTAATTCCTTTCTCAATCCTCCGTGCAATAGAGCTTTGACATTAAGCTAACACCTCCGCCACGCTAGTCATAGCCTAATCTGATCACTGTTCAGCACCTCTACCCATATCCTTCGCCCCTCCCCCCCCTCAACAAAACTTTGCAATTTATTGCCTTTGTCCTTTAATTATGTGAAACCTCACTTTCTGTCATTTAACCCCACAACCCGACACTTTTTGTCCCTATTAGGCGACTTCAATTGACCACCACTTTTTCCTTCTCTCTCATTGAACCTCTCATCTTCATTATTACTCCCTTTGTCCCTTTATCCTTTTTTTAAAAAATAATTAAACGTAACAATTAGGTAAGAAATTTAATATTTTTTTTAAAAATGACCCTAATTATAAATGGGGATGGGAGAGTAATAATAAAAAAATAATTAAAGATAATATATGCAGTATAATAATTAATTTTACACAATAAAAAAACATATTTATTATTGAGATAAATCCAAAAGAGATTTTATATTTTGAGATAAATCAATTAAAAAAAACTCTTATAATATACATGGAGGGACGGATTCTTCTCGTCTTATCTCCTTATCCAACCCCACCTACACCGACCCATCAAAGTTTACTACAGTAACTCTGCAGCTTAATTTCTGCTACATCATCTTCTTGCTGGCACCACTCGTATGGCTTCATTACTACCTAATAAAGTTGCACTTGAAATGAAATCTCTGTAGTTTTCAACCGTGGAACCACATCCCTCTTCCCCCGTAAATAATTGCGTGGAAGTTCTTAATTTGTCTGCTTCGTCAAAATGAGTCTGAAGTCAGGAAACTCGTATGTATGTACTTGTTTTCCATCTTTATGATTGCGGTCTTCTCTTTAATACTGAGCCATGCATGATACGTTTGACTATATTCAGAAAACCAATAGCGATCCACACTTGAGAAACCGACCTATGACCATGACAAAGGATGAGAACTCGCCAGCAGATTCAAACAGCAAAAGAGAAGAAAGGTCTATCCTTGGCATAATCATCGGTTTCTTCCAAATTAAAAAGAGAGAAAAATATTCTCAAATTGAGCTGCAACTTTCAATCAGGCAACTTGATGCTTATACCAGTCACAGTCAGTTTTTGGCGGATACTTAGCAAATAATGATCTGAATAGCTATAATGAATTTTCCTCCACCACAACTTCCCCCAATACATCTATAGCTTACGAGACAATACAATATGAAGCGTCAAGTAACTTATTATGAATGTGTAGAAGTTGAGAACTAGGGAATGTTAAACGAACAATGTTAAAAATATCAAAGGAGAACGAAAACCCCCCAGAAAGACTAGTGATGATGCCAACTTCTTCTTCTCTAGAAGGCGCAGATATTTTACATTTATCTTTTTTTAACAAAAGAAACACGTGGGCTTCTCTGGGTGATGAAGGGGCAGTTCCTTGTTCAAATAAAAGAGCAATGGTCCTATAGGAAATTTACAAGAAGAAAAGCGGAGATAAATGTTTCTACAGCGCACAAGAAAGATAGCACCACAAGCTACCTAATTTCATTGGTCAATATGACCCTTTAATTACAAGTTCCAGCAGCCCAATAGAAATCGCCAACTATATATTCTGCAGCCTGTGCTCTTCACCAGACTTTTAAATCTTTCATCAAATTCTTACTCTATCCATAGAATTTCAACTTCTTCCCTTCTCAGCTATCACTGGTTTACTAATGATGACGGGTGGTGAGTATATTCAAGCATCAAAAGAACATAATATTGGAAGCTTCACCGGCTCAAAGCCACCTGATAATCCAAAAAGGAAGAACAACATGGAAAACAAGAGGAGGTTTAGTGATGAACAAATTCGATCACTTGAGTGCATATTTGAATCAGAGTCAAAGCTTGAGCCAAGAAAGAAGATGCAGCTAGCAAGAGATCTTGGATTGCAGCCGCGCCAAGTGGCCATCTGGTTCCAAAACAGAAGAGCCAGATGGAAATCAAAACATATAGAGCAAGAGTACAGGAAACTCAGAGATGAGTATGACAATTTAGCATCTCTGTTTGAGTCCATAAAGAAAGAGAAGCAATCGTTGCAAGCTGAGGTAATTAATATGTGTCTTTTAGTAGGACTACTAGTACAATTCCAATGTTATATATAATTATGTCACGTATTTATGTTTAACAACAGGTACAAAAGCTGAGAGATTTAGTGGAGACGTGTGATGATGGCAGTAAAAGGGAAAACAGGGTTGGGATGGAAAATAGCACAGAGGATGGTGCTTCAGGCAGCGGACAAAATAACTGTAGCGCTGAAGTAAAGCCAAATTTCTCAAATGAAGGTTCAGAGAATGCCAAGAATGATGATATAAGAGAACTGGGATCATTTGAAAAATGGTATAGCGTTGATCCAAGTGGTCTCTTGGATCAGTCTTGTAGCAGTTCACAGTGGTTAGATTTCTGGAATTGAAGAACTGAACCGTGCTCCCCAAAGACCTTGTGTGCATATTCCCTTGAAGAAGGATCAAGCCGTTGGTTTGGTCTTCTGCAGCCAACATTTGAAAGCATTCTGGCCCATGAACAACATCGAAGCTTACATTGCATTTCCCAGGATGATCAAAGATGAAGTTTTGTAGACTTTAAGATGATAGAGATAGGATAGATATTTGAGATAGTCTCATTTAGCTGTTGATAGATTTTAGAAGAATAAAGTATGTACCATGTCATCTCTGTTCGTGTTTGCATTCCTTTTCAACATCTGTGCCATCCAACTACGTCTTATTTTTCCTGATCTGTTCTGGTTTATCATCACTGGGACTAATAAAGCGATTGCGTGTGAACATTAGTACAAAGCTAACATACCTCCACGTATGGAACGAGTTATGAGTGACGTACGTATTACTTGACTTAGAGCAGAGAACTTGTTAATTTCTTAGTTTCATCAACTGGCTCATTTCCATTCTATCCTAATTGTTTGAAGCGAGATAAATGTTAAAAATTGAATGAAGTAAAATGCAGGCGGATTGTCATACTTTGATCAATTGTTTAATAAACGCCATTCAAACCATGGAGTAATAAGACCTTGCATAAATAAACCCATAATCGCAACCTAACTTCTAATTTCCACTTTCCAAGTGCATCTGAATATGGATTTTTAGAGTACACCAAACACAACCAAGCTTTGATCGTGGCACTGTGAAATTTAATCTTATGACTATGAATTAGAGTAATAAGCCACGACGTTAGATTAGAGGAAGTGAGGACGGGGGAGAGACAGCAAAGTAGAAGATATGACTGCATTTTTTATGATTAATAAATATTATACTAGAACCATCACATACAGGTGACAGTTTGGCCGAGTGGTCTAAGGCGCCAGATTTAGGCTCTGGTCCGAAAGGGCGTGGGTTCAAATCCCACAGCTGTCATTTTTTTTTGCCTATTTACGATTTGGGCTATTCTAATGGGCTTTGGAATTCTGTCATTGGACCGCAGTTTTTAACCAAACGAGGGTATGTCCTTCCTGTTTAAGTGAATGGGCGTTAGAATAATGGCATTGGGCAATCAATTTCTTTGACCCCGCTAATCGAGTTATTTTAAGTTAGGATGTTGTATAAGATCTTCTTCTTGTTTTTTGGGCGATATAGCATATTCCCTAATAGTAAGGAAATGCATTATATAGTTCTTCAAAGACAAACGTTGTTGTTTCACTTCATGGCCGTCCTGCAATTGTTACATGAAATGCAAGTGCCTGAGAAAAAAGGTAATTGCAGGGTAGCAAACAAAAAGATTAGAAATAATGCAACGCAACAAGTTCCGTTAAAGTCATCATGCTGGCATCTGGCAGGTGTGGTATTTTCTGCATGTGTGAGGAGAGCAAAGGAAGAAGCTGGAAAGTTTACAAGGACGAGGTCACACCACCAATGCACCAACATTTCACCGTGTGACACTGGCTTGATTAACACCAACGTTGACCTTTTTTAAATGATGACTAATGAAGGCAAGTACAGAAACTTGGGATTATCAATGCTGGTTGCTCAGTACAAACAATCAGTAGAGCGACATGCACTGGCCTCGTTAAGGATGAGTTATGGCTTTGCGCATAGCTTAGGGCTCTGCTCCTTCCCTATGGCAGAAAGGGGTATCAAATGATTTAGGGGGTAAAACGAGCAACGTAGTGCACATGGTAAAATAAAATAGATAGCATCATCACATAAATCAGAGGCATGATTGTCCATTGATATAAATGCGTCTCCAGCAAAAGATCAGAAATTAACAGCCACCGAGAGAAACTCTGCTAATGCGGTTCTGATGTTTTTTTCAAAAAAAAAAAAAAAAAAAAAAGATGTAGTTCGTCAAGGCTACAATTGTAACAAGAAAATGAAGCTTTCAGGATCCCAAAATGCATCAGCAATCCACGAACACCCAGGTTTCTTCTTTCAATCCTAAAAGTTTACTTGATCTTCTTCTTCGGCCTCAGCTGTAATTAAAGAAATAAAACAGCATATTCATTGTTAGATGATATACCAAAAATACCCCATTTGAAACATAAACACTATCGCACAGCCAACATAATCTAACCATAATTCAAAATGGCATACCTGGTTGCTGTGTCCACACTTCTTCTTCCTGCAGTTCACAGCACGGGGGTGCAAGCGAGCATAACATCTGCAAAACAAAATGTGATATAAACATGTCAGCAAAATCACACTCCTTCCTAGCATTCATTGAACCATGATCTTATCATGAAAGCACTTGATGATTGTTAAAAATGTGAACGAGTGACCCAAATGAGCATTAAAAAAGCAGGGCAGTGCATAAAACTGTTAATTATATACTTTCCAAGAAGCACGCCCCAGCCCTATTCTACATAAAAAAACTGACTTCATAACAGTTATAAATTCAACAACTATTTTGCTTGTCATAAACAAAATTTATAATTGCAACTTGCAATATATCATTGATTCAAAGATACAATCATACTTCTACCAACAACATTATACTCCCTCCGGTATTTAATATAAGACATTTGAGGAGTTGATCTAGTCCCAAGACATAGTTTCATATTTATCAATTTTTTCCTAATTTACCCCAATTGAAGTTCTTTCAACAATAATCAAAACAGAAAAGGAATAAAAAAATTAAAGAAGATGATTAGGGTATTTTAGAAAATAAATATTATATTAACTAACTCAACTAACTTCCTTAATCTAATCAAAATAGATAAATATGTCTTCCATTTTATATCCATAGAATACAAATGTGATAGTTAAGCTCGTTTGTCAAGAAAAGGATTATGCTGGCAGAGTCAACATAAACAAGCAGCACAATCCATAGAATGAGAACAACATTGAACCCTGCCATAACTAATTTGGCCGATCCTTAAGTGAATGCTGTAATTAGAAAGCCCGCCAAAAGTCTAAAAGCTATACTGAGCGAACTTACTTGCGGCATATCATCTTGTCCTGATTATATTTCCTGGCCAATGCCATCAAAGATGGCTCGATGATACCACCACGAAGCCTCAAAACAAGATGCAATGTCGACTCTGCAAAATAGAGCAACCATCAAATTAGACTGACAAATTAAACTGGAGTTCCCTTATTTTTCTTTTAAATTCCTGGTAACCTAAACAGTTATAGGAATGTTGAAAGAAGAGCAAAGAGAAGAGTCCAATTTAATAAACTAACCTTTCTGGATGTTATAATCGGCAAGAGTACGGCCATCCTCCAGTTGCTTCCCGGCAAAAATCAATCTCTGCTGGTCCGGAGGAATACCTGGACGCCGACGTATGTGTCATGACCAGGAACCATTCATAAATAGAAAAAGAGAATCACAACTTATTGTACACTTCAGGGGATATAAGAAGAAACACACCTTCCTTGTCCTGAATCTTAGCCTTCACATTATCAATGGTATCGCTGGACTCCACCTCGAGGGTGATGGTCTTCCCTGTCAAGGTTTTGACGAAGATCTGCATTTTTCTTCGATTTTCTCTATCCCTCCTCTATCAACTTCCGCCGAAGGCGTCCCTGTGTAACTGTGTTTGAAGCCGCTAATGATGTTTTGCTGCTCCTGCACACCTCACCGGTTTTTAGGTTAGGTCACCCCCCCCCCCCGGGGGACACTTTTTCCCCTCCAATACGTTGCACCGCGTTTGGTAAGGGAAATTATCGGGTTCGGGCTGCGGTTTGGGTTTGGGTTTGGCCCAATCCCGGTGCGTTTTTTTTTTTTGGAGTCACAATGTTTTTAGAACTAAAAAATTTTAGGCAACATCGCAGTGTCGTCCTAAGTAAGTGACAAAAAAATAATTAAAGAAGTCCTTCCTACTACATGATTCACTGCCTAAAAACTCTTAGGCTATATTTGGGAAAGCGTTGAAAGGGGGTTACCACACGGTGAGGCTGAAAAAAGCGCAGTGGTTGGTTTGGCATCGTTTGGAAACACGTTGCCTTCCACTGAGCTTTTAAACCTAACGTGGCTTCTAGTTGATGCCCATTTTTCTTACTTTTAACTTCTCTCTTCATCACGGTAGCTTCAATTCATTGCAGAGGACAGTGGACCGTTGCCAGGGCATTTATTTCCTTACCTGTCGCTGGCATGCAACTCGAACTCTGATTTGTGGTTACTCTGTTTTATCACAACAGGAACAGAACATTCGGATCATCTCCAAAAACACAAAATATATGATGCTCTGATCATCTGCAAGCTTCCCAGCATTCTTTGACTCTGATAGGCCTCTTGCTTGTCTATTTGCTGATGTTTGAGTTTGAGGGTAGCACTGCAAGAATTTCCACATCAAACATCAATTCTTCAAGACAAAGATGAGAACGTTTGGGCAATGTAGCAGTTAAAATTTACCTGTTGATAAAGAAACACTTTCCCATTGGGCGAGGACCATCATCGAATACGTGGTCACGATGAGCATCACAGTTAGCACAAAGGACTTCTTGGTGAGGCATGGAGGATACCTTGATTTTGGCTTTAAATGTTGTTTTTAACTTTTTGGTCGTTGGGAGTATTTCCCATAAACAAATGGCAATTAATTAAAGACAAAAAATTATTCTATTTTCATTTTTTTGATATTTAAATATGACTTAAATATGCACTAATTTAAATACAATTTTATCCATTTTAAATTAAGTACTTTAGTGTATTTTTCTTCTTTTTTTAATAATAATTAAATTTTTTTTATTTTATCAAATTTTATTTATATTTTTTCACTTCAATTATCACAATATATACAAATAATATCTATGTATATATATTGTAATATTCAATTAGATTCATGCTCTTTTCAGTCATTTTGCATCTAAACAAGCTTTTGAAATTCTAATCCAAACAGGTTCAAGGTTAGAAAAAAAAAAGTCACTTCTACCACCGCTAATCCAAACACAAATCACATTTATATTTTTACTTTTTTTCCTACCTTATTTTTCTAAAAGTCAGATGGTAAAAAAAGTCACTTCTCTACCGTTAATCCAAACGGGCACTTAAATTCTTAAAGGACCTTTGTGAGATGAATTTGAATTTTGAAATTATTTATTTGCCCCTTTTATTGATATGACGCATAAACTTATTAATGATAATATTATGATTTGTCAATATAACACATACACTTGCTATACTCTATAAATGTCACTTTATATGTATTCTGACTAATTAAAAGACAGCAAATCATCTTATTTTAATCTAGATGACTCATTTGTCATATAGAATTAAAATAAGATAAGTTGTTCTATTTTAATTAGTCAGAGTACAAATAATGTGACACTCATGTAGTATCTAAGTATTTATTCTATAACTTGTTAATATGACACATATACTTGTCAGATTATGGACTTATTAATGGTAACACTTTGACTTGCCAATATGGGTAGACAAATAATTTTACAATTCAAATCTATATCACTGAGGTGATACGATGGGGGAATGGACCGGCTAGAAAACATGTTTGAAGACACGAACAGAATGAATGATCAAATGTAGGACCTTAAGGGTCTGTTTGGTGTGAGGGATTTGGAGGGGAAGGGAGGAAGGGGAAATTTTTATGAGTTGAATTTTAAAAGATTGAAGAAGTGGGATAATAAAATGTTGATAAAGATAATATATAAGATAAAATTTTTACCAATGCGAAAGAAGTTATTGATCTGATCAATTGTGAGAATTGCCAGAATCATCCGGATGCTATTACAATAGCAGAAGTTCGTTCCATGTTACAACGAGATTGGAGGATAGAATTGAGATTTGTTCTAAGAAACGCAAACAGGGTTACCGACTTCCTTGCGAAAAAGGCAATTTCTTGTGTAACGGGGTTTCACCCTATTTTATATTCCACGTCTGAGTTAACAGCTGTTTTAGAGCTAGATCACTGTATTCCTACTGATGTAGGCTGGGTCTTTAGAGTTTTCTACTTTATGTATATAAAAAAAAGAAAAATTAATTAAAAATTTTTAACCCCACTTCTCTACATTTTTTAAATTCAACTTAAAAAATTTGTTCCTCCCCTCCCCTCAAACCAAACAAGCCCTAAGAGAACCTATCTCTTACAACCCTGACCATGAAGACACCACAAAGATGTTTAGTCCTTGACACAGTCTAAGTATTCGTACGAGAATACAATGATGCAAACAAAGCTTACACAAGAGAAATAAAATTCTCTAAGAACAGATTTCTTATTTATATCATTATAACATTCTAATATCAAATATAAAAAACGCAGCCTTCATATAATGGCTGCAAAAAAGAACACTCTATAACTGAAAATCTAGTCATAAATGCAATAAATGATGCCCTAATGGTGATTGATTGTCTTAGTTGGCATCATTCAAGCCCACAAGAATTAGAAAATTACTTATTCTTTAAGACTAAGCCAGCTATCTAACAATCGGAAACTAAAACAAAGTTTTCTTGAACAGTATTTGATCAAAAGGCCTTATTCAATACAAATAAAAAAGGAAACTAATACAAAACGAAATTAAATCAGGTTTGATGCATAAGAACGCCTTTTAGATGCTTCTTGAGGTGTCTTATACATCACTTATGATCCTCCTCCAAGACACATGCTAGTCACATGATATTTGAAGTGAATTATTTAATATGTATTGCACATAGGTATTATATATCATCATGTCAGGTCTTCATGCTTTACGTTACACTAATTTCAGGGATCTTTGTGTTTTACCATGTGCTTAAGCTTCTACATGTATTGTAAAAACATGCATATAAGCTTGAAATAGGTATGGTTAAGGACTCGTTTGCACCCTCAACACATATACTAACATTATGGGTTATTAATGAAGCATCTCAAAGCCTAAATATTTTTTCCAACATCTCAAACATCTCACTCTTTTCAAAGCATATAGTAATTGGACCATCGATGTTATGAAGAGGATCTTGGGCTTTTTTAGAATCTAGTTGGATAATAGAGACAACATCTTATTCATTGTAGATGTCATTTAAGCCGTCATGTAGTACTTTGTCGCCACTTTAGATGTCAACTTTAATGCTTTGTTGGACACCATATAAAACACCACTTGCACCTCTATTATGAGTACCTTGAGAGTTTTCAGATAGTGAATCCTGAGACTCTTTTTTATAGTTTGTTCACTTAGAACCATACTGTGATTTTTCCAAAATTTTATTTTAATATAAATTATATTACAATATCACACTTCAAACCTTTAATATAAATATACTATTTGACAGTAATGTTTCACAATTTGACATTGAAATATGCCAATTCTCAACTCATCATCTAAATTTTAATATTAGAAACTTGACAAACTTATTTAGCCCACATATATAATTTGATATAATGATTTCGTAGTCATTTTTTAAAATTATATATTTAAATATGAAAATTTAAAATTTATTCATGTCTTAAATTCTAACATGGAATATTTTAAAACCCTATATAAGCAATAAATTTCAAATTATCATATATTCATATCTCCATGTAAAATTTTTAAAATTGGCTAAAATTTCAATTATCGTTATCTCTTTTCCGTCATTTCAACCAATTTTTCTGCTTTTTTCGGTTGGAATAACAACTTTAATTTGCTTTTCGGCAAAGAAGATTTGCTAACTTTTTTGCAGACAAGAGTTTCATCTTCACTTCAAGAATATAATGACGAACTAAACAGTTTCAAGCGTATATTTTTCTTCAAAAGAAGAAATTCATAATTTTTATTAATTATTCAAACAAATAATGACTTGCTTCAATTATTTCCTCAAGGATCAATACCTTGCTTGTAGTTGTAACAAAGTGATCAAAGTAATAGTAATATAAATAGAGGCGAAGAAGAAGCAAGCCACAGCACAGCGCCGCTTATAATTTGCATCAACATTTTACGTAGCAATTAGAGTGAACTGTGAAGCCAACATGGCCACCTCAGCACCCGTCTCCTTCGCCACTAGCTCCTGGTGTAACCCTCAAACCAGATTGTTGTCGAAGCCACAATCCCCACCCATGGCCTTCCTCTCCTCACCTCAAAATGGCCACAAATCCCTTATTCGCCCCCTCAGGTCCAACAAAGGCGTTTCTCCACTGGGCCCCACCAGGCGAAATAGGCCTGCGCTAGTTGTGAAGGCCTCTATGGACAAGAACGTCGAGGTCTTCACCAAAGAACATCTCGCTGTCTCTCTCGCCAAATACGTCGCCAATCTGTCCCACCAGTTCATCCGCGACAGAGGCTACTTCACCCTCGTCTTGTCCGGCAACTCCGTCAAGTATCTCAGGTTTGTCTCTTATTCTGTCACATGCCTGCATGTCTCAGTTCAATTCATCATATCTTCTCAATTGATAAAATTTCAGGAAACTGGTGGAGCCTCCGTATGTGGATGCAATTGCATGGTCCAAGTGGCATATTTTCTGGACGGACGAGAGAGTGGTGCCCAGGACTCACGTTGACAGCAACTACAAGCTTGCCTATGATGGATTTATCTCTAAGGTATGTTACAAGCACAATTAAGTTGTTTTTTTTTTGTCTAATAATTTGCAACTTATATAACGCGTCATGAAATGAAAGTTAAAACCTTGTGTTGACAGGTGAAAATTCCACCTAATAATGTGTACTCCATTGACGACGCGCTGCCGGCAGAAGGAGTAGCAGATGTGTACGAGACAACGCTACGGCGTTTGGTGGCGGGGAACGTAATAGCATCATCAACACAGACTAAATTTCCAAAATTTGATCTGATGTTGCTGGATATGGGGCCTGATGGGCAAGTGGGTGCTCTGTTTCCAAATCATCCTGTGGTGAACGAGAGCACGAAGTGGGTGACCTACGTGAAGGACGCCCCAAAACCACCGCCGGAGAGGATAACATTGACGCTGCCGGTGATCAATTCAGCTTCCAACATAGCCATGGTGGTGACAGGGGCCGGCAAAGCGGATGCGATTTACACGGCGATCGAGGAAGAGGAGACTGCTGGTCCAAAGCTTCCAGTTCAAATGGTTTCGCCGGAGGGAGAACTCAAATGGTTCTTGGACAAAGGTGCGGCCTCAAGGCTGTACAAGTAGGAATGTTGATGGACGTGCAGGGCCTTTTATCAATGACCTTCGGATATGACTGCGTGCACGCTGTTGTTTCATCCAGCTCTCTCTGCTTTGTTGGATGCTTAAGTGTGAAACAATGAGACTTTTTTCAACCTTTGATTAATGTACGTGGATATTCCTGAGTTATACAAGATAATGAATAAACTTACGACTTCCTAATTACCATCTAATATCGTGTATATCTGATTTTTCCAGTGTTCTGGAAACCGGACTGGACCGGCCCGGTAACCGGCGAACCGGCCGGTTCGCCGGTCCGGTTTCCAATTTAAAAAATTTTTTTTTTAATATTTTCTTTAGAATTTCATATTAATAAGCCTAAAATTTTCAATTTCTCACCGGTTTAGCTCCGGTTTGTGGCCCCGGTCTAACTTACTGACCCTTAACCCAGTACCTCGACCGGTTCAGTACCCGGTCCGGGTTTTAATACCTTGGATTTTTTTGTGCTTGATACATTACAAAAAAAAACATTGAATTTCAGGTGAAATTTGCCTTACAAACTATCAAAAATGCCTCTCCTCCAATTCAAATCCGCGACCTCAAGCTGTTAACTCCTTTGCGCGTGAGTTTTTGTCAATTACGCCAAAATGAACTTAGTGTCATGTTATTACATATTATTATATATATAATATTATCATATATATATATACGCATATAATTAATTAATTATATATATAATTATTAAATAAATATAATATTATTAAAAATAATGAAAAATTTAATAAAAACATAAAAAAATATTTATGTTTTTAATTAAACAATTTTTTAATTACAATTACTTAATCAATAATAATTATTTTAGTAGAAACTTTTAAATATAATATTAATAAATAAGGTTAAATAAAATTATTTAATAATTAATATTTTAATTTTATAAATATTATTTTTTAAAAAATAATAAATTTTATTTTTTTGACTGAAAATTTCTGTGGTAATTTGCCATTGAAATTTCCCTCTGAAAACTTTCTGATAGAATTTTTGTTGGAATTTGCCGTCAAAAAATTTCTGACCGAATTTCTGTCGGAAAAATTTCGTCAAAAATTCCGTTAGAATTTACTATGAAAAAAATTCCGTCAGAAAATCTATAACTAAATTTTTCATTGAAAATTCAGTCAAAATTTGCCATGAAAAAATTTCGATGACAAATTCCGTAAAAAATTGAGTATTTTTTTGTAGTAATGATTGACGCCAAAAGTCTTAGGCTTTGTTTGGTTGGAGGTTAGGTTAGGTTGGAGTGGGGTTGGTTTTGTTTGGTTGGAAGTTAGGTTAGGTTGGGGTAGGTTGGGGGTAAAAAAGTGGTGTTTGGTTGGAAGGAGGTTAAGTTAGGTGTTGGATGTTTTTTTGTCTTCTAGTGGTAATCTAGCCTAGGTTCTGAAACCTCCAAAATTGGGGTTTTTCCTAGGTGAGAGAATATTTGTCTTCAATTGTGACTAAATTGCCCATGATAATTTTTTAAAATTCCAACACTGCTCTAACTTGACCTCCTGATTCAACAAACTTTCCAAATAATAATAATTTTATAAATAATTATTTATATGCTTACACGAATAATTATTTTATAAATAATAATTTTATATAAATAATTATTATTAATAAATACATTATAAAAGAAAAAGGAAAATATGTAGAAATTTTAACCTCCTCTAACCTAACTTAACTTAAATAAACCTCACTTAACCTAACCTTCATTGAACCAAACAACATTATAACCTCTTCTAATATAATTTAAGTAAACCTCACTTAACAAACAAAGCCTTAGGACTAGGACGCTCTTTTTAAAAAATAAAAAACCGAGATACCATGTAAGCTCGTTTTTTTACTTACATTTCTTTCATTTCAAACATGTAAACATTTGCATTATTCTGTATAAACAGTTTGCATCAAAAGTTAGTATACATGGAAAAAATTAAAAACTAAAATTTATTTAGTAGGCATGGGATAACAACTGGATAAAAAAGGATTATTTATGAGTAGAAGATGTTTTATTTCTGAACAGAAAATAAAAATATAATAAATATATCATATCTTATATATAAGTTGATATTTTCCCATCTGCTTGTATATATATGAGATTTAATTATGACATGCTTGGTCAGCTTGGAAACGCAGAAACCACGTCTTCAATGCATTATCAAACGTATGCTGCCTATGTATCGATGTACTGTAATTTTGTTTGGCCTGGCCTTTTTAGATGATGCGCTCTGATCCTTCATTTTTATAAGACTTTTTCAAGAAATTTATTATATTTCTTAATAAGAGGTCTCTTATAAGAAAATAGTGTCGTACTTAGAACTTTTTTTAAAAAATTCCTTCATAAATCTATATATTATAAATATGACTCCCTCTCTTTTCAAAATGCTGTGATTGAGACGGTGCGAAAATACGTTTCTGGGAGGATTACTGGGTTGGGGATCATGGACCTCTCAAGCTCCTATCCTATGCTCCCATCCCAGAGACACATATCTCAAGGACCATCCTAGATTATATTGATGAGGATCGCAACTGGAAATGGAATCTCTTTCGAGATCTACTACCTCCAAATGTTCTCCAAGCCATATCAGCTATCAAGATCGACCCACGGCCAGCTGACTATTCATGCTTTTGGCACCTCACGACAGATGGCAGATTTACAACTCGTTCAGCTTACAAATCGATGGCCGCTTTAGATTGGAGCAAGTCAGATGTTAAATGGAAGAGGATATGGAAACTACCAGTGGCACAAAGAGTTCGTTCATTTCTATGGCTTCTCTTAAAGGAAAGGTTACTCACAAATGTGGAGCGACACCGGCGAGGAATGACGCAAGATCAACAATGCTCTCTTTGCAGAAGGGGGGTTGAAGATGCGAACCATGTTTTCAAGGAATGCCCCCTTGCAGCCTCGGTTTGGAGGAAAATCTTACCAGGCGATATTGGCAATGATTTTTTCGGGAAGGATATTACCTCTTGGCTCCCTGATATATTAAGCCACCCCACTCTGACAGACCAATGGAAAGTGGGCATATGTATCACGTGCTGGAAACTATGGGAAGTCAGGAACAAACGCTTGTTCACTGATGAAATTTTCACTGTGCATGGAGTTATCTCAGTTATCCGAGTCTTGGTGAACCATACTTTCAAGAGTTTATCTGTTCTTAAAACTGTTCTAGATCCCCTTTTGTTCGGGTAGCATCTTCTTTTGTCTAGGATTGCTTAGTTCTCAGAAACCCCAAGTCAAACTTATTTGGTGGTATACTGCTGTAAATAGTTGATTCATTAATGACATCGTACCTTCACTCAAAAAAAAAAAAAAATGCTGTGATTGATCTCACCCTTCAATCTAATTAATGACAAGTACCAGTTTCTGACAAAACAAAGCGAACGTCCTGTGCCGTGTGAAGAATGCCACAGTATTCGATATTTTGGTTGGTCTTCTTAGATCTGACCCAGTTTTGGCCAATTTTTGTTTCTTGGCGAAAAAAGTAAAAGAGAAGAAATAAAGATTTAATGACACGAACAGGAACAAGTACTGATGACGGAAGATAAAGCAAGGGCAAACATCTTAAAAGAGACTCGGCTCAAATCTAAATGTAGATATGTTATGTCTCAACATTTTTTAAAGGGACAGGACTAGAAGCCTGGGTCTTTAATTTATTCGGTAAGGTCTTAACTGAAGCATTAATGGAACCGTACATACGGGAACAACATATATTCTTGCCTCCATGACTGACAAAAGTATCCAAAATTGTGCTTTAATTTGCTTCTAAGAGGAGCCTAGGAATCAAAACAACCAAAATAAATACGAGTAGTGAGCACCTAAATGAAATCACTCTGTGACAATGGCATTCTCCGCAACTTTCACTCCTCAGAGCAGCTTATTGTGTGGACGGAATAAGCCAAATCCCCTATCCCCGACGACGTCGTTGCTTCCCACCCAAGTTTCTCATCAGAAACTCCTCTATCAGCCTCTGAGGTATAATAAAAGGGTGAGCCAAAAGAGATTGGCCAGCCCAGTAACGGCGTCGTTGAAGTGGGAGAAGGGGTATACCAACGTGGAGGTGTTCACAAAGGATCACCTCGCTGTCTCTTTGGCTTACGACGTTGCTCAGCTCTCCAGTAAGTTTATCAAAGAAAGAGAAGCTTTCACCGTCGTTTTGTCCGGCGGCTCTTTGATCAAGTACCTCAGGTGACTCGTCACTCTAATCATACTACTTATCTGGTTATTTTGTCGGATATTAAATAGAAATATATAGTTGAATTTCAGTCTTTATTAGAAAGGATGTATCATGAAAATTTGTAGACTTCGACGTTCGAGTGCATTTAGTTAAGGTTTCGTTGTTACGTTGAAATTTCAGGAAATTGGTGGAAGCTCCATATGCTGAATCCATTGAGTGGTCCAAGTGGCATGTGTTTTGGGTAGATGAGAGAGTGGTGCCCAAGACTCACTTAGAAAGTAACTACAAGCTTGCTTACGATGGATTCATCTCCAAGGTGTATATATATATATATGCATACGTACACCATATGTAGTACTATTCTCTAAATTTGATTCGATAATTTTGTTGCATTTAACTGATAAACTTGTGGTGACGGGAGGTGCCAATTCCGGGGGCGCAAATTTACGCCATCGACGACGCGCTGCCGCCAGACGGAGCAGCGGATGTCTGTGACACAAATCTTCGACGGTTGGCAAAGAGCGGCGTGATCGCTTCGACGGAGGATGGGATTCCGAGGTTTGATCTGATGCTTCTGGGCATGGGAACCGATGGCCACGTGGCGTCTCTGTTCCCCGGGCATCGTCTCCTGAGGGAGGATCAGAAATGGGTGTCCCACCTCACCGACTCCCCAAAACCGCCGCCGGAGAGAATCACCTACACCCTGCCCGTCATCAATTCAGCGTCAAACATATCCATAGTGGTGGCCGGCGCCGGCAAGGCAAACGCCGTTCGGAGTGCACTTGAGAGGGATGAGGAGACGCCGGAGAAGCTGCCCATCCAGCTGGTGTCACCGAGGAGAGGGGAGATCAAGTGGTACTTGGACAAAGGAGCTGCTTCGGGGCTCTTCAAGGTGTAGCCTCCACGTGTCCCATCTGCGGTCCCCGCCTCAGCTTGGCCATCATCGGAAATAATTAACAAGCATATATGCAAATGCAATGATAATTATGATGATGCACCACTTCATTTCTCATTTCGGATGTAGTTAATTAAACTCGGCCAAGGGCCCTTTTTCACATCAATTTACATAATGTTGTTTGGATTGACGTTATAAGTTATTTTTCTAACGGGATTTACAATATATAAGATAAGTTTGTAAAAAAAATTATTCCCTCCGATCTTAAATATAGTATAAAGTTTGTAGTGTAAATTACACTATAAACTTTGTCCTATATTTAGGACCGGAGATAGTATCTCGATTTATATAAACGTACTTTTTCAATATCAATCTAGTAAGTGTTCGGCAACTTTCAAAACCTAGGTTTCAGAAGTATTTTTCCGCAAATCGAGATAAAACTCCTCTCACATACTTACTTCGTAAACTGTAAAAACTATTCTCCAAAAGCTAATCCAAACAAACGGTTAAACATGCCGTAGATTTACCATCTCATATCATCAAAAGAAGGGTGACTGGGTGACCAACATATTCCTTAGTTATCAGGTTCATATTCAGTGCCTGTACCAAATTTGTTCAAAAACACACATCGGCGAGACCAGAAGCCCAGCAATGTTTGGGACTATTGATGTTGATGCCCAAAGCCTGGCCTAGCATTTTTCTTAATTATACAATTCTCGTATATGGGCGCTGTGATATTATTATTATATATATATATATATAAGATATAAAATTCATTAATAATATTATATAGATATATATATATTTTCGAAATATATATCTTATATATATATATATATATATATGTATATATATATATATATATTATATGATATTATTATATTGTGTTAGTTTTAAATTTAATTTATTAAGATATATTAAATTTAATAATTAACATGATAGAGATATAGTATCTTAGATTTAATTTATGAAGATAAATTAAATCTAATGGCTCTTTATTTGGATTAAATAAATATGTTAAATTAAAACTGTTGGACAGATTTAATTTAAATTGAATTTATTTAATTAGCTCATCAAGATAATTAATTGTTAATTAATTTTGAAATTAATGATGATTAATTTTGAAATTTGAAAATAGCCCTCATAGGTTATAAACTTGATAGAGCAGATATATTGATGCACATGAGAATTGAGAGCCGCAAGTGAAACCCTAGGAGACATTAGAGGCGTTAGCACGCAGCCTCGGTTGGAGAGCATTCGTGTGGATACCGATAGAGGGAGCGGACCTGACGTGTTGGCTCCTAGAGATCGTGAAAACTCTGAATTATCAAAAGGTATAAATACTTCCAACTTGGTTTAAACGCCGTTGATAGATCCTCGATTAGGATCGGTGAAAATTTTTAAAATTCTTCCGCTGTGCCTACCGATTCTAACACAAACTTCCAACATCCTTGTGAAAGGAGGCACTTAAGACAGCAGTGTACTTATTAAACAGGGTTCCAATAAAGGCAGTTCCAAAAACACCCTTTGAAATCTGGAAAGGATGGAGACCCAGCTTAAGACACCTTAGGGTATGGGGCCGTCCTATGGAAGTAAGAGTGTACAATCCACAAGAAAAGAAACTAGATCCTAAAACCATTAGAGCTTATTTTGTAGGCTATCCATGTATAACTAAGGGTTATAGGTTCTGTTGTCCTTCACTTTTGCACGTTTTATAGAATCTAGGAATGTTGTTTTTCTTAAGAATGACGTGATTAGTGGGAGTGATCAAATGAACAATGATCATATGGAAGTAACCCTTGATTTACGTCGTGAAGGTTTTGTTTAAATTTATCCACCTCCCACACATGGAGAACCAAGACAAGTTGTAGTGGAGGATGTCCTGAATAAACAATCTGAACCAACTTAAGAGGTTGAATTAAGAAGATCAACTAGAGAAAGAAGGTCACCATTGCCTAGTGACTACATGGTGTACTCTGTTCAAACTGATTGCGATATTAGCATTGAAAATGATCCATTAACATTTACTCAGGCTGTTAAGAGTGAGAACTCTAAGTTGTGGCATAATGCTATGACTGAAGAAATGAATTCCATGGCAAACAATGATGTATGGGATCTTGTGGAGTTACCAAGTGAGTCTAAAGCCATTGGCTATAAATGGGTTTACAAAACCAAAAGAGACTTACAAGGCAACATTGATCGATACAAGGCTAGGTTGGTTGCCAAGGGCTTCACACAAGTGGAAGGAGTCGACTACAGGGAAACCTTTTCTCCTATATCAACGAAAGACTCTTTTCGCATAATCATAGCATTGGTTGCACATTTTGATCTAGAGTTGCACCAAATGGATGTTAAGACTGCATTCCTCAATGGGTTCCTTGAGGAAGAAGTCTACATGAAACAACCTAAGGGATTTGTTGCAAAGGATAAGGAAAATCAGGTATGCAAGTTAAAGAAATCGATCTATGGCTTGAAGCAAGCCTCACGACAGTGGTACTTAAAGTTCCATGAGGTAATCACATCATTTGGTTTCGATGAGAATATCATGGATGGATGCATATACCATAAGGTTAGTGGGAGCAAGATCATATTTATGGTTTTATATGTCGATGACATACTACTTGCAACCAGCGATCTAGGACTATTACGTGAGGTGAAACAATTTTTGTGCAAGAACTTTGATATTAAGGATATGGGTGAGACATCTTATGTCATTGGCATCAAGATCCATAGGGATAGAGCTCAAGGCATTTTAGGTTTGTCTTAACAAACCTATATCAACAAAGTTCTTGAACAATTCAGGATGCAAAACTGTTCAGCTAACATAACTCCTCTTGAGAAAGGGGACAAGTTTAGTCTAGGTCAATGTCCTCAAAATAAGCTTCAAAGAAAGCAAATGGAAAGGGTCCCATATGCACCAGCAGTGGGAAGCTTGATGTATGCACAGGTTTGCACAAGACCTAATATAGCTTTCACTGTTGGCATGTTGGAAAGGTACCAAAGTGATCCAGGGGAAGCACATTGAACAGCTGCAAAGACAGTGTTTAGGTACCTACAAGGTATTAAACACTATATGCTCACATACAGAAGAATAGATGACCTGGAAGTAGTTGGTTACTCAGACTCTGATCTAGGAGGATGTTTAGACACAAACAAGTCTACTACTGGTTACATCTTCCTACTAGCAGATGGAGCTATATCATGGAAAAGTATAAAACAAACACTTACAGCTCCCTCTACTTGTGATGCTGAGTACACAGCGTGTTTTGAGGCAAGTTCACAAGCGATATGGATAAGGAATTTCATTGCTGGTCTTAAGATTGTGGAATCAATCTATAGGCCAATCAGGATGTACTGTGATAATACAGCCGCAGTAGCCATTGCAAATAACAAAAGGAGTGGAAGTCGAAGCCGGTGGGTTGAACTGAAATTCCTAAGTTTAAAAGAGAGAATTGCAGATGGTGAAATTTCGGTTGATCATATCAATACAAGGGACATGCTAGCTGATCCTTTGACTAAGGGAATGAAACCGAATGCATTTGTGTTACACGTTCCTCATATGGGGGTCAAGCCTTCATTCATACAGAAGAGGTATGCAATGAAATTGACTTTATGGTTTATTATCTCTATCATTATCTGTATACATTCTGTTGATAAGACAAGTAAGCACTAAGTTTGGAACCGAATAAACATTGACGTTTATTCATAAGGTTATACCCATTAAGTAAGGGTGTTGCATGTAATACATGGAAGATAATACTCGGCCTAAGAGGACTTATCGCCATGATTCTTGCAGCATAGCCTTAATTTAATTTGAAAAGGGCGACTGACATGTAGATACGGGCCAAGTGAGAGAATGTGAGATATTTTAATTATTACAATATAATTATTAGTTATTAATTAGGTTAATTAAAATATCCTGAGTGTGACCCATTAGTCAGATCTAGGCTCAACTACAGGATTAGGGTAACAGTGGACTGGCTATTTATTTTATTTTTGATGGTGAAATAAATAATTAAGGTTTACAGTCGTTTGAATTGAGCGTACGAGTGAAAATCCTAGCTGCTCTTTGAGGTTCCCTGATTGGCGACGACTCTCGCACCAGTTGCCATCATTGTGCCCTATGGTCAGTCAGAAGAGTAACCTGTCAATCTTTCTTCTGACTCATTTCTGTTTTGCAGTCTCAAATTCCCAGTGTTCGTGAACTACTTCTGATCAGAGAAAAGCTATGGCGAGAGGTATTTATTAAGTCTTCCGCTGTAACTTGTAGAATATGTTATGTTATGATTATCATGATATAATTGACAATAAATATAATTTATTCTAACAGGTGTTGTTTGTTTTGTTCTTCTTTTTGCCTTTGTAAAAAGGGATTGTCGATCGTGTGGGTTTTCGCAGAGCAATCGGACGCCCAAGATCTATTTATTTATTGAGAACTTGGATCCCTCTTAGATTGAGAATAAATTATTGCCTAGAGTTAAGAGAGATGTGAAGGAATATGAATACAGAATTAAAATACACATGGTCCCGTTTGGAAGGACACCTTACTTAAAACCCACTCCAATGAACATCCACACTCGCAATTTGCGTCTTGTTTATGGCATCCCCATATAATTGAGTTAAGCAAGAGGCCAGCTTGAAATTAAAGGGATATATGCATTGCATTGTGCTGCTAGCCTCCTATTTCATACTTTTTTAGTTCTACACTGATCTCTTTTTACGTGATCTGTTGTGTTATTTAAATTGTCAAGCATACTTAGCTCTCCTCAACGTGCCTCCGCCAATCTCCTCAAATTAGTGTACTATCTTATCTGATGCCTTCAAAATTAGATACCGGGTACAACAAGATCGATCATGTTTGTTAGATAATAGACGTACGCTTTACTTAACATGGCCATACCGTTAGTTTTCCTCCCCTTCTCCTCTCCAATTATTTTATTTTTAAAAAGCTTATAAAATTAAGTTCAGAGGAGTTTTATTATATTATAACCCAATTAATATTCAAGGGGCTTAAGCAGGGCGGGTCGCAATCAATTGCTAGAATTGATAAAGCTCCAAAAGAAGAAGCACTTCATCATGAGCAGATTTGACGGCAATCACCTCCCATTATTGGGGTGGTTTCTTTAGAATAACACGCCGTGGGGACGGTGGTATTGTCCTTGTCCCATAGAAGACACACACTGTTCTTTCTCTCTGATTTCTCTTTCATCACTGTGATTGGATCACGACAAGAACCTACATTGCATGAAATATGCAAAAAGCTCAACATATGGGCCTCCCTCAAACCATTATTTTATTCTGTTTTTGCAAGTTGCAACTCTTCTCTCCCTCCCTCTGTTATCCATTTTTAATTTATTTCAATAAAGGAGTCTTCCTTGCATGCTAGTGACTATGACTCGATTAGTATGCTTTTCTGAAGGGTCACTGTACTGACCGGAAGGAAAAACAAGAGGTTGATAACTTAATACTCTTTCTAAAGATTTGAGCATAAAGAAAAGTAAATGCGTGCTATATTTAAAGCTGCCTTGGCGATGATGACTGTGTTGAACAGGTGAAGGGTTCGGACCAACCCAAACGAAAGTGCCGAGTCGCTGCAACCTCTGATGCACATAATGGGTTTGATAAAATGTACAAATCAACATTCATAGGTTGCCATTGTCGGATCATAAAGTGGCAGTTGATGTGAAAGCCAAGCACCATACCTCCCGTCTTTAATTTATCTTTAACTGGGAAACTGAAGTCACTGAAAAGTGTTCCCATGGGAGCCCACACAAGAATGTGAACGACAAAAAAGATGTCCATATATAGCCTCTCCAGTCTCCAGTAATCATTCCACTTTATTGGGGTAAGAAGAAGAGGACCAATGATTATACTTACTTTCC
Organism: Inga oerstediana; assembly: GCA_963210345.1. Lineage (NCBI taxonomy): Eukaryota > Viridiplantae > Streptophyta > Magnoliopsida > Fabales > Fabaceae > Inga > Inga oerstediana. Next base: position 1,546,760 of record OY723405.1, read on the forward strand.
TCTGTGGTATATGCATGGAGCTTAAATTAAACCGAGAGAATATTAGTTGACCCAAAAAATAAAACAGAATATTATCATTCGCATACAGACAATAACATAACATGTTACCGTCGGATCAGAGACAAGATAGACGACATTGCATGTGAAGGGCTTTCCAGCACGAGTTCCACTTTTCCAACGTTAGTTTGTTCTTTCTCTTTTTTCAAAACCATTGCGCCTGTTTTTGTTGACTGATACTTTTAGATATCTGCTTCGCCAGGTCAGTTGTTCGTTTGCTGTTTGCGGTTATCAACAGGTCAGCGTTGAGGTTTTCTTTTAGTAAATTATATCTTTCCATAATTAATTTAATCAACAATTTTAATGACTTGGTGGTTCAAAGAATTTCACATCAAGTTACTTTTGGGAAAGCCCTGAAATTCCGCGTATAGATTGGAGACTTGCAGAGATTTAGTAATTTCATGTTCGTCTCAGTTAAACTTTAAAGGGAAAATTATAACAAAGGGCCTAGGATAAATAATATTTATTACAAAAGATTAAAAATTAAAATATTGAAATAGAAAAACTAAATTACCCTGAGTCGATTTCCTATATTCTCTCTAACAGAATATAGAGTGATTGTTTTTAATTGAGAATTTGGAGTGATTGGTGATTAATAATAAATAGATATCAATTCAAATTACTTTATTCTCCCAAAATAAGACGACTTTATCTTCGACAGACTAGTGGTTTCACTAAAATAATCTGATAAAACTATATCATAAAGAGAGGCCTTTAGTAAGGAAATCTGCAGTAGCATTTTTGTTTTTGTTGATGACTTGCATCTAAGTGTGTGACTCCCAATTCTTCACCTCCTAGTTCTTCCTAGTAACTTTCTCTCATTTTTGTTCATATTAATTTTTTTCGTTTCTTTTCTAATCTTCAATAGCCATATCTTTTCGTTGTTATTGTATCCCACGGTCAATATATTGTTTTTGCCTGGTATGAAAAAAACAATATGCATTATGTGCATAAAGAAAATATTTGAATAGCGTTTGAATCACTCTTGAATGATGCTTTAAATAATTAATCCCCTTTGATATATAATTGCTTTGTATCAATGAGAACCCCGCACCTAAAAAAATTTACCGCCGAAATGGTAAAGAGTAGGAAGAAGAGGATCTAGAGATAACACAAAGACAATTTAGTTTTTTTATTTTAATATTTTAATTTATGATTCTTCAAAATAATTACCATTTTTATGATCCTTCTTAATAAGTATTATTTATGCTATGTCCTTTATTATAATTTTCCCAACTTTAAATTACATCTGGTTGCCCTTTTGTAACTGAGACGCAACCACCATCTATAGCATCTTATAAAAGTGGATTAAAAGCCTTATTAGATAATATGGAATTTAGTCCTTGATATAAGACATATTTTTTTTATATAAATTATCATGGCTGAACTTTCTTCTTACTGTCCTGCAATAATCAGTCCATTTTGAGCGTAATTTCACCTTCCATTGGTTAGGATAATAGTGCCAACAAGCAAATGGCTGTTTATATACTCGACTAAATGTGGTTGCCACTAATTAACCGACAAGTTTTTAACTGGGAAAGAAGATGACTACGCATATATAGACAAAATAAATTCAAATTGAGCTTAAACAAACTTCTGGCCCTCACAGACATGTATGGAGAAGGGTCCATCAAGTGGCATTAAATTGAGTTCGAACTGCCAACTTATGACAGAAATATCTCCAAAAACTACTCCCTCCGTTTCACACTGATCGAATCAAGGTGGATGAGTTGAAATTCAAATTCTGCACATTTTGTTATTGGTATTATTGAGTTGAACTATAGACCTGTTCTTCGAAAAGATCTCCGGTGCTTGTCTCCGTCCACGGCCACATTATCTGTAATTTATGCAATATTTAAATCTTGCCTGACCAAATAATATCGTTAATAATTAATTTTCACCGAGTAATTTAAAGCGGACCATGTGCTTCTCTCTCTGTTTTTTTTTAATACAAAAATTTTAGAAAATAAGTTAGACTCATCTATGATCTAAGAGTACAGCATTAAATTGGGATGCCTCCCCCAACGCTTCGATTGGATCACAACTTAGTGGACTTCCTCGGAATTAAACTCTCTTTCATTGATGAAAGTGTTCGGTCCTTTCACTAGCTGAACCTAAGGATAAAGGGTTGTGCACTTGTGCTTCTCTTTTAAATCACTCTGTATGCCTGCAAACATGCTACAAGTCCATAACTCAATTTTTTCTCGCTCTCAGCAATGTGAACGTGGATACGGAATTGAGGTTGGAAATCATTTATGAAAGTGGGAAAATCCTTGAAATTATTTTCTGAAAATACAAAAAGATAAAAAGGTATTATGAATATTTATAATGTAAAAGAGGTGTGTAGGTCTGAATTGTTCTTTTTAAAATTAAATGAAAATGATAGAAATGTCTCTTTTAAGTTTAAAAAATGTGCTTCCATTTCTATTAAGGGATTAATAAGTTTAGATAAGTTTTTACCAAGTTGTAATAATATTTTCATAAATTCCAATTAAAAAATCACTACTTGCTACAATGATAAGGTATTCTTATAATAATTCGTTAAAACCTTATATGACCTTATGAAACCCTTATTAGAAGTGAATGATAAATTTTTGAATTAGAATTTGTGAAAATCTTAACCTTATATGAACTCATGAAACCTTTATAAAAAATAGGAATCAATACCTTGCTATTGTAGTAAGTGGTTATTTTTAATTGAAATTTGTAAAAATCTTATCAGAATTTGTTAAAACCAGACAGGAACTTATTAAAACCTTAATAAAAACTGGATCACATTTTTCAAACTTAAAGGGACATTTATGTCATTTTTGTTTAATTTTGAAAAAAATAAATCGAACTTCACACCTCTATAATATTATGAATATTCAAAATCTGTTTTTATTTTTAACATTTTTAAAATTATTTTTTCTAGGATTTTGCCGATGAAATTTCAACTAAACTTTATTATTATTATTATTATTTTGCTACGATTCAATTTTGAATAAATAAAACAATTTTTTTGGCTGGACATGAAGAGAATTTAGGATGCGTTACGTATGTATTAATGATTTATATGCATGTATTTTTTGTATCAGTGAGATCACACGTGTCCCTATTTTCTGGTTGGGTTTGGAAAAAGGGAAAACCGTGACAAAACGCTCAGTGCATTCTGAGTGGAAGAAAATATGGTAACGGGATGGTTAAGCTATAAGTGATAGAATAGTTAGTTATATGATGTCACTGTCTAGCGACGTCGTATCAGTCAGGGGAAGTAGGCAGTGTTGGAGTAGGGCAAAGCACACTGCAAAGCTCTACAAATGCTGAAAACCTTGGCCAGTCATCCGATTCAGTGCTTTACCTCGTTCTCTCTTTCGGCCGGGAGCCACAAACATTTCTTCTTCGGTCACACAATCAAAGCGGGAGTGCACAAGAAACCGGAAGCAAATTGCCTTTCGGGTCTGTTTTGCAACCAGCAAAGGAAATACCAATGGTTGAAGACGAAGAATAAGAAGAACGACCAGGAGTAAGAAGGGCATTCTTGTAATTTTGACCTCCCCGTCCTCCTCCATGTTTGCATCCGCTCATTTGAACACCAACAGCGACACTCCCATCAACTCCGTCGGCGGCGGCAGCAGTTTCTGGTTAATGGCAGCGCCTAGCACCCCCTCCACCTCGGCGGTGGTGGTCACGGCCTTGGCCGGGGTAGCTCTCGTCGCTGTGATTTTCTACGGTGCCACTAGGTAAAAAACCGATGAACTGAAAATAAAAACAAAAATCTCATGAAGAGAGCGTTAGAGCTTCGAAAAACCCTAGACACGCTCAGGCATAGATGATATTGTTTCCTATTATGATTTTATTCCACTAGAAAGTTTATTGCACAAGGAATATATAGATGAATCCCCTTAGAAGAAGTCACAATTCATCTTCGTCGTCTTCAAATTCCTCCCCTTCCTCATCTTCGTCGCCATCATCATCTTCGTCATGGATCCATTTGCGTTCAGTTCTATTTGTTGTTACATCCTCCTCACCAGCTTCTTCTCGTTCACCATCTGATCGGTGAGTTTTTCTCAGTCTTATTTTCAAGACTAAGATTTGTTTGAGCTCAGATTTCTATTATTTAGTTTCTGTTTGTTCCGAGACAGATCCATCTCTAGTTATCCCAAACGTTACTCAGCTTAGTTAAATTCTACCGCTTTTGTGCTTGGACTTCTGTATTCTTTAATATTCTGTCTCTGCACGGCTGCATTTTGACCCATACACTCTGATACTTGATGCTGTGTCTTATTCTAGTATAATTGCTGATTTGTTAGATTCACTGTGTCCCCCCCCCCCCCCCTTTTTAAGCGCGTAATTAGAAAAAGGAGAGAAGGAGGGGTGACAGAAATGTCCTGAACACAATTTAACTTAAGTTATGGGAACTACACTGACGGCCTGTCAAATGGTAGATTGTGGGTCTTATAAAGCATGCAAATATTCTCATGCGGTTGGAATTGTGCATCTTGCTTTGCTAAGTCTTGCTGAGTGGCTTAAGATTGAGCGCAGTACTGAATTGCAGGCTTCAATGAGCAATTCTGACCGACAATTATTATTTTTTAGTTTTAACTTTTGTATGTTGAGCACATTTAGTTCTATGCATGAAATGCTCTAGCACTTTGGAGGTAGGAATACAATATTTCACAAAATGATTGATGAGACACCCGATAATTATCATTGTATAATGCTAATTGGTTTTAATATGGAAGGAAGAAGAGATTTTCGTTTATGCCTTTTCATTCCTTCTGGTGTTTCTTTTCCAACACTGTTGGCTGTCATTGTCTATTTTCAAACCCCTTATATATTGATAGGAAGTAATGAGTAACCGTTTCTTGAAAATTTTCAGGGGTCGCCTCAAATCACCATGGTCACGCAGGAAAAGAAAACATGCACTTTCACCACAGCAGTGGAAAAGCTTGTTTACCCAAGATGGGAGACTCCGAGATGGTGGAGCTAAGTTCTTGAAGAGAGTTCGCAGTGGAGTAAGTTTACTTTTATGTTTATCTTGACCTTGAAGTTATAATTCTCATGTTTCTGTTTTACCATTTGAAATTAATTACAATAGTTTTGCAGGGTGTTGATCCCACTATTAGGTCTGAAGTTTGGCCATTTCTACTTGGAGTGTAAGAATGCCTTCTTCCTAGTTTAATTCGTAATTGCTATCTCTGTATCTATACTTGTATGCTTGAAATCAATCAAACAATTTTGTTATATAGTTTCTCACTTTGGTGTTTTCTCCATATTGTGTTTTTGAGAACGTTGATTATTCTTTCCTTAGATTTGAATTCCCGGGGTGGTTGATTCTCTATTTCATACTCTAATCTAAATGAATTGATTTGATTAGACAAACTTTTATATGGTTGCTGATTATTTATTCATTTAAACAGCTTTGACTTGGACAGCACCAAAGAAGAAAGGGATTTTATAGTAAGTCAAAATAGGTAGGCATACAAATTTGATCTCTAGATGTGTTATAATTCTTTCCTGATTGGTTGTGTGAGCTTTCTCCACTCTTGCAACTCATTTTGTTTTCTTCTTGCCCCCTGATTTGCTTTAATTTTATGCGGTATTAATTCCAATCCTTCAAACGCAGAAATGAGTATGAGAAAATCCGCAGACGATGCCGGAAGTTTCTAAAGCAGAACAATCGGAGCTCCAAGTTAAATGAAATTGGTGGAGTTTGCAGTGAGGGAGAGGGTGGGGTTGTCATTCATGACTCTGGTTCTCTTAGTTCTGGAGATGTTGCCAGTGCTAGGGAATCCCTTTCTAGTGAGGAGAGGAGCCCTGATGTTGAGTACTCAGATGATCCATCCAGTGCATTGGTTGAAGTAGATGATGTTTCTAATGCGAACAATGCTGATGCCTCTACACTGGATACTGATTCTTCTGATTCTGACTCATCAGAAAGTCCTGAAGTAATCCAAAATTTTCCACCTGGGGAGGGTCAGGAGGACAGTGATTCCAAGACAGCTTCCAAGGAGGATTCTTCACCCGAAACAGAAGTCTCATCAAAAGTCAAAACTAAGGAAGATTTTACAACATGGCAACGTATCATTAGACTTGATGCAGTGCGTGCCAATGCAGAATGGATGCCTTATTCCCCCTCTCAGAATGTGGTATCGGAGAACAGAGCCCGAAGATCTGCTGAGGTGGTTGGCTTGAAGGATTATGGTCACCTAGAGCCTTCTAGAGTATTCCATGCTGCTCGACTAGTTGCTATCCTTGAGGCATATGCACTATATGACCCAGAGATTGGCTATTGCCAAGGTATGAGTGATTTGTTGTCTCCTATAATAACTGTCATATCTGAGGATCACATGGCTTTTTGGTGTTTTGTTGGATTTATGAAAAAGGCACGGCAGAATTTTAGACTTGATGAGGTAGGTATAAGGAGGCAACTTAATATTGTTGCTAAAATTATCAAGTCTAAAGACTCCCACCTATATAGGCACTTGGAGAAGCTCCAGGCCGAGGATTGTTTTTTTGTTTATAGGATGGTGGTGGTATTGTTTAGAAGGGAATTGACGTTTGAACAGACTCTCTGCCTTTGGGAAGTGATGTGGGCAGACCAAGCAGCAATTAGGGCGGGCATTGGGAAGTCTGCATGGAGCAGAATAAGGCAACGTGCTCCCCCAACAGAAGATTTGTTACTTTATGCAATAGCTGCTTCAGTCTTGCAAAGAAGGAAATTGATTATTGAGAAATATAACAGCATGGATGAGATCATCAGGGAATGCAATGGCATGACAGGACACTTGGATGTATGGAAACTGCTAGATGGTGCACATAACTTGGTGGTGACCCTTCATGACAAAATAGAGACATCATTGCGGTGACTGCATTTGGTTGAGCAGTAAAATGGTTTACAATATTTTTCAAAGATATTTATTTATTGTCTGCTGAGTCTCACTGCTGGAAGGAAAAATAAGCATTGCAGATGATTTAAGTTTGACCGATGCTGTTTCAACTAGCCACTACACATGTTCAAGGCTCAGATGCCATATTGGTTGGCAAATGGGGACGAAATGAAGTTAGATTTATGTGTTTTTATCCTACTTCACTTCATCCTTTTTCTTTGCTTAAAATTCTGTTTTCAGACATAGGTTTGGGGACTCTCTAGAACACCGATGCAAGAAGGAGGTGGCTAAGGGATGTAACCTTCACAACGTTGAGATGCTGTTACTCTTGTCTTTGAGCTTGTGGAGTTATGGTGCTTGACCTTAGGCTTCTGATTACATTACATATCATTTGAATTTTTTGAAACCACAGATGGGTGAAAATACTGAATTGGAATGTGATTGGATCTACCGAGTTAATCACATTTCCTTTGCTATTGGCATTTGAGCTTTAATAGCCAATAAAACATAACTCGAGCATGTTCGAAGATCCCCTAAAGTTCTGGATATGCCTTATACGTTGTTGAGTTCACGTGCAAACAAGACCAGATTCTATTCTGTTTGGAGTGATTCTGTGCTTGAACTCTGGTAGCAAACTTTACCTCAAACAAACATTTTCCTATACTCAAATTCTATATTAAGATGATTGAAAAAACATGATGGTAAATTATAGTGCAAGTAGCATTTGATCTTTTTAAAATACAGGAACTAGAGCTTGTACGTTTTCAGTTGGAATGTAATGCTTTATTGCTATTCTTGTCCACCTGTTGAGAAGACATATATGTAACTTAACGATCATTTAAAAAAGTCTATATGTAATGTTAAAATGACTAAGCAATAATAAAATCAAGGCTAAACTTTGGAATAATGATAAAGGTTGCTGATATGTAATCAAGAGGACAGGGACTTAAATTTTAAAAACAACCTCTTTGTTTGCCAGAGTTAAGACAGCATTTATCCGACTCTCCCTAGACCTTACTTAATATGGTAAGGATGGAAGAATGTTTTAAAACATATTTTGAAAACAAAAAATTAAAATATCTGAACCGTCATTTTGAATGTGTGGGTGGAAGTATGCAATGTTTTAAAAACTGGACCGGACGTCGAACCGGAGAGAATATCGGGTCATGGGTCGCATGGTCGAACCGGCGGTCGAACCAATAACATAATAATTAAATAAAAATAATATTATACGTATATATAATTATATAAATATAAAAAAATATGAAATTTTAATATTACTTAAAAATAAACACATACAAAAGTTTATATGTATCATCTTTCCTAAATTCTAAGTTCTAATACATTGAAATCATTAAAAATAACACAACAACATGTCAATAAAACCAATAAACGGTTCTCGGTTCAACCACTCCGGTTCCCGGCCCAACAGTTGGTCTGAAGCAGCCTGAAACGGTCCAAATGGTGAAACGGTTGAACCCTGATGAACAAGGCAAAAGCCCTCCCGGGCACCGATCCGACTGTCCGGTTCGATTTTCACAACATTGGAAGTATGTTTTGCTTTATTAACATGACTATAGTTAATAAAAATATAATGTTCTCTCTTTCTTTCCTAATTTTACAAGAACAAAAGGCAACAAAAAAGGAATTTTTGATTTTTTTTTTATCTTTCCAAACAAATTTTAACTTTTTTGTTTTCAAAACACAAATGAAAACGCATTTTCAAACTTGTTTTTGCATTTTGTTTTCCAAACAAAAAAAAAAACTGTTTTGAAAACCAAAAACTAAATATGCATAATTTCTCAATGAAGATCACGATGCCCTGCGGTCACTGACTTTCAAGACGGCTGTGTATTAAAACAGTTCCTAAATGAACACAATCCAAATGAAACGACAATCCAGTTTCAATGCCCATACCACAAAGAAACTAAACCAATTTTTAAACGGCTGAATGGAGACAGCAAAAGTAAACATTCCCAAAGTTCAAATTAAACAAAGAAGAGTCTCTCTAATCTTTTTTCTGGGTGTATTGTCGGACAGCAAAGGCTAACCCCAATATCAGGAGGGGTAGAAGGAACTGCAGAATCTTGATCACAAAATCATTGGTCTTGGTCTTGTCGGGTTTGTTAGAAGCTTGCAGAGGATGAACATACATGCGCTTTTTTGGGATGGTTGATACATCAACCTCTCCGATCAAGTATTTTGCCATCATTTCTCTAGCTGAATCACTGTGTCCGGTATCTTCAAAATCGTCGGTTGCATCTTTTCCTGTCAATTGCAAAGTGAACCACGATAAATTACTATGATAATCTTTGGTACATTCATCAACCGTCTGAAGATTATGTAATTGATAAGCACACCTGTGGAAGATAACAGAACATCATCACCTCCAGGATGATCTTCCATAAAAGGGGTAACATCATAGACCTAATATGATTAAAGCATAGAAACACATTTAAGTGATAGTTGTTTAACATCATGCAAGTACAATAATCAATTTGACCCACCGTATATGCCAATCATGGTATCATATAAATCCTAATATAAATGACACAGTTGTGCTCTATTAGTTCGATGAAGTCTTTTTTATAGTCATGCTCTATTAATTCGAGTTGGATTAGGCTGAAGATAAGGGCAAAAAAATTAGGAGAATATCATTTAGGTTCCAATAATATCAGAAAAATCTCCATTAACAAGTGAAGAGTTACCATTGACAAATTATAGGACTTGTCAACATATTATTTTCCCTTGATTGGAACTTAATGATATTCTCCCAAAAAAAAAAAAATCCTAACAGTTTTTTCTATTAACAACAATCTGAACTTGAGATTTTTACTCAAGGGTGTTCCGTACTTTCGTCTTTTCCCACTCAGCCCAACCACTGTTGGTAGTTTGATAAAGTCTTTTTTATATTAACCAGTGTCTTTTCCTAAGTAGTGTTCCGTACATGACATTAAGTAGCTTTTTAAAACATCTCAGGTAATAGCAATCAAACAATGACAGAGTTGGTTAAAAAAAAAAACCATTGACAAAGACAACCAGATTAGAGAATACAAGCGTAAGATGGAAAAGTGATATCACTGGACATCCCATCTAGTCATAACATGTTGCAACAAGTAAGAAACGCGGCACAAATGCAGCTAATGTAAGCACACCCACTCCTGGGCAGTGGGCACCCAGTAATAATTCCATTTTTCCTTCCCATTAGCCAGGATGTTTTGTCAGTTAGCACAACCAACTGAACTCTTGAGCAAACATTTCATCCTTTTTCTTTATTATTGTTCTGCCCATGCTAGGATTACTTATCCTCAAGTCACTAATAATGTTTTTATCACTGATTCCAGAAAGTGCCTATCAAACTAGGAAACTTACAGTCGATTTTTAAACTAGGCAAATAAACTTACAGTCATCTTAATGAAGGCATGAGTCATGACAGACAGAAGCCCACTTACAGTCGAATTTTAGAAGGAAATTCTAGTGGCAGATAAAAAACAGAGCAGATTTTATGAAATAAAAAGGAGAGATGTTAATTCAATCTGGAACACCAAACAAGAATGCCAAATGCAACATGTTGCAAACGAAAATAAATCTCGGTGAACATTTCCCTCACATCTTGTACAAGTTATGGGCCAAAAAAAAAAGCATAATGTGGAACGACAAATAAGTTAATAAGATATGCACGGTGTTAAAAAATCATATGATCAAACGCCACCAGGTGAGACAAATGAAGTATTTGAAATTCCAATGTTAAGTTTTAGCTAAAAGAGAGGCATTGAATTGAATAAAAAATTCAAACAATAACCAAATCTATCGAAGAAGTGGCCATTATAGGCTATAGCCAGCAGACGACCAGACGTGAAAGGAAATCACACACACACACACGGGATACGTCAGTGAACAAAGAATTTAATATGAATATGTCCAAACCATTCATTATGCGAAAATAATCAGCAAATTGCAAGAATAATCGACAACAACCAGACTGAACCCCGTGCTTCCAATCGTTTCTCAGAGCGCCAGACAAATAAGAAAACCAACCATCACAGAAAACATCAAATGATAAGAAGAACTGACCTTCCCAGCTATGATAAGCCAACAATCTTCGAGCCGATTGTGCTTTGCCACTTCGTCGTACAGGAAAACTTTTTTACCCGAAGCCATTTTTTACTCTGCCACCTGCAACAAAAATCAAATATATGCAGAGGACCGGGAAAAATCTTTAGCGAAAACCACAAAATTCCATTCGGGAAAAACGATGACAAAAGGGATCAAGAAAAGAAGGATTCCAAAAGAGAATCACAAAAAGCAGATAGTCGAAGCGGATCATCGAAAATCCTCGAAATCTTACAGAAATGAAATTTCCGTTAGAGGATTTGTTGTCAACACCCGAGTTAGGAGCCTACCAGGGAGCTTCCCTATCAACGCCCGATTGCGATGTCAAAACGGTCAAGCTCACTGTAATGAACGGCTGGCCACGCATTTCTTCCTTTATATATGGATGGATTTTGAATATCACAAAATAAGTCTCAAAGTGTCTTTAATTTACAATAGGAACCATTCATTGCATTCAATTAAAAATAATCGCAGACTCGTTTCGGGATCATTGAATTCCATACATAAAATTATTATTTTTATTTCTATAGTTGTTAGGTGAAGCGAAGGCCCGGCCAAAAAAAAAGGGCGGTTTCTAGGATGCGATACAAACCATGAATCGTTTTTCACATTAGGTATGGTCTGAATGCTCCGTCCAGACATAACAAGAAGAGATATAATTTACGTCTTCAGATGAATACATGAGTGGAGAATAATTGTTGTGATTAAAAACGTGCATATGATTTTTTTTTTATATATTTGTTATGAATCTTTTTATTAATTTGCTTCCTAAAGAGAAAGATAAGCAATTATTTTGTCAGTATTCTCCTCCATTTCCATGCACATTTATTTTTATCCCGCGAATGTATAGGTAGAATTATCAACTATTGGTTTTTAGTGGGTGTTTGAAAAATACTTAAATCGTAGTTTCAGAAATTTTTTTTTTATAAGTTAAGATAAAACTTTTTTTACATATTTATCTTATAAATTGTAAAAATTATTCTTAAAAATTAATCCAAACACATACTTATTTGATGGGATAATATAATGATTGCGTGCTGGCAAAAAAAGAAATAGTGAATGTGTGGTTATAAAAATAAAATAAAATTGAAATTTCGACTATGCTTCAGCCTCCTGGTCAAAAACGGTGGGCTAGTCAAAGGGAACCCTCTTGTTCAAAGGACTCGGCCCAAAGGTTTGGATATAAAACAAGGGACTCATTGTCAGACCTTTTGAATCTCATAGATAGTACTAGTACACACATTACGAACAGTATTGATGTTGACTTTCACATTAAACAAAGCACGACAAACTTGTACTTGCCACAGCCTACCTTCTTCTGAATATAGCGAAGATCCAATTATTATTTTTTCAATATGCATTTTATAAAAATTTTCACTCACTTTATATATAATATATTAAGATCTTTTTAAGTTTTCTGACATAAATTTGTTGAATTTAAGTATTCGGTTTTATATGCAGGATATGTTAATATTAAATAATACCTATTCTTCTTCTCTGTTTTCTAAGCCTGCGGGGCACAATGTCAATAGTCAAATTAAGTCATTCAGACTATTTTCTGTGCGAGATTAATTTTATGGTGGAATTCAATATGTTGAACCAATTGATGTAATCCTCGCCAATTTTGATTTCTCAGTTAGCTTTTAGCTTCCGTCAGACGTTATTTTATTTATTTACTTTTATTTAATACAACCTTCCTTGCCCGCTGTCCAAAGCAGCCCCCATGACCCCACATACGCAAGTCATCACTCTAACCTCCCACATACATGACTTTCATACAAATATTAAATAAAATAAATTCATAATATATTAGAATTTTTTAAAAAACAAGATAGTGGCACAGTATAGAGGTGGTAATATGGTCCGGCCCGGTGTGTTCGGGCCAACCCACCACAGGTTGGGATCATATGGGTTTGGTTCCAAAAGGACCGCATCAATATGGGTTGGCCATAACCGCTGGGTTGGTGGGTTGGGCGGGCCAAACCCATATTTTTTTTAAACTTTTTTTTAAAAATATACTAAGATTGTTTTTTTTTATATATACAATAAGATTGTTTTCTCTACACACTTAAACATAACAAAATTAAAATACATTACAAATTAAATATTTATCACAGGTCCATACACAACAAAAGAAATATAAATCCACAAGTCATCAATATAACTTAACAATAATCAATAATTAGTTAATATTAAAGGTGTTTCAATTTGAAGCACGCTGAGGAGAGTAGGAATTGAGGAGAAATGGATTGGACTTTGGACTTTGGAGTTACGGTTTTGGAGATTTGAACTATTGGCTAATGGTTCTTCCTTTTCCCTCTTAGTTAAAAAACAATATGGGCCAACCCGCCAACCCGGTAGTCCAACCCGTGGCAGGTTGGGACCATATGGGTTCGGGCCAAAAAGGACCACATCAATATGGTCTCAGTTTTGTAGAACTCAAACCGCCCATTTTGTCGGGTTGGGCGGGCTCGGCCCATGATCCCAACCCATATTACCATCTCTAGCACAGTGGCATGCTATTTTTTAAAATTTCCCTATGTATACTTGTTTTGTGACTAACGATCCTAACTAAAAAGCCCAAAAGAAACCACCAAAAAAAAAAAAATACCCCTCGCAAAATCACATCCATATTCCATAATCTGTAGTCCATACAATCAATCAAAAAAACAAAAAAACGCCTGAGGGTTGAGGAGAAGAAGCATAGGTATTATTTAGTATTAACATATACTAAATAATTAATTAGTATTATTTAGTGGCATTCCCAGGGGATCGAACACATTCTAAATTATTTAGTATTAATATATTCCATATACTTTTTTTTGTTCACTTTCTCTGCAGCCTCTTAATGCTAGAGACATCTCACAAAAATAAATAGATAATTAATTAAAACACGTGTCACTTAATAATGACACCCCTTACTATGCAAGAAATATTGGCTGGAGCACTGCTTCCAGAAGCTAAAGCTGGGTTGAAGGGAGTTGTCCTGAATAGAGAGCCAGATTGAAGGTAGTGAAGAAGATATCAAGGATATATGGGAGAGGCTAGGGGTGAGTATGGTGTTTAGGAGTCCGGTATGTCTATTTGAACCCGGTCAAAAATTGTCTTGCCCAACCCAAAAGAAATGGCCCAAAAAAAATTTGGGCATCTTTAGGCTAGGTGAACTATCAGGCAGGGCCGGGCATCGGGTATCACCTTGCTCAGAAAATTAAATACAATTTATTTAAAAAATATAGAATTTTACATAAAATAAATAATATTCTATACATATTATTTCATTTTTATTAAACATTTTATATTATTATTTAATATTTATACACCACAGTTTATATACAACTCATTGCTTTTTGGATGCATGTGGTTTTTTGATTTAAATGGATGATACAAAGCATTAAAAAATTGAGATTAAAGACAAAAATTTCAGTTTCTTTGGAGTTTTTATCGCAATTATACTTATTTATATAAATCAATATTTATACACAAATACATATTATTTCATAATTTGTCATGTAATTATTAAGACATATGTTAGTTTTTTTTTTTTAATTTCAAAACTCAAGTTCTAGATTTATTTTAAAATATCTCAAGGTGTGAAATTATGAAATGTATTTAAAGTTTTTAACAGTATTTATTAAGTATAATTGGAGTTTTTATATATATGGTATTGGTTATAGAGTTACCACTTAGGCAGGAAAGCCTGTCCTACACAACCCACCCTTTCCCTTTCCCTGCCCGAAATGGCTAGGGTTTCTATCAGGCAATACCGGACATCAGGCTACATTTCATCCTTTAGGCTGTGCACCAGACAGTGGTCTCGTTCTGCCCACGCCCAGGAGATGCAGTATCAGACCATAGCCTAAGCTAAGGTCGGGCTAGGCGGGGTTTATTTGATGACTAATTATAGCCTTGAGCTTCCTTTAGGGACTCATGTATGGAATAGAATCATAAATATAGTTAGTTTCACTTGCTTTGCGGCTAATATAGGGTATTTGTGTTCAGCTCTTAGTTTAGGCTATGGTCGTCAGCTCTGTTTTATCTCAGGCCTTGAGCCTCATTGTTCAGTCATAACAGAAGGAAAGAAAGAAATTTCATCTCTCCCCATCAATATAACTATTTTGGCATTTAAGTAAACAATTGGAATGACAAGTATTATGAGCTAACATTGAAGAGCAGAAAATTAAGAGACTTCACCTTCCATTTTGCTGCCGCTACAGTTTTATTGATACCTATATACTTGTGCCATTTCAGCCTAAGAACTGAATCTCTACAAATTAACTGCTATATGCAACAAAGGTACATGCAATTCCCTCTCTTTCTATAGGTAAACTTCTACCCAGAGGGCAAGAAGCTCATGCAGATCGGAGGACGAATCTTAAACAAAGCAAGAATAGATGAAGGCAGAATCCACAACCCATCTCCACAGATCAATCCAGAAGCAACTGCAGGAATCATCAACCCAGCTTCCCTGCTGTTTAGTGAGTGCCAAACATACACAACCAAACTACCCACACACATGTCTATTGCAAAGTATGCCCCAACCAAAAATGGCACCGCCATTGCCATCGGAAGAGGAACCCATTTCCCAATATTTCTAGGGTTCAGATCTCTCACCATGTTGGCTGCAATTGCAAACGCGAAAGCCCCATAACACAGCTGCAAGCAATGATGGGGTAGAGCCGAAAAGCCTTGGATACCCAGGATTGCCATGTTTCTGTATATAATGGCATATGGGGCCTTGTATTCACCATCTGGATTTCCCACATCGAATGCCTTGTAGAAGAGAAAGAATGTGAGAGGAGCTACCACACATCCTATTGCCGTCCCGATAGCCTGCGACACAAGCATTGAACGAGGGGAAGTGAAGGTGAGATGGCCAGTCTTGAAATCATGCATCAAATCAGATGAGATGGAGACAATGGATTTAATCAGGCCACACCCCACAAGTCCAGCAACCACTCCATTCTCTTTTCCGGCCATGGCTGCTAGCATAAACAGAGCCACTTTCCCATAGTTATAGGCCATGTTCATGTCCGTTAAGCCAGCGCCATAGGCGTTACAGAAGCCAAGAGAAGGCGCGAGCAGATAGGCCACCACTATGTAATACCACTTTAACTCTGGGAACATCAATGGGATTATGATGATTGAAACAATGGCGAACAATGTGTATCCTGCACATGCCAACCATATAGGAATGCTTTCTCTAACGAACACTTCATTCTGGCGAAGATCATCAAGGAGCATCCTCTGGTTGTGAGATGCTGCAATCACACATAAATCAATTCATTGTCGAATGATTATGTGAGATTCACACACATCATAATCCACTGTTCATATTAGACCACTTTGGTTGGAATGAAAAGTTCAATAGATATTAGTTGATTATGTGGGGAAAAAAATGTTTCTTGACATAGTCTGCTTGGCATCCAGGAAAAAAAAACGGACTCACAGGCCATTTGTTTACCTTCTTTAATGTTCCTCCTTTTCATTGTAGGAATGATATTTGCGGCAGTGAAATAAATTATTTTGAAAAAGTTGTAGAGCCCATCACCAAGGATCAAGGCAATGGAAATGAAAACCTGCCGAAGTGAAGACAGAAGAAATAAGGCTTGGATGACAGGAAAATGTCATCTTCTATATATATAGTCATAAGTTTCAGTTCACTTCAAGACCTTATAACCATTAAGACTCTTCATACTGCTTTCTGATAAATTTTCAGGAAACCACTCTCCTTTTAGTCCCCTGATCAACGGCCACATAATACCCCATGAAAGCACAGCACCAAGAAGCAGAGATAAGTTGACGAGGTGTGAACAGATCATTCCAGCTCCAACATAAGTCATACTAAAATCAAAGTAGAATCTGCAAAATCCAAACTTATTTTTTCCGTTAATGGCCTGCAAACTCTTCCATAAAGAAGACTAATGATAGAAGAGGCAAGATGCAAACACGCACGAGTTATGCCAGGCTTTCAATCCAAAGGTAGGAAACTGAACAAATCCACATTGATCTCCACCTGAATAGAACCACTGAAAGAAAGCCCAGAAAAAACTCAAAGAAAAGTATTTCATGAAACCATGAACCTGCTTCCTGCAAAAGAAGTCGAGCTAGTATCAGATCATAGATATCTTTCACCTTGATTAACTCAAAAACACAGACAAGAGAAAGCCTTACTTGGCCTGCTCATTCCTTTTAGTAGTATGGAAGCCGTTTATAAGAACAGCAGTGGCTGTTCCACTTGGATACATTAATTTGTAGTCTATTATCAACACCTGTTTGCATAGATTGCATCAACTTACAACCATTGAATAAAAATGGCATTCACAGAGTCTTGAAGAAGCTTAAGAGGAATTGCTAATAAGAAACACCTTTCTAAGAGGAACCAAAGCCAAAAGCCCAACGAAGCTTGTCACGAAGAGAAAACCAGTCATCCAACCAATCCCAGGTTCCTTGGTGCTCCCAGGAGTATTCCCTTCGGTTTCAACCCCTACTTGTTCATACGTCTTCCTATTCAAACCCAAAAGGTAAGATCCAAAACCACCTGCAATGGCAGGAATAAAGTTCAGAACATCGCTGATACAAGGGGAAGAGTTCTATTTAGACATTAAAAAAAAAAACACAGAAATGAAAGAAACTTTACCTCCTACTGCGATGCTATAGCATGCCACAGCGCAAGTCTGAATGATGGTATTCTCTTGTTTAGTGAAAGGTGTTGAAACAATCTTAGCCTTTTCAAGCAGTTTAGTCCAAGTTCGGATGAAGACAAAACCAAGAAGAGCAGCTGAGACATTGAGATTTGGGACTAGCCCAGTTGTGAGGTTCAACTTCATCACGATCACACTATATAGGATTCCAATGAGTATGCTAGCTATTAGTCCTCGAACTGTGATCTGTTTTCTCCATGGTGCTATTCTACTCACATCCTCCGGAACTACTCGAATCTCTTCCATTTCTTCAGCGTCCAAATTCTCAATCTCTCTGCGTTCTTCATTGTTCAGAGTACGCATTGGACTCTCCAAACAGTCTACTCTGAGTGAATCAATCATTGTATTAGGGAAAAGAAAATGAGGGAAGTGATATAATTTCGAAGGGGGAATGAGTAAATAGTGAGCAAAACTCTCGTATCTTTCACTTCATCTTGGACAACAAATTAATAAGAAATAAAGTACAGATGTATCTCAGCAGGGTTGTACGACGGAAAAGCAGAAAAAAGGAATTAGCATCTGATTTAACGAGGAAAAAGTTAGGGAAAAAAAAAACCGCTGCATAAATCAGTGATCAAATACAAAACCCACATAGCTTGCTGCAATTTCTTCTATGGTGACAATTGATTTAAGCTTTTCGATAAATACCTCGGCTTCAGTTGTTGATCGACAAGAATGCTCCACCACTAGAGAAAAATGAACAAAGAGAGTTCATCAATAACTTCTCCAATTCAAGCATCTAAAGCCTTCAAACGCCATGAATAAATGTAAAAAAAAAAAAAAACAAATTGATGGCTTCTGGCACGCGAGCCGGTTTACAGGGCAAAACCAGAAGATGAACTGAAGCTTGATATTTGATCACAGGGAGCGGTTAAAAAGGAAAACAGAGTCGTGAGAATCCCAAATAGTCACGAATGGGGTGTCTGTCAGAAATCAAATCAGCTGAAAGCGAGACTGAACTGGCAAGATTCGCATCAATTTCTAACAGTTGTAGCAACCATTGCAACAAATGCAAACTGAATGAACCAAAGCATGGAGAAAACCTTCCCTGAAAGTACTAGAACGAGGTGGTACAATAAAAAAACCAAGCTTTTTGTACCACGCTTGTACCCCGAACAACTTTCCAGCCAAATCCCCACAACTCGTTAAACATGTTAGAGAGAGATAAAAAAAAAAAAAGCAGGCATTTGTTTTAGGGGTAGGAAATAAAGGCCTTTTCTTGGTCGGGTTCCCTTCTCTTCGAAGTTTGTCCACTTCGGCTTAGCAGTTAGCACAGGCGTGTGGCCTGGACATGGCGCCCCAAACACGAAGAGATCCCAAAACAAATTGAGTGATCATAAAGACGCTACAAAGGTCAACGATATAATTGGGTGGGACCCAATCTGGCAGGAGATTAATGACGCATGACATGGTACTGCGAAGTTCGCTTTAATGGAAATCTCGTAAAGTCCATTGACGGTGGTTACGCTTTAAAGTTTGAAACTTTGAGTCCTGACCAGTTGACTTTCTTTACAGAGATTTATTTGTTGGGTCTGATTTTGCAAGGTTGACATGTCGACTTATATGTTTAAAAACAATCTGACCTGACAACGGTGTTGGTTTTGATAATCCAATTGCTGTTTATGGTTTTATTTATGAACCGGGTCTGGTGACTGAGACAGTGTATGAGTATATGTGTGTGTGCAACTATGCATATGTTATGAGGATATGAGATTTGTTAGAATTTTTCATTCCTGTTAAAGATGGATATTTATTTGAGGAATTTTACCTTATACTGGTAAGAGATAAGATACGCGCTAACGAATAGGATACCATTAATGTGACTAAAAAAAATTGATGTGAACTGGTTTATTCGACACGGAGAGGAAGTGAACAAAATGGTAATTATGGTGTAAAGCTGACTGAGAGCTGAAGGTGAAATTTGTCGGCCGATGATGCCATCAGATCCTTTTCACGTCATGCTATTCTATTCTTTAATACTCTTTTTGTCTTAATTATAAGATAAAATTGATTATTTTGAGAAATTAAGAAAGCCGATTAAATTACTTTAAAGTGTTTATATTTTTAGTATCCTTAGATTATATATTAGTTTATTAGTCAAATTAATTAGTTTGAAGAAAAAAAATAAAAATATAAATACTCTAAAATAATTTAATCGGCTTCCTTAATTTCTCTAAAAAAATCAACTTTGTTTTATAATTAGAACCGGATGGAGTATAAGAAAGATCTAATTAATTTTTTTAAAATAAATTATTTAATTATAATATATTTTTTGTATCATTAGAGTATATATCAATATATAAGACAGATAAATTAATTTAAAAATATTAATAAATATAAATATTTTAAAATAATTTATTTAATTTTTTTAAAAATTCAAATATTGTTACGCATACCAATAATATTATTGCTATTACTCTTTAGCTTTTAATGCTGACTGGCGGTCCCAAGTCCCAACACATCATCGTGGCTGAGTTTTTCTTCCGCGTCTTTTTTTTTTCCTCTTAAAAAGTGAATTTTTGGAAGGAGGTTTTTTCTTACGCTGTTTTGTGTGGAGTTCTTTCTAAAAAAAATCATTTCTCCGGTTGCAATATCTTAAAATGTATGTTTATGTTGATTAAAAAAAAAATCTGGGTATAATTTTTTTCCCCAAATCTAAGACTAAAAATATAACTTCATTAAATTAGGGGGAAAAAACAAGCACAGGAGGCTATGTGTGGCTACTGTATAGCGATAGATTGATGATGCCGCTCCCATTTCAAACAAACTAGCGTTCACGCTTCTGTGTTATTATTTTTTTTCTATTGCGTGTCGTGCATAGAGTTGATAGTGATGATAATAATGGGTAGGGTCACTTCACTTTATCAACGATGTAATTCTGTATATTCTCACCAGAGCTATAATGGAGTTGGTAAAAAAAAAACATTACCAACTCATATATTATATGAAGAGATGGTGGTTCTTGTTCCTGAAGTAAGTGGTAAGGGATTAATCTATAATTTTTGTGTATCAGGCAGACTCATTTGGGAGGATAGATTGTTGGGAAAAAGATAAATAAATATTATTTAAATTTTAAAATTTCAAATCAATAATTTTTTAAAAATCTAAATTGTGAATTGCTATATTCTTTCTATTAATCATATTATACTTATTGTCAACAAAACCAATTTAAGATTTTAAAATTCAAGTGGTATTTAAGTACTCCCTCCGGTCCTAATTATAAGACAAAGTTGACTTTTTTGGAGAAATTAAGGAAGCCAATTAAATTACTTTAGAGTGTTTATATTTTTAGTATCCTTAGACTATATATTATTGTATTAGTCAAATTAATCAGTTTGGAGAAAAAAATAAAAATATAAACACTATAAAGTAATTAAATTGGCTTCCTTAATTTCTCCAAAAAAATCAATTTTATCTTATAATTAGGACCGGAGGGAGTATCTTTTTTCTTAAGCTATTTCTTTTCCAAATTTCGAGAAAAAACAGAGAATATTGATTGTGCCAAAAACGAGAGTTATTAATTATAATCAACAGTGAGAGAGAAGATAGTTATTAATTATTTACCTGCAAGAGAACGTGCTTTAGCAAGAAGAATGACGTAGTCCCGGCTAGTTGAGTGCTAGTGCTAATACCAACGTTGCCAGCAAAAAAAAAAGAGAGAGAGAAGATATTACGGGTGAAATGCAGATTTGTGTACCGTTTTACGAGGAATTTTACCGTCCATCATTATATTTCAATTAAAAGGCATTCTCTGCAGATAAGCTTCAGTCTGTCTCTCTCTTAAAATAATAATAATGACAGGGGCACGTCGTCCTCTCACATCACTCCCACGAGGATGAATATAACTTCATTCTGTTCCTATCGTTGAGATGATTATCATTCGCTTGAGTAGTGATCGATTTGCGCAATTCGAATATTTTCTGCATGGTTTTTTTAATCATTAATACTTAATGTTGTATCCATTAACCTTAAAAAAAATGCACAAAACTGAATCAGTATTTAGGTAAGAACCTAAGAAAATAAATGATTAATATTAAAAATAAAATAAAACATAGACTTTTACATATAGTGAGAGAAATGAAGATTCTTTGGTGGCTTTTGTGAAATGAAAACCCAGCAAATAGTACGTTGAAAGGTTGGGGTATCCTGAAGAGATAATAGAAGACACTATTTAAAAAGCCGAAGGTCAAGCGATGGACCAAAAACAAACTGGTATTCTCTCTCAATGACCTCCTCTCGTTTTTACGTAGATGAGATGTGATTCTGTTCGCCTGGAAGCATACGCAAATATACAGTCATTATTCTCATATTCACGCTATCACCAGAATATTTGAATAGAACCCACAAACAAAGTCAATATCCAGGTAGGGCTTCCCCATTCCACTTGCCCTACCAAACCAATCACACAAAATGGGTATACGATTGCCGATGGACACTCATTTGAGTCCTTTCATTAAAAAAATGCCTTAAGCTGCACTCAATAATGTCCACGCAAAGTCTTTTTCTTGGCATAAGCATCTTGGTAATTTTGTTCCCACGACACCTCTTGTTGTTGGATATGACCACTTCCTTTAAAGAAAAGCATGCCTGGTTGTGCTATTTAGAAATGTGCTTTAAAGAAAACGTTAGCTGTCGTTAAAGCCCAACTAGGCACGATTTAGCAATGCGCTTTTAGTAAATGCGCATCCTGGGATCCCGCAGAAGAAAGATGGGCTTGTAGTGATTAAGACCTATGTCCAATAAGCCTTGATGGGCCTATTCATCCGTTTTCACATAAAAGCCCCCATCTCCTACACCGAATGTTGGCCGTAACTGTCAGTTCAACCGTCGGAAAGAAAGGCAAGGCCGCAAGGCATCTCTGCCGGTTTTCCCCCAGAAATGTATAAGGAACCAAGAATTGCTTGCGTCTTCTCGTCACCACCCGGCCAGCCTCACTCTCGCATCATTTTATTTGTAGGTATTCGCATTCTTCCTGGGCCGGAGTTTTTATTCCGAGTAAAAGGAGGGATTCCAATTTGGAATGCCGTAATAATTTGTTGTTGGAAATAAACTGATGGCGGGTTCGTCCAAGACGAAGCTCGTCCAAGATTTGTTCTTGTACGCGGCGAGTGCGGCACTCAGTTGCTTGGTTTTGTTCTCTGGGTTTCGACGCCTCGACTCTAATCGTGGGACCTCCAAGAAAGCTCTTCAACACAAAAAAGAGATAGCCAAGCGTCTCGGTCGTCCTCTCATTCAAACAAACGCTTATGAGGTGCCCTTCCATTTTCTAAGTTCTTCTGTTTTGCGGTTGATTTGGGCTTGTGGGTTTTACTGAGAACTTTTTTCTGGCAAGCACTTGATTGTGTTGCATTGTAATTTGTAGGACTTGTCTGGGCTTGTTACGATTTTTCTTCCTTTAAAGAATGTTCCTGGGCTTTGACGTTGTTTGGTTTCTGCAATGGATAATTGATATGAGTTTTGATTTTGTGATTCAATATGAAAGAAACCAGAATCATGGGGTTAGGGAACTCGGCTCTTCCAGTTTAGATGAACTCACGGCAGATAAAAGTCGTGTAAATTTGCGCATGATAGATGGAAAATCTAGTCTAAATATTGAATATAACTACTAGTTCCTTAGTCATATCCTCTCTGATGTGTACAGGATGTCATAGCCTGTGATGTTATTAATCCTGACCTGATTGATGTGGAGTTTGACTCTATTGGGGGACTGCAAAAGATCAAGCAATCTTTGTTTGAGCTTGTTATATTGCCGCTACAACGACCAGAATTATTTTCTCATGGTAAACTTCTTGGCCCACAAAAGGGGGTCCTGTTGTATGGGCCCCCTGGTACTGGGAAAACCATGCTTGCCAAAGCTATTGCAAAGGAATCTGGATCAATCTTCATTAATGTAAGGATGTCAAACCTGATGAGCAAGTGGTTTGGTGATGCCCAGAAACTTGGTAAGCGCTCACTATTGATAGTTTTTGTATTGGTTATTTTTTACTTGTTTATGGGAGATTGGAAAGCAGAATTATTGAAACTGTTATACTCTCTATTTGTTGTTGCTTATGAGTCAAATGTTATGATTAAATTTGGCTAGAATACTTCTGCTCATTGCTAGAACCAGACTTCCATTTTCCTAACCTTGCCTTTATGAGTAGATTCATTGTACTTGCTTTTATATGCTTTTTTTTTTTTTTGATTTTCAAAAGTTTAGGTAGGTTCGGCACCAGTTCCCTACCAAGGCCAGGGCACGGCCCTAGGGCTCTTCGAGCGCTTACAAGGGACTTACGAGATCGCCTACCAATGAGGTCTCCCCATCGGTCAGAGGGTTCAAACACACTCCCTTGTGATCGGGGTGGCAAGACCTTAACCAACTGTGCCAAACCTCATTGGTTGCTTTTATATGCTTTTAATGTCGTGTACTGAGCTCATTTTCTCCGTTTTAAGTGTGATTCTTTCATTTGTTTGATCATTGATATTCTGCTGTTTTTTTTTTGGGCAGTGGCTGCTATATTTAGCCTGGCTTATAAGCTCCAGCCTGCTATCATATTCGTGGATGAAGTTGACAGCTTTTTGTGTCGGCGTCGTAAAACAGATAATGAGGCAATGTTAACCATGAAAACTGAGTTCATGACTTCATGGGATGGATTTACCACCAATAGTAAGTTTGCAAGCATATCATGTAATTTTCTCAAGGAGTAAACATTAAAACTAAGTTGAGGTTTGACGATATTATCTATGTAGAGGTACTTGGTATCCTTGAGTATTTTTTGCTCTGTCCGGGACTTTTAGGTTGACTGTTATATATTTTCCCCTTATGTAGAGAATGCTCGAATTATGGTCCTTGGAGCAACCAATCGTCCCGCAGAACTTGATGAGGCCATATTACGGCGGTTTTCTCAAGCCTTTGAAATTGGACCTCCAGACCCAAGGGAGAGGGCTGAGATATTGAGGGTTATCTTTAAGGGTGAGAGAATTGATGACAACATTGACTTTGATCATATAGCTGCCTTGTGTGAGGGATATACTGGTTCAGATCTGTTTGACCTCTGCAAGAAGGCTGCTTATTTTCCCATTAGGGAACTTCTAGATGAAGAAAAGCGAGGGAGAAATGCTCCCGTGAGTTTGTTTGTTATTCTCCTCTACCTTACCTCTTTAAGTTTTCTCTGCTTCTGCAATGGTGAATAGCTCGATAGCTCTTTAATTTCTTCACTGTATTTCATAGTTAGTAGCGTCAAATTTTGTTAGCAAGCGAAAGCTAGGGGTGATAAAATCCCGAGACGGGACCGGGATCACCCATTCCCGGTTCCCATCCCGGGGGTAGCCGGGAGTGGGAAGTCATTCCCGGTCCCGGGAAATTCCCGGTATAAACAGGAGTGGGAAGTCATTCTTAGTTTCAATAATATTATTATATTGGTTAAATTTTTTATAATCTAGTGTTTAAAGTGATTATTTAACACCTAATAAGGTCATAAAAATTACACAAATTGAGCTAGAATTGAAGAATAATATATTATTATTATTATTATTATTATCACATTCATCATTTTTGTTATTATCTTTATATATTATATAGTTAGGATTAGTATTACGATATATACGATTTAACTCTAATTAAATATGTTATATGCATTTTATCAAATGATAACTTAATTTATGGGGTAATAAATACAAAAATAAAAGAATAACTTATTTTTTAAGGGGAAAAAAAAACCCGGGACCGGGATCACAAGGTGTGATCCCGGTCTCGGCTAGGACAGGAAATTCCCTAGATAAAATGTCCGAGACTGGGTCGGAACAACCGAGATCGGGACACTTTGAATACCCCTAGTGAAAGCTACATTTTGACTTTGATAGTTGGAAAAAATTTATGAGCCCAGAGTTATGTTTGCATGCTTGAACTGCGTTCTTGGTCTGTGGAAAGCACTTGTGTCTGATTTTACTGTTGCACTTGCTTCTGCTTTTTATATGCCTTTTTTAGGCTTTATCAACATTTTTGGTCTGGAAAGAATTTCCGGATGTCATGGCATTTTAGTGGTTATCTGCAGTTTTGAAGCCCCTTTCTTTCTCCTCTCCAAAAAAATATTTGGAGTCAATTCTGAAATCTGAATGCCTAGTCTGTAACAGATTGACGATAGTGGCACAAAACAATGTATTTGGTGTGTTGTTGCTATGATTTTGAAAACAAATCAGTCATCTTAATGGTTGTGTCAGGATAGGTTATCTTGTGACTTTGAATATTTCTTCTTTTCATGTTTCAGGAACCAAGGTATTTGACAGAGTCGGATTTGGAGGAGGCTCTCGCCACTTCACAGAGAACGGAGGTTGCAGCTACCGAATACAAAGGATTAAATGTACAGTCAACAAGGGCAAGAAGGCCAGGACGCAGAGAGTCAGGTGATTATCAGTTTCAAGATGCAATCAATGAACTCTGTAAAATTGTGGTTTCTCAAATTATTAGACTCCAATCAGATGCGCAGGATCCGTAAAGTACTTACCTTATGTTCTGTTTCATTCATTCAGCATAGTCTTGATCGCAACAGCATGGTAGTCCAAATCTTGTGGTTTGCACATGATGTTCAGTTGCTGCAAAATTGAGCCATTTGCTAAATACTTGTATAGTATCATGTATATGATGCCTCGGGGCCATGAAGCGGTGACCAATGTTGTTCAGGTTTCATATATGTCCACATTCTTTCACCTATGGTACTGCCTAAAGGAAGTTGAATATGACGAGGACAGTGTCGTGTATCAAAGAGTTGAACTTTGTTATTAGAGAGAGAAAATTATGTCGTTGTCACGATCGGTTATGGATAGCTGTTGCCTCGAGTCGTATTGATATTGAAGTTGGTTGAACTTGAATCTAACGCTGACCTACCTAACAACTTTAACAGGGTAAATTTAAGATTCAGGGTGGTGCAGTAAGCAAGCTGCCAACAGCCATCAATGATTGAGGTGGATCGGCCTTTGGTCATTCAGTGATTTTTGTTTCTTCTCTCTTTCTTGAATAGTTTCACTGGTCCACCCCACTCGAGGAACATGATGATTAACCTTAGCCCTTGAAACTTGCAAGCTATCCGTATCACGTTTGTCCATATCAAACACTCGATACTGGACCCAAGTATCGTACTTTTCTCTTCCCCTCAAACATATATTTCTTTTTTTTTTTTTGCCAAGCCTCAAACATATATTTCTACGGGGAAGAAGGGTAGGATCTGTGACGAGACCCATGTTACCCTCTTTCTTTCCCGTTGGTGTCTTCAATGATTCCTGCCTCGTGGTTCCATCATTACTAATAAAATAAAACCTTTCCAGGGGAATGAGATCAAAGTGCATAATTAATCTTGTACTGATGAAAGAGAAAGGAGTTAGGACAAGTGGACAACGGAGTGCAAGTTATCTATTCCTTCTTACCTTTGACATAAGGCTCAGTTAATTTGTTTGAATGATTAAAAAAATTATATAATAATTATAGTATATGTTGTGCATCATTACATAATAGGGAAAATCGCTAATAAATACTAAATAAGCAAATTAATTGTTCTTTGCCTCCAACACACATGGGATACTGAACTTGCATTAAAATTAAACTTAAAAAAAGAAAAAAATCCTTAGTTTGATAAGAAGATTTTAGGTGGGAGGAAGGAGAAAGTGCAGAGCTTCTGAATCCCTTCTTCCTCCTCCATTTTCGGCATTTTGAAGAAGTTCAGCGTCATCTCCCCTCACTCAACCGTCTCCTTGGCTTGTGTTCGTCGGTAGTGTCGTCTCCGGCTACTCCTCCAGCAGCCGCCGTCTCGTTGGTTCGTGTCCTTCGGATCTGCCATCTCCAGGTGCTCCTCCAGCGGCCGGCGTCTCCTTAGCTCGTGTCCTTCGGCGGTGTTGTCTCGGGCTGCTCCTCCAACGGCCGCCGCCAGCACCTAGTCGTCAAGCGACCGTCGCTTGCTCCTCCAACCTAAATGCCTCCTTCATTCACCTGATCTTTTCCATTCGTGCCCAATGGTCGTCCATGCTATGTGCAAAGGATGAAAATCCATTATGTGTCAATGATCTATCATTTTGTGCAATTACTCTTCCTTCATGTGCCAATGATCTGTTTTGTGCAATTACTCTTCTATGATGTGCAATTGATTTTCCATGCTGTGCACCTGATCTTCCGTTTTGTGCAATTACTCTTTCATGATGTGCAATTGATCTTCCATTTTGTGCAACGGATCTTTTCCATACGTGCCCAATGGTCATCCACGCTATAGAAAAAATCCATTCCACAAAATGGGAGATCAATTGCACATCATGGAAGAGTAGTTGCATATAATGGAAGATTATTGGCACAATGGATCATCCTTTACACCATGAAAAAGATCCATTGCACAAAACGGGAGATCAATTGCACATAATAGAAGAGTAATTGCACAAAACGGAAGATCAGATGCACATCATGGAAGATCAATTAAACATCATGAAAGATTAATTGCACAAAACGGAAGATCATTGGCACATCAAGGAAGAGTAATTACACAAAATGACAGATCATTGACATATAATGGATCTTCATCCTCTGCACATAGCGTGGATGACCATTGGGCACGTATGTAAAAGATCCGTTGCATAAAATGGAAGATCAATTACAAATCAATGAAGAGTAATTGCATACAATGGAAGATCATTGGCACAATGGATCATCCTTTACACCATGGAAAAGATCCATTGCACAAAACGGAAGATCAATTGCACATCATGGAAGAGTAATTGCACAAAATGGAAGATCAGATGCACATCATGGAAGATCAATTGAACATCATGGAAGATTAATTGCACAAAATGGAAGATCATTGGCACATAAAGGAAGAGTAGTTGCACAAAACGACATATCATTGGCACATAATAGATCTTCATCCTTTGCACATAGCGTGGACGACCATTGGGCACGTATGGAAAAGATCAGGTAAATGAAGGAGGCATTTAGGTTGGAGGAGCAAGTGACGGTCGCTTGAGGACTAGGTGCCGGCGGCGGCCGTTGGAGGAGCAGCCCGAGACAACACTGCCAAAGGACACGAGCCAAGGAGACGCCGGCCGCTAGAGAAGCATCCGGAGAAGACAGATCCGAAGGACATGAGCCAACGAGACGGCGGCCGCTGGAGGAGTAGCCGGAGACGACACTGCCGACGGACACAAGCCAAGGAGACGGCCGAGTGAGGGGAGACGACGCTGAACTTTTATAGAATGCCGGAAATGGAAGAGGAAGAAGGGATTCAGAAGCTCTGCACTTTCTCCTTTCTCTGGCCTAAAATCTTCTTGTTAAACTAAGGGCTTTTTTGTCTTTTTAAGTTCAATTTTAATGCAAGTTCAGTACCCCATGTGTGTTGGTGGCAAAGAGCAATTAATTTGCTTATTTAATATTTACTAGCTATTTTCCCTAGATAATATTCCCTTTATTTTTTAATATAGGATTTATTTGAAGAGTTGGTCTTGATTCCTTGTTCTTTATATTTGTCAATATTGTTCTAATTTGCTTTAATTGATGCTCTCTTAACAGTAATCAACGAGAAGAGGGAATGAGAGAACCAAAGAAGAGAAATAAGATGTTTTAGAAAATATATAGTATCATATTAACTAATTTAATCAAATTACATCGATATGTTTTATATTAAGGACCAGAGCGGGGATATCAATTTATAAATAAGACAGATTAATTTAGAGGAAAATAATAAAAATAAATAATTTTTAACCTCTAAAAAAATCAAATTTATTTTATATTAAGGACAGGAGAAGAATCACAGACGTTTTTGTTTTCATTTTCTGATTTGGATTTTGTGAGGTAGCCAATCATCATCGTCTCAGTATCATCAACTTTATTTTAAAAAACTTATAATACTTGATTCATAAAAAACGAATTAGTTTGAATCCATATAATTAACAAATACAATTTACTATTTATCATTTCATACTTTTCTTTTTTTTATATCTTCATGATTCACTAATTAAGTAATTATATTTCCTCTCGGCAGCGCACCATATCTCTTAATTTTAAGAAAAGTAATTCATTTCTATATTTAACTACATTACGTCCTTTATGTGATTTATTTTTAGATAGGGGAGGGTTACAAAATATTGTTCTAACTTTATTATCATTAAATTATATTCATCTCAGGTAAACACTTGTTGGAATAAAAATGAATATCCAATTGGTCTTAGCAAAACACGAAGTCATATGCACGTATAACACGGTGGCGCATGATCCACAAATAAAAGATGATGGGGAGTGATCTACTGGCCCATAGTAGTCCCCAACTATTGGCTAAGACAATCCTAGTTGGCCGAATTTCCCGTGAGCATAACATTTTCAAAAAAACCCGCAATTTTGGGAAGAAGAAAAATCTTTGTCCATGAAAATCAACTGCTCGTAAGGCGTAACTCTAAACTAAGCCGTCTTTTTTTTTTTGATCGGAAAACTAAGCCGTCTTTCAAAGACGACAAACGTAACGTGTCTTGAATGCAATGTTAATTTATTACTCCCTTCTGTCCTAATTATAAGATAAAATTGATTTTTTTGATAAAATTAAGGAAGCCAATTAAATTATTTTAGAGTATTTTTATTTTTATTTTTTTCTCCAAACTAATTAATTTGAGTAATAAACTAATATATAATCTAAGGATACTAAAAATATAAACATTCTAAAGTAATTTAAATAGTTTCCTTAATTTCTCCTAAAAAAAGTCAATTTTATCTTATAATTAGTATAGGAATATTTCTTTCCTCTTCTTTTCTTCAGTCGTCATGATTCCCTAGTCCCTATTGAACAAGTTTTTCAAATAAAAAAGTACATTTATCTTCCTTTTTTTTTTTTTTGCCAACAAAAAGTACATTTATCATATTTTCCTTTCTTCTGGCATCGCGTTGGATTAAAGTATCTTTTTTTGTTTGCATTAAAGTATCTTTACGGGACAAGTTCATGAACAGGCGAAAATTTGGAAGACTAGTGTGGAAGGGATAATTCACGATAAAGTACTATCTAGACCAGCTGTGTTCTATTTTTAGGGAAGTTAATAAATGTTTGGGCTTGTTTTTAGTATTTTTGGTGTTATTAGAAAAAGCACATGTATAGAAATAAAAAGTGTAGTTAACGTATTGTTAATATGTGCTTATGAAGTTGTAAATATTGCTTTGAAAGTTGTTAATACAAAGTTTGTGTTGCAGATTGACATGAAAGATGGGAAGTTGTTCAGGGAAGAATCTATTTTGTTTTTTTCATGTGGGGGGAGTTTTTAAATGGTGGAGAAGATAAAATGCAACATGTTAGTGGTTTAGTAAGAACAAGATGCGTAAAGGAAGGCACAACATATGCGTAAATATAGCATAACATATTGTCAACAATCACAGAAGTGCCACCAAAGTGTTGTGTATGTTGTAAACAATGAGAGAAGTGTCAAAAAAGTGGTATGTATGTTGTAACTTCTTGCACAAGCTACTGCCTTGGTGCAATAGCCGGAAATAGTTGTAAACATAGCTTAAAAACTTGTTAAAATGACTTTAAGTGTTGTAAACGTAGCAGAATATGTTGTAAACATTGCACAGGCACGCTTTTTTTCTTACATGTTGTAAACGTAACTTAATACGTTGTTAATATGACTTATGATGTTGTACATATAGCATAACATATTGTAAACGATGAGAGAAGTGCCAAAAAAGTGGTGTGTATGTTGTAGCTTCTTGCACAAGCTACTGCCCTGGTGTCACTGGTGAAAATAGTTGTAAAATTAGCTTAAAGATTTGTAAAAATAACTTAACGTGTTGTAAACGTAGCAATATGTGTTGTAAACATTGCGCAAGCATGCATTCCTTTTACATACTGTAAATGTAACTGAATACGTTGTTAATATGACTTATGATGTTGTAAATACAGCATACCACGTTGTGAACAATGACAGCATACCACGTTGTGTACATTTTGTAAAAGTAACTGAATAGTATATTGTAAACGCTATTTGAGATTTTGAGAGTTGGTGGGACAAGCACGCATCCAATGACCTTTGTGAAAACATAAAAACATCAAACAGTTGTTAAAATGACATCAACTGTTGTGAAAACATGCATATCCACTGGTAAACCATAAAAAAAAAAAAAACCAATTTGGGGGCCTAATTAAACCACCAAAAAACATGTTGTGAACATATACATAATGTATTGTCAATGTACATAACAACTAGCCTATACTATAAAATAACATCTCAAATGCTACATGTCTTTCTTCCTCTTCATTTGTTGGTTGCCAGTGAGAATGGACAGCACATCTCTATTTGCTTCCCCAAAAATAGAGCATTCCCTCTGTTTGCTTCCCCAAAAATAGAACACAGGTTTTGTACATATTAACAACTTCCATAGCAATATTTACAACTATATCTGCACAAATTTACAACACGTTAACAACACTTTTTTTTCATCATATCAGCATTTTCTAATAACACAAACCACACTCACACCTCTGTTTGCTTCCCCAAAAATAGAGCACAGGAACAAACTTCGTATTAACAACTTCCATCATCATATCAGCATTTTCTAATAACACAAACCACACTCACACCTCTGTTTGCTTCCCCAAAAATAGAGAACAGGGACAAACTTCGTATTAACAACTTCCACAGCAATATTTACAACTGCATATGCACAAATTTACAACACGTTAACAACACTTTTTTTTCATTATATCAACATTTTCTAATAACAAAAACCACACTCACACCTCTGTTTGCTTCCCCAAAAACAGAGCACAGGGACAAACTTCGTATTAACAACTTCCACAGCAATATTTACAATTGCATCTGCACAAATTTACAACACGTTAACAACACTTTTTTTTAATCATATCAGCATCTTCTAATAACACAAATCACACTCACACCTCTGTTTGCTTCCCAAAAAACAGAGCACAGGGACAAACTTCGTATTAACAACTTCTACGGCAATATTTACAACTGCATCTGCACAAATTTACAACACGTTAACAACACTTTTTTTTCATCATATCAGCATTTTCTAATAACACAAACCACACTCACACCTCTGCTTGCTTCCCCAAAAACAGAGCATAGGGACAAACTTCGTATTAACAACTTCCACAGCAATATTTACAACTACATATGCACAAATTTACAACACGTTAACAACACTTTTTTTTCATCATATCAGCATTTTCTAATAACACAAACCACACTCACACCTCTGTTTTCTTGCCCAAAAACAGAGCACAGCTATGGTACGTATTAACAACTTCCACAGCAATATTTACAACTTCATATGCACAAATTTACAACAATTTTTTGTGTTTATGTCAGCGTTTTTCCAGCAAAGAATACCAATTACATTCACCATTCTCACTTTAAATACATCAGCTCCTCTGTTACCATGCCATAAAAACAAAGCACTCTAACATAAACACAACCCACCCAAGGTGAAATCTCAACTTCAATGATCAAGCTCATTTGTTTACCAAATTCTTAGTATTTCTTGTCTACCACCTACTAATTACTCCATTTTTAAGCCCAAGATCCAACCTTTAACCAACCCCTCAATCTCAATCTAATTAATTTTTACATAGAAAAAAAAATTTTCAGTTCACTTCTGTACCTTGCAACCTATACATGGACGATGAAGAAGACAAGATTTCCAAGAACATTAACGCCACTTTGTATCCCTTTAATGTTGCACCTCCTACGCCCTTCGTCCGTGTGCGTTTTTCTCTTTTTCCTTAATGCCTTGATCACAAAAACGTGCTTCACTCTTCTCCTCTGTGCTTTTTCTTTTCTTAAGTGGAGTGGGGGTTATTTTTGTAATTGCTCATAGGGAATTGATATCAAAAAAGTCCCTAGGGACTTTTCTGATCTTGGAATTTGTAAAGGGAGTTTTTTGAGATTATTTCTGTACTTTGGGACCTAGCTGACATTTTCCCTTTAATCAAATTAGATCGATACATTTTATATTAAGAACTCGATATCAATTTATAAGTAAGACGAATTAATTTAAAAAATAATAATAAAAATAAATACTTTTTAACCTCTAAACAATCAATTTTGTTTCATATTAAGGGTCGGAGAAGGATCACATACGTTTTTTGGTGCGAACCCACAAGGGAAGATCCCACGAACCCACAACCAATTTTGAAATATACACACCCCAAGAAAGCTAAACACAGATCGATGATCCACTTGAACCCTTGAACACGAAAGAACAAGGACCCGAAGTGTTGGAAAAACGCCACAAGGTTGATCAAGCCTTGATAAGTTTGTTAGTTCTAAAAAGAACCCTTAGAGAGAATCCACTCTCAAGAAACAAAGTGCAGAAGTGCAACTTTCATTTATGATTCAAATCTGAATTGTCTCCTACAAATGAAGAAACACCAACTATTTATAGGGAAATATGTCCTAATTGTAGTAGGTGCAAATCTGAACATAGAAAATATAAATTGTAAAACCATGTGCTAGGAAACCTAAAAGTCTAATAAAATAAACACAAAAGTCTAATACAATCTAGAAGAAACTTGAAAAATCAAATACAAATGCTTAAAGAAACCAAAAGTCAAATCTTCCACCAACCCCTTATTGATTTTCGCACACCTAACTTCAAGAAGATGTATTCAGCAAATTAAGGCTCAAAATGTGCTTATTTAGGCCCAAATGAGCCTCCCATGTGTAGTACTAGGTCCAAGCTCTTTGTTTTGAAGTTTCCAAGCCCAAAACTTGATTAACAACTCCATATTTAGCACAAATGAACTTAGTGACGTTTTCAGCATCTTTGTTTTGTAAATCAGATTCATTGATCCAATTGTCATTTGATTTACAACAATTTCTTCAATCAGCCCAATCAATGCTTCCTTGAATATTTTAGCTTGTGCTCTCATGATTTGTTCAGCTGGAATTTGAAAATGATCATTTGAAACGGAAGAGATGTCACTTGAATTGGAAGGGACAACTTGTTGATTCTGGATCGCATCATTCCCTCTCTCCTCAAAAGGATTCGTCCTCGAATCTTGACTTGAATTTAAAAAGTTAATTTGTTGATTCTGTGTCGCATCATTCCCTCTCTCCTCAAAATGATTCGTCCACGAATCTCCACCTGGATCAAATGGACATATATCAGCCACATTAAAAGTAACAATAACAATATACTCACAAGCTAAATCAATCTTGTAAGCATCAGCAAGTTCAAAAATGACACAGCTTCTTTGATTGTTGGCTTTGGATGCATAATGTTCATTTTTCTTTTCAATTTGCTGTTTCACACGCTGATGAAGTTGCTGCACTATTTCAGCTTTCTTTTTCCCATCAAGACTTGCTCTCTCATCAATAGGTAATGGTAATAAATCCAAAGGAGTTAGTGGATTAAAACCATATACTATTTTAAAAGGAGAATAATCAGTAGATGAATGCACACTTCTGTTATATGCAAATTCAATGAATGGCAAACAATCTTCCCAATTTTTCAAGTTCTTTTGAATCACAATTCTTAGTAATTGTGATAAGGTTTTGTCAACAACTCCACTTTGTCCATCAGTTTGTGGATGACAAGCAGTAGAAAATAACAATTTAGTACCAAGCTTTCCCCACAAAACTCTCCAAAAATGACTCAAGAATTTGGTATCCCTATCAGAAACAATACTTTTAGGGACGCCATGAAGCCTCACAATTTCTTTAAAGAACAGATCAACAATGTATGTGGCATTATCAGTTTTATGGCATGCAATGAAATGTGCCATTTTAGAAAATCTATCAACAACCACAAATATGAAATCCATTCCTCTTTTTGACCTAGGCAAACCCAAAATAAAATCCATTGATATGTCAATCCAAGGTTCACTAGGTACAGGTAAAGGAGTATACAAACCATATGGCAAGACTCTAGATTTAGCCTTTTTACATGTTATGCATTTAGCACAAATTCTTTCCACATCATGTTTCATTTTAGGCCAAAAGAAATGCTCATGCAAAATATCCAAAATCTTTTTCACACCAAAGTGACCCATTAAACCTCCCTCATGTGCTTTTCTAACAAGCAATTCACGCAATGAACATTGAGGCATACACAGTCTATTTTCTTTAAACAAGTACCCATCAACTCTATAAAATTTAGCAAATGCTTTTTTTTCACAATCAAGGAACAATTCAGCAAAATCAGCATCGTTTGCATACAACTCCTTGATATATTCAAAGCCAAGCAACTTAGTATTAAGAGTTGAAAGAAGAGTATACCTTCTAGACAATGCATCAGCAACCACATTCTCATTACCTTTCTTGTATTTGATGACATATGGAAATGTCTCAATAAATTTCAGCCAGCATGTATGCCTTTTGTTAAGCTTACCTTGACCAAGCAAAAACACATAACAAAGGAAATCAATGTTTTCCATGCAACAATCAGAATTTTCCAGAATTGAAAACAATTGTTCCTTTCTCAAAACTTCAAGCACACATAGCAAATGATTCACATGCTCATCATGTTTGTTGCTATAAATAAGAGTATCATCAAAACAAGCTGCAACATGCATATAAGAACACCTACAAACAGCAAAATCCATGGGATAATGAAAATTCAAAGTGTTGAGTTCAAGGCATCTTAAGGGCAGCAAGTTATCATGAATATCAAACTTTAGAGAAACGTAATGTTT
Organism: Inga oerstediana; assembly: GCA_963210345.1. NCBI lineage: Eukaryota > Viridiplantae > Streptophyta > Magnoliopsida > Fabales > Fabaceae > Inga > Inga oerstediana. The sequence continues at coordinate 1,583,144 of OY723405.1, forward strand.
TTCAAAGTCACTTGATGCAAATGAAATGCTATTTGAAGATAAGAATCCATCAGGTGGCTTTTTAGGAATCAAATCCAAGAACACCTGCAACACATCAAAATCACAAGGTAGCAAGTTTTCAAGAATATCAAACTTTAGAGAACCAGAATGTTTTTCAATGTCACTTGAAGGAAATGAAAGTTTATTGCTTCTTGAAGATAAGAGTCCATCGGGTGGCTTCTTAGGAATCAAATCCAAGAATCCCTGCAACACAACAAAATCACAAGGCAAATAATGATTAAGATCATTAGTAACAATACCCTTGCAATCACTCTTAACCTCACTTTTCTCACAACTCTTTTCATCTTTCTTTTCAATAAATTCTTCACTCTCATTTTTGCTCTCTTTATTTTGACAACACTCTATGCTCTTAATATCTTTTTCTCCCTCAAACTGAATTTTTCTCTCTAAAACAGTTTCATTGAAATCACTCTCACTCATATGTTTACTTTTCTTTTCATGATTGAGAGGAGCTTCTTCAACCACAAGATTGGTGTTTGGAATAAGAAGGTCTTCTTCCACACATTGGTCAGCAAGACTTTCAACATTCACTACTTCTTCCTCCGTAGTTAACACTTGATCATCATTAGGAATTGTAACATTGAAACTTTCAATCTCCTTTGCATTGGAGCTACGTTCTGAACATCTTTGTTGCTTGATTTTTTGCTCATGTTCAGCAACAAATTGAACCAAAAGATCAATGTCCAAGAAGCTAAAGGTCTTTGCAAAAGAAGCCAATTCAGGATTAAGCCCATTCACAAAACGATCCTTAGTGGCTTTTGAAGTTTCTTTCACTCTAGCTCTAATCATAGCTAATTCCAACTCTTGAAAATATTCATCAACAGTCATGGAATCTTGTTTCAACTTCTGGAGATTTCTTTGGAATTCTCTTTTTGATTTGGAATTGTGACTAGACATCCATTGCTCTGCTTCATCAGTAAACCTTTGAAGTCCTTTTAGTAAGGAGTCAAAATATGTTTGAAGCTCTTTTTCATCATACATATTGATGATACCTGAAAAGTTAGAGGAAAATGGACCTCACCACTCTACTCACATGTTTCACTCAAACAAGTTTAGTGTCACTCGTGTTTCACTCAAATTTGGCTTTTAGATTGTTGTATGTCACTCTTGCCTTTTTCCACTCTTAGATTCCTCTTGAGGCACTTTAAAGAACTAAGCAATTCATAATCAAAGCAATCACAATTTGTAGAATCAATACAACACTTAGAAATATGGAATATCAATGTGAGTATTGGAAGAGGAAATTCAGGGAATTCAAGAGTTTAAATGACACAAACTTCACAAATTCTGGATGTGACAATAGATATTGCTCAAAACACTACCACCACAATCTTTTTTTTTTCAGTATTTTTTTTTTCAAATAATTTTTTTTCTTTTTCTTTTTCTTTTTCTGATGCTTTTGTTTTTTTGTTTTTTTTTTCTCCTCTACTGAAATTTAAAGAGAATGCAGAATCTATGACAAACAACAAAACTCAAGAAATCTGAACCTAGAAATTCCAGAAAAGCGTCAATTTTGGAAAGACTATAACTCACAGTGGAAATTTTGGATTGAGATGAAACCAAAACGAACAGAAAGATGAGATTCTAAACTATGAAAATGACCTATTGAATGATGTAAACCACAAAGGAAAAGTGGTCAAACAAGGACACAATATTTCAGGACGTTCTGGAAAACGAAGATGAACAAGCCCAGAATTTCCAGAAAACACAACTAGATTAAAATAGATTGAACTCACAAATGACAAATCGGATTGAAACGATTCCAAACTGAGATGAAAGAAGAGATTCTAAACTATGAAAATGACCAATTGAACGATGTAAATCACAAAGGAAACGAGGTCAAACAATGACACAATATTTCAGGACGTTCTGGAAAAAACGAAGATGCAAACCCAGAAATTTTCCAGAAAACACAACTAGATTAAAATAGATAGAACTCACAAATAACAAATCGGATTGAAACGATTCCAAACCGAGATGAAAGAAGAGATTCTGAACTATGAATTTGACATACTAAATATTGGAAAACACAAAGAAAAACTTGACGAACAGAAGTAACAAATCTGGACACAGACAGACACAAGAACAAAGCACAAAACTTGAAACGAAAATGGAAACGAAGAACAGATAGATATGACCTGAGTTTAGATCCGAAGCTCTGATACCAAGATGGTGCGAACCCACAAGGGAAGATCCCACGAACCCACAACCAATTTTGAAATATACACACCCCAAGAAAGCTAAACACAGATCGATGATCCACTTGAACCCTTGAACACGAAAGAACAAGGACCCGAAGTGTTGGAAAAATGCCACAAGGTTGATCAAGCCTTGATAAGTTTGTTAGTTCTAAAAAGAACCCTTAGAGATAATCCACTCTCAAGAAACAAAGTGCAGAAGTGCAACTTTCATTTATGATTCAAATCTGAATTGTCTCCTACAAATGAAGAAACACCAACTATTTATAGGGAAATATGTCCTAATTGTAGTAGGTGCAAATCTGAACATAGAAAATATAAATTGTAAAACCATGTGCTAGGAAACCTAAAAGTCTAATAAAATAAACACAAAAGTCTAATACAATCTAGAAGAAACTTGAAAAATCAAATACAAATGCTTAAAGAAACCAAAAGTCAAATCTTCCACCAACCCCTTGTTGATTTTCGCACACCTAACTTCAAGAAGATGTATTCAGCAAATTAAGGCTCAAAATGTGCTTATTTAGGCCCAAATGAGCCTCCCATGTGTAGTACTAGGTCTAAGCTCTTTGTTTTGAAGTTTCCAAGCCCAAAACTTGATTAACAACTCCATATTTAGCACAAATGAACTTAGTGACGTTTTCAGCATCTTTGTTTTGTAAATCAGATTCATTGATCCAATTGTCATTTGATTTACAACAATTTCTTCAATCAGCCCAATCAATGCTTCCTTGAATATTTTAGCTTGTACTCTCATGATTTGTTCAGCTGGAATTTGAAAATGATCATTTGAAACGGAAGAGATGTCACTTGAATTGGAAGGGACAACTTATTGATTCTGGATCGCATCATTTTTGTTTTCATTTTCTGATTTGGATTTTGTGAGGTAGCCAATCATCATCTTTTCATTACCATCAACTTTATTTTAAAAAACTTGTAATAATTGATTCATAAAAAATGAATTAGTTTGAATCCATTTAATTAATAAATACAATTTACTATTTATTATTTCATACTTTTCTTTGTTTATATCTCTTCATAATTCACTGATTAGGTAATTATATTTCTTTTCGGCAGCATATCTCTTAATTTTACGAGAAGTAATTCATTTCTATATTTAACTACATTACTTCCTTTATGTGATTTTTTTTTTGGTGGGGGAGGGTTACAAAATATTCTTCTAAATTTATTATCATTAAATTATATTCATCTCACACTTAATGAAGGTAAACACTTGTTGGAATAAAAATGAATATCCATTTGTTCTTATCAAAACACGAAGTCATAGCACGTATAACACGGTGGCGCATGATCCACAAATAAGAGATGATGGGGAGAGATCTACTGGCCCATAGTAGTCCCCAACTATTGGATAAGACAATCCTAGTGGCCGAATTTCCCGTGGGCATGACATTTTTAAAAAAACCCGCAATTTTGGGCCGTTTCTTTTTTTAAGAAAAAAGAAGAAGAAAAATCTTTGTCCATGAAAATCAACTGGTAGTAAGGCGTAACTCTAAACTAAGCCGTTTTTCAAAGACGACAAACGTAACGTGTCTTGAATGCAATGTTAATTTATTATTTCTTTCCTCTTCTTTTCTTCAGTCGTCATGATTCCCTGGTCCCTATTGAACAAGTTTTTCAAATAAAAAAGTACATTTATGTTTTATCTTTTTTTTTTTGCCAACAAAAAGTACATTTATCATATTTTCCTTTCTTCTGGCATCGCGTTGGATTAAAGTATCTTTTTTTGTTTGCCTGCTGGATTAAAGTATCTTTACGGGACAAGTTCATGAACAGGCGAAAATTTGAAAGACTAGCGTGGAAGGGATAATTCACGATAAAGTACTATCCAGATTAAGATCGGATGGTTAAGATTTATTTTTCTCTGTTTTTGATATTTTATATTTTAAATTCAGGACGAAAAAATAAAAATAATTGTATAATCATCACTTCTTTTTATAAAAATGAACTTATCGCCTATCATTTTTTTTTTGCCCGAAAAGTTATCGCGTATCACCTAACAAATTAAGAATTAAATATTATAGATTTGGATCATGTCAATTAACCTTGAACAGATCAAACATCATATAAAGAATGAATATGTGGGCTGAATATAAACTCAATTGACATCACGTTTATTCAAAAGACGTAACATTTACCATGTAATTAATAATGTAAAACATTAATATATCTTCCATTCAACGGCCCCATGCAGGCACCCCAACGAATATATAAAATTTATAGTTGGTCAGACAAGAGAAGTAGAACAAAGGCTCATGAACAGAACATTAACCGATGACTCGGTATTATTGTTGCCATTGTCTACATAACTTAATCAAGACACGCAGCCACTAATCTATCATTCCGCCATATGACCCCATAGTATCATACATAATTGCTAATCAACTCATCCACCAAAAAGAAATTACAATTCATAAATAAAGAAACATATCAAACAAACTTAAGAATATAACCAAAAAAAATCCAGAATAGTAGGCCACCAAAAGTCAATATCTGAAAAATCAAAGGTCTAACAATCTTCTAGACCTATACTAGTCCCATATTCAAAGATAATCTTAAAGAATAAATTTTAACAAGTGAATGATATATATATATATTTTTTTTGACCATCTGTCTTCAAACTCATACGACCATCCGCCGTTGGACACCCCCATCTTCCTTCCTCCCTTGGCTGGTTTTTAAATCTCTCAGACTTGTCCAATCCACATGCATGGCCATGGAGTAGCATTTAATTTTTCAAGCTCTTTCAAATTTCCTTAGCCCTGTTTCAATCAACATGGTTTGGGTTTGGGCTACCTCCATCTCTTCCATTTTCTTCGCCCTTCTTCTCTCCCTGCTAATCCTTCGCTTCTTCCACAAAACTTCCCTAGTATATATTCTTCAGAGATGGTGGTTTGCCCTTGAAAACCACCTCCATATTCACCATTCCTTCAAGATCCCACTCTACAAAGAGCATTACCAGGAAAATCAACTTTACCATAAAACTCTCACGTACCTAAACTCACTGCCTTCCGTAGAAGACTCTGACTTCCCTAAACTCTCCTCTGGTTCCAAGCCTAGTGAAATTTTCCTTCATCTTGATGCTAACCAGACGGTGGGCGACGCTTTTCTCGGAGCCAGAGTTTCCTGGACAAAGGAAAAACCCGAAGGAGATGTTAATTCTGCACTGGTACTCAGAATCAAGAAGAAAGACAAGCGCAGAATTTTCCGTCAGTACTTCCAGCACATCCTCACGGTGGCGGATGAAATCGAACAGAAGAGAAAAGAGATTAGGTTGTACGTGAACTCTGGAAGTGACGAGAACTCGCGGTGGCGATCGGTTCTATTCACCCACCCAGCAAGCTTCGACACGGTGGTGATGGATACCGAGCTGAAGAACAAGGTCAAATCCGATCTCGAACTGTTTCTCAAGTCCAAGCAGTACTATAACCGGTTGGGCCGTGTTTGGAAACGGAGCTACCTTCTCTACGGGGCGCCCGGAACGGGGAAATCTAGTTTCATCGCAGCAATGGCAAGGTTCCTCAGTTATGACGTCTACGATATAGATATCTCCAAAGTTTCGAACGACTCCGATTTGAAGATGCTATTGTTGCAAACAACGAGTAAATCGGTGATTGTCATCGAAGAGCTCGATAGATTCCTTGCAGGGAAATCAAAGGCCGTGAGTCTATCGGGTATGCTAAACTTCATGGACGGAATTACATCATGCTGTGGGGAGGAGCGAGTGATGGTGTTTACGGTGAACGAGAAAGATGAAATCGATCCGGCGGTGCTGAGACCGGGAAGGATTGACGTTCACCTACACTTCCCCTTATGCGATTTCTCCACCTTCAAGATTTTAGCCGGTAGTTATTTGGGGGTGAAGGATCACAGCTTTTCCCGCAGGTGGAGGAGGTTTTTCAAGGCGGGGCCAGGATGAGCCCGGCCGAGATCGGTGAGATCATGATCTCGAACCGGAATTCACCCAGCCGGGCCTTGAAAACCGTCATCACGGCCCTCCAGATCAATGGCGGTGATGGGAGGAGGGGCCACAGGTCGGGCGACGGTGGGGAGTTGGGACAGCCTGACGGAGTTGTGTATCAGGAGAGTGGACCCACAATGAGGGAGCTGCGAAAGCTGTATGGGCTTTTGCGTATGGGAAGTAGGAGAAAAGACGATCATTCGGGGCCCATAGAAAAAGAAAGCCCACGGATCCAAGCATAGGAAAGGTCTGGTTCCTCCAAGCGGTCTCGCCTCCGGGTAATCAGTTTGGTTTTATTGGGTCGGGAGTCTGGATTTAAAAGGTCAATATTTATAGCCAGTTAGACTACGCACACCATTTTCACTTTCCCATGTAGTTTCTGAATGATTCTAGTATTATACCATTTGATAAAATATGTTTTTTAATGTACCAAATAGAGTTTTAAAAAATTAGTCGTGTTGTATATAATTTTGTGCCAAATGGTGTAGCATATTATAAATTTTGAAAATTATCCTTCACAATAGGTGCAACAGAAGTTGGTAATTTTTTTCTCTGTTGGTGTCTATTTGGTTAAGCAATGACAGCTCAGATAATGGGGGTGAGCCTCTTAAACCAGCAACTTCATGCATAACCCAAGAATTAAATCCTAAGGCTCTGCTTGATAAAAGGGATTTGGAGAGAAGGGGATGGGAGAGAAAATTCTTGTGAGTTTGATTTTAAAAAATTGGAAATGTGGGTTGAAAGATTTTAATTAATTTCTCTTAATGTTTTATCTTACATTTTCTCTTCACCAAAATTTACCAACCCCACTTATCCAATTTTTTTAAATGCAACTCAAAAAAAATTTTCCTCCCTCCCCTCGTACCAAACAACTTCTAAATATTACTTAGTACTTGTTTAGAATAGCTTATTTTTGGGTAATAAGTGCTTATAAATTGTGATTCACGGTATACGAGATAAGTATGTGAGAGGAGTTTTATCTCGGCTTACATAATAAGCACTTATATTCAAAAAATAAGTATTCCCAAACATACACTTAAAGAATCTAACACCTTAATCCGCTAGACCAACTGGATATTGATCCTACTGGTTTATTTTATAATACCGGCATATACGCCGTGAAAGAGAGTAAGTGTGTGTTTGGCAAAGTTTTTTTTAATAGCTTCTGGAGAAAAAGTGAAGAATAGCTTTTAGAAAATAGATTATGAGAAAAAAGTGATTTTGATAAAGTAAGAATGTTTGGATGTTATGGTTAGAATAGCTTTTTTTCATGGTCAAATTACTAAAAAGGACATTAGTTTTTTGAATAATTACATGTAAGGGATAAATTTATATTATATGCATTATTAAACATTTAATGTTTAATAAATTCAAAAAAATTTGAAATAAATTTTAAAAAAATTATAATAATAAAATTAGTCAAATATACAATATCAAAAAATATATAAAATTATGAATTAAACTGAAATTTGATGTAAATTTAAATAATTAAATATATACTTTAATCTATAAAAAATGATGAATTTAAAAATAAATATTATGTTTTTATAAATGGAGGGAAATGAATTTGGTCCGTGATATGAAGCATTAACAAGGAGCCAACAATTGGCAGGAAAAAAAAAAAGGGGCCAACGGATTCCTGACGTTGATAATTGTGAAGAGTGATGATGCTTTTATTAGTGATAGAGAAAAAGAGAAAGAGAGAAAGATAAAACTCAAAAAAATAGATTCTTCCCAAACCAAGGTTTGGGCCTCCCAAACCATGATTTCACATACAAAATGGATTCTGAAAAAATTGTGAGTGTTTGGATGAATTTTTTTCAAATCTTGGTTTGGCCTTAAAAGCAATTTTTTTAATTGCATCCAATAAATGAGTCCAAATTAAACAACTTGGCTCTCTACACGTAGAAGCCCGCGGAGATGGAGAGGAGGCCTCTAAAGTTGTTCATTGATTCTTGCTACGTTATGGAAGAGGAGTATGTGTGAGTTGTGCAATTATTACAAAACCTAGGTTATGATTCAAAATTTAGGTTTAGTTTGATGAACATTCAAAATTTTTTTAAACTTGGGTTTTGAAAATCAAAAACGCTGATTTTGAGAAAAGCTATTTTTTTTCTATTTTTTTGTGGGCCCATCATCTCTCTCTTTTATATTTTTTCTTTACGTGGGTCCACCCTTTCTCTCTCTTATTGGTCCTTTCTCATTATGTGAGTCTCACATCATGAAAAAAAAAAATTATTTTGACCATAATACTTAAACACTCTCATTTCATTAAAATCATTTTTTTTTTGGAATGTATCCTCTAAAAGTTCATTTGAATACACCCTATATATAAATGAAGTAAAACCCCGTGTTGATATATAAGTTGACCCCAAACTGGGTGCCAGCAATCAACTTTCACTTCTTTGACAGACACATGATGTGCCGCTCCAAGTCCGAAAGGTTGAAACTGAAGCAGAAATAAAGAGTGATTGGTGGAGGCAAGAGGGGGGCAGGAATGCTCATAAGCAGCAGGGTCAAACCTCAAGTAAGATTCCCTTTGAATCAATGAAACCAGTGTCGGCCATGAATATGATATGATCATCACTTGCTGGGGCTCCACCACTATCCCCGGGTTAACGTTGCACCATCACCCGCCTTCCCATTCACTCCCCCCCCCCCCCTCCTCTCCTGCAAATGCAAACTCTTATTATTTTATTATTCTATTGATCATAGATGTTATATCTGCGGTGTCTTAATTAACAACACAAAAATAAAAGCATGTGATGCATTTCTCTATAAACAAAATTAAACACTCCCCTCGTTTTCTTATTGAATAGTCCCTCCTGATTCATCACGTGGCTAGTTAATTCATTCAACATTCTACATGAAACCTCCAAAGTCGAAGGTGAATTTGATGTATACACAGTATAACTAATTGTGTAAGCAAACTTGTGACAGAATTTCAAATAACCCGAATTCTCTTCTCAACCAATTGTGCGCCTGCCTAACAATGTGATTCCCATCCGTCTTGAGAAATGGATTTCATGCCAAACCTCCCACTATAATTTAACGCATATTCACCTAATTTCTACTTTATAGTTTTTCACACTTTCCTGCTGGTGTTTGACCTCCTTATAAAAATAGATCATTCTATCTAGCCCACTATAACCACCGTGCTTCAGTTAAAATGGCATCATTTTCCCTTTTTCTTTTTCGGTCGAAGCCCATTGCATGTGTGTCATTGCTTTTTTCTTTCTAAAGTGAGCAATACGCTCAATTGGTCAGAAAACAGATCGTAGGGTCGATGCGCGCGTTTTCTCATCTTCATAAACCAACGAACAACTTAAAAAACTAATTAAACGACTGATTAGACAATAAAAGTGGAAGTAGGATATTTTTAAAGAATAATCAGAAATAGTTTTTGTATCATAAGGATCAATGATAAATTCTTGTTTAACTGGGGTGACTGCATTGTGAGCGTAAGACAGATTTAGGGGTACAGACGTACAGTAAGAACAGATGCTTGGGGTATAGACCGTATAGTCATCCTCATGCAGCACAACGTGGGACGCGGAGCCACCGACACCAAAGCGAGTCTCGCTAGTCGCTTCTAAAAACTGCAACAAACACACACTACAGTATCTATCTCTATCAGTTAATCTATTGGATTTTCTTGATCCCATGTTCATGTGCACCGTCTCTCTAGCCGGATTCACGCTGCTCACGATCTGCCTCGTTACTCAAGCATCTACAGAGTTCTCATTCCTCATTGGGATTTGTCACGAATAATTACTTTTTGTAAGTGACGTAAAAACAATGATAAATTAATACACTGCACAAACAAAGTCGGCCAAAAATATTGCCCAGAAAAATTATTGAATCTCACACTAAGGCTAAGCTTATTAGAATCGGATAAAATTAACAAATGCTTATTCCTTGGAAGGATAGTGAAAACTAAATCAAAGTAAACAGTGAATATAACAAATGGTACAACAAATTCCTCCTCCCGTTTTATCGTACAGGACGAATCATTAATGTGGCGGCTAGGATAGGAGGGATAACGAAAGCTAGAAATGAAAAACCGCGCTTAGGCCTTGGGACGAATTCATTAATCTCATTAATGAATATAAGTGGTTGTTTAAAATAGCTTATTTTTGGGTGATAAGTGCTTATAAATTATGATTCACGATATATCAGGTAATTATGTGTGAGGAGTTTTATCTCAGACTTACGTAATAAAAATTTATTATCAAAAAATAAATGATACCAAACACATACTAAATATTCTTCCCCCGCGTTTTATGGGACACACGATACAACTGTGAGTCGGCCACTTAGGACACGGGAAATGAACAACCGACATATTATTAGCGTAGAAAGCAGAGGATTGGGTCCATATACTATAATAAACAGATAAACTCGTACCGTATCATGGAATCATAGCTTCCTCTTGAGCTTGAACCCCTATATAAATGACCCCTCGCTCCGAATTCTTTACCTGAAGTTCTCGGGGTCTCACTCGCCTTTCCTTTTTCCTCTTTGCCTGAATCTCTGTTCTCGCATTCGCCCTCTGAAATCACCGGTAGAAAGAAAATGGAGTTGTTTTACTATCTGGTGTTTGGGTCATTGGGTGCGGTGGTGGCAGCTATCGAGCTCAGCAAGAGCAACAAAGATCGAATTACTACCTCTTCAGCTTTCAATTCCTTCAAGAACAACTACCTCCTTGTTTATTCGCTCATGATGGGTATATTTGCTGTCTCTCTACCTCAGATCTGTGTTCCTGTTCTTTCACTCTTAGATCTTACCTGAATGTACTTATTGTATGTCCTTGTATGTTTTGCGCGTAACTGGTGGCCTTAAATCTAGTCTTTTGGTATTTTCTTGTTCATTGGGTTGGACACGAATTGAAACTGCTCATTTTCTTGAGATCAGAACTCATTTTTATTCCTGTGCTTTTGCCGGTTGATCTGGACATCATTTCATGAACTTTCCAGCGGTGTGTTTTCGGTGTTCATACAGTTGCGTGGGCTCTTGGTTCAAATGAAACCAATTGCCAAAAAACAAATGCGAACGGTGTTTATCAAATAACTGGCGTCAGATGTTTCCCCAAAAAAATGGCGTTAGATGGTTTGGAAAAATCTAAAAGTTTGCTGTTTCTATGGCTATAGCTGGAGACTGGTTGCAAGGTCCGTATGTCTACTACCTCTACAGTACGTATGGATATGGGAAAGGAGAGATAGGCCAACTTTTCATTGCGGGTTTTGGTTCATCCATGCTGTTTGGAACGATTGTGGGATCTCTTGCTGACAAACAGTGAGTTGCTTCTTTTCTCTTTTCTTTTATTTCCTTTCCTCGGTTGCTTTTGTTTTATTTTGTGCATAAATTTCTTGGCACTTTTCAATATATCACGCTGTTTTATTATAATCAGGGGACGAAAGAGGGCTTGTGTTACTTACTGCATAACCTATATCCTGAGTTGCATTACGAAGCATTCTCCTCAATACAAAATCTTGATGGTGGGCCGAATTTTGGGAGGCATTGCCACCTCACTCCTGTTTTCAGCATTTGAGTCCTGGCTCGTGGCTGAGCATAACAAGGTGACTTAAAGATTTAAATGCTTTTGATTAAAAGAAAAATAACTTCTGGATGTGTTAATATTAGACACAAAATTATATCCTTTTGTTTCAAGGCAGTTGTCCAGAATAGGTTTGTGTTCTCAAAATGATTTGTCAACATAGTGGTTCGAGGCTAGAGTTTCGAATTGTGATTGCTTTGTAGATTTCACTTGTTACATTGAATGGAATTCTGACGATGTCACTGTTAAAAAATAAACAAATTGATTTGGTTTATATAAATGTCACCCTTTGGACTAGAGCTCCATTCTTACTTCTATTAAGTGCCATATTGATATGATTTTGTGCATTGAGTCTGCATACAAAACAATGTTAAACTTTGAAACAGAACTTTTTGAATCTTGATGCCATCTGAATCTCTGAAATTTTGATATCTTTACTGCGTTTTAGTTAGGTATTCACTTACAAATACATAATCTGAGAAGATATTAATTCCAAATGATGATGACCTACCTATTCCTGAAATTTTTATCAGAGGGGATTTGAGCAACAATGGCTATCAATAACATTCTCAAAGGCTATATTTCTTGGAAATGGTTTTGTTGCTATCTTGTCTGGGCTGTTTGGAAATGTCCTTGTCGATACTTTGGCTCTAGGACCTGTGGCTCCCTTTGATGCTGCTTCATGCTTTCTTGCCATTGGTATGGCTATCATACTATCGTCATGGGGGGAAAATTATGGGGATCCTTCTGACAGCAAGGACTTGCTTACCCAGTTCAGGGCTGCTGCTGTCGCCATCGCTTCTGGTAGAGTTCATACTTCATACATTTTCTTTTTTGTTAATGGCAGTTCCATGATAATACTCTGTTGAAACTACCTATATGTTATATCTGCATTTGGACTGGACCGATCAAATGTTGACCCTACCATGACCATGAGATATACCATAATCAAACATTTCTGAGGAGCTGAATCTGCTGTCTAACTTATAGCTGTTGCTGTCGTCTAAAGCAATATGGAATGACTTCCTATCCTTATACTGTTGTCAATGTTATAATCATATTTTATCTTCTTGGATTCTCTTGTTTCCCTACACATCTTCATTTTTGTTTATTGTTACTGTTTTTGCATTTCAGATGAAAAAATTGCATTGCTGGGCGCTTTGCAGTCTCTCTTTGAGGGCTCCATGTATACCTTCGTGTTCCTATGGACTCCTGCTTTGAGCCCAAATGATGAAGAAATTCCCCATGGCTTTATTTTTGCTACATTCATGTTAGCTTCAATGTTGGGAAGCTCAATTGCATCTCGATTGATGGCGCAAACATCACCCAGAGTAGAGAGCTACATGCAGATTGTTTTTGCAATATCTTCTGCCTCTCTACTACTTCCCATTCTGACCACTGTAAGCTATTGTTTCAGTATACTCCTTTTTTTTCTTGTAAAAGGATTGGAGTTTTTGTGATATGCATTTCACTCTGTTATTTTGACTTGGTTAATGTTTACAGTTCTTGGTGGTTCCTTCCAAAGAGAAAGGTGGAAGCATCTCATTCTCAGGTTGCATTCAGCTTCTTGGGTTCTGTACTTTCGAAGCTTGTGTAGGCATATTTTGGCCGTCCATTATGAAGATGAGATCTCAGTACATTCCCGAGGAGGCCAGGAGCACCATTATGAACTTTTTCCGCATTCCTCTCAACATATTTGTGTGTGTTGTGCTGTACAACGTATGTTACTCTATCTACTTAGATAAAACGCTTGATCTTAAGATTGTATATCAGCACATGTGGATACAGATAGCTGGACCTCAACATTCTAATTTGCTTTCTATAGTATTGTATGGTTTGAACTGGGAATCGTTTACATTAAAATTTTTTATCCCAATAGCAGGCGTTATCTCATTGAACCCCACGAAGCTATCGCCCCATGTCTGGAAAAATCATCCTTCCTCCTCCCTCTCACCCGGTTTTAAAAGCAAAGGAGGGAAAAAAAAAAGCCAAAGATGCTTAGAAAATGAAGTCCTTCCATCTGAGTGTGCATGTGAGTATCTTACTAATTATTATGTTTGTCTGTGCAGGTTAATGCGTTCCCTATCACTGTTATGTTTGGCATGTGCTCAATTTTCCTTTTAGTGGCTTGTATGCTTCAGAGACGGTTGATGATGATTGCTGATAAGCCAAGTAAAATTCTCCCCCTATGGCCTTCTTGTTATTTTTATTTAAAGGTAAAATGGTCTTCTTATTTGAAGTTTTAGAAATTCCAAAAACTTACGATTAAACAACTCTTGTGGTATTTACCTGTATAGTCCTACGCCAAATCCTTTGTGTTCCCTTGGACCTCTTGTTGATTCTGCTGTGCTCACAAGGCGAACTAAAATTTTCTTGCGTGAGCTAGCATAAATAGAATTTGAACCAGAAAAATGGCCATCAACGAAAAGAAGAATTTGTACTAAGTTTTTTTTTATTTACCATGCAACTCCCCCACAATGACTTTTTAGTTTTTGTAAAACAAATTGTGCTTCCTATAAAATGATGTATAATCTCTGCATCGAAAGCGTTTTCCTTCTTGGAGATTGATTACTTGTGTTTGGAACAGAAACAGAAGACTGGGCATTGAAGGATAGGAACACCGAGTCTGAGCCATTGAACATCTAACTGAAAATACAAAGAAGTTTTTAGGAGGGCCTCAGCTATGAGCCACTTCGTTTAGCATATTGTAGTTTCTATATCAGAGACAGCATGACTTAGCGATGGCACACCTTGAAAGAATAGCTATCTCCCCAACAAAGGAAGGGGAGAAAGGAAGTGTAATTTGAAGAACTTCATAAAGTGTTTTTGTATCATTGTTGTAGTATAATAGATGTCTATTGCCTACTGGTTGAGCCTCGAGGAGAAATCTCCTTTTTGGTATATCAAACTATTCTTTGGGGGCGGGATTAATAGTGTACATGGCATACTATTTCTCTTTCCTTTTTCCCCCTTTGTAATGGCATTGGACTTGCATTCAGTCAATTCATGTTCTCAATTATTCCCTCCAAAATGTAGCTTGTGTTTTGTTAGAATATGAGTTCAACCTTTCAAAATAAATGTACTGTAATGGTAATTTGAAGCAGTATTTCATGTAATGGTAATTTTTATTTTGACAAGCTCAAATGATCTTCTAGTGATTGTCAGCAAGCTGGTGATATTTTGGTGGTACTCAAGGTTCAGGGAATATTGCAAAATAAATTTCCTTATCATTTTGAATTTTTCCGGGTGAATAGGTCGGTGTTTGGGGATTGATTTATATATATATATATATATATATATATAAAAGACCATCAAATTACATTAAAAGGATTACAAAGTTAAAGTTCACAACAGATTTGCAGTCCTACATATGCAATTATCCGTTCTCTAAAAGTGCGCGCGCATACATATATAAAATCTTACAAGTTATTAATGTAACCACCCAAATTATCATTCAATATAAAAAGTCATTAAACATATTATATCTATTTTTTTATTTTCCTGCATATAGATATTTGAAAGGCTGAAGAGCGGATTAGAGTTGGCTTGATACAAATTGAGAAATTAGCATCGAATGAATGGCTAAATACATAAACTAGAGATACAATACATATAAATACGTACATTTATTATGACAAAAAAAAAACGTAAATTTATACATACGTAGAAATTGGACATTAAACTTCACTTGAGATTTAGAGCTGATCATGTCACACGGCTGCGTTTTGCATCTGCAGAGGCAACTTCCAAATCCCCAATGAAAAACAGAATTTTGTCCAAAATGCCTAAACAAGAACCAGTTTCTCCCATGAATTCCCTTTCTAAGCCATTACTATGGCAGATGAGGCTTCTTGCTTCTTCCCTGTCTCTTCTTGAACCCAGACATCTCTGTATCTCACCTTGGTGAACAAGATAGTAGTAACACCCTTCTCTTATAATCTTCAAACCCCTGTTTTGTGAACAATGAAATCACATGCTCCCTTTAGAACACACTTCAAGCATTGTTTTGCCACACTTTGAATTCAACTGCAGTAAGTTAAATGTTCTGACACAATTTTGAGATATTATTTATTTGTTATGTCCTAGGTTTAATTATGCTCATGTTCGTTGGCAAAAAAAAAAAAAAAAAAGATTATGCTCATGTTCGAGCTCACCAAGATTCAGCTGGAAATATTCATGAAGTAGAAGCCTAGAAAGGTTATCTTTTAATAAGTCAGCGTGACAAATGCAACTGCATATTAGTAGTAATTAGACATCAATGATCAATGTCTGTCTGCCTTATGTTTATGGGAAAAGGAAGAACATATATTAATTAGGGTTTAATATACTTACACTCCAACTCGATCACAGCGATCTTGAACCTCAAAAACATCTTTCCATGATTTTGAACCATTAGGAGCATAAAAAGCCGCACGATCTTCTCCCCATCTCTCCTTAAAAAGGTTAGACCACAAACTATTATCTGAAGCCAACAACTTCCATTTCCTACACACTATACAGCCAAGTGTCAGATTTATGATTTAGCAGAACAAGGCAATGAAACTCTGAATACTCAAAACTGAATGGAAATCTCAGCGTGATAAAAGCGATGAATGGCTTTTATTACTAAATTAAATATCCACATGGTTAGCCATATCAGTTGCCAATTAACAAATGCTTGATTTTGTCATGTACAAGAGACAGGATCCTGTGTTACAGCTTGGGAAACACATCCTCTTGCCAGTCAAGGTTTTGTTAAACCTGGCCTTGCTCCAAAGAAATGAGGAGTTGAGCAATGGAAAACATTATGTAAGGAAAGACATGGACCTTCACGATACAAGTGTATCAATTTAGCGGTCAAAACTCAGAATCGGCCATGAATTGAACAGGCAAATACCAATTTTACAGATTTTGGCGGGTTTTTCTATATCGGCCAATGGAGGATCCAACAGACACCGATCAGAAAAGGAAATCCGGGCGGTATAATTGAAGAATATACCCATTTCAGATCTAGTAGCCTTAAATCAGATGACATGCAGAATCAAAAAAATGACGAATAAACTGTTTCGGATGACCAATGCAAGGAAAACGCATAATTGGGTGAAAATTTTTCATAATCCCACCGAGAAAACAAAGCAATCAGTAAATCCAGAGGGAGCAGAGTTTGCAATAGTACCCACTAACCTTGTTGAGCAACGACAAGATGTTGGTAGTCCAAGAGACAAAATATCTTCAAATAAACTTCCACAGGTAAACTCTCCATTCCAAGAGGCGGGCAATTCATGCGCCAAACAGTTGAGGACTTGGGACTTGTGAGTAATCAGGATCCCCTCAAGGATCTATAAAGTCCCTTCGGATTCTGATTGCGGTACTGATTATCAGTTTCTCCAGGGCATGAAATCTAGTTACTTACCAGTTAACCGTCCTGAATAAAGAGAAACGCCAAAGGCGAAACTTTAATGGCCCGGCATTTTCTCGACCTCGCAAGTAGGGGTGGAAACAGGCCAGGTGGCCTGTCAGGGCATGTGGCCTGACCTGTGATAGGCCTGTTCAGGTTAAAAGACTAGGCCAAGGCCGAATCTAAAGCCTGTTTTGTTTAATAGGTCAGGCCAAGGCTTATTGATAAGCCTGTTAGGCCTGTCAGGCTGATCTGAGCCTGTTAATATATTAAAAAAAAAAAATAGGTAAATGGTTATACTAATTACACGCATGTCTTGGAAATTTTTTTTCTCACTTCGTCCTCTTCAAAGCTTCTTCATTTCTTCTAAAATCCCTAACCTTATTATTCTTCGATCTTCATCTTCATTCTGGAATCTCGCCTCGCCTCGCCTCAGAATCATTCACTCGTTTCTCGTTTCGCGCCTCGCCTCGCCTCACAATCATTCACTCGCCTCGCCTCACAATCATTCACTTCATTCTGGAATCTCGCCTCGAATCGCCTCAGAATCATTCACTCGTTTCTCGTTTCTCGCCTCGCCTCGCCTCACAATCATTCACTCGCCTCCTCACAATCATTCACTTCATTCTGGAATCTCGCCTCGAATCGCAAATCTCGTCTCTAGCATCGCAGAATCGCAGATCTCGTCTCTAGCATCGCAGATCTCCTCTTTCGATCATTGTAGCTCGAACAGCGGCACAGGCGCACGACCGTTTCTGGTTTGTTCTGGCACAGATCACTCATTCTGTTTCTGGTTTTTCTGGTTCTTCATTTTCGGATTCTAGTTCTGGTTTATTTCGGATTCTTCACTGTTGTGGTTAGCTTTCTGGTTCAGTTTCTGATTTTCTGTTTCTGGTTCATTGTTTCTGTTCTTGTTTAATTTCTGTTTCTGGTTCATTCTGTTTCTAGTTCATTCTGTTTCTGGTTCATTCTGGTTCATAATGTCCTGTTCATAATTGTGTGTTCGAATAAAGATTTGTTATGGCCATTCTGTTTCTGGTTCATAATTGTGTGTTCGAATCATTGATAGCCGAAGGTCCGGGAGAATGACGATTTCAAAGGTCATTCGGACCCGAATCAGCTAGTTGGCGCCGAAGGCCATCTCAAGTTCCTCAGGCTGAAAAGGATGCACAAGAAGAGAGCCAAATATTTTTTTTAAAGGTGAGGAGCTCAGATCGGAGGTGATGATTCGATGTAGCAAGACTCTGGCTTCAGTGCTCAATTTTTCTGGTGATTTCAGGACGTTGCTCGCGAACTACGGTGAGCTCGGCACTTTTGCTAATTCTCTCTAATTTTTGCAGTCTCCTCCTCAAAGATTCCCTTTTTATTTTTCCATAACTGCAGCTAAAGTTGTCGTGCTCATTTTTCCAAAATTGCAGTTAAACTTGTTAAGTGGCATTCAGGTAGTTTACTTCGGCATGCAACTCCTGAAACTTGTTTAGATTCAGATGTTCTAGAGGACGCCAAGTGGGACAACTTATATATTGTTGACGATAATAATCTGCTTCGTCCTAGTTTAAACTCCAAAACAGGTCTTTATGTTCTTGATCTTATAGACAGTGGTTTGATCGAAGCGGACCGGACACTGTACAATAAATTGCTCAAGAGGTGTACACAACTGGGGAAGCTTGAACGAGGAAGACTAGTGCATTCCCACATTCTTGGTTCCAAGTTCCAGGATGATATTGTTATTCAAAACTCTATTATTTACATGTATGCAAGGTGTAAGAATTTGGAGGATGCTCGCAAGGTGTTTGATAAAATGACTTCCAAAGATATGGTCACTTGGACTTCTTTGATCACTGGGTATGCCCAAAATGAACGTGCTGAAGATGCGCTAATGCTGTTCCCTCTGATGCTTCGTGATGGGTTGAAACCAAATGAATTTACATTGTCAAGCCTCGTAAAGTCTTCTGCTCTTTTGCCTAGCTATAGGGATGGTAGGCAGATTCATGCATGTTGCATCAAGCACGGTTGTCACTCCAATGTGTATGTGGGGAGTTCCCTTGTTGATATGTATGCTAGATGTGGCTACTTGGATGAAGCACGGCATATTTTTGATAAACTAGTGAACAAGAATGAGGTTTCTTGGAATGCTTTGATAGCTGGTTATGCAAGGAAAGATGAAGGAGAGGAAGCTGTGTCGTTGTTTCTCAAGATGCAAAGGGAAGGTTTTAAACCAACCGAATTTACTTATTCCTCTCTTTTTTGTTCATGTTCTGGTTTGGGATCTCTGGAGCAAGGTAAATGGCTTCATGCACATATGATAAAATCGGGCAGAAAGCTTGTTGGCTTTGTAGGGAACACTCTTCTTCACATGTATGCAAAAGCAGGCAACATTGAGGATGCCAAAAAAGTGTTTACCCGATTAATAAAGGTTGATTTGGTTTCTTGGAATTCAATGCTCATTGGATATGCCCAACATGGGCTTGGAAAGGAAGCTGTGCAGGAGTTTGAAGAAATGATAAGGGTTGGGTTTGAACCCAATGATATATCATTCCTCTGTGTTCTTACTGCTTGTAGCCGAGCTGGACTTTTGAACGATGGTAAATATTATTTCAAATTGATGAACAAGTATAAAGTGGAGCCAAAAGTCTCACATTATGTGACAATGGTTGATCTTCTTGGTCGAGCTGGTTTTCTTGATGAAGCCAAGGGATTCATAGAAGAGGAAATGCGAATTGAACCCCCTGCAGCAATCTGGGGAGCTTTGCTTGGTGCTTCTAAAATGCATAAGAATTTGGAAATGGGTGCTTGTGCTGCTCAACGCGTCTTTGAGCTTGATCCTTCTGACTCAGGGCCTCACATTTTGCTTGCTAATATGTATGCCTCTGCTGGTAGATGGAGTGAAGCAGCACGAATCAGAAAGGCAATGAGAGAGAGCGGGGTGAAGAAGGAACCGGCTTGTAGTTGGGTCGAGCTTGGGAATTCTGTCCATGTATTTGTGGCTGATGACGATGCCCATCCACAGAAAGAAAAGATCCATAAAATGTGGGAGGAGTTAAGTCAGAAAATTAAGGAGATTGGCTATGTTCCAGACACTAGTCATGTGCTTCTGTTTGTGGACCAACAAGAGAAGGAAGCAAAGTTACAGTTCCACAGTGAGAAGCTAGCTTTAGCGTTTGCACTTCTGAATACTTATCCTGGATCCATTATACGTATCATGAAGAATATTAGGGTTTGTGGTGACTGCCATACAGCAATCAAGTATGTGTCGCGGGTAGTGAATAGAGAAATCATACTGAGAGACAAAAATCGATTCCATCACTTTCGTGATGGCTCCTGCTCATGCGGGGACTACTGGTAGTCCCAATTATGAAGGCAATGAGCCAAAGTTTTCAACAGACGTTGCGCATGATAGTAATAATACAGATTCTAAACATGCGAATAGTAATTTCTTGTTAACTTACCAAACGGTATTAAGATTTTGGAAAATTTTGTTCATACCTTTAAAAATTGAAGGATTGATGAAACTTAATAAAATTAAAAGACTAAAGTAAAACATAAAAGGTACTTTTTTGTCATAATTTTAAGTGAGCCCCCCTAGCTTCTTTATCCTTTTTAAATTTTTGAGGAAATTAAGTTGCGCTCAATTTTGCTGAAATTACAGATATTTTATTTTTAACTTTATTAAAATCCTCTATTTATCGAATCACTTAAAATTATGAGTTTATAAGTTAAATAAATTATTTTTTAAAAATATAAATATTTTAAAATTAAAATAATTTAATTAGCTTTCTTAATTTTTATAAAAAAAAATCAAATATATCTTGGATTTAAGTTCATGGGAGTATTATTTAGACTCGTTATTGGTGAAGAGAGTGAGCGAAACAATTAGAAAACAATTGTGGGAAAAAAAGGTCAATATTAAATGCTTGCGTTCACAGTGATGACCAATATATCTTGCATGCCATATTTTGTTTTCGTTTTCGTTTTTTTGGAATTAGTCTCTTCTGAGTTGACACCTTTGGACAGTAAGTATTATGCCATTGGTGCATTTAACACAAATCAAAGGATCTCGTTTTAGTAACAACATTTTAATTCGATTTGCTCATGACTTTTTTAGACCCTGTTTCAATTTTTTTTTCTGGGTAAAATATAATCATTCAATAGATCAGGTTAAGTAAAATGTTAAAGAAATAAATTCGTTCCATCAACAAGACTAAAATATATCTGAAAGGCTTCAATATCATAAAACCCAAACTAACCAGTCCCCTTTTCAAGTTCTGCTTCTAAATTCTAATGCAATAGAACAGATGCTACACATCGCAATGGCATGCTCGTTTTGATTTTGAGACAGAGGCAGCCAGGAAGAGTAAAAAGCTATTAGTACTTTTTTTCTGGTAACATCAAAGCCAGATGGCACCAGTCATACGAAGTAGGGCTCAAGCAGATTGATGAATGTTGCAGGGATCAATGAACAGGGCAACCATTAGCAACAACGCCTTTGGCAGTAGGGCAAGCAGCCAAGGGACAACCTTCCAGATTATTGCCCCACCAGTTAAGGGTAACACCCCTTGACCCCAACGCCAGAAATATCAAGATCGTCATGAAGGCTGTTCCTGCATCAAGCCCACCCGACAATACATAATTGTACCGTTTCCACCAATCTTGTCTGTACCTGAATGCAACAAACCCAGACAGAAATCCTGCAATTATCCAACTGGTGAAATTAACTGCTGTTGCAGGGGGCATCATTGACGTGGCACCCAACAACACAGGCATGTGGATTTGACTTATCCATTTTTGACTTGGGAATGCCTTGTGAGCAATCCACACAAGAAAGGGTGCTACAGCTCCACCTAGGAAGAACCAATTCAGGCTGCCATATTCACCAAGGTTTCCAAAGATTCTGCGTGGACCCACAAGACCCCATATCACTGATGCATCAAAGAATACACGGTCCATTGGACATGTCCAAGGGCTATCTTCAATTGTGCTAACGCAAAGGTCAGGTATGGTTGCCATCAGCCACCATGCTGTCAATGTGTAAATAACTACTGCTATGATTGTTCCTACCACCTGCAAATATTGTAAGGTTCAGTTACTGGGGCGCGCGCGCACACCCAAAAAAAACCCATGCGATGCATGTTCAACAAAAATAAAACTAGTTAACCTGGGCCATAAACATCGTTCTCGGAGGAATCTTCATATAATGACCAAGTTTAAAGTCTTCCAAAAAGGTCAGTGCTTGAGTCATGCTAATGTACCCATACACCTTGAAGCACATGTTGGCCACGGGGCGCTCTGGGTACATATAGCCAATGACGTACTCTGTTATGATATTCAAACCTGGTTGCTGTTCATCAGAAATATATTAACTTGTCAAGAGTTTCATTCGACACAAAAAAGTGAATCCAGAAACTCTCTTATATAATCTGTTGAGGTACCTGATTTGTAGTGGCATTAATAACACCAATGGGAAGAGTGAAGAAGATGGCAATTCCGCAGGCAAGTAGGACACCCCACCACGGAAGTTGAAGTGATTCGTTGTAGTGCTCACAAGCATAGATAATGAGAGCTATGTTCAACACTAGGATGATAAGAAACCACCAAGTGGGCACCGATCTGTACTTCTTCATAAGTCTTGTGTGTATATCCATTTTTCTAGCGCCCGTGAAGGCCCTTCTGCTTTGCTTCCAAATATCACTGCATGAGGCAAGTAAAAATGAAATCAAGCTTTCGTAAAACTTGTAGCCTAATCGTCATGGGGCTTTGATTTTGGTGGGTTTTTCGCCAACCGATCCATTTCAAGAGAAACAAATTGTATCTTCACTATTTGTGCTTAGTTTAAAAGGAAAAGTCTTTATTTCAATTTTGAACTGAAATATTGAAACATCATGTCAAAGTATTTCGGTGTTTAGTAAACAAAATGAAGTTTATACCGAGGTGTGAGAGCGTATTTAATGGGAATGAATTATTGAAGTGTTACCTATGAAGTTTAAAAGGATGGATATTAACAATATAAGCATGTGCTTGAAGTGGCAATTACCTTCCATTGAAGAGGAAAACATGCGTAAGAGTGGCAGCAAGTGTGGCAAATCCTAGACCATATGTCGTCATTGCAAAGAAGGTACTGAGATGAACACGCCCTTTCCTCTCATAAGTGACTCGATCAAGATGGAAATCAGAGTTAACGATGGTTGAAATGTCATATATTGAACCATTGCCAGTAAAAAGCTGGCTAGAAAATATTGGAAAGTTCTTGGCTTTATAGACATTGTGATAGTAAGCTATGGGAGTCATAACATACATAACCAGAACGAATCCAACAATAACATTAGCTGTAGCAAACCATGGGCTAGCTAGAGGACTCCCAAGATAAGAAGCAATAGTGGACCAATC
The DNA here is from genome assembly GCA_963210345.1 of Inga oerstediana. Classification (NCBI taxonomy): domain Eukaryota; kingdom Viridiplantae; phylum Streptophyta; class Magnoliopsida; order Fabales; family Fabaceae; genus Inga; species Inga oerstediana. The sequence continues at coordinate 1,606,702 of OY723405.1, forward strand.
TAAGCCGAATGCACCAAGCCCAAGACCACTCATGCCAGAACCGATTTGTTGAACTAGGATAGACTTGGGGGAAAGCCAACACACCCAAGAGAATGATGTCAACAACGAGAAAAGATAACCAGGAAGGACATAGTAAGCAAAGCCAGAGATCATGACAAGCAGGAAAAATTGAGTCCGGGTTGTGCCACCTTTAGGTCTCCTTTCCTTCTCATGCAGGGCTCTGCATTGTTTTACTTTGAGTCAGTATTATCAATTATCATGGATAATGGCCTTATAAAAGCTATCAAAGCACAGCTAAGTTAAATCCAACGACTAAACATGTATAGTTTTGTTCCCTCAAAGATCATGCATGTCTTCAGTCTTTGAAGCTAATAATTAAAGGACGTATCTTTCATATATATATAAAAGATGCACTTCAAACCTGAACAAAGAGACCTGAACCAGATTAGAGGGCCACCACATTTCCCCAGGTTCAACCAGAAGCTTTCGAAAGACCCCTGCCCAGCCAAACCCTAGAACCTGGTATTGAACAAGGAAAGGAGGCATAATAAATGGACAGCATGAGTTGCCAATAGACGTTGGCAGTTAACACAAGTATTAGAAAGATATATAGAGTTTTTATTTTCCAAGCAGGTGAGAGCCTTATGAAGAAACAAGTAATAGTAATTACAAATGGCATGCTACTTTCGTCTGTAACAACATGCTGAACATACATGGCTTGGTCCAAGTTAGAAATTAAAGATGAGAATTGTTAGAGAGGAGAGATATCGAGGCGAGAAGAGAACCTGAGTGGTGAGCATAACGAGCAGGGCAGGGAAGAAGGTGAGGGTCCTTTGATAGTAAAGCTTGATAGCAGTCAAAATATGAGTAGCGTAGACGGTTCCAGCACCAGAATTGGCAAAAATGGTTATGAGAACATGTTCCTTAACGTTGAAAGGGCCAGGATTAAGGGAGAACTGAAACCTCGTATCCTTGAAGAAGATGCGTTTAGGCAACGTCCTGGCCATGAGATGGCCCAATGGAACCACCGCAATCTGAGCTGAAATCGAAGTGACGGACAAAGGCTGTGTTCTGTACCAAAAGAATTGGTTCACAAAAGACAGAATCACACAGGAAGCCATACCCAGAACCCACATTCTGAATGTGAGAAGAGGCAAGGTTGGATCATCTGTTTTCGGCACTGTCAGATCCACTTGTCGAATCGAACACTCTTCGTTTACTTCCTCGGAGTCCGAGTGACCACTCTGTCTTCCCCCAATATCACATTCTGTAGCCATGGCTGCGGACTGAAGAAAATATGCTCTTTTACCTCCAAAATTTTATGGCAGCTCACTTAAAGAAGATTGTTAAAAGTCAAACTCATCAGCTTTGACGCGCGCAATTCAGACGGGAATACAGACAGAGTAGAGAGGCAACACCACCCCCTGTATGGTGTTGTATGGTGTACAGTTTATTGATTGTGTGGAATAGTTTATTTTAAGAAAATAAATATTTATTATATAAGTTGAGATAAAATTCTTATCACATATTTATTTTATATACGGTAAATAATGAATTATAAGTATTTAGTGTCCAAAAATAAATTATCCAAAAGAGCATTTAGTATTTTCCATATCCTTCACCATTCTAAAAGCGTTGCATACTAATATAATCTAGTTTATATTTTTGGGAAAATGATCAAAAAATAACTTTTAATATACAAAAAGACAAAAAGGTATTAGAAGATTTAAAAATACCATAAAGGTGCTAGCACTTATCAGGGATTTACAATTTCAAGGTAAAATTAACATTTTACCCTTACTTATATTTTTATTAAAATAATAAAAAACCCCGCGGCCGGCGACCAAGGAATATTCCTTCCCCGTCGGAATATTCCCCAAGCTTTGGGGGGTGGGGGTTCAAACCCCCTACCAGTGGTCATGCACTTGGTTAAGGAAGCCCATCAATAATAATGGTGCAAAATAAAAATATATAGTAAACTTTGATTTTTAACTAAACCAACCAACAAGTTCAGATAAGGAATTGACAGATTGATAAAAGAAATTAACAACTTCATATAAGAATTTCACAACTTTCATTTTTTAAGCAAAAAATCCACCTACTCTATCAGACCATTCACTAGTTTAAATAAAGAAGCTTTGGGGGGAACCCCCACCAAGGTGCATGACCACTGGGCTAAGGAAGCCCATCAATAATGGTGCAAAATAAAAATATATAGTAAACTTTGATTTTTAACTAAATCAACCAACAAGTTTAAATAAGGAATTGACAGATTGATAAAAGAAATTAACAACTTCATATAAGAGTTTCACAACTTTCGTTTTTTAAGCAAAAAATCTACCTACTCTATCAGACCATTCACTAGTTTAAATAAGGAATTCCCAAGTTCATATTCTACTTGGGAATTCCTTATTTAAACTAGTGAATGGTCTGATAGAGTAGGTAGATTTTTTACTTAAAAAACGAAAGTTGTGAAACTCTTATATGAAGTTGTTAATTTCTTTTATCAATCTGTCAATTCCTTATCTGAATTTGTTGGTTAGTTTAGTTAAAAATCAAAGTTTACTATATATTTTTATTTTGCACCATTATTACTTATGGGCTTCCTTAGCCCAGTGGTCATGCACCCACAGGTGGGGGGTTCGAACCCCCACCCCCAAAGCTTTGAGATTTTTTCACAAAGCTTGGGGAATATTCCAACGGGAACGGAATATTCCCCTGCCGGCAGCCCTCGCCAGCTGCCGCGGCCCCCGGCCGCCTGGCGAAGGGTTTTTTATTGTTTTAATAAAAATATAAGTAAAGATAAAATAGTAATTTAACCCTGAAATTATAAATCCCTAATAAGTGCTAACACCTTTATGGTATTTCTAAATTTTCTAACACCTTTTTATCTTTTTGTATACTAAAAGTTGTTTTTGGGTCATTTTCCCTATATTTTTTTTATACAAACCGCTAAAAAATGTTAGTAATTTTTCCTTTATTAAATCAACAGCCTTTTTTGCCCAAAAAAACGAGAGAGAAAAATTAATCACGAGACTCGAGGTCAAGACTTAAAACTATAGAGATCTGTTTGCAAAAGATATATATATATATATATATATATATATAAACTATAGAGATCAGCGTTTTGTTTTGTTTTTTATTTTTTTGATTTTATTAAAGGTTTCCCCTCAAGATTTGGAGAGTAAAAGGTTCTTACCTTTTCCAACAAGTATGCTTCCTAAGATTTAAACTTATATTCTCCTCCTTATAGGGAGGGATCAGCATTTTAGATGGCATAGAGTATAAAGATGTAAAACAATAAAAAATATAGGAACTAAAATTAAATATAGTCAAGAGTATTTATGATTGAAATGAGTTTAACCCTTTGTTTAAAACTATAACTAAAATTGTATGTTTAAATATTTAAAATAATTTTAAAATGAAAATTTTCTGAATTTGTAATATGAAAATGTCTTGAAAAATTAAATTTCAACTTTGTATGGAATAATTAGTTAATCACGAGTTGACAGGCAAATCTTTCCGAAATCCTGATTCCTTTTTTGGATGATGTTAAAATGCTTATCCATATATATTCAACGTCACCAACATGCTGTTATGATCAGATGCTTATCCATATATATAGTGATAGGGATCATTCAGGACCTTAACGTTCATTCGCCCAGGGGTTATAGGAAAATTTGCTTATTTCCTGATTGTGTGGAGGGTATAAATCTAACCATCAGAGGGTGTAACCATAACCACCCCTTTAAAGATATCGTGGATGAAGTTAAATTATTATTTTGTAGAGGTTGACACATTATATTCAGTCATCTTTATATGGAAAATAATGCTTTTACTTATTATCTTGCTATGATATCACATAGCCTAGTAGGGAACTTTTACATCTTTGATCAACAACCACCTTTTATCCAGGAGGCGGTCATTGATGAAGGATTCTAGATCGTTTTGCCAGCTATCAGGCTCTCTTTGAGCCAGTAGACTTCGTATTAGTGTGTGTTTGGCAAACATTAAAATCATTGTTTGCGCAACCCGAGACAAAACTCATCTCACACACTTAGCTCATAAATCATAAAAACTATTAAAAAAGTTAATCCAAACACACACTTAATCAACAAAAAAAAGTCAGTGGGTGAACTCATTGGGAGGAAAAGGCCTAAAAATGGGTCAAGTGGCTGCAAGCCAAATTTGGGATATACTCGTAACTGTAGAGGAGAGAAAATGAAAGGAGGAAAAATAATTTGGGAAAAGAAAAACTATCCACTGTCAAAAAAAGGTCCCGTCCTTAGAGACAAGCTTTCGAGGATAAGGAACTTCCCCAGCTTTTGTGTCAATTGGCATGTGCAAGCTGAAGGATTTTCAATTTTTTTTTCTTACTTGAAAGGATTTTCATGAAACTCATATAAATTGTTGCCATTTAAAGCATGGAAGTTGCAATGAAGATGTCGAATTTAGGAATAGTCATGCTTGTGCCCATAAATTTTTCCGTTGTAATGTCAATAGAATTTTTGTTTTTTTAATATTGAGATGTAATGTTGATGTTAAAGCCTTGAAGGTTAAAAATGGTTTTTACACCATCAACGTTGATGTTGTAGTGATTTACTGTATTGTAATGTCGAAGGAGAGATGTAGTGAATAGGAGAAGTGATCAAATGAGAGGTAACAAATTAAAATTATTAAATCCTAAAATCTTATCCTATTTTTTCAGGATATATGACCTAATTTAAAATTTGTTGAATTTAATAATTAAGTTTACAATTTTGGCAATTTAGCCATTTTCTAAAGGGATTTTCTCTTAAAAAAAAGTTACATAAATTATTTAATTATAACATATATAATATGAGCTCTCTAAAATATTTCTATGTCATATTAGATAATATTATATCAGTTTATAAGTTAAATAAATTAATTTAGAAAAAAATGATAAATATGAGAGATAAAATATAAAAAGTTACATTTAGAATGAAATTTTACCACGAATTACGTCATACATTTAGGTTTGAAAGAGTATATTATAGTGATAAAATTTAAGATTTGTCAATCACTAAATGAACGCACTTTTGAAGTGATAATTTAAACTTTTATTTGTTATATTGTGAGAGACTATCCTTTTCATTAGACTCAGTCATTATAAAAAAATTGTAATTTAGTAGTGGTTAAAAAGGTGTATTTATAGCGGTTTCAACTGCTAAACCATTACAAACACTAGTAATAGCGGTTTATAAAACCGCTATTAAATCAATTGTTGCAAGCGATTTTGTAGCGGTTATTTTTAACCGCTACTTAAGCACAAACACGGTTACAATATTTGTAGCGGTTCATTCCAACCACTACAATATTCTCAAGGGGAAAATCTAACGGTTACATAACCGCTACAAATGTTGACCCACAAATTTTGGATGACGGGAAATGAAAAATAAAAATTTGGCTTCTTTTTTATAGTGGTTCAAAAACCACTACTAACTTTAATTTAAAAATGGCGCCAAACATTGGTGACGGTTACGTAACCGCTACTAATTTCAATGAAATTTCAAATTTTTAGTCAAAAATTTAATTTTTGTTTTAAAATGGTGCCTAATATTAGTAGTAATTATAGTACAGCTACAAATGTTTTTGAAATTGAAAAAATATACAATTATTTTTTTTTTCGTTTTTTTAATATTAAATTAAATAATTTATTATTCTAGTAGTTTAGCTAATCTGATTAGCTTATTATTCAATATTTTAGCTCATTTATAATTTAAAAAGGATGATTTAATTAAGTCGGATAAGTATGAAGATTGTATTGATAATATTATTGAGGATACGTAGGTAATAAGGAACTATTATGTTGTCTACTATAATGTGATTATGATTATGCAAGGTAAATAAAAAAACAATGGGAAAATATTCTTAAATATCTATAAAAAATAGTGAGAATAAAAATTATACGAAATAAAAAAGTATTGAAATCAAGAATTTAAAAACTTGTTACCATATTTGATTACCTTGTTCAGCTTCTCAGCCCGTCAAAAAAATTTGTAAATGAGAGAAAATGAAAGAGGGGTAAGGTGGAGAGAAATGGGGAAGTATTTGCAATGAGATGTGGTGGGGATATTTATAAGGATCTGCGTAGTACTTGTAGCGGTTAGTGTAACGGGTTTTGTAGTTGTTGTTATTTGTAACGGTTATTTTATGTTTTTTCCGCGATTTTAGAACCGCTACAGATATTTTATTAATTTTGACTAAAAAAATAAAAACATAATTTGTCTGATCATTCATTCTCACCATCCTTATAGAACCTGTGTAGAAAAATTGTTAGTGGTGTATTATTTTGTTAAAAAAATTTAATTTAAATAATGTGAACTTAAAAAAACACACAAAAGTAGAGGTAAATTGTCATTGCCTTTAGGAAAGAAGTTTTTGAAATTGGTGGGTCTAAATGGTTCACTCTCATAGGCGATGTTATCACCATCACCTATGTTGTAAAGGTCTCGCGGCTTTAAATGAACTACCATGTGCCAGTCTTTGTGCCTCTTGTCCTCGACATAATAAACTTGGTGTGACTCTGAGACAAGAATATACAACTCATCATTTTGAGAATTACCACTATAAATTGGTTGTAAGAAATTGAATGATATTCTTCCAGCCGTCGTCCATCTTCATTAATATGTACCTCTTCCGGTTGTCCCGGAGGGCAAACCTAAGTTGTAACACAATTAAATAACAAATTATTAAATACGACTAATTGCAAATAAAATGATTAATAAATATTAATTAAATATTATTAATTACAAAATATAAACTATAATTAAATACTATTAATTACCTGTACCACCTTGTCCCACACCAGGTCCTTTGGCTCTTTTAGAACGTTCCTCCATGTCTTAAAGTAAAGGGGGAACTGCATCCAATTCGAGTCCATCTCATTCAGGAAGTGGTTGAATAAGTGACCCCCATTGTCGATGGGTTAGTCCATGGCCTCATTACATGAAACTACAACTCGTAGTGTTCGGTCCAAGCTATTCAGACTGGCCACATCTAGCCTCCTCGTAGACAAGTTTCCCTACTCATCTGCACAATTTAACACATTGATAACTCTCCATATTTTATACATTTAAAGGATATTTTAAAGATGATTGGAGAGTTATCAATGCAAAATCTAAGTGATTGTAATGAGATTTTAGAAGATATCAGTTTGGTACATTATTTGTGGGATTTTATTTTAAATATTATAGTTTTAATATTTTGAAAATAAAAATAAAAAGTAGCCATATCATATTTAATTTGCTTTATATTAGTTTTTGTTATTATTATTAAATAGTTTTTTTTTCTTAGGTGATGAGGTGACGTGGATATGTGGGAATGAAGGGATATCATTTTGATTTGAAAATTGAAATAGAAAGGGCTGACACCGTTTTGACCAAAAAAAGGAAAAAGAGCTACGGTTTGTACCTTCTTGGGCTTAGGCTTGATATTTCTCACACAAGATTAAAGAGGAAAACCTAATGGACAAAAACGAAAGTGGGGGGGGGGGGGACAAAAGAGAGGATCATCATCAACATCACTGAACGGAGGAGCCACTTCCAATCACCATCTTCAATCGATTGCTGAACCTAAGCTTCATATTTCACTGTTTCTTGGTGAGCAGAGAGTTGGAGGTAACACCCAGCATCTCCGGAGGGAAGAGAGATAGAGTTCGACAAGCAGCGGCGGCGCTGTCGATACATTCTGAACCAGAGCTAAGGGCAGAGCAGGATTGGGAGCGTCCTCACTGTGAGAGCTCGGGGAGGCGAGACGCGGAAGGAAGGGAGCCGATCTTTTGGACTGTGGATCATCATCTGGATCATTGCAGCAAGAGAAACAGAGGAAGAGGAGACGTGTTGCACAGTGATTATTTATGTTTCTCTTGTCTCCATGAATCTGAATTTGGCTTTTGGTTTTGTTGAGATGATGACTTTGTTTACACTAATGTTTGGCTAATTCTTTTTGAACTTAGAGTAGCTATGAACTAATTTAAGGATTGAGCATGTATGAACCATTTAATTATGTTTAGTGTTAAATTTTGTTTACTTAATCTTGTATTAATTTTATCTACTTTGCGCTTGATCACTATTAAGTAGGAATTTGGGGAATTTAGATTAACCTTGGAAGAGGGATCTTAATTGGACCATAGGATTAAGTAATGTGGGATTAGAATTTATTCTAATTTACCAATAGGATAGGAATATACCTATTTGACCCATATAATCATATTAGAGTGAATTTAGACATTTATTGCCTCTTGAGTAAATTAGTTAGGAATAACAATTTTAACTTGAGAGAGGAGTATAAGTGATTAGAAGATACTTATATTTATTTAAACTCTAGATTAACAAATTAACATTAAATGCTTTTAATTAGGTAAATACATGCTCTAAAACTTAAAGAAGGGATTAGCCACTCTAGGTCGTTTTTATCAATTGAAATCTTTAAATCATTAGATTTGTTTCTTTTACATTTGTTTAAATTGTCTTTCAATCTCTTCCTTTGATTTGCTCAACTTAAATGAAAATGGGAATTTTAATGCCTAATTATCTATTACCTTGGATCTCTGTGGGATGACCTTGATTTGCTATTATCAAGGTAATTAAACCCGGACCGGTCAGTGAACCGGGGGTATTGGGTCAAGGGTCAGTGGGTCAGACCGGAGCTAAACCGGGACCAAACCGATGAGAAATAGAATATTTTAGGCTTATAGTATGAAATTCTAAAGGAAATTTTTTTAAAAAAAAAATAAAAAAGTTGACCCGGACCGGGTCACTGAACCGGACCGGTTTAGTGCCCGGGTCGCCGGTTCGGCCGGTCCGGTCCGGGTCAGAGAACTATGGCTATTATACTATTCTACGACCCGTACACTTGCGGTGCATATTTAAAATTTAGTAGCATCAAGTTTTTAGCGCCGTTGCCGGGGATTCAAGGCAATTGGTGATTAGAATTAGAAATCCTTTAGTAATTTAAGCTTGAGCTTTGTGAATATTTTTATTTTGTTTTCTTGTGTGTGATTTGCTTTATTTTCATTGTTTCTTGTTTGTCTTTGAAAAAAAAAATGGATCATTCACATCATTCATTTAGCTTAACCAATGATAAATTGGCATATCTTGGTTCTTTATTAGGAATGCATGTGGATGGAATAAGACAAGAAAATACAAATGCTGGTTGGATTGAAAATGTTGATTCTTTTCCTTATAATTGCTTTTCTTGTGTTTATTGTGGAGAGAGTCATTCACATGAGCATTGTCCATATGTCAATCCCAGTCACTATATGAGAGATGATTTCACTTGGAACCAAACTTGTTTTGATCATTCTTTTTGTCCTAGTGAAATTTTTGAGCAACAAAATTCTTGGGATTCACATTTTAGCCATTATTCAAAAGAAATTCCCCCATCTTTTCACTCTCATCCTCATTTTGAAGAAAACACCTTTGAATATAAAGAAAAGTCTAATTTAGAAAGGTTATTTGAGGAGTATGCGGAATTAGTAGAGAGATTTAGTAGAGAGCAAAATGAACTTATCACTAAAGTTGGGTCAAGTGTCTAAAATATTGGAGTCTATGTGAGTCAAATTGTTTCATCCATAGAAAATATGACTCAAGCTAATTCCTTAAGCATGATTTCCACTTCTTGTGTTGATGATAATCATTGTGAGGGAATTGAAGATGTGCAATTACATGAGACTTTTGATAATGGGAAAAATGAATGTGAGCCTGAAATTAATTTAGATGAGAACAATGTGTGTCTAATTGAGGTTCCAGTTGAAGAGCCTAATCTTTGTGACTTTGATGTTGAGGTTAATGGAAAGATCCCAAGAGTTGTTGTTCATGACTCTCCTATTGACTCTTACTGATAAAAGTCAAATGGATTTTATGGGATGTTCTAAATTTTTGGAAGTTCCTAAATCTGTTTGCAGAGATGTGCATGTTGTGCTTAATTTGAATTCAGTGAAAACTTGTACTTTAAAATTGTCTATGATTGAAGAAGTACAAGTAATTCACTTGAAAGGTCATTTGTTATGTCTGAAACCTTGTTGCTTGAAAAGAAATGAAGATAAGGTAATCATAATGTTTGATACTTATGATTAGTAGTTTGTTTTGAGTAGTCTGGCTGAAGACTATAAACTTAGCGCTACTTGGGAGGCAACCCAAGGTTTGGTTTGATGTTTTGGTTTGATTTTGTAGGTCTTTTGTAGCCCCTGATGATGTATTCTACTTTGATAGCCACAATCAAGAGCATTTAAGAGCAGGAGACAATGATTGAGAGGGAAGTTTCCTTCTATTTTTCCTTATTTTGTTTGAATTGATTATTGATAACATATTTTGGAATATAAGTGCTGGATATAGTCTAGCGTTGCATGTGATTGATATTTGTTTTTGACTATCGAGTTGAGTGGTGGCACTTGTGAATTGTACTTGAGTGGTGAACATGTGAGGTTTTAGAAGTTTTTGCCATCCTTACACTTAGACATGGTTATTTCTTCGCTTTCATTTCTTAGTGTTACTTGTTCACATTGAGGACAATGTGACATTTAAGTGTGGGGGTGAGGGTACTATTGATTTTGTATGACTTGTCCTCAATTTTAAAAAAATTCTTTGATTTTGCACATAAATAGAAAAATTTTGAACAAAAAAATTTTGTTTTTCATGGAAGCTTAGATTTTACTTGTGAACATTGGCAAAGTTGGTTTGATTTGAATTTGAAAAGAATTGAGTTTAATTAGAATTCGATTCTATTTTCTTGGAATGTTGTAGATAGGCAAAGAATTTGATTTGGATAATTGACTTTAGGGTGTTAAAAACCGGTGAAAAACTTGAGCCTAAATATTCATTTCTTTCAAGAGGGAGTACACTTATTGTGATTTCATCTCTAGAACTTATCTTGAATCTCATTTGAAGCTTTAAATCCCTTTGCATTCACAAAGATGATTTAGGCATTCATTTCATAGCTAGTTTGGCCAAATATCTATCCTTGTCATATAAAAATCCTTTGCTTTACCCCATTTGAGCCTTGTTTTGCTTTTCAAAGAAAATTGCATGGAGTAAATAGCCCTTTGTTTGATAAATGCAATTTTTATATCCTTTCTTTCCTATTCATTTGCTACTTTAATTAGTACTAAGGAAAATAATTTTAGAAAAGAGTGAAGGGTTTAGAAAGTCTATTATGTGAGTTGTGTAGATAGAAAAAATGAAATAGAAAGAAAAGAAAGATAGAAGAAAGGTGTAAAAAAAAAGAGAGAGAAATATGAAAAAAAAACAAGAAAAAGAATAATAATAGGAAAAAAATAGAAATGAAAAAAAATGGAAAAAAGAAACGAAAAAAAAAAAGAGATTGTTGAGTTCAATGTTATAAAGGTTTTTATAGTGCAAGTGAGTTTGTTTCTTTTAAGTGGATATTCCTTCATTCTTAATGAATTTCATTGAGTTACTTAGCACTATTAAAGTATTTCTTTATACCATTTCACTACTTTCATTTCATTATCCTACCTTATTCATTTCAACCTTTGGAAAAGTCCTTTTGATTTGTGTGAGTAAGGGGATAATGTAGTAGAGATGGAGATAATAAACAAGCTTATGGTAGATGGGTTGCAATAAGTGGAAGAGAGTGAAACACAAGCCCTTTAATTATCTTGAGAGAAGAGTGCAAACACTTCATTTGTGAGGAACATTCTATTGTCATTTGTCCTTGCTAAATTATTTGCACTTCTACTTGCATTTTTAGAAGGTGGAAAAGAGTTTTAAGAAAGCTTCATTCTTGAAAGTTTAAATTAAATCCAATTTTGTAGTGTTTGATTTGACAGTCTTGATTCCATGATTTTTTTGTTTGTTTGATAGTTTGAAATCTTGAGGACAAGATTTGATGTACATTAGATAAATTGAAATTCAAATTTAACATTTCAAATTTAAATATTTAATTTATTAATCAAAAAAATATATTTACCTTGGACCTGTACCTCAAACCCAGTCGACCGGGAAGATGACTGTAGTTGGTTGTCCTGGTCCCGCGCTTCCTCCTCATCCATGAACCGCTCCATGTCTCTGATCGGAATCGGGATTTCAAACTCCTCGTTCGCCTTGTAGTCGCTGACACTGAGCTCTTACTCTCTCAGATCAGGAACCTGTGGAGCGGTCGCCTCCTTTGGAACCATCTGCGATAACTGTAGTAGGGCTGACTCCTGTGGCTAATGTGAGGAGATGGGCTGAAATGGTGTAACCCCCTTCGTAATTATATCCGAAATACGCGATTAAAGTGAAATAGGGACCAATAATAATTAAAATCTAATTATAAGGTTTTCACAAATACCTTTTAAAATCTAATTAACTTGGTCTTATTCATATTTCGAATACAATTACTACGCGAAGATAAATCACATTCATATAAATATGAGAGTGCACAACATAATCATCCCGGCAATCCTGGGTACATACCTTCGCTAAAGATACGCGGGGCACAATTGCCCATTACAATTCTTCAAATGGGGATTACACAATCTCATCTCAAATTTATAACCCTATATTCAACCGAATCATATATAGTCTTCACAACTCATTGATAACCAACTACCAACTCTCATCTCGAAGGAGTCCTAGCCGCTCCCTCCACAAGCCACTTGCCCTGTCTAAATTGTTGGTAGGGGTGAGATTCAAGAGAATCTCAGTAGGGAAACATTATCAATATGCAGGCAAGATAAGTGTTTAATGCATGACATGCTTGCATCACATAACTCATGCACACATACAATGACAAATCTATAAGCTCAATGCTTCGAACGATACACATATGGCCATAGCATATATTGAAACATAGCTTTAAATCATTCATACATGTTCCACATAATCAAGCAAAGCAATAACATGCATCAACACATTAATACAGTTATCAGAGCATACAGCAGAGATAAGTTCCCTACCTCCAGTCTTTTCTCCTCAATTTACGTGCCAGCAACTCGGGGTTTCACATTCGATCCTACAATGTCAAATGTACTATTTAGACACTTCCATAGTGTTTCTGGGGGTTATATGAAGCTATATTGAAAAATTACTAAAATACCCCTGGGGACCCGGCCCAACCCCGCCGTACCCGGTCTGGCTGTACTTTTCTTGAAATCTTGACATGGGCTATTCTAACATATTTTCGCCCAAGGAATCCATTTCCGGATTCGGAATTATCACATTCAATGTCAATTTACATATTTACCCTTGGCAGCCAAACTTTAAGGGTTTCAGGGGCGTTTTCGTAATTATTCTTTTTCGGCCTTTTCCGAAAAAGTGCCCAACTGTAACCCCACCTAATTTTCACTCCTGAACTCAATGGAACCATAAAATCATTGAAAATACAACTCTAAGACCCATTTCTAGAGCTGGCCGAAATTCTCAAGTATTCCGGGGAAAATTGGGGTTTTTCGGTTTCGGCTCTGTAAACGCGTTCATTTCCACTCCTAACCACTTTATTGACTATTCCATTAGGTTACAACTACCATTTAGTACCAATTTGGGCAGCATAACAGCCCCACAAACTTATTTTCCATTTTTGAAACCAATGACAATTCGGCGAAATTTCACCGATTAAATTATCCACAGCAGCCAAAATAGTCAATACACAAGAGTTTGGAAGTTACCTCAAGCTCCCACGAGCTTTTCTCAAGAGTGGCTGAAACCCTAGCCCTTATTAACCATGAAAATTGAGCTTCCAACACCTTAAAGAACATGAAAGAGAAGCTTAGGAGTAAGGTTATACGCGTTAGGAGCTAGATCGTCGGAGAAATCGGCTTACCTTGTGAGATTTCTCCTCTTTCTCTCTCTAAGAGCTCTCAAATGTCTCTCTCTCTCTTCAGCTGAAACTCACGACAGAAATGAGAGAAAGAAGAAGATGGGAAATATTTTAATTCCATGATGATGTCATCTTTTATTTTGGTGATGTTATAATTCCCATTTTCTGATTTTCTAGCAAATTTTCTGCCCAAACTTTGAAAAATCATAACTAATTCTAGAAAAATTGAAATGAGGTGATTCCAAACCTAAATGAAATATATTTAAGTCCTCTTCATAGGAAAAATATTGTCCATTACTAAAAATTACCACACAATTCCATAATTACATAAAACTCATCACTGCCCCAAAACAGAGTTCAGTTTCCATCCCAAACTTTGGACAGTCATATATCCTAGTTCACAAAACGAAATGGCACAAATTATATGTCCATTTTGAAGCTTGAGATGTGAACTATAGGAATAAAAAGTTTCAGAATTTTTAGACACCATTTGGTCATTAAAAACATTCACACAAACTGACTGACTAGAATAAAGTTTCACTGGACAGAATTTTAAATTTTGCATCTTTGCTTTTATTGGTTTCATTTTCATACTAAACATCATTCCCACATAAATTTTCACAAGGAATCCATTGGAAATACCAAATCAATCAAATTAACGTCTCATTGACATGTTTTCACAACAATCTCAACATGTCAACACAATTCACATTTCAAAACCTAACATTGCAACATTTCGATTACAAAGTTCCAAACCAATTTCAATGACATCAAAACACACTATGACACCATTTCCAACATAATACCCCATTCAATTCTTCCCTCTATTCTAAGTCAATTTTAATGTTAATCCACAATTGAACTCAAATACAGGGTTTCGGCACTGCTCACAACACACACGAATCATATTCGAGTGCCAAATCACATCATATTCTCCAAAAGGGTTATTTATCACTAACCACATCCACTTTTGAAGTCATTAAGCCTTAATCACAATTTAGGATATTGCTAAAATGGGGCTTAGCAGTCAACTTCTCTCAGGTTTATTCTCTAATCTCGAGTCTCAAAATTCGAGGTATTACAAATGGCGCGGTCGCCCTCCCTCCACGCTGCCCCTCTTCTGCTGCTGCTACCCCACAGAATCGGTTTGAGGATCTCGGGCTTCTTCCTCTTGTCCCTTCCTGAAGCTATATCAACTGCAAAAATTTAAAAAAAAACAATTAGTCACATTTATTTGTAAAAATATAATAATAATAATAATAAGTATAAAAAGAAAATATGTATTTTTCGTACCTCGGGTGAGAAGAATGAGAAACATTGCAGCGAAAACTCTCAGACAGACTTCAGAACGCTCAGATCTGAAGGGAAACTCTTATAGTAACGTCAGAAAACAAAATGATCAAACAGAAAAAATGAAGGAGCGGCGGCTATTTATAGCTCTGGATTTTATAGCGGTTTTGGAAAAAACCGCTACAAACCAGCTAAAGTTTCTAAACTTTGTAGCGGTTATTTATAACCACTATAAATGTGTGACTTTTGAAGTTTTGTAGCAGTTACCATAACAGAACCACTACAAATATAATGATCTTTGAAGTTCTGTAGACCTTTGAAGCTCTGTAGCAGTTATGAAAACATAACCGCTATAAATAGGTGACTTTTGACATTTCGTAGTAGTTAAATTCTTATTAATCGTTACAAAGACACCGACACTATTCTCACGGCTTGGTGGCGCCAAATGTCGCCGCTTTTGTAGCGATTTTTATCTTGTACCTGCTACAAATTAATCGTAAGAAATTATAACAGGAATTTCACGCCATATTTATAGCGGTTTTATTCTTTGGACCGCTATAAATTACGTTGCCAATTAGTCGCGTCACTTAGCGTGTAGCTTACTGCTGCAAATTTATAGCAATTTATCTAGAAACCGCTATAAATGTCAATATTTTTAGCGGTTAAATATAACCACTATAAAATGTTTTTCTTTTTGTAGGGAGTCATGTTGGTTAATTTTCACTTGTTTTTTTTAATAATAATGCTAAAAAATCTAAGCTAATTAATGCCAAAACTTGAGCGTTTCCTTTTTTTTCTTCTTCCTTTTACATGGCAAGTCATAGTTTGAGGATTACATCACTAGTTAGTTGTAGCAAAATCAATCAAATCCGATCCCCAGACTAACAACTCTATTAAAATCCTTGTCTTATAGTATTTAACCAGAGTGCATGTAAACATTCGATTAATTAATTGTTTAGTCCTTATAACTAAAGGAGCTTTCGCTCTTCAATAAAACTGCTATGGTGAAATAATAGTAGATGCGAATGAAGAAGGCGAGCAAAATAAAAGAAGAGAGATAAAAAATTTTAAATCCGATCCGATCCGATCCGAATCAATCAAATCCGATCCGAATCTATTGCCCCTCACGCGGTACAGTAGTACTCATCATGAGTGAGTGTACACATCACAATTCTATCCCAAAAATAAAGAAATAATCACACTCAAGTCTCAACCAACCACCCCCACTCATTTTTTGCCACAGTATAAATATGTCATTTCCTTCCTTTCCTTTATTTTATTCATTTGTTTCATTGAAATAGGGACTACTATTTAGACCTTGGTAGAGAAGAGACTAATGTGTGTTTGACTGTTTGGGAATTTTTTAAGCTTAATTGAATATTATAAGCTTAATTATCAATTAAGAACTCAAATTTTGAGTGTTTGAAGAGGTCAATTGATAATTACGCTTTTACCAAAGCCCAATTGGTAAAAATTCAATTAGTAAAAGCTACAGAATGGAGTTTTTGTTAAAAGCTAATGACATTTTATACTAGATTTGGTTGTCTAAAAATTAGTTATATGATATTGGCTTTTCCCATAAAATGTTTTTTAAATATTATGTAGTATCAAAAAATATTTTTTGAGTGTTTTTAACCCCTTAAAATATTTTTCTAGTTGTACCCACTATCTAGTGTGCTATCAGACTAATTATAATTTTACCCACTTTTTAGTTGTACCCACTAAAAAAATTTTTTTTGAGTGTTTTTAACCCCTTAAAATATTTTTTTGGTGTTTTAACCCCTTAAAATATTTTTTCAGCTGTAGCTAGTGTGTTATTAGTTTGATTTCAATTTTACCTTTAACGTACTTTTTTAACTCTAAAAATTACTTTAAAATATTTTTTTGGTGTTTTTAACACTTTAAAATATTTTTCCAGTTGTATCTAGTGTGTTATCAGATTTATTGCAATTTTACCTTTAATGTACTTTTTCAGCTCCAAAAATTACTTTAAAATATTTTTTGGTGCTTTTAACTCTTTAAAATAATTTTTCAGTTTTACCCAGTCTTAGGAGACTTATTACAATTTTACCTTTAATGTATTTTTTTTAGTAGTGAAGAGCACCCAAAACTTAGAATACTGATTTATTGATTTCCACCCACTCTAAAATATTTTTCCAGTAGCACCAAATATTTTAAAGTGATTTTTAAATATTTACTTGATTTTTTAAATATTTTTCCACCCACTCTCTCTTACTATTATCACAAAAGTCACTTATGCTTAAATCAATCCAAACAAGTTTCACTTTTACAAAAGTCATTTATACAACTGTCAATCCGAACATAAATTACAATACACAATCTAGTTTTTACCAAAAATAATATTACCAAAATTCCAATTGAAACAAACCCAATTACCAATCGCTGATCCAAACACATACTTACAGTGTGTTTGGATTCACTTAAAAAAATCAATTTTGGACCCAAACCTATATTTTTTAAAAAAAATCCAAACACCCGTAGATTTTCAAATAATCTATTTTGAGCCCAAAATCATGGTTTGGGCATAATCTTTTTTTTTTGCACTTTGTGGGCCCCACCCTCTCACTCTCATTGGTTCTTTTTCTATTGGTGGATCCCACGTCACTCTCACTCTCTCTTCATAATTTCCCATAATCTATTTTTCAAAATCTATTCTCCTCATAATCCATTTTTAAAAAGCTAATCCAAACACACTTTTAGAGGGTGTTTGGATTCACTTAAAAAAAGAGTAAAATACTCTAACATCCCCTTTATTTTGTCTTAATTACACAGACCTTTCCTCTATTTTAGAAACCCACATAAACTTCCCTTAAAACTAAAATATATGTTACACAAACCTCCCTTATAGTTTGAGATTCTATTTCCATCCATGCAAACTGTTAGTCAACCGTTAAGTTTGACTTTTAAACTTTTTTTTTAACCAAAATGCCCTTTTTCAGTATTAGAATTATTTATATATATATATATATATGGGCTAATAAAAATTTATATAACCATAAATTTATTCTATTAGATTCTCTAAATTTCTAATTTGTTAAAAAATTTATTAATATTGATATTATAAATTAATTTTGACTTAAAATATATATTAAAAACATATTTTTATCAAATATAATAAACTATATAAGTATGAGATTGTATGTGTCATTTAAATTTATAATTTAATATTTTTTCTACAAATATTTATAAACACATTTGATCAAGCATATTTTTATTTAAAATCTTGTTTGAATATTCAACGTTTGTGATATTTACATTAACCAATGCTAAAATCATCAAACATATAACTACTTGTAAAGATAAAAATAGAAATTAAGGAGTAGATAAAAAAAACTCTTAAATTCTTTAAAACAACTTTAGTCAAAATGTGCAAGAAAAAATAAATTTAATTAAAAAAAATATTTTTAGAATCTTTTTAGAATATTCTTAATGGAGTTAACTGTTTGGACTTAAGTGTATGTTTTTAAAATAGAGGGGAGATCTGTGTAATTAAGGCAAAACTGGAGGGCGGTCAGAGTATTTTACTATTGGTGGATCCCACGTCACTCTCTCTCTCTCTCTCCATAATTTCCCATAATCTATTCTCCTCATAATCCATTTTTAAAAAGCTAATCCAAACACACTCTTAGACGGTATTTGGATTCACTTAAAAAAACTATTTTGGACTCAAACCTAGGTTTTCTAAAAAAACATCCAAGCACTCAACTTTTCCAAATAATCCATTTTGACCTCAAACCATGGTTTTGATGTCCAAATCCATGATTTAGGCATAATCTCTTTTTTTTTTTTTTTTACTTTTTCCACTTTGTAGGCCCCATCCTCTCACTCTCACTGGTTCTTTTTTTGTTATGGGTCCCATAACACACACTCTCTCATCTATTTTATTTTTCTTGAATTTCAACGTTTTTCCTTTATCTCTTTTTCTTTTTTAGAATTTTAATACTCTCAATTATCTTTAAATATAAGACTTATTTATCTAATTTGAATATATTAAAAAAATTAGCTAAATTAATTAACATTACATATAGACAAAATTATTTCATTTTTTGTATTAATTATGAAATTTAATGTTAAATAATAGGTTAAGATGTATTATTTTTAATGTCGTTAGGGTTTTCTTCTCTTATGATTTAACGCTGTTAGGTCAATTTTAACAGTTTTGTTAAATTTAAATCCTTGTTAATTGTTCATTGTTATTTTCCATCTTCCAAAATTTATTTGTACTAGACGTCCCTCAGGAAAAACTTGGCTGTTAAATTTGGACATTAACCCTTAAATAATATATAAAATATAATCTTATTCTTTATAAGTAATCATCACAAAAGTTAATGTCCTTTTTAGTAATTTGACCATGAAAAATGTTATTCTGATCACAACATCAAAACACTCTCATTTTATCAAAACCATAGTTTCCCATAATCTATTCTTCAAAATCTATTATACATTTTTTCTCTAAAAATTATTCTCAAAAAACTAATTCAAACACACACTTAATTAATACATTTAGGGGTAACTTTTAAGTAGAGCCGGGAATTCGGGCGGAGCCCGTCGGGCTGGCCCGTTTAGGCCCGAGCCCGTCAAGGGCCGGGCCTATGATTTAGGGGCTGAAAATGGAAGCGGGCCTAAAAGGGCCGCAAGCCCTGTAGGGCCGGCCCTTTTAGGCCCGTTTAACCTTTTTTTTTCAAAAAAAAAAAATAAATGGGCACAAGGCAATAGGCAACAAGCATTAGTTAGAGGGTAGAGTTAACCTAACCTAACCCTCATATTAGAAATACTCTCACACTAACTTAACTTAGACCTCATTTGAAGCTTCTCTTCTTTGATTTTCTTTTTTCTTTTTTTGCATGTATACGCCAAAATCCAAATTAGGTGTTATATTATTACTGACATTTGAAGCTTGTAGGCTTGTTTGATTGTGGCTGTGAACTTATTTAATTAGTTATGAACATTAATTATGGTTTGGACATAAGTTTTAGTGTTTGTATTCTATTAAACTTGGATAATATTTATGTTTTAAATTAGTGTTGATGATATTTATATTTTAAATTAGGTATTTTAATTTTTATAAGAATAAGAAATAAAAAAGGAATTGCAAAAAAAAAAAAAAGGAAAAAACATAAACGGGCCTAAAGCCTGTCGGGCCTACCCTAAACGGGCCGGGCCGCTTCAAACATGTACGGATTTGAACTCGGGCCTAAACGGGCCGGTCCGTTTAGGCCCGAGCCCGTCACGGGCCGACCCGTTTTCCCAGCACTACTTTTAAGCAACGTTAGACATGGGTGTACGTAATAAAAAAAAAACACTTTCTCCATATTCCCCTTCTGATTCTTTACTTTTCTTTTGGTTTAATTAATGAAACTTTGACTTAATTCATTGGCTATCTCATTTCCTTTTAAGCAATGCTAGACATAGGTGTACGTAATAAAGAAAATAACACTTTTCAGCCTGAAGAACTTGAGATGGCCTTCGGCGCCAAATAGCTGATTCGTCATTCTCCCGGACATTCGGCGCCAAGCATGCGGTATATCATTTATTCAAAAAAAGGAAAAAAAAAAAAAAAAAAAGTATGGTACGGATGGCGCGCGATAAAATTTATTTTCTTATGTTTTAAATATAAGATAAAATTAATTTTTTTTTGAAAAATTAAAGAAACTAAATAAATTACTTAATTATATCATATATGTATCATTATATTTTATATCAGTTTATAAGTCAAATAATTTTTTTTTAAAAAAATAAAAATGTAAATATTTTAAATTTTAAAGTAATTTAATTAATTTTTTTAAATTTTTTTTAAAAAATAACTATATTTTATATTTAGAATTTGAGGGAGTAAGTAGTTATTCGTGAAGATAGTACGTGAAACAATTAGGAAAAAGTTATTTTGTTATTTTGTTTTTTTGGTATTATAGCCTCTACTGAGTTCTGACAACTTTGGATAGTAAGTATTAATGCCATTTGGTGCATCTAACACAACTCAAAGGATCTCGTTTTAATAACAACATTTTAATTCAAATGCTCATGACTTTTAGACCCTGTTTCAATTTTTTTTCTGGGTAAAATATAATCATTCAATAGATCAGGTTAAGTAAAATTTTAAAGAAATAAATTCGTTCCATCAACAAGACTAAAATATATCTGAAAGGCTTCAATATCATAAAACCCAAACTAACCAGTCCCCTTTTCCAGAAATGGTCTGCTTCTAAATTCTAATGCAATAGAACAGATGCTATACATCGCAATGGCATACTCGTTTTGATTTTGGGACAGAGGCAGCCAGGAAGAGTAAAAAGCTATTACTTTTTTTCTGGCAACATCAAAGCCAAATGGCACCAGTCATACGAAGTAGGGCTCAAGCAGATTGATGAATGTTGCAGGGATCAATGAACAGGGCAACCATTAGCAACAACGCCTTTGGCAGTAGGGCAAGCAGCCAAGGGACAACCTTCCAGATTATTGCCCCACCAGTTAAGGGTAACACCCCTTGACCCCAACGCCAGAAATATCAAGATCGTCATGAAGGCTGTTCCTGCATCAAGCCCACCCGACAATACATAATTGTACCGTTTCCACCAATCTTGTCTGTACCTGAATGCAACAAACCCAGACAGAAATCCTGCAATGATCCAACTGTTGAAATTAACTGCCGTTGCAGGGGGCATCATTGACGTGGCACCCAACAACACAGGCATGTGGATTTGACTTATCCAGTTTTGACTTGGGAATGCCTTGTGAGCAATCCACACAAGAAAGGGAGCTACAGCTCCACCTAAGAAGAACCAATTCACGCTGCCATATTCACCAAGGTTTCCAAAGATTCTGCGCGGACCCACAAGACCCCATATCACTGATGCATCAAAGAATACACGGTCCATTGGACATGTCCAAGGGCTATCTTCAATTGTGCTAACGCAAAGGTCAGGTATGGTTGCCATCAGCCACCATGCTGTAAATGTGTAAATAAATACTGCTATGATTGTTCCTACCACCTGCAAATATTGTAAGGTTCAGTTTCTGGGGCGCGCCCGAACACCCAAAAAAAACCCATGCGATGCATGTTCAACAAAAATAAAACTAGTTAACCTGGGCCATAAACATCGTTCTCGGAGGAATCTTCATATAATGACCAAGTTTAAAGTCTGCCAAAAAGGTCAGTGCTTGAGCCATGCTGATGTACCCATACACCTTGAAGCACATGTTGGCCACGGGGCGCTCTGGGTACATATAACCAATGACGTACTCTGTTATGATATTTAAACCTGGTTGCTGTTCGTCAGAAATATATTAACTTGTCAAGAGTTTCATTCGACACAAAAAAGTGAGTCCAGAAACTCTCTTAAATAATCTGTTGAGGTACCTGATTTGTAGTGGCATTAATAATACCAATGGGAAGAGTGAAGAAGATGGCAATTCCGCAGGCAAGTAGGACACCCCACCACGGAAGTTGAAGTGATTCGTTGTAGTGCTCACAAGCATAGATAATGAGAGCTATGTTCAACACTAGGATGATAAGAAACCACCAAGTGGGCACCGATCTGTACTTCTTCATAAGTCTTGTGTGTATATCCATTTTTCTAGCGCCCGTGAATGCCCTGCTGCTTTGCTTCCATATATCACTGCATGAGGCAAGTAAAAAATGAAATTAAGCTTTCGTAAAACTCGTAGTCTAATCATCATGGGCCTTTGATTTTGGTGGGTTTTTCGCCAACCGATACATTTCAATTATTGCATCTTCACTATTTGTGCTTAGTTTAAAAGGAAATGTCTTTATTTCAATTTTGCACTGAAATATTGACACATGTCAAAGTATTTCAGTCTTTAGTAAACAAAATAAAGTTTATACCGAGGTGTGAGAGCTTATTTAATGGGAATGAATTATTGAAGTGTTACCTATATATGAAGTTTAAAAGGATGGATATTGACAATATAAGCATGTGCTTGCAGGGGCAATTACCTTCCATTGAAGAGGAAAACATGCGTAAGAGTGGCAGTAAGTGTGGCAAATCCAAGACCATATGTCATTGCAAAGAAGGTACTGAGATGAACACGCCCTTCCCTCTCATAAATAACTCGATCAAGATGGAAATCAGAGTTAACGATGGTTGAAATGTCATATATTGAACCATTGCCAGTAAAAAGCTGGCTAGAAAATATTGGAAAGTTCTTGGCTTTATAGACATTTTGATAGTAAGCTATGGGAGTCATAACATACATAACCAGAACGAATCCAACAATAACATTAGCTGTAGCAAACCATGGGCTAGCTAGAGGACTCCCAAGATAAGAAGCAATAGTGGACCAATCTAAGCCGAATGCACCAAGCCCAAGACCACTCATGCCAGAACCGATTTGTTGAACTAGGATAGACTTGGGGGAAAGCCAACACACCCAAGAGAATGATGTCAACAACGAGAAAAGATAACCAGGAAGGACATAGTAAGCAAAGCCAGAGATCATGACAAGCAGGAAAAATTGAGTCCGGGTTGTGCCACCTTTAGGTCTCTTTTCCTTCTCATGCAGGGCACTGCATTGTTTTACTTTGAGTCAGTAATTATCAATTATCATGGATAATGGCCTTATAAAAGCTATCAAAGCACAGCTAAGTTAAATCCAACGACTAAACATATATAGTTTTGTTCCCTCAAAGATCATGCATATCTTCAGTCTTTGAAGCTAATAATTAAAGCACGTATCTTTCATATATATATAAAAGATGCACTTCAAACCTGAACAAAGAGACCTGAACCAGATTAGAGGGCCACCACATTTCCCCAGGTTCGACCAGAAGCTTTCGAAAGACCCCTGCCCAGCCAAACCCTAGAACCTGGAATTGAACAAGGAAAGGAGGCATAATAAATGTACAGTATGAGTTGCCAATAGATGTTGGCAGTTAACACAGGCATCAGAAAGAGGGACTTTTTATTTTCCAAGCAGGTGAGACCCTTATGAAGAAACAAGTAATAGTAATTACAAATGGCATGCTACTTTCGTCGGTAACAACATGCTGAACACACATGGCTTGGTCCAAGTTAGAAATTAAAGATGAGAATTGTTAGAGAGGAGAGATATGGAGGAGAGAAGAGAACCTGAGTGGTGAGCATAACGAGCAGGGCAGGGAAGAAGGTGAGGGTCCTTTGATAGTAAAGCTTGACAGCAGTCAAAATATGAGTAGCGTAGACGGTTCCAGCACCAGAATTGGCAAAAATGGTTATGAGAACATGTTCCTTAACGTTGAAAGGGCCAGGATTAAGGGAGAACTGAAACCTCGTATCCTTGAAGAAGATGCGTTTAGGCAACGTCCTGGCCATGAGATGGCCCAATGGAACCACCGCAATCTGAGCTGAAATCGAAGTGACGGACAAAGGCTGTGTTCTGTACCAAAAGAATTGGTTCACAAAAGACAGAATCACACAGGAAGCAATGCCCAGAACCCACATTCTGAATGTGAGAAGAGGCAAGGTTGGATCATCTGTTTTCGGCACTGTCAGATCCACTTGTCGAATCGGACACTCTTGGTTTACTTCCTCGGAGTCCGAGTGACCACTCTGTCTTCCCTCAATATCACATTCTGTAGCCATGGCTGCGGACTGAAGAAAATATGCTCTTTTACCTCCAAAATTCTTTGGCAGCTCACTTAAAGAAGATTGTTAAAAGTCAAACTCATCAGCTTTAACGCGTGCAATTCAGACGGGAATACAAACAGAGTAGAGAGGCAACACCACCCCTTGTATTGTGCGTAGTTTAGTATTTTTCATATCCTTCACCATTCTAAAAGCGTTGCATACTAATATAATCTAGTTTATATTTTTTGTCAAAACAGCTAGAAAATGTTAGTAATTTTTTCTTTATTAAATCAACAGCCTTTTTCCAAAAAAAAAAAAAGAAGAAAGAGAGAAATAATCACGAGACTGGAGGTTAAGACTTGAAACTCAAGATATGCTATAATCAAGAGCATATTTGTTGGGGCGTGTTTTTTTTATTACTATTACTTTATGGGATAGAGTGGAGCATTATTCATACATGGAATAATCATGGACTCATGGTAAGAGAGTAAGAGACTGGGCATAAAAGCGCCTAGACGAAAATGACCTCCTTACGCCCTACCCAAAAAATATAATCTCTTTTTTTTATTAGGTATATGTATCTTTTTTATTTTTTGAGACAGAGTTCTATTTGAGATACTGTCATATGCTAATTTGGACATCCGTTTCTGTAAAAATTCGAATTTTAACTCATCATATCATAAATAACTGGCCCCTTTTGAAAGACCAACCCCATTGATGAAACAACCTCCTCTTGAATTTGGGGTAATAATTATGGGTGAAAACAGGTTAGGCCAGGCTTTTATCTTAACAGGCCAGGCCTGTTAAGGTACAAATTGGCCTGAGCCTGGCCTGTGGCCTGTTAAAGGCCAATTTTTAGGCTTGGGCCTGGCCTGAAGCTTGTTAAGGAGGCCTACATTTTTAAAATTTTTTAAGCAAACCGACAGGCCTACAGGCCACACTGCAAAACAGGCCGAAAACAGGCCTCCTTAACAGGCCCCTTAAACAGGCCGAAAACAGGCTAAAACTTATAGGCTCAGGCGAAATTATCCTTTAACCCTTATCTGATTTTTTTTAAAAATATTTTTACAGGCTCAGGCCGGCCTGACAGGCCTGTTAGACCTTGGCCTGACCTATTAAGCAAAACAGGGTTTTGTTTTGGCCTTGGTCTGGCCTTTTAACCTGACAGATCAAGCCTGAACAGGCCAATCACAGATCAGACTACAGGCCCCTGACAGGTCACTTAACCTATTTCCACCTCTAGTAACAACCAAGAACGTCCTACGTACGAACATCAAGAGCCAATATCCCTTGAATGGAAGGTTGTGCTTTGTACTCCTAATGTAGGCACGTGGCGGTATGTGGATGCACATTCCCTACTCTTCAAAAAGATGAGAAAGGGAATGCTCATCACCCCAATTTTAGAGGTTTTTTTTTTTTTTGTTTGAAAAAATACTTCATGCATTAAAATTTAATTAGCTTAAGGTATTAGGTGTTAAAAAAATATTTTAAATACTTGATGTTACTGAAAAATATTTCAGGATCTTGGTATTACAGAAAAAATATTTCTGAATACAGGACTTTAAATTAATTAATTTGAAATATCAAGTGACAAAATATTTTATAGTGCAGTATAAAATTTAATCAAAATAAATAAAAATGCATAAAAAAAAATATGGGTCCACCTCAAAATTAGGGTGATAAACATGCCCTGTTCATCCTTCTATGAGCAGGGAATGAGGACCTCGGTATGTGGGGTTTGTGAGTCTCTTTTCCGTATTGGGGGAGAGCTAGGTTAGACGCAATTTTTTTTTAAAAAAAAGATAGTCTATTAAGAACAAGTTAACCTTTTTTTTTTAAGTAGCACCCTACTGGATGCGAGCTGAAATCAAATCCGGATGTTGTGGAACATAGGCCTTATGCCTTACCAACTGTGCCATAGTGTGCTAGGTATAACAAGTTAACCTTTGATGAGAGCATATGACTCCTCTTTTGTTATCCAAGAAAAATTAATAAAAATAAAACACTCCTATAATCCTAATGTAAAATTTATTTATTTAATTTAAAAAGATTAAAAAAAATCTCTTTTTACCCTGGGTCTTAATTTTGTAAAAAGGACAACTGAATTATTTAAATTTTAAATTGAACAATTAAATTCAACAAATATTAAATTAGATCAAATGTCCTAAAATTGAATTTCAAATTTTAATAATTTTAACTTACTGACTTTCATTTTATTCTTTATTCTAATAAGTACTTCTGTCCTTTCTCTAAGTAAGATTCCCTTTCTATTATTCTTGTCAGCATTTGTCAATCGATATTCACAAAATATTCAAAACATATACCCATCAAATCAAAATCTTTTATCAATACAAAACCATCTACAGTAAAAAGACCCCGTCCTTAGAGACAAGCTTTCGAGGATAAGGAACTTCCCCAGCTTTCGCTTCAATGCCTTAAGGCGCATGCAAGATGAAGGATTTTCACGAAACTCATATATGTTGCCATTTAAAGCATACTAGTTGCAACGAAGATGTTGAATTTAGGAATAGTCATGCTTGTGCCCATAAATTTTTCCGTTGTAATGTAAATAGAATTTTTGATTTTTTAATATTGATTATTGAGATGTAGTGTTGATGTTGAAGGGAAAAAATGGTCTTTATACCATCAATGTTGATGTTGCAGTGATTTACTGCATTGTAATGTCAAAGGAGAGATGTAGTGAATAGGGGAAATAATCAAATGAGAGGTAACAAGATAAAATTATTAAATTTTAAAATCATATTTTAAGACATCTCACCTAATTTGAGATTTTTTGAATTTAATAACTAAATTTAGAATTTTGGTAATTTAGCTGTTTTTTAAAGAGATTTTTCTTTTAAAAAAAAGTTACATAAATTACTTAATTATAACATACATAATAATACGGTATTTTCAAAATATTTCTGTGTAATATTAGATAATATTATATCAATTTATAAGTTGAATAAATTAATTTAAAGAAAAATGATAAATATAAGAGATGAAATAAAAAAAATTACATTTACAATGAAAATTTACCACGAATTAAGTCATACATTTAGGGTTAGAGGGGGTATATCATAGTGACGAAATTTAACATTTGTCAATTACTAAATGAAAACATTTCTTTGAAGTGATATTTTGAACTTTTATTTGTTACTCTGTGAGAGGCTATCTTTTCTATTAGACTCAGTCATGTTGATTAATTCTCACCTTTTATTTTTGTATAATAATGCTACAAAATGTAACCTAATTCATGACAAAACTTGAGCATTTCCCTTGGTCGTAGCAAAACCAATCAAAATTTGATCCCCTGACTAACAACTCTATTAAAATCCATGTCTTACAGTCTTAATTAGGAGAGGGGTGTCTTTATTGATTTCCTTCTCCATCTACTCTCTATTAAGGGTATCTATCATTAGATCAACTTTTAATGATTGAGATTTAATAATATGTAAAGAATATCGTTATAATAAAATCTACTATAATAAATTTCAATCATTAAAAATTGATCTAATGGTAGATACCCTCAACGGAGAGTAGATGGAGAAGGAAATCAATAGAAACACCCCCTCTCCCCTTTTAACCAGAGTGCATGCAAGATTCAATTAATTGTTTAGTGGTCCTAACGGAGCTTTCGATTTTCAATAAAACCGCCATGGTGAATAACAGTAGATGCGAATGAAGAAGGCGAGCAAAATAAAAGAAGAGAGATAGAAATGTTTAAATTAATGATAATATGCGTACTTGATTGGGTGAATTGGAATATGCTACCAAATATGGGTGAAATAAATGAGGGTAGAGAGAGCACACACGTAGAGGAACGAACAGATTAATAAAAAGGGAAATTAGATATATGAAGAAGAAGAAGAAGAAGAGCGTTGATAATTACCGGTGGGGGGAAGCAACTGATGAAGTGGGAGGCAACAACGTAGCCAACAGAGAAACAAGCAGTGAATTCGATCGCTTAGTATACAGGATTAGTAATAGTGAGCATTAATTAATATGAATGACAACACAAGTTAAGGATACGTTGAGGCCTCTCATGACTAAACTTCCTTTAATTTGGAAGTTGTCAATATCAGATGTGAGGATAGTGACAGTTTCACACACATACATAACTGATTCTTCATTGTGCCATCCGTCAACAAAAGTGGTTGAATCTTTCACAGATCCGATTCTGTTGCCCCTCATGCGCTACAGTAGTACTCATCATGAGTGACTATACACATCACAATTCCTTCCCAAAAATAAAGAAATAATCATCCTCAAGTCTCAACCAACCACCCCCACTCATTTTTTGCCACAATATAAATATCTCATTTCCTTCCTTTCCTTTATTTTATTAATTTTTTTCATTGAAATACGGACTACTATCTAGGAATGTTTGTTTGGAATAGTTTATTTTTAAGTAATAAGTGTTTATAAATCGTGATTTATGGTATACGAGGTAAATATTTGAAAGGAGTTTTATCTCGACTTATATAATAAAGATTTATTGTTCAAATATAAACCCAACCAAACACACACTTAATTAATTCCTTGTGTGTGTGTTGGGGCGGGGGGTGACTTTAAGCAACGCTAGACATAGTTGTGCGCATAGTTGTGCGTAATAAAGAAATAACCCTTTGGTCCATATTCCCCTTCTGATTCTTTACTTTTCTTTTGGTTTAATTAATAAAACTTTGACTTAATTCATTGGCTATGTGGATCAGATTGTTTATAAACTATTTTTTATGTAAATTGAGACAAAACTCCTCTCATATATTTACTTCGTATACCGTAAATCATGATTGAAAACCTACTTTTAAACATTTCAATAACTAATCCAAACAACCACTATCTCATTTCCTTTTAAGCAACGCTAGACATAGTTGTACGTAATAAAGAAATAACACTTTGCTCCATATTCCTCTTCTTATTCCATTATTTTGGTTTAATTAATAAAACTTTGACTTAATTTCATTGGCACGACCCAAGAAAACAGCCAAGATGACACAGTCGGAGCAACGCCCCTGGGCATATAAATTAAGAACGAAGTACTACTATTATTTTATTCTCTTTTAGCTTCATTAAATTATAGTAAATTCAATTTTAAGATAAGAGTTAGTTGATAAATTTAAGTAAATTAAAAAAATTATTTATATTAGTAATTTTTAACAAATATGAATTTTTTCTTAAATATCATTTTTTATTTTACTGTCATTAGATAGAAACCCTTTGATGTGTATCATCATCAATAGAGATACACCGGTAAAAGAATTTGAGAAACATAGTAAATTGATATTTTACATTTAGCACTGAATATTTTAAGTAGGTTTTTATTTGAACTCTCAATTCTATTGTTATAACGTTGTTCGACAATCAAACGTAATCATGCGCTCTCTCTCTCTCTCTCTCTCTCTCTCTCTCTCTCTCTCTCTCTCTCTCTCTCTCTCTCTCTCTCTCTCTCTCTCTCTCTGCGACACCGTTATTTTAATTTGCTAACAAAACATGCATTATATTGATGCGCGAGTAAAGAAGAAGAAATCTCAGAGAGAGACAATAATAGGAAGGAAGGATAGACCAAATATACAAGTAAATCAGTAGTACAAGAATAATTGCAATATATTCATAAAAAAGAAAAAGAAATAATTTTATTCTGGCTAAAAAGAGAAGTAGTACAGAAATAATAAGCGAAGACTAAGGGTACATTGTGTGAGAAGGCGATCAGAAAACAGGGCAGCCGTCAACGACAACGCCTTTGGCAGTAGGACAAGAGGCCAACGGACAGCCTTCGACGTTGTTCCCCCACCAGTCGACGGCAATGCCCTTTGACCCCAAAGTAAGAAATATTAAGATTGTCACAAAAGCAGTGCCTGCATCCAGACCACCAGACAGCACATAGTTATAACGTTTCCACCATTCTGGTCTGTATCTGTACGCAACAAAGCCCGACAGGAACCCAACAATCACCCAACTGGTGAAGTTCACGGCCGTCGCCGGCGGCATCATTGACGTGGCTCCCAACAGCACAGGCATGTGAATGAGCTTTATCCATTTCTGACCTGGGAATGCCTTGTGAGCAAGCCACACCAGAAAGGGAGCTATGGCCCCACCAAAGAAGAACCAGTTCACATTCCCATATTCTCCGAGGTCTCCAAAGATCCTGCGTGGGCCCACCAGACCCCAAATAACAGAGGCATCAAAGAACACTCTGTCCATTGGGCATGTCCAGGGGCTGTCTGCCGGTAACATTGACGTGTCGCACAGGTTAGGGATCGTCCCCATCAACCACCACGCAGTAAACGTGTACACAAAGACTGATATGATTGTTCCCACCACCTGCAATTAATAATTATTAGATCGTCATGTTATAGTTCGTTCTATAATATAATTTTGAAGATACAGGGGAACTAGAACTGACCTGGGCCATGAACATTGCTCTTGGGGGAATCTTCATGTAGTGACCAAGTTTGAAGTCAGCCAAAAAGGTCAGTGCTTGAGTCATGCTGATGTAACCATACACCTTGAAGAGCATGTTAGCCACTGGGCGCTCTGGGTACATGTACCCAATGATGTACTCTGTTATAATGTTTAAACCTGGTTGCTGATTTGTGGTGGCCGTGATTATACCAATTGGGAGAGTGAAGAAAAGGGCAATTCCACAGGCTAGCAATACACCCCACCAAGGCAACTGAAGCGACTCAATGTAGTACTGGACAGAAAAAAATATCAGAGCCAAGTTCACCACTAAGATGACGATAAACCACCACATGGGCACTTGTTTGTACTTCTTCATTAGTCTCGTGTGTATATCGATTGTTTTAGTCTCTTCGAATGCTCTCTTGGTTTGCTTCCAGATTTCGCTTCCATTGAAGAGCAGAACATGGACAAGAGTAGCAGAAAGAGTAGCAAATCCCATGCCATAAGTCATTGCAAAAAAGGTGCTGAGATGTACGGGCCCACTAGCGGAATAAGCATTGCGATCAAGGCGAAATTGGGAGTCGACGATGGTTGAGATGTCATAAATGGAGCCATTACTGGCGAAAAGTTGATTAGAGAATAAGGGGAAGGTCTTAGCCTTGTAGACATTGAACCAGTAGGTTAGGGGTGTCATGAAATACATAACGAGAGCGAAGCCGACCGCAACATTAGCAGTAGCGAACCATGGGCTGCAAAGTGGGCTTCCAAGGTAGGAAGAAATGGTGGGCCAATCCACCCCAAAAGACCCAATTCCTAGACCCTCCAAACCAGAACCTAACTGTTGGACCAGGATTGACTTGGGCCCAAGCCAACACACCCAAGAGAAAGAGGTCAACATTATGAAAAGATAGCCCGGAAGGATATAGTAAGCGTAGGCACAGATCATCGCAATGAGGAAAAACTGAGTTCTGGATAAACCGCCTTTGGTTCTTCCTGTCTTCTCATGTAGAGCCCTGCATTGTTTTTACATGTACATTATATATCAGCTTGGTTTTAATCTTGTAAATGCACCACACACATATATAAAAGATATTAAGATAGTAACAAACCTAAATAATGAGACTTGAACCAGATTAGATGGCCACCACATTTCCCCTGGCTCGACCAAGAATTTCCTGAACAGTCCTGCCCAGCCAAACCCTAGCACCTATGTACGTTTTAATTCAAAATCTTGAAAATATTCTTGCATGAGAGGAAATAGAAAGAAAGAAATTAAAGAAAAGAAGGAAGGGTTAGTTGTTAGAAGGTACCTGAGTAGTGAGCATAACAAGAAAGGCGGGAAGAAAAGTGAGCTTTCTTTTATAAAGAAGCTTGACAGCAGTTAAGATATGAGTGGCATAGACAGTACCAGCACCACAATTGGCAAAGATGGTGATAAGAACATGCTCCTTAATATTGAAAGGCCCTGGGTTCAATGAGAACTCAAAACGCGTCCCCTCCAACACAGGACGAGTCGGCAACATTTTTGCCATCATGTGGCCGATCGGAACGACGGCAATCTGAACGCAAACTGAACTCACCGTCAAAGGTTGTTTTCTATACCAGAAGAACTGGTTCACAAACGACAGCAACACGCATGAAACGACGCCAAGAACCCACATCCTGAAAGTGAGAACAGGCATGGTTGGATCATCTGTTTTGGGCACTGTGAGTTCGACCTGCCTGATCGGACACTCGTCGGCGACCTCCTCTTCGGTCTTTTTTGCAAGACCATCCTCCCGAGTTATCGTCGTATCCATCGCCACGACAACTCAGAGATGCTGCTCTGACACGCCAAGTTATGATATATATCGCAACTTACAGATTTTGAAACACGAGCAAGTTTTTGTGATGACGAACTGTCAGGGTGGCATGTCGAGAATAAATAGAGAATGAACCCATAGAGAGATGCACGAATGGATAAATAATATATCCAAAACCAAAACATTAGATTTAATGATATAACTAATCTAACGATATCATACTTTCATTATTTTTATTTTTATTTTTATAAGGTCATTATTTTTATTTTTAATTTTTAGTATTTTTTTGGATACTTTTTTATCTAAAATCTTTTGAAGTCGCGCTTATTTAATTTCTAAAATTTTAAAATTTAAATAATACATCTTTAATTAAGACAACAAAACGATGGAGTGGATAAAGATTTAAAAATATATAAAACTTTAAAATATATCTTATAAAATTTTAGCATAAGAATAAATCCAATAAAGCATATCAACATATTCAAATAACAATCCCTTATCATAAGTTAATATCTTTATTAAGGATAAATAAAAGGAAAAATTAAAAGATATATTAAACTTCAAAATTTGAATCATATCCGACGTCATTAGGAGATTTAATAAGTCCTAAAAAGCATACTAATGAATCCTGATAATAATTTTAATTAATTAATTAAAATCATACCTAATTTGAAATTTAAAACATAGAAAAGATTTTTTTTTGCCAACCATAGAGAATATTTCTATATATTAGCATGGCATGGGCGCGCCAAAAAGGTTTTTTTCCTAACAAAAATTGCTCATTATACCGGTTTTCGGAGAAGTTCGGTGAATATCCGGCTTTACCATCTGAGTTTCGTTCTCGCAAGTTAACTTTTTATTACCTGTTCTCATAAGATAACTCAAATGTATGAAAAATAGAAAACTCTACTCAATAATAACATATTTTCTGGCTCTTTTTGCTGCATCATTATCATCAGATAATTCTTTTGTATATTTAAAAAATGAATTAGCGAAACAATTTTTTTTGTGCTACAAGGGACCCTATATCCTTGGTGAAGCGTCCGCATTCCCGGCTCATCAAAATGATGGAAAAAAAATTTTCATCGCCTATATGACGCAATTTTGTTTACAAGAGAGATATAAGCCGTTGATACAGAAATAATCAGAGCCGTCTGTGACATATTTAGTATCTTAAAATATTTTTTAAGTAACAAGCAGTATCCTAAAATAATTTGTAGTGCTTTTAACCCTTTAAAATATTTTTTCAGTTGTACCCAGTGTATTAGCAGACTGATTGCAATTTTACCCTTAATGTATTTTTTCAACTCCAAAAATTACTTTAAAATATTAGATGCGACTGAAAAATATTTTAGAGTGAGTGGAAATTAATAAATCAGTATCCTAAATTTTGAGTGCTCATTACTACTAAAAAAACATTAACGGTAAAATTATAGTCAATCTCCTAAAGCACTAGGTAAAATTGAAAAAATATTTTAAAGAGTTAAAAGAACCAAAAAATATTTTAAAGTAATTTTTTGGAGCTGAAAAAATGTATTAAAGATAAAATTGCAGTCAGTCTGTTAAAACACTGGGTACAACTGAAAAAATATTTGAAGGGTTAAAAGTAGTAAAAAAATTTTTAGGATGAGAAGAGAGATTTAAAAAATATTTTAAGATACTAGATACATCACAAACGGCCCTGATTATTTTTATATCAACGGCTCAGATCTCACCTTTAAACCAAAGTGCGCCGTTTTTGTGATGAGAACTTTTTTTCTCATCACTCTTATGAGCTGAGAATGCGGACGCCTTTGGTGACACCACCAAATTTTACGTGGTTCAGGCCAAGCCAAACAAATTTTTTATAAAGCATTCGCGAATCAATTTTAGTTTACAAGTTACAGCCAGATCAGCAGGTGCCTTGTTTGCTAAAAAGTATAATTCCGTATATAACTACGTATACATAATAACATAACGGTTCTTCTTAATAAAGTGACGGTGATGATTCAGAAGTCAATTAATTATTACTGTATTATAATAAAACAGAATACGTTGGGTTTGGCCCAAAAAAAGAATATGATGTGATCAATAATTATCATAGATTTTATTGTTCACTTGCCGTTGCCTTGTGAAACTCAAGGGCAAGGCCCTCTTTAAATTTTTCTCTCTCAGAATTTTGTACATTTAAATAAAACGCCATGCATTATTAACCAGGCAATCATAAATTACAACAAGAACAGGAGAACTCGTGCCACAAAAAATTCGACTTGAGCGTTGAGAGATGGGCTGTAAATTTCAATATTAATAACTAGTGTCAATTCTGAATCAGTATGATTTCTGAAAAATCCCCCGGGACACAGTCCTCCCATGCAAGAGAACACATTATACAGTCATGTGAACATGAAAATGAAGCTCAAAAAATCTAACAAACAGTAAGAGCATATCCCAAACATCTCATTTATTTATCCTTTAGCAAAATATTACTACTACTGCAAGTAAACATCTAAGATTTCAGATAGAAAGATTACTAGACGAAACTATATATGGAATAATTACCATCAAATATAACCCAACCCTGATTTATAGTGATTAATCCGGGACTCCAGTACAATTGGAATCCATAAGATAACCCTGATTTATAGTGATTACCTTGAAAAGCTCTGATCTGTCTGACCATAAGCAACACAAGAATTTTGTATCACAGTTGAGTTGAGCTGAGTTGAATGAGCTTGCCTTGACACTTGAAATTTGACCAAAATGCCCGTGGTTGCCACAAATGAAGAAAGACTCCGATAGACAAATCTCCTACGCAGCAACTTCATGTGCTATGCTTTGAAGCAGAACTTGTGAAGCTACTTTTCACATGATGGCAGAACCAACATGTCACAGGAGGGGTATACTCAATGAACCACAAAATCAACTAAAGAGGTCAATCCTAGATCTCTCCTTTCTCCAAATCCGGCCTTGTACTTTTTTACCCATCCAAGCACATTGCTTAAATAGAACAGACAAAATCACCTGCAAACCCTGATTTAGGGATCAATGACTTGACAATCTACACCACCCTAAACCCAGATCAAAAAACCTAAAGCTCTCAATTCATAAAGTATCCTGCAATGACAATCAAAATGACCAATAATTGTTTATAGTTAAGAGACAACAGGCGCAGTATGCTACTTCAGCCTGGAGGCTAGCGCCAACTACCAAATAACTGAGTGCATCACTCAAAATGTTACATGCCAAAAATTGCCAATAATCACTCTTCAAACACTTCTCTGGTCACGGTGACAAAATAATATACTTGTAATAATTATAATTAATCTTCAGTAGACTGAAAAACCAAAGAGTATATTAAGTATCGTTATCGTCACCAAGTATTATTATAGCTACTATACTCAATGTTAGTAAAGTCAAGGTTGGCACTGTCGGTGGGAATAAACCAGTGACTGCTGTAACACTGCAAGATCCATAAACACAAACAACCAAATATCTAAATCTATAACTTAAAACACAAATAACGAGGTCAAAAGTCAAATTATAATCTGAGGAAAATGTTCCTAAGAATAAAAACTTGTAAAAAAGATATATCACAAAAGCAAATATACAGACATTATTAGGCAGAAGAAATGATTGCAACCTGAATTCAACCCAACCCTATTATTCAGGCCTGAATGGCAGAACTAGCAGCAAAGAGCATGCTTATATTTTGCTTTCAGGGCAAAGCAAGAATGCGCACTAAGTTTTCTCCAGAAACGCCCTCTCTTGCCAAAAACATTCACTTCCCATGCATGAAAATTAGACATCGTGCTGTCTTTCCTGATTTGATTCCCATAATGGGTTTTTATATGCACAAAGAAATACACGAAGAAGTTTCAAGGTTACTTGCTAGGGCAACTGTATTCTTTAGAATACATGTCATGTAAGCAATATGCTTATTAGCCATAATTTAATTTTCCTTTTGACTATATCAACAATTAAAAGACATTATTTGATGTTCTAGAAGGCTCACAAGTAAAGGCATGAAAAGTATGCTTCAAATTAATACCCATATAACAGAGCAGTAAAAATCCACCTTCAATAACGAGAAAATAATCTGAACGCAGACAATCTGAGGTAATTTATCCTTAATAAATCAGACAGTTTCCTCAAACAAATATACACTCAGCATAAGAAAGGCGCAAGATTCAGCTTGTCTTAACGAATGCGGCTGTGATTCTCGAGCTAAAAGAGGGTTCTGATGAGTGAGTCCTACAGAGAATTGCCGCTTCATGATTCAGTTCGATTTACCGTTCATAAACAAAGCTTTGAGTCAGCAGCAAACGACCGTCATTAATAGAAATCCGCGAAACGAAACAATAGAATTCATCAGCTGCAGACGAATAGTTCAACGCTTGCCACGATGCCCGCCACCTGACCTTGCACCAGGATAGCGAGCAAATTGGAACCTTAAATTGACCGAGTTGCGGTCAAGCTCGTCAAATTTGTAACCTGCAAAATTAAGGCTCACTGTTTTACGCTGAACAATTAGCCACGTCAACGGCCAACTACGGGTGTCAGAAGACAGAATGCATAAGGCGTGCGTTATCTTACCTCAGTTTAAGACATTAATCCTGAAATGCACCTGAAAAATGTTTTAACCCAATATCTAACATATGCGTAAATGCGAGTTCCTCACTCATTACAAAAGGGGCTAAAAATTCAGCGAAGAAAGGACGCAGGAGAATAGCCACCTTGAATAGTTCTCGACAGTTGGACTATCTCTGCCATTAGACACACAGTGAAATATGCGAATTTCGGCACAAGTGTATCACTAAGCCTCAGGAGGAGACAAGTCATTGTAACAAAAAACGTTTTTGTGAATATTATCCTCACTCACGTCTAATCGATAGTTAGTGAGATACAAAGAATCAGATCTGCCTTCTAAACTAGTAGTATCTTTGGTTAACTGGGCTTCTATGTCAAGCAACAGTATATTTTCCTTTTTCATAATCCATACAAACAAGACGTTACACTAAGCCACAAATGTGAATGCATCCATGATTTGGAAATATCTGCCCGGCTGGTGTATATGGCTGAACGCAATGAGTGTGTGTATACAGCCCTAGAAATCAATGAAAATTGATGTTGACTTTACCATTGTGCGCAGAAATGGTAAAATAATATTAATGGCATAAGCCATAAAGCAACCTTCCAAGCTTCAGTCTCACCTTTATCTCAGTCAAACCAACTCCCAATGGCCAAATAAAGTTAACAACAAAACGGAGAAGATAACCAATTGCATAGGAAAAAGTAATTAGTAAGCATAGGAGCCGCTTTAGAACATATACTCCGCCGCAAAATAGCTTCAATCTCATCAAGGCACCTTAGTGTAATTCCTTTACTCATTTTCGCTGTCGCAAGAATCAATCACATCCTAGACCCAATCCAACCCCATGAATGGTCACTGGTTGCTCATCTTTATTACCATAAAACCAACTGCGTATGCCTCATTCCAACCAGACTCATACTCTTGGCAATCAAAAGACCAAAGGGTAGTATAAAGAAGTTCCATACATAAATCATTTCTTTGCACTCTTATGTTGGGGATATTCCACCAAAAAAAAACTACAGATGAGTTCTATTTCTCTATAATCAGCACAATAAGTAAGGAAAAATGTAACACATAGGAAGGGTACATGCTCATTGCTATCATTTCTAGAATCACAGAAAAACGAATCTTACCCTGCAGGGCATCCATAGCAGTCGCTGCATGGGCTGGACTCGCAAAATCAACAAAACAAAGTACCAGCGGATCACCCCCAGGCTGCAAGTGATCCCATTCGAAGTCAATCAAATGCAACAGATATATATTTCTATGTAACAATTAAACTTACGTGTCTTGATTCCTTGCTAACAAGTCTAACTTCTTTGTAGCCAACAAAAGGACGAAAGATGTCTGTACATAAAAGTTAAGAAGCCAGAAAGAGTATTTAACACCATCATTTTAGACAATATAGGTAAATTTTTGTAATAAGCATTGCACATGAGATGAATAAAAGTGGTGTAAAGTTGGCAGTGTGCAAATATGCAATTAAAAAGCTTCAACATCAGAGGAATCAAATAAAAGGATACGAGCCACTTCTCGTCTTGTGCAGTTGGAAGGTAAGCCCTCCACATACAGTGTATTGGTAGCCTCAGGTGGAAGCACACGCTCAGCCCTTCCACTTCTTATTCCCAGGGCTTTGTCTTTTGCAGTTGTTGTTGGGTCAACTCCCCCAATACTATGGGCATATGAATCATCAACAGGACGATTGGAAACCACCCCACCAATGGTTCTGGTAGACTGCCCGGCACCATACGAGGAAACTTGCTGAAAAATGTACAAAATGTCAGACATAAACCCATAGGTCCCTTTGGTATACCAGATTTCTCCCGAGATTAAACATGCTTGAGCAAGGTTTAATGCTGTTTACTGAATTGTGTAGGGGTAGCATGTGGAATTAATTTTAATATGGAAAAATTGTTCAAGAATTTCTGAGAGAAAATTTCCTTCAATTATTTTCCCCTAACTTCTCCACATCTCCCTATTAGGCATTCAGAGATCAAATCTTCTTTGATTGGGATTTTTTTTATCCAGCAGTTACAAGTTAAAGACTAAGAATATTAAATTGAATAGATTCCTATTCCTTCCATATGCATCAACACAAAACAGAAGTAATACATCCTATATGCCTAAAAGTTAACGTAATTAGCACCAAAAAAAGAAGCTAAGATGCAAATCAGGGGCACAAGAGACCAAGACATGCATTCTTAACCGTGTAGGAATGATCATTGGTAAGGGGCAAGCAGTACCGT
This sequence comes from Inga oerstediana, assembly GCA_963210345.1. NCBI lineage: Eukaryota > Viridiplantae > Streptophyta > Magnoliopsida > Fabales > Fabaceae > Inga > Inga oerstediana. The sequence continues at coordinate 1,646,381 of OY723405.1, forward strand.
GCTATGAAGGTAACGCTCATAGGATGCTTCAAGGGATTCTGTATCTCTAATTACTTGGAGCCCGCCTCTATCATCATCACGGGGAAAGTAATTGGCCAAGTCATGAACACCAGAGACATCTTCAAAGTTAAGCAATATTTTTAATCAGCAATCAGGCAGAGGCCAGAACGAGAGAGAAAATAATCATTTGCATTGTGACTGTGATGGCATGAGAAAACGTTAAATTACTGAGATATAAAAATAACAATAAGATCATATAAACTTCAAGCATTTGTTGAAGGTTATGAATCTCTGGATGAAAATAATCTAACGTAGAATTAGAACTTCCTAAAACAATATGAACCCTTTTTGTAAGGATACGAAAAAGATCAGGGACCCCATATCTGGGCTTAGGTAATTTGTAGATCTCAGTTTTATTTATTTGCTCTTTCAGTTTCAACCAAAGGGCCTGTATGCCAATGGCTTTTAAAATTATTTTTTGTGAATGTATACTTCACAATTGAATGGTTGAATAGCAGAGGCCAGCATAATTTATACGGCAGCCTTCATAAATGGTTGATTCTACATACATTTTAGTCTAGGTATAGGAATCTGTGTAGAAGCAAAGTACAACCTTATTGACATCACATAGGCAAAGATTCTACCACATGTTAATATAAATTTATTATATTTAGACTTGCCCATTCGTCAATTCTAAATATTTTTATATATTATTGAATTAGCCTAAATATTTTTATATATTATTGAAGTAGCCTAGAGTTCAGACTTTAAATTGAGATATCCCAAGAAGCAGAACTAGAGGTCTATTTGGAGGTGAGGAAACTCACACGGTACCCAGTCCAAAAGAACTACATCATACCATGCAACAAATAAAGGATACTCCCTCTGGTCCTTAATATATGACATGTTTGAGAAGTTGAGCTTAATCCTAAATATAAGACATAATCTTCATATTTGTTAATCTTTTTCTAATTTACCCCTATCCCTATTGACGCTTTCTCGATAATAATAAAAAAAAAGAGGGAAGGAGAGAATCATATGGTATTTTAAAAAATACATATCATATTAACAAACTTAAAACTTCCTTAATCTCCTCATATTAAGTAAATATGTCTTATTATATTGAGAAGTAGAAGGAGTAACCTATTATTTACAGGTTGTTGAAATGATAATCATTTTCCGCCTCTTTTCCCCTAGAATCCCCAGTCAAACAATAATAACTCAAGCAGAACCAAGTAGAACAACTGGACATTGATTGTAAATTTTTTCCTTTTTTGTTGGGGGGGGGGGGTTCTCGATGCTTTAAATCTTTAAACAGTGAGTGGTCTATTAGACCATCAGATCGCCCTCAAGCGGAATTCCAATCGGATCTCAAACAAGGCTATCCCTTTCCAAATTTCCCATGTCTCATTACACACATGATCCCACGGAATTAGGAAATATTTCAATTCTCCATTTGTTAATCAGTCATAAACCTTATAGCTCGTATACGACTAGACGACCGAATCCCCCCTCCCCGTCCAACCTATATATTTTGGGTGTTTGGGGGTGGGGTTACCATTTCGAAAACTGAATAGCAAAACCATATGTCCTACTTCTAACCTGGCCTATCTGCAACCCATAAAGACTCAACTTTTAGCCATGTCAGCGAAATTAAAATAATGCACAGCATATAAAAACCCTAAATTCCACCATGAGGCAAGCAATTCACATACCATAGTCGGTACGAGAGCGCTTTCCGGCGATGGAAGGCATCGACGACGGCATCTGCCGTGAGTCGCTGTATCTCCAATAAGAATCAGACATGAGGATTATTACAGTCGGTCGGATGGACAGAAGCACCGGAGTCCGGAGGATAGATTGATTGATGATGCGTTTACTGGCGCGTTTGGGTTTTCCGTTGGGAACATAAATACATTTTTCGTTCTTATAACTTATAAGTTACACTTACATATCGTCAGTTTCATATTTGTTTTTTATTTTAAATTTATATTTATAAGCTCTCAAAATTTTTTTATACAAGCTATGAAAATTAAAAACTTCGGTATCTCTTCTTTATTTTACAAGAGCAATTCCTCCTGTGCCCGGAAGCATTTTGTCCCGCATTATTTTAAAATTACTAAAATAATATTTCTTTCACGATTTATTATCATTTTATACGTCAAGAGTACTGTATCATAACCAAACAGTAAAAACAAAAACATTCAAGTTCAACATAATCCGACAACAGAAACAAACTAAGCATTGATATTTGTAAAAATGTACTAACATGTGGAACACATATTTCATGGGACCACAAACCAAAGTAATTTCCCCTGACATTTATTGATTGTTATTGCAAAGCTTAGGTTGATTGAGAATTATCTCCTTCACATGTGAAAGGGCCATATACTTTATGTAGGATTCATGTCCGTCCTATGAATTGTGACTTTCTTATTAGAGTTTTGAGCTTTTGTTGGGATTGTGCTCTTCATGCGTTGCACAAAGGGCTTGTGCCTTTTAAAATATTTTTTCCTTTATTTAATATTTGATAATCATATTTTTTTTACTTTTTACATGTAACAACTTCGTTGTGATGGAATATTATTTCAACTACAAGCAACTACGTAATTAGCAAACAACAAATTATCTTTCATAAAACTTTAAAATTGGTACAACTCATTATAGTGGTAAATCAGAATTTCTAAATATATCCTTGTATATGTTATAAAACAATATTAGCATGTTTTCTCGCACTTATATGTCCTTTAAAGTATGTTTGAAACAGTAGCCATAAACATCTAAAAATTGCTGCGGATATTAGACTTGGAGGTTGGACAAAAATAAAATTGCAACCAAGCAATAGATTGCTGCCATCAATCCCAACATTGGTAGTTGGTGATCTAAGTACAGTTACCATCTTGTAAAAAACTTTTTAATACTTCCATGCTTCTCAACATTGAAATACCAACATAGGTTTGGCCATTAGTAAATATTGGCTCTAATAGTTATAAATAATACAGTATACATTACAAGCAAGGGATACACTGTATAAAGCACTACAGAAGAGGGGGAAAAAATATGACAATATGTGGAGTAGATACTGATTCAGAGTCGATCATCAAAATGGCATTGGTTAAGAGAAGAGAAACACATGCAGACATAAATAATTAAAGACAAAACACAACTATCTATGAAGATATATAGCTGAATATCAAACAACATAATATCTATGAAGAACTAATTGTACAGCAGTCATGAAGCATTTTAAAATAAACGTTCTACTTTTCCTTCAAACTTTATCTCAAATGCTATAACTTGTTGCTTGGGCAATTTATTCGAGGTGATTATTGCAATCTTTTACATCACTAGGGGTAGAAATAGGTCAGGTCAGGCCAGACTTTTGCCTTAACAGGCTTGGCCTGTTAAGGTACAAACTAGCCTGGGCCTGACCTGTGACTTGTTGGAGGCCAATTTTTAGGCCTAGGCCTGGCCTGTACACAGGCCTAGCCTGACCTGAAACCTGTTAAAGAGGCCTGAATTTTTAAAATTTTTTAAGTAAACCAACAGGCCTACAGGCCACACCGCAAAATAAGCTAACAGGCCACAAGCCGAAAACATACCTCCTTAGCAAGCCTCCTTAAATAGGCCAAAATTGACACAAATTCTAGAGCATATGGTGAGGAATCCTCACTGAGGATATTCACAAATCACAATCTAAATTCTAGAGGATATTCACAATCTAAATTCCAAAACAAAAACCAAAATAAAAAATTCGTAATCAAAAATTACAAGAACAATCTACATTCAAAAAACGGCAAAAACAATCTAAATTACAAACAGAATCAAACAAAAACGAGAACAAAATCGAAAGAGGAGTGCTAGCTAAACCAAATTGCAAAATTTCAAGCTTGAATCAAACACATTTCAATAATAAATAAACAAAATCAAATAACCAAAACTTACCTAATAGCTGAACTGAAACACAACGGAGAGAGTGAGAGACAAATCAGACGATGGTGGACTGCGAGTGAGAGGCGGTGCTGAACTGAATCACACACCTTTCAGGAATCTTCAACGGTGGATTGAGAGTAAGAGACGACAGAGAAAGTGAGGGACAACGGTAGACTAAGAGTGAGAGACGACGCTGAACTGAATCAGACAACTTTCAGAAATCTTCGACGGTGGACTGAGAGTGAGAGACGACGAAGAGAGGACCGATCTTTGACGGTGGACTGAGAGTGAGAGATGGTGGAGATCTTAGACTGGAATGACATATCTTCGATCTTTGACTGAAAAGATAGATCTTCGACGAGCAAGCTGGGAGAAGACGGAGAGAGGAGAGTGAGACACTTGTCGGACTATGGAGGCGGATTGATGGCCGATGAGGTGCGACTTGCAGTGGCGGACTGATGGGAGGTGAGAGTTGACGGATGTGGTTGCTGGATATGATTTCGAAGATGTGAAAATGAAGAATGGAGGATTAGGGTTAGGGAATTAGAATGGCCTTTGTTAAGATAAACAGGCTTTAGAATGGCCTTTGTTAAGATAAACAGGCTTTTAGAATGGCCTTGGCCTGGCCTTTTAACCTGATAGGCCAGGTCTGATCAGGCTAGGCCGCAGGCCCCTGTTAGGCGACTTGGCTTGTTTCCACCCCTATACATCACACTAATCTTTACCTCTATCTTTAAACTTTGTTCATAGTTGGGATCTAAAAATTGCAACCTTTTAGATCTTATAGCTTGTATATACACCTCCAGCTATACCAAAAAATAGCAAATTCAAAAGTGATTAATAGTAAAATCACCAAAAATTGTATAGTTGGGATAGGTTTCTGAACTCACAGATGGTGTCTTATATCAATAATCTAAAACATTGCAAGATTAAAGAAACAATAATGGAAAAAAGCAAATAGACACGACAATAATATTGGAAATTACAAAGTAATAAAACTTATGTTTTATATCAATAATCTAAAATATTGCAAGATTAAGGAAACAATAATGGAAAAAAGCAAATAGACATGACGATAATATTGGAAATTACAAGTAATAAAGCTTATAGTTATAGATATTTTTAAAAACAATTAACTTTGTTGAGTAATCAAGCTCCTTAGGACTTTGTACAAAAAAGCATAAGAGCGGTTCACTCCAGTCGCATCGAATAATTTGGCAACAGCCAACAACTTCTATGAGATTTGTCTCATTTAGCAGAGGCCTACTGTTGATACAAAGTGCAAACACAATATAGGAAGCCTTTGTATATAACTGGTCGATCCTTTCAAATCAATATAAGAGGGCATACAAATTTTTTAGTTCAATTTTCTCATGTTCTTTTTAGACAATACTTTAACATTCCTTCAATAAAGGGTACAACTGGAAAACTGTAAAGGAGGAAAACTTCCTTGAAAGCGTGAAATAATAGCTTGTAATTTCAAGTCACAGCCATAATATGCGCTTTGTTAGTTAATAAAGGGAAAGTTTCCTTATAAACATGGCAAAAAAAAAATAGGGAGAATTGCTTAAAAATACATTTTTGGCAAATTAATTGCTGAATGCTACCATGTAAGATCTGTTACACATAATGGGAGATATTTTGCACACAACGGAAGATTGTTTGCACATTTATATGAAAGATTTTTGTATATATGGAAGATCACTTACAACACACGGAAGATCGCTTGCACGCTTGGTAGCAATCAGTAATTAATTGGCCCCAAAGGTATTTTTGGGCAGTTCTCCCAAAAAAATATAAACATCTGAGAAACCCACTAATCCTGTAGGTTACGTAACACAAATACATGTAAAACCATTAAATGACAGTTCACACCTATGGAACATACTGCCAAAAATGAAAAAACCACTTTTGTACAGGATAAACAACTTTTGTACATACTCCATTCTAGGCAAAGGCTTGCATGCAATGTTCAAATCAAAAATCTTTACAACATGTGAATAGCATGATAATATTATTCTAACAATACTCACCAGCTTCCTCTCCCCTGTCTTTTTCAAAAAAATAAAATTATTTTTCCTCATTCTACACTTATACTCTCAAGTGAAGAACGTGAATTCACTGGGTTTAAATCTAATCTTAGTGCTAAAGGTTATTGGATAAACTTTTTGCATGGACTCTAAAGTTTGATTTGAAAACGAGGTTAAAACGTTATAGAGCAACCTTTTGGCATGGACTCCAATAAAATAACCTTTTGAACTTTTATCCACTTTGTCTAAAATTCAAATTTACTTTTTCAAGTTGTTATATCACTTGCCTTTCACCTTTTTACGAAGAATGAATGGAACAATTTTTGGAAATATGGAAACCTATAATATTAACTGATTTTTAACTTGTTTCCCTTATACTTTCGAATATAAAATGCGAGTTTATAAAATCGTGGTGAGTACTTTTCCATTTCTTTTGCTTTCCGCCAACATTATAACGGAATGAAGATAGGAAATACACTATTTCAATGTCTTTTATATATTAGTTTCTTTCATTTAGGGATTGATTGCTTCCTACGTTGTGTTCCTTTTCCCTTCATTCATCTAAATAAGATGTGGGAGCTGGGAGATGATTTTTTCATGGCAATCTAAATATTATATCTGCAATTCTCATTTGGAGGAATTAATGGAATATTTTTGTATAAATAACATATCCATGAAGCTATTTCTATTGTCTACTCATGATAGCCTTTGTTTTTTATAGTTTATAATGATGATGTGTTCCATGTTAGAATCTTTCATCTTCTAGATTATGATATGAACTGATAATTAGTGCTAATTACGTGTTACTATTATTGCTTCAGTTTAGAAATTTTAACTCAGATTTCTAAATTCACCACCTTAAAAGTTCCATCATGTGCTTTGGATCTTGTAACGCATGATCCGTGACAACATTAACCTTATATGCTCTTTGATCATATGACTTAGAGGCTTTAAATTTGTTGCCATGCACTTATGGGTCGGTAGGGTTGCACTTTATGAAGATTAATTTTAGGGTAAAGGTGTAAAAATGTCCATATACCTTTACCAAAATGTGCACTTGACACCATATATATTTTTCAACTGCAAAAATGCCTAAGCTATATTTGAGATAGCTTATTTTTTATTTATAAGTGCTTTTCACATAATTTGAGATAAAACTCCTCTCATATACTTACCCCGTATACCATAAATCATGATTTAAAATCACTTATAAGTTAAAATTAAACTATCTCAAACAAGCACCATCTCCGTTAACCACATCAAAAAAGTGTTACTTTTGTTTTTGGTAGGCCCCGCGTATTCCAAGTGTCATCAATTTCTCCCTATTTCTCCTTTTTTTTATCTCTCTCCTCTCTCTCTCTCTCTGACATACTTTTTCTTCTTCTCTCCCTTCTTCCATGTTCAACTCTCTATCCTCACACTCACCTTTGATCTTTTTATTTCCTCTCTCTCTCCTGCCTGACGCCACCGGCCATCAACCTCAACACCAAAACATCATCCCATCGAGTTGGTTTATCTTCATCGTCTACTGTAATTCCATGGCCTCCTTCGTCCTCGCTCCTTTGGATTTCTTCCTCAAAAACTCTCTCTCTCTCTCTCCCTCTCTCTATTTTCACGAAGTACCTAGCAAGGTCGAGCTACATATACATGTATTTTTAACAAACAATTCTTGTTTTTTGGTGCAGCAGAAGCAAGCCGAAGATAACAATCCCAATTTTTCTTTAGATAATAGCACTGGGATTTCTTGAGTACATACATGATCTAAAGCCATATTTACAATCAAGCTTTTATTATTTAATAACACCCAGACATGCCATCACACACACGTAAAACGAAGTGGGTTTATACACACACATACACATATATGATAATATATGTAATTAAATATATATGTCAGCCCGGTTTTCAATCAAAGCTTCACTTACTTAGGGATGAAATACACATCGGCTTCGTTTGCTTCGCTATAGTGAACGCCCCCTTGATAAGAAGAAAAAGCGTGTCAAGCAGGAGAAAGAGAGGGGAAAGAGATAGAGCAAGGGTGAGTGTGAGGAGAGAGAGTTGGCTAGTGGAAGGAAGCAGATAAGAAAAAAAAGCATGTTAGAGAGAGAGAAGAGAAAGACAAAGGAAAGGAGGAATAGGGAGAAATTTATGACACTTGGATTAAGCGGGGCCCACCAAAACCAAAAGTAACGCCTATTTGATGTGGTTAACAGAGTTAGGCATTTTTGCATCATTTAGAAACATTGGTAGATATTTTTGTACTTAAGAAATGTATATGATGCAATAGGCACATTTGGTAAAAGTATATGGGAAGTTTTACGCCTTATTTTAAAATATTTTGTTATTTTACCTGGCTAATATATGATTGTTTGATTGCTTTCGATTTGTTTAGATATCCCCTAGAAAAGGCTGAAGCTTATGCTGCTCTAAGTAAGCAAGCTTGCAACTCTATATTGTGTTGTTTATGGACTATATATCTATCACTATTCTTCTATTCCTTCATAATTTGTGCTTTTTAAAGTGTTGGGCCATGCAATTATAGGTTTTTGGCTATACTTTTTAGACCACAGATAATTATTTGTTCGGTCATAAAATACTGATATAATTTGAGTATGGAGGAATAGAATCCTATCCAAAGTTGCTTACCTAAGTCTTCTCTAGAGCGATATCCAAGGTCCACCTCATAATCTCTATGTTACCTTTGGTTGCATAAAAAAGATGGTGTTATTTTTTTAATATATTACAAGCGGCCAAGAAAATCTTTAAGATTACAAAAAAAGTTCAAACGATGATATTAGGCCAATGGGTTATAGTCCTGAGCCATATAGGCATCTCACTCAGGAGGTAGCACTTGCAAAATGACAAAGTTTTCCTCTAATTGTTGAGCGCGCTTGGCTAAGAAGTCAGCACACCGAATGATGTCTCTCGGTACACAGCGGAGCTCAATATCCCACTCAGAGTATAGTAAGTCCTTGATGGCATTAATCTCTAATCTCAGCGGGTGATTATGGCCCCCATCTTGCATTATCAGATGATAGATCTCAAGGGAATCTGTATAAGCAATGATCTTGCAGAGATTTTGCTGCTTACAGATTTGGAAACTAGTGAGTAGAGCAAGCAATTCTGCTGTGGTAGGTGGAACAAATCCCAATTTTCGTTGGAATCCTAAGAGCCAATGTCCCTATGCATCACGTATCAAACCCCCGCAAGCTGCTAGTCGCTGATAGTTAACTGATCCATCTGTGTCTAACTGAACCGTTCCTTCTGGGGGACGATGCCATGCCTCTTTGTCATCACTATTGAGTTGGAATATCTGGTGCTTGAAAACATCATATTGAGCAAACTCCATCATCATGTACATGACGCCATGGGTGATTTCAGTCGGATGAGCCCGAATACCCTCTATAACTCCCCTGGCATCTAGTCTTCCACAGGAACTAACATATGAGACTGAATGCCTTGGGCCATAACCACTGGTGGAAGCGACCCATGGCCATGTTTTTGGCAAGGTTCTGAAACCTGGACCAGTCATTGAACCGGTCGGGGTACTGGGTCAAGGGTTAGTGGGTCAGATCGAGGTCAAACCGGAGCTAGACCGGTGAGAAAGGGAAGATTTTAGAATTATTTATATGAAAATTTGAATAAAATATTAAAAAAAATAAAAAAAAACCCGGTCAAATCACATGAAACTCGGTCGAATCGGGGTTAATAGCTAAACCGAACCGTTGGTCCGACGGTTTCGTGGTCAGACTGGCCAGTCTGGTCCGGTCTTAAAAACACTGGTTAACTCTATGCCTGGAGACTTCACAAAAGGCTTTCATGATGTTTCGCATTAAGACAATCTGTGACTCGGTAGCTTCCCCAAATATAAGAAGGTCATCAGCGAAGAAAAGATGAGATATAGTGGGGGAATGATGATTGAATTGAAGGCCTTTCCATCGTCCCTGAGTGACTTCTTTATTGATCAGTTGTTTAAGCCATTCCATACAGAGGATGAAGAGGTAGGGACTGAGAGGGTCACCTGTCGAACCCCGCGTGTAGGCCGGAACGAGGAAGATTCAACTCCATTCCACCTAACCGCCATGGATGCCGAGGAAATGCATGACATGATGAGGTTCAACATCGTTTCTTATATGCCGACCTTAATAAGCGTAGAACGAATGAAGTTCCAGTCCAATCGATCAAAGGAAATATGGTGTTATTTAAAGCTGTAAACATAGCTCCTACTCAATAATGTAGAAAACTGTTTGTGACTCCCAAAAATGGAGGAACCTAGAAACCAAAATCAATTAAGCTATACCCCACAGGAGATTACTCCACCTCGGACTAAGATATCTCCACATCGTCTCACACAACATACCCCCTACAATAAAAGACAACATATAACCAAAATCAAATGGACAGAACGTTTAGAATGAAATCTTAAATAAGCAACTTGCTATTAAAAATAATTTAGAGACATCTACCTCTTACCTCGCAGCTGAGCAGGAAATCGCATGAAGAAGGCTCGCCCCCCATTTGTTTGACATTCGTGTTTCAAAAAATGGAGGAATATGAGATGCTTAATAAAAATATATGTCAACGATCAACAAAAATGACCATTATGGTGACACCTAAAGCGTCTGTCCCTTTAAATGAAGCTACAAATATATTAATGTGTTTGAAAGGCAGAAAAACGCTCAAAGGACAGTGACCATATTTGTTTAACTTTGGGGTCAGACAATGAATGCATCCCTTCACTTTTCGAAACATTAATACACCGTGGAAGAGCAAGTCAGTCTACGCCATTAATGCTATGGCATGAAATAGTTATGAAATTACCGTGAGAATGTGAGAATGTGGTCGAAAGAATCAACTAACTTAAAGGAACTCATTGTATGTAAGATGCTCGACTAAATAGTGAGAAGCAGGGGATTCATGTCGAGTAAAAACTGTGGTAACGGGGAAGACGACTCTGGATCTCCACGTTCAGAGGATCAAAACTTCCGTCCTCATACATCCCTTTGAGCTAGAAAGCTGACTCGACATTGAAACGCTATTAGGTGGAGAATAAGGCAGGAGGTATGTTTTGGATTTGAAATTCAAACAATACTTCTAGATGAGGTGGAATTTTTTACCAAGGCTCAAAAGGCCGTAGGATCTCAAGGCAATGATTAAAATATATCCAAATTAGCCGTTGAAAGGCAGTGAACAATTTTTTAGGCGGAACAGTATTCTATTTTATATTGATATTGATAGCTCCAATTTTATATACAAAATTAAATTTGGAAATAATTTTCTGTCCGTTTTTTGATAGAGATATCAGAAACACATAATGGCTTGTAACAAAAAAAAAAAAAAAAAGAACAGAGAGAGAGAGAGAGAGAAATGATGGCTAATGTCTGACTGGGCATCCAAGCCGAAGAGATAAAATCAGACCCAGTTCAGATGTCTCGAGGTCCAAGGTGAGTCCCTGGTGTGCCATAAGCAACATGCGATGGCTTATGGGCTGCCGGTATGAATAATTTAGAAAGGAGGGGAGGAAATAAAAACTGTTATGGGTTGTATCCAAAAAAAAAACTTTTATGGGTACGATTTAAAAAATTGAAGAAATGGAAGTGATGGTGCAATTAGAACTCATCCTCCATTGAGCAACCCTAATCGAATATATATATATATATATATGGTACGTGTTGTATCTTATGTGTTATGGTACATTCATCTGCGTATGACATATATCATATTTTGCGACATATGTTCCGTGTGTTGTACCTAAACCCGGATTGATCATTTTGTGTCCTTTTTATAAATTAATGAGTAAATTTAATTCGCTATTCACGTGACTAAACTTCTATTCCTTCGTTTTTAAAATAAAACATATTTTGATATTTGATCTTAGTTATAAATATAAGACATAATTTTTATATCTGTCAATATTTTCTTAAATTACCTTTATTGACATTTCCTCAACAATAATCAAAGAGGAGAAGGGGATGGAAGAGAATTAAAGAAAATAATTAGCGTGTTTAGAATATACATGTTATATTAATTAATTTAATTAACTTCATTAATCAAATTAAATTAACTAAATATATTTTATATTAAAAATTAGAGGGAATATCATTTATCTCCGGATGTGGCTGAGGTATACCGCACTCGTCTCCTTATTGATTCCACCTTTAATTTTCTGCAGCCACTTGTTTTTGTCATTTGCCTCTTCACAAGTCCTGTCCCTATATTTTGCCCACATAATCAAGTGGAGGCCATCAAACATTTATGTTATTGTGTAGCGGTAATAAGTCTATGGTATTTTTCAATAAAAATAACATTAGTCGTGTCGTCTGACTTTAAGAAATGAGTATATGCTCATGTGTTGGTATAAGTCAAGCTCCTGGGATATTTGTTTTTGGCGAGATATCACAAGGTCAAGGGCGCGCGAGCGCGCGCTCAATGAGAAAAACTTGCCGGCAACGCAGCGATTGTCCCACACCTAATAATGTCGCTGGAATATATATACTCCTATATTTTAGATATAAGATAGAGTTAATTTTTTTTTTAGAGATTAAAAAAATTAAATAAATTACTTAATCATATCATATGTTATATATCAGTTTATATATTAGGTAAAATAGTTAAAAAAACGATAAATATAAATATTTTAATTAAAAGCTTTGTGTTGTTATTCTGAAGTGGGCGAGAATGAGGGCTGAAGGGCAAAATCGTCTTTTGGTTCCCCCGCACTGTTCATCTGTACTGACAAGGTATTGATCCGAAATTTTGGATTTCAGAGTACTGAATAGGGATTTTACTATTTCGGAGGTATTTTTCTAGGATTTTCCCTAGTTTCAAAGCCTGCTCCATACTTAAATTGCTGTATTATATATATATATATATATATTGGTACATAAAATGGTAGGCAAGTAGGCACACCACTCTGGGGATTAGAGCTGAACATGGTTTCTCCCCTCTCCATCAAATTGACTATAGGATCGATCCCTCGCCCTTTGGATAACCGAGGGGCCTGAGACCTAGTCAGCCTCCATTAGACCAAACCTTGATGGATTTGCTGTATTATATTATGAACAGCTTGTAGGGCGAAACTTTCTAGTTTGAGATTGCGAATAAGGATGAGGCAGTCCATGTGGGGGAGGCCTAACAAGGCATGCCCAATAATTGCCCAAAAACGCATTTGTTCGCACTTTCAGAATACTTAATTAGAGGAGCTGATGTGGCATTTTTGACCTGGAATAAAGCCGCAACTCCCTCCAATACCAGCAGATCCGAAAAAAGTGAACCGACCTAGCAGTAAATCCAAAAAAGGTAGATTGACCTATCAGCAAATCCGAAAAAAACTAACACATTAGATGGGTAGATCCAAAATAAGCCGAACCAACTCACCAGATCCCAGAAGCAGCATTATAAATAGGGATAGTTAGGCCAAAAAAGGAGACGTCCATCTTTTCTGCTTACTTATTATTCCCATGCTCTTCTTCAATTTTATTGCCCTATGTTCATTTTTTAAATATCAATTAATTCATCTTTTATTCTTTATCGGTAGTTTCTCAATCATGTTGTACTTTCTATTTTATATCATACTAGAATTCTACATTGTCGGTGATGACCCCTATAAAATCTTTCATACCGAGTTTTGGTTCTACACAGCTCATAAGGTTTTTTTTTTTTCCACCTTTAGGCCTCCTTTTAAATCAAATACATTTTTGGCAGTAGTCTATCTGGCGGTTTCAAAATTTATTTCCTGGGAATAATTTGACAATATGAATTGCTTGGATTTTTTACATGTGTAAATAATCTGTTCTACTTGAAATGAAACAAAACCATGATCAGTGGTGCACGTAAGTGCTGGTGAAAATATATATATACATATATATATATATATATATATATATTCACGAGACAGTGACGACACCATTATATAACTTCAGGTAATGATTAAACCCCATCAGACTCCAAGAGATGCTTAAATATTATTATATTATACCATATGACAACACATAGTACATTTCGAAAGCAACAAAACTATATTACTCATCATGTAAGAACATAGAAAAGGCAGCATTAATTTAAGAGAAGATACTTATGATAAATTCTATATATCCATTTAGTCAAATTCTCTAATTATATATGTGATCATATATCCTATTTTAGAATTATTAATATTAACTATAAATCCAAATGAGAGAGAAAAACACATCTTCATGTGTGATTGAAGAACCTAATATAATGGATGTAAGAAATTTGATGTAAGTATGGTCTTAATTTTAGGGTCTGTTTGGTTCAACGGAGGGGAAAGAAGGGAGGGAAGGGGGGTTTCATTTGGATTGATGGGGAGGGGAGATAAAATATTTTCATATGGACAAATTTATATTTATTTTATTTAAGTCATTTTTTGAATTTTGTAGAATGTTTAATAATAATATAAAATTATAATTATTAAATTGAATCATTATAACTTTCATAGGCATAATAGTCATGCCATGCCAAAATATTAAAGTGAGGTTGGGGATGAAGAAGAAAGTCAGAAGGATATCATAGAAATATTAAAAACTTTCATGGGCATAATAGTCACACTATGCCAAAATATTACTTCTCCCCTCCAAATCCCCCCATTTTTTGAGGAGAGGGGAGGGGAAATTTCAAAAAATTAGCCCTCCCCTCCAATCCCAATTTAGCTGGAGGGAAGGGGATGAGAGGGGATGAAAAATGAGTTTATCCTCTTATTTGGTTTGAAAATTTGGAGGGGAGGGGAGCCAAAATATGGGCTTTCAATCCCCCCTTCCCTCTTTTTTGTTCCCTCTAAATTGGGATGTTTTGGAAGGAAGCAAAATATTGTAACTAATTTGCCCCCCATTACTTTTTGATATTCCCATTGATACCCCTCACGAAAAAAATAAAAACAAGCTCTGGAGTCCAGGTGTCCAATCCTCCTACCTAATCGTGCACAGCTTAACTAGAGCTCTGTGCTGCTCACCGCTGAAATTGTTTCCAACATTTTGCCCTGAAACTGTTTCCTTTGCATGTTCTATGGACCTTCTGTAAATGTTTCAGTTTATTGCTGAAGCACAATCTCTTTTCCAAATTTGATATTTCCAATAGCTTTTGTACTAATTTTCTATTGCATTATTTTATCAGTCTAAACCTAAAGCAGTTCTACAGAGAATTTTTATTTCAAAAAAACTTATTTAAAGTATTCATATAAACAAAAAAAAAATGTAAGCTAACATATAAGGGTAAAACGATAAATTAGTTATTATCTTCTCTCCCATCTCCTCTTGAACCAAACTGTACTAAACTGAAACTTAAGTTATATTTATGAAATGTACAAGTGCCTATTTATATACAATTAGTACAATATGAAACCATCTACAATTAGTTCAATCTTCTACGCTTCATCACATTCTTCTTAGTGGTGGACGATATTACTGACGAAGGGAGATATTGTCGTGGACTTGGAAGATACTCCAAACGGCCTTTGACTTCTAACACTCCCCCTCAAGTTGGAGCATATATATTGATCATGCCCAACTTGTTACAAAGATATTGAACTCATGTTCTATTTAAGGCTTTTGTCAGAAGATCTACCAATTGGTCGTCGGATCATATGTGCCCCGTAGATACAATATTTTCTTTGATCTTATCACGAATAAAATGACAGTCAATCTCAATATGTTTTGTTCATTCATAGAACAGAGAGTTCGATGCTATATGAAATGTTGCTTTATTGTCACACCATAATTTTGCATATAATGTTGTAGTGACACCAATTTCCTTCAAGAGTTGAAATACCCACACAATTTCTTGTACTGACTATGACATGACTCTGTATTCTGCTTCTGCACTTGATTTTGACACAAATCCTTGCTTCTTGCTTCTCCAAGATATCAATTTTCCAGCAACAAACAAACAGTAACCCGTAGTGAATTGTTTTGTGGCCTTAGATTCTGCATGATCCGCATCACAAAAACACTCAACTTTAGTGTACCCATAATCTGTATAAAGAATACCAAAACCCGAAGAACCTTTCAAATAATACAAGATATGTTCTAAAGCTTCCCATTATGCCACCGTTGGTGATGTCATGAATTGGTTGAGCCTACTGACTGAGAAGGTTATATCAGGATGAGTTGTTGTCAGATAATTCAACTTACCAATGAGTCGTCTATATCTCTCAGGAAATGGAAACGGCTTCAATTTCTCTAGATCAATTTTCTTCTTCAAATCATCAGGAAGCTCATCAAACATACTAGCATCAAGATCTATGAAGGAATTCAAAATCATGGGAATATTTCTTGGTGCAACTCCAAGCTTTCCAGTCTCTTTTAAGATATCGAGAATATATATTTCCTTTGAGTTAAAAGAATACCTTTCTTGCTTCTCAAAACTTCAATACCAAGAAAGTACTTTAATGACCCCAAATCTTTTGTCTGAAAATGAGAATTCAAGAAGACTTTAAGTTTTGAGATCCCTGAAATGTTGCTCCCTGTAATCACAATATCATCATCATACACTACTAGAAAAATCATGCCTACATCAGATTGCTGGTAGAACACAGAGTGATCACACTTGCTTTGACTTAATCCAAACTTCTTGACTACATCACAGAATCTATCAAACCAAGCACGGGGGCTTTGCTTTAGGCCATACAATGACTTCCGGAGATAGCACACTTACTTATTCTCCCCCTGAGCAACGAACCCTAATGGTTGCTCCATATAAACCTCTTTAAGAAGATCATCATTAAAAAATGTATTCTTAACATCCAACTGATGTAAATCCCAATGATATGTAGCAACTAAGGAGATTAGAAGATGAACGGAGGTTAGCTTAGCCACATGAGAGAAAGTCTTTGAATAATCAATACCATAAGTTTGTGCATATCCTTTGGCAACAAGACAAGCTTTTAACCGTTCTAAAGAACTGTCAGCCTTAGTTTTAAAAACAAACATCCATTTACATCTAATGGCTTTCTTCCCAGGAGGTAGATTAACAAGAGACCAGGTATCAACTTGTTCAAGGGCCATAAGTTCTTCTTCCATTGTTGTACTCCAACCAGGATGTGTCAAGGCTTGGTGAAGGGTAGTTGGGGTGGAGATGGAATCAATTGTGGCCACAAGCGAAGAGGAAGTAGGTGATAAATTCTGGTAAGACACAAATGAGGATATAGGATAAGTACAGTCAACATATCTTCAGGGAGGACAATGAGGACAGGTACCTTTTTGGAGTGTAATAGGTAGGTTGGGAGAGGGATCAATAGCAAAATCAGAGGTAATTGGGCCAGGGACTGCAATGGAAGGATATGGAAAATCAGGAACAGAAACCAAGGAGTTATGGCCAGAATCCGTTGAAGAAGCAGTGAATGGTGACGGCAAAACATTGGTAGCATCAGCATCATTGATGATATCAGGTTCTGGAATAGGAGCCTGTACTAGAAAGAGTAGGGCATGATAAACCAGGACACCATCGGACTTAATAATGACAGATAGAGACCCAGAGGAGGTTGAAGATGTGAAGAAAGAAGAATACTTATGAAAGTACACATCAATGGACACAAGATAACAACGGAGATCGGGAGAGTAACACTGATAACCTTTTTGAACTCTATAATAGCTAAGAAAAACACATCTTAAGGACTTTGGATCAAGTTTACTAACACTAGGACGGGTATCCCGAACAAAACAGACACAGCCAAAGATTTTAGGATCAACAGGAAACAACTTAGTGGTAGGAAATAGAACTGAATACGAAATATCCCTACTAAGAATGGCTGAAGGCATACGATTGATGAGAAAACATACAGTAGATACAGCATCAGCCCAAAAAATTTTAGGGACTAAGGAATGAAACATGAGGGCTCAGGCAGTTTCTAAAATATGTTGGTTTTTTCTTTCAGCAACACCATTTTGAGCTGGGGTACCAACACAAGAAGATTGATGAAGAATACCATGACTTTGCATGTAGTTGGTGAATAGGGCGGAAAAATATTCTTTTGCATTATCACTTCTAAGATTTTCACAGGAGTGTTAAACTGGGTTTAAATTTTAGCACAGAAATTATGAAAATGAGTAAACAATTTAGAACGTTGTTTCATTAAGTAAAGCCAAGTTGTTCAGGAAAAATCATCAACCAAAGTTATAAAATAACGATAACCAGTATAGGATATAACTGAACAAGGACCCCAAATATCAGAATGTATTAACTCAAATGGGGACGCAACCCTTTTATTGACCCGAGGTGTCAAATGAACACGATGGTGTTTGGCAAACTGACATGACTTACAATCTAAAGTAGACACAGAAGAAAACTGAGGATACAATTTTCAGAGAGACGATAAAAACCTTTACAGACTTCATAAACCCGAGTAATATTGCCTTTTCCAGAAAACATAAATTCAAGATAACTCATGATTTCTTTTATAGTATTACAATGATTGATAGAAGATAGAATTCGTGATTCAATAGAATTTCGAATTTGAAATAGAAGTCGAGCATCTGCTCGTTGTCAGGCCAAAAGTTTTGTTTCGTCACCAGAATGAGAATTCTCAGTTAAATGAGTTTCCATCTCATGACCAAAATATATACTTTAACAGTTTTGTTACAATCACTATAATTTGTCTAGTTCAACTGTGAAGCAGTAATCTTAGCAGATATAGGCAACATATCAGAATTCTTAGAGTCGGTCATGTAGAATAACTAACCACAACAGCAATAGATCTTAGAATAAGTCCAAAAGTCACAGAATTCTGAAAAATAAAATGCCAACAATACACAAATGTCCAAACAAGTCCCAAAGTCACAATCCAAAGTCACAAGATGCCAAAGATACTTAATTCACAAAATAGAAGGTGCCAATGTCACAGTGTGACCAAATGGAATAATTCCAATAAAGAGAGCCTATTTGTTCCAATAAGGATAAGCTTGGTCTAGGAACTCAATGAGGTGAAATTAGAAGGAATACTTCCAAAAAAGAAAACTACAAAGGATTATGGCATAAGTAAATTTCGAGTGATACCCGTTAGTCTAGAGTCAAAATTGGAGTACACAGCTGCCAGGAATGGAACAAGCTCGAAGAATCGATCAAGACGCACTTGGAACGTGATGGAAAATGTCGTCAGAAAGTGTCCTACGCGCCGGCGCATGGTCGAGACACCAACGGAGATGGAGGTGTGTAATGGTGCATGCACCATCATAACTAGATGGCACCAACTGAGCTTTGTCGATCGGTGGCCGGAGAACATGTCTGAGCATCGCGTGTCGTCAGTAGAGGTGCTGGCAAAGACAGATCTGAAACTTGAACAGAAACACGTTGGCCGGAAAAAATGGAGTACTCACCGAAAGACAGAAACTATTTCTAAAGTTACACAGGCTCTGGTACCATGTATTAAACTGAAACTTAAGTTATATTTATGAATGTACAAGTGCCTATTTATATACAATTAGTACAATATGAAACCATCTACAATTAGTTTAATCTTCTACACTTCATCACATTCTTCTTGACGGTGGACAATATTACTGACGAAGGGAGATATTGTTGTGGATTTGGAAGATACTCCTAACGGTCTTTGACTTCTAACACAAACAAATAATTATTAAAAAAAAAATTTCCCTTCATTCCCCTCCAACTAAACCAAACAAAGTGACTATTTATCCTATCCTTCCATCCTCTCTCCTTCCATCCCTCCCTTTAAACCAAACATGTTCTAAAGGGTCGGGAGGAGGTATTAGAGGGAGTAGGTAAACCCCACAGCCCCTAACGTAGAAGGCCATCATCAATATTGTCGCGCTTCGCTTAAAACTGTTGCCAAATTTAGCCAAACAGAAGGTGTGAAACTGATCCCAATGAAGTTCATTTCTGCAATATGACTCGTTTCAATCAATGGATCAGCTTTTACTTCCACCATTATATGGTCCCGCACATCTCTATCTCTTAATAATTACTCTTCTCGTCCTTCCTTCTTAATTAGCCTCTCCCTTCCACGTTGAAACAATTAAAACCCTAATTCATATACAGTCATTGTTGGAGGCATCACAGTTCAAGAAAAATATCCTCCTCTGGGTCTTCATCTCCAATCCCTATATACACTAATCCCATCCCTATGATATGGCATAATAAGCAATGAATAAACTCCCTCCTCGGCAGTACAACATATAGACGATGCTTTTCAAGCATTAAATATTACAACAGGAAGCACTTTCTTCTAGATTTTCATATCTAAATCAACGATATTTCATCAGTGCTCACTTTAAACAATAAAATATACATGAAATCACCGTTTAATTCATCGATCTTTGTCACTGATCAGGGGATATGTGTCCCAGGAATGAGCGAGGTTGAGAGAGGAAGGTAATCATCAGATCTTGGAATATTTGATCAGATATAAAGGATATATTTGTGTGTGGGTCTTCTTCTGTTGGATAGTCAAGAATGGAGTAGATGGATGAGTTTGGCAAGAAATTAAAAGACCTTCACGATATAGAAGCATGCGAAGCTCTAACCCATTATGCTTTAAATATAATGCTTATTGCCTAACACGTTAGATCCGAGTAAATTAACTCGACCAATAAATTAAGCCACTCCCCCATTGTTTCCTCTATCCAGTGTATATTTTAATAACAGCAGAAGGGAATAAAGTGTTATCTATATAATATCTGTATATAACAATTATATATGTATGGTCGTATGGAGGAGGATATGGTGGATATTATTCTTGCACGGGACCAAGAGGAATGTTTTTGGGGCCTAGGGTATTCAAATCCGGAACCGGGACCGGGATCCCCCACTCCCGGTAATCTCGGGCAGGACTCGGATCAAACCGGGAATCCTGGTTTTTTTTAAAAAAATTAAATTTAAAATATATTATTATATTAGTTAGATTTTCTATAATTTAGTGTTTAAAGTACTTATTTAACACCTAATAAAGCCATTATAATCATACAAATTGATCTAGAATTGAAGAATAATATTTTATTATTATTATTATGGTCAACTTCATCATTTTTGTTATTATTTTTATACATTATATAGTAGGATTAGTATCACGATATATACAATTTAACTCTTACTAAATATGTGATACATATTTTATCAAATGATAACTTAAATTATGAGATAAAAAATACAAAAATAAAATAATAACTTAGTTTTTAAGAAAAAAATTAAAAAAACCGGGACCGGGACCGGGACCACAAGGTGTGTGACCAGTCCCGGGTTCAATAGATCCTGATCTCGGTCCCGACCGGGACGGAAAATTCCCGAAATTAAGATGTCTGGGACCGGGACCGAACAACCGGGATCGAGATATTTTGAGCACCCTTAATGGGGCCCTATAGGTGGAAAAAGAGGAGACGAAAGTCAAGCTCCCAACTTTAATTATGGCTTTCTTTCAACATAAGAAAGAAAAAGGAGAAGGAAGCCCCCCATGTGGGGGATGGATAAATGGAGTGAATTAAAATTAATGATAGTCTACGCAAAATGCAACAAAATGCGGTTTATGATATATATGACCATTCTTCCAACAACACAACAAGCAATACATGAACCATGCAGGCCTCGTAACTCTCATGGACACCCACTTTCTTGTTCATTTTTCGCATTGGCTTTTACATTTCTTCTGATGATATATATATACCCATCTTGTTCTCTCCATTTTAATCAGTAATCGCTCGCAGACGAGCAAGAAGAATATAATACCAGTACTTGGCTTCCGAATTTGCTTTCTTGGTCAAGGTGCTATTTGATAGGGGCTAGGGTTAATAATAAAGTAGTGGAGTATATGCTTAATTACTAATTTAATGATAGCCATTCTTAATCTGATCTTAGTGGCTGGCTAATTCACAAAGACTGCTTTATTTATGGGCGGAAAGAATCTGTGAGAACAAGACGTTACTGATTTAGATCTGACAATACTTGTGACCGACCAGTTGGCGAGCAAAAATAAATAAAAACGAGAGGGGCTGGGGAAAAAAGAAAAGAAAAGGGACAGATAGGTAGACAACTTTTGCTGTGTAAAGGATTTGACACCCATCATTCCAAACTCACTTTTATGTCGAGGTTTTAATTTTAAATCCCATAAATAAATATCACCGCCAAATTCAACCACACATACGCATGATATATATATATATATATATCCCTTTTGCGAGTTCGATTAATTACCATATTAGTGTGATTAACTCGCGCGCGGACCTTGACGTGACTGAAATTCAGCTTACATATATATGACCGACTACTTTTTTTTTGCCATTATATATGACCGACTACTATTTCTTCGTACCCGACAACAAAGAACAGCAGTTTACGTGCGTACAATGACGTGCTGAGGGTAAACCATGGTGGAACTGTTTGTGCAAATTGTGAGTAAGAAGATCTGGTATAACAGTATCAAGAGCTATATATAGTTATCCTTATATATTTTACTACTTATAATTAAGCTCAAAATTGAAGACCAAATTTTGACATCCTGGAACTAGCTAGGTAGAACCTGAAAAGAATTCGAGTTTCAGCATGCAACCACATGACCACGAACTTGGGGTTTAAAATGCGAAGAAAATAAAAACGGATGAAAGTGGGGAAAGAACAATTAATTATAAGAAGAGAGATCTTCACCAGAAATGAAATGGATTAAAGAACCATAAACAGAAGTCATAATATACCCTATTTATGTTAGTGGTTCGGAATATGATCAATTCAAACAGTTGCTCACCAAATTTTCAGGGGAAAAGAAAAGGAAGAAGATGATGATGAAGCAGCAGCTAGAAACCAAATTGAACCCCCCTTGGTTTTTTTGCCTTTTCATATATATAACTTTCTCCTCCAATAATAATAATAATAATATTTTTAATTACCAGGATCCTCCACCTAACATGCCATTCCAAAACCCAGTTGAATCCACATGGCTTCTATTGTGCTCAAAATGATCAGTACTACTTGCAACACCTTGCTTCAAATCCTCAGTAGGAAACAACAACCTCGCACCATCATCGCCCTCGTGCATCCCAGAAATACCTCCGTACCCATTATTTGCAAACCCTTCAAGACTGAAACTAAGCACAGCTGGAGGAGGCTTCAAATCTTGCAAATTAGGAAACCCACTTGAATTATACATTGTTGAAGCGGAAGAATCCGACGCGGACGTCATAGGCATCAAAGAACACAAAGTCCTTGACGACGGAATTCCAGTTTTCAGAAGCTCCATGGAGGATAACTGATCATGGTGAAGAGAAGCTGTAGTTGTAGTCTTGTCTTGGGTACTAAAAGGAACCTCCATAAATTTGGATATGCTATTGTTATAGTCCTGATCGGGCGGCGGCGGCGGCGGCGGGCATGCTAAGTTAAGATCTTGGCCTTGCTGGATCTTGGGGTTCAGATCAGGAAGCTTCTTTGAACAAGTTGTTGAAGATCGCTTGTTCTTCCGGGAGCCTCCTCCGACGGGAACATTTCTGAGGGACCCACCTTCCGTCCAGTACCTTCTACAAGTCTTGCAGAAGTATCTTGGCTGAGAGAGGCTATAGTTATTGTAGTAGCAGAACTTAGTGTTGGTTGAATTGCACCTTGGGCAGTTCAAAGCTTGATCTTTCTGAGGCCTTACCTTCCTTTCGCTCATACCAGGAGGAGGAGCCTTTGGAATTGAATTACCTTCCACCACAGGCTGTTTAACCACTCCAATCCCCTGAAATATAATGTTCATACAAAATTTACAACCAACAAGACGATCAACGCTGCTCCTTTATAAAGGGATTTAATTTACAAGTATCAATACAAACAAACTTATTAGCTTTTTCTTTGGGTCCTTTTATCAGATGGTGGAAAGGTAGAGAAAAAAAGGGAAGAAAGAGGAAGGTGGAGTACTTCCAATAATAACCAAAAGATCTTAAAAAGATTAGCAGCAAAAAATTGAATTTAGTGGGGAGACTGATGAGCCTGCAACATGTATATGATGTCCTGAGAATTGAAAAGTGGATGATAAAAGTGAACTTCACCCATCAGAACACATGGGAATTAATTATATATAATCGAGAGAAATTACAGAACCCAAAGCATATGTATCTTTAAATTGAGATTATTCACAGAAGAAAATTGATATGAGAAGAGAGCAAAAGGGTTGTGGTGTACCTGTGCCCACTGAGCTGTGTCCATGGATTGAGGAATGAGAAAAAGCTATGGAGTGCTGAGAGATGGGAAAGACAGCCACTTTCTAGGGGTTGGGCGTCAAAAGCAGGCAAGTGTGAAAAGCTTTGAGGGTTGGGGGATATAGTGGTGGTTCCATGTGTTGCCCACTAGCTCCCTCTATTTACTTAGGGGTATGATAGGCTTTTCAAATATGTGACTGTTTGACACTTATGCGAAATTTTGAATACATGGCTGCCTACATGCTTATATATAATTCAATTCTAATAATTAAAGTATCTTCCATAATCTTCCTTTGACGTTTTTTGACTCTGCATGCTCTCTGAATTTAGTCTGTTAATTCTTCCATGACTACGACAGAGAATGCGCCGTGTCGTTGAATCTTCGGTTTGGTAGGCACGTACTCATATCTACAGTGCAGTTAATTTTTTTTTAGTTTTACATATAATTTTTATGCTAGTATTTTGTATTATTCATTCTTACTCCGTCCTTGTCGTTTATAAACCCAATCCTTTTCGCAGTCTTTAATTAATTATCATAATACCCTGACCTCAATAATTTGTCTGAGATATTTATTATTTTTTCTTAAATATTCTTTGTTTTCATATATTTCCTAAGTTCTCTAAAACATTATCTCTAGCTTGACACATTTAGTGAATCTTATATCCAGGATAATTCTGAAAATTCATCAACTTTTTGTGTTAACTCTGTGAACGTTAACTTAATCTACTTGAAGTTATTAATAATTAATTATAATAAAATAATGAGAGGCTTTATTTATACATCGACAGATTGAAAATAACACTCACTAATTTGTTATCCAAGCCATGCGACTGAGATAGGAAGCAGAAGTAGGCAAGCGGGGGCTCTTCCTATGTGATTAAATTAAGGCATGATATGATGTCGAAAAAAAAATATATAAGTGAGTTTAGTGTATGGTTCGTTTAATCGGTGATGTATGTGGTGGATGAAATAATTAAACCTGTAAACCAATGACACAAAACTCCTTTAAGGTTTTTCTCAATCGTGACGTTATGATTTAGAACTTTCTATCCCCGTGGGTATACTGTGTGTGAGAGAGTTATGAGAGAAAGGGGTTGAGTGATGAAGTGGGTGCATGTGGCAAGAATAAAATTGTGGAATTAATGGAAAGCGAAAGTAGTAATAAGGGTATGGAAAAAGAAAAGGCAGGAGAATAAGAGGGACGGCCAGAAAGGGCTCCAGTACTGCAAGTAACCACAAAAATGAAACACAAAATGAGAATATAATCCAATCAACCGATACAATTTGGCGCATGCATATATATAAATCTCTGTAGACATATTAATACGTATGCGTTACTAGCTATATGTGTATAAATCGAATCCATTTTGTTAGATACAGAGATGGCGTGTGATGGTATGTTTAGGTGGCGTGAACAAGAATATGCTCCATTATGTTGTGGGCATCACAACACACAAACCACACCTCTTCTCGTAATCAAAACTTGAGCATTCAATCTATTCTTACTATACTCCATCGCTTCATCAGAAAACTACCTCCCCTGAATTTTGCTCCTTCGGTTGCACTACATACTAGGTTATACCTTTAGAACCAGCGGATAGTGTTACTTATGCAATGACTTTTGTTATTTATGAATTATCGTGCGCATCAAAAGCATTGATCTGGATGCATGCAATATTTGTGCTAACAACTCTCCTTTTTGTAACTGCTGTATCCAAACAAAATAAATAAGGCTGCCTTTATTTCCTGGGACCCGAGAAGCAAACAGGATCTACCATGTCTTATCCATAAAGCATGTATAATCACAAGCAGGTTATTTTATATGTTGACTTGTCTGACCATTTGCTGGTTGTTGAGTTTTTATTTTTTATATACATCCAATCACATGCCTGGTAGCCAGAAGGGGGGCGGTGGTAAAAGTAAAACTCTACCTGACTTATTTTGCCTAGGAGGATACTTATTTAAGAGTGAATGAAGAAATGATAGTGAATTGTATCAAAAAAAAGAAATGATAGTGAATTGAGGTTGAGCGAATGAGAGGGAGAGGGAGAAGCATTATGATGAGGAGGTCAAAGACGTGATGATGTTGAAGAGAAGCATAGGGTGGTGGTGGCATCATCAAAGCCGTCTAGCACGGTGCCTTTGTCCCCTCACTCCGTACCCCCATTTCCCATTCTTCTAGTGGGACACCCCCTCTCACCGCCTACCTCATGGCCCCTTCCAGTAGAAATCAAGGGTTTGCTCCATCAATGCTTAGAGTGTAAAGCATATTTACCCCTCCTAACAATGACTCTGTTTAGGGATTCAAACCTATGCTTAGCATCTCACCCAATAATTTGTTGTAGGGATAAGCAAAAAACCCGATGATCCAGGTAACTCGACTTGGTTTGGTGAAGAAAAAATTGGCCGGATGCAATTTGGGCAGACTAGACCATATTGGGCTTCTCGGGCCTAACCAAACTTCTGACCAAAGGCTCAGACACCTTGGTTTGGTCCAGTTTGCCCCGTGTTGTTTTTTTTATCCACCAGTACACTGCACACACTTGACTACAACCTCATACAGCTCACACCTTGCATTAGGGTTAATCATGGACCAGATTGGATCGGGTTAGGTCCTGACTCGAGGTCTGGTTTGTATAGTACCTCGGCCTGAACAAGACAGCTTGAGGTCCGGTCTGGTCCAGCACCAACCCAAGCTCGGGCTGAACCAGACCAATTCAGGCAGTCAAGTTTCTTTTATTTTTTTCCTTAATTTTTTTTATAATTTAAGCCTGTTAATACCATAACTGCATAACAATGTTTTGTAGTCTTAAACACATTAAACATAACAATCCATAACAATCAATTAAACACATTAAACCTAACAAAGTAACAAGTCTATCACATTACATACAAATGGAAAACAAATGATTGAGATCTAATTTCTTTTTCTTGAGCCTCTATTGTCATTCATTTGTCTCCTCCACCTTCAATGATACTTGATCCATCTAAAAAACAAATTGAATGTGTTAAGAAATTAGTAATAGAATTAAAATATGTAAACTTGAATAATGAGCAGATCATCTGATAGCAGAGTAATCAGTAATTGATTTAAAATAGCAACTACATTCTGCACAAAAGCCAGTAGGTTCAGTTCATCATGTCAGAAACAAAATATTTATCCATATTCTATATATTCATCCATACAAAGTAAGCCACTAAATTTCTTCCAAATCCGATGAGCTTTGTATATGTATTGAGGATTGTGTTTTTTTGTACATAAAAATAGCAAATTTAAGCATGAGAGTGAAGACACGAAGTGGAGAGCAAAACGAACACAGTGAAGACGAGAGTGGAGACAAAAAATTTAGAGATTCCAGAAATTTAGATAGAAAATCGACGAAGACAAAAAGCAAAGAACAGAGTTCAACTGAGCCCGACGGTTACTGTAAGCAAAGATCAGAGTTTGACTGAGTCTGACGGAGAGCATACAACATATCCAAGCATAAAGGAGAGATGATGAGCTGAGGAGAGGTGCTTGACGAAGACCGGAGAAGCCCAACAGAGATTGGACATGCAAGACGGCAAGAGACATGAGTGATTTCAGTGCTAGACCTAGGGTTCCACTTCCACTATTCCAAACTCAAGTAAGGCTTCCCACTTCTGTAGTTCTGCTAATCTTTCGCTGACTGAAGAATAGGGCTGAGGCATCTAGGCCGGTCTGAAGTGATTAAATGAAGAGTAGGCTTTTTGCTCAAAGCTTAGTATAGAAGTGTTCTGTCCAAAAGACGATTAAAAAAAATAAACTCGGGCTAGACCAAACCAATCCAAGAGGTCTGGGCCTTGGTCCAAAATCCATTCCAGCCCAATAAGACCAATCTAATATGGTTTGTCAAAACATGCTTTGGGCCCTTTTTTTTTATCAAACCGGTCGGGTCAGACCAGACAACTAGAACCACTAGACTTTTTGCTCATCCCTACCTCACACGCCACATAGTCACACAAGCTCATTGCTCAACTGTCATCCACCGTCCGCCACTCAAAATTTCAGAACCCATCTCCATTCTTCATTTCTTTATATTCGAATTAGGAAGTCAGAATAAAAGCCTGCAAAAGGAACCCCAGGTCACTCTCACTTAGACAGGGCGACGACACTCCCGAGTTCGCTCGTGTCTTCGGCGGTTCTCTTCCTCTTAGTGCCTCAGCTCTCTTCTAGGCGAATTTCTTCCTCTCGGTGGTCACCGAGAACTTCAGTGAGGTAAGTGTTGAAATACTTTTACTTGATTAAAATCTTTATGTTGCTGCACAGAGAGGGAGGGAGGGAGGGAGGGAGATATGATTCCCTCAATTGTGAATTAAAATTTTTGTGCGCAAAACTTGTTTATTTTCCTATTAATTCATTGGATCGATATTAGAGAAACAAAGCAAGCACCCTTTTATATGCTCTTGCTTGATACTCCCTCCGGTCCTAATTATAAGATAAAGTTGACTTTTTTGGAGAAATTAAGGAAGCCAATTAAATTACTTTAGAGTGTTTATATTTTTAGTATCCTTAGATTATATATTAGTTTATTAGTTAAATTAATTAGTTTGGAGAAAAAAATAAAAATAAAAATACTCTAAAGTAATTTAATTGGCTTCCTTAATTTATCCAAAAAAGTCAACTTTGTCTTATAATTAGGACCGGAGGGAGTACTAAACTAAAAACAGAAAACTAGTGGGAACTGTGTTTTTTGATCTTGTGGGTCTCAAAAAAGGCAAAAAAAACCAAATAGGTCCTGACTGCTGGACCAATCCAGGCAGTCCACTGGAGTTGGTCTGGTCCAGCCTGAGCTCGAACTAGTGCTAGACCAAACCAAATCTCGGGCTATCTTGTTCAACCCAAGATACTATCTAGACCAGACTTCGGGTTGAGGCCAAACCCGATCTGGTCTGGTCCATAATCAACCCTAGTTTGTTGGTATTTTTTTATTATTTAAACTCTCTTCCATTCCCTTATCTTTACCGCTCGTATGTTCAGCTAGTCTGGGCGCAATCATATACATCTAATCACCACTCTCAAATCAAATCATATTTGAAGTGATCATGTCATTAATCTTTTTCTATTTCTATAAAACACTGTACAAAAATATTCCCCTTCAACAACTATGTACTTGTTTGGAATAGCAGTTGTAGCAATTTTTCAATCGTGATTTACAGTACACGAGGTAAGTATATGAGAAGAATTTTATCTCGATTTACGTAAAAAGCAACTTATAATCAATCAAAACTTCATAGCAAACATGCCCTATAACACGCATGGTAATCGCAGTCCATGTTGTTTTTGTTTTTGTTCAAATTCGCAGTCCATATTCTTGTTTTTGCGGAAGGCCGGCTGGGTGAACAATCGAAACCGAAACATTATAACTAGAGTGATCATGCCCAGTTGCTCACACTAAAAGTAAACCCAAAGGGGATGCTATTCTGGGCTTCTTCTTAAACAAGGGAAAATAAATCTATTGGGCATCACAATTGTCGAGAAAAACATTCGGCCATCTAAAAGCCACAACACCAACTTGCCCTTATGCGTTTCGTTAGGCCCAAAAGCCCACAACGTGAGGAGTTTTATTTCCCGTCGCGCAACAATCTCTGGCGCCAAAACTGATTTTCGCGCTCTGAATCCCCCCCAACCCCCACCCAACAAAAAAAAAAGGGATTTCGCGCGAATGCAAATTAGCGCGCCAAAGAACTTCCAAAATGGCTTAAGGTCACCAGCTCAGCCTCTCCGTCATCCCTAAACATTTCTCGCATCTACTGCTCTGCTCATTGTATCGTCGACACCATCAATGTCGCTCCGACGAAGGACTCACGCTTTCAAACCGCCATCCAAGTCTACTTCAATCGGTCAATCGCTCGATTCCGATGACGTGTGCTGCGAAGAATGTGGATCCGGTCACTCGCCGGCCAAGTTGATTCTTTGCGACAAATGTGATCGAGGATACCACCTCTTCTGCCTCAGACCCATACTTGTTTCTGTGCCTAACGGCTCTTGGTTCTGCCCCTCTTGCTCTAAAATCAAGAAGCCAAAGTGTATGTTGCCTATATCTTTGTTCATTTCTATGTTGATTGAATGCTATTCGTACTTCATCGTCGAATAATGGATTTGCTTATTGCGTGGTTTGGATTGGATTATTCTGCTTTTTCCGGCCACTTTAACTTGCTTAGACTTCATTGGATACTTTACTTATTCGAATGGAGATCTATATTTACTGTTAGATCGGTGGTTTCATGGCAGCGGTTAGACATATGAAGTGAAACCAAGAAATTAGATTTAGGGATTTCCTTAGGTTTTTCTGCTGATTTGCTCAAATAAACCTAATTTACACTTTGAAAATCCGTTCATGTTCATTGGCTGAGATCGAAGATAATTTGAAACTTCAACATTACTTATGTGTTTGGAACAGCGATAAGAATATTTAAAAATAATTTTTTAATTGTGATTTATAGCATACGATGTAGTATGTGGTAGAGAGTAGTTTTTATCTCGATTTACGTAAAAAGCAGCTTATAAACTATCGACAATCCAAACATACACTATATCTCTTCTACTATTTCTTTGGACTATCTCAAGATTTGTTTGTCCCATTTTTCTTAGTATCTTCCCTGTACCAAAAAATTCTAACACTCTCCCGGTGAAAATGCAGCTTTTCCTCTAGTTCAGACAAAAATTATTGATTTCTTTCGCATACAACGATCGCCGCAAGCTACTCAAACATCCAGTCAAGGTAAATCGGAAAATCTATATATGTTCCGTTCCTCATACTACGCACCTAATTAAAAGGGAACACCAAAATCCTATGGAACGTTTGAGTCTAATTAATGTATAATTTCCGTGTTTCTTGAATTTTAGATATCCGAAAGAAACGAAAGCGAGCTACAAGCCTAGTGGTGTCGAAAAAGAAAAGAAAGCTGCTGCCATACTGCCCGAGTGAGGATCCTTCAAGGAGATTAGAACAGATGGCATCTCTGGCAACGGCATTGACGGCAACTAATACAGAATTCAGCGATGAGCTTACTTACATGATTGGAATGGCACCGAGATCAGCTAATCGTGCGTCTCTTGAAAAGGGTGGAATGCAGGTAACTTGATTGATCTTTGCTAATGGTACCAACAAGATACGGTGCAATACTAAAAAGATACTCAGTGAGTTTGACCCAATAAAATAAGTGGGTGTAACGTGCCTTCAATTTTTATGGTGAATGATTAGAGGAAGAGAAAATAATGAGCATCTGCATAATCAGCGCACTCATTTTGCTTCTGTTTGCTGAATCCTTGTGATTACACCATGAGGGTGCGTAACCAAAATTCAGCATTTACGAGTGCTGAGGACAAAAGTTTGGCAATTCAATGAAGTTTCTCTCTGTTTGTGAATCAGGTTTTGTCCAAAGAAGATACAGACACCTTGAACTTGTGCAAGAGTATGATGGAAAGAGGAGAATGTCCACCCCTCATGGTTGTTTTTGATCCTCAAGAAGGGTGTGTACCCATGTGAATTAAACATTGGGGTCTTGTCTTTCCCCCCTCCACATTTAGTTTGACTTTTTAGCTTCTCTTCACGCAGGTTCACTGTTGAGGCAGATAAATGGATAAGAGACTTAACAATAATTACAGAATATGTTGGAGATGTCGACTTCTTGAGAAAACGTGAAAATGACGACGGGGATAGCATGATGACACTTCTTTCCGCTTCTGATGCTTCAAAAACGTTAGTAATCTGTCCGGACAAACGAAGCAACATCGCACGGTTTATTAACGGCATCAACAATCACACACCGTAAGCTTGTTTTTCGTCCTTAATTTTATTGGGAGTAAAAGTAAGATGATTTTTAATGGAAAAGAAACTCAACATTGCGACTTTGATGCAGGGAAGGAAAGAAGAAGCAGAACTTAAAATGCGTGAGGTTCAACGTCAATGGGGAGGGGCGGGTTCTGCTGATTGCAAACAGAGACATATCAAAGGGGGAGAGATTGTACTATGACTACAACGGAAGCGAGCATGAGTATCCAACGGAACACTTCGTGTAATGTAAATGTTGATTTTTTCACCGCTTGTTGAACAATCCTAAAATGGGATATATAATACAAGCAATAGCAAGCTCCTCTCAAGTCTAACAAGGGGATTTGTATTCATTGGTTATGTTTCGTTTTACTTGGCCAAAAGTCAAGGAATTGAAAATCAAAGTGAGTCACGAGTATAAAAAATTATAAAAAATTCCTACAGTAAATTCTCCTGTAAAAAAGTTCTTAGGGATTATATTGTGATTAATTCTGGATGTAAATTTATTGGATTGCCCTTATTAATTAAAAACACAGACAGTAGTTTATTTTGACAACTGTATCTGCTTATTTTGACAGGTTTATTTTTTCACTTGAATAAGTTCTAAAATGATTAGTTAATATGCATATTTTCACAAACCTCTATCAATTTTTACAACTTCATAAGTTTATTTTAACAATTGCATCTGCCGATTTTGAGAAGTTCATTTTCACATTTGAACAAATTTTAAAATGACAAGTTAATGCGTCTATTTTCAAAAATTTCTCTGCCAATTTTGATAATTTTGTCAACTTATTTTGATAACTGCATTTGCTCATTTTGATAGATTTTAAAATGGTAAGTTAATGTGCCTATTTTAACAAACTTTTGTGCCAATTTTGACAATTGCATCTGCCTACTTTAACAACTTCATTTTCCCATTTAGACAAGTTTTAAAATGATAAGTTAATGTGCGTATTTTCACAAGTTTCTATACTAATTTTGACAACTTTGTCAGCTTATTTTGACAACTGCATCTATTTACTTTGACGAATTTATTTTTCCACTTTAACAAATTCTAAAATGGTAAGTTAATGTGTCTATTTTTACAAACCTCTATGTCAAGTTTGACAGCTTCGTTCACCTATTTTGACAACTGTATCTGCTTACTTTGTTAAATTCATTTTTCCACTTTAACAAGTTCTAAAATGGCAAGTTAATATGCCCTTTATCACAAACCTCTATACCAATTTTGACAGCTTCGTTTGCCTATTTTAATAAGTTCATTTTCTCTTTTAAATAAGTTCTAAAATGGCAAATTATTGTGCCAATGTTGATAATTGAATCTGCTTACTTTAAACTTGTTAAAGTTGGCAGATGCAGTTGTCCAAATGGGAAAGTGAATTTGTCAAAAGAGGAGAATACAATTGTCAAAATAGGCTGACGAAATTGTCAATACCCAACAGTGTGTTTTCAATTGTTATGGGATTTTTTTTTATAATTTTTTATGTCTTTGGGACCTCATTGTGATTTTCCCTTCTATTTTTGGTAGAAAATCAAATCATTACTCTAAAAGGAAAATAAAGCCCTCACGATTTTCTTTTAAAATGTTATATAAACATCATTAGTAATATGAATCTACTTATAAATATGATGATAATAGATGAAGTATTTCATTCAAAAAAGACAATTAGGTGGGGTGTTAGACAAGAATGTTAATTAGCTTTGAAAAGTTTATCCAACAACACAATAAATTATGAATTTTAAAAAATTTTATTTTGATTCATATATTGCAGCGCTTAGT
This sequence comes from Inga oerstediana, assembly GCA_963210345.1. NCBI lineage: Eukaryota > Viridiplantae > Streptophyta > Magnoliopsida > Fabales > Fabaceae > Inga > Inga oerstediana. The sequence continues at coordinate 1,680,049 of OY723405.1, forward strand.
TCAAAATTTTCCATTTCTGCGTGTGATGTATGGACAAAAGAATGGGAAAATAACGGAAATCTATAAGCCCAGTTTTGCAATAGCTGAAATGATTGTATTATTTTTTACCAAGTTCCTTTACATAAAAAAAGTTTTATTCACTTTAGACAAATGGGATAGTGTCTCCAGATCCTAAACGGATCCTTTTTTTTTTTGTTACATAAAACGGATCCTTACCATCACATGGTCTAACCAGATTTCCGTCTTTGGGCTTGGTTTGAGGTCCAAAAGAAAATGTTTGGGCTTTGTTCGACTTCGGTGGCCCGGTGTAGGTTTTCTATTAAATAAGATCAGTGTGGCAGTGCATGCCAACAACGGATCCGTGGCGCAATGGTAGCGCGTCTGACTCCAGATCAGAAGGTTGCGTGTTCGATTCACGTCGGGTTCAAATCCCCGATCCGTATGCTACCTATGGGATCTTTTTTGCCCGTTTCAGGATTCTAGGGCTTCACCAGAAACTGAGCACTACTTCGAAGAAGCCTCTGCCCACCAATGAATGAGTTGGCTCATGGCTACCTTTTCTTCTTGTTTTGTTTTTCAAATATTGACATAACCTCCAAACTATACAACAAAGAAATCCACGAAAGAGACATATAATATTTAAATTCAGAATCCAAAGTCAGTTGCGAATGAATAAAAGAGAGGCCTTTGGACACAAGTGAGAAAAGAGAGACGGTAGTGGATACTAAGATGTACAACAGCTACAACACCAAAATAACTCCGAACAAGTTCACTTTCTTTGTTGATCCTTTGATTCTAGGACCACCCTACCCTTGTCTATAGACAAGCATGTGCCTCTACACAACCTAAAATCTGCCAATACCTATACATATATAGCATGGTCCAGGAGCCCCACCCTCGCCGTCCGATTCTGATCAGACGATCAGAGCCAACAGTGGTCCCACACTAACCCCTATGCAATCATGTGGTCCTATGATACGTACGAACTGCACAGAAAACTGTGTACCTTTCACTTAAGGTGCTACGAGGTCCAGCCAACACTAGCTTTTTCCTCGCCACCCCTAGTTTCTTAGCAGGCACGACTATGTATGTGAGCATGGCAGGCCCTTTTTTCCCTCTGATGAAGGTAATTTGGAGTGCATTTTTGGGACCATTAATTTGTACATTCATTGCTCTCAGACAAGTGATAGTAACCACTGTTTGAAGTACATGATTACATCTATGTCCCATTGATGTGAGTTTAGTTTGGCACAGAAAACATACACCGAATCGTTTTATAGTTTGGCATTATATATATATACTGATATGCATATATCTTCCAAAAGATGAACCATGCAAAATGTCTGGCTCTTTATAATTATCAGCTTCAGTGTCATTTGTGTTTACGTTGGGCATCATACTAAGAAGTCAATGCATGTAAGTGGGCGCTAATTAATCATCCCAAGATTATTATGGTGCAACTTCTTTTTTTCTTCAAGGCACAGTTCTCCAATACAGTGTTTATTTGAGATAGTTTATTTTTTATTTATAAATATTTATATATCGTAATTTATAGTATACGGAGTAAATATATGAAAAGAGTTTTATCTCGACTTATGTAATAAACACTTGTCAAAAAATAAACTATCCTAAATTCCCGCACAATCTATTAATGTATATCGCTTATATCCCCTCTCTCTCACTCTCTCTCTCTGTTTTATATATGACTGGCTTGCACATTCCGGTATATGAATCAGGCCTAAAAAAAGCCCATACACAATACTTTTGGTTCATCTTTTTCTCTACCCTCCTTTCGAGAGACATGCTTTTTCAGAAGAAATATAATGAGAGAGAGAGACATCTGTAGCCGTTTGTAATTTTTGTCATAAAAGCACATGTTTACACCGCAGCTACAGTAGTTTTCTCACGAAAAGTAAAATATACAGAGAGAATAATTAAGGAGGAGAGGAAGGGATGGGTTGAGTGAATAGTGAAAAAGGTGGTGAGTGGATGCCCATATTTTGGAATAAATGAAGGCTATGCAGAGAGAAATGGCAACACCCCAAAAAGCCCCACCACTTGCCACTTCCCTTTACAGTAATTGTAATTCCCACAAGACAACCACCTTGTTTTCTGCTACCGTGTCTCCTCTCTCCAACGCCCACTCTTCACTTCATATTCATTATTCAAACACACCCCTATATATCTCCATTATTTTCATTCATCCCCCAATTAATATATATATATATATCCTCATTTCTAATTTCATGTTGGTTTATTAGTATTGTACTTATAATAAAGATACAGAGATTAGAGATGGGCATGGTCATGATGATAAAAGTAGTGCGTGGTGTATATATTGGAACTTAGCAGCTAGCAAGGAAGGCATCTGCTTGTCCTGTGCGGCGAAAATAATTTCAATCATCTTGCATTAACCTGTTACGTTGAACCCCACATGTGTTATTTGGACATTAAGGCCCTTTCTCGTACCTACCTTTTTTTTTAAATTCTATTTATTATTCACGCCCCCTTTGAGATATACAAACGTGTCTTTCTGCAGCAAATTATTGATGCTGATGATTTTGTCGTTAGCTGTGGTCTGTGGAGCTCATCATCTCCTTTCATTTTTATTTCTCAATTCAATTCATATACAGCCCCAACACAAATGACATCATCTTGTCATCTTCTCAATCAGATTCAGATGCCCTTCTATATATTTTGCTTCAAAAATGGACATATTCTGATGCCATATATATATACATAGGTGGATATATAATTTCAACCTGCTCCTTTATCACTGTTTAATCATTGTTGTTCCCATTTAATATTTCTCAGTTATTAAAAATACATTATTTTCAGGTCTGTTTTGATCTGAGATTGGAAGTGAGCTATATTTAAATTAGCTAGATAACGTCAATTCAACAGAATATAAATTAAAATTGTATTGACGGGGTAAAATGGTGTATGTGCTATATATAGATATATATAGAATAATACTCGCATAGTAGCGTTTACGAAATGAAGTGTGGTTGGGGATGAAAATGATAGTGGCTTTTGAGAAAGGAAGAGAAAAGAGTGAATAAGGACGAGGGGTTATTGTTAAAGTGAAAGTGAAAATATTGATAGGACGGAGGGGCATTGAGTTGTCGGCCAGAGACACATCAACAGAGAAACAACATTAGTATAATCAATACTGTGTGGTGGGTTTGCAACTAATCACCAACAGATTAGTCTCCTCATTTACATATAATCAGTGATTGATTTTTATATTATGTCGGCTCTGCCTGGGCTCTTTCGTGCATCCGGTAATTTGTGCATTTATTCCCGTCTTCATCAATTATTACTCCCCACTCCTCATCTCATCATCATTATCGTTTTTAATCCATTCATTCATTAATTTGCCTTGATTGGCAATATATCATTATTTTTGTTCCATTAACAAAATAATTGTGTATGTTTGGGAACATTTATTTTTTAGATATAAATGCTTATTACGTAATCTGAGATAAAACTCCTTTCACATACTTACCTCGTATACTGTAAATCACGATTTATAAATATTTATTATCAAAAAAATAAGCTATTCCAAACAAGTCAAATGGGTCCTGTAATAAGTGCTTAATTAGAATTTTCTGGTTCATCCTTCATCACTGACTGCGGCTAATGATTAATTACATAAAATCGAAACTATGGGCAATATATTCGCGTTGTGTTGCATTGATAAATTTAGCTTATTAATAAGCATATAAGGGTGGCTAAAAAAATCACAAGTATGATTATTAGGTGGTAATTGGATTGTTTGCGCGAATGATGGATAATGAAGCGGAGACGTAAATTAGGGAAAGGAATGCATGAGAGTTAGAGCATGAACCAGATTAGTTTAAGGGAAGAGAACAGGAATATTCATGAACGTAACTACTATGCGGGGAAATTATTAATTAAAAGGAGTAATTAAGCTCCGATTATTATATATATGCATGGGAGCTTTGGAATAAATAATCACATGAACAAAACCAGGCTAGCCACTGTTGTGTGCGTGTGATATTTAATTATTTATTTATATAATATGGCAACCGAGAATCATTGGTGGATGATTATGATCAGATTGCGTCCACGGGCAATTTCATCTACATATAGACAAATATAGAAAAAAAAATTAAATTCTGTTTTTGCATGAAGCTAGCAAATTAAAGTGTGGAAAACAGAGTATTTGGATTTGATGCTTGTTTGGAGCAGTTTATTTCTCTTGAAAAAATGTTATTGAAAACTTTAATTATTGTTCCAAACAAACTCTTAATGTGCAGTCAGATTAAAAATTTGAATATAGAACAAAAAGGATATGATAGTGGTTGTCAATGATCTTGTGTAATTTGGTAGTATGAAAATTTCCCCATAATAATTGATAAGTCACAAGATCTAACTTATGCTCTTGCTTAGAAAACCTTCAAACCTTATAAAAGCACTTACATATAATTTAAGACAAAACGTACTCTTTTCATATAATGACTTCATAAAATATAAGTGTCATGCTAAAGCCAATTCCCATTGCCTGTCTGTCCACGTAAGATTGACAACAACAAGCGTGACATACATATGGCTTACACACGTGCCCACCCGGAAGCAGTGTGTCACAGTGTTTTAATTTTGGTTAGTTAAGCCTTTTTAATTATCTCTATCTGCCCTAATTCCATGTCACGCAACACGTCTCTCTCCTCTCTTCATCGTCCCTTACACTCTATCGTGCCAAGTACCAACCCTTCCAATTTCACACCTCATGTCTGAAATTATTTTCCAATTTCAACTTAAATTGATTTAACCCCCAATCATCCATTTTTTACTCTGATGGAGTGATTCTTAAAAATTATTTCCATTTTTTTTCTCCGAATCATAACTAATATGCTTTTGTTTGATATAAAGGCCCTCCACTTATTTCAAAAGTTTAATCATTATGTCTCAAACATCCTCAATTATATTACAAATCAGGGGATATTTTGTAGGTTAAGGCCAAAATTTGAGATACATATGTTAATTAATCTATCTACCCTCTCTAGCTGGTCGGCATTATGTCCGCAATATCGTATACATTTCATCATAACACCTAATGAGTGAAACCAAAAAGTTCAAACATTGGGTCATTGGTGTTTAATTTAATTTCTTACTTAATCCGCGCCCGTCCAAGAAAATTAAATTATAAGGCAGCTTTCTCTCTGTTTTTTTTAATAATAATTAAATATCAGCATCTTTCTCTAAGTCGTCTCTCTTTTTCACTCTTCCCTTCACTTTAATGAATCCATCACATAATAATCTTGCACGACAAGACACATTTACGCCAAACACTTTGAACCTAGACACCTAGTTAAATGCAAAATCACGATTTATTTTAAAAAAATAGTGGCAATTATTATCGAGGGACAAGACCTAATGAGACAAAAGCAATCGGAAGTAAAATTGTTGGTTTAATTGGAAGCAATAAAACCTCACTTTTATGACTTTTTAGGGTTTGTATGGTCCTCAAGCAGACATGGAAACCCCTAAAACGTGTAACCATTGCCACCTAACAATGTACTTATTTTTAACAATTTTTATGTTCTGTGAGATACGTGCAACAATGCTGACCATTGTTGATTAGAATTAATTAATACCATTTTTATTGTATTTTTTAAGTCAGGTCATTTCACCACCATTTCCTTCCTTTTTTCTCAAATTTTTTAAAATAAAAAGTTGAAAAAAGTCTAAGGACATTCATGAACTCAAATACTCGACGTTATAGATGTAGCCAAGCCAAAAAAAAAGACATTGCCAACAGTGGCAAATAAATCATAGGCAGTTAGAATCAAATAATTTTTTTTTTTTATAATAAAAAGTTTAGGTAGGTTCGGCACCAGTCCCCTACCAAGGCCAGGGCACGGTCCCAGGGCTTTTCGAGCGCTTACAAGGGACTTACGAGATCGCCTACCAATGAGGTCTCCCCATCGGTCAGAGGGTTCGAACACACTCCCTTATTATCGGGGTGGTAAGACCTTAACAAACTGTGCCAAACCTCATTGGTAGAATCAAATAATTATCTGGGCAATTCATATACACAGTAAATTGGAACCTGGAAGCATTTTTTTTATTAGTCAGTTCCCATCAAAGTATACACAATTTGATTGAAATCTTCATCTCAACTAACCATAAATGACTTGTTAATTGGACCGATCCAAGTGAAAAGAAAATAAATATATATCCAACAAAAACCTGCAAATTACAATTATTTGGGTTGACAAGAAAAATACAAACATAGTAGAAGAGTAGCATTACAATTTAGTGTGTGTTTGGATTAGTTTTTTTTAATAGCTTCTGGAGAAAAAAATAGAGAATAGCTTTTGGAGAATAGATTATAAGAATAATAGACTATAACAAAAAAAAAAGTGATTTTGATAAAAGACGCATGTGAATAGTACGTGATGTTATGAATTCATACTGATAAAATATAAAAATAGATAAAAATTGGTGGGGGGGAAACTTGTGATGACGTAAATACCCATGCCCTGCGGAAGAAAGAAGCGTGGATGGGAAAAAAAGGTGACCGTGAGAGGGCCATCACTTGCGCGGCACACCTGAATTATCAAACCCCAAAGCAAAACAAAAGCTACAATTTATGCCCCATCTCTGACCGTTGACCAATTCTTCGTCCCCTGTCTTTTCTTTCCATATATCCCATTATAATTATAATTTAATAAAATTAAGACTAGTATGTGTTCCTGGAAATAATTTTAGATCCAGAAAAATCAATGTGAATACCGCATTGGTCCCCCATTCGCCGTGGAAAATTTCAGTCAAACCAAAATTTGCGACGCTGACTTGGCCTCCAGGGGCGGGAAGGTTAGGATTTTGACCTAACCCACATCTGCATTTGTAAGCATAAATGAATAAATTAAAAAAATAAAATAAAATAAACACATCTCAAGTAAATTTGATCTTTAACATTCATCGATTAGCGTGGGATCATATTCTTGACCATGGAGTAGAGTTGGTAGCCAGCAAATCAATAATGTGCTCCTTTAGAATAATAATTGAAATATTTAAAAATAATTTTTTAATTATGATTTATGATATATGAGATAAATATATGAGAGAAATTTTGTTTCGATTTATGTGAAAAATAGCTTATAAATAATCTCAACGCCATAACAAACATGCCTAATGTAATTTATAAATATAACACACAGAATTTAAAACTAGAACTGGGAATTAGGGCCGACCCGGCCCTTCAAGGCCAGCCCTTGATAGGCCAGGGCCTAAAAGGGAGGGGTAAGAAAAATTACAGTTTTTTAAGGCCTGGACCAAGAGCATGCTGGCAAGGGCGGGCCCGCAAAGTCAGAAAGTCATTTTGACAATATTTAACTATTTTTCCTACCCTATCAGATGCAAACTACCCTATTACCGAAGAGTGTCCTTCAAGAGTTAGAAAAGATTAGTCGATCTTTTCTATGGAATCAAGGGCAGGAGGGTAAGAAGATGCATCTCATCGCATGGGACCAAGTTAAGCAAGGAAAGGATAAGGGCGGTCTGGGAATAAAAGATCTCCATACCCAGAACGTCGCCTTTATGATGAAACTCTGTTGGGGGTTATTGACCAGATCGGACGCCCTCTGGGTCAAGTGTCTTAAAGCGAAATATAGGTGTACGGATGGGGTTTATCCTATGGTGCATACTAGTCAGAATGTTTCCCGAGTGTGGCGTAGTATCTCCACGGTGTGGGGGCGATTCTATGCTGGAGTGGGAAGGAAACTGAATGATGGCCGATCAAGTAATGCGTGGTGGGACCTGTGGACCCCATTTGATGTGCCTCTTATACATTTGGTTGACCACAATGTGCATGAGCTAGATCCAGGAGCCAAAGTTCGTGACTTTGTGTTACCTGATGGCAGGTGGAACATCAGCAGGTGGGGTCATTATCTTCCGCATTGGGCGCTTGATATCATTTCCCAGATTACCCCTCCGGGGGGGAACGTTCCTGATAGTGTTTACTGGAGACCAGCCTCTGACGGGGATTTTAGTGTTCGGGCTGCTTATTCATTTATATCCACGAACCGGGAATCGAGAGTGCAGTTTCAGTGGCAGAAGGTGTGGAAGCTCCCTGTACCGGAAAAAATAAAGTTTTTCCTTTGGCAAATGATTCAGGAGCGTCTTCCGACTAATTACCTCAGAACCAGGCGAGGGATTGCCCAGAGTGAGGAGTGCCCTTTTCAATGCCAGAGAGTGGAAGATACACTACATATCCTTCGGGATTGTGAGCTTTCCAGAGAAGTGTGGCTATATTTTGTACACCCTAACTTTCGTTTTCGCTTTTTTCAATCTGATTTGCAGGAGTGGCTTAGGATGAATACTGCTCGCAGTATGGGTTTTGGACGATTCCGGAGGTGGCCTTGGTTCAAGATTTTTAGTTTCATCTGCTGGCTATTATGGAAGAATCGTTGTACGGGAGTAATGGAAGGGAAGCGTCTTCAAGCTCAGGCGGTTATACAACAAGGAGTTTTCTCCCTTCTAGATAGTGATCTGCTAGGGTCCGGAACAAACTGCTTGGGTCAGGTGGATAGTGAAATCACCACACGTTGGTATCCACCGCCAACTGGGTTCGTTCGCTTGGATACAGATGCTTCTGTCGATGTAGCAGGTTGGGCGTCGTGTGGCGGGGTGATTCGTGACAACCTTGGCAACTGGATTGTCGGATTCCAATGCCAATTAGGAGCTGTTCCAATCGCAGGTGCAGAACTATTCGGGATACTGACGGGATTGAGACTGTGTAATCAGTTCAGTTTTCAGCGAGTGCAGGCTTACACGGATTCGTTAGAGGCCTATCAGCTGGTTGTTCGGGATAGCGGGAGTCCTTCTTATCATCCATTCAAGGAGGAGATTCAGGCGACTCGGGAATTACTCCTGTCGAATGGGAATTTTCAGTTGCAGTATGCGGCACGAGAGGCAATTAGATGTGCAGATTTTTTGGCTAGGGATGCCCATAAGAATGTAAGTGGACTGATAGTGTTACCAGTGGTGCATCCAGGGTGTATGGGGTTCATGCGGGATGACATGATTGGTTAGATTACATGTTGCTTTGTGGTCTACTTTATTCCAGGACGTAGTCTTGGCCTCGTTGTTGTTAAAAAAAAAAAAAAACTATTTTTCCTACAATTTTTTTATAGAGAGATATAATTAGTAAATAATAACGATTAAAGTTCTAATTTAGCACGTAAATGTTGTCAACATTAAAGTTTAAACAACACGTCTCATGCAATAAATAAACACAGTTACTGATGTATAATCAAAGGTAAAATTATGAATATAAATAACTCACACAAAAGCCAAAACATAAGAAGGCGAGAAGCTAAACACTCTAACCTCTAAGCAACACGAGTATGTGTGTGTTTAGAACAGCGATAGGAAAAATGGAGTTTATCAATTTAGCTTTTGGTAATTTTATTTTTGGTAAAAGACTGATCGTGTAATGTGATTTATGTTTGGAACAATGATTGTATAAATGAATTTTGCAAAAGTAAAATTTGTTTGGATTGATTTAAGCACAAGTGACTTTTATGATAATAATAAGAGAGAGTTAGTGGAAAAATATTTTAAAGGGTTAAAAGCATTACAAAATAGTTTAAAATAATTTTTGGAACTGAAAAAATATATTAAGGATAAAATTGCAATCAGTCTGATAACATACTGGGTACAGTTGAAAAAATATTTTAAGGGTTAAAAGCACAAAAAAAATAGTTGAAATTAATTTTTGTAGCCGAAAAAGTACATTAGGGGTAAAATTGTAATCAGTCTGATAGCATAATGGACACAACTGAAAAAATATTTTAATCATTCTCACCCTCCCCAAAAGCTAAATCAGTAAAAGCTTCAATGTTGAGCTTATGACATAAGCTATTTTGATCATTATAAGCTCAACTGATAATTGGGAACACCAAACACTCGTTTTTTTTCCCAATTGCCAATTGAGATTTGGGCACCAATTGAGCTTTCAGGGGGGCACAAACGCCCCCCAAACACACTCTATGACAACTATCATTTTCATCTTCTTTGCTACTATCATCAATTTCAAGGATATTTGATTGTGCCTCACTTTGAGTAGTAGGCTCAAGTAGTCAAATAATTACAATCTCCATAAAAAATTACAATATGATTCGATTAGGCAGAATAATATACTCAAAAATCACACTCTATAGAATATGAGGACAGAGTGACATATTGATTCAATAAGACAATACGATTTTCCTTTCCAAGCACAAAAAAAGGGCTTAATAGGCTGGGGTGAGGTCCTGCAGGGCTGGCCCTTTTAAGCTCTTGACCCTACAGGTTCTGTCCTTTTAGGCCCGACTTTCTTTAGAGGCTATAATCTGCAAGTCTGGCCCTTGACAGGCCAGGGCCTAGACGGGCGGGCTTGACGGATTCAGCCCGTTTTCCCCCGACTCTATCTAAAACAATCTTATTGGCATAACTTATAAATAATGTAATTTTTATACTAATTCGGTTTATTGAAATTTTGATATTATACTATAGGGGTTTCATATTTATACTCCATTCATTTCATTATGTTTATTTTTTAGGTGAAAATGTTTTACATTACGTGTTTTTTTTTTAATTTTGCAAAATGATATTTAATATCATTTGTTATTCTTACAATAAATTAACCTTTACAGAGATATCAAAGTCTTGTTAGTAATACATAAGAAGTAAATTTTTAATGGGAAACCTCATAAAAAATCTTTTAAAATATGGAAAAGATAAATTAGGGATTTCAATATTATAAATCTCAAATAAGACTTATGGGAAGAATTTGGGATTATGAAATCTTTCCAAAAGATGTCCTTGTTTTAGAATTTTCAAGAGTCACATACGTATCATTGACGATTTAGATATGGGAAATGACTACTTAAGAATCGCAGTTAACAATTAAATATTCATATTAACTACTTGTGTACCCCAAACTTAGCAACCTTGTAGGAATTTTTGAAACCACCCCTGTAATACACCATTAACAACTTACGTTCACGAAATGACTATTTAAGAATTACAACTGACAACTTGAATATTTATATTAACTATTAAGTACCCCAAATACCAACAACTTTAAAAGAATTTTTAAAGCTACTTAAAAACCGTAATTAACAATTTTAATATAAAAAGTAACTACTTTTTTATTCTCTTTTGTTTTTTTATGTCACATACTTTAGGGAAGAATGATCATTTGAAAACATTTGTTAATCTCATATTCTTTCCATCTGGCTTAGAATTTATGATATTAACATTCTTAATCTATCTTTTTTATATTTTAAAAGAATTTTTATGAGATTTTCACTTTTTAAATTTACAGGTAATAATTTTAAATAGCAAAGGGCATCATCGGACAGGAGCGACTAATATTTTGACAAGGGAGAGAGGGTACGCGCAGAAACACTCCCCCGGCTCTGGGATTCTCGTTTATCGGGCCATCAACTCACGAGAATCGATGAATTTGTTCCCTTTTCCTGTTTTGCCCACGTCCTTGCTCAGATTGTTATAAAGTTAAGAGCTGATTTTCCATTTCCTTTCTAATAATCAAAATTTTGCATATATATTTCCTTTATTTCGTATTTCCCTTCTGCTTCCTCCTTACGGCCTTCAAAATGCTCCAGTCTTTCATGGATGTGTCGATCTGCGCCTTCAGTTTCAACACAATCTTCTAGTGATTAACGCTACATGTAAGCAGGTTGCGTGCCTCTGTCTATTTAGAAATTCACGAACACAAATATCTCTTTGGCTGCTCTTCTTAACACCTTGTTCATTATTTCCATTTGTTGGTTCAATTCTTCAAACGCAATCATCCCACGATCTCCAGGTTCTGTCTCAATGGATTTTGATCTGTGTTTGCTCACGACTCTTTTTGGCCTTTTTTGTATCGCGAAACTTAGTTCATTGGAATTTTTTTTTAATCCTTTGTAGTGATTTACAATTCGAATTATAGAATTCTTGTTCTTTTGTAGCCGAGGTTCATTGGGCGTCGATTGGGATCTATGTTGGATCTCTCGTTTTCTGTTTTGTTCTTGTTATTATCGTTGTTTTGTGATTTAAATAAATTATAAAAGGTTACGTTGGCTGATATTGGGTTCTGTGCTTTATCTCTCTCTCTTCCCCTCTCTCTCACAGTTTATTGTCCGGCTGGCTTTGTTCGGAGGGATAACAGCCTAACCAGAATTGGCCACATTTGCAGCGCTTAAAATGTTGCTTGCTTGATGGAATCTTGTGTAATGAACTCGAAGAATCATGGCTAGCTTCAGCGAAGACGAAGAATGCCGATTTTTTGATGCTCAAGAGGAGGTTGCGTCCATTGCTGATGGAAACTTAGACGACACGGACACCACTGACGCTAATCCTAGTGCTAACTTCGGAAAGTGCATTGGGACGGAGTATGACGTGTGGATTCGGAGCCCAATGAGCGTGCGAGAGCGTAGAAGTAAATTCATGGAGTGGATGGGACTGGGTTTGGATCGATTTGCCCTTGAAAATTCGGTAGATGCACGCAGTCTTGAGCGGGAAGAAGATATGAATAGAATCAAAGAAGGTAGCGGGAAGGCGACCTTCGATTCTGTGGAGGAGTTTTGTTCAATTCGGTCATCAATGTCTCGTTGGTCTACTGTAAATTCTTTGGATGGGCTTGGTTCAATGGAGAACTTGGGTGCTGAAGATGAGATTTTGGACCCGAGAATGAATTATAATTTGGATCTGGAGGGCCAGCAAGGGAAGATGAGTGATTTTAAAGAGGTTATTTCTGATCAATCGGTAGTTGCAGGGGAGCCTCAGGACTGTAGGAACAAATCTGAGGAGTCTTCCACTTTTCGACATTCGACGGGTAAGGAGTATGGTGCGTCCGATGTTTTTGGGCTGCGGACGAAGAGGGCTAAAATGGGCTGGTTCAAAAAATTGCGTTCAATAACAGGCATGGCTGACGGGCAAGGCGATAGAAGACAAGAAGGCAGTTGTGCATACCGACGGTGTAGGATTCAGAAAGTAAAAGTTCGCCATAGCCGGAGGCGGAAAAAGGAACTGTCAGCCCTCTATACGGGGCAAGATATTCAAGCTCATGAAGGTTCAATTTTCACCATGAAATTCAGTCCTGATGGACAGTATCTTGCCAGTGCTGGTGAAGATAAGATTGTGCGGGTGTGGCAAGTTGTGGAAGATGAGAGATGCAATGAAATTGACATTCCAGATATTGACTCATCTTGCATATACTTTACGGTGAATAATCTCTCTGAATTGACGCCCCTCTTTGTGGATAAGGAAAAAATAAGCAGACTCAACAGTCTGAAGAAAACATCAGACTCAGCTTGCATAATTTTCCCTCCTAAGGTCTTCCGGTTGTTGGAAAAACCATTGCACGAGTTCCATGGGCATTGTGGTGAAATTTTGGACCTCTCTTGGTCGGAGAATAATGTGAGTAAATATCATAAAATCAGTTGTTCAATGAGCTAGATATAAAGTTTGTTGTACGTGAAATGTTGGGGAAATTGATTTGGTTCTTCATCTTTTTCTGAGTGCAGTATCTGCTATCATCTTCTGTTGACAAGACTGTCCGTCTATGGCAAGTGGGATATGACCATTGCATGAAAGTTTTCTCGCACAGTAATTATGGTGAGCCTTGCTGCATTTCTATGGTACCTTACTATTATATGTCATTAGACTTGTTGAGCTATTGGCAATTTGCTTGAATCGTTGATATTTTACTCACAACTTGTTGTATCTGATATTGTCTGTATAGTGACTTGTGTACAATTCAATCCTGTGGACGATAATTATTTCATTACTGGATCTATTGATGGAAAAGTGCGCATCTGGGCAATTCCGGATTGTCATGTTGTTGATTGGATTGATATCAAAGAAATTGTGACTGCAGTGTGTTACCGACCTGATGGGCAGGTATATTTCTGTTACAAATTTCATGCTAAAGAGATCAGTATTTATTAGGCGATAAACGATTTCAGTTGATAAATCATTTTCTAATACAGGGTGGGATAATTGGCTCCATGACAGGAAATTGTCGCTTCTACACTGTCTCAGGTATTATGTTCTGTGCATATATTTCCTCATTTTTCTTTTGTCACATTAATTAGCTGTTATGACACAATCTTAGTCTCTTTATCATCAGAATTACTTTTCTGTCATTAACTTATGGTGTTTTTTACAACCACTTCAAGAGTGGGTAGCATTTGAAGGCTAAGTTCCTACTGTTTTGCTGATTTCCATTTTTGTTATATTCAGAGAATCACTTGCAGTTGGATTCACAGCTATGCTTAGTTGGTAAAAGGAAACATCCTGGCAGAGGGATAACTGGCTTTCAGGTAATTATTTTGTTGCTTCCTGTGGCAAGACAGTCTAATGGCTGCCCCTTCTCTGTGTATTTTGAAAAAATATTTGATTCTCACTTTTCTTCCTGTGATTAATTGATTGCATAATTTATTTCAGTTTCATCCACAAGACCCTTGCAAAGTTTTGGTTACCAGTTCTGATTCAAAAGTCAGGATCCTTGATGGGGATAATGTGATTGGCAAATATAAAGGTAGGTTCTTTAATTCTTTTAACTAATTACATTTATGGGCAATTTTTTGTTAAAGGATTGGAAGATCAGTTAATATTTTACAATTTTTTTCATTTGATTTTCTCTGGCATGTGTCGGCAAACTTAAATTTCAATTTGATAACTCGAGAGCTTTTTGATAAGAGGCCTAGCTGTTTGTTCTAATATCATGGTTCAACAAATGTTATGTTACACTAACTTTTAAGTCTCTATTTCGGTTTTAGGTATTAGCGCAGGGAGCCAACTATCTGCATCATTTACTTCGAATGGGAAACACATTTTATCAGCCTGTGAAGACTCTAATGTATATATGTGGAACGTTAGTCAGGAACAGTCTAGTCCCAAAAAAGCAAAGAAGATTAAGTCTTGTGAGAGGTTTTATTCAAATGCATCTGTTGCAGTACCATGGTGTGGTTTGAAATCTCAAAACCATGTTTATGATCATCAGTCGGATATATTGGGTCAGAGATCGCCTCAAATCATACATCTCAACCCACCTGCTTCTTTTTCTCTCAGCCAAGATTATTACTTGGAATCCTTTCCCAAGGGATCTGCAACTTGGCCTGAGGAGAAGCTTTCTGTTTCAAGCCTCAAGGCCAAGAAATCTGCAATGCATAAGTCTGAATACAAGTTCTTGAAATCTTCTTGCAAGAGTACATCCAGTTCTCATGCATGGGGTCTGGTAATGATCACTGCAGACTGGGATGGGCGGATCAAGTCGTTCCACAATTATGGGTTACCTACAGCTGTCTGAAAATTTAGTGACTTGGTTAATTTGGACTAGAGAATCAAACTTCTTTGCTTTGCTTGAGCATGTTGTCCTTGGCAAATTATATGCTGCTAGTCTTCTTTAGGCTGTGGGACTCATGTTTAGCAGGATCAGTAACTAAAATGGTTGAGGTGAATTTCTAATTGAGGACTGCAGCTTAGATGATTAAAGGAACTTTGCCTTTCAGGTCGTCCCCATTCAGATTTCTTGGGAGTAATATCAACAATTGGTGGATGACCTGGCAGCTCAAAATCAGCGCGTGGCCAAGGTCATATTGTCTTTTGTTGCACAAGAATCTGTTGACCCCTAAAAGAGATGCAGGGTCATGCGTTGGACCTTTGAAGATGCCTCCTTTGGTAAAAGGAGAGTGGGGGAATTTAGGAGCTGGTGGCCGAAGTTTGCTTTGCTCAAAATGGTGGGGAGTGTTTTCTATCATATCATTGGCGCTCGTAACTAAACAAATCTTCCTGTCTCCTCATTTTTCCATCCATCTGATGGTTGGCCCCTTGTACCTGGGTTTTCCAGTGTGGCGCCGATCAATGGAATGATCATTTTTGCTTCCATATTTGCTCTTTTCCTCGGGGGCGAAAAATATACAAAACGGCACGTTCTCATTAGTGGCTCTAACTGACTCAGTGATTGGCAACTGCTTCAGTGCTCACCATATCATTGCTAACAAATATTTGATATATCATCTCAGATTTAGGCTAACAACACTTTTGATTAGTTCAGATATTCAAGTGTCAAATCTTCCTATTTTATGTTCATAGAAATGCCATTTTGGTATAGGCAGATAAGTATACATGTAATTTTGCTAATGTAAATAAAATTTCTTTTTTGGATCAGCTTTTTGCTGATATAATTTTTGTCTGATGCACAACAGAAACAATTGCTTGGAAATCCAAGAATATATTGATTATCAAAACTGTTCAAATCGGTAATTATGCATTCTCTTACCATTGGTTCTATTATAAGTGAATATATAGGAAGTGGAAAAGAACCGAGGTCATATTGGTTTAATCAGTAAGAAACAATCCAATGACATTGATGTTGTGGTTAGCAGTGAAAGGGACTAGTGCTAGGTTGCCACTCCAATAAGAAAGTGACGCAGGAACTAGAGCCCGCCATGTATTTTAATGCTCAATTCCAACGGCTCTATGATGGCAACTTGCACTTAAAAGCATTATATTTTTGTTTGTGATTCTGGAAAATGGAAACTGAGATATTTGCATGGTCTGCAACTCTGCATCTCAGTTGTTACTCCCTTCAGCAATCCTTTTTGCTTTTTTATTCAATGACATTCGATTCATCTGAACTTAAAAGGTCCACAAAAACATATCCTTTATTTTAATCGATAAAAGCCTACACTACACCTCCAATGATTTCGAAATAACAAGTACCATATCCTACTACAAGAATCTAAGAATCTTTGCTCCCAATTATGCAGCTGATTCTGAGGGGAAAAAAATATTAGGTAGGAGTATTATTGGGAAGAATATGCAAGTTCTTTCTTGGTTTAATAAATTATCTCCATACATCGCATAAAAAGGATGTATCGTGATGTGGGAACACTCTGTTTGGTCTATAGTAATGCTGACTGACATGACAAAAGACCGAAAAATGGGATACCCATTGGAAAAAAGCATCGCACAACAATTACTAGACGAGAGAGCTTTGTGCTTGTGGCCAAATATTAATGTCAACGAAGATAGGAAGGGTTAAAGCGAGAACATGCTATCCAATATTTTTATTAAAAAAGAAGAAGAATATAGCGAACATTTTGAGTTCAGAGAGGCCAGAAAAGGAATCCCATCGAGGAGACAGCAAGAACAAAATGAATGATTATTTTTTGAGGGAATTTCAGGCATAGCTGTTAACTTCACTCAACCTCTCAGTTGGCGTTTCCTTTTAGTTTAGACCTTAGAAGTTGGGGGGGGGGGGGGGGGGGGGGAAACAACAATTTACGAATTTATTTTGTTTTGAACTTGAGAATAACTTTTTGAGACAAGAGAGGGAGACTCAGGACTCAGAAGAGTCCGTACGCAATGTTGCCCATCTGCTTTACATGGGCGCAGAGAATCAAAATACTAAAAGCTGAGATAATGGATGAAGGAAGGACAAGAAAAATGAGTGCGTGTATTAACTTAGCAGAGAGATATGTTTGAGATCAAAATGCACGCATCCGACAACCTAACATGTTTACTCTTGTCTCCACTCTCTTCCATGATTTTTCAGTATACTGATTAATTAATTAATTTTTAATTTCATTGTTCTGAATTCTTCTCCCCAGATCCCGTTTTATTTGGCAAAGTTCTCTTTGAAAAACTGCACCACATTTACTAGTAGTGCAATGTCATCTGTATTTAGCGTATATTTATTCTTTTAATCTCCATGAAGCTTATTCTGATATGAAAAATTAAAACCGAAAACTGTGATCAAATATCCCAGAAGAAAAAGAAGTAAACAGAAGATGCAACAAAACCTGCCTATTACAGTTGCAGACCAAAATTAGTTTCCGAGAAATCGTCGAGTTAAAACAATCTTTTGGTGTTTCCCCGACTTTTTTTTAACTTCGTCACTTCATTTCTTATAAAATTATATTTTAGTTCCTTTTTTATATTTTTAAGGCACCAGTTTGGTCTAAATGATCCTTATTTAATAGAGAAAATTGGTAATTGAAGGGAAATAAAACAAGAGAAGATAAAAATAAAACGAATAAATTTGAAAGTGGAAACATTAAAGAAACATTTAAACCAGAAAATCATTCATTTTTAGTGTCAGGCAAGCAATATTGTTCAAGACGCTGTTGACACCTTTTCTAATAGAAATTGGAATCTTGATTCCTCGCCTCTGTGTGTGTTCTTTGCCTAGGGCTCTCCTAGGGTTTGTGGAAGCGGAGTCTTCCTTTGGTTTTTGGTCATGGAATGCTGATCTGAGTTGGCAGCAATGAGCTTTCGAGGGTCTTCACTTGGGGCTTCAGCAGGTGAAGGAAGGAACAAATTCGATGTCGGCGGAATTTAATGATTGGGGCTGGTTTTCAGGTGCACTGAAACAGGGGCTGATGGATGCGATTCTGAAGGGCCTCGGATTTCCTCAGGCAAGTCAACTTCTTATCACTCCATTTATGAAATTTGGAGGGCTGGAGCTCTGGGATAATCTGAGCACAGGGGAGATGAAAGATCTTCAGGACTGGTTCACGGATCTGGGCAATCCTTTGATGGATTTTTCTCTATTGTACGGTGGCTGGTCTACAGCCACCCAGGTACCATAGGGGCTGTTTACTTGTCAGACCAGGGATTTGGGGCTTCTCTGGTCATGAATTTAAAGTTTTGGTCGCCCATTAAATTTATGATTTGTGTCTTGTTATTGCTTATGCTATGGAAGTCTATTGGGTTTTGGTTTTGCTTCACTTTATGGGTTACTTTTTGTTTATGATGAGTGCTAGCTTGTTTCTATCATGATTACCGGTTACCTGGAGTTTGTTCTCAAAGTCCAGTTGGTTTGCCCCTTTGAAATAGAAGATGGTTTTGAAGCTGCATATGGTTTTGCAGCATTTGCATATAAGGGGGTGGGCTCGGGAGAGCAAGTCTTTAGACAACCACCCTCTTTCGCTTTTTCCCCTGATCATGGTGGAATGAAAGCTGGCCTCCTCACCTTCAATCTATAAGGTTTTGGCATTGGTTGTTCTAACTTTGATTTTTCTCTTCTAGTTTTGGATTTTGTCTTGGTAGTGATTGTTGCCTCGGACTTTGTTCAGTGTGTGTGTTTCTTTGGGTTTATTTAGAGTCTGTAATTCCATTTTAATATAATTAAATAGCCCTTTGATAAAAATAAAAAAAGACAAGTAAGCCTGGTAAGCAAGGGCCTAAATCACGTGAAAGTAAAATAAAACTTTGAATCCAAAAATAAGAAAACTGGGCTTTTTGAAAAGACTAAAACCCCACGAACCCTTTCAAAACCGCGCCGGGAAAATTACGTTAGTGTGGAGTCAGACCAGAAGATTCGCAATCACGCTGAGAATAATGGAACATCATCGAGTAATCGGGGCTTAATATTCAGACTTCCCAATCCACAGTGCCTTTGCCTTCTCCGGTGAGTATTTCCTGCTCTTGTTGCCACGCCTTATTTTATTTGCATATTTTTTAGAGTGTTTGTGTATGGTTTGGTGGATACACAGGAATAGTATAAATATACTGATAATATGTTCTTGATTATAGAAATTCCTCACATGGATTGTATATAATAATTACAAATAATGTAGCCGCACAGGGCTACAGGGCTATTAGGGTGTCTAAACCTATTGCAGTGAAAAGCAGACATCTTTTCGTCTTCGTTCCACACTGCATTCCTCTCATGCAGTACTCTTCTTTGTTCTCAGCACATCTCCTGTTTTCACTTGTTTGAATGGTTGGTTGGAGAGGGTGAGATTCGGAAGAATCTCAGTAGTAAACAATTACTAATAATGCATGCAAGATGGATGCTGGTGCAAGATATGTTTGTTTTGCATAGGCTCATGTTCATATAATGACATTTTACATGCTCAATGTTTCATGCAATAAATATATGACTACAGTATAAACAAAATCAAAGATTTATTCATTTATACTTGCTTCACATAATCAACCAAACAATCACATGCATCAATACATGAGCACAAATATCAAATATATGCATGAGAGGTAAGTTCACTATCCTGTGTCTTCAAATCCTCCTCTTGTATCTTTTTTTTTTCAACCATCGAAGATGTTTTTTCTTGACTTCTCATAGCCCTAAATAAATACCCATATTATTAGAGTCATTAAATTGAATGTCCAATGGGCTACATGGGTCTTTAGGATATGTTTCTTATTTTTAGCCCAATGCTTATGACAATTTTTAACACAATTGCCATAAATTTGTAGGTTAGTCCAATCTGCTAGTTTTGTTGATCAAATTTTGGAAATTCATAATTAATTCTACAAAAATTGAAATGGGTTGGTTCCAGATTATATAAAAGCTCTTTAAGTCTTATTTCAATGAAAAATATCACAGAGAATCAATTATAGCCACACATGTCCAAAAAATTTGTCAAATCCAATATGCCACAGATTTTGTTTCAAATTCAAGGTCAAATTTTGAAAAATCATAACTTTCGATCCATTGGTTCAAATGACTTATACTACCTAGCAAATTAAAGGCCAAGATGTCTACTTTAATTTTGTAAAATTTCATAGCATTTGAACCAAGTTTGTCTAATAAAAAACACGTTGCAAGTTCTCTACCTCCAGAAAATTAATTCAGGAAGATTTGAACACTAACTTCCAAAATCATTATAAAACCTCTTTTAACCTCATAATCACCATCTAAATCATGATTAATCAAAATTTGGGCATCACCTCCCCTTAGGGTTTCATTTTTTCATTTTTACAAAACAACCAAATCCAAGCCAAAATCATCATCAACAACAGCATATAAAGTAAGAGAATCAAGGTTTTGGAGATTACCTCTTGATTTCTCCAACTTTCTCTCTCTACATGCCCCTACCCTCTCTGTCTTCTCTCTTGATTTAGCTTGCTAACCATGATTTTCAAGAAGAAGAAGATGTTAGAAGAAGTTTTAAGTAGATTAGAAGGCATAAGTACCTTGATTTCAAGCTCTTACCTTGGATTTTGGCTTTTTGACTCCTAAGACCTCTTGGTGTTCTTGAGCTCTTCTCTCTCTTGCTCAACTGAAATAATGAGGAAGGAAAGAGGAAGATATGTCTTGAAATATCTCCTTTTGCTTTTTGTTTATTATTGTTTAATGCAAATTAACATGTGCATGTTTTACTTAGTCATAATTAATCCCTCTTGAATTAATATAGACCAAATAAATTATTTTCCTTTCTTGCTCCCTACTTTAGCCAAAATTTATCTCAATTAAAGGGAAAAACATATGGCTTTTTGCTTTATTGGTTAAATAACTATTTTGCATTTTGCTGGAAATCTGGCAAATTTTGTATCAAACTTTGAAAACTCATATTTAGTTGTACAGATGTCCAATTGGTATGGTTTCAAAAGCTATGTGACCCTTATTAAATCTATTTTTAGAAAAAAAAGATATAGCCTTTAACCAACTAGAAGCTCGTAATTCCTAGAAATTCCATTTTTGGACGCTGTCACATAAACTTGCCAGTTTTACTGGGCTAATTTCAAAAATTCATAACTCTCTGTGTATAGGTTCAAATGACTTATATGACTTATCAAATTAAAGCTTGATAAGTCTACTCTTACTTTGAAAAGTTTCATATTCATTGGACATCATTTGATTATCCAAAACCATCACACAAGTAGACTGTCACGCAGGAAAAATACACTAGCAGTAATCTTTACATTCCTGGGACTCTTGATAAACCGGGACTTAACAATCCATTTGATTCAAACTTATTCTCAAACCTCAAATCCCAAAATTTGGGGTATTACACTTGCACTCTGTTGTTCACGTCACTCTGATTCTGTGCTTCTTGCCCCTCTGACTACTTCATCCTATTTCTTCTCACAATTTGAGCTGTGATTTTGGATTCTAGACTTTATTATTCACCAATGAAAATTGTGACTTTCATTTCGTAACGCTCTTCTCCTGGTTGATTTTACTTCGTATGCTAGGTTTAGATTTTCACCCTAGGAATTCAAGTGTATAGCTGAGACCACTTGCTATAGTATTATTCCAATCACCCTCATACCTCAGTTTTGAGAAATTGTTATCCATTGATTATTCAATGGAGGGGCATCTGATGGCTAATTCTCGAGGGCGTGATTTCCTGTTCTGTCACTTGTGTGGGACCATGCTGACGGTACCTTCTTCTAAGTATGCACAATGGCCATTGTGCAAGACTAAGCGAGACACTGATGGTAAAGCCTTCAAACCTCAACTTCTGATTGATTTGTATGCTTTATTTGTTAGTGAATTTTAGTGTTTTTGGTATTACTGAAGTGCTAGCAGCGCGATCTGAGCGTCTTAAATCTCCATGTTTCCTTTCAATTATCAGACCATATAACCATGCTCTATTTCCCCACGTTTTCAATCTATCACAAAGTGTTTTTCTCTAGTTAAATAGCTAAATTTCAGCTGTTATCAACTTGGCTATCCGTTTGTGTTTTAAACCACGATCTACAAAATTCAACTGACAATGCATATATGCTTTGCAATCGACATTTTCTCGATTTTTTTAAAAAAGAATATCATGTTGTCTAACAAATGCTTTTGTATAGTGAACTCTGTCACCTACCTTCAGGGCAGGAGGACTTCTTATCCTATTTATATTTTTCACATTATTACTAATAACTTATTGATCATTCACTTTTCCTAGTGATTTAGCCCTTATAACTTCATATGCTTATATTGAGTTTTGGTAAAATCTCGTTCTTGGCCATTTGATGCTTTCACAAGATGCTTGCCATGCTCTTATATGCTGTCTGAGTCTGAGTCTAATGTACAATAAGTCAACAAAATGGATTGTACAACGTATACATGATAGTAAAGTACTAGTGTAATAGTAAAAGCTTTTGAAAGTAACAGCCGGGCTCCTTTTTTTTAATTCTTTTTTTTTTTTCAATAATGCCAAATGAAGATGCAGTTGGTCGCTGTTTAAGTTAATCCTTGTTTTATCCTTCAAAAATCAGAGTAATGGAGACAAATATGCAGCACCAACTTGTGAAATCTGCCTGCCAGTGTAAAAAAAGTTTGCATATTTGGAATTTTTAGCCATAGCATGTCATTTTGAGCATTTAAGTGTAATTAAAACTTAATTCACTTGATCTTTACCATACACTAACTAATTGTCCTTGTTCTCAGATATCAGCGGAAAAGAAGTATGTTATACGTTTTCTGCTGATGTATGCTTTGCTGATTTAAATAAGCTGCACAACCTATTTTTTATTCATTTTATTCGAATATATGTTTTCTTGTGACCAGTAAATGATAAATCGAATGAAACCATAATTCCACAACGTCAGCGTAGGTTGGGGAATTGACATATCACTATGACAAACTTTGTGATATTTCATACTTTCATGTGCCCTTAGGGGTGAGCATTCTGTTTTCGGTGAAAACTGAAATAACTGAATAACTAAAAAGAGGTATTTTTATACATCGAACCGAAACCGAACTACTTACAATAACCGAATTAAATTAACCGATATATTTCGGTTCGGTTGCCGATTTAACCGAGAAAGCATTCAACTTGCCATCATGTTTCAAGTGTCATGATACTAAAAATGCTTCAAAAATGTCCCTTACGTTGCACAATCTAAAAAATCAAATATATCAATTTAAACTAACTATAATATTGATTCATCGATGAAAATAAGAATTATATTATCTATGATAAAATCGAAGCATAAAATGGAATAAATAATGAAATTGGAAAGGGGAGCCAGAGTTGAGTTAATGCAAAAAAGAAAAAACTAAAAAGCATGATATATTATCACTGGGCATTTTTGCCCCTTTTCACAAAAAAAAAAACCGAAGAGAGATCCATTCAAGCGACACTGGAAAAGAAAGGTTAGGGAGCAACAATGACTTCAAGTTTGATCTTCAAGAGTTTGAGAGGTCAGAGAGCAACAAATCGAGTCACCTTTCATAGGCGATGATGATGTGGAGATGGAAGAGTGGATGTGTGGCATAACCTTGGCTTCAAGAGAGTGATTAAGAGGCGAGAGAGTGTCGAGAACCATAGAACTCAAGATGTAGTTTGATCTTCAAGCGTTTGAGAGGTGACTTAGGCAAGAATGATTGATGACTGCTATGCTGAGCTGCAGGAAAGAGAGCAGCTAACTTGGGGTTGGAGTGGAGACCTAGGGAGTTAGGTTTAGTTTTGAACTTGGGCTGCTGGACATTTTTTTAAAAAAACGATAATGGGTATTGGATTTGGGGTGTTGGGCATATTTTTTCAATAAGGATAATAGGTATTGGACCTAAGCCACTAGACATATAGATAAAACAAACATACAATCCCATCAATTACATGTCATTTCGGTTGTTCGTTTATAACCGAAATTTTTTTCTTAACACCGAATTTACCTGGAAAAATACCAGAAGCAAAAACTGAAACCAAATTAACTAAATCGAAAAAATCGAATTGAGTTCGGTTCGGTTCTGGGTTTTGGTCTTGGTTTGCTCACCCCTATGTGCCCTTGTGATGGCAGGATATCAGAAAGGAGCTTGGAATTGTTATAATGGAAGAGCAGAAGGTGCAGTTATCAAAAGTAATGAACCAGCAAACCTGATTCAAGGTCATGCATGAGCTTTCTGCTTTCCTTTTGATCATAGGATTGATGTCATTTTTTCCCTCAAAACCGACAGGTGAACAAGAAATGTGAGAAATGTGGTCACGGGGAAGCTAACTTTTATATTAGACAGGTATTGTTGGTTAGAGTTTATAAGGCAAATACGCTTATATGATTTATTTGAAGGTCAAGTTTAGCAGTTTGTGACCTTACTATTTACAGATGCGATAAGTAGATGAAGGCCAAACCACCTTTTACAACTGCACTCGTTGTGGCCACAAGTTTCAGGAGAATTAAACTACTCTTGCCATGTTTAAATGGATTGAATTACCCCAATCTTTATATTTGTAAAATCATGTGTACATATATAATTCACAAACCACATGGCCGTGTTAACGACTCCATTCAGTTATGCGAAACTTGTAGCAACCAACATCAGAACTCGCAGAAACACCAAACAAAACTAAATCACCCTTACAGACGAACATGACACATTCTAAGTGATTCACTCTCACCTTAGCAGCTCAAGTTTTCCAGCATCAGTGAATGGAACCCTATGCACCCTTTCTTGAACGCGTATTTCTTGAGAGTTTTGGGTGTCATCGTCCTGGGTGGGCATCAACAAATGATGGATTCAGATACTTAAACTCTGAGAAATCTTCAAAGATGTATTTAATATCACCAGAATGCTTGAGCAAAACTAACGAAATTCGAAACATTATGTCAATGTCGTTAAAAGCCACCAACAATAAGTTCTATTCTACGATTGAGGAGGCTTCGAGAGTAAGGTATAATGAATAATGATTTGGAGGTGCTTGGATCAAGAAGTCACTTCCATAAAATTTGAAACAATACTCGTATTTCACAGTAAAAATTGATTGTTAGATTTGACCCTTCATCAAAGATCCCGATCCTCTCATCCCGATCCCAATCAGCGATCAGGTACATCTACATAAAAGAAACCAAGATCCTAGCAATGCGCGAACCCTCCTACAATTTCTCCTTTCTCTTGTTCAAGATTTCAAAGAGGCAAAGATGAATATCAAAGAAAAAACAGGCCTTCACAGAATAAAAAAATCAACACAAAAGAAAACACCCGGTTATAATTTGTTACAGCATGTTCTCAGGAAAATCACCAACAAGCGGGGGAGGTTCAAAATTCAAAAACTGAAATCGCCTCAACACCAATTACACGATGGGACGGAGATATCGACAAATCTACCTATAACCTAATCTTGTTGCCGAAATACAATAGAAAGAAAACCCATCTCAGATACACGAGAAAAACCAAGCATATATATGACGGGGTTACCAAGGTTTAAGGGTATAGCGGGTTCAAACGGGGAGGTTGGCGACGTCGTTTTTATCAGCAGGAGAGGGAGCGGCAACGGGGGTGTTACTGAGATTGACGGAAGTGGAATTGGACAGTACGGAGACGTAGTCGTCTTCGTCATCGTCGTCAAGGTCGTCGGAGGTGGAGACGTTGACGCAAGACCAACGATCAAGGGAGGCGAAGAAGGCAGATGCGACACTTGATCCGAACCAGCTAGCCATGCCATTCAAGGTCTCAGAGGACCAGCACCATGTACCCTGGTTCTCCATCGCTCGATAATCCGGTGTGATCTTTGTGTCCTCTGATTCCCGCCGAGAAATTCCGTCTTCGTCGCCCAGAGAGAAGGCAGAGAGATTTCGAGACGATAGCAGGGGGCGGCCAATACGGCTTGGGAAAATCAATCTCTGCCCCCTGCCCCACAACAAACCCAACCCCTAAATTTACATGAATTTTTTAGAATATTAACATCCCGATATTTTGACCAAAAATAATTTTGAAAGTATTTTTATGATTTTTTTATCAGAAAAATATTGAGAAAATCTCTTATAAAGAACTTTAAAAATATTAAAAAATAAAAATGTGCTCCTAATATTCATAATATCAAAAAAAGTGTTGGTGTCTAATTTATCATTTTTGAAATCAAAATAAAATTACACCAACGCTCTTGATAAAATCATCTTCTCCTCCAACAATGGCGACGATGGTCTCCTTTAGCAATAACAACTATTTCTTCAATAATGGTGGGCTCTACATCTTTGATTTCTACCACTATATGCAACTTCTGCAATTTCTACAGCTCCCACATCAACACCAATCTCTGTATTCATTGATCCATCTTCTATAGTCTCTCAAAACCGACCCAATTTGCTACATCTATTCGTCCACCCATTTCAAGAATACAGACTGGGCATATCAAAAAATCTCTCAAGCGAAGAAGTCGATAGTAATGACAAGTTCTGAATATGTACAAAATTTTCCATTCATTTGAGTTCTGAATCTATTACTCGAGTGATTGTGTTAAATAGGTACATCACTTGTAAAGTACCTGATGGTAATCTTTAAAAATCACCCAATCACTCGAGTCCTGAACATGTCACTTGAGTGATTAAATAAAAATACTGTGTCACTTGCAAGATATCCGATGGTGATTAGCCTTTACTCGAGTCCTAAATTTAGATTAGCCTTTATCAATAAAATGTTACATTTTCTCAATGTCATATAAGACTTTCACAGGTTCAATTGACATAGTGTTTTCATTTAATCACTCGAGTGACATGTTCGAAACTCAAGTGATTGGGGGATTTTCAAGGATCGCTATTGTGTACCTTTCAAGTGACACAGTGTTTTTATTTAATCTTTCGAGTGACATGTTCAGGGCTCAAGTGATTGGGTGATTTTTAAGTATCATCATCAGGTACTTTGCAAGTGATGTATCTATTTAACATAATCACTCGAGTGATAGATTCAGAACTCGAGTGAATGGAAAATTTTGTACATATTCAGAACTCGTCATCATTGTTGACTTATTTGTCTGAGAGATTTTTTGATATGCCCAGTCCGTAATCTCAAAATGGGTAGGCGAATAGATATGAAAAATCGGGTTGGTTTTGAGAGATTGTAGAAGATGGGTTGAGGAATACATAGATCGGTGTTGATATGGGAGCTGGAGAAATTGTAGAAGTTGCATATAAAGGTAGAGATTAAAGATGTAAAAACTGTCGTCATTAGAGAAATAGTCGACGTTGTTATAGGAGGCTACCGTCGCCATTGTTGGAGGAGAAGATGATTTTTTCGAAGGATGGAGCAGATGATTTTGTCAAGGGCATTGATGTAATTTTCTTTTGATTTCAAAACTGATAAATCAGGTACTAACACTTTTATGGTATTATGAATATTGGGAGTATTTTTTTGTCTTTTGGTATTTTTTTTTGAATGAAACTGTATATCCATTATAACTTCACAAGAAAAGTTACAAATGTGAACCACCCTGCACAATACAAATCAATCAAAGACAACTATGATCTACTAGCAAGGCTTCAGCCTTCAGTGCCAACCACCTCATGAAAAGGAGATGGTGGGTTATGAAGGATGACAAAATTCTCCTGCATACTGTGAGCCGACTTGGCTAAGGAGTCCGCTATTGTATTAAACTCCCTAGGCCGATGTCTAAGCAAAACCTGCCAAGATTTGGACAACCATAATCTAGCATCTTTTATGATATCACTAAAAGGGTGGCGGTGATCACACCCTCTCATAAGTAAGTTTATAGCCTCAATACAATCAGTGAAAATAAGCACTTTCCTGTAACCATTGTTCCAACAAATCTGTAAACCCTGAACAATCGCAACAACCTCAGCAACGGTCGGGGGAACTGGTGTGAGTTTACATTTGAAACCGCAAATCCAATGTCCTTCTTCAGATTTAATCACTCCTCCGCATGCACTCTGTCGTGTCTCTAACACTAAGCCATCAACTTCCATAGAGATAAATCCTGGGACTAAGAGATGCCCCACCTCAGGTTGACGTAGAAGATGGCCGTAGAATTGACACTGGGACACGAGATCCTGGTCCCAACTTGCTCTAAAAAAACTAGAGAGAGCATTTTGGCAACTTGTCTCGTCATCTTCATCAAACAACTTCCTGCATCTGCTTACCCAGATGTCCCAGTAGACATATCCGAAAAGAATGTCCCATCTGACTTTCTTAGTGAAATCCCTTCCTGCCTTATGATTCAGGTTCCACAGTAGCCACTTTGTATCTGATAGAGAGCTGAACTTTTCCCACAATTCTGGCTTGACAATGGATATCCATCTCTCTCTTGCATTGCTGCAGTCTCGTACAAGGTGCATCAGATCCTCTTCATGGTGACACCCAAAAGGGCAGTCCGCAGAATCAGCGACACCTCTAGTAGCTCTCAGCTGGCTAGTGTGGACTCGGCCGTGCGCAAACAGCCACATAAAGGATTTGATCTTCTCTGGGCCCTTCCATTTCCACAGCGTCTTCCAAACTGGTTCTCCCGCATTATGGATACCTGCAAAAAGAAAATGATAGCAGAACATTAATTAAATAAGAAACAAAAATTCTCCATCTATGCATTAATTAAAATTTTTTATACCCATGTTCAATGAAATTATCATTAAATACATAGCACAACATTCAATTATCAAAATGGGGTACTTTAAATAAATAAATAAATTTATTTTCATCCCGTTATAAATTAATTTCTAGTGGGACATTGAATAAAAAATATCTAGGGTTGGACTCAATATCTTGGATAAGAAATTAATAATAATTAATTACTTCATCTTTAAAGAAACTGAATGAGCAAGAACATGTTTGGGATCATTTTTGAAAAGTTTATAAGTATTTTTTATATAAATTAAAATAAAATTTTTTTCGTATACTTATCTTATATATCATAAATTAAGATTAAAATATTATTTTTAAAAGTTCCAAACGCTAGTTTAAACAAACATTAAAAGGTTATTAATTGCTAATTGTCATTTGTTTTTTTTTTTTTTGGAAAAAAGTCGATAGTAGCCGTGACTTGATAAACTCGTAGCTTCTCTGTGGTGAGCTTGCTGTAATTGGTACGTACTCCTGCCGAACACCGCAGAACGCCTCAGGCGCCAATTCTCACGTCTTGGCGTTCTTTTCCGGCGCGTCTCTTCTTTCGACACCCCTCATCTCTCTCCCGCTGGAAAATCACTCTTGCAATCTACGCCAATTTCGTCAATTCCTAGTGTTTATCCGCTCTATCTCTCTCTTCATAGATAGGGTTTTTTGATTGTGCATTCGACCTATCGAATCCCAATTGTATAAGCTCTTCTAGGGTTTCGCTCACACTTTTTCCGTACGTCCATCGATATGGGTGAGTGGCAATCACTTGTCCAATCCATTTTTCTTGGTCTCATTTTCTCTTACCTCCTTGCCAAGCTCATATCCGTCCTCGTATCATTCAAGGACGATAATCTGACTATAACTCGCCGCAGTATTAGTAGCACCGACCATGTAAGTAATCGGAGCACGGTAGAACCCGATGTCAACCCGTTTATGCGCCGGCCTGATGCCGATGAAGGCGAGCATCGCGAGAATGAATCGATCTTGGCGGAGCAGGGCAGCGTGAGAAATGAAAGCGTGGACGGTGATGACGACGATGACGATGATTGGGAGGGAGTGGAAAGTACAGAATTGGACGAGGCCTTTAGTGCCGCAACGGCTTTTGTGGCTGCTGCCGCCGCCGATCGGCTCTCACAGAAGGTCTCCAGTGACGTGCAGCTCCAGCTATATGGGCTGTACAAAATTGCAACCGAAGGGCCTTGTAGCACGCCACAGCCTTCAGCACTGAAAATGACGGCCCGAGCCAAATGGTAGTACAATTATCCTTGCCTTTTTTGGTTTACACTGATTATTTGCTCCAAGTGTTTCGTTGACGAATGTCCGGAAAAAAAGTGCTTTAGGGGTTTACTTTGCGTGTTGGGGGGTGCGAGCATACTGTATAACGGAATCTTTTGAGCTGTTTGATGTGCTTAAAATTCTTTTATTTTATATTGTGGCATTGGCAGTTATGGGCATATAGGGCTGCCTTAAATGTCTAATTCATATCCGACCCTGAAATTTGTAATCTTGATGGTTTGATCGTTCCCATAAATGACTATAAACATATAGCTCTTGAATTTTATCTTCTGCCTCCCTTTCTTTGTTTCGTTTTTTTCCTTCTTCCAGAGCTTTGCTGCAGTAATCTACGGGTTGATTTAGGAGGCTTATGATCATATGATGTCAGGAATACATTCTAATAAGCCATTGACCATTATCTACTGTCATCCTTCGTTGCTGATTTTTTTCTTTTCTTTTTTGCCTGGGCTTATTTCTCCCCTCATTGATTGATTTTTCCTATGTTTAGGCAAGCATGGCAGAAACTGGGTGCCATGCCTCCTGAAGATGCAATGCAGAAGTATATTGATATTGTGACAGAGCTTTACCCAACCTGGTTAGATGGCTCGGCTTTGGTGAGATATTAAGCTGTTTTTTGCACTCGACATCTTCTGTTCTTTCTTCAACTTGGAGAAATTCATATGCCAAATGAAAGTAGTACATTTACTTGCATACTTCTTCTTTTGCTTTTTCTCTGTACCTATCTTTCAACCTGTCTGTGGCAGAGGAGCAAAAGTGGAGATGAAGCTGGCCCAAATTCAGGGTCTTCAGAATCTAAGGGACCAATGGGGCCTGTATTCAGCACTTTTGTGTATGAAGAGGAAGCTGGCAGTGATTTGTAAGGTTCCTAAGACTTCAAGTTGTATGTTTTTAATGCATGTATCTAGATGGCATGCATCAATACTTTGTTACATTTATTTGTATGGTGTTTACTGTCATTTACCTCAAAGTTTCGCAACCTTGCCACAGATTCTATATCTATACATGTCTTGGTGCAACTCAGCTCACGTTTCTTCAACTTTTTTGCATCATCTTGTACCAGTTATTTCTGTTGATGTAGGGAGTTGACCTTGTAATTTTTTTTTATTCACACTCAGCTTTGGAAGGATAATTAATATTGACGGGTATGGTCTATAACTTTTATATAGCCATGAACTTGTGATTATGTTGACAGGACCATTTTCTTAGGGCTTTGAAATGATCATGTATGCCTCTTAATATCCCCCCCCAAGCGCCCGCGCACACATCCTCTCTCTCTCTCTCTGTCTCGTTCACACATTTGAATTTGTGACAATGGACATATGACAGTCTTGAGCCTTTGAATTAATTTCTCCAGAAAAAATTAGTTTTGGTTATCTTTAGTCATCTGCAGAAGATATATACTTGAAGGTGGTTTATTGCATAATTAAAGTCCTCTCTTCTCTTGAATTTTCTGCCTTATGTGCCGGGAAACACTTACATCCTCGAGTTGAATATCTTGATAGAATGATGAAAAGTATTACTTTGTGGATTTATAGGGTTGGAATTGGTCATGTTAGATTGACTTTAACAATGAATTAAATCAGCCTCTGATTTATGTTCTTCCTGCATTTTTGTTAGTTTGTCTCCTGAATGAGTACTTCATTGCAAGCTCACCTTCTTTTCATAGAAGTTTCGATGAAACTGATGGGTTTGGAAAGAATAAAACATTGACTGATCTATCTTGTTTCATATCTTTTCAGAAAAATTGATGCAATTCACGGGTATGCCAGGGAAGGAGACTCCACTAATCTGCTCAAGTGTATTGAAAATGGTGTTTCAGTGAATCTGAAGGGTGGGCTATTTGTGGTTATTGCTTTGCTATATTTATATAATATATAATAATCTCAAGTGTGCAATAAGTTGTTTGGTCATGCTCTTGTTGGTTTTTAAATGGATCATGCCTCTCATAAACAGCTTGTGCTTAGCATTTAGAAGTTCAATCACTAGTTAAGTGAGAAAGCGTCAACCTGAATATTAGCAGTATTGCTCATCAAGTCTAGCCTGAGCATTATCTATGGTTGATTCCTTCAGGATTGACTAACGGCTAATGGGGCATGAATGGAATGAATTTTGAGGGACTTGCTGGTGCGTTTAGCATTATCTCATCTCAGTTGCATTTAGTAGCCGAAGTCAGGAATCTTCTTTGCTGCAGTTGAATATTTAATCTTCATTCCCCCTTGGTCTATTTTCCTCATATGTTCTTGGGACAGCGTGAGACCAAGACTTCAATGCTGTGTTTTGAGTCAGAGTGATAAGAATGCATAGTAAGGGAAATAGATAGCTAACAATTCATACTCCATTTATTAGTTATTGGTTTCTTAATTTTCTTAATTCAATATATTTATATGAAAGCGAGTCGTCCCTACCAACTTGAGAGCTCCTAGTTATTTTACTAGAAGATGCTGCAAGATTGCTTATTACGTTATAATGGGATCATACTAATTGAAGGTGCTTCTTCTAAAACATGAAAATGAAGTTATTTGAAGTTATTGTTCCTGTTTATGATACCTCCTATCAACTTCTATAAGTTTACTTGTTTTTCTTTCTCAATATGTGCTTCTGAAATGTATGCAGACAGTGAGGGTCGGACACCATTACATTGGACTGTGGATCGCGGTCACCTTGAGGTCACAGAACTGCTAGTTAGTAGGAATGCTGATATAAATGCCAAGGTATTTTAATATTGCAGCATGTGTTCCAGCTTAATAGATATAAGTATAAAAAGTTATAGCAACTTATACTATTCATAAATAAACAATGCGCACTGGAAAATGTGTCTAGTTTATCCAAATGGTGCTATCTGTATGCTTTATGGCATCATCATTAGGTTTATGTAGAGAAATTGAGGTAGAGCACAGATTTCATGAGTCATTACTCATGATCCCACAAACTGCAGAAGTTGCATGGTCCAAGCTATCATAGGCTCTTGAAGTTTCTTTTGTGCGTATTGAAATTATTGGCAATCATATGTTTATTCTGTAGTATTTGTTGATGCCGTGTTTTTGTTTTGGAAGGATGATGATGGGCAAACTCCATTGCATTATGCTGTTGTGTGCGAGAGAGAGGCCATAGCTGAGTATTTAGTGAAGCATAGTGCGGACCCAGATTTGAAGGATAATGATGGCAGTTCGTCACGTGACCTCTGCAAGCCAAACTGGCGTTGCATGCAACATGTGGGGAATTAAATTATTAGGTCTTTTTCTGATCCTGGCACTTGGCAAAATCCTTCGGATGTATATGTCTATGTAACCCTTATTTTTGTCCGTCCAAGTCCTGGCATCTTCACGTTTTTCACTATAGGCTATGCCCATGCTTCCCTAGGATATGGTTTTATAGTCGATTCGATTTTAATTTATTCTTGCCCCTGCCAAGTCCCCAATTCCCTCTTTTTCCGGTTAGATTTGATGGAAAAATCTGCACGAAATTGGACACGTATTTTCGTGCATCGCATGAAATCTGGAAGAATGAATTGCATTATTTATGACTCGTGAATAATATATTTATTATGGATTTTGTTACTTAGATTTATATATTGGTGAGATATTGATTGTTGTGGAAGAACTCAAAAATGGAAAAAAAGAAGTCAGTCATGGGACCTTTTTCTCCCTTGCCTCTGCTTTCGCCTGCTTAATCCCTTCTTTTGAAGATGGTTTATTTCAGTTGAACGAGTATAGAAAGTAGCGGAAATTGGTTAATATGGATATCAATGAGCTTACATCATTCCAAAAGATGAGGACGTGACAATGTTATTTCTCGTTTCACAATGCCAACAGATACAGATGGTTTAATATTCGTATTCACTTCGATATGCGACTCTGATATCTTTCCCCGAGGGGTTGAGCCGTGCGCAAACTTGTGAAAATGTATTTCAAATTCATTTTCTTTCTTTATTTTATTATGGTTTGGTGGATTTTCCCATCAACAAATGATACAAAAGCTTAATATTAAAATTTATATTGTTAATGTATCTTTTAAATCAAGTTAAAACACATGAATTTCAAATTTAGAAATCTTTATAACAGGAATTTATTGTATGGTAAATCCGGAAAAAAATTCACGTATCCCTGTTTAATTGGAAAAAATGATCTTAAGCATATAAGCTTAATTTTCTAAATTTTTCAAGACGTGAGCCATGTGTAAAAGTAAAGTTGTCAGAATATATTGCGAATTGATCTTCTTCGATTAGTCTTATACACAGTTTGGCATGAAAATGCAGTGAAAATGCCTCTCTTTTTTTCAAAAAAAAAAATAAAAATGCCAACAGTCGTGTATTGATGCTTGCCTTCCGGTAATATGTACGGTTAATGCAATGTGGGCTAACAGAGTCAGAGGATCGCCCATATTAAGTAGCCCTGTTCTTTTTCTTGCCTCGAAGCTAAGCACAAATTAAGTAGCCACATGAAGTAAGTTAGAAAGAAAGGGACAAGGTAGGCTTGCCAAACTATAGTCACTGTGATTCTTCAACAAGAATGCGCCTAAATTAAAGAGAAGAAAAGGCATAAAATGAATAATGTTCAGAGAATGTGCTGCGAATTAAGACTTGTGTGATATGACTGCCACCAATCTACATCTCATAAAAGCAGTGGTTTGTATGTACAGAAGCTTCTTTTTTCTTCTTTTGAGCCTATGACTGCAATATCATGATGTTAGGATGAGCAAATGTACAACATGAAATCACAGTACAAAGCATCCAAAATGAACAGCATCTCCACTTTGACCACCTACATATAGTGTTCTGATGCATTCATCCATGAATATGAATTCAACTACTAAGTTCTGGTCATATTTACTTTCCTCCCAGTTCAATCTTCAAACTTTATCGCTCTCTTTTTTTGTTGGGTGGATGGAATAGCACAACGTATATATGCAGAACTATACTAAATAGTCGCACAATTTCCTGTTTACTCCATCTAACAACTGTACATATGCCATAAACAGCAAATCATATTCATTCCCATAGAAAGGAGATTTAGCATATCTGGTTTGAATTTTCAGCTAAGTGCTCTGATTAGCTTCATCCAATATTTCCCTGGAGAACTTGAAGAAAAAGAAACAATCAGGGAAGTGAACCCCCTCAAACACAAAACTTGTAAACCAAATGCAGAGAGAAACAATCAAAATACACAACTTCATAAGATACAAATAAATGAGTATGTTCTTTTTTTTTTCCTTCAAGATCAAGTGTAGTATTCCTGGAGCATCTTAGTTTTTAGCTAGCTATGAGTGTGAAGGCACCAGACTACAATTTCAAGTACAGCTCCCTAGAACTTAAAACCAGTGTCAGAAAGAGTGTTATGTGAGTTTAGTTAATTCACTAAAACCATCATTACTACAAACATATGGTTTTACAGACGATGATTAAGCTGATATTATTTGTGACAATGCATGCTTTAATTCACCAATGATGTTCCTACCCTTTATTTTGTTAGTGCTCCCACTAAAGAGATTCCACATTCAATTCTCTTTTGGCCCTCCCTTTGGTTTCTTCTGTAGTCCACTCACTATCACCATGTCTGTCTCCACCCTTTGACTAAGAAAGTGACCAAAGATGGAATGTGAGGATCTAAGCACCATTACATTAAAGACATGTTTGGTACCACGGAAAACTTAGAAAGGTCAATAAGATTTTGCAGTCGGCCAACTCCACTGGACGAATACCCCACAACTCTTAAATTATAATTCTCCAGTGCTAAGGCCCTCCTTTAGATTGAAACGTGAGCGTGTAGAAATAAATGAAGAAACTAAAAAGGTAAATAAGCACATGGGATGAATTATATGCCTAGCTGATTAGTTTACTGATCAGGGAAATATAATAAATGTAGATCGTGTTGAAGGAAAAAGTTGTCAAGTTAAAAGTGGCTGGTTTTTGAGCCATGCAAGGAAAATATTAGTAATGTCCACCGCATGCAACCAATCGCCCTGTTTATACTTCATTGATGCAACATACAAAATAGTGCAGTTGACTTTAGGATTTGTGGATTAAAGCCTATAAGTTAATGGTTCATATCATCACTCTGTTGATATTGGGTGGGGCCACCATGACAATAGCTCTCAATCGCATCGCCACATTTCATGCCCTTGAATTAGCATAAAAGGGCTTGCGCCTCCCCAGCTAAGTCCACGTGTTTGTGCGTGTGTGAGATTAATTTCCAAGTTATTAACAAGAGGAGCCAAACCATACCGGCCATGGCTCCCAAGACCAAGACTTTTCTTATAGTTCTTGTCCTAGTCTTCATTTTCATTTCTCCATCTTCAGGTGAGCATGTTCTTTATATCAGTAATTAAATAAATCTTTTTGCAGACATTGCTGTAGCAGAAGTATGACAGATAACCTTTTAATTTCTTATAGGCCTGGTTGAAGGTTTCAGGGAAAGCCAGTATCGTCCTCGCAACTTACTTTATGAGGTAATACCTCCAATCTTTAATATAAGACCTATTTGAGGAATTAATATTGATCTTAAATATAAGACATATTTTCATATTTATCGATCTTTTCCTAATTTACTTCTATTGATGTTCATTCAACAATAATGAAAGAAGAGAGGAAATGAGGGAATTAAGAAAAATGATTAGAGTGTTTTAGAAAATACATGTTATATTAACTAACTTAACTGATTTTCTTAATATAATCAAATTAGGTAAATATGTCTTTTGCATATTAAGTACCAAAGGAAGCATAATATATTCCTAATAATCTATTTTTAAACTGGGGTCAAATTTGCTAGAGGTAAATATTAAAGGAGCAACATTATATAGGAGCAATAGATATTGCTCTACTAACCTACAAGTACCTTTTGTTTTGAATGAAGGATGGCGTGAGGATGACCTCGAGGAAGCTGTTAAGCCATGGATTTGAGCTGGATTATGATGATGCAGGACCCAACCCAAGGCACACAAGGAAGCCTGGCAAGGGAACTTGATGGCCTTAAGCCCTTAATGATTTAATAAATCCACTGTGTTTTACTTTTTCTCCCTCTGTTTGTTCGGGAATGAGGAGACAATATATGATTATTGACGAGTTCATTTACCCATGCGGCTACACGTGTGTGTGTGTGTGTGTGGAACGAGGCAATAAAGCAAGATATTTTTAGTCTGTACACCATATGCTGCTTATGTATGGACCTCTAAGCATTGTAAGAAGAATGCTTTGCATCTTGTTTATGTACTGGGAATAAAAAAAGAAGCTAGATGTGGCCTTTTTTATACATTACATCCATTATTTACGGTTTATAGATGAAGCAATTTTTATGAATTTTATATCAATAAGTGAGATTAAAAATGTTTGGTTCGACGTTTAGAGGGGGCAATGGTGCGATTGAAGGAAATAATGGTCACTATTCATTGAGGTGACTTTTCACTGATGTCTGGTTAGACATTTGTGTAGCTTAGCTTATCACGGGCTTCAGCTTATTTTTTGAAGTCAAGTTTTATTGCTTTTCAATCTCTCACGATGGCTTTTTACCGTTCAATATAGCATTTATTACCATTTAAATTTTCTACCTAGTACCTACCATTCCTCTCTCTCTTCCTTTGTCTTCTACCTCAATATCTTTTCGCACAGCCTATTCTTTCTCTTCACCTGCGTCAATTTCGCACAGCCTTATCTCGTCTTTTTTTTCTCCTCAATACTGTGATCTGCTCTCTTCTCTTTCTCAATACCACCGTGTTTTCCCATCCTTCTCTTCTCATCATCTCAGATTCGGGAGACCGCACCGGTGACGGAGCAGCGGAGAAGGCGTCACTGAGATCTGTGGCGGCCGAACTTTTGTGGTACTGGGCTTCTGGGAGTCGCCGTTTCGCGAGATAGGAGGAGAAGGTGTTGTACATTCCGGCGAAGGCGAGGCCGAGAGTTCATTCCTGTGTTGGTGGCCTCTGATCGGAGCGTTTTCACCCATTTTTTGCCGGCGACTCTCCTCATGGATCTCCTCTGCCGGTGACGCATTTTCCCCGGTGAGCTTCAAATCTTCAAGACCCAAAATTTCTTCCTGTATCTAGATTTCCATACCTATTCCTTTAAGGTGTGGATCTGTTTTCATTTCGGATCCAAGCTTTGCTGCCAGTAGTTGTGTTGTGCATTTCGTTCATTGTGCTCTGGTATGCTGTGTTAAATTTTTGTTCATTGTGCTCTGGTGCTCTGGTGTTAAACTTTTGTTTAATATGCTCTGATATAGAAATATCTCGTCGTGCTTTACAGTTACTGAGTAATGGAATACCACTTTCTACTCTAAAAAAATCCGCCTCCAACATGCTCTGGTGTTAATTAAAAACTTTAGTTACAATGAAATAAACTTGCAAAATAAGCCACTTCTCTGTTTTTTGTTAATTATTATAAACATTAGTTACAATGAAATAAACGTGTTAATTAAAAACTTTAGTTACAATAAAATAAAATCCGCCTTCACTTCTCTGTTTTTTTTTATGTATACTGGCTTCATGGCT
Organism: Inga oerstediana; assembly: GCA_963210345.1. Lineage (NCBI taxonomy): Eukaryota > Viridiplantae > Streptophyta > Magnoliopsida > Fabales > Fabaceae > Inga > Inga oerstediana. The sequence continues at coordinate 1,718,870 of OY723405.1, forward strand.
GAAAAATGCACTATTTCTTTGCCTAAGCTTGCTAACTTTGGGAACATTTTTTTTAACGACCTTGAATTTTGCCTTCAGTTGCAATATCTTTTCTCATTCTTCAAACCAAAAAAAAAAAACAATCTCATTTGACCTCCTCACCTACACACACATGAAGAGATATAAAGAAACCAATTTACATGATGCGTGCATTCACGTGAAAAAACCAAGGCCGTTGATCTGTATATGATTTGTATTGGATCAATTTATCAGCTAGAATATCACTTTAAATTCTATATATATATATTTATCTATCCCTTTTAGCTTCTCTCAAATTAAAGGCTCCTTTCACTCTTTGACATCCGAGCTCCCCAACACCATGTACTTTTTAACTTTTCTGTTCTGCATGACTGATTAACTTGGCAAAACCGCTTATGTGTGTCTATCTCTGTATATATACATATGTAGGTATGTATATGTTGTCATAATCTTACGTTTCTTGGGTTTGATTTCCTCTATACACATGTGTGTTTCAGATTTTCGTTATGTCTGGTGTGTGTTATGTGTGACATTTTTGGTATAGAAATATGGACACAAAAGCAGTATGGGATGTAGAGTCAACAGAAATTTTTATCAACGCATGCGTAGAACAAATTTACAAAAAAGAACGCAAAGGGCAGTTATTTACACTAAAGAGATGGCAGAGTATTATTTCCACATTTAATGAAAAGACTGGGAAACAATACAGGAAAAAACAATTAAAGAATAGATTAGATATCTTAAGGAAAGATATAAAGATTTGGGATTCCTTGATCAAGGAGACTGGCATGGGCAGAGACCCTGTTACGAACACTGTCATTGCATCGACCGATTGGTAGAAGGAGAAATTATGGGTAAAACTTTTTTACCGCTGCTTACAAGTTTCATTAGCTCACTTTTTTTGTATGTAATTCTTTTAAGTATTCACTGTGATTCATTTTACTTGTATGCATGCAGGAGAATCCCAAATATAAGAAGTTTAGGTACTTATACCTAAGCATGAAAGGGAGTTAAGAATAATCTTCAAGGATGTCATCACGACGGGAGACCACATTTTCGCACCCTCAAACCCAGAACATCAAACAAATGAGAAAGATGAGAATGATGTGTACAGACCTACGATGGATGAAGAGGAAGGCTCTGGTGATAGTAAGGATGAGCATTTCGGTGTTGCCCTTACAGTTAGTACAAGAGTGACAGATGAAATGGCAAGCGTTGGATTAGCATCCTGTTGCTATTTATATTATATGTTACTCTTGTTAATCATCCTGCTTACACCACGATTTCACCACAATCACAAGTACATCAACGACAAATCGTAACAACCAAAACAAGTTGCAGGGGATGGAGGAAGATGAAGATAGTGACGATGCCTCACTTGTTGAGGTTGAGTTGGATGAATATGAAGTATTATACGTGTTGCTTTGTCAATATTTAGTGCCATATATATGCAAACAACCACATAGAACGAGTCAGCGAACAGGTCACTATTGGGTACAAGAAATGTTGGCAAGTGAAAGTTCAAAATGTCATCAGATGTTTATAATGGAAAAACATGTTTTCGATAGTTTATGCATTAAGTTGTGTGAGCATGGGTTAAGAGATTCTAGGAATACCGGTGTCGATGAAATGGTTGCGATGTTCTTGCTTACTATGGGATACGGAATAGGAAATAGGCTAGTACAAGAAATATTTAAACATTCGGGTGAAACTGTAAATAGGCTTCTACACATAGTTTTGAAGGCCTGCCTTAAGCTTGTAACCAAAATTATTAGGCCATGTGATCTAGAATTCCGTCAATGTCATCCAAAAATAGCAAACGATAACCGATATTTCCCATATTTCGAGGATGTCATTGGAGCTATTGATAGTGCTCACATTAGGTGTGTCATTACTAGACCAGGATGAGATAAATTTATCGGCAGAAAGGGATATCCCACATAGAATGTTATGGTTGTTTATGATTGAGATATATGCTTCACGTTCGTGTTAGTTGGATGGGAAGATTCAACACATGATTCCCGTGTTTTTCACTCCGCTGTCTCAAATCCAACCATGAATTTCCCACATCCACCACAAGGTATGTTTTTGTATACTTCAATTACATTTCTTTGTCTTCATTTCACGTTTAATCTCATATTTACAATGCTTTTAATACATGTTAGGCAAATATTATTTGGTCGATTTTAGCTACTCAACATCAGTTGGGTTTCTTGGACAGTACAAATGTGAATATTACCACCTCCTAGAATTCAAGAATCACCGGGGGTTTCAGAATCCTAATAAGGCCTTCAATTTTTATCATTCAAACTTGAGGTTCACAATAGAAAAGACTTTTGGAGTGCAGAAAAATAGATTTGAAATATTACAACATATGTGTAAGTACAACTTTGACATGCAAGTCCGTATTGTCTGTGCCACAATGGCTATATATAAGTTCATTAGAAGAAATTCCCAAACTGATGTGGACTTTAGGGAAGCAAAAAATGAGAATAATATGGTTGATGTAGATACTAGTCAAGATTAAGAGCCATCGTCGACAATGATGCTTGGACATATTCAACCCAAATGAATCATATCCGTGACAACATCAGGTACCAAATTGTACTGGACCTTTAATCTAATTAGTTCTATTATATTTTAGTTTCTAAAGAACTTTAACTTTGTATAATTTCTAATTTATTCACATTTTAATTGTAATTTTATTATGTATTTTACCATTGCCAATTTTCCAAAGTTAATATTTTCATTTTTCATAATTTTTTTAAAAAAAAATTCTCTTAAATATCACAAAAGCCACTTATCCAATTGCCAAACCAAACACATTTCACTTTTATAAAAGTCACTTATTAAATCGTTAACCCAAACATTAATCATTTTACCCAATTTTATTTTTTTTCAATCTTAAAATTCTATAAGTCAACAAAAATAAGTCACTTATTCAATTATTAAATCAAATACACCCTGTGTGTAAAGACTCAGCCAAGACTGGTTTCCAAGCGTGTTGAAGGGTGTTGTTGGATTTAATAATTTTAAAAACGAACGTACAATTCCACCTATAAATATTTTTTGAAAGCATTTGTTGGGTTTTAAAGTTCCCACAAACATTAAAAATTTAGTATACCAATTCCGTTAAGTTGGGCCGACGGTTAGAATGAAACGTTTGACTAATTTTCTGACACATATGGTGAGCTGGCAATAACGTGTATTTTTTCCTACGATGAGATGTACAATGAAAGCCCCTTCTGACGGTCTTCAAATCAAAACACAAACAGATTTCAATTTCAGAGAGAAATCAATATCATGAACTGGAAAATTGCAGGGAATATGATGGACGATTGGCGAGAAACTCACAGGTTAAAGGCAAACGACTTGGCGCTGCAATTTGAATGACGAGAGTCATCGTTTAGCATTATTGTGATGATATCCATTGGCATGGGATGCCGCTGAAGCACATGACAAGGCATTATTGTGGAGGCAGAGGATCGCCTGACATTTCGCTGTTTAACCACTCCAACTCTCTCGAGAAACTCATATTCCCCGTGTGGATGTTGAACAGCGATTCTTTCGACGGTAAGCTCCATTATGGTGCGCCTGTGTTTGTTCTAGCGAATACATGGGAAGGAATCCTGTATGTTGGCGGTGTACCGGGTTCTTGATCTGCTCGTTCCATTACCTGCACCGGAGGTTTTTGTATTCCTGGTCCGGGATCTGGCATATAGCTGATTGGGAAATCGTCGTCGCTGCAATTTGAAGGCGATCCAGGTACTGACGTGAATTTAGGATTTGAAACATCATCTTCCCTGGGAATTTTAGGTGGTGGTGGAAGTGAAGTCGAAGGAGGATCTGGATTTTGATGATTTGAGGGGGAGGAAGATTGGGTTTCAGGCTTAATGATGGGATTAACTGTATGATTGACGATGGTCTTTTATATTAATTTATTATTATTAAAAAACCTTTCCTCAATTTGCAAATTCGACTTTTGACTTCCGGCCAAAAAAATGCGACTTTAGACTAAAAATCTGCATATGTGATGATTGAGGCCAAGAAATTTTGCAAATGCGATGTCGTGACTCCATTCTCCCCACCCTTACGCCGCAAAGTCTGCAACGTCTCCCCAACCTTCTTCCCGACCGTCTCGCCACCACGGTCCCCGCCTTCTCTTCCATAAGGGTGTGTTTGAGGGGAGGGGTGGGAGGGAATGTAAGTTATCTTTTTTGTTGAAGGAATTTAAATTTTGGACGGGAATCCAAAATTTAAAAAGAATGAGAAAGTAAATTTTGGGCAGAAAGTAAATTTTGGGCAGAAACTCAAAACTCAAAATTTTGAATTACATATCCCATATAAATTAATCTCTAATCATGTCACGAACACAATTCATATAAGTTGAAGACATCCCACCATTGTGCGAGGAAACTGCAAGTCAGTAGTATTTGATGCGGAACTCATTTTATAGTTTAGGTCAAAAAAGGAACTCATAAATACTTTATGCAAAGCCAAAAAATTCCTAATCTAATTGCTTTATTTTTCATTTTTTTTGGCCGACAATCTAATTGTTTCCTAAGTGTAGTCAGAAGAAAATTTGAAATAAAAAATAATCACAAATTACATCATCCACGAGCTCATTTTTTTAAAAGCAGACATCACATTTATTTGCTTGGAAATTGGAACTTAATATGAGTCCCGTTTTCTTCTGCCTTTTTTTATGACGCGATAATGATGTGAATATATTTGTAATGACAGTGACTATTGTGTGTGAGAAAAATTATCATGCAACGCACCAATAAATAACCTCTGTGACATGCACCCGTGTTTCTTTATTCTGCTAACGGTAACAAAACGCGATGCATTTACAATAAATGCTCAGAATAGTTTATTTTTAAGTAATAAGTTTTTATAAATCGTGATTCATAGTATACGAGATAAATATGTGAGAGGAGTTTTATCTCGACTTACGTAATAAAGATTTATTTTTTGAGAAATCGTAATCCCCAACATGCTATAAATTAGCTCCAGTGGTTTTTTCAATAACGCCTTATTTTCACCCAAGACCCATTTGAAATAAATCCAACCAAACATTCAATCTTTTGTCAACAGTTTTAAAACGGACTTATTTGCTAAAACCGGGTTTATTGGGGCAGAATAAGCCCAACCAAATACACTTAAACCAGGTATATTTCTCTCTTCACTTTTTCTGCCAGCAAAATCAGGTATATTTCAAGAAGTGAGAACGTACAAGTAGATTATACAGGCGAGCAGTCTAAAATTATGTGTCTGTTTATATACATGACTAGTAATCTTGTTCAGTTCATAAGACCTGGGATGAAAACCAAATTCCAAGTGACACTATCCCAACGGTGGCTAAAGCTTGGACCACCTCGTAAACAACGTTTTGCCGCTGAAGTGGCAAGTTCTGCCAGTCTGTCCGCCTGTTCCAAATACAGCAATAGTTAATCAAATAAATTAAACCTGTGATGTACAAGGAAAAAAAATTTCATTACTATGTAAATATATCCTCAAATAAAAATAATCAAGGTCACGTGTAGGTGAGAAAATCCATACCCTAAATCAGCAATTATGATGCTAATGTTATCCTGTGTGCGTCGATCCTGCAAAATATACAGTTATTGTCAAAATTGAAACTGGCAAATATTCAACGAAAAGTTTCAGAATAAGAACAGCCATGAAATTTTGTAACACTTACCAGAGCTGCTTGTGCAAGAGCTTCACAAGCTAGCTGAAAAAAGGGAAAGTGAGTGTTATTTATGCACCTTCAGTGACTACACAAACATGCATAAATGCAATGGTTCGTATCCTCAAGTTAGGTGAATGATATATTACCTGAATATTACCATGCTCTCGAAGTTGATTCCTCACAAAAGAAACTGCTTCTGAGCTGAAATGTTAGGAAGAAGGTGAAGCTGATTTCTCTTCTCTTGAGAAACAATATAAGAAAATGACCATTTATGTAATTTAGACCTGCTCATGTAGTCCCATAAACCATCAGATGCCAATACTATAAATTCTGCATCAGAGCCAAGTTGTACTTGATAAATATCAGGGCATGCAATGACCAAGTCTCTTTTGAGCTGCACACTGGAAGCAATCTATGTTAATTAATTTAACTGGACCAACTAAGTAATGATAGATAAGACATGCATGAGATTACCAACCGAGAAGCAAATTTTTCAGACCATCTTCCTTCCTCAACCCCTTTTCTCAGCATTCTTCCACATGCAAGGGGCAGATAACCATTAGGAAACACATTAAGCAATAGACCATAAATAAGAAAAGTTAGCGCCTTTGTAACAGAACAAATAATACAGTGTTGAAGGACCATACTCATTCTTCTTTGTTTTGAATCTTATATCCCCAAATGCACGAGATACAGCAATGTCTCCACAAATTCTACCATTGACAATCTATAGACAAACACCATTAATAAAATTATAGTTATAGTTTATAGTTATACGATAAGCTTGGAGATAACACCTTAATATCAACAGAAATCCACAACTGTTCTAGTTCCTGTCACACGACAGGCTGCAGTATTTCCTTTGTGGCAAATAAATTATATTACATAGTGCGGTTTCCTTGGCCACCAATTTAAACAATGAAATAAGACAAGGTTACATGCCCTTCCAAACTTCAATTCTGTTAACATTCTAAGTTGCCAAAATTTCTAAATCAAATTCTTAGCTTCAATATATATAATAGTGAAATATTCGCCAAAACATGTGGGGCTCATTAAAAAGGAACAAGGAAAACACACCCATCCACCTGCTTCTCTTATTCTTTTAATTTCTTGAAGACTGGCTTTACTGTTCCCATAGGGTCGGTGGGGATTAGTCAGCTCTTCTGCTCTACCAGACCTGCTTAGAACCTGCATCAACAAGTGAAATTGGATGAACATCCAAAATATTTTCGGTTCCCAAGAGACTCTAAAGTCTAAACTTCTTGGAAACTAACTGAAAAGTAATTTTGGTTTTTCCATTAAGAGCTCGATTCAGATTAGGAAAGCAAGCACCACATCCGCAAGGATGTATAACACGTACCACAGATGAGTCACCTAGATGTGAAATGAGAAGCATATCATCTCCGACGAATATTGCAGTTGCTGTAGCGCCAGATTCATCTTCATCTCCATTCATTTCAAGCCTTTAAAAGTGAAACACTTTCTAAACCTTCAATGCAATAATACCAAATCTACAATCATATAGAGATTGCTCAAATCTTAAACATCTTGGTAGATTTTTGTTATGGCTTACCGTTTTAACAAACTTTTGTCGGCATTAACAAACGCCTCCTGTAATGCTGCATTAATGGCTTGGAAATCTTTTCTATCAGATAATAATCCACCTTGTAAAGCTGCAAGACACTCCTTGTACAGTTCATCCCTGTAGTAACGAACACAAACCGACAATTCAGAGCATACCTATGAATTGCGTAACCCAGAAGTAGTTGGTTTTTAGTGTATAATTCATCTATTGGAGTAAGAAACAAAACATGATCACATGTTCCTACAACACAGTAAACGCCGACTGTATAGGTAACAAGATTTATAAACAAGGTTTTGACTTTTGATGGGAAGAATTCCACGGCAGTAAAATATTACAGAAAGCAAGACTGACCGTGTGTGTTCGGCAACATGCAAAACATGGTTTCAAAATTACTTTTCCGCAAATCAAGACAAAACTCTTCTCACATACTTGCCTTGTAAACTGTAAAAGCTATTCTACAAAAGCTAATCCGAACACACACTAAGACTAGGATATTATTTACACTCTAATGCTCATAAACTAGGTGATGTCACATGCCACTAACATGAATGAATTCCCTTCATCATCTATATCTTATCCATTTTATTGGCATGAATTATGCGTATTTAATGAGCAAACAGAAAACTGATGGAAGTTTAATGACAGATTTCAAATGAAAATTATTTAAAACCGAGTGAAACTTTGTGGACCGATGGAGTAAAACATAATGTAAACTTCTACATTATTTCCAACAATTGTCCAAAATAATCAAGCTTGGCATCCAGCATCAATTTACAGTTGTCCACTTTAACACAGCGTCAAGTAACTGATATATACAAACAGGCAAACAAACAAGTAGGAAGACTTGGAAATTGGTATAAAAATACAAAATTGAAACTGGAACTAATGATATATGATTTCCCCTATTATGTTAGTTGGGGTGGGGGGTTACAAAACCTGAGGAACTCGACGGAAGAGAATCCTCCATGGCCATCGAACACAGCTGCGAAGGAAAAACCATGGAGGCCATCAGGACGAACAATAATGCCATCTTCCATTTCTTCGCGAAGACCCTGCAAAGCAATGGATCCCCATCGGGTGCCTGCCACGTCAGACAAAGACGACGGAGTATCGATGGCTATGGCGGAGCAGCAGCGGCCTCTGCACGTATTGGCGACGTTGTTTCTACGGATGCTATTGTTGGAGTTGGAACGGCCATGGAGTTTGGTTACGAGTAATCTTTGGATGTGTGGGCTTGACAGTGCCATTAGAGCAGAGAAGCGAAGGGAAGAGGGAGGGGGCTCTGGAGGATAAGCGAGAGCTAATGAAGGCCTCAGACTATTTTAGTGGCTCCGATTCTCTCAGAATCTGAGGAGATGGGATTCCATTTCGGATTTGGCTTCTCTTCTCAATCCGTTCTCATCTTTCTTTTTTTTTTTTAGATTAAAATGGCGCAGATTTATCATATTATAAAAATATTATTATAATTTTATTTTAAAAATAAAAAAAAATTATACCAGATGCAAAATAAACCTAAACGATAAAAAGGGGAAAAGGATTGGAAGGTGCAGGGAAGAGAAGCAAAATCCTTCTATTTCTAATGAAGCTTCTAGCGATAGGTTTGCTGCTAAATTCCCGTAGTACTACTTTTTGGTCCGAGCTCTGTGGAACGTACTGCGTCAGCTTAGCTCATGACATTTTATAATAGGTTCGTTTTAATTAAAACCATTTACATGTAAGAAGGAATGAAGAGTAAATTATATGGTATATAAATAATAGGGGAAATTTCAGAAAAATACTTTCAAAATTTAAAATTCTCAAATCAATTATTTTATACTAAAATGAGTTGTACGTTGTTGATTAATTGGAGCTGATACCTAAACTATTGTAGGAAACAAAACTTACATGATATTTGACTATTTTGAAAGTTTTTTTTTCTAAAAAATACCTACTCCTTTTGAATCTTTTATTGGGTTGAGTTTTATATTGTTTTGTTACAAAACTATTATTATTTCATAGTTATAATGCTTAGCTTAATGTCAGGATACAAAAATTGCTTGGGCTTAGTGTTTTATAGACATGAGAAATACTTACATACTCCAGAAACGTCATCTCATTTGTATTCTGACTAATTAAAATATAACAATTCATCTTATTTTAATCCTATACAGCAGATGAGTCATTTGGAGTAATTCAAATTTTATGATTTTTAAAAAACAACAACTCATGGGAGGCAATTGCGTCTTTTGTTTTTCTAAAGTATGAAGTTTATGTTTTTTAAAATTATAAAATTTGAATTTCTTCATATGACTTATCTGCCATATAGAATTAAAATAAAATGAGTTGTTATATTTTAATTAGTCCGAGTATAAATAAGGTGGCGCTCCGGGAGTATGTAAGTATTTATCTTATAGAAATACTTATGTACTATGTCATATAAACTCTGTCCAATGAAAACATAACAGGTCAGATTATTTTAATCCTTAGTTAGCTGATGACTCATCTAAACGATTATTGCTTTTAAGAAAAATATTGATTCATCATTTTGTTTTTAACATGTTTATTCTTAAAAACATTATTAAGAAAAATAAGATAAAATTTAAATTTTTTCAGTAACATCTAACTAGAATTAAAATAATCTAAATTATTATGTTTTCATTGAATATAGTTTTGATCACGTGGTACTCTTAGACTATGTAAGTATTTTTCATTGATCTATTTCAATTATAACCTTATTTGGTTACAACGACAATGATGTCTCTTTCTCTTAAGCTCCTGTGATAAAAAAATAATCTAGCCTATGTGGAGTGATATTTTATTAAAATTAATATTTTAAAGCTGTGTCTCTTTTGTGAAACCATAAATAAAAGTAATGTTTGAAACAGGAGGTAGAAATATAAAATCATAATTTTAATTTTACATGATACATTGATTAAATAATATTTATAATAAATTAGAGTTCAAGTTTAACTAATAAGTTCTTAATCATTTAGACAAAACCAGAGATAGGGGCTAGAAAGGATCGTATGGTGCCGGGTAAGACTTAAAAGAGGTGCGTGGTGTAAAAATAAGCACGGACAAGGGGGTGGTGAGCAACGAATGAATTGGGTCAGAGGGAGGACCCACCCAAGCTGATGTGGCGAAATGTGAGATTTGGCACTCCCAAGCAGATTCCATGATTTGGGAGTTTTGTCCTTTCCACTAACCCAAAAGACCAGCAAGTCCATGCTTTGACAGTGAGAGGGAGAGAAGTTACAGACCCAATAGCATAAAATTGTAAAACTAAAAAATGTTCGTGGGCTGGGTTTCAGTTTCACTCCAACTACCTGAACACACAAAAGACAAACCTAACTTGTTGGGGCGGGTCGAGCGGGGCTTGGTAAGAGAACAGTAACAATATTCAAAATTATAAAACGTAATTTTGTGCGACGGCCAAAAAAATATTATCATTACCTCTAATAACATTTGATTAGCGAACAGTACTCCCTTGGCCCTTAATGTACGACACATTTGGTAAGTTGACGTTGGTCTTAAATATGTGATATTATTTTTATATTTGTCAATCTTTTCTTAAATTATTTACATGGATGCTCCATTGACAAAATCAAAGAGGAGAGAGAATTACAGAATTAAGAAAGATGATTAAGGTGTTTTAAAAAATATACTATTATGTCATATCAACTAACTCAACTAATTTTCTTAATATAATTAAATTAGGTAAATATCTATTATATTAAGAACCGGGTAAGTATGAAGTTCCGCCCTACACAATATGTCAAGCCTCACCCGGCGCATGTATGACTTTTGGCAAGATTGGTAGGGAGCATACTCTATTTATTCGTTTGGAAAACACTTTGTTTGAGGTATATTTGAGCTAATGTTCACAAAGTATATTTATGTAAGTCAGGATAATTTTTTTTTTATATATTTATCTCATATACCGCAAATTACATTATGAAATAAGTTTCTATTACAAATTTAAACAGGCACTTATTTATTTAGAATACAAATGGTACGATTAAAATCATACAAAATAAAACAACTTAAGCCAAAGCAGTTAGTTTTTTTTTTTTAAAGACCAAAACCATAGCAGTTGGTAATAAACCCTTACATTCTAGAGGTTTGAGCATCATAGTACCTGTTTGGATTAGCGATAAAAACTATATTTTCAACATGATTTATGGTATACGAAATAAGTTTATGAAATGAGTTTTGTTTCGACTTAAATAAACATATTTTTCTAACGCTTTCTCAAATAGGGCCATAGACGATGGGGTTGAACTAATTACCTATCATAATTAATTTCACGAGGTAACCAATCAATACATTTATTCGCTAAACTGTGCATAATGAAATCTGTAATATTTTCTATATGGATAATGAGAGGATGGTTTAAGTGTTATTGCAAATGGCGGGGGAAAAGGCAGTGTTATTGTAAATGGGGAGAATCACCCCGACGAAGTGATCCAATATTTTTAACCGGAATGCCACCTTAATAAAAATTATAGGAAATAATCTTGTCATACATAATATTCCTCCACTGCTTGTTATAAAATATATTTAAAGAGTTGATTTTGATTTTAAATATAAGACATAATTTTTATATTTATCAATATTTTCTTAATTTACTCCTTATTGATGCTTCCTCAATAATAATCAGAGAAAATAGGAAATTAAATAAAATGACTGAGATGTTCTAAAAAATACATGCTATACTAACTAATATAATCAATCTCCTTAATATAATCAAATTAGTCACATACTAATGTTGTAAATATTGTGTGTGAGTGTGTCAAAGGAAGAAATCTCATATAATTCAAGATTGGGAACACCCTAGTATACAATTAAATATGAACTTGAGTTATTAAAAAGACTGATAAGAGGAGTCTTTGAACTGACCATTAGAGATGACCGTTGAAATTTTAATTGACCGGTTTTAATGACATTTAAAAGATTTTATTACATTAAATTGTCATTAACACCTATTTTGCAACGGTCGTTTTAATTGTCATTAAACCGTTGTTAATTATCATTATAACTCCTTAACGGTCATGTGATTTCTGCCTATAAAAATCAATGTACGGAGAAAGTTCAAGGGTAGCGAGGTGAGAGCACCGAGGTCTAGTGATACGGAGGTCCCGAACTCCTCTCCTCTCTCCCTTCTTCTGAGTTAAACTGATATCTTTTTGCAATTCTGTCACCCTGCTTTATGCAGGAAGGGTTTGTTTTATCCTGGGGAGTGCCGCTTCCTGATCTACTAGGGGGTTGCGGAATATCTCCTAAGGACAGTGTCCTTGGACGTGACTCAAACTATTTATTTATTGTGTTTCAACAGGTGCTGCCGTTAACAACCAGTACGGTGTGAGATGCTGACGCCAACAACTAACATGCCTTATATTAAAGATAAGAGAAAGTATTGACCATCTCGTGATCCAAGCATATGCATGAGGGATGAGGCTTGCCATAGTTTCTCTCTCTCTTTTTTAGTTTTTATTTATTTCGTCAACTCTATGTAATTAAACTATCTGTAAAATCAAGTCAAGTAATATTAACCACTCATAATTTAAACGATCACGAATAAAAACTGGCAAAAGAAAAGAAAAGAATATTCGTAATAGAAACTCAATGCGCGCAAACAATTGATACGTTAGGGGCATGTTTGACAATCCATATGTCATGATTTCAAAAATTATTTTTTATTGATCGAGACAAAATTTTTTTCATATATTTATATTAAAATTCATAAAATTTATTTTAAAAAATTAATCCAAATATACACTGAGACACATAAAACCAACTTAAATAATATGTTAAATTCCGATTTTAAGATCAATTACTCTTTTTTCAAAAAATCATCGTAAATTTGCTGACATGTCAAATGTCAATCCATTTTGCAAAACTATATTATTTATAAGGGAGAATTGTTAAAAAAGACCTCATCAACAACTTATTTATCAAATGGGACCTGGGAAGATTATCTGCACACGGAGGGAAGATTATCTGCACACGGAGGGAAGATATCTGCACACGCAAGGAAGATCTCTGCACACGTATAGGGAAGAAGTTTGCACACAGGGAAAATCGTCTGCACACCAGGGAAGATATTCTGCACATGTGGAAGATTATCTGCACGCGAAGGTCCCATTTGACAAATAAATTGTTGGTGAGGTCTTTTTTCACAATTTTCCCTATTTATAATCCATATTTAATCTCGTGAGATAAAAATACGGTGTAAATGTACGGTGGTTAACCCGAGTGGAAAAGTTGTCGCATCTTGACTGCTTTTCAGTTTAGATATATTTCCTCCGGTCTTAAATATAAGTCAAAATTATCTTTTTTATGAAGAGATTAAAGAAGTTAAATAAGTTACTTAATCATATCATATATTATGTATTCTTAGATTATATATTATTTTATTTGCCAAATTAATTAATTTGAAGGGAAAAAATATATAAATACTCTAAAATAATTTAATTAACTTATTTAATCTCTAAAAAAAATCAGGGTTAATATAACTTTTGGTCCCTGAAGTTTGATTCAATTTTTGTTTTGGTCCCTCAAGTTTAAAAATGACTTGGTTTTTTCCGGGTCGGGTCGGGTTTTAAAAACGGGTCGCCAGGTCCTTTTCAAACTTGAGGGACCAAAACCAAAATCGGGTGAAACTTCAGGGACTAAAACCACCTATTTCAAACTTGAGGGACCAAAACCAAATTCGGGTGAAACTTTAAAGACCAAAACCACTGATTTCAAACTTGAGGGACCAAAATCAAAATTGGATCAAACTTCAGGGACCAAAAGTTATACTCCCTCCGATCCTAATTATAGGACAACATTTGAGAGTTAATCTTGATCCTAATTATAAGACAAAGTTCTAATTTTTATCAATTTCTTCCCAAAATACCCCCTATTGATCCTTTATTAATAATAATTAAATTTTCTCTCTCTTTCAACCCTCTCTCTTGGAATCTATCCCTTTCCAAGTTCTAACACCGTATTTGTATCATATTACGATCAGGGAAGCATAATATATCCATGAGTCCTTCAAATACTAAAGTTGAATCACATTAGATCCTTCTGATTAATCTTGATCTCATTAGTATCTTATTAATCTTCAAATACTAAAGTTTAAATAAGAGTATTTTAGGAAAATAAATATGATTAATTAACTTAACCACTATCATTAATTTCTTTAAAATTAGGTAAATAAATCTTATAATTAGGATCGGAAGGAGTATTAACCAAAAAAATTAATTTTATCTTATATTTAGTATACGAGGAAGGAGGAGGAGGGAGTACTATATATATTAGTAGTACGAAGCACTGAAGTAACCAAAGAGTCTCGACTCTCGAGCTGATCTTTCTTCTTACGGCTCAAGTTCCAGGGGCTCAAGCTATTGGGGTTTCTGTCTACCTTTCTAGGGTTCCAGCTCTTCAAGATTTCGGTACGACCTGGTGGACCATCGGAAATAGCCTAATTATAAACTGAGACCGCTCTTAGTAATCAATCTCCCTGGAAGCCCTAGTTTTAGACGAACAAGGATAAGGATAATCAAAACCTGTGGACCTAAAATTTCCCCGGCAATAATGCCTGGATATTCCCGACTGCATACAGGAAGGGCTTGAATTTCCTTGTCCCTTGGACAATTGTTGTGAAGTTTGAACTTTGAACTTCGAAGTTTGAGATGGAGAGGTCTAGATCTAAGAGGAACTACTACTATGACCAAGAGTATGACTCAGAGACCTTGGCTAGGACCAGACCTCGGTATAATCACCACTATGCAAGTAGTACACACCGTCATCGCGGTGGCGGCAGTGGTGCTCGACCTAAGGCGCAAGACTCATCTTTAACGGTGACCACAAGTTACCGCATTTTGTGCCACGATATCAAGGCTGGTGGAGTAATTGGCAAGTCAGGTAGCATTATAAAGTCTATTAGACAACACACCGGCGCGTGGATCAACGTGCACGAGCTGATCCCTGGCGATGAAGAGCGAATCATAGAGATTTCTGACACGCGCCGGCGAGACCCAGAAGGCCGAATGCCATCGTTCTCGCCGGCGCAGGAGGCCTTGTTGTTGATTCATGAGAGAATTCTTGAGAGCGATGCTGCGTTTGGGATTGGCGAAGAGGAGGAGGATTATGGGGGCAGGGGAGGCGGGAGCAGCAGCCGAGTCGCCACTAGACTGGTGGTGTCCAGAATGCATGTGGGGTGCTTGTTGGGCAAAGGAGGGAAGATTATTGAACAAATGAGAATTGAAACCAAGACACAGATTAGGATACTTCCTAGAGATCACAACCTACCTCGTTGTGTTTCCATGTCTGAAGAAATTGTTCAGGTGCAAGAGAGTTGGAGCTTTACAACTGATACTTTTTAAATCGCATGCATGCTGAATGCCGAACTTTGAGTTTCAGTATTTTGTTTTTGAAAAATGCATCCTTCTGTGCTGAAATTGCAGTATCGACTCCGCTTTGATTTGGCCACTCATGGCTGTTCTTTTGCTTTTGGGGGTTAACCAAGACTGTAGAACCGAAGAGATAACGGGTTACTCCCCGGATAGGATGGCCTTTCACATTCACATTCCCAATCTGTTTTCTTCGTTTTTGGTCCCTAAAAAATAACGGCTTTTCATAAATTAACGAGAAAAGGAAGGAGCTATTAATCGTTGGCTGATTTTAGCGACGTTATGAATGGCATTTGAAGCTACTTTTTCTTTCGGCTGAAGAGCTGGAGAGGTGGAACAATATTCAACTTCAAAACTATGTGGCATTCTTTCTCCAGTTCCTAAGTCGACTGACTGATAAAAATATACCATTCTTTCTTCAAAACATGTCCTGTCCGTCCTGGATAATAGGCTGCATTTCAAAGGTGTATTGCATTAGCAACTACATTTGATTTTGTGTTGGATCTTGTGCTTCTATCATAATTTGGTTAACTTGGATAGATAAAAAAATGTGCTCATTGCTGATGACGTTATCAGTATCATATGGAGGTATCCTGCATCTAGAGACTTGCCTTGGTTACTTGCTGTATTTCAAGTTGAAACGATATTATTCCAGAAGTCCCATCCGTATAGGCTTGTTGATAAAGTCAACTTTGTCATTAATATCATTCCTTCCTGATGAAATGCTTATATCATGAAAACATTTAAGCAATCCTAGGTTGTTTTTTCTCTTTTCCAAGGGGATCAACCTATAAATGCATTAATGAATTGTGCTCCCAGTTTTTCATAATTGACTATTTCAGCTGTCTCTGAACTTGTGGAACTGGAAGCGTTTGGGGGCACTCTGCTTTTTTGTTCTGATTTTAAGCATTGTACATGTTGTCTGCATGCATAATTTTTTCTAGGCCATTAAAAAAGGAGGCTCTGTATGCTGATTGCCTATATTATTTGTTGAATTTATGCATGCTAAATTGCTAATTTTGACAAAAAATTTTCTGTTTAAAAGTGATGTGCTTGGTTTTGTTTTACTTGTCTCTATTGAGTCTGTATCAGCAATCAGGTGAACTTGAGGGGATGAATCATGACGCCAGGCCATTTTAAAATACGATGTGATTTCCCTTCAACTTACTCATGAAAACACTTTTTAAACAGAACAATATTGTTAATGATACCATATTGCCATTCCCTGTGCAGGTTGTAGGTGATGCAAATGCTGTAAAGAATGCTATAGTCCTTATATCATCACGCTTGAGGGAAAGCCAACATCGTGACCGCAGTCATTTTCATGGACGAGCACATTCGCCAGAGCGTTTTTTCCCTCCAGATGATGATTATATACCTCACGGGGCAGCTCGCAGATCCTCTATGGATGGGGCAGCTTTTGGATCACGAATATCTACTGCCAATATAAGAAGCAATAGCTATCAGTCATTAGGTTATACAGTGGAACCTGGGGCTCCTCCTGTAGCCGACGATGCACAACCCCTTTATGGTGAAGACCTCATTTTCCGGATTCTTTGTCCGCTGGACAAAGTGGACCGTATTATGGGGGAATCAGAAGGATTTGTAGAGTTCCTTCAAACTGAAGTTGGTGTTGATGTTAAGGCAGATGATCACGTGGTTGGTTCAGAAGAGCAGATAATCATAATTTCTTCGGATGAGGTGCTTCCCTTTTCTGTCTCTATATCCTGTATTAAAAATGAATATTCTCAAGTTCGCTGGTAAAAGGGAGTGGGACAACACTCTGCTATATCTGCCCTTATTGGTTTAGTAGTTGTAAATGAAACCTTTGTAAATGCATTTTCAACATATTCTCCACACAGTGACATCTATCCTGCTGCTATTAGTTTGCTCCAGTAATACATCTCAATTGTTAAAGGTTCTAACTGTTCTTTTTATTTTGTACAAGGGTCCTGATGATGAGCTGTTCCCGGCTCAGGAAGCTTTGTTGCATATTCAAACACGCATTGTTGATCTTGAGCTAGATGATGACAACATTATAACCACCAGGCTTGTTGTTCCATCGAGCGACATTGATTGTTTAGATGGAAGAGATGTATCACTATTAGAGATAAGTAGACTCACTGGCACAAATATTCAAATTCTCCCCAGGGAGCAGTTACCTCCCTGTGTTGCAAAAAATGATGAGCTGGTCCAGGTTTGTCATTTTAGCTACTGCCTGCACTAATATCCAATTAGATTCCTTTAGCCATTGTGGTCAAATAATGAAAATTGAACTTTATAACAATGGCCAATCTTATCTCTCTAAGCAATAGATATGTTGCATATGCATTACATAGCTCTCCTCAAGAAATGATTTATAGCCTCTATTAGAAAATTGTCAATATACGATACCAAACCATTGCATAGGCATGGCACATGAGCATTAGGATTCCAAACATTTGCTTCCTTAAGCTAAAACGAACGCCTGGTATTCAAATTCTGCTTTCTCGATTCTTAATTACACTTATATTGTCTTCAACAGATTGTAGGTGAGATCAAAGCAGCTCGAGAAGCTATTCTTGAGGTGACATCAAGACTAAAAAATTATTTGTACAGAGATTTCTTTCAAAGGGACGCCGTACTGTCATCTGCCTCAGTACCTAATACGGAGATATCTTCTTCCAGTAACATGGCTCCAGTTCATGAGACTTACGCTGGCTCTGAAACTCCCATAACCTATCAGAATGTGCAACCTGTGACAGCTGCACTTCCCTTAAAAGTAATTATCTTGATGCATTGGCAAATTTTCGTTCCCTCTTCATTGTCATCTATCCTGGCTCATCTGATATTTGAATGATTGGGAGATCCACCAGTCGTCCTTTTTCCTTCCCTGAAAATAATTTTTTGGTATATTGTACATGGAAACTTCTTTCTCAGCGGTTTAGTTCCTTGGCAGAAAACATAATGCATGAGGTGTTTTTTTTATTATTGAAAAATATATAATTTTTACAGGAAATGAAATGCTTTGGTTTTCTGGGTGTTTGAGTATTCTTTGAGTGAGTTGGAAGGCTGGGGTTTTATCTTTTCCTATTTATTACTATTTCAGTTGTGCAGTGAGTTAGGTTGTCAATAACAAAATGAATTAGGCATTACCCAAAAAAAAAAAAAAAAGAATTAGCCACCGTATCAACATTAGTGGAAATGAAGTTTTGAATTTTTATTAACCCACAGCTGATTATGGAGTGAATTTTAGAAAATCCAATTTTAGTTTGTCTGGCAATTTATTTAAGTGCATTTCACTCTCATCTGTACCCTGTAATTTAGACGCTCCACGTCCTATTGAAGAAATGACTGATAGCTTCCTCCAAATTGTGAACAATAATTTTTCTCTTAATGTATTTAACTCTCCTTTTTTAAAAAGGAAACGGGAGGATCTGGCACAGAGACAGGAAAGCAGAAAGAAGGTGATCGCCGTGATGATGTGATTAGTAGTTTGAATAGGTAACTGAACCCTTCATTTATTTAGGATGCGATGTTGCATGATATAGCATCGAATCACATCTAGGATCTTGTTCTATATTTAGTGGGATGGTGCAGCAACTTGCGGATCTCACATTAGTTCTGTCCTTTTCCATCACCCTCTATTTTATTTATTTACACGTTTACTTGCTTATTTTATTATTGAAATTTGGTTTTCTGTTTTGTATCTGTGGTTAGGATCCCTGTACCACTTGTCACTAGAAGTACACTTGAAGTGGTCATACCGGAGTACGCAGTTCCAAAGCTTACAGCAAAGTCCAAAAGCAAGCTTGCTCAGATAAGTGAGGTGTGTGTGACTGAATCTCAGTTCCTTATTTCAATAATTGGTAACTATTACGGGCTGATCCCATTCCGCACAGTTGATGCAGTGGGTGTCATGCTTACTTTTATACTATTGCCTCACCTCTGACATCAGCAAGGAATTGTTTTAAAGAAACTCTTAGAAACATTTTAGTTCCTTTGACATTCGAAATGAGACCTTGCCACTGAATAACTTGATTGGAGTTGCTCTTTTTTATTCTTATCCAGTTTCAAAGTGTACCTATGATTATACCCAAAGGAATTTTGTTTCTTTTTTGGGTTTAAGAGTTAACAATTAACAAACAAAATCATCAATGACTTTTACAGCAACTTTTGCTGGCTTGAATATTTATTCTGGAAACCGTATCTTGTTTTTTTATGGGAGCAGTTGTCAGGAGCCACTGTAACACTTGTAGAGGATAGGCCAGAGGAGACTCAAAAGATTATTCGGATATCTGGTACTCCAGATCAGGCAGAGAGAGCTCAGAGCTTGCTCCAAGGATTCATTTTGAGCAGTAAGTATGCTTCTTGGTTTTTAAACAGCCGTATATGGAATTTAAATTTACTGAACAACTGCTGCTTCGATGTCTTACAGCACAAGAAGATGGACCCTAATTGATGGCTATAACCGAAGCTGATTGGATGAACAGGACAGAATAGTGACATTGATTTAGTGTGTAGGGCATTTTGTTCCCTGCTCTCGATTGGGTTTCAATAGCCATAAAAGATTGCTGTTACGAAGAGTTGAGAATGACATTCTCTCGGAGAAGGACTTCACTGTAAATGTAGTTCTGCAAGAGCGTCTTTAGATTGCTGTAGTGTTGATATTTTCGGCAAGAATATGCAAGTGCAGAAGAGCGTCTGTTGGCGGTTGTACTGCCTCGGTGGTGTTTTGCTTGTTGATAAGGTCAAATCGAGTTTGAGCTACAAATTTCTTGAGAAGATCTGCAAAATTAAGATATCACAATGCCCCAACCAAGATGGGGTTTGACGCGGTCAGCGTAAAAGTGTATTCATTTGAAGTTACATTTGGCCAAAAGATTTTTCCCGAGTCATTGAACGAGGCAAGGAAAAATAGGAGCACGCCTCCTTTTACTGCCCTGTTCTTGTTCCTGTTGACTGACGATGATTTTATAAAATTTCGGTTGTTAACTACCATACCATATTTGACATGCTTTTATTTTAGCTTATTTTGTCGCTTCATTTCCTTTTGTTGTCAAAGGGCTCTGCTATTTGCTTTAAACGCCCAGGTAGAGCTACGAAGGTGCGGGACCCCACCTGTATTGTGATATTGTCACATCGTTTTCCTGAACTACGTGGAACCACCTGGTCTTTTTGCGCCAACATAGCTTGAGCACGAGTTAATAATTTATTCCGTTGATTCATATGATTTAAAAAGGGGGGAAAAAAATCAGAAGCGTGAGTCAAGGAGAAGAAAAGTCAAAATAATGGTAGTGTAAAATAAAAAGAAATGATATGAATATAATATATAACGGATGCAGCAGATGATGGAATCTGATCCACAAGTACAAAGAATAGAAACAACGACCACACGTATTGGACAAGGCTGGAGGCGGAATTGTTTGTATATTTTGTTGTTTTGGGTATCCTCCAAACAACTACTCGCTGCCTAGCTGGAGCTTTTACATCCTTATCTGGTGGCCGCTCCTCATCCTCAGATCTTGCCTTCTCACTCACACGTTATGCCAAACCTGTTATTTGAGAGTTTGCTTCCAATGGCTGTCACTTTCATCGCTTACATATTTATGCCCCCATCTCGTTTTCACGCTCTTCATTATGAGTATTCTAATTTTAATAACATTTTTAGGGATTTTCTGTCTTCTTAGTTCTTCCCCAAGGGAGTCCACCCCTGTGGACAAAGCATGACGTAAGTGCCGGAGTGTGTTGTGTTATTTATATTTTTAAATTTTTAATAAAAATCCAAATCATAATCTACTTCTTCTCATCCTACGTGTCCCCAACTTCTTTCAATCCGCCACGTCTTGGCGCTAAAGTTCACCCTCTTCCTATATAAACGCACGTCATACACGTTCCGAAATCTCTCTATTCTTCTTCATCTTTCCTTGTCATCCAAATTCGACGGCCAACCAGTTCCTCTCTCGTTGCCCACCTTTACACTCACCCACCGACTGAACCATGCCGTATTGTTGCGCCGGAGCGCGGCTAGCCGCTGCCGACGACAATGTGGTCAAGTTATTTTACAGAACATACGGTCACGGACCCACCAAAGTCCTCCTCATCATAGGTCCGTCTTCTCATTAACTTCTTGTTCTTTTTCTTCCCTCATTTGGATTTCGTCTATTTTCTTAGCCCAATTTTTTACTGCCTCTCTCAACTTATGGAGATGCAACTGTTTGATCGTCAGGATTGGCCGGGACGCATGAATCCTGGGGACCGCAAATCGAGGGACTGACGAGAACCTTCACTCCAAACAACGATGAAACCGAGGAAGAACGATGCCGATGCAGCTATCAGAGTAGTTATCGTGGCATTCAGGTCTGTGCATTTGATAACCGCGGCGTGGGTCGGAGCTCCGTGCCAACTAAAAAGTCCGACTATACGTGAGTTTCAACCTTCATGTTCGAGCAAATTTCCGTTTTCATCTCATGCAACTGAAGTTCATATGATTATAATTATTATGTTTGAAAGGTTTGCTTAGTTAAATGATTCCCATTTTGTGTTTCTCTACTCAGGAATCCAAGCATTGGTTCAGTCGATCTCTGTTATTAAATTTAAATGCTCTAGTTATGATTAAATTATTTGGATTTGGTTTTTCACTCTCCAATACAGATAAAAGGAAAACAAACTTGTATAAAAATCAATCACATGTCTTTATACTTGCAGCTCCTCTTAGTATACAAAAAGAAGTGATTGTTTCAACAAAATAACAAATCAACATATTTCTAGCTGATAATTTGTACGTATTACAGATAGTTATTTATAGGGAGAAACCGCCGCGATCGGAGTGGTTTTATCAGACATATTTGGCCTTGGCTGTTGTGGAATACTACGTGTGTTCTTGATTTTGTTTTCTATTTTTTTTAGTGATGTTTTTTTCCCTTGAAATTTCTGTCGCCGAAGGATGTGAATTTTAACTTAAATTCGATGATTGTTACTGCAGAACCAAGATAATGGCGAAGGATGCAATAGCTTTATTAGATCATTTAGGGTGGAGAAAAGCCCATGTTTTTGGGCATTCGATGGGTGAGATATCTGTTATCTGTAATTTACTAATTTTCTGATGAAATTTCTAGAGTAGGTCTCTGCATTATAAATTTTACATGGTTAAAAACTTAAGATGACCATGACTCAACTCAGATCTCTATTCTTGGCGGACTTCAAGCTTAGTTGAAGTAATTCTTAACCCTCTTCAGCTGCTTTCCTGAAATTGGGTTGAGGTAGATAAATATATTGTTTAGCTCAATCGTACTATTTAACAGAATTGGTTGTCATTTGAACTTTCACGAAGAGGGGGGAAATAATAACTTTTTGTAACTTGAAAAGTTGGATTTGTTTTGGTTGATATGAGTCTCTCAATATTAAAACAGGAGCTATGATAGCTTGTAAACTAGCAGCAATGGTGCCTGATAGAGTTCTCTCATTGTCGCTGCTCAATGTGACGGGCGGGGGATTGGAATGCTTTCCAAAGGTATACATCTTTAAACGATTCTTTGAAAGTGCCCATTACCTTGATCTTTTATTTTTGAAGAATATTGACAATGTTTCTGTAATACGATCACAATTATCCAATTGTTCTACAGTTCTACCATATGGGAAACATTATTGTTGTAATTCTGTTACATTACAAAGTCACATCGTACTTGTACTTCTAATCATCAACTCAGTTCAGCATACCCTTTCCTTATCCTGACCCTATTGTTATTAGTCAAACTCTATTTAGAGTTTTAGACTGTCTTTGTAAAAAAAGGAATTATGCAGCTTTTGTATATTGTTGCTGTAGATCATTTGTCAGTAAATGGCTTGATAATGGATGTGGTATGAAGCATTTTGTTGATTAACATTCATTCGTATGTGATATTAAGCACCAGACATTCCTATTGAGATTAAGTGCTCAAGAAGTCATAAGACAAAAACGAAAGTTCGTTTCCATTTATTCACATCCATACCAGTGCATTCAATTAGTTATAATTTGCCGACTCTATGTCAATTGTTCTGTCTTTTTGCAGTTTGACCGACAAACACTCTCCATAGCTTACCGTTTCTTGAAAGCCAAGACTCCTGAGGAAAGAGCTGCCGTTGACTTGGAAACCCACTACACAAAGGTGAAACATTATACGTTTTGTTGATTATTTCCTAATAACAAGTTTTCTCCCTGGCTATAGTCACCCAAGCTGTAGTCATATCTTGTAAACTGTGAAGTGAATCTGCATCTGCTGATGTCATTCTGCATAGTGTCTTGTTCTCTCCACCTTTGTAGACTTGATATAAATTGATTCATCTCACTAGGATGAATCATAAATAAAATTTTTATGTATATACGCAGGAATATCTTGAGGAGTATGTTGGAACCAGTAAGAGGAGAACAATCTTATTTCAGGTAAGGTATATTAAATTAATCCATTTTAAATAATTAGCATTACAAGCAGGTGCTTATTCTGCTTTAGGATTCCTACTTTCCTGCTGCGAGCAAGTGTTTGCTACTTCAGTTAAACAGTAACGAACTGCAAACTTAAAATTTTTAATAGAAGACAGAACTTATGTAGCTAGTTGTAGTTAATGCGTTATAATTAAATGGTGCAGATTGACATACCATCATGACTTGTATGAAATAAACGCTTGTGCATATACTATAGGAATTGAAATTTCATCTTTAAGCACACTATTTGTTTGATGGATTGATATACCATCTTGTTTGTTGTTCGTGAAACAAAAAAGATATGCATTTACTACAGGAATCTATCTTTTAAACAATTTGTTGTTTTATACGATTCTCTTTGAAGTTTAATTTAATGTAACAATTAAGAGTGGAACTTTTTTTGGAGGTCACGAAGAGCGAAACTTTGATGTCTTGTGATTAGGTTATCATCATTTAAGTGATTAATCAGTACTGTTCTTGATTATTATTCAGTGTCTTTACCTAGAATTATTTCTTACTCAAATTGACGCTTCTCTCAGCAATATGTCAAAGGTATATCAGCAACTGGGATGCAATCTAATTTTGGTTTTGAGGGCCAAGTCAACGCATGTTGGACACATAAAATTACTCAAACAGAGGTTGAATTGATCAAATCTGCCGGTTTTCCTATTGCAGTCATTCATGGCAGGTGCATAGGCTTAATATGATTTATGTTATTTATTACACACACAAATTAATCCTGCGGCTCATGGACTGGCTCAATGCATCTCTAATGATGCGGTATTCCTTAATATGATTCAGAGTACACACACACACAGGCATGATATTATTGCTCAGATTGACTTGATGTTTTCTGTATCTCCAGGCATGATATTATTGCTCAGATATATTATGCTAGAAGACTTGCAGAGAGGCTGCAACCAATGGCTAGAATGGTGGAACTTCATGGAGGTCATTTGGTGAGCCATGAGAGGACTGAGGAGGTATCATTTTCTTGTAAATTATGTGCAAGGAATCGAATTATTGCATAGACAGTGAAACTGGCATTTTGGATCGTAACTGCTGCGTTAGAATCAATATTGGCATTATTTGATTATACATGATATTGGAGATGAAACAGGAAATTGCAAATTACAGGTCAATCAGGCTCTTCTAGACTTGATTAAGGCATCCGAATTGAAGATCAACGCACACGATTGGAGTAATTTGCCAAAGAAAAACTCCGGTGAGTAATTTTTTTTTTTTTTTTTTTGCCTCAAGAAAAAATCATACTGGCCTCTGCATTTGAGCATGGGTCAATTGCTAATTTACTTATTTCTCAACAGCTCCTTGCCTGCTCTACTTCTTCGTCTTTTTAATGCGATCTAAAATATACACTGATATTTTGCAGGGGCAGAGAAAAAGGTGTTAGTTTCTAAAACTGAAGCTCACGTTGGAAGCAATGTATCACTGATGAGTCGCTTAGCGGAAAAGCTGCAGCTCTGCCTATTTTACCTCTTTGATCTCCTTGTCTTGCCAATTGAAAGTGGAAGAAAGCTCCTAGAAGGCTTAAAACCAGTTCGAGTTGGAAGTTCCCCCTCTTACGTTTACCAATGATCTTATTCTTCAATGGGTAGGTACGGGTTGTTTTTCAAGCACAGTACTCATTAATTGCAAAAAGGCACGTGATTTATGACAGATAGAATTGGCATATGGTGAAGATGAGGCTGGATAAACGGCGTCGTTTATTCAATGGGGGCAATGGAAATCCAAGTGCAGCTTAATTTTGGTTTCCTCAGAGTTCTAATTCTAGCCCCACTCTTGCACAAGAGGGTGATTCCCCGGCCCTTGATTGCGTACAGACCTGCATGGTCCTTCTCCTCCAATATATACTAATGGAAAAGGAAGAAGAAGATTCACTGTCTTCTTCCCCCCTTCTTCAATCATATCTATGAACAGATTGCAGCTCAGCTCTTCAAATATTATTACTGAGTCAAATCAGAAATTCAGAATGTATTTATTATTGTAATATTAAATTATGCCACATATATTTATTATTGTACGAGCATAAATAAATAAATATAAATCCTGTGATGCACAGCAAAAGACGAAGCCATCAATGCAAAACCATCTTTTGAACTCGTGTCTTAAACACGAGAAGCATGATGAACTCCGAAGGAAGCTATCAACGCTAAGCGCTTGTTTATATTGATACTCATTCTATATTTAGCGTTGAGATTGTTTATAAATTGTTGAGACAAAACTATCGTAAATCACAATTGAAAAATTATTTTTAAGCATTCTAATTACTGTTCCAAACGAGCGCACAGGCAATAAATAAACGCAGCTGGAGAGAAGAAAAGGATAAGTATGGAGTGTAAACATGTCATCCACAAGTTTCACAAGAAGAAGAGAACCTGCTGGGGACTTGTTACGATTTCTAGGATCAGATCATGGTGATCTTCGCTTGAAGAGCCTTCAAAGGCTAGGTTTGCCTGCAGCTAGGAGAGAGGCAGTAAGAAGCATAGAACATACTTGATATGCCAACGAATGATATATACCTCTTATGAATGAGACCATGTCACTCTTCAAACACCAAATATTCAGCTGGAATATACTGTTATGCTTCTTCATGATATCTTTGCTGATCCATTATCTCCTTCCTCGCATCCGGATCCCCTGGAAGGCTGTTCAGCTCTCAATTTGCACCGTTCAATTGATCTGGAGCTCCACGTCTTGCCACGTCATTTATTTCTTTTGCTCCCTGCCAATATCTATCGTAATTACCGTCTTCTGGAGACATAAAATGAGACACCAAATGGGCCAAGCGCGCTGCTTTAGCATATTGGGCTTTCTCTTCGACTATTGGGCCAAACATGTACATTAGAAAATTTCCCTATGGGTCTGATATATAGATTTGTA
This sequence comes from Inga oerstediana, assembly GCA_963210345.1. Lineage (NCBI taxonomy): Eukaryota > Viridiplantae > Streptophyta > Magnoliopsida > Fabales > Fabaceae > Inga > Inga oerstediana. The sequence goes on from OY723405.1 coordinate 1,745,890, forward strand.
TTTGATTTCATGATTTGCTTGATCGTGTTGCTATCAAATTTCTGCAAACTGGTATTTGATTTTACAATTATATTAATTCATAGGCTGTTTCGATTTGGGATTAAGTTGATCTCGTTTGCCATAGATATTGATAATTTGATACAGACACCCAAACATACTCGACGTCGATTTTCTGAGACACCCCCAAAAAAAACTTCGGCTCTTTCTTCTTCCACTTGCAGCGCAAAAGGAAAGAGAAATGAACCCAAACTCCAGAGCAAGTTTGGATTACAACGAATAGCACTTTTTTAATCACTTTTGCAAGTTACAAGATAAAACTCTCACATTAACTAGCACATATAAAAGTATACCACTCTGGTCCCTATTATAATTCCGTTTTACCTAAATCTCACATACCAAAAAAAAATAGTTAACCCAATGATTATAGGATAAATTTTCAACTATACCCTTATTTATGAATGTATACTTTTCAACTTTTTCTTCTTTATCTCTCTTTAAATTATTTCTTTATGGGTACAATAAATAGGGGCAAAATTGTCATAAGCTCATTTACGTACTGAAAGTGGACTTATAAATAGGACCAAATTTTTTGGTCAAAAAGACTTATAATAGGGATCAGAGTGGTACTATCTATTTTTATTAATAAAAATGATGAAAATCATAATAACATTAAGAACTGAGCTGGGAACATTGGTTAAAAATAAGGGGAGAGGAGGACAGAAAAAATAACGTATAAAATGATCGATAAATATTCAGTTATCTCTAAATTTATACAGAAGGCACCATTCCTTTTGCATTAGATTATGCAATTATCAGTACTCATCCAAGTATGTGTATAGCATCTCATCCTTCTTCGATTTGCGTTTGCTAAGCAGGGCCTTCAGGAAACGTTTACCTTTACTGGGGTTCTGTTCTCCGTCTCTGCCACTGTCTCTGTCTCTGTCTCTTTCAGCAGATAATCGCATTGAAGCTGATTTGCGAGGCTCGGAAGGGTACTGATACAAACATTAAAAAAAAAAAAAGCAATCAAACTAAGCATATCTACGATTATATGTCATCATCTAAATGAAGTGCATCAAGGTGGGGAAAGGCCTACTACTCACCCATCTTTTTTCAATAGAAGGAGTAGGTGTGGTTGGTCTGCTTTTGTTTGGAGTAGCTGGTCTGCTAGACTTTGGTGTTGTAGGCCTACTTGAAAGAGATCCACTGCGGAATAGTGGAAATCTGTGAGGTGAAACCGACCTCTTCTCTGCAGTGCACGTAAAGATTGATTCAATTATATGCGAAAATTCACCAAGAAATAAACGAGAAAGGAAGGAGGTAAAATAACAACCACATGCACCATGAAATGTCATATCACTATACGTGTGTAGTACCTGCGTCTCTTTTTGGAAAAGTGGAAGTACTTGAAAAAGATCCAGGCCTCTGAGACCGTATAGAAGGTGAAGGGGAACGCCCTTTCCTGCTTCTTTTTAAAGGAAAAAAACAAATTATATCACGATTGTCATTATGCAGTTCAGTAAAACTGGATTTCCATTAACCCACAAAGCCCTAGAATTAATGCATAGAATGTGTGAATAGTGATTACCTCGGTGCAGATGTTGGGACTTCTCTGATGGTAGCTCGAACAGCTTCATGATACAAATCAAAATAAGCGTTCATACTAAAAGGTCATTCCCTAGAGAACTGAAAGAAAGTCATGGAGTATAGATACCACTCTTAAAGTGATGCCAATCTTCGTCGTCTAAGGCTTGGTTGCATCCAACATATTTTGATTTTGGGCGGCTAGGACCATGCATGGTCTCCCCAACTGCAGATTGGAATTTAAAGAATGTGATTATCTAACATTACAGGAAACGACTTCTAATATATGACAAAGTAAAAAGAAGAGGGACAACAGAGAAACTGTCCCCAAAAGAATTTTGAGAAATAATAGAATATGAGGTGTTCTTGCCTGGCAAGATATAACGCTTGTGATATTTTGGAGTACTGATCACTAGTGATTGTTGGACACGACCCTGATGATCCATATACTCTTGGCATGTCCTCATTCTCTAACATACCACATTAAGAGAAAACAATGTTAGAAGCCCACACAAATTCCTCTATGTAATACTAATAAAAAACAACAAAAACATCATTGCCAATGAGGGGCAGCCTTTGAAGCCACAACTGTGGATGCTAAACCATGCTTTGCACCGGGCAGTCTTTATTTAGCTTTAAACAGCAAAACATGTGCCAGGAATAATTGAAGCAAGCTTTTTGACTCAATATTTTATAAAATAAATTGCTAAAGACCAAGATTGTATGGAATGCCTCGCCAATATAGGATGCTCTATGAGGTAAATAAGCATGGTGATTCTTCAGCTTCAGTTTTTGGGAGGCAGCTTACCACCCCACTAATCGGCGGTCTATTAGGGCTTGTTTGGTTTAAGGGGAGGGGAGGGAAAGTGGGCGAAGAGAAAATTTTTTTGAATTGAATTTAAAAAAATTAGAGAAGTGGGATTAAAAATTTTTAATTAATTTTTCTTACTCTTTTATCTTATAAATTCTCTTTATTAAAATTTTATTACCCCACTTTTTTAATCTTTTAAAATTCAACTCATAAAAATTTTCCCTCCCCTCCCTTCCCTTCCAAATCCCTCACACCAAACAGACCCTTAGTGTCAAAGTTGGTGGTCAGTAATGACATAATAGAGTGAAGTATTGCAAAGTATAGCTGTCAAAATGTTGGTTCTCCAAGGGCAGCCAATTGATGGAAACCAACATAGTATGAGATGCCTAATCCTACACTTAGTTGTATGATATGCCCGACAGGGTGCATAAGTGGATTAGTCAACAAAAGGAGCGAGGAATGAAATGTTTTCCTACTTCAGGTAGAAGATCTAACTGATAAATGATTATAGTAAATGAAACATTCATCTACCAACTACTTTCAAATATTCATTCAATGGATTTTCTTTTTATTGAGCTGAATGGGAAAAAAATTAAGTAAACCTGTTCAATGCAAGATACCCGTAGCTCTGTTCCAGAAACTTCAACAACCTTCTCATCCAACAAATCATTCACCTTATAGGTTACAGAACCTAAATGGTCCACTGTATTTACAAGAGCTTTGACAGTGTAGTCTTTCAACGTTTCTGCCACTCTGATATCATGAGAAACAACCAAAAACTACATGTAAGGGCAGTTACAAATGGTGCATTAATACCAGCATAGATGCATACAAGCTCCATCTAGTAACTCACATTTGGTTTTGATCATCATTGGTGTATGAAAGTTCAAAATACTCAGCTGCCGAGTATAATTGAGTTCTGAGATTTTTCAAATCCTAGAAACATATACCAAACAACTAAGAGAATCAGCAAAAAGCTCCTTTTGACTAGAAAACTTAGTTAAGTATTATTCATAAGTCGTAAATAGAGTGTTTTGTTTCAATCTTACATAGTACCCACCATAGTTTTCCATAAAAAAATAGAGTGATAAAATAAGTGCATTGGACCGTGAAACTAGTAAAGGGTAGCAGATACCTTCAGACTATCATCAAAGAGCAAGCTCTGCTGCATGAAAACCTCATCATAATTGGAAGCCTCGCCAGATAAAGGCTCGGATGACGAAGTAGTGACCTTACCCATGAATGAAAATATCGGAAGCAGATCCACCTTATTCATCAAAATTATGAAGAAAGTATAAATTTTGAGTGCGGAGGGTAAGAAGGTGGAAAAGAAAAGTTGGCATCTACAAATGAAGAACGCCAAGAAAAGAGAGACATAAAGAAAGAGACAGCCTTCTATCTAACAACTAATAAGATACCAAAAGCTCAGATTATTAAAATCAGCAGCAGATAGCATCATAGTGCCCTGCGACGCTTCATAAACTATCCCAGAAACGAAAGTATCTAAGCACTGGAGTTTCTTGACGCTGCAACTACCGAAGAAAAAAGTTCATTTTTGTCCGAATCTTCGCCAACACGCACATCATAATAAACATCGAATAAACTTGCGACAAATAAACCCGACTGCGACTCAAGCCTCGAAAGCATAAAAAACATGGCAAATTTCAACAATATTATAATTAAAGCGATAAGGAGATCAGGTAAATAGTTGCAGCTGTTTCTAGTTACTAAAGAATCAAGAACTCGAACTCAATTAAGCCAACTTATAATAGTAGACCTAATTAGCTCGGGTGCTCAAATAATTTACCTTTTTTGTAAACCTCTCAAAAACAATGCAAAGCAGCGAAGTTGTTTGACGGAATCAGATAGAAAATGGGGCTTCAAGGGAAAATGCAGAAACTAACCTGGTATTCGTTTTGCTGGCCTTTGGCGTCTTCGTCTTCTATCACTTATGGACAACTGAGACTAGGCCAGCCGAAATCCCCATCTCATTTGAAAGCGGAGCACGATAAGGGTGTACGTTTTGGGCTGCCCTCCAGGAGAGGAATGGTCAGAATGATTTGGTGTTCGATTATGGCAATACCAGGGGAATCGACAAGGTAAGTCTTGATAGTCAATTGTAATTGCAGTGAAGTGAAGGAAGCGAGGCGACAAGGAGAGAGGAAGCGAGAGGCACGAGGAAGAAGAGAATGAAGAGATAAAAGAATATGCTGCTTTGAGAAGCAGAAACTGGTCCCTGCGCAGTAGTCTGAGCCCCGGTTCTTATCATTGCAATCTGGGGCACTTTTTTTTTGTCCCTCCTTAAACTTCTTTGTGAGTGCTCTAGAGTAGTGTTTAGGCTTTAGACCATTGCTTTTTTAGATTTGACAACTTTTAACTTCAACAGATGAAAAATGGAGTCTGGAAGCATCCGACAATAAGCCAGGGTAAGAAAACTTTTTTAAAAAATGGAATAATGGGAAAAAAAAGAAAAATCAGAAAAAAAATTTTGGGGGGGGGGGGGATCCAGGGTGCAGAGTGGAGCAACAGTGTAGGTCAGTAGCATTGGCCAAACTTCTAACTAAATACGGATGAAATCGATATTGATACAATGACTGCTTGTATGGCAGAAAAAAGGGTATAGTTGGCTGTTCTAGTACTTAGGGGGGGGGGGGGGGGGGGGACACATCTCTTTAATAGGAGGACCAATTTATTTTTTTTGACATAATATATATTTTTTATTTATATTGAAATTTAAAATTGTATTCATTTTAGTATTTTACCAGTATGAATAGTCTTATTCTTTTTTTTTCCACTTATACAGTGAGAGATGAAGTGATGGTTCAAACAAAAAAGACAAGGGACGAAGTTGCCTTCCCAGACATAGGGGGTCCTACTCCCAGCTTTGCTTGTCTGCCTTCCACATATTCTCCTCACTCCTCTTCTCTTTCACTTTTGATGCTAACAATATGAGTTGGAGATGCATCATATTGCTTAATGCAGTTATATTCCTGGGCTCACGTGTAGTTTCTCTTCAGCTTCATGCTCTTTGAAGCGTTGAAAATGATGCTGTTAGCCCAATTTTGATTGACAGTAAAAGGATCAAACTGGATTTTCATTAACATTAACGTGTTACAAAACACCACATCCATCAATGGCGGCCATTTTTTTTTTTCCATTTTTGATTGTGCTATCAAAAACGGCCTGGTACTCCATTTTCTACAATGATGATCTCGTGTCAAAACTAGACTTCCAAGTTCCAACTATCATTAGTTAGTTTAGCTATATCTTTTATTAAACCAATAATATATATTACAAATTTACAACCATAATATGAGTACTCCAAAAAAAAATAAGATGAAAAATAGCGGTTTTTTGTCCTTTTATAGTCTGAACCCGATCTCTGAGTTCCGAACACCGCAAAGGCTCACACAGTCACACTTCATCTGCTTTCACCACCATGATGCTGTGTTTGAACTGTGTCACTGTGAAGGGTCATGCCATAATTAGAAGGAAGCAATCAAACAAGCGGTTGTTCATAATAATTCAATTGTTGAGCCATTCGGCAGTTAAAACTTTGAGGAAGACATTCCACATCGACACGTGAGTAGCAGATCCCTCTTAGTGAACGGAACCACTGGTTAACATGGGCAAATCAAAGGCAATATTGTACGATCCAAGTAATCACAATTATATTCTCTGGCACCTTGGAATTACAATATACAACAACGTTAATTTAAAATAAATAGTGGCTTGTCCTGTACAAGGTGATCGGGGCGGGAGAGAAGGATGAGAAGTTGCACAACTTAATTAATTATTGCGTCTCCACGGGACCACCTGCCTCAACCCATCACAAATGCTAGCCTGCGATTTCATCAATCAAATTACAACATTACATTGTTATTCTTCTCCATACCTACTCCCACTCATTATTCATTCATTCATCATATATACTAATTTATATTTATCAACGAACTTTATTTGTTACATTATATTCCACTGTCAACGCTCCCTCCTCCTAATCCTCCAACATTTGCATCCCTCTAACAATACATATACATATACATATACATGCCTTCCACTATTTTCACTAATATATGCATATTATTCAATAAAAATATTCCAAGGATTTCCTGTCTATTTCTAGTTCGACTTTATAGTCAAGTTTTGGACGGCCACAGAGATGAAGGCAAGAACTGCACCTATCTCTTTCCGCCCAACGGAAATGACGCGCGGACGTCATTTTTTATAATCCATCCGTCGAAAGCACTACTTAACATCAATTGGACTGGACCAAGGAACTCGCGTGGCATGGAAATGTATTATATTAAGGCATATATAACCAGAGGGGCAAAAATTAAACTTACCCAGAGATGTGACCTTGAGCTAGATATGTTGCCGAGGAAGCTCCTCCTTCCCCTAATCCTAACCCTTGATATCCTTACTTTGGTGGTACGGCCATCTGCGGCACAGTTTGAAAAGTCAAAACTGCTTTCCACGGCCTCCTCCTCCTCCATCTCTCTGTTTCTCTTGAAACTTGTCCACCTGCTTGACCCAAAACTACCGGTCCAATATTCCTTACTCGCGTTCCTGTTGGACGATATCTGGGACATGGTTCGACCCATGTAAGGACCGTCCAAGACTATGGTTGGAGACGGCACGTTCGACACCTTGGCCTCTGAGAACAGCAGCCTGGGAGGCAGGCGCAGGTCCAAGGCTCTGGCAGTCTTGGGCTTGGATTCGGTGGGCCGGTTCCTGGGCTTCCCCGGGGCTTCTTCCCATTGAAACGGAACGGAGACAGCCGGGTGCAGCGGAGGAGTCGGCATCTCCGGCGGCCTGGTTGGCCGGGAAATCAACAGGGGCAGCTTCGGCGGTGTGCCGTCGTCTGATTCCATTAACCTGTCTATGTGGCAAGCTATAGCTAGGAGGCACTGGAAGATCTTCTATTAAACTATGATCCGATGGTGAAGTGGGGGAGCGCGTTATAAAGTGAGAGATTTTAGAGAGAGAAGAGGAGTGAGTGGGAGGTGATGAATGTGAATGTGAGAGTGGCACGGCAGCTGAATAACGCTCCTGGCGCTTCTTCTACCCACGAGAAGATGGATGCTCTTCTTATTTTGTTGCATGCGGCCGATTGAGGAAACTACCAAACTGCCCTTTTGGCCGGGTCCACAATGGGTGCCGCCTTGAATATTTCTGATTGGAGGACAGCGACCGTCAACGGTCACTCGCTCCTCTTCGTGAAAAGTCGTGACCTATCAACTTCCTTGTTTGGTGCGTGGAAAAATCCTTTATTAAATTGCTGCCGGTACTCGAAAGTTTAATTCAACCTTACCCAGACGAAACGCAAGTAAATTAATCCTTTATCGCTAGAAACTGCCGATCTTGCATTGGTCAATCATATGTGTGTGGCTTTTAAGTTTTGAAATTCCAGGTAAAGTCCAGTCCTTTTCCTTATTGATTATGATTAGTTACGCTCAGACTCACAAACTGATCACCACATGTTTGGTGCCAAGAGACGGCAAGAACATATGACCCCGGATAGCCTATAGACTTTAAATTTATTAAATAGATGTGTCACTTTATTTGGGGGTTGACGTGCATATGTCTAGAAATGAAAGCTCGAGGGCTTCAAAATGGGCGTGAGCCACATATATATCCATCAAAATTAGTATGAGATCAGAGAAGTGCAGTGAGTTAGGTTGGTCACGTGCACTGTACTGCCTTATGGCTAAGCGTTAAGCACGCAATATATTGATGGATGGGCAGGATGGCGCTCGTGTTTGGGTCTATAGTTGGTTTGAGCCATATTTTCATCTTACTTTCTCAGCCATAGTGGGAGTTTCTAATAAAAAAGATGGGAAGCGATTCGTGAAATGCGGACCTAGTTCAGTTCCTCTTTGAGCTCATATTTAAACATCACGTACACAGATGGCCCAAGAGACTTGTGTCTGTTTATATCCAAAATTATAACTGAAGAATGTTAACATAACATAGCGTGGCAGCTCAGAAATTGATATCAAAATCAGCTCACTGAAATGAATTACCGGATACAAAGAGCCTTGTTTAGTTTGTGTTGTTAAGCTAGTGACATCTTTTCCACCATCAAATTTACAAGAGAATTGCAATATTCCTCGTTTAATTTTTATCACTTGGGAATATAATTGGTTAACGTTGTGATTTGTGAATAATCTATCAGCATGCATCAAGGCAACGATCGATGCATCATCATCATCATAATCCCACCAAGATCAAATCAGAGAGTTGAGGTGGCAGCTCACTTAATAGCGCTAAAATCCAACAGAGCCATTTATCAATCTTTTATGTTTTTGAAAAAACCCACTCATAAATCTGATGGAGACATGTATTGTAGTTATGAGGAACATATACACATGCCACTGCCTTTTATTGACTTTGACGGGCCTCAATACTCTTCCCATAAATCTTAAATACTAATTAATTATTCCTCAAATGTTTAGGACCAGAGAGATTTTCAGACTAGATTACTACCAATGGTCTCATTTCAAGTGAGTAAACAGTTAGGCGCACTTTAATTTTCCGGCCATTCACCTCACATAAATAGAGGGATTTTTTTTTTACCGGATAAAAGAATGGGAATTAAAAGATTTGGGGGAATACATGTTAACATTATTATCTTTTTACTTGATACTCAGAAAATACTTAAAGCTAATCCAGTTGATATGGCGGAATAAAATTCTTTTTTTTTTTTTTTTGGAAAAAGAAGCTACTCAGCTACGATGCTGCGCCTGAATTGACATATAAAATGTAAGAATGGATGGAAAACCACTTTGCCAGCCCACTGGGTCAGGGACTTGCGAATAAGAGCAGCTGATAGCATTAGGCAAAATTTACCCTATCTGTTTTTTTAATTTAAAAATATGTAGAATAGAGTATTCATTACGTTAGTATTATTAATAATGAATAGACAAGATAGTTTATAATTGTTGACTTTCCATTTTCTCTTACAACGATCCCCCACAGTTTTTGGGCTCGACGAGACAGACACGCGTGACTGGACTTGAGAGGTCGATAGTTGACATACTAAGCCACTGCTCTTAGCTTAATATTCTCCTAGCTTAAAAAAAAAATAAATTTTTTTGTTTGCAAAATCCCAAATTTGATTCATCCAATGGCAAGTTGGTGACTATAAAATGAACACTCCGCCAAAACAATTCTATACCGTCCTAAAGAGAAAATCGTCACATCACACACAAATAACATAAATACAGTCACATATTTTTTGAGTATTGCAGTTGATTGATTGTGGAACAGATATACGGTAAGCAGTGACTGTCATATGATTACAGTACAGATTTAAAAACTTAACAATGCAGCGATTTAATGGAATTTTTCTTTTGATTTGTTTAACTTCACAACAGAACGAACACTCACCTTGATATTTATATTTAACGTGGTGATCCGTTAGTTGCTGCATGGAGCAGTGTGTGTATAACAGAAAGAAACAGGCAATACATTTTAATTCCAGGGGGATCTGTCTGTGACTTATCTGTACAAAACGACAGCGTTATTGGCTAAAGAAATCAGTATAGACATATAAATACAGGAAGGCCATCGTGTGAAGCACCATAGGAACTAAAAGGCTCCCACTTTCACAGTGCCATCTTCTCAATTGCACCATCCCTTAACAACAAGTAACTGTCCCCTCAAGATCTCCAATTATTCTGGCTGTCCGAATTTCAAGGCCTCTTTGAACTTCCTGCAACAGATTTCTAATACTATCAGCAAATCTATTCGTGTCAATTCCAGAACTTTCCTCCATCTCTTTGGTCACTCCTGCGAACCCAGAAACCATCCTGGATTGAATTTCCACCAACTTCTGTCCTGTTGCAACTATACATCTCTGCAATTGGAACGTTTCCTCAAGGAATAGCTCTAGTGTTTGTGTTTTACCCTTTGTTGCATGTAGGTCATTCTCATGCTGAAACAATGTACAACATCTGATTGAGTATTAGCTGAACAAAAGATCTGGGTGCCCAAAAGATGCAAAGACAACTTCCTTAACCCAATCAAGGAAGAAAATAAATCACTACAAATGCTGTGACTTTCGACTGATTGGGAGTTTATGGAATTTTATATGGAGTAATGAATGGATTATAACTAGAAACTGACAAAATTGCTTAGAATGATTTTTACCATCAGTTTGCAAAGATTGTCCATCTTCTCTTGGAGGGATTGGTATCTTTCAACTTGTTTATTCAGCAGAGAAGTCAGAGATAGGTAGGTCATCATATTGGTGTTGCTACCATCATTAGTTTCTTTTGCTTCGCCGTTGGTTTGCCGTCCGATCAATCTGTCAACAAGAACAAGTTGCTGCTTCAGCCTCTTGATCTTGTAAAACACTCCAACAGCATGAAGATCCATCTTCCATGGGAAATGGCTTGCCTCATTGGGGCTATTGCTGGTGGATGCTACGTTTTCGGCTGCATCAGAGTCTACTTCACTCATACTCTTCTTCAGCACAAGACTGTCCTTCATTTCTGCAGATAATGCTTCCTTTTTGCAGTATTCCACCATCAAAATTTCCTTCATTTCTTGCTCTTTCTCCACAGATTTTCTCTTGAGTTCGGACAAAATGACATCTTCAGCTCGCTCTGATGACTGTGAAGGCAAAAGCAAGTTATGTTTGAAGCAGTTAGAAGACTTCAATTGCAATTCAATCTTCTCTTTCGGGGAAGTCATTTCTTTGTCTCTCTCCAACAACGTTGTCTCCAACTTCATCTTATCATGTCTGAGCTGTGCAACATCCTTGATCAATCCCTTCACGTGGGACTGCAGCTTCTTTGTTTCTAATTCCATCCTCAATAATTGCCATTGAAACGACTCTATTTTCTCAGCTTTATTAATCAGCTCTTCTGCAAAAGCTTCGACCTCTAATTGATGCCTCTGCTCAATCATAGCTGCATAATTTTGTGCCTCCGCTTTTACCCAATCTTCCAAATGCTTCTCCTTACCAGTGATACCTACAGACAGAATAGAATCTCAAGCTACAGTTATAGATTTTTGTTATATATATACACGAATGATATAGATTTCTTAGTTCTTACCGGATTCCTTGTAGGATATGAGCGAGTAGTGATTAGATAGGGGAGAAAAATGTTTTGGTTCTTTTGGAACACGTGGCGGTCTTTTATATCTTCCACCTGAGACTGCCCTCCACTTTTCTGTTTCTTGTTCAGCTTGTTTCCTCCGAGCCTTCGACCATTTAGCTTCTTTTATTAGCATTTGCTTTTCTGCAGAATCCAGCTTAGCTTTCTTTAACATTGCCGACAAAATCCTACCTTTCTGTTCTAAATCCTTGTGCAATTTTGATACCTCGATAGACAATTTCTGGATCATCAGTTCTGACTCCTCCTTCTGCTCCAACAACTTACCGATGAAGACAGTTTTTTGCTTCCTGAGCTCAGAAGAATGCTCTTTAATTTCACGCTTAGCATTTTCTCTCAACTCTTCTGCATTTCTTTCAGCCTGTGTCAATTTTTCCTCTAGCTCCTTCCTCTTCTGCTCTTCTTCTTTCAACACCTTGTCCTTAAACTCTACCAAAGCCTCTACTTCCTTCAGTTTCTTATTTAATTCAGATGCTTCTTCCTTCTTCTTCTCAATAATCCTGAGCTCATTCATCAGAGCTCCAATGTGTTGATGTAGCCTTTTCCTTTCACTGAGCCAGCTCTGTTCTTGTGTGGCAAAAATGCTCACAACTTTCTCGTTGGCTTTGGCATCTTCGCGTCTCAAACTCTTCAAGTTTTCAATTTCTCTCTTGGTACTTTCGAGTTCAGAGTCTCCTCCATCTGGACTTTGCTTCTGAACTTTCCACACAAGCAGCCCTAAAAGCCGTGCACTCCCTTGGAGCATAATACTACGAGTCTCAAACCATCTTTCACTTTCAAAGCGAGGCTTTGAGAGAACTTGGAGCGCAAAAAATGCACATGAAACACCAAAACACAAAGGGTACATGGTATTATCATTCTTGTTACCAAAACCAGAGATTTCCTTCTCACCCATTACCACGAGATTTGCTTTTTCGTCTCTGAAACAGAAAAATCGTAATTGAGAAGGACTTTGATTTAATGGATCATAAATGAGAGAAACAAGTATCCCTCGGACAATAATTGATAACTATTTATATTTTACCCGTACTATCAATGTAAAACAACAGTAAAAAAACGAGAAGTGCACAGAAGGACGGCAAGTATAACACTAGTGGACTTACAGTAACCTGCAGAAACTCATGGACAGCAGTAGAGAAAGTGTGGCTTCAGAGAAGTATATATTTTATTGGAGATGTTAACGCAACATGAGAGACCGAACAAAAAAACCAATGTTTGTGATGTGAAAGGCGTCGTTTTTGAATTGGCATGGGTAAGTTTCACACGTGTAAGACTGAGCATTCAGTTGAAGGAGCGATATATGCACATAAACGGAATATGAGAAAAGCTATGAAGTTAGTGCCCACTTCCCAGATTTTCAGCGAGTGAGTGACCTATTAGCCCCACATGTTTCCCTCCACTCTTTTATTTTTCTTCTTTTCCTGCTTTTTCCCAGGGATGAGCAAACCCTTTCTTCTCAAGAGAGAAAACAACGTCACAGGCGGCAACTATCATTAGCTTCTTCAGACTTTGAAGCAAACATGCATGAAAATATACCAAGTTTGTCAGTGAAATTAAATATTTTCTCTGTGGCAGGTGGAGGGTAGATATTAATCCACTCACAACCAGTATGACACATGACAAATAATCCTAACATGGGAGATTAGTGGTAGAGAAACACAAAGTCGTAGCCAGTGTTCCCACCACGGATCTCGAATTTTGAACAGGGTGTACTGGGTCCATGTAAATTGACTTTGTATTCATAGCAAGCTTTCTTTTTTCTTGGTAGCTCGGATGCTATGATTTGACACGAGATTTCAGTGTTCTTTCATGTTGCACGAGTGATGAGTCCATTTCTTTTCCAAGATAGATAGTACTACATCTTAATAATTATTGAAGATAAGGAAGAGAGGGCCAATGACAGGAGTGAGGAGGTTAATTTTCCTAGTGTGCGACAAGCAGGACAGAATGTAAAAATGATCTCATATATAGACTTAGGGGGCTCAGAGGACGACTTTTCCGCAGAGGACAGACACATCCAATGTAGAATTATTGTGTCTTGACAAGGTAAAAGGAGGACTTGAAGAGGTATGCGACATCCCTGATAATAATTTAAAAAGAGGAACATCACCATTAGTATCAGCCGGAGCTTGCAGCTAACATGGGTGAATAACAAGTTGCTTCTTTTTGCTTCCGCACAAAAGAAGCCTGGGTTATATGGAAACTTACTATCCTTTCAGACCGTAGGTCCAAAATGAGTAGAATGGAATGTTTAATGAAATATTCAAGTGAGTGGGTTTTCTCATCTCAATAATTGATGTCTCTCATCTCATATTATTAAGTCTTACTTATCACTCCTTATCATATTAGGAGCCTGTTTGGATTAGCAATGGTAAAAGTGTATTTGAGCAATCTGACTTTTGGAAAAGTAAGATAGGATAAAAATCATATTGTAAATGTGATTTGTGTTTGGATTAGTGGTGGTGGAAGTGGTTTTTTTTCTAACATTAAACATGTTTAGATTATTATTTGAAAAGCCCGTTTAGATGAAAAATAACTAAAAAGAGTATAGATCTTATTGAATACTACATATATATATATATATATATATATATATATATGCATGTATGTATGTATATATTATTTGTAACTATTGCGATAATTGAAGTGAAAAATTAAAATGAAAATTCGATAACATACAAAAAGTTCAATTATCATTGGAAAAAAGAGAGGAAAATACACTAAAGTACTTAATTAAAAAATGGATAAAATTGTATTTAAATTAGAATACATACATGAAGCAGATCATTATTAGATTACTTATCCCTAACAAGTTGGTCTCTGATTCTATCATGAACATGATTAATTTGTGTTGAAGATAATCTACGAATAGTTGATATGGATGCTACATCAACTGGATCATTATCCACATCAATTGGATCATTATTAACTTCACCACGTATATTTCCTTGTCCGGCTTCTAAAAAATTCACATTTGTTTGGAAATTTCTCCAGATAAGATTATGTATAGCCATTGTTGCACAAACTATATGCACTTGTATTTGAAAGCTATATGACTTTATATCTCCCAAGAGTTGAAACCTATTCTTTCAGACTCCAAACGTCCTCTCTATAGTGGTCCTCAAACTTGAGTAATAATAATTGAAGATCTCGTTGTGATTTCCAAATTCTTGTTGTCGGTGGAAGTCTGGAAGGTGACAACGCTCATATCTATACGGACCAAGATATCCAACTGGTGTTGGATAGCCAGCATCGACCAAATAATACTTTCCTGATAAATACACGCAATTTTGTTTACACTGTAAAATTATAGTAAATGTGAGGAAAAAAACAAACACACAATGTAGGCTATGTTGAGGTGGATGGGGAAAATTCATAGATTGAGTAGAGATAGTAGTTTGGAACACACGAGCATCACGTATAGTTCCCTCCCACTTTGCTAACACAAAAGTGAAGCACATATCCCAATCACATACTATTATGATATTCTGTGTTAGATATCCCTTTTTTCCAATATATTTCTCTTGCTCAGACTGACTGATCACATACTTGATATGAGTTACATCAATTGCTCCTATTGCATCCTTGAAATAAGGGTAATATCACCGATCATTGAAGATTTTTGGGCTACAATAACAGAACTCTAGATCAAGCAGTTTGATATTTTATGTGGATAGATTCACACAAGTATCTAAAATCATGTGAAAGATCCTATTGACAGTTTCTCCTAAATGTTGAAATCATTCCTGAAGGATTCTATTTCCTTGTGTATGTCCAACTGTATATAAGAACATGTCAACCATTTCTTTAACTCCCATGTACCTAGTCTTTCGTAACCCATGTTCCACCAAATTAGAGCATAATTGAAAGAAGACATGTTTTTTACTCTAAAATTTTTAGGACAAACTCTATCATGGTCTTCCAATACTTATTGCACCTACTTTGCACCTATTTACTTACTAGTTCTACGTGGCTATTTGCAAACATAAGGCACAAGATATTGAGCCATCAAGACACCCACTTGTTCATGCTCTATCATCTCTTCGTCTAAAAGGGATATCAGTAAGGACTTTCTATATGTACGAGATGATCCTACTTCCTCCATTCCCTCCGAATATCGTCACTACTCGAACTTGCCATGGACGATGTAACCTGTGTGATTGCCAATATTGTATGAAATCAAATACTCTATAAAATTTGCAAGTAAATTCATATCATATAGTAGAAGTTGGTAACATTAACAACTGGCATAAAATATAGTTGTGTTATCTAACATAAGTAAGTAGTATCATAACATAGATAAGGTTAGACATATCGTTATAATTCACAACCAAGTTTTCAAAAGTGACATAAAATGGAGTTCAGTGATTCGGGGCAATACGAAGATGTGGGCTATTGTAAGCATTGTGCTGCAACCACAGTAGCAAGGCATGTTTATTTCCTTTCAATCCAATAAACATGCCGCAAGCAATCTAGTGCATCATCATATTACAACATTGGGTGTAAAAGTCATTGTCATTAACAACTTCAGGAATGGTCAGTAATTCAAGTACGACGTCACTCACTTATGCATCATTCATGGAGATCTTTTTTAGGGCATCTACTATATCCTTAGATGCCATAGCTATCATGCTGGCCGCATCTACTATTACTTTTGAGGTAGGCATGTTTTCCTTTTTTGATTTCTCTACCCTTCAACCCTCTTTTTCTTCCCACTACTTCCCGACCCACTAGGCACACTAGGTGAAGTGTTTGTTGTCAATGTTATTCCTTCCAAATCAGTTGACACTCCTACACTACCTCCAGTAGCAGGGCCTACAAAATCTTCCTCACTATCTCCTGATCCTTCTTCTAGGTTCATTGTGGGTTGGTAGACATCGTCTTCGTCATCACCCAATAACATCTGCCGTGTAGAAGACGGTGTGAACATTTTGGCACCCGATGCCATAACATCCTTGAATAGTATCTCTAATTCTTTTGCGAACATGAGGCCTTTATGCCTGTACTTGGCATACTTCGAATTCTCCTGTATACATACAAGCTACCAAAATCAATGCCTTATCTAAAATAATAAAAATAGTACTCATAATAATGTTCTTCATAACAACAACACAATTAGTAGTAATAATAACAACAACAACAACAACAACATTTTTGCACCTTTATTTTCCTCTCCCACCACTCATCTTTAGCAATCGCCATATCTTCACAAAGTCAAAAGATATGTCTGTCTCTTTCGAGAATAACTTATTACATGCCCTCCATTCTTTCCTTAAGCTATCTAACCTATTTTTCAGTTACTTCTTATCACATGATTGTCCTGATTTTTCATTAAATCGACACATAATGTTCTTTTACCCTTCCTTTCGTGAATGAAGCTCCTTGACGTTCCTTCTTGTATATTTGATCAAGGCATTTATATATGAAAATTCCTATGATACTTACATCCTACGTTGCATTGGTTTTGTCCTTGTTCATATTTATATGTCAACTATGAACAAGTTTACACTAACATATATATTAAATTATTTTATTACAGTTCAATTACAATTAGTGGCACAATAAATTTAACACCAGAAACATATATATAATCACAAAGAAGGACCTATATTACAAACAAGAATGCACAAATTCACACAAACACATATATAATAATCACATTAATTTTAACCCCAAAAACAGAGGGGGAAAAACATAGATGATACAGAAATCCAAATACAACAATGAACAAGTTTTCATGAACTATTAAGTTTTTATAAAATATAATGGTAGTTTTTTTTTTGCCAACTAAAATATAATGGTAATTGTCCTTTATGAAGAGAAGTTATAGTACCCTATCTTGAGGATAATAATATAGTACTTTTTTTCTTTTAAATTTGAAATCACATACAATACTATTAAAATAAAAACAAATTGTCCATATTCTTTAAAATTTATTACAATTATATAGACATCCTTTTATTTTCCACAATACGCACTGGATATCGTAAAAATAAATAATAAATTAAGCACGCTTATAAATTTTATTGAAGTTATGTGGCAACAAATTTTACTCAAAAATCAATGACTTCTACATTTTTTTTGGGGGGGAGGGGAAAGACAATAAAATCAGAATGGTAACACCGTAACAGGTCATAGGTTTTTGTTATGGAATCATGGGAGTAAGAGAAGTACTAATGAAGCATACGGAAAAGCCTATAATTTTGTTTCAAACTTCATATGCAAGATACCAATCTAGTCTTCATCTTTGACTTTTTTCTTTATGCAAGATATTTTCATCGCATTTAGTCTATAATTATGAAAAGTCTAATTTATTTTTAATTATGGTTTTGCAAATGCTATATGCAAAGTCTTTAACACAATTTTTAACACAATTTCAGGATAGATCCCCTTATATATATCCACTATATGGTATGGGAGAGCTTCCTAAGGTGTGTAATACACACTACTGCTGATATATAGCATGTCTTTGGAAATTCTTTGTCACTTTGACTATTGTAGTTGTTGGTAGGGATTTGCCCGTTTAAGTGCTGTTTATGGTGGTACCTACATGCTTAAAAAGGCAGAATGCAAGGTATACATGTGTTTATAGATAAAAACATGAATTGCCTTATAAAGTCCTCCTGGATAATCAGAGGTAGATGAAGTATGTCTGATGTTTGCAAATGATAGGTTGAGTTTGATGAGAGTGGAAAGGTTGTTGATAGCCCATAGAGCAAAAGAAACAAACAAACTTAGTCTTGTCAGAGAGAACTACAGAATAGAGGAAGAGACCGTAAAACATATATAGGATTGCGACATCAGAAACACACCAACCTGTGCAAAAACGAAAAAGAGGGAATAGAGAATATGCAAGCGGAGAAAGGAAGTAGACCGAAATATGCTTTTACACTACGGTGGCTAGGTCCTACTGGAGCGACAGATAACTCAAGAGCCTCACTAACTGAAGAACAAATATTCGACGATCGAACACTATTTCAACTTCAACATTACCTCCGGTGACAACAGATTGCGACTCCCACTTACAGATCAGCCTAAGAAATGGCAAAGTCAAACATATCGCAATAGTAAAAACTAAGAACAAGCCATTGATTGGCTAGCACAAGCTAGAGCTTGGAGAACGATCGTTTCTTACCAGTGAACCACCCACGGTGGCAACGCTTTCTCACGATGAGATCAACCAGCACAGTGGCAACAACGAACAAGCAGACCTGAGACGCGTGAAGAATTCGGATGAAAAGCTCCAATAAGTACATAAGCCAATAAATGCTCCTAACGGTATTCACTCGTCGTCGCGATTGTCATCGCTACAAGCTTCGAATTTGGGCTTCTTTTCAGAAGCCACTTTTTGGCTATAAGCCTGATCGTCCTAGATGCCACCCCAAGCAGGAGTAGGGGTGTGCAATGGACAGGCAGGGATGACCCGTGGCCCAACCCATGGCCCGCCAGTTTAACTCACACGGGTGCGGGGCGCCCCGTACCCATGGCTCTACCCGTTTAACCCGTGAAAAATGGGCACGAGTTAAACAGGTATTGTTAAACGGGTATGGGTAAGCCCATGTAAAATTTGGACTTTTTAAAGGAAAAAAACAAGGGCAAGTTATGCTTAAAAAAACAGTAAGCATGAACAACAATGACAGCAGCACAGGGCACAAATGTATCATTCAATTTACTACAAAAACCTTCCTAAAAAGAGAGTATTAATTACTAAAAGCCTAAAAACATTAGCTATCATCCATAATCATCTTCATCAATGAAGTTCAAAGCATCCATCCAGATTCAGATCCAAAAGCCTTGAGTTCAAAGTTAAAGCCTCAAGCATTAGAAGTTTAGAATCATAACTTTGCAATTCATAATTCATAAAAAAACAAAACAAACTAATACTGGTCAACCCGTATACACTTGGACATTTTTTTAATACAAGGGTAAGCTAAGATTGAAAAAAGAAAAAACAGCAAGCATACACAGCAGGTCAACAACACAGGTAGTCAGGAGGAGCAATGTATCACTCTATTTACTACAAAACCTTCCTTAAAAGAGAGAGTACTAATTAATAAAAGCCCAAAAACATAAGCTATCATCCTTGATCATATATATCAGCAAAGTTCAAAGCATCCATCTAGATTTGTATCCAAAAGCCTTGAGTTCAAAGTTAAAGCCTAAAGTATCAGAAGTTCAGAATCAAAACCAAAACAAAACAATACTAATAATTGAAGTTCAAAGTTGAATGTCTTCAAATCAATCATAAAAAATTCATCATCTATTTATCTTCAACTGCAAATCTTCACTATTAAGATCTACCTTCTGTTGCTCCATCTTCCTCTACAAAATGAACAAAGATAAATCATATTGATTATTGATTAATATATATTAACTATTAAGAAGATGAAATGAAACAGTAAAAGTTGAAAATAGAAAATGTAAAGTAAGATACCGATAACAATAACTGCAGTCTCATCAAAATTATCAACATCAAAGTCATTCAAGTTGGGTGGTTTCATTGATAGCCAATTTTATGCACATATGAGTGCCTCAGCCATCTTTGAGGATAAATAGCTCCTAAAAGCATCTAATACTCAACCCCCAGTACTAAAAGCTGCTTCTGAATATACTGTAGAGACTGGTACAGCCAACAAATCATGTGCCATCAAGATTAATACTTCATACTTACAAGCATTCCCCTTCTACCATGTCAAGAGGTCAAATTTTGCATCACGATATCCAACCAATTCAGCTCGAAGGTATTCATCAACTTCTGAAATTTTCTCTATATTACTTTGTGCATCTGCCTGGGCTAAAAAATTTTGGTATGTGGCATTAGCAGATGACAAGGCGATTTTAGGTTCTAACTCTAGAAATAGCACATTATTGACACCACTATTATCCCCTTGATTTATTATTGGTTGGGATTGGGAAGTAGAAGTTTCACTAAGTTAAACATTACCTGAATAGTGATCATATAAACGATACAAAACACCCATAGTCTTCCTTAACATAGCTTCACACTTAGTTGGTTCATGAAAAAGGTCAGAAAAAGCAACTTTGACATAAGTCAATTTATATCTAGGGTCAAGTATCAAGGCTGCAACCAATAAAGGGTTCATTTTCTTAGCTACTCCCCAGTATTTATTAAACTTAGACAACATTCTTCTTGACATGTCATTCAAGAGGGAGTAAGAGCTACCTGCACTTGATTCAAGACTTGTTTGAATTGCAACTATGTGCTGGAAACAAGTGTTATTAGTAACATAGTTTGATCCAGAAAACTTCAAAGTGATGTTGTAGAATAACTTTAAGAAGCCAAGAAACTCTTTTGCCGTGCTCCAATCATATGCACTAGGAAGCAAAACTGTATGTTCTACAATTCTTTTTGTAGTTGTATCATCGAATACATCATCAACACCTTCCAGAACATCAATTAAGATATAAGTATCTGGACTGGAATCTAGTTTAACTTTCTTATTGAAGTATTGTTTGTATTTTTCATCCTCCTCTTTTATCCGAGTAAAGAATTTGATGAACTTAACAGCACTCTCAAGCATAAGATATGTCAAATTCCACCTAATCACATCACGAAAATGAAAAAAATTCAACATAAGCACATAATCATATCAAAACTCATTCAAACAAATTATAAAGAAATTACTTCGTGGGACAATCCAAAGTAAGAAGACTTTTTTATTCTATTTGCTCTCTTTTAGCCAGCAATATGAACTTACGCTTCCTTGATGGAGAAGATTTAACAAACTTTACTGCATGTCAGATGAGCTCAATGGACTTGTTCATTTCTTTGAGACTTTTAGAGACAACCAAGTTTAATATGTGAGCAGCACACCGTATTTGTAAAAACTCTCCATCACATACCAAACCATCCCAGGTCTTGAAACGCTTTTTTAGGATTGCAATTGCAGAATCATTAGTAGAAGTGTTGTCAATCGTGATTGTAAACACTTTGTCAATGCCTCACTGAAATAAGCAATCCTCAATTTGTTTGGAATTGACTACCCTCTATGATCTTTAATCTCACAAATTCAAAATGTGTTTCTGTAAAATCCAATCCTCATCAATCCAATGTGCAGTCAAACACATGTAATAGTTATTTTGCACAGAGGTCCAACAATCAATGGTGAAGGACACACGAACTTTAGAAGTCTTGAAATATTTTCTCAAGACATCTGCTTGTTCTTTATATATGTTGTAGCAATCTCTAGCTGCTGTCCATCTTGATGGCATTTTAAATTTGGGCTGAAACTCTTGCAAAAGTTCAGTCAAACCCTC
The DNA here is from genome assembly GCA_963210345.1 of Inga oerstediana. Taxonomy (NCBI): domain Eukaryota; kingdom Viridiplantae; phylum Streptophyta; class Magnoliopsida; order Fabales; family Fabaceae; genus Inga; species Inga oerstediana. Next base: position 1,767,688 of record OY723405.1, read on the forward strand.
CTTTTCCACTGCTTGGAAAGGTACCTCATCTTTTATGATATACTTAGCAACGGCCTTTCTGCCTTGTAACATCCTAATTTTTACTCATATTATTTAAGCATTATTAGGAAACAATTTATTAATTCATTTGAGGTGTAGAGTAAACTAATGCGTTATTTGAGATAAAAAAAAAAGGAATAATAAAATATGATTGGAAATTTTGAGTAGTATATTTATTAATAATAAGTTGAATTTAATGAGGTTAGTTTATGGGAATGGGAAATTACCATATAATTATTTGAGTATAAAGAGTTTATCATAAATGGATTAAATTTTATGATAATAATCTCATATTATAAATTTAGAAAAAAAAAAAGGGGAGAGATAACTTAATAAGATGCGGAGGGATTAAATAAAGATATTTAAAATATCTTAATACCAAAATGATTATGATTATTTATATGTTATGAAGATTTTATTTGAGAAAAATACACAAATATAACTTAATCATTAATACTATTCTTAAAGATTCAGTGGATTATGAATAATTTTCCATGTTATAAAGAAAATGTAGAAGTGGAAATGAGGAAAAAAAAAAAAGGAAAGAGGAGAAGAAAGTGAAAGAATAAAACAAAATAAATAAAAAAGAAAAGAATTAAAGGAGAATGAAATAATATAAAAATAACAAATGGGACCCACATCACTATTTTATAACCATCTTCTTGTTAGTTCCTTCTCCAGCGACTCACTGCTCCGTCTTTCATTATTCGTCCAGCGCTCCATTGCTCCATTAATGGGGAAGTTGAGATGCCTTTGAGCTTCATTTCTTCCCTATAAAATTCCCCAATCACCACACTTATTTCCTAAATATTTTTCTGTTCATTGAGAGCTTTCTAGAAGTATAGATTGTGATAGGAGAAAAGCAAGTTTGAAGATTAGGGCTTGAAGCAAGTATGGGGTTTCAACAAATGGGAACCATAAGCTTGTAGAGGTGAGTAAATATTGACATTTAATCGGTTTAGAATTTTTATATTACATTAATTGAGAGATTTAGAATTAGGGTTTGATTGTTAGAGAAATATTATGATTGAAGATGATAGGTTTTACATATTAAGCTTGAGTTTAATGGTTGAGTTAAGTTTATTGGAGGGAGAATTGATATTTAATCGGTTTATAATGTTGTTTAAGCTTGTAAAATGGAAATGGGTATTTTGGTTGGAACCCTAAGTTGGAGAAATTGGGGATTTTAATCAATTTGAATTATTTTGAGTTAGTTGTTAGTTCAAATGAATTATTGGAATTTAGAAATGATAGGATTGGCATTAGAATGAAGAATTAGACATTATAAGTGAGATTTAAAAGTTAGAGGTAGAGTTAGAGACTTTAAGTCTATGTAATTATCTTGAATATTTATTTGACAATTTGAGTAATGAGAAATTGTATAATAATTATGTAGATTGAAGTTAGATTGTTTGATGTTGGCAAATTGGAAGCACTCAAGTGTTGGTAATAATAAGCTTGGAATAGAGGTAACATTGGTTATTCTTTTATATACTTGTCAACTATATATATACACACACTAAATTGTTTTGGGATTTGTTGTGCCTATGGAGGGCTTAATTTGGGATTGTATATTTAATAGAAACTAATATTATACTTGGAAACTATTCAAGCATGCTTGTGTGTATTAGAACTCATGGATTTGTATTTTGGAAATTGTTTAAGCATGCTTGTGTGTGATAATGGAAAAATTTGGAAATGATGTTATGTTTTAGATAATGAATACGTTTGTTATGGTTCCTTAAGTTGAAATAGTATTATTATCTTCATGATTATTGAGATGATGTATATTTTTTATCGATATTGTTTGGGACCATACTCATGATTTGGAACTCGAATATACATGCCATGATTGTGATTGATTGCCTTTGATGCAAGTGGATGGTTGTGGAGTGGTGATGGGAGATTTTGTGTAAGTTAATACCACGTGGTATGCCATCACTCGGTGCACAGTGGATGGCACTTGTCAGGGCCCCTTCTTCCATGTTTTCCTTTGGCCGGGATTGCATTGGAGCTGTGGGACATGTGACACCTCCTTAATTTTGTTCTTTTAAGGAGGGGAGCCATAGTCCAGACTTGAGCTCTGCACCTTTGGCCAGGTACATCTTAAGAACTGGTGAGCTTGAAACAATCCAGTTAAATGGATGAGTTTCTGTTGGACTATATGTTAGCCTATGGCTCCAGTCAGCGGTTATAAGGTTGGTCCGGGGTAATAAGGATGATCTGTGCATCAATCACTTGCTTGGCATGTTATATATGTGATTTATGATTTGAATACGATAAAGTTTTTGTATAATTATTTTTTTTGTAACAAGGTTGACACTTGTTTTCTTGTGAAATCTCTTGTGAACAATATTTGAAAAATGAATTGTGATTTTCAAGCATTTTGGAACCTATTTGGAAGGGGTTTTTGATAACCGAATCGAGAACTAGTTTGTTAAATGTTTTATGTAAAGAGTAATATAAATTAATTATTGTAAGCTAAACTTGATTTTCAAACTGTATGTTCTCGATCTCGGTTTGCATGTATATTTCTGAATAACCAATGTTTACTGAGATCTTTGGATCTCACGGTTGCTATATATACGTTTTTTTTCAGGTGAGATATAAGTAGGGCCGCAGGGAAGTTGGTAAGAGGGTGAGTCTAGTTGCAGGCTCTCATTAAGGTTCCTCTTATTTGCACATGTCTTCCTATTTACATATGTCATGCCATGACCTAGGAACTATTTAAATCGTGATTTGAGAATTCTATATAAATTGAGTATTGTGAACTCTGGTTTTGGAAATGAATGGTTTTGGTGTTTGATTGAGATATTCAATAAATGTTTGTTATTATTGAGCGGAGCCCCCTATTGTTGTGATTTTGTGATAATGGATTTGGATTAAGAGATTTAATAAGTTGTTATCTGGGCTTGTGGAAGGACTGTTGTATAGTTGGGTTTCAAATGTCCAAGGTCCAGTTGTTTCTCAGGGATCCCTAGTACTTACTTTCGCTGTATTTAGAAAATGATTTATCAAATTGTTTTGATTACGTTCTATTAATCGGGGTTGACATTCTACTGTTAAGTTTTCCCATTTTCTACCTTGATTGGCTTTTTAAACTGTTGTTTAGAACTTTCTACTATGGAAATTTTTATTGTTTGAGTTTTAACTTTTTATTTCCATGGTAGATTACTTAATCAATGTGTTAAATCTGGTTTAAAAAGTTGAAATGTTACATGCCTCGCTCTTGACTAAACAACTGATGACTCAATGCATGATTTGTCATAGCTACGAACAAACTTTGGCCCTTGCTTGCTTTATTAGGATTGTTTGGACACTTGTCCAAATGCCTCTATAATTGCTTAGTGCCATCATTTGAGGGATGACTTGCATAAGTTGTTCCATAGTGGTTACACTTTGACCTATGTTTTCCTTTAGTTTCCGCTAGTGGCAACCTTGTAAAATGGTTCCATATATCATAAGAGTCCTTCCTTTTCTTTCTAGGTAGTGATTCAACATCTTGCCCTTCATTGTTGATCTCATTGTCAACATGAGCAGTAATATGTTCTGCTATTGTCACTGTAGTTTCGTTACCAGTTTCCTCTCCAACTGTGCCATGCTACTTTGTTCCCTGCATGATGAAAGTTTTAGCAGGCTACAAGGAACAAGCTGCAATATTGTAAGCATTTTTAATTTTACTTTCATAACATTGCATTGTAGAACAACCAGACAAAAAGTACAAAAATCAGGAAACATTGAAAGTTGGGGCATGGCAAGGACATATTAGTTTATAACAACTTTTGAAGTACTGCCTCAGTCGCTCACTCAACAGTTTTTTTGAAGATGCATATAGAAATATTAGAACACAAAATGTAACATATAATTCAAATTCTTCATTATTTTTCAACTAACAATATGCTTAAGATCATGAAATATGAGACAGTGAGACACAACTTAAAAACTACAAGCATTATAAATGTCGCACCTACATAAGCATTCAGCTGGGTGGTTTTAACACTGAACAAAGCATTATATCTTCACAGAATAAGGCCAAAAAAACTGCAAATCTAACAAGTGTCACTAGTAAAATGCCTCAAACAGATCACCATATCACTTCTAAACGTTCTGGAATTAGTAAATCGCCAACAAACATGAACAAAGTGGATGATTTCTCAAGAAAGACCTAGATTGCAAGTAGTAAACCCTTACAGATTTTAGCCCTTGTAAATCGGCAAGTCTGCTTACTGCGATGGGCCGGTGGGAACTAAGAATGAGAACTGAGGTTGGGGCCGTGAGCGTGAGTGCGTGCCGAATTGAATTTCTAATGGTTCAGGGCTCTCGGCGTTTTGAAATCAAGGTTAGGGGCTTAGGGCGATAGCTATCGAGAAGGAGCACTAGAGCAGGGAGGGCCAATAGCGATCGAGAGGGAGCACTGTACTAGGGAGGTTTGGACCGCCTGAGGGACTACTGGACTGGGTGTGGCCTAGTGGGAGTCGCGGGCTCATGGGGCACATGGAATCGTCGGCCGCATCTCGGACGTCGGGGAGTGAGGGGTGTGTCGGGGGAGTGGAGGGTACGAAGTAGGCAATAAGGGGTCTGTGTCTGTCAACATTTCGGCCCTCCCCTAGCCCTTGACAAAGGTCGGCTCTAAAAAAAACATAAACAGGTAACGGGCGGGAACGGGTGCCCCGTGGCCCAACCCGTTGCCTGCCCGTTTAGTTTAAATAAGTACGGGGAAACCCGTTTCCCGTTACGGGGCATGCGCGGGTGAGCCTAAACGGGGAAAATTCTGCGGGTTGTGGGCGTTTTGCTCAGCCTTAAGCAGGAGGAGCCTTTGCTTACTATACTTTTAAGTTTTAAGCCTCCAACGTGTGGTTTAGGCCTCCAAATACTTTGTCAAACACCCCAAGTCTCTCACTTCAATAATTGACTTTTGGATAAAAAAATTAATTGTGGATCAAATTCACGTTATTTTGGGTTATTATAATATTTGATCTCTTAATTTTATTTTAATTTTAATTTTAACTCCTTAAGTTTCAAATCATGAGTTTTGATCTTTAAATAAATAAAATAATTCAAATTTTTATTAAATTATAGGGATAAGCCTTTTAAACAAAATAAAATTTAAGAAACCAAAATTAAATTAAAGGCAAGTTTAAAATATCAAATTACTCTAATATTTTTATCATTCTATGTGGCGGCATATATGTATTGTAGTTAACCTCCTGCAACATCGGTTTCTTCCTTCTTTTGTTCCTATTGGGCGATATTTTCCTTTACCGAAGATCAAGAGCTGAGGTGGCAAGATTTAATTGCCGGACCTCGTACTGGTCCTGTGCCCCCTTCCGCATTCAATAGCCGCTTGCGGCTTCGTGTTCTCTTGGCTTGTCGACCTTTTTCGCCCACCTTCTTGAACTTTCGCTTCCTCGGATTTGGTCTAACAAATTTGATTTTTACGGACCGCGCTTTTCAGAATAGCGCCAACCTCCTCCCAATTTCTTTTCAATCTCACCCGCAGAATTTTGAGGGAATCTGACTAATTAGGCTTTCCTATCCGGCCGTTCTTGTCACTTTCATTGATTCACAATGGGTGAATGCAAAACGGAGGATATGCCGCTGCCATCTCTCTTTGAGGAGGCCCGGAAGATTCATTCAACAGCAACGGAATCTGGGGCTGATCAGGTAGGCCTGCGTCAACCCTTGAGTCCTTGTTTCATTGCTATAGTTCGACTTGGACACGTTATTCTTCTAATGTTGCTGGTTTGATGGGGGTTTGTTCAGGAACTTGTGAGGAAGGGCTGCGAGGCCCTGGGGAAGTGCGAGGACATGATAAATAAGCTGGGTCTGTTCTCGTCTAATGAGACCAAAGATGACATTAGTACCACGAGTCTTAAGTATATTCTGGTTAGTGGAAATTAATGCTCTCTAATTATTACGATTTTCTTGAATCGTGCTGCTGTCGAATGTTCAGTAGATGACATGTCTCTTTTACTGAATTATCAATTTTGATTTTTTATTGATTGGCTCTCTGTTCTCAAGTCTACTATTTTTCACGAATGAATCTTCGAATTTCTGCATTTATAGTTTCTCCCTTGTCTTAGGATGAAGTATTTCTGCCTTTGAAGGGGTAACCAAGACCTTTTTAAAGTATTTTCACAGTGTGCTTAGATTATATTCACTGTTTCCTACATGGTGTATGGGTGGAATTTCTAATGGATTAAGTTTCATCAGAGAAGTGGTAATATGATTCTTTTCTCTTCTGCAACGTTCAAAAGGATATATATATATATATATATATGGGGTAAAGTTGGGCATGTGCATCATTCAGGAAAAATTGTTTCAGCTGTTAAGGCATAGCTGTTGCAGTTGACTGATGAACTAAGCTTTATTAATCTAAGCAAGGTTGCTGGTTTTGTTAAATAACTTTTTCACAATAACCACTCAGGTGCCATTTTATCTAGCCGAGTTGACTGAAAAAATAGCACAGGATGACAGGATACAGATTCTCAAGGCTTCCCAGGCAAAGCTAAAGGTTAGTACTTAACACATGAAGGGGACAAAGAGAAAAGAGTGAATCAGAAATAAATGTAATTAACTCAATTCTTTAGTTAGTGTCTTTCAATAGAAACTTATGAAGAATAACATTTTGCAGGACTTTCTCTCCTTTTGTGAAGCAATGGAGCTCGTTCCACAAGATGAGTTAGAATCTTATAAGCAAGGGGCCCCGAAATCTTTTGCTGATCAAAGGGCCCGAAAGGTGAGGTTTTATTGAAGTATGGCGTGACATGATTGCAACATGGTTCAGCACTAACACACAGCAAGTTTATATTGTTAAACTTTTTCCTACTTTGAATATGAATTGGACAAGCACATCTAAATAAAAGGTATTGTGTGTTATAATTGAGAATAGAAGCTTACCATTAATTTAATGATTTTGGAGACTCTTTTGTAGATTGCTAGATTTAAATGTCAAAGAGCTGCCGAGTCAAAGTTGCTGGAAATAAAGGAGCGAAAGGAGAGGCGTGGCCGTTCTACCAAAGCTGCTGCATTGTCCACCCCTGTTGAGACAGGAGAAGAAGAAGTACTGGATGACGATGGAGAAGAAGAAAGAGAGGTTTTTGTCTCTATCCTTTGTGCTTTATATGTAAATGATACTATTCGTCTGGAGCTCCTACTCTAGTTTATTAAGTTCATACGTACAAGTTTTCCATCAGGCTAGTCATTTTGATTTTCTCTAATTGTAATTGATGGCTGTAGATCACTTATGATTATATTGTATCTTCTAGCCATTGAGATTTTCAAATAATGACTTTTTGGAATCAACATATTGCTATCTGCTTCTCTAGCCCCAATAATTTAGCCTGAAACAAACTAAAAACTTGCCTCAGATTGTTTCGCTGAAGAATCTCTCTTTTCAACCCTAGGGTGTAAAGAAAAAGGTTTTAATTTGACCAAAAAAAGGAGAATTCAATTTGTTAGACAGATAATTAACTGGGCTCTTATAGATAGTTGTCTACATTGAATTGTATAGACAACTCATTTTGGAAGATGATGAAGGTCTCTGGCCCGGAGACAATTTTTTAGAAGGTTTTATCCATTTAAAAACCTGGTAAGTATATATAATCAACAGACTTTGAAGGCACAGTATGCTCCTCAGATATATTTAACTGCTATTGAATATTGATCATAATCTTTCCTTTCATTCATTTAGTGAGTGTTTGGGAAACACCCAAACCATTGTTTCAGAAGCTATTTTCTGCAAGTTGAGACAAAACTTCTTTCACATACTTACCTCGTAAATCGTAAATCGTAAAAGCTATTCTCAAAAGCTAATCCAAACACACACCATTAGATGGGCTTAAATTCAGGTTACTTTTGCCCCAGGCGTGGAAGTGAGCACAGATGGGGGATGTTTCCTCATTAGTTTATAGAAATCAGTTTTCTGCTTTATCATACTTACAAACTAACTTGTACAAAATGCAATTTTCCAGCAATCTGTTTATATTGGGCGCATCTGTGTCATCCTCCTGTATTGTTCTGGTTTTTTAAACAAACCCATTGTTTCTCAAAAGTAATATTGATGTTTTTCTTCTTTTTTCTTACAGGCATGGTTAACTACCATATCTTTGGCAATCTATAAGGTTGTATTCATACTTATGTTGCTTTATTCCTGATATCAAAATTATACGTTTTCTGTTCTCAATTTTTCCCGCCATGTTCAGGCATTAGATTTGCTGGAAATGTTAAAGAAAGAGGAAGAGATGCTTTCGGCAATAAAGGAGAGACAATCCAAGGTAGTAATATACTTAATGTCGGGCAACTTTCCCAAAGCACAATCAGATACCCTGAAGGCTGTAGTCACAATCTGATGATGCTATAATCTATGAAGGCATTTTAGAATATTGTATAGAATTCTTTAGAACAGAAGTCATTCGACAATGTAGCAAAGTAGAACACTCCGCGATAGCACGTCGACTATCTGATCCTTGGAACCTTTTGCTTTCTTTGAATGACACAGCTCTGAGTGAGCTTTTGAGCTTTTTAAAATTAAATAATTGATTCTGTTGGATTGGTTTTGTCATCCATGTCGCAACAAAATTAGAAACATTGGTTTTTTTATGTCCACATTGCTCATTTTATCAATTTTTGCTTGTGATTTTTTTGTGGCTTAGGATGGGGACAAGGAGTTCTCTAAGGATGTTCTTGATGAACGGGCAAAAAAAGCAGAAGCTTGGCATCGGGATGCTGCAGCTCGTGCACAGTACATTAAACCAGCACAGCCAATCACATGCGCCACTTTTGCTCAAGATGTTCTAGAAGGAAGAGCAAAGGTTTCCCAGGCACATGATCACAAACACCAACCGGTTATATTTGGACCAGCCAGTCTTGTTAATGGAAGCCTAACAAATGAAAGGGAAAGAATGGCGGCTCAGGTTTTCCAACCTGGTTTTAGGTACGTAGCTATGTTTCCTCATCGACAAATAAATTGAAAATGTTAGGGATAGGAAAATAGCTCTAAACAATGCCGGAAAGAAGTTCAATTTCAATAATCTTCATCATTGTTTTCAAGGATGAAGGTTATGGTATCTTTCATATCCCCTTTTATTTGTGACTATCTGTTTGGTATGTTATTATTTTTGTGTTTTGCAAAATGTTATGGACCTTTGTACCCTGCTTACACATTTTCTAAGATGCTGATTGGAATGTTATTATTATACGAAAGGTTGCCAACCATGAGTATTGAGGAAGCTGGGCTCAGGGAAATGGAGATGATGAATAAATGGCAAGAGAGAAGTGCGAGGATCATGGAAGAAGCCAATTCATCTTGGTACAAGGATAGGAAGTCAAGGACAGGGGAAGAAGAGGATGACGATGATGATGCTGCGCAGGAGAAGGCAAGAGCTTGGGATGACTGGAAAGATGATAATCCTCGAGGGGCGGGCAATAAAAAACTTACCCCATGTGGTTAAGTTTTAGCTGATTACTGTGGTTGGTATTTATGCTGTTATATTTAGTTATAATGAAGTAGCATATTTTCTGTACTCGGTTTGCTCTCCAAATTTGTGTATAAGATCCAATAAATATTTTTAATCCCCTTCTGAGTGCGAGCATCCCCCTTCGAACTCCGTTTCCTCGACCCTTTCCGCAGATTACGGCGTGGTATTTTGATTGGTTCATCCCATTGTCTTTTTTTTTTTTTTTTAAATTTAGGGGAACAAACACTGAGTTTATTAGATTACAAGCGACATCAATCTCATAAGCTTCCACTTTTAGGAAGCTTTTATTGCTTGGGGTTATTTTTTATTTACAATTTCACCTTTGTCTTTCCTTTTCTCCTCCAACCTGACAATTTCATTTCAAACTGATTTTCAAATTTCTTTTCTTTGCATTCGCTGAGAGCACTTGTGTCCGATTTTTCACATTTCTTTTCGTTAATTTTTCAGACTTTGTTTTCAGGTGTGTCTTTCTCATTTATAGCATTTAATTGTTTTAGAATTTCTTCAATTTTGAAAGATTCTCTGGCCTTCCTCTTCATTCATCTTTTTCTATAAATTTATTTTTAACATTAAAATTTATCAAGTAGTTCTACGAATTTTTTTTTAAAAAAAAGAAAAGTTCAAACAGTACTAATTTCAAAACCGACAGATCTAGTATTTGATAATTGATGGTATTGAACATCACCTTATTACCACGATGAATGAACGATTACCTTGATATAATGTTGAAAAATGATCATATCAGCTCGGGTTACGTGGTTACTTTGGACCACAAAGCATGACAGATTTATTGGTTACTTCATATTTTTTCTAGGTTTGATCACTCTTCTATTGTATAGTGTCAAGTTATTGTTTTATAACCCAATGTGTTATTAATATACTCCTTGAGTGTTTTCTTAATTTGGTTAGATTAAAAAAATTAGTTAAATTAATTAGTATGACATGTATTTCCTAAAACACCCTATCCATTTTTCTTAATTCTTTTATTTCTTCTCCTTCTTAATTATTGTTTGGGAGCATCAACAGAGATAAATTAGAAAAAGACTAACAAATATAAAAAATATGTCTTATACGTACTACCAAAATCAACTCCCCAAATATATTTTATATTAATGAGCATGGGCATTATATTGAGAAAGATACAAGAGAAAAATTGAAAACGAAAGCTGCTAAGTGCTTGTTTGGAAGATCTTATTTTTGGGCAATAAGTGCTTATAATTCGTGATTCACGGTATACGAGGTAAGTATGTGAGAGGAGTTTTTTCTCGGTTTGCGTAAATTGGGTTTATTTTCTCAAATTAAGCTCTCCCAAACATGCCTTAAATTGGTGAATTATTTGCATTATAACTCAACTTATAATTTCCTCATAGATCGCGACCCCATATCCCGAACAGAGAATTGAGAAAGCGGGAAAATCATTTGTGTCAGTTAGGTTTCGAGGCATATCATATGAGACTATTCTATTGAAGGCCAACAATTTGACATCACAACTCACAAATCATACTGCTTACCTGGTAACAATTGGCAGCGATTATTTATTATATGGATCGCTTACTCCAGTTAGAGTTGTTACTTTTCAGGTCACAAAAAAATTAAGACCTGTTAATCGCATGACCTTGCTATCAACAAATTTTTACCCCTTGCGTTACGAGAATGTGTGCTTATTAATTTCGTTTCATGTGTAGTAAAAGTACCAACAAGATGTCGGAATGAAAATTAGTGAATATATGAAAGTCATGTTCATTTATTGGCCCTTGAAACACAATTATTGATTCTATCCAAAGGATATCATAAACCCTCAAAAACTCCATCAAGTTTGTATGATCTCTCTGTTGGTAAATTCAGAGGTTTCCATCCTCATGTGGGTGAATTGAGAGGCCCTTGAAACACATGAGAATGAAGATCACTATAGAAGGGGCTAGGTAAATGAAATCGTCTAAAGCCGTATTCAGGCAATTCGAAGATATGAAACGAGACATGCATAATAATTGATCGAAGGCCTTGCGATGCTTAAACACGATATATTGCATGTCATATTCGAATTCAGCGATTTTGAATGATTACTCAAATCAAATGATAGTGTCATATCAGAAAACTCGACGATCATGAATGTACAACAATATATATGTATATTCAGTAAGTAACTTCCATTCAGGAAAGGATATTTCCAATGGAAAGAAGAAGAAGAAGAAGAACGAGCCAAATCACACCGAACCCTCGATTGCATATTAGATATACATAGCCACTTTTTCACATTGATCGATGTGGATGCATGGTAGCCCAGCACTTCATGGTTTTCAAGCAAATTTCCAGGAGAAACAAGAAGCGAAGAATCCCCAAAGAAGAGACCAAAAAACCAGAGACCATTTTCGTTTTGAATTCAGCTCCGCATGCACTTAAACCCTCTGCAAACCCATAGCCAAATTACAAATAGCATCGCGCAAACAAATATGTCGAACAATAGCACCGCCCACACATATTTCTTCCATATCCGCTTTGCTTTATGTCGATCGTTGGGTACCGACAAGGCAAAATCTCTCGTGTAACCATTTATATCATCAACCACATCTAATTTATTCTCCATCGTAGCATCCTTACCATCAATTCCATCGCCTTCTGTACTCACCCTTTTCTTCTTCGTCAGACCTTTACTAGGCTGCTCAAGCAAAGCCACCATCACCAATTTCCTCTCATTCACGGATCCCACGCTAGGATTTCGATCATCCTTGTTTTCGCGCAGCAATGGCTTTTCCGATAGCAAATCGGAAACCATCGATTCTCCAAAGATAGGATCGAATTCATCTTGGAAACAAAGCGGCAAGAAATCATAAGAATCCTTGATAGACCTGTCTTTCAATATAGTGTCCAACGCACCCTTGATGCGATCTAAAAACCAAAGGGCCTCCGTCTTGACGAGATTTTCATCGAAAATCGCGAAATAAACAAATGCTTCATCAATTAAGAACGCATAGGTCCTTTTCTTAGCAGTGTGAGAAAACATGGAATGATTGGGAGGAGCTTGCTCAAGACATTTTGCCGCTAATTCTTCGATATTTGGTTCCTTGGACCCACGTTGGGCGAGAATTGTGGTTCCTTTCGCAATGCAGGCGTAATGGATGAAGTTCGGATTTGAAATCATCGAGGGATTTATAACAAAAACAGAGAAATGCAATTAACAAGCCAGAACGGCACGAGAAACATGGATTCGGAGAAGAATCCCCAATTGAGGGGAGCTGTCGTCCCGATTGAAGGCTTCCCGAGGAATCGCCTGCATCCAGGCACGAGGTTCGATGGAGAAAGAAACTTCAATCTCTGCCTGCACATACTTTGGCTCTGCCTCTAAAATCCTCAATCATCATTTCCTCCTGTTAGTTACTGAACCTAGGGTTTGGGTATGGCGAGAAATTGGAAAACAAAAAACAAAAAAAGAAAGACGACAGCTGGACTGGCTTCCTTTGGAAGGGGATGATGAGGAAGATAATGCAGCGGCGATTGCCTGGCCTGGTAATACATCAACTAGAATCTGACTAGGTTTTATTTATCTGGTATTTATTCCCTTAGAAAAATCCTATTCAAATCCGGTCAAAATACTAATTTTATCCCACACTGCGCTTTGCTCAGCATTGGTCGCCTTCATCTTATTTTTGGAGGCTACAATAGCCGTTGCATCTCCAAATTTAGGGGTTGTTTCCCTCACCAAACTTCTCAAACTTATTGAGGAATTTACCTCTGCGAAAGGTCATGTGATCTAATTTCTCATTTCATTTTCGATTCTCCCTAACCTGATATACTTTTCAAATTAAAAAGTAATTTTGCTATAATTATGTTCGTGAATGCATAAATCTATACACGCTCCATTGTAATTTACAAGCGCCCCCTTCATCCTTCTTGTTCGCCCAAGCAACATATACGTTTGGGCAAATGTATAATACTTACATGCGGACCATAACAATCATACAGGTTCCGATATATTATCAAAGCATTTGAGAGAATAATAATTGAAGAGAAACACCTCACACCCTAGTCTGTGAACAGCATTACCCGGTGCCTCCCCATTCCCTCCTCCTAGCTTCAACCTTCAGTTAGATATACAATAAATTATTAATTTCGATGCCCTGCCTGAGTCAGCTCACCACATGTATACACTCTCCTTTAACATCATATATTTTCGTGGAAACTTGCATCCAGGATTGACTCAATAAAGATGAAGTTAGAAAAGCAAAAGAAGAGTCTTCATGGCTGGGATCTTGCTATTTTTTTGGCGATAAACTCTAATAAATTATCTCTGGTTGGAGTTCAAGGAGAAGCAAACACATAATCAAAGGTGTTGGTACACGTACATTTTTACCGGAGAAAAGCAAACACACCAAACATATTCTCTTACGAGTAAACAGAATATAAAACGGGTTCCCTCCATTACAATCTCAAAATTGTATGTTCACGAATGCCACTTTGACATGATGAGGCTCCATGATATAATAATTAACATGTTTTTAAAAACAGAAAGCAGGATTATCACATGTCATGCCCAACCATGGCCTCCGAGAGGAAGTGCCCAATCCTCGAACCCAGAATAATCCGGGCTGCTACCTGCGATCCTCCTAGACTGCGGGCGGCTCCCATTCATTTCTGGGCTTGGGCTCCTCTGAAACTTGTAACTGGACGTTCCTCCTCCGGAGCTTGAAGAATCACACACCGACCCAATACCCGGCCCTTTCTTTGTGGAAGAGTTCCACTGGGGCCCAGGTGAGCCACGTGGCTTAATCGGCATTTGACCTCTTAACTTGGCTTTCGCTGACTGAGTGGGAGCCATGTAGCTGGGCGCATTGAAACTGAATTGTCGATGGTGTTTTCTGTTGGACATGGGGCTTGAATCAAGATACTCCTGGTTCATTAGCCCTAGAGCGCTGACTTTGCTTGAGCCTAAAGGTGCCACCATGTCCATCTCCACCGTCTTTTCAGACATGTCGTCGGCGGTGGTGGTGGTGGTTGTGTTGGCAAGGGTCATGTAAGAGGTCTCACGCGGCACCCCGCTCCTTACATTGTACGGTTGTGATGACATCCAACGGTCCAGCCAGTTCCAACCCCACGGCGCCTTTTCACGTTCGTCGTGATACTTGATGGCTGCAACATCATCGTCATAGGAGTCCGAGTGCAGAAACGGCTTCTGCTGTTGCTGCTGCAAAGAGCAAATAGAAAGAATGGTGTTAGAGGGAAAATGGAGATAAGATTCGTTGTGCTCTTGCAGGTATTATGAAAAGGAAATTGCGTAACCTGACAGTTGAGAGCGTAAGCAAGAGCTCTCTCCCTCTTCATTAGGGCCTCGTGTTTTCTGGCATCATTTTCCTGGATTTTCTGGCTGCTGTGACTCCCATTGTCCCACCTGCTCAGATCAGTCCTTTTCATAGGGCTCATAGCCTTTGGCACTACTTGTTCCTCAAATTCTCTCTCCTCGCACTCCTCCTCAGTCTTGTGAAGTTGCTCTTGGGTCAACTGGAATCTGCGAGCTCTTACTCTTGCCTGTACTCGAACCAATGCTTGCATACATCGCATTGTCATTTGTGCCTGCTTCCGTACATTATGCCCCCTCACAAGTGCTTGCAGCCTCACCAATCCCTTCAACGCACGCAGGGCACGTCGAGCCTGCACAAATTTCATTTCATTGCCCCAAGTCGGGCACCATTTTAATAACAAGCTACCAATTCAAAACTAAAAACCATATCCAGTAAAACTAAGACAATGTGGAGGTCTTACTAGGTAGCCTCTGTAGTATGATTGGATGAGAGTTGCTGCTCTTTCTTCCCTAGTGTGGCGTCCATATCCTGCCAGTCGAACAACTCTGGCCGCTGCTTGTGCCGCCGCAACTGCAGCTTCTGCAGCGGCGGCTGTGGCCGCTGCCACCGCGATGGCATGATTTCTATCTTCGGTCACGGGCGTGGATGCTATACTGTTCTCATTGGTGACGTCATCTTGTGAACTCTCGGGAGGAAAATGCTCAAAAGACACGACCTCTGCCACTTCAGGCTGTCTCCTTTCAGTATCCTTCTGAAACCCGAGCAATTTGCCGGCATTCAGCTCCCAATTATTCAGCAATCATTTGGATTATAGAGGAAAAAAACGACAAACAGAATATGTTACAGGATGATCTGGGATCTAACAGCCGAACCACATCACATGATGATCGGAGATTCTAGATGAATATGATGTGATTGGTTTGGGTGGCATGATAGCTGTGTGACATGGAACCTAGAAAAATTATTTGTTACATATAGACATAAGAGTGGACCATACACACACATGATGATTACTTCCTGAACAGGGTTCATCATGGTCCTAATTACGGAGAAAGGACCAGGCAGCTCAGCATTTATGTGGGATCCCACAGAAGACAACAGAAACAGCCAAGGTGTTCGCCTACTGAAGTTCCGATCAAGAAAGTAGCCTTCAATGCGTAAGATAGAGTTCGATGATGCCATTACTTTTTGCTGCTAAATATCAACTTTTGATTTTTATTTTTGGGGGGGGGGGGGGGGGGGGGGATTTGTCAATTTTGGGGGACATGGGTTAGTTCCCAATTGTAATCAATATTAAATAAAGATATCCGAACAATCGGTGAGGAAATGCTTCATACATATATGTATGATCAAAATAGTATTGAATTATAGAGATATATTATCCATCACCCAATCTTCCTGTTAATATTGATGCCACGTCTGACATAATAGATTAGTGGTTTTACCCATTATTCAAGTAGTTAAAAATATTATTTAACGTATCCCTCCGCTAACCTCAAGTAGTATTGCCATCAGAAGTCTGTGATTACAAATCTTAATTAATTAAAACAAGAACTAAATGCAAAACAGGGGAACAATCAGTCAATCACCTTCCTGGCCGGCGCCGACGAGTCCTTATTAGAAGAGGATCTGAAAACTTTCTTCACTGACGAGAACCATCCGCCTCCTTTCTTCCCCATCTCCGGCGAAAAGATCGGCCTCTAATTGATGTACCATCATTAATATGACAAATACATCCATGTCAGGACTCGAAATATACATTCTCAGCAACCTTAAAATCACTCTAACAGCATTACCAGATGCTAAAAAATCTACGTCACTAAATTTCACACCCAGGCAAATCAGTCTTAAACGGACTAAAAAGGAGGAGCGTGAACTCCGAAACAAACCTGAAAGGAAAACGGTGTTTTGGATCACTGGTTGGGTAGAAGCTTTACATAGTGAGGGTGGCATGTCTGAGAATCATCCCCAAGTGAAGTTTGGTCATCCGAGAGAATGCTTGGACGGAGAGAAACGGAGAGAGAAATCAGTAACTGTGAGCCCGCGCCATCGCCGTTGGTATTTATTACACGCACGGGCGTTAAAGAATGTGATTCCCCGTGGCAGAGGCCTTTGGACAACTAGAGTTCTGACACGTCACCAATCTCTCTTCAGGGTACGTATGACTATGATTTATCCTGTACCATAGAAGCATTTGGTAACATATCATCTACGTATTAAATTAAACTCCGCGGCATACAGGATTTATTTCAAAAAAAGAAAAAGAAAAAGATATATGTTTAAATGTTTACGCGTAGGTGTGAGGTGGTAAGTATATGCAAGTGGCGTGGATATATAGCAAACATTTAATTAAGCTAAGATTCAGGACAGGTGAAAAAGGGCAAAAAGGTTGAGGTTAAGTTTTAGCTTGAAGGTTACTAAAGAGTGGTAGGTAGCAAATTTATGTCATTGTGTACTAACGACGCAATTGTTCTTTTCCCAATCGTTGAATATATAGAATGAGCTAATTCGTCAGTGAAGGTTAGTCTGCACTTTATCCGTTTAATAAAACAAACAAAATGTTTAGTTGTACATGTGTGTTTGGATGGGAGAAAAGTGGTTTTGAAGAATTGATTTTCTTTAAAAGCTGATCCCAAACAATGATCCGGCCTCTCCAACCTTAACACTAACAGAGAACGGAAGGTTTTCTTTCCTATCTTAAATATTAGATAAAGTTGATTTTTTTTTAAAGATCAAGGAAATTAATTAAATTATTTTAAAATATTTTTATTTTTTATCAAAACTAAATAGTTTAACTAATAAACTAATATATAATTTAAGGATATATAACATATAATTTAATTAAATCATTTATTTAATTTTTTTAAAAATAATCAACTTTATCTTATAGTATTTAAGATAAAAAAAGGTGGATATGAAATAGGGATAGGGGAGAAGGTCACAGGTTCAGGAGCTACGTTCGTAGACTAAGCTGGCCTGTGTATTTTAGCCTGCCTCCATTTAGGGCCCCACCCTTTAGAACGTGATGACCAGCCTCCTCTTGTAATTGTCCATTCATATGGCAGGTGACGCCAGATAATCATATCATGCATATATGAGCCCTTGAGAGATGCGATGCAACTTTCACTCTTTCAGCAGCAGCTCGCTCGCCCTTTATTTCTTACTCCCTCCGGTCTTAAATATAGGATAAAATTTGTAGTGTAAATTGCACTACAAACTTTATCCTATATTTAGGACCGGAGGTAGTAATTCTTATCCAATCATTTTGCAGTGTTAGGACCCGTTTGGTTCAAGGAAAAAAAAAAAAGAGGGAAAATTGGATTTTTCCACCGGCGGAGAGGCCGCTTGGTTCATCATTTCTGTCAGAAAATATTTTCATGAGCCCATCAATTTTCAACCATGTGATTAAAATGGGTTTCCACCAAAATGGGTGAAACCAATTTTCAAGTGGGAAAGAAAAATGGCTAAAGACACAAAAATCCCTTGATATATCATTTGATGTGATATAAAAAGGTGTGTGACTCCTATAAACATTTAAATAATATTTATATGCAAAACAAAATAGTTTTTTGATTCATTTTCCTACCCCATTTTCTTCAAATCAAAAAATTTTTTCCTATCGATCTATTTTCTTTTTCAATACAAACCAAATATCTATGTTGCAAAATATTTTCCATTCCTTTCCATTATTTTCATTTCTATTCCATTCCTTTCCAACATTTTCTTTTATCCAAACAGGCCTTATTATGTATGGATGAATTGTCGCCGTAATTTCATATGGTTCCTTCTTGTATGTGAGCAAGAAGTATGAACCGAGAGCATATATATGCACAATACATTGTCATTGTAATCTGTATGAAGGATGAATCCAGGAGATTTGAGGGATTGTTACGAAACAGAGATCTCAAGATAGGGGCGCAGCATTAAAGTACCCAAACTTGAAAATAAATAGTTCACATACAGACACAGTTGTGAAGTTATGGCTGTAACAAACTGCTAAAACTCGTTGGGGGTCACAACTCAGAAGGGAATATTCGTAGATGTGGGCGTACGTGAACCTCTATTCACTCACTGCAGTTACCTTGTTAATAGGGAGCCGTCGCCTCACCTAATTATTGTGGCAGCGCTCCACGCACAGGGATCACGGAACTAAAATACTGGTCGCACTGGAATTAATTAAAAATAAGGGGCTATCAATTGCAATTCGCATTTCGATAGAGGGAACGGGGGTCTTGCACTTTACTCCTCGTTTATATGTGCAATCATTATATTTCTGGTGACCAGCCCCTTTCGTCGATATACATACCTTCCTCCTCACTGCTTCTTTCATTACAAACCATTCCCACCTCACACCCGCCTTCCCAAATTACATTCATGCCCTCGACCTTCTTTTTCTTCACCTCCCAACTCCACTGTCATTTCATATTTTAACTAGACTTCAATCAACATTTTATAAGAACTATTTTTTTTGGCAATTGCAGAGGCCAAGTGTGAAATTGGGATGAGATATGTGTGCTGAGTGGCACGCTAATGCTCGTGTTTCTGTCGCAAAACAGTGCCTGCTTCTGATCAGGTGGTCAAATGACACAAACCCAGTTACTCAACTACTGAATGCAATCATGGTGCATTAATGTTACTTCACATCTAACTAAGGTTTGGTACAACCGACTCATTGGGGTGACAGCAAAAACGATGGTCTTTCCGCTTACTAAAACAAGAAAGCAGCGGGTTATGCCTAATTTTTCTCTGCCCTTCAGATTAATTCGTTCAGTTTGGGGAATTTTAAATTATTAAATCAATAATAGTGTGAAACTTCAATAAAAATCGGGGACTTTGGCCGGCAACGAGCCCCATTCAGTAAGGGCGTAACTTCAGAAAGGGGTTAAACTTGGGGGAACAGGGCTTCTCGCCTCGAGCATATGAGCCCCTCCTACTCATTTCTCACCTATGTTTTTTTTACCTGTTTACCTACTTGGGTCATATTTGAGTTTATTAGGCCTGACTGAGTACAATTCTTCTAAAAGAGTTTTTTGTCATTTTTTGTTAGACACAAGGATTATCTTATTGAAGACAATCATGAGAGAGGCCAATAATGCAAGCAATGTCAGTTTGATCTACAACGAGATTAAGCGAATGATGAATTTGGAATGGGATCTAACTATTCATTTTGCCATGAGCAAACGAAGGTCTGTCCTCTTGGACAGTTTACAATACTTGCCCGCCTTATTTGCAGACTTTGAGCTTTGATGATTGTATGGGAATTAATCTCCTCATTCTTTAGTTTTATTTGGGTTTCGAGCACTATGTTCTCTCTTGCGTCAAAAAAAAAAAAAAAATTGTGACAGAGATATTATCAAACATTAAATATAGACACCTTTTATATTTCTCAACTATAAATGTTCCCCAAAAAATGCTCAAAATTTAAGAGTTGAGAAACAGCTAACTAATCCAAAACTTAGATAGCCCAACATGGCACTAAACAGAGAGTTAAAGTTCGGCCTGCCCCTAACATTGTGGTTTGCCCCAAAATAAACTCCAGAGGGCCAGGAGGGCCATTGTATTTATTTTTGGTTGCACCTTCGCAAGTGTCATTTGAACCTTGATTTCCTATTTTTAAATGTCTGTTTGAATTAATAATAGAAGCTATTTTTTTATGTGATTTATAGTATATAAGGTAAATTTGTGAGAGAATTTTATCTCGATTTACGTGAATGTGCTTTCCACCGTTTTTTCAATCAGGTATTAAAACAATCGATTGATTTTAAAATTATAAATCATACCTATTTAGTGTCTGACAGTGTCTCAAATAGAATTATTTTCAATTGGAAGACATATATGCCTAAATAAATGATTAAGTTATATTCGTAATCTATTATAAGAAAGACAAATTAAAAAAATCAAACAAGCCCTTACTCTAGTACCACCATCTTTATATACTGAAACATCAATTGATATTAATATATTCCCTGACTATATATTATTCTTCACGTATCTACACATTATTCACAATTTATAAATAACAATTAATTTATTGTGAGATAAATGCTTGAAAAAAAAACCAGAGATAAATGACGAGTCTTATATATTGTATGAACTGTATAACTTAATCGCTATGGGTAAATATTAAATTTTATATGGATAGATTCATCTTTTTATTGGCCGTGCGTGCATGAATGAAACATTTTCTTGGTTCCCCCGAGCCGAGCCCCAAGGCCTCCCTAGTCCCTCATATAAAAACTTTTGTTGGTAAAAGATGACGGGCACAACCCGATAAAATAAAAAACTAATACAGGATTAGATCCCATACCATCTTTGTGCAACAAAAATCGGCAAATGAGTTGGACACATACACAATAAAGAGGAGACAGAAAAGTCATCCTTAACTAAAGCATCCCAGTCTGTTCTCATCTCTGGAAACATTATTTAATTTCAGCTACCACTCATGCTCCATCATTCCTTGAATTTGTATGGAACTGAGCCTCAAACCGTTGGAGTTTCGTTCACGCAGTAGCAAATCCACTAAAGTCTTAAAATCAGATTCGATAATTACTTTTTTTAATCCAAAATTCATGGCAAATGAGCTGGACACATTTGATTGCCCTTATTTTTATATTTTATCCGATATTCGGTTCAGGGTTTGTAATTACTCCTCTTGACAAAAGTATCTCCTATAGAAGGTGAATTCGAGACTCTGAAGAATCTAACGAGACTTTACATTATTAAATTAATTATATGATGCAGTTTGACTGCCTTTTATATATGTGAGATTCGGAGGCAGAGTTGATAATATGGGTTGGTTAAACCCACCAACCTACCTCTTGGCGGGCTTGAGTTGACAAAATGTCAGCCCATTTTAAGATAAGATTTTCCAACTTGGCCCACCAATGTCATAACTCGCCGGGGGTTGGCACGTTGACATTAACAGCTTTACGCAGAGGAGAAAAAAGAGGGTGGGACCGCTTCCTCACACTATACTCCGAAGCAATGTTTCAACCCAGCAAACAGGTAAATTCCTTCCTCTGCACGCCTCTTTTTCTTCATCACATCTTTTGCTTGGTACCTCTGAACTGCTCCAGTCTTTTGTGTGCGGCACGGTCCAGTTCGCAACGATCAAATGATTATTTCCGGTCTTATTTTTATTGCATTTGTTACTTCATTTTACAATTCACGCCTCTTTTTCACTTGACAGAAATGATCGAAACCCTCAATTCCTCGAACAAGAGCGCCAATTGTCAGTTGTTTCTTCTGCGTTTGTTAATGGCTCTTTCATTTTTAATTTCAGTTGACTCTACTATGTCAATGCCTTAGTCTTTTTAGGGTTGTTTTTTTATCAAAATAGCTTAAACATATTACTGAAGACTTCTTTATATCCCAATTTTGTTTTTCAGCCCAGACTTGTACTTCTTTTTAAATGTCAGAGGCTCATGTCTGCAATATTTTTTTCCCCATATTTTTCTTTCTTTCTTTTTTTTTTTTGTGTCCTTCATAGCTATCTAAACATCTGGTTTTCGATAGAGGACAGCGACAGCTAATGAGATAAGGCTTTGTTGTTTCTGTTGTTGTGTCTCCATTGAAGGTCCCTTCATACCGTGTTAGATAGATATTAGGGTTGTCTTTCTATCAAAATAGCTTAAGCTATTTGATAGACTCCCTTTTTACATTATATACCTTTAATCTATTCTCTAATTAATCAGTGTATGACTTCTTTATATCCTAATACCCTGGCACCCTAACAGAACAGGAAAATGAAGCGGTATACAGTAGAACATGATGATTAGCATTTCTACAAGTATAGGAGAGTGACTTTTTTTCATAAATTTTTGGATGATTTGTTGATTTCATGTGTTTTGTATCGCATTAAAACGAATTGCCACTATATGCCTGTGTAAATGTAATACGGTGGCTAACTGTTATAAGCTTGGCTGTCATCTATCATCTATTCTCATCGCCACATATACATATTTTCATATACGCCCACATTTGTTCTTTTTTTCCCTGCCATCCTTCTGTGCTAATAGTTAATTTACTCAAATTCATTTATTCACTCGGTAGAGATAACCTGATAGGATTTTATTTAGTGGCCTTATATTTACTGGTGCTGGTGTCTCGGTAGAGCAAAATTTCATTGCTCCGTACTTCTGTATCCAACAAAAGAAAGGAAAGAGCAGGGAAGAAATTAACTTTTCCTGTCTACATAGGACGTTGTCCAACCATTTATAGTTAAAGTGTCTCTGCTGTCTTTGTTTGGATACTTAACAAATGCTTATTCGTTGAGTTGGGTGGACAGTCTGTTTCGTCAGCCTTGGTGCCGGTGGATGTAAATGAAACCTATATAGATGCACAGGGAAATGTGCAAAGTGGTGGATTTATACAGGCAGAGTCCATAATCCAAAATTCCAAGGTTGCAATTTTTATTTTTCAAACATTTTGTGCTTTGATTCATTCAATTGGAATGGATTTTTTTGTCGCCGATAATTGTTTGTTACTCAACTGACTTCATTTTACTTTATGACAGGTATTCCTGCCTATCAGGTCTCTTGATTTTAGTTGAGTGATGATGGGTAATGCAAACTTACCACATTATGCAATGCTTGCAGAAACTTCAAGATGGTTTGCAAATGTTAGGGATGATAATTAAGCAGCACGAGGATAACCTAAATCTTCTGAATACTCAAAAAACTAAACTAGATGATTCCGTACTTGGTTTGCAAGGTACATTCAAAATTACCTTTGAAGGCATTTTCTATCCTTGTTTGGCACTCTGGTAATGGATGAGGTTATATGAACGGATGAGATGCTAGTTATCATGAGCACTCTAACGTGTGTTCAGACTGAGTTGAAGTCTATAAATTTGTGATAATGGCATCTATATGGTTTGAGGTACCACCCAAAATGGTAGCATCCTATGTCTCCATGCGGGCTTTAGGTATCTTGGGTAGTAGATCATCAAACGCATGCATCTTGGAAGCATCTTGACACCCATGATACCATGATAAAGATGATGTAACAAATGGCTCCCAAGTGTTATTTGTTAACAAGGGTTGCAATAAACTTTTCTTCTTCTTCTTCTTATTAATGAAGAGCTAATTTCATGTGTGTGTTATTTACCCTGTTAATAGATATTTTTGAGAAGTATAAATCATCGAATATACCCAAGAATAGCAAATCAGACAATTTGCAGCCAACAAGTGAGGAGGCAATAAATGAACAGATATTGCAACATGAAAAATCTGCTGCTGGTTTATTATGCCAGCTGAAAACTCATCATGGAACTCTGGCATCTAATCTTTCATTGACAAAGGATATCGTGGGTATTGTTGCTACCCTGGGAAAAGTAAAGGATGATAACCTTAGCAGGTACGTTTGGTCTGCATATTCACCTTCTGGCTGGTGAAACAGTGCACATATTCAAAACTTCCTGTTTCACTGGAATCGATGGCATTTATTTAAAATATATGAAGTAACTTGATTCTCTGAATTGCTTATATTTTGCTTGAATATTATGAAATATGTAAGCATGCATGCAAGCGCCTCACTGTACTTGGTTGGAGTGCAGGCTTTTCTCAGAGTATCTAGGAGTAGAGACTATGCTGGCCATTGTCTGTAAGACTTATGAAGGAGTTAAAGCTCTTGAAATTTATAACAACGATGGCTGTTTAGACAAGAGCTCTGGTCTTCATGGGCTAGGTGCCTCAATTGGAAGGCCCTTGGATGGTCGCTTTTTAGTGATATGTCTGGAGTCACTCAGGCATGACTTGTGATCTTGTATTTATTAGTCTTTAATTGGCGACAATGGATCATTGAATTTTCCAAATACTGTTGTTCTGACTTTTCCTTCTTCTGTAGGCCATACGCTGGTAAATTTGTGCCTGATGACCCACAAAAAAGGCTGGACATTTTAAACCCAAGATTGCCCAATGGGGAGTGTCCAGCTGGTTTTCTTGGCTTTGCCGTAAATATGATAAATATAGACGGCTCAAACTTATTCTGTGTAATGCCCGATGGCTATGGTCTCAGAGAAACTCTGTTTTATAATCTCTTTTCACGTTTGCAAGTATACCAGACAAGGGCAGAAATGATAAAAGCACTTCATTGCATAAGTGATGGAGCTGTTTCTTTAGATGGAGGAATGATTAGGACTGATGGTGTATATTCCTTGGGCAACAGGTAAGGGGATGCATGAGAAGTTTAGTTTATACGTCAAATATCAAAATTCTTTGTTCTGTCTTCACATATGTGACTGCTTGTACTTGTAGTATGCGACCCTAATAATTGGACTTGCCATAATAGTCACGTTTTAATTCTCTACCTTTGACATAACCGACTAAAAAAGAAGAAAGGAAAACCATCCTGTCATGCTGAATTTCTGTAACTGAAACACATTGAGCCCCATAAGAAGCCGGATAATAAAGCAAAGCCAGCTGAATTTTTGTTTATTTCATGATGTTAGGGAAGATGTGGTTGTGAAGTTCCCCAGCCCAGTGGAG
This sequence comes from Inga oerstediana, assembly GCA_963210345.1. NCBI lineage: Eukaryota > Viridiplantae > Streptophyta > Magnoliopsida > Fabales > Fabaceae > Inga > Inga oerstediana. The sequence goes on from OY723405.1 coordinate 1,792,987, forward strand.
ATTTGTAGCGACAATGAAATTGAGAGGCAAATGAAGGATTTGAAAGGCGAGAAGCACAAGATTCTGGGGGACATAAGAAGGGAACAAAGTTTGTTGGACGCAGCTAAGATCAGATTCAATAAGAAGAAGAACGAGTTTCTGAAGTTTTTAGCAGAAAGTTCGTCATATGCAACTCAAGTAAATGCCTCAGTGATGCCTCTTAACCGAGTGCATGAATAGGCTTGTTCTGTCTGGAAATCGGAATCCGTTTACCATGTTATGAGTTGTTATATGTTGAAAAGTTGAATAAATGAATATGAAATATAAATTTACTCAAGTGATGTTTAAATATTATCGAAGTTGTTGCTGTGTTCGAGCAGAATGAGTTTGTGAATTCTTTTCGAAATCACTGTTACTGAGAGAACAGGGAACTAAAGATCTTCACTTGTGAATATTTTCGAAGTTACTCTGTTACTGAATTTGAAATGCCTGGCTTACCAAACTCTGCAATGATATCTGGATTAATCTCTGCACAAATTCTTTTAGTTTTCGTCGAATAAAATTATAATCATTTTAAAATCTGAGTTTTTTTTTTCGACCAGTAAAATTTAATTCATACTTTCATAAACAATGAATTTATATCAATCAAATTTTGATCATCAAACCAGTAGAATGTTTTATGGAACGGCAAGAATCAAATTTAAGTAAAATATATAAAATGTTGGCCCATAACGGAAATGACATCACAAGGATTCAGGAAAATTTATATTGGGCTCTCTAAATTTCATTTTATTTTTATACAAAGTGTAATATAGAATGAAAATAATCTTCACATAACAACTGGTGAAATTAAATTCGTCCCGTTGAGATGAGATCAGCACTGTCTTCCAGAGGAAAAATGAATTGAAGAGCGGTATTCCACGAAAGGTGGACTACCTAACTGGGATTTAGATATTATTGTTTATACGGCTTGTTCGACATTGTCCCATCTCTGTCTTCTTCTAGTCTAATCTATTACCTTCTCTTCCCAATAAATATCTTTTATCAGTGAGATTCTGTTTCCCGGACTACCAGAGATATTTTCGCGCGCTTCTCATATTCCTTTTGAAGCTTAATGCCAACTCAACTTCCGAATGCTCTCTTCTGAGATGGCTGCTGTACTTGGATCCAAAATTTGCAGGGAAACGGCCTCTCGATTCGGATACTATATATTCAACCATATGCATGCTAGTCACATGGTCAATTCTCGCTTTACGCACCGAACAAACCCGAATGAGCACTTCATGATCACTCCTTATCACTTCACTTCGTTCAAGCCCGTCCCATTCCGGGGGGATTTTGAAGAAAACGGCACTCATATTGTAGAGGGTCGCAGAACGAACCAAAATCCCACTAATATTTCTTATAGAAAAGTGAGTAAGAAATGGAGTTGCAGGTCTTATTGTACCGTTAACTGCGATGGAGAGCCACCAGTGCTTTGGTCTGGGGACGGCGTTAATATTCGGATGGACAATTCGAACTTCAATGTGGTTCGTGGTGGCAGCGGAGGTGATGATAGTCTCGGTTCAGGAAGTGGTTCTGGTTCGAATTCTAAGGATGAGTTCTCTGGTGGATCCAATTTGGGGAGTAATATTCCAACGCCAAAGAAAATTTGCGAAGGACTCGATGAATTTGTAATTGGGCAGGAGAGGGCTAAGAAGGTGATTCTTACCTCAGTTCTGTTTCAAGTAGTCTCCTATGCAACCCATACTGGGATCCGTTTGTGCTGGACATAAACGTATTAGATACGATACAGTTCCCCAAAGTTGTAGTGAAAAAAAAGCATATTTTCTCTATGTCGTGGCTTCTATCACGTATTCAATATTGGTGCCGGTGCTTTCAGCAAATAGCACTCTGCCATTTTGAATATTTCACTATTTCCATGAAGGTCTTGCTTTCATGCTTGAGAGTGTCAGCTATTAGTGATATTTGATTATTATTATCAAATGCAGGTACTTTCTGTGGCAGTTTACAACCACTACCAGAGAATTTTTCACGAATCTTCTCAAAAGAAGTTAGTGTATTATTTCACCGCGCTACCTTTTCTTTCATGTTTTCCCATTTGTTCTTCTCTCACATGCAATCTTGTGTGAGATGTTAAACAATAATCTTTTTTTTTTTTCGGTGTTAAACTTGTTGATAACATGTAGTAATTGCTTTTGACATGGTCTTGTTACCATTTGAAATGTTAGGCCTGCAGGAGATTCAAGTAGTAATAAGGCTGATGCTGTTGATGAAGAAAGAGTTGAACTTGAGAAAAGCAATATTCTTCTAATGGGAGCAACAGGTTCAGGTAATTCAAAACTTGCTTTTCTTAGCTAGTGTAAGTGTTTCTATAACTGTGGTTCTGGATTATATTTTTCACCATATAATAGAAGGTTAAAACGATCATGCTTCAATTTAAAAGAGATGAAAAAGGTTTGAGCTGAGTTGGGTACTCGATTATCCAGTGGCATTCTTGTTTTGTTAGTGTTAAATGATTAATGTTGTTTTGAGCCATTTAGGTTGTAAATTTTACTTTAAATGTGTCATCTTTCTAGTTAGATGGATTTAAGAGATAACACAGTTTAGGTCCTTTATTTGCTTTCCGCCTTCTTTTCTTTTGTAAATCATGAATGCTTGTATCTCCTGGTTACTAGTCTAATTTGTTTATCTACACCATTTCAAGGACAGGGAAGACATTACTTGCCAAAACTTTGGCCCGGTTTGTGAATGTTCCCTTTGTTATCACTGATGCAACAACAATAACTCAGGCAAGTATTCTTTACTTCTGTTTTATAATAATTTATGATCCCCTCAAAGAGAGACAGAGAGGGAAAGTATTTCTGTCTGCACGTGGAGTTTTTTAATGATTGCCTGTGAAAGAAGGACATAACCCCCAATAGACCTTATAACCTTGTAGCTCTGCTTCCCCTTTTGAGAATTTAGCAGAGGGTGAGAACTGCTTTAACTTTACTTTCCAACAAAAAGATTATGCACATATTTATGTGATCCCATAGTATAATGTACAAAAAAATCATGCACATAATAAGTGCAAACAGATTTTGATGATATGAGATAGTTGCAAAAAAAAATTTCTCATCAAATGCAAAAAGAACTTGATTATAAATTGGGTTTTTTAAAATTTCTTTCGTTGGTCATAAATTCTATTTCCTCTTCTCTTATTAAATTGGCTGCCATGCTATTTTGACATGTCTTTGCATGGGCATTACTTTCCGTGTATTTTTTTATGCAAATTATAAATATGCAGAAATCATAGTTTTCGTATATAATAGCCCCAATACCACATTGGTGCAGGCAGGATATGTTGGGGAAGATGTCGAGTCCATTTTAAGCAAGCTCCTTATGGTAAATATTCTGACCTTTGCTAATTGAATACAGCGTGCTTGCTTCAGAGTTCCTTTTGTGGAGAAACTGATTTATTTGCCTTTGCTGATTTCTGTACCATACTCTGCTGTAGTTATTAAGTGTATCTCCTTTTATTTTTTTTAAGTATAAAGTATAGCTGTTTCTCCTTTCTTTTTGCTGCGTTTTCATTTTAGGGATGGCAGTAACAGTAGGTCATTATTTTCAGGTTGCTGACTACAATGTGGAAGCTGCTCAACAAGGCATCGTTTACATTGATGAAGTTGACAAGATCACTAGAAAGGTTTCACCATGTCATCATGTCTTCCCCCCAGTTTCCTTTTCTCTAGTTAATTCAAACCATTTCTTTCTGTTGTTTTCCCTTCTTCAATTGTCTTTTTTCTAGGCTGAGAGCATTAATATCAGTAGAGATGTCTCTGGGGAAGGTGTTCAGCAGGCTTTATTGAAAATGCTTGAGGGAACGGTAAGTGCGTTTCTCACTGATTTGGAAAATTTCAGTCATATTCTTTCTTCTTTTTCTAAATGTCAGTTTGTTTATTTTTTTGTATTGATCGATTGTGTCCTTTATGATCAAGGTTGTCAATGTTCCTGAGAAGGGAGCTCGAAAGCATCCTAGAGATGACAATATTCAGGTATATGGGCATTAGCATTTATTCTTACAATTATATTGTTCTTTATTTATACACTTGTAGAGATTATTAGGTATGTTTATGGCATAGGTACATGTCTGCCATCATTTTAACGTATATGGTGTGCTGCATGACAAAATTTTCCCTTTTAATCTATCATTTTCGGCCCAGTTGGTTTATGTGCATGTGATTTTATTTCTGCAGTTATTTCATATTGAAGGTAGTTAGTTGTCTTGAAATCAGTGATGATTGTTGACTCAATTGTTTTGTTTTTGGTGAATTTGTGAACTCATCTTTCTTCCTTCTCAGATTGATACAAAGAATATACTTTTCATTTGTGGAGGAGCCTTTGTTGACTTAGAGAAAACAGTCTCAGAAAGGTTGCTCAAACCCTGGAAATAATTAGTTTTATATCTACAGTGAGAATAAAATGAAGTGTGAAGCCTCATTTTAGTCCCATGCAGGCGCCAAGATTCTTCTATTGGATTTGGGGCACCTGTACGTTCAAATATGAGAGTAGGTGGTGTCACTGATGCTGCTGTTGCTTCATCATTATTGGAAACTGTAAGTTAACATCATATATATGACAGATCTTGTTCCTTTGAGAAATGATTTTTCCTACCGCTAGCTTCAACATGTCACATATCTGCATGACTTAAATTGTTGTATTTGGCAGGTTGAAAGTAGCGATCTTGTTGCATATGGTTTAATACCTGAATTTGTTGGGAGATTTCCTGTTCTTGTCAGTTTGTCATCTTTAACAGAAAATCAACTCATTCAGGTAGGCTATATTCAAGTTACTCATGTTACTCCGGGTTGTCTATGCAGATGTCCCTGTAAATGTGAATTCTTAAATTATTTCCGGAAGTTAATGACATTATTTGCTTAAACTACATTCTTGAAAGTGATTCTTTCAATATTTAAAATTATCCCCCTTTATTTCATTATCTGTATGTCTTTAATTACTATTTTAATATGCTATATAGGTCCTCACAGAGCCAAAAAATGCCCTTGGGAAGCAATACAAGAAGATGTTCCAAATGAACGGGGTAAGTTTTTGTGAGCCTCTTATTTGCATACGATATGCAGAACTCAAGTCCTATCTGCATATTCTATTGTTTACACCAAGGATCTTTCTTGCTTGTTCATGTTAGTTTTATGAATGGGCTAATTGATTTTTTATTTCAAAAAATTAATGTTGATAGAATATCTTCAGCTGAAAATTCCTACTTTATTTCCAGGTAAAACTGTACTTCACAGAAAATGCCCTGAGATCAGTTGCCAGAAAAGCACTATCTAAAAATACCGGTGCTCGAGGCTTGCGGTCAATATTGGAGAAAGTATTAGTAGATGCCATGTATGAGGTATGCATTTCAATTTCAATTTTAAATAGTACCTTGATCCTCATTTGCACTGTGGAGTTTAGATATTGCGTACAGGATAAGAGTGGGTGAGTGTTATTGACAACTTGATAATAAAACTTGCCACACTGGGCAAACTTTTTGGAAAAGCATTACCCGTCCACTTTTTTAACCCTTTCTGTTTCATGTGGTGTTTTGTCTGTTCCCAAAAGGTTTGACGAGGAGCCACTAGTAATGATTCTCTGAATTTAATAATATGGTAACTTGTTATGCACGGTTGAATTGCATCAGGAACTATCACTTAGATTATGAGTCTCTGTTTGGCCAAAAAACAAAAAAAACGATTACGAATCTCGGTGTTTTCTTTCTTTCCTCCTGAATTTTCGTGCAGATTCCTGACAGCAGAGCAGGTGATGATGCTGTAGATGCTGTTGTTGTCGATGAAGAGGCTGTTGGGGGTGGGGCCAAAATCCTCCGTGGTAAGGGTGCATTGGATCGATATCTTTCAGAACACAGAGATAATCCAGAGGTATGCATGTTACTTTTCCCTTAATCCCTTGATGTGATGTATATATTGAACTCAGCTAATTGTGGCATTCATCGTTGATAAATATGATTGAGTTAGAAGTTAGAACAGGGTAATGTGGGAATTCATGAGTATGTCCGGAGATTTTAGATTTATTTTGAATCCGTGCTTCCATTATGGTCTTAATACGCGCATATGCCTTAATAGTAAATGCTTCGTTCTTTCTTCAATCTTAAGTCATGTTTTTATTTTAGCAACATTACAAAACTTACTAATGCCTGCTTCTGCATAAACGTAACAACAGGCCAAAGAAGGTTTAGATGGAGATAGTGGAGGAGTGGCAGAACTTCCTTCCATTGTTGCCAGCATGTAACATGCCTTAAAGTGTCTGCTGTATACCATGTTGGAGCATTGTTAACTTGGCCAACAAAGTTTGGAAAGTGAAGGATCTTGGCGTTGTGGGGTAATGCCTGCCTTTGCTTGCTCTTAGGTTCACTTATTATTGTAATTATTGTAATGTAGTGTAATGGAAAAGATGGTGGCATACAGGCATTACCATAAAGATGTAAAGTGTAAGTGTCTATTTCCACAAGTATCACACTTATAATGAACCTATCATTATTTTATTATTTATATCTCAAGACATCATCATTCATCAGGTCTGTCCAAATAATCTCATCATGGATTTAATGCTATATATTATTCTCTGCATCACAGGACACCATCCTGCATGCTGCAGAATAATCCATTTCAGCATTTAGCAATTAAACTCAATAATGTTGATGATTAGAAGCCCATATTTAAAATGTTTTTTAAAAAATAAAAATACTAGAGATTGTTGAAAATTGTGACAATTCTGATCAAATAACTTGGACTATGTAATTTTAATAGAATGATGTAAATAGATAACAAAATTCACAACACTGGCTATTCCTTGCTGCTAAACAGTGATGATGGCCCCTCCTGGATCATTCTATTTATTGGAATTGGAATCTGCCATAACATGCACACGTGTTCTCTAAAGAAAGGAGTCAATGGGACCAAAAACCTTCATCATTTATGGGGGAAGTCTCTCCTTTACTTTGCTTGCACTGTCAACTATCATTCAAAAGTATCCCACGGCCAATAAAAACTATTCTATGCAATGGGAGCACATTTTATGCTGATCGTTTTAATGAGTAAATCATCACTCATCTTTACTATTAGATTAATTTTAGATAGTCTAGATTTATTTAATTTAATTTTTATATTTTAAATAAATTTTTATTTTATTATATACAGAATTAAAAATAAAGATAATCTTATAACTATCACTTTTCATAGAAATGAATTTATCATTTATAAAATAAAAAATTTTAAATTTTAAATTTACACCGTTTAGATTTAAATTGAACGGCTAATATCTCATTATAGTGATGAGAAAGAGTATGGAATGTGAACCCTTATGTAAATAAGAAATCATGTTGAAATTAAAATATAAAGGCAAAAATTTAATTAAAATTAATGGAGTAAAAATATACTTTTATCTCTATTTTTATTATCAATCAATTTACGTTGTAGATGAAAAGAGAACTGTAGATATACATAATTAATGAATTCTCAGTAGACTTTAAAATTTGTACAAGCAACATCTATAGTTAGTGAATATAGTATTATAGTGACAATTTATTAACAGAAGAATGACATGTCAACTTAAATAGTGAAAATAAAATCAAATGAAAGAAAAAATTAATGGAGTAAAAATATATTTTTATCTCTATTTTTATTATCAATCAATTTACGTTGTAGATGAAAAAGAAAGAGAACTTTAATAATACATAATTAGTGAATTCTCAGTAGACTTTAAAATGTGTACAAGTAACAACTATAGTTAGTGAATATAGTATTATTTTTTTTCTTTACTTTGAAAAAAAAAAAAATACTATATTCACTAACTATAGTTGTTACGCCATATTAGCCCGTGCTTGTGCCTGCTTAATATGGGGAAATACAAGTTTGGTTTAACATAATAGTGCAGAAAGGAATCAACAACAGTGGATGCCACCACCGCTTGGGTGGGTGAAAATTAATACCGATGGATCTAGGAATGACAACTTAGGGACTTGCACGTGTGGAGGTGTATTGAGAGATCATAATGGTGAATTTCTTATGGGGTTTATGTATCAAATTGGGCAAGGATCGGTAGTATCTGCGGAAGCTTGGAGTGTTTTGTGGGGACTTAAAGTTGCTTGGGATAGAGGATACAGAAAAATCATGATTGAGTCTGATTGTAGTGAAGTAATGGATATAATTCAGAGTAACGTTTCTCGAGAACACCCTGATTTTCAGCTTATTGTGGAGGTTCAAACGCTGCTGGATAGAGATTGGGACGTGGAAATTTCACATTGCATTCAGGAGTTTAACACAGTTGCAGACGCTATGGCAAAAGAAGCTTGGAAGATGGCGATTGATCTTCATATCACATTTTGGCCCCTTGATGCTATTACCGCCCTTTTAATTAATGATGTAAACATGATGAATTTTCATGTTGATTCAGGATTATAGCTTCTAATGTATTTGTAGAATATCTTTTATTATCAAAAAAAAATATATAGTATTATAGCGACAATTTATTAACAGAAGAATGACATGTCAACTTAAATAGTGAAAATAAAATCAAATGAAAGAAGAAATTCTGAAATTGAATAAAAAATTGACTTTTAGATATAAATATTTATATGGATGTTTCTTTTTTTTTCAATATATGGATATGTTTCAAAAAAAATTAGTTAAAGTTAAAAACTAAGTAATGGTAATACGAATTTAATAAATAATTTACATATTAGCTCGTTTCTATAAAAACATTTTTCCCCTTTTTTTTTAGTCGAATTCCATTATTTATGCCAAACTCCAAAATCCAAATCATAAACCGGAAAAAAAAAAGGTTGAAATTTAGCTCCCGTTGGAAGGACCCCAATTACCGTCAACTTTCCGAAGTTTGACGTTACCCGCACCCATCTCTCTCTTCGTGCAACCCGGTTTGGGGATTCTAGAGAGAGGAAACGAAGGGGGAGAAAAAGCTAACGAAGAAGAAAAGAGGCTGCTCTTCCGGCGAAAGGGAGGTTGGCTCGTCGGACTCGCCCCTTTTTCCATTTTCGCTCCATGACCACCCTCGTCTTCTTCCTCCTATTTTCTTCTTCTTTTTCTTAGCAAATTTTTCTTGAAAAAAAGCCGATAACGAAGATAATCGAGGGAGGAGATTTAAAAAGGAAATGCTCAGGCATCTAATTTCGCGTAATTTATGATTTTGATTACTGGGTATTTCATATATCCATCACTTGTGGGCGGTTTCGGTGACTGGATGGACTTGGATAACATTGAGTGTGTGTCATCCTCGGACGGTATTGATGAAGACGAGATCCACCATCATGGTATACATCCTCACCCCCATCATCACTCTGAGTTTTCATCCTCGAAGCCTCGCAATGGCGCCACCAATATGGGCCCCACGGCCATTGCTCCGGCAACCAGCGTCCACGAGTTGCTGGAATGCCCTGTCTGTACCAATTCCATGTACCCACCAATTCATCAGGTCTTTTTTTTTTCTTTTTCTCTTTTAGCAATTTCCGCCTCATCTACGTTGTATTATATATTGTGTTTGTAGTTGTATACGAGGTTTCGTTTTCATAATATGTGGGTGAGTGGAGGAATTGAGTGGATTTCATGATGCCCTCGTTTCTTTCTTTTTTTCGGTTGGCCTCTTTGTGGTTTGGGACATCTATGACTTGGTTTTGGAGTTCGAATTTTTGTTACATGGGAAAAGCATTACACGGCAAGGGCCAAATATAATCTAACCATACTTACAATTGTACACTTGGCCAATCTTGCAATTTTATTTTTGTTACCTTCAGCACATTAATATCACTTATATTAGTTGTCCCAGTCTATGTCCAGAAGATGTTATTGCCATCTTTCCTATCAATCAGTCTATGCCCTTGTTAGGAAGCAGATCCCTAGCAGTTGATACCTACTTTTGAATCAAGCCTATGTTTCTTTTCTGAGATTTTGGTAATCACTGAACAAGTACTAATATCTAAGATATTTATATTACTAAAGGAAAAAATGATAAAAAAAAGAAAGGACAGTCACAGTGTTACTGTGGTTCTGCTCCTGCTTGATCTTGTAATATCTTATCTCAACAAATACTAATATCTTGTAATATTTTTGTAGTGTCACAATGGGCACACCCTATGCTCAACATGTAAAACAAGGGTTCACAACCGATGCCCCACATGCAGACAAGAGCTTGGGGATATTAGATGTTTGGCTCTGGAGAAGGTAGCTGAATCACTTGAGTTACCATGCAAATTCTATTCCCTTGGATGTCCAGAAATCTTTCCATACTACAGCAAGCTCAAGCATGAGGCAGTGTGCAGTTTTAGACCATACAATTGTCCTTATGCTGGATCAGAGTGTTCAGTTGTTGGGGACATCCCTTTCCTCGTTGCACATCTGAGGGATGATCATAAGGTTGACATGCACACAGGATGCACATTCAACCATCGTTATGTGAAGTCAAATCCCCGCGAAGTAGAGAATGCAACTTGGATGCTCACTGTAAGTCCCATCCCCACTCCTCATGTTAGACGTTTTTGCCCTTTTGGGGAAGAAGAAATAGGAGGGTCATAATTTTTGTTTAAATATAATTTCGCTGGTCCATGGAACACACAAACTTCTTTGGGGAACACCACTTCTGGCATGCACTATCAGTTGTTCATCAAACTTCACTGTCACTGGGTGCAAGTCATTGCCAGGGAGATCTGATTGTTTGAAGAAGTTTGTGCAGTGGTGAAAGATGTTACTGTGTTTCTCGTGACTAGGGGACCTTCAATCTGTTTTTCTTTGCTTCATTATTTTGTGTGTTTTTGATAGGACCCAACCTTGAAAAACAATATTATATATGTAGAATTCAGAGATGAAGAATTGTTTCCAATGCTTTATTCCATTCAGTATGCCATCAATATATATACAAGAAGGCCATAGGAGGCCGAATCAGATCAGCTGATTTTAGCTAATGATAATAATATCTAACATATCTTTTCCTATAATATTGGATATAATCCATCTTTAGGATAATAATAATATCGGTATTTTAATATTTAAACTATTGAGATACTACACTTCCCTTAAAGTTGGACTATAGATATCAAGCATATCCAACTTGTCAGCAAAATACTCAAACTTGTCCTTAGGCAACCCTTTAGTAAGAATATCTCCCTGGAGGGTATATATCTTAATTGGACTATGCCTTCATCGATATTTTCTCTAATGAAATGCCTGTCTATCTCAACATGTTTGGTTCTATTATGTTGGACAAGATTGAGTGAGATATTGATTGCTGTCATGTTGTCACAATATAATTTAATTGGTAGATTTATGCTCAATCGCAATTCCTCAAGGACTCGTTTTAGCCATATGCCCTCATAGATGCCCAATGCAACGGCCTTGTATTTAACTTCTGCGCTACTTCTTGCAACCTTAGTTTGCTTTTTACTCCTCCATGTGACCAAGTTACCCCACTCGTATATGCAGTAGCTAGGTGTTGACTTTCTGTCATCCCGATCACTTGCCCAATCTGCATCTATGAACAACTTAACATCCCGCCTTTCATTTTTCTTGAAACATGGACCACAACCTAGAAATCCCTTCAAGTATCGAAGGGTCCTCTAAACTTCATTTAAATGCTTCTGTTCAGGATCATGTGAATGTTGGCTAACCACACTGACTACAAATGCAATGTTTGGTCTGGTGTGGGAGAGGTAAATTCGCTTGCCAACCATTCTCTAATTATTTCCCATGTCTACAGCCTTGCCAAGGTCCTTTTCTTCACTAATTTTGTCAACTCATATAGACATGTCACTAGGCCTACAACCCAGCATTCCTTTTTCCTTTAGGAGATCTAGGATGTACTTTCTTTGAGAGATATAGATTCCTCCTTTTGACCAGGCAACCTCTATTCTAAGAAAATACTCCATTTCTCCAAAATCTTTATTATGAAATTCTTGAGCAAGTGCTTTCTTGATCTGGCCAATCTTGATGTCATAATCACCTGTGAGGACATTATCATTGACATATACTGCTAGTATAGCTACCTTGCCTTTATGGTGTTTGAAGAACAGAGTATGATCACTCTGCCCTTGGGTATATCCTTGTCTCTTCAGAACTCGAGTGAATCTATCAAACTATGCTTGTGGTGACTGTTTCAGCCCATATAATGATCATTTTAGTTTGCAGACTTGACCAACTGTTTTACTTGGAAACCCTGGAGGCAGTTTCATATACACCTCTTCCTTGAGCTCTCTATTTAGGGAGTTCTTTATGTCCAGCTGGTGTAGCTTCCAATCTAGATTGACTGCAAGAGATAACAGTATTTTGATCGTATGAAGTTTTTCTACTGATGCAAATGTTTGAGTATAATCCTCTCCATAAATCTATGTGAAACCTTTTGCAACTAGTTTCGCTTTGTATTTTTCAAGGCTTCCGTCAGCTCTGTACTTTGCAGTTAATACCCATTTACAACCCATGGGTTTCTTCCCTCGAGGCAAATCTACTACATCCCATGTGCCATTACTTTTAAGTGCTTCAATTTCTTCCATACCTGCTTGCCTCCACTTGGGTATAGCTATGGCCTCATTAATACTATCTGATACCCTGATATTATCAAGATGGGAGACAAAGGCAAGATAATTTGAGGAAAGGGCCTTATAGAAGACAAACTTCTTAATAAGATGTTGAGTGCACAATATAGGTTTCTTTCGTACTACAATGGGCAAATCAATATCAGAATTTTTCATCACTACTGCTTCTTCTTGACCTGCCACCAGTTCTGATTCTTGGCAAGTGCTAATAGTCTGAGGCTAATTACTTGTCTTGTGTCATTGTAAATAAGTCTTAGCCAATTTGTTTGTGTCTCCCACTTGGACAGTTTCTCTTCCCTCAGGCACATTTTCAAGGTTATCAGGATTATCAAAGTTATCAGGGTTAGGCTCTGTTTGGCTAGGGATGTTATCAATGAAGGTCAGGTCATTTTCTGGAGGTGGTAATGTTTGTGATTCATTAAATCTTCCCTTGAATTGCAGATGGGGTGTAATAAGGTTCTGTTTCATGGAAGGTAACATCACATGTAGTATAGAGGCATTTGAAGACGGGTTCATAACATCGGTATCCTTTTTGGGAACTCGAGTAACTAAGGAAGACACAATGAAGAGCTCTGGGGTCAAGTTTATTGGTATGATGAAGGTGAACATATGTTGTGCAACCAAACACTCTAAAGGGTAAAGTGTTCTCAATATATGGGAGGTTGTAGTACTTGTGAAGAGTTTGGAGAGGTGTTTTGTAGGACAAAAGTCGGCTTGGCATGCGATTGATGAGAAAAGGTGGCTGTGAGGACAGCATCATCCCAATGAGATTTAGGAACATTGCTACTAAACATAATGGCTCTTATGGTTTCAAGGATATAACGATTCTTGCGTTTGGCAATGCCATTTTGTTGAGGGGTACTGGGACAAGTGCTTTTATGGATAATTACATGATTTGCAAGGGAGGTGGACAAGGCCTGATTAAAGTGTTAAGTTCCACTATCAGTGTGTAGGACCTAGATTTTTGTTTGGAATTAGGCCTGGACCATGTTGTGAAAGTTTAGAAAGGTTTAGTACACTTCTGTTTTTTCTTTCAGCAAGTAGACCCGGCTAACACGTGTGTGATCGTCAATGAATGTGATGAACCACTTTGAGTGTGTGCAATTCGATGTGCGAGATAGATCCCATAAATCACTATGAATAGGTTAAATGCTTGGTATGGGATTTTTGGATAAGAAGTTCTATGATGCTTAGCCTTTTCACATGAATCACAAAAAAATTTGGATGCACTTTTATTAGAACAAAGAGATGGAGACAAGTACTTGAAATTCGGATGACCTAGATGTTTGTGCCATAGCTCCAATTTCCTAGTTATAAGGAGAGACGCTTTATTGCAAGACCTAATACTACAAGCATAACTTTCATCAAGGTAATAGAGACCATCAAGCTCTTTTGCACTCCCAATCGTAGTCCTCGTCAGCAGATCCTGAAAAAGACAGTATGTAGCAAGGAAGTTAGCATGACACCTCTCATCACTTGCTAATTGACTCATTGATAACAAGTTACATTTTAAACTTGGAATATGTAACACAAAATGGAGAGTAAGCATAGCAGAAATTTTAACGGTGCCAATTCCTCTTACAACAGAGTTAGAGTCATGAGTAATTCTTGCTATCAGCCCCTTGGTAATAGGAGTATAAGATGAAAACAAAGTCTTGTCATCAGTCATGTGATTTGAAGTACTTGAGTCAACAATCCAACAATTTCCTGTACATAATCCTTTAATTGTAGTCAAGGCTTGAAGAAAGTTACCTCTACTAACAACTATAGCAATGGGTTGTTTTGTATTCTATAATGCTGTTAGCATTTCTAGAATCTTACTCAGTTGATCGCCTTAAGGAAGAGGCTTAGCACTCCTGGAAGTTTCAACAACATAACCTTTTCCTGGCCCTTTTCTTAGTTTCCAATCAGCTGTTTTGTCATGTAGATCCCAACATGTATCCTTAGTGTGTCCTTACTTCTTACAATGGTCACAAAAAGGACGGCCTTTGGTATTTCTAGATTCCATGGAACGGGCAGTAAGGGTCGAGGTCTCAGAAGGAGGAGGAATAGCAGCAAGATTGTTATGGAGCATGGATTTATGCATGCCCTCTTCATTACGCAGAATAGAGCAAGTTTCACATACCGAAGGTAGGGGTTCCTAACTGAGGATTCTTGTTCATGTGTCATCATAGGTCACATTAAGACCAGCAAGTAATTCCAAGACTCTTTCCTCTTTTTCTTTATGATCTTCAGCAGCTTCAACATGACAATGATGGACCTTATTTTTAATTGCATCCAATATCTGCCAAAGAGCTGATTTTTCAAGATAATAATCATTAAGAGATTTGTGGCCCTGTTTTACCTGCCACAATTTTGCCTTGATATCAAAGATATGATACTAATTTCCTGTGTCACTATATGCTTCTCGAAATCCTTCCCAAATTTCTCGAGCATAAGGGAGAAACATGAAGCTCTTTTTAATTGATGAAGACATAGCATTGACTTGCCAGGAGGAGACTAATCAGTTTTTTTATTTTCATATTTTGAACGTCTTGACATCTGATGATAGAGGTGGCTTGATTTCACTTGTTATAAATTCAAGTTTGCCCCTGCCATCGAGAGCCATCAGCTTAGATTGAGCCCATTCTCTGTAGTTTTTGCTAGTGAGCTTCTCGGCAACAAGGAGAACTGTTGGAGCATCGAGTCTGGTTGAGCCCGAACGTGAGAACCCAGCAGAGGCGGAGGAAGCTTCATGGTCTGTCATGGTCAAAACTTAAAAGAATAGGCGATGAGATTACCTCTGGTCGCTGCTGTGTCAAGTCGGGTATGTGTGAATTGCCGAATGATGATTCCGGCAAAGAGATAGCAGCAGCGCGATGAATTCTGGCGATGTGATGAGAGGCGACATGATGACTGGGTCTGTGTGCAGACACAAGGGCGACACGGTTGATAGCGGTGTCGCAACGAGTGGCAGACAGGTATAGACCGATCAGGAGTGGATTGATCGGACGCCAACTCTGAATTCTTCGACGTGCTCTGATAACATGTAGAATTCAGAGATGAAGAATTGTTTCCAATGCTTTATTCTGGTTAGTATACCGTCAATATATATACAAGTAGGAGGGCCGCAGGATCGGATCAGCTGATTTTAGCTAATTACAGATAATAATAATATCTAATATATCTTTTCCTATAATATTGGATATAATCTATGTTTAGGATAATAATAATATCGGTATTTTAACATCTAAACTACCGAGATTCTACAATATAGCAAAAGACAAAAAAGGAGGGAAGGTAGGGGGAGATAGGGGAACCACTAAGAAAATAAAGGGACTAGAGGACAAAACTAAATCACCTAGGTTTAGAGCTGAAGGAAGCAACCAAAAAACTTAGGTAAAATAATGGGAAAGTGGGTGTAGCAGTGGGGACTGGGTAGAAAGTTTTAGGAAGAATGACTATCCTAAGACTTGCATCTGCCTGATTCTCACCTTAAAGCGAGGGACAACACGATGTATTTTGAACATGGAAAGATGCAATTTTTAGGTGGTGGTTTCGTGAACAATGGAGATGGAAGATGAAACAAATGTGCAACAAGCCTTGAAAATTATGCATATAGATTTTCCTAATGCATCAGCCTGACCACCCTTTTCTCTTTTTAATCACTTTAATCCTGGCCAGGTTATGTTGCATTTAGAAAGTAGAATTTTAACCCGTTGGTTTCAGGCTTGTTGGGTGGTCATCTTCATTTCTAATCCATAATGTTTATTTGATGTATCAATGCCTGCTATTATTTTTTACATGTTCTGGTGATACAAAAACCCGAGTTTCCTATTATTTCCCTGTCTTTCCGAGTTCTGAACTGTTAGAGTGTGAATGTTTTAGTGCATTATTTTTGTTTGGCGGAACCATATAAAGTCCAAGGGCTGAGATGAACAAATCTCCTTGTTTCCGTTGACGAATAATTACCAAATCCATTCAAGAGCAACATATAATCATCTCTCAGTATGTGTACTCCTTAATGCCTGATTCTTGAGTTAGCTTATTTCTTCTGATTCTTTGGTAGGTATTTCATTGTTTTGGGCAATACTTCTGCCTTCATTTTGAAGCCTTCCAGCTAGGGATGGCACCTGTTTACATGGCATTCCTTCGTTTCATGGGAGACGAGAATGAGGCTCGAAACTATAGCTATAGCCTAGAAGTTGGGGCGAATGGCCGGAAACTGATTTGGGAGGGTACTCCAAGAAGTGTCCGGGATAGCCATCGTAAGGTCAGGGATAGTCACGACGGCCTTATCATCCAACGAAATATGGCACTTTTTTTCTCTGGAGGGGACAGGAAGGAGCTTAAGCTTAGAGTTACCGGAAGAATATGGAAAGAACAACAGAATCCGGATGCTGGGGTCTGCATACCAAATCTCTGTAGCTGATGACGCTGTGTTTGGACCTTGAGACGCTCTTCTCTATCTTGTAATAGATGAAGGCATTGAGTCTGCTTTGAAATTCTCAGCTTTTTCATGTCGTGTAATAAGCACATTTTCTTCCTTCACACGTTCTTGGTGGGAATCATCAAATCGCCAAATTTGATAATGGAAATCAGAAATCGTCTCTTGTAATTTCTTGTATTGAAGACCTTTATTATTTGATTGGTTGCTTCTTTGTATGATGTATGTTTGGAGAAAAGGAAGGATCACAATTTTGGCCATGCAAAACACAATTTGTGCCATTGACTTTTTATATATTTCCCGAAATTGCTCAAATGTAGAGGTCATACCCCAGTATTGCAGTCATTGAGCGATTGTGAAACCCGCGCGACGCGTTGTGTCTTTGCCGGCAGATTAAATACTTATTTTTTTAAAAAAACATGTTATCCCTAATATCCTTTCCCATGAGGAAGGGAGACACAGGCCACACCTAGAGGTGGTAATATGGTCCGGCCCGGTGGGTTCGGGCTAACCCACCACAGGTTGGGATTATATGGGTTCGGTCCCAAAAGGACCGCATCAAAAGCCAACCCAATCCATAACCGCTGGGTTGACGGGTTGGGCGGGCCAACCCATATTTTTTTTTCATTTTTTTTTTAACAATATACTAAGATTGTTTTCTCTACACACTTAAACATAACAAAATTAAAATACATTACAAATTAAATATTCATCACAGGTCCATACACAACAAAATAAATATAAATCCACACGTCATCAGTATAACTTAACAATAATCAATAATTAGTTAATATTAAAGGTGTTTTAATTTGAAGTACGCTGAGGAGAGTAGGGATTGAGGAGAAATTGGTTGGACTTTGGACTTTGGAGTTACGGTTTTGGAGACTTGGACTGTTGGCTAATGGCTCTTCCTTTTCCCTCTTAGTTAAAAAAAATATGGGCCAACCCGCCAACCCGGTGGTCCAACCCGTGACGGGTTGGGACCATATGGGTTCGGGCCAAAAAGAACCGCATCAATATGGTCCCAGTTTTATATAACCCAAACCGCCCATTTTGTCGGGTTGGGCGGGCTCGACCCACGGTCCCAACTCATATAACCACCTCTAGCCACACCCATTTGGGTTTGATCTCATATCTGGAGAGTGAAGGGAGGTGAGGGACGGGTGGCCCCTCAAGACTACCCGCAAATGTAATTGCATCCAGGAAGCTGAAGAGATGTTTAAATAAACTAATGATTTAAAAGCATTTCAATTAAACTAGAGATGTAAATTTCACTTTCGCATCCAAGTTTCTAATCTAAGTTGTATACTCAAGCCAATACGTGAGTGCCTCCGCGATCAGGTTGATCCTCTGCATCACCTGATATGTCAGCCTTAGCTTTTGTTTTTTTTTCTTTTGATAAGCACGGTATCTTTCTATTGGAAGGAATTCTGCCTCTGCTATTAGTTCTACAGATTCCGATTATTGGCAGTGCTCTGTTTTTAAGGCCCACTTAATTGAAAGGCTTTTATGGGTTTAGTGCTGTGCTAGGTCCAGCAATGGAAAGTAAAGACCGATGATAATCTAACTTTAATAAGTTTAATATTTCATTTTATATTTTAAACGATTATTACATTTGGAATGAGCTCATAGTTGTTTGACGAAATGGAAGTTCAATAATAACAAGATATTGGTGAAAATTGACAGGCTCCCTTAGCTCATGATGGTTTTGTCTGCACCGAGGAGGTCATTTTCGTCCCTATGTAAGAATGCAACATGAACATGTCTGACTTCTGAATTAGCTAATTAGGTCTGTCAGAAATATAAAGGAAAACAACTTTTGGGGGGGTGACGGGATAGACATTAGACAGCAGGAAAAGTTGACCGTGGATCACTATTTAACTGGGTTTTATCAAATGCACGCATCCATCATGCAACGTTGTCGAGACGAGACGTCGTCTTATTTAATATTTGACGTTCTTATCACATCGGCCGATATTATATGCCCAATTGTGTGAGCAAAATAGTCGTGACGAACTTTGTTAATGAATGAGCTAGGCAAGATAACAACTAACTAGTTTATTTCATTTTGTTTTTGTTAATCCCTGATGGCTCGGGCCCCCTCCCCGCTTTTTTCAAACCCACGCAGTATTACAGTCCTGGGCTGGTTGAATTTAGTAAAGGGTTAAGATGTAAAAATATTTATAAATTTTTTTTAAAAGTGCATCTAATATTATAAATTTTTTTAGGTGTAAAAATATCCATAAATTTTTTAAAATGGGGTAAAAATATCCATACCCTTAATTAGCACAAACGTCTATTTTGTAGGACCTGCATTATTATTTTTTAAAGTGCAAAAATACCCGTAAACTTTTTCTTAAAGTTGTACTCAATATCATAAACTTTTTTTGGTGCAGAAGTGCCCATGAACTTCTCAAAATAGAGTAAAAATGCATACATCGTTAATGGGTACAAATTTTTGTTTTATAAGACCCACATTATTATTTTTTAATGATTATTTAATTTTTAAAAAAACTCTCCACCCCCTCTATCTCTCTCCCCCACCCCTCTTCATCTAATCTCCTATGAGACCCTAGCAACTTCAACGATTCATTTTTTGTCCCTCTCCATGTGATTTTTTTGCACCTTAATGCTTTATTAAATTAGAGAGGAAGAGGAAGCCATAAACTTATCTAGATCTGTATTTTGTTTTTTATTCCTCTACGTGATCACCGATTTTGTAATAATTAATCCATATGCTCCATAATATAATTCGCTTTTAAAATAATGGCTTAGCCCATAATACATGTCATTTGGAGAGTAAGTCATGTTTATTTATCCATTTTGCCCTTATAATCAATGTTTAAATATAACTTCTTGTATTTTTCTCTCTCCTTCAATAACTCATTTAATATAGTTAAAGTTAAAAAAAATTTTATTTAAGACAGATTTAATGAATTAACTCTAATTTATTGATTATAACGAATGAGTTAACTATTTTGTGGGACCTACATTATTATTTTTTGAGGTGTAAAAATACTCATAAACTTTTACTCAAAAGTGCACCCAACATCATAAACTTTTTTTTAGGGCAAAAGTATCCATGAACTTTTCAAAATTGATAAAAAATGCACATAGTTAACTAATACAAATTTCTATTTTGTGGGATCCATATTATTGTTTTTTAACGATTATTTAATTTTTAAAAAAACTCTCCACCCCCTCTATCTCTCTTCCCCACCCCTCTTCCTCTTATCTCCCGTGAGATTGTCGCAACTTCGACGATTCACTCTTCGTCGCTTTCTGGGTAATATTTTTGCACCTTAACATTTTATTAAATTAGAGAGGAAGAGGAAGCCATGAACTTATCCAGATCTATATTTTATTTTTTATTCCTCTACGTGATCCCCAATTTTGTAATAATTAGTCCATATGCTCCATAATATAATTCGCTTTTAGAATAATAGCTTGGCCTACAATATATGTCACTTGGAGAGCAATTCATGCTCATTTACCCTTTTTGCCCTTATAATCAATGTTTAAACATAACTTCTTATATTTTTCTCTCTTCTTCAATATCTCATTTAATATAGTTAAAGTTGAAAGTTTTTTATGATTTAAGACATATTTAATGAGTTAATTATAATTTATTGATTCTGACGAATTAGTTCAAGTGCATTTATTATGGACCAAAGGAAGTAGTTAGAATACGCGAATGCATTGAATCAAGTATTACTAGCATTAAATACAGGGTAAACGTGCAAATTTAATAATGAACTATTTTTCAATGTGCATCCAACACAATTAACTTTTGTTGAGTTCAAAAATAAATAAAATCAAATTTTTTGGTAGCAGGCATATTAACTTACAATGTTTTTTTGCATTGTGGGTACCATGAGTCTTTTCACTCTATTATTTTAATATATTTTTAGAAATATGTGTCTTTTTAATGAAAAATATCACATGGACCCCATAGAAACAATTTTAATTCAATCAACCCAAAAAATTCTAAAATTTCACCGTATCCTCTCGGGTCAAAATGAAATTAAGCTTTATCAG
The DNA here is from genome assembly GCA_963210345.1 of Inga oerstediana. Taxonomy (NCBI): domain Eukaryota; kingdom Viridiplantae; phylum Streptophyta; class Magnoliopsida; order Fabales; family Fabaceae; genus Inga; species Inga oerstediana. The sequence goes on from OY723405.1 coordinate 1,814,028, forward strand.
TGAAAAGACAATAATGCCTTTACTTTATTTTTTCATAAGAGTGTTTACAGGACAAATAAGAGATTCAAAGAAAACCAAGGAGTTAACAAAGAACATTTTGGCAATTCACAAGACAAATGAAGGCAAGACAAATAAAGGGATTTACAGGTTAAATAAAGAGATTTAAAAAAATCAAGGAAGTTAAAAAAATTTTTACAAGAGAAGTATGTGAATGACTCACAAAAATAAAGTAAGTGCATTATTATCTGTTCATTGACAAGACTTAATTTCATTTTGACCTAAAGGGGTACAGTAAAATTTCAAAATCTTTTATGGGATTGATTGAAATAAAATTGCTTTCATGAGATCTAAGTGATATTTTTTCATTATACGCCCCTATTTATGAAAATAGTATAAAAGAGATAATAGATAAAAAGTATGAGAGATAATGAGTATAACATATGAGAAAGAATGAGTATTTAATAGGGGTAAAATAGGAAAAAGAAGCTTACATTTTCAGATAAAAAGTAAAAGTTGCTTATAAAAAATATCAGCCCTATAAGAGAGAAAGTTGTTTATAAATAGGACCGGAGGGAGTATTATGTTAACATATGCAGTACCTTCATGGACAATGCCTTGATCTGATTATAGTACAAATCAGTTGTTCTAGATGTGTGTTTGGGCAACCTTCAAACCGTAGTTTCAAAAGTCCTTTTCCGTAAATCGAAATAAAACTACTCTCACATATTGATCTCATAAATCGTAAAAGTTATTTTCCAAAAACTAATTCAAACACACACTAAGAAAACAAATGAGTGTAGGAACAACTTTTGGACCAAAATCAAAGCCAGTCTTGCACAGCATCCCTCACTACATCCACAGTTGGTCACACAAATGGGGAAAAAAAAAATACAAAAACATAGACAAAAATAAAAAAAAAGAAAGAGAACAAAATGGAAGAAGCAATTTGTATGAAGAAAAACATTTATTGCAGTTGGTTGCAATAAAAATAGGGGTTAAAGTGTAAATTCGTCTTGAAAATATTTACGAAGGAGTAACCGTTGTCTTAGAAATTTTTTTTATCTAAATATCACCCTCAAAATATAAAAACATAACAAGGTCACCCTTAAATTAACAACTCAAACAGTCAAGTCAAACGTTAGTTGACCCTGCAATGCTGATGTGAATGTCCAATGGCATCTGCATCACATTTCCAAGTCAGATTCATAAATAAAAAAGAAGTATACCTCATCTTACGCTCACTCTCTTAACAACTTGCAAAACTCAGTTCGTCTCCGACACATCTCCTATTGGATGAAACAGAGAGCAGCTTGGTTATTAAAAAAAGAGGAACAAAAAATTGCAAGCGGAGAAACCACCTCAAACGAGTCTTAGAGAGAGAGGGAGGAGAGATCTATATCTATATAGAGAGGGAGGAGAAACCGCCATTGTTGGAGCTTGAAGGATCGCTGGCGGCTTGGGGAGGGAGCAAAAAAGAAGATGAGGGATACTTTTTTATAAAATTTTTTTAGTTATGAATCTTTGGAAAAAAATGTCATGGGATGTCACTTGGACATGTCACACATGTGTTATGAGGTCAACTAACGTTTGAATGTTTGGGCTGTTAACTTGAGGGCGAAATTGTTACGTTTTTATATTTTTAGGATGACATTGAAATAAAAAAAATCTTTTAGAATAACATTGCTTATTTGTGAATACTTCATGAACAAATTTATATCTTAACTTTAAAAATAAACATGAGAAGAACATGAACAAATCATATCACAGAAGCAATAAAAATAAATATCATCAAATAGAAGGCTACCTGAAAATATCACTCCCATGATCATGACCTATAATCACAAACAACCTTGCGGAATGCTTGAATGGTAGCTTAATTATATATATAGATGTTTTAGAGTTGAGGGTGAACTAAGATTTGAAGTTGAATTTTAGCGCCAGGATTCACAATATCTTTGGCCACTTTTTCTGCCGCTGACCCCTGCCACTTCGCCCCTTGCATGATTTTCTGATTTTCCTTTCCACCGCACGATTTGGAGGCTATTGTGAAAATGGAAAAATGGCGAAGGTTTTTTGGGCAACATTTCATATGGGGGCGAAGGGGTGCCGAGAGAAGAAAAAGGAGGGGCATAAGGGAGGACGGTGAGACAGAGCAAGATTAAAACAAATGCAAAAGTGGGTAACTATCTATTAAAACAATTAAAACAAAAGGAAAAGTAGGACCTCATTGTATCTCATAACTTGTTGCAGCTGCTTGTGTCAGATGTGTTATCACTAGAGCCGGGAAAACGGGGCGAGCCCGTTGGGCCGGCCCTTTTAGGCCCTGGCCCTTCAAGGGCCGGGCTTGTAAATTGTAGCCTCAAAAGGAAGTCGGGCCTAAAAGGGCCGGCCCTATAGGGCCTCGGGCTTAAAAGGGCCGGCCCTGGAGGGCCTCGGGCCGGCCCTTTAGGCCCGTTTATTTTTTATTTTTTTTACTTGTAAAGGAACCATATTACATTTTTAAATTACCTTATTAAATCTATATGTCACTCTGTCCTCATATTGTATAGAGTATGATTTTTAAGTATATTGTTTTGTTTAATTGAATCATATTGTGATTTTTGAGTATATTGTTCTGCCTATTTAGACTAAAATCATATTATATACTATTCTGCCTGATAGAGTATGATTTTTGATGGAGGTTGTGATTATTTGACTACTTGAACCTACTGCTCAAAGTGAAACACAATCAAATGTCCTTGATATTGATGATAGTAGCGAAAAAGGTGAAAATGATAGCTGTCATACTCATGTTGTTTAGAGGTTAGAGTATTTAACTTCTTGCCTTCTTATACTTTAGCCTTTGTGTGAGTTATTTATGGACATGATTTTACCTTTGATTATACATTAGTAACTGTGTTTGTTTGTTGCAAGAGATGTGTTATTTAAATCTTAATGTTGACAACTTTTATGTATTAAATTAGAACTTTAATCTTTGTTATTTACTAATTATATCTCTCTAGGGAAAATACGCAGAAAAAATAGTTAAATATTGTGAAAAGGATTTCTCGGTCCTACGGGCCGGCCCTGGCCCTGATGCTCTCGGATCGGGCCTTGAAAAACTGCAATTTTCCTGACCCCGAGCCCTTTAGGGCAGCCCTGTTAGGCCCTGGCCCGTCAAGAGCCGGCCCTATAGGACCGGACCAGCCCTGATTCCCAGCTCTAGTTATCACTTGGTAATTACCAGTATTTCTTATGGGTGGTCAGTTACCATATTTGTGAAAGTGGAAAGTTTTTTATTACACCCGTGACTCGGTGGTTGAATCTAATGAGGCATGTTATAATGACTATTGTCCATGTCATTGGATACACTCCCTTACATGGAAAGTTTTTTATTACCCATGTCTGGTTGAATCTGATGAGGCATATTATAATGATTAGTGTCTATGTCATTGGATACGCTCCCTTACACCCCAAGTGATGGAATCGGCTTTGTGCAGACGCCGATGTTGAATATTATATCGTGGTAAACATTTGATTGGCTTATTGATGATTGCAGACAAAGCCCAAACCGAATACAAACGCTGAAAGATTTAAAAAAGCAAGACACTTTTGCTGGTAAAGCTTAAGCTGTTGACATAAGATTAGAGCTTACCGCTTTACTGACTTTCTCTGAAAGTCCTCTGCATTCTGATTCCTCTCTTTTCTGGAGTGTAATTTTACCGTCATCCCCATTTAAGCTTCATTGTTCTCTCTCTCTCTCAATCACAGGTCAGTCCCTTCTCTCTCTCTCTCTCTCTCTCTATTTATCTCCTTCTATATATCTGGGGGCCAATCATGTTGTAAAATAGATCGATTGCTTTTCGCTTTGTGAATTTGAATATCCGATCTCGTCCTTTCTCAACCGTGCAAGTTTCTATCTCAATACGCATATTTTAATTGGTTTCCTGCATTCTTTCCTGTACCAAAAGGATTCGGATGGTTATCTGCTTTTGAGTTTTGCTTGAGAAGTCAATATTTCATTTTTTGAAAAATGTTCTTAATCTTCGCCAAACGGAAAAGTTAGATACAGAATTAGATTTTTAGAAATCGATCTTAAAGAAGGGTTTGGTGGGCAAACAACAGTGAAGGGCTTGGTTGGTTTGTGGATTCTTCTGCTCTCAAGGCTTTTCTTCTGATTTGTAACTGCAGCAGTTTTGAAGAAATCCTATTCCGAGTCGATTCTGATTTTTCTGATCAATAAAATTATATACTACATTTAGTCTTAAATATAAGTCAAAGTTATTTTTTTTAAAAGATTAAAAAAATCTAAATAAATTATTTAATTATATCATATGTTATGCATCCTTAAATTATATATTAATTTATTAGTTAAACTAATTAGTTTGAAGAAAAAATAAAAATAAAAATATTCTAAAATAATTTAATTAACTTCTTTAATTTCTTTAAAAAAAATAAGTTTTGTCTTATAATTAGGACAAAAAAGAATGTATATTTTTGGCCATGCTTTAAGTTCAGAGTGAATGGATTCTATGAATGTCACATTTGGATCAGTTTTTATTTTGATTGCCGGGTTTACAACCATAATAACATAATGCAAGTCAAATGTTGATTTTCTATCGCTTAAGTGAGGAACAAGTTAAATAACCTCGTGGTGTATCTAAGTGGGAGGAGGAGTAATTTTCTGGGAGAAGTATTTTTTATTAGGGAATAGGTTTTTAATATTCCAAGGTAATGGCCAAATTTATCGCAGAGTCATTATAAATATGCAGTAAATATTTTTCTTTAATTTTGATATGAATAGATTGTACATTGATTTGTGATCATGGAAGTTTATTTTCTGCTCGCACCTGGTAGTACTAGTTGGCATACCATACACGCGCCCACATAATTCTATTATTTTCTTTGAAGAGAGAGCGTCCAAATCTAGCTTTCGTCATTGCCAGAAATATTATACACTATGCCAACTCAAATATAATCTGTTAATGAGTTGACAATTTTAGGCATGGTTCCGTGCTTAAATTTTCCGCCATGGATGGTTCCGTGCTTAATACTTCTTGGAAATTGAAGAGTTTGAAAAATTATGTATAACCCTAACTTATTAGTCATAAGCCGAACTTATTAGTCAAGTGGGTCATGTGATGTTCACAAATAATTTTCTACAGTATATATATGTCTAATATTTAATTAGGAAAGGACAGATCTGCTTACCTAATCTTTGTTTATTTTGTTTGTATCAGCTTTGAAATTTACAATAATGCTCTCTTGTACTTGAAAAGTTTTCTTAATTGAATCTGCCTGTATAACTTGTTTGCACTAGGCAGCTAAGTGGAAAAACCTGAGGACGCATCCCTAGTTTTTAAATTGATGCTTTTTTGCTTCCTTAATATATGCCTTGACTTCTTTGAAGTCATCTGAGATGAAAGTGAAATGAGTGATAACTAAGATATTCAAGTTTGAATCCATCCAGTGGCTTCTTTGGAATGAATCTGAATCAGTAGATTGGCCAAAAATCTTCAACGGAATTTTATAGTTCTGCTTAATGGGCTGCTCTTGTTCAAAGAAAGCTAAGTCAGCAGGTTATGAGGATCCCACTGTTCTTGCTTCTGAGACACCCTGTGAGTACCTATCATCAGAGACTGGTAAAGCCCTGCAGCTACAGAGTTTAGGAGTCCTTTTGGCAACCATGCATGTTCCATAATGATGAACCAATAATATAATATCAATGTCGTTATAAGTACATTTACCTGTAACGTACGTGGTCATCTTTAGGCTTTCACTTCATCCTAAAGCCTCCTGAGAATTCAAATTCTTGACTCCTATCTGTCAAAATTTAGTTTTAAATATATACACTACTGATGAAAGGTAAATTTCATCTTTTTCTAATTCGAAGTCTCTGTGAGTGAAGTGGAGGCGCTACATGAGCTCTATAAGAAGTTGAGCAACTCCATTATTGAAGATGGTCTTATTCACAAGGTGAGTTTATGAGTGTTTGGGAAGATCCCAAACTTAGATTTCAAACCTAGGTTTGCGTAATCCGATACAAAATTTCTCTCACATACTTACCTTATAAATCATAAAAGCTATTTTCAAAAGCTAATACAAACACACTTAGATGCATTTACAAGTTGTTGTCTTACTCTCATTTCTGTCAGATAATTAACTTCCAGATCATCATTCCATCCAGGAAGAATTCCAGCTGGCACTCTTCAGGAATAAAAACAAGAGAAATCTGTTTGCAGACAGGGTGTGTAAATTTCACCCTTGCTCTACAGTTCAAAGATTCTTGGATCTTATCAAAATAGTTCATTCTAAAAATGAGGTGTATCATCATGATTTGGATTCCTGACCTTTACTTTCCATTCAACACATATTTGGTTGTGCTTTTATGTAGGTTTTTGACTTATTTGATGTCAAGGGTAATGGAGTTATTGAATTTGGGGAATTTGTTCGATCATTGGCCGTTTTTCACCCAAATGCACCTATAGAAGACAAGGTCACTTGTAAGATTATATTGATTCTCCTCTGTATAGATTTCATTCTAATGTCATTTTAGTTTCTTCTATCGGCATCTGTGCCAAAGTTATATAAATAAATATATTTGAGAGCATATTGTTTTGAGTAAATGGCATATAAATGCTCTTATACAAGACAATATATCATCTGTTAAGTTGCGGCTAACCATTTTGCAGTTGCTTTTAGGTTGTATGATCTGAGGCAGACGGGATATATTGAACGAGACGAGGTATGGTTTTCTTGGATTTTCCTATCACTTGAAGTCAGTTGTAATTTTGTAGTTTATGGTGAAAATATTACTTGGCTTTTTTTTTTCATAACAATAATCGCAATGCATTTGCAACTTAGAAGTGATCATGTATCTGCAGCTAAAAGAGATGGTATTAGCGCTGCTTCATGAGTCAGATCTTGTACTTTCAGATGATATTATCGAAACCATAGTGGATAAGGTGCGCGCGCGTACAGTTTCACCTTGTTAACATGGGATCTTCTTTTGAACTTTGTTTTGGCCAAAGGATCTTCTTTGAACTGGCTGGACTCTAAAGATTTGTTGCTTCTTCCACAGACATTTAGTGATGCTGATATAAAAGGTGATGGAAGGATTGATCAAGAGGAGTGGAAGGCATTTGTGTCAAAACATCCAAATTTGATGAACAACATGACCCTTCCCTACTTAATGTGGGTATTAGGCTATTACCTATAAGAAATGTCCATAAACTTCTTTTCCCCCCTTGATCAGTAACTTGAATTTGAGAAGGCACTGATTCATGCATGTCTTTTCCCCCCATTTTGCAGGGATATAACCTTAGCATTTCCAAGTTTTGTGATGAGAACAGAAGTTGAAGACTCAGATATCTGAAGTTTTGGCTTCATCTTCGATCTCCTGAGATATTTCTAATCAAGGGATCACACCCTTTCTTCATGGTTCCTGAACCAGACTTGAAAGGACTTGGTTTTGCGATTTCGAGATAAAGAATGGCTTTTCCATGCATCGTCGACAAATTGCTGACACGAATTGTTCTTGTAGCGCAAGGCCTTGTGTTGCAGTGTCAGATCAGAATCTTTGGACACTTATTTTATTAATTATTCCTGGAATATTTTTTAACTAAAACTTCCATTTACCCTTAATCGCCTACGCCTAGTGTCTGATAATCTTTGCATCATGTGAATCAAAGCTTAAAATCGGGTGATGCTTTATATTTTCAATACTTTGGGTGGAGACGCTTGTTGCTTGATCAGACTTCTACATTTCAGAATCAAGTGAGGTATATAAACTTTGTGAGGTTAAAATTCTTAAAAAATAAAAGTTTATCTTGAAACGAATAGATGGCATTATATTATGATATGGAAAATATTCATCTAATAATTATGTAATATTTTTTAATTATTATTAGTAGTAATAATACTCCTTCTGATCCTAAATATAGGACATAATTTATAGTGCATAGGAGGTAATAATAATTAAGGATGCATGGAGGAAGAAAATTATGGCAGTCATAAGAGGGTCATTTCAAAGCCCAAGTGCTTCTTGCATGGCTGCATGTCATTGAACAGTAAACAGAGGTTGTGTCAATGTCATAAGCTAAAAGCTCCCGAGCTTTCTACACGTGGCCTGACAAAGGCAGCGAATCCCTTTTCTTTCTTCTTGCATCATTCTATATAAAGTTTATATCTTGATCCCGGATTATGCATCATTATTGATTGTTTCGTTTTTTTGGACTTGACAATATTGATTGATTGATTCCTTATATTTATTTAGCAGTAATAATTATTTAACTTATTTAACAATTATATGTCTAGTTCGTGACCCTTATATGCTTTTAAAAAAATAATTCCGTTTCATTTTATTTTTCTCTCACCCAAACCGGATGTCAGTTGAATCAATCACAAGTACACATAACATAGTATTTGTTTGGGTTGGCAGTAGAAGCTGTGCTTTTCTAACGTGATTTTTGATGTATGACATGAGTATATGAAAGGAGTTTTGTCTCCACTTACGTGAACATGTTTCTCCAACGATAACCTAAACAGACCCATAATTAGAAGTTCATCCTTTCGCAAACACTAAAATTTAAGTTTAAAAAGTTTATCCACCAAAAAAGGGCCCATAATTATTGAAGCAATTTTTTTTTATTGAGACTAGTTTATGAAAGGAAAAAGATAAATAAATACCATTTGAATTTTAAAATCTAAAATTAATGATTTCCCAAAAACCTGAATCAATTACTATACTCTTTTTATCAATCTCATTACATTTATTGTCAACAAAACCAATTTAAGATTTTAAAGTTTAAATAATATCTAAGTGTCTTTTTCCCTTTTTAAAAATTTTTGTTTCTTTCCTTTTTTGGGTTATAACTTAAAATGTGAAGGTATGCTTCGTGTGCACTTGAGAGGGGTTTATTTTGGTCCGGCCGGAATGAGAAAATTATCATATTCTCCCACGGCTAATGCTGCTCTAGAAATAGAAAGTACACAAGAAGTTACAAGTTACTCCCTCCGATCCTAATTATAAGATAAAGTTGATTTTTTTAAAGAAATTAAGGAAGTTAATTAAATTACTTTAGAGTATTTATATTTTTATTTTTTTCTCTAAATTAATTAGTTTAACTAATAAACTAATATATAATCTAATTATGCATAACATATGATATGATTAAGTAGCTTATTTAGCTTCATTAATCTTTCTAAAAAAAATCAGTTTTATCTTATATTTAGGACTGGAGCTAGTACTACCATATTGCCCGCAAGATCCAAAAAATTGTATGGTACGATAATAAAATTAATGAGAAATTAATTTCCTGCCACATTTTCACTAATGCAATAAATTCAACTTTTGTCCTTTTTAATAAGAATAACCATTGTAATATAATATATACGCGTTGGTTAAAGCACTTCAAAAGATATTTTTCGTATCACTATTAAGAAAATAATATATAATTAAGAAAATGATATATTTATTATATTATGACTAAATAAAAGAATTTAAAGCGAGGCTGCGTAAGTTTGTTTTTTCTCAATATCATTCCTGGCTTCGATTCGAGGCAATTAAAATTAAAAGCATATTTTGTTTCGACGAGACAAAGCGAAGAATCGGCGTTCGGCAAAACAGGACTAGCCCCCCTAAAGTATAAATGCAATGTTTGGGCGCGTACAAGACAAACAGGCCCTTGCTTTTTCCCTTTTTTCCAATTTGGCGAAGGAAAATTATTTATAAATATCTTATTAAAAATTTATTTACCAAATAAGATTTTTAGGTGTAAATAATCTTTTCCGCACACAAAAAAAAATTTCTTATATTCAATCAATCTTCTATTCTCTGAAAGATCTTCCCTCAAGTTTGCATTTAGTAAATAAGTTTTAACGAATTATTTCTTGGCACTTCTCCCTAAAATCTAAATGGAACAACCGAACAAGTCTTCAAGTTCCTTCCCAATCTATCGAAGTCCGACGTCACCAGAGACAACTCTGACGCTATCCCCCCATCTCTTACTCCGCCCCAGCCTCTCACTTCCAGAAAATCGACTTCCTATATATTCTTGATTCTTTATCGAATTTTCTTTGGAGTACTCGAGAAATCGTGGTGAAAAAAAGAACTCTTGTTAACCTTTCTTTATTTTCATGGCAGATCATTTCCGTCTTCTCCTCAGGTTAGAATCTGATTTTCATCCTTAATAATGAAACTGATTCGGTTTTTAGTGAATTAAAAAAAATTCAAAACTAGTCGCCTTTCACATTATTTCCTGTTAGTTCCATTGTCTGCGATCGGATCCAGCGCGTAAACCCGAGAAGTTGAGAGTTCTGATAGTGAACTTTTTTCTTTTAATATTTGTCTGAAAGAGTAACAAATGTCAGGTAAGCTTTCCATTTCGATGTTAATATGGTTATGCTTCTGCTCAAACTTGGTCTTTTGGGATCTGTTCTGGACTTCAATCGGGTTTTTCCGGTTTCTTTGAGAGGAAATGGTCGAATTGGTAAAAGAGGATAGTGCAAGATGGTTAAATAGATTTTATACCAATCAAGTCGATAAATGTTTCTTTATTTGGCTTCATTTTCTATCGAAGAGCTTGGCGTCTTGAAACTTTACTTTTCGTGCTGCAGTGCTGCACTAGTTTAATATAAAGGAGAAGCTCACATTTAAATAACCAAAATTTATGCTTTCTAGTGTCCATGAGCATCAAGTGATGCCCATCTTCTTTGGTGTCTTTTACCTCTTGAATGAGGGGTTGGATTGAAGAGCTGATAAGATTCCGGGGTCAGTTTGTAGAATATAGACACAATCTCTTATAAATTTATGTCTTGTCCCGCAGATTATGAAAAGAAAAGGAAAGAAAATTTTTCTAATATTTATGTCTCAACTTTCAAACACGCTAGTCAGGCTCGATAGTAAATAGATTCATAACCACATTTGACTGCTGAGAAATCCTTTACTTTATTTGCAATGATTTTCTATGCAATTTTATTTTTATAATATTTGTTATTGTTGAATATTTCCTCTGGGTGCTGCTCTCATTTTGCTTGTTTTGTTGCAGTTCAATCTCATACATGGTGGTGTATCCGTAATGCAATCAGTTGATGTGAACAAGAAGAAAAATCTTAAGCGTCCAAGATCTCCGTCTTTCAATATGCCGGTGACAGACTTAAACGATGCACAAAATTTTGATGATAACATCCTTTTTCCGGTTGAAGAGATTGTACAATACCCACTCCCAGGATATGTCACACCGTATTCAATAAGTTTCAGCCCTGATGATAGTTTAATTGCATACTTATTTAGTCCTGATCACACATTGAACAGGAAGGTTTTTTCTTTTGATCTGAAGACATCTAAACAAGAACTGTTATTCAGTCCCCTTGATGGTGGGCTTGATGAGAGTAATATCTCTCCAGAGGAAAAGTTAAGGAGGGAGAGGTTGAGAGAGCGTGGGTTAGGGGTGACACGATATGAATGGGTGAATACAAGTTCCAAAAGGAAAGCGATCATGGTGCCTTTGCCTACTGGGGTTTGTTCCCTTATCTCTGATACAGCCTTAACTTTATTTTTCTCTTATTTGTTTTTCAATTGCGGTGTATCTGTAAAACTTAGTGCGTCTTTTAATTAACTCCAGAAGAAGCAAAATGATTACATGTTTGGATAATATATGCCATGCCCTCATCCTTCTTTGGTGGGAAGAGAAAATTAACCCTTGCACACATGTATGTAGTAGTATTAGTATTACTCTGGAAATGCCACCTTACTGTCACCAGTATTTTATCACTTCCTTTACTTGTGACACTAGCACCTTTAAAACACACATTGCTTAGTACAAGTCAATGACACCATTCATTTCGAGATGTTGTACTGGGATTGATTAGTTCAAACTTTAAATGCTTCTTGTTAGTGGAGGGTGGTTTATCATGTCACAAACAATCTTGAATGAGTTGAAACACATCAGAACCATTTCAGATTCTGCACCATATTCCAATGTCCCTTTGGGAGTTAATTTTTTTTCTTGTCCAATTTTGTAAGAATTTAGTTTCTTGTATCTTCTCATGTTCGAAGGCACAGTCATAAACTTACAATAACTTCTGCCCCATCAAAGCAATGAGTGTCATCTAGTCTTATGCAACCTCTTTATTTGTATGGTGTTGTCTATATATACAAGTCCCATACCTAACTTTCCTCATCCCGGTGATGCTGGGTATTGAGCAAGTTGTACTGTAAACTGAATAAGAGAAGCTTGTGCTTGTATTTTATTATTTTAATTAATCATGAGTTTGAAATGGTCTAGTTCTCTATGAATTTGTGATTATTGTCTTTGGACAGATTTACATTCAGGATGTGTCCAGTTCAAAAGCAGAGCTAAAGCTTCCAGGTATACCAGGTTCCCCAATTATTGATCCACGTCTATCCCCTGATGGGTCAATGATTGCCTATGTACAGGACTGTGAATTGTTTGTTCTGAATCTGTTCTCTAATGAATCAAAGCAGTTGACCCGTGGTGCCAAGGAAAATGGTTTGGTGAGTTCTATAGTTCCTTGGCCTCTATTGTGTTATAGCAACTAAATGTGTTATGGGTTTTACAAAATAATAATAATGCTATGGATAATTCTTTCATTTTTCCAGATTAGGATATTCAAAACGTGAACAATCTATTTTGAAGTAGCCATACCTGTCCTGTTACACCTTTGTCATGAGTGTTTAGATTCTATTAATAAGCATTCCAATGGATTAATTTGATTAAGCTTGGCTTTGTTATCTCTGGCCTTGATCAGATTTGTAAGTCCAATGATGGGTTTCTTCATACTCACCATATAAGTACGCTAGCTGGTAGACTTCAGTGATATTTCTTTGCTATTTTATATACTAATAATTACAAAGGTAACATGATATATTGAGAAGTGTTGAAAATCAAAATATTCAAAGCCCATACATGGGTTTTGGTTTGTTATTGTTTGCTGACCATTCAGATGACTGCGTATGTTTGTTAGATTTGAACTAGGAAGTCTAATGTACTTTTTCTGGCATTCCAGCAATCTCGTCCTTTAAAAATGACTCCTTTTTTGTTTTGAATATTGCAGACTCATGGCCTTGCTGAATATATAGCTCAGGTGAGATTCCACTTGTATTAATGTCATCTTTTAAATTAAAATTGGGCACATTGTCCCCTTTATTCTAGGCAGTCCTATCCTTCCACACTTTTGGGTGACTTACATGAAATATTTACGTAATTCTAAAATGATTAATTATTTCCCTTTTCATTGTCAGCACATTCAGCATTATCCTCAGATTTTAAAATTTACTGACTGCAGGAGGAAATGGACAGGAAAACTGGATATTGGTGGTCTCTAGACAGTAAATATATAGCTTTCACTGAAGTTGATTCTTCTGAAATACCACTTTTTAGAATTATGCATCAAGGCAAAAGCTCAGTTGGTTCAGAGGCACAGGAAGACCATCCGTATCCTTTTGCAGGAGCTTCAAATGTTAAAGTTCGTCTTGGTGTTGTTTCAGTAGCTGGAGGACCCACTACCTGGATGGATCTTGTCTGTGGGGGATCGGATCAGCATAATAATGAGGAAGAATATCTGGCAAGGGTCAATTGGATGCATGGGAACGTTCTCACAGCCCAGGTCTTGAACAGGCCCCAAACAAAAATGGTGATTCTTAAATTTGATATTAGAACCGGTCAGAGGAAAACTTTATTGGTGGAAGAAAACAGCACATGGGTCAATTTGCATGACTGTTTCACCCCTCTTGATAAAGGAGTTACCAAGTTTTCTGGGGGGTTTATATGGGCTAGTGAGAAAACAGGATCTAGGCACCTTTATCTTCATGATGCAAATGGCACTTGTTTAGGACCCATCACTGAAGGTGAATGGATGGTTGAGCAAATAGCTGGTGTGAATGAGGCTACAGGCTTAGTATATTTCACTGGGACCTTAGATGGGCCTTTGGAGTCTAACTTATACTCTGCTAAACTTGCCATTGATGGAAGGCAACCACTGCATGCCCCTGTTAGACTTACACATAGCAAGGGAAAGCACATTGTGATCCTTGATCATCGTATGCAGAATTTCGTTGATATTCACGATGCACTTGATTGTCCTCCTAGGGTGTTAGTTTGCTCATTGGACAATGGAAGCATAATCATGCCCTTGTATGAGCAGCCACTTACGATTCCAAGATTCAAAAAGCTTCAACTCAAGCCACCAGAACTGGTGGAAATCCAGGCTAAAGATGGCATCCCATTATATGGGGCCTTGTATATGCCAGATGCATCTAGATTTGGACCTCCGCCTTACAGAACTATGATCCATGTTTATGGAGGTCCAAGTGTGCAGCTTGTTTCTAATTCTTGGATCAGTACAGTTGACATGAGAGCGCAATATTTGCGAAATCAAGGCATCTTAGTTTGGAAGGTCAGAATGCTGAAACCTGGTTGCTTTAACTTAAATATTGTCCACTTTTCTGCTTGTTTTGTTTATTTATTTACTTTTGGCAAGTTTGTTCACCTTGCTTTATAAAATGTTTAGTTATCTTGCTTATCAATTCTACCAGTTGATGGAACTTTTCCAATATGAACTTAGGCGCACTATGTTGGATTGTCTAATGATTTGCCTTTCGGATACTAAGACATCCAGCATCAATGATTCTGAACTAGAAAATAGAGTCAATCATGCACCATGCATTAGACATTTTTATCTTTGTGCTCAATGGTTGTTGCAGTGTTCTACTGTCCAAAAGTCCTTCCTGTCATTAGTGATTCTGATCAGAATTTTTCCCGCATTATTTAATCATGGGGCTTGAAAATTCTCACTGCTACGTCTTATTTCCTATCAATTCTCGATTACGCAACCAGTACCAACTCTTTAAAATGAATCTTTACTTGGTCTATAGTTGGACAATAGAGGAACGGCTAGACGGGGATTGAAGTTTGAAGGCTGCATAAAGCACTGTCTTGGTCAAATTGATGCCGATGATCAGCTAAGTGGAGCTGAATGGCTTGTCAAACAAGGGCTTGCAAAACATGGCCACATTGGCTTGTATGGGTGGAGCTATGGCGGGTATCTGTCAGCAATGACCCTGTCGAGATATCCAGATTTCTTCAAGTGTGCTGTGGCTGGTGCCCCTGTGACGTCATGGGATGGATATGACACATTTTACACAGAGAAGTACATGGGACTACCGTCTGAGAATAGAACAGGCTATGAAAGCGGTTCTGTGATGCACCATGTGCACAAGATGAAAGGGCGCTTGTTACTTGTGCATGGGATGATCGACGAGAATGTTCATTTTAGGCACACTGCGAGGCTTGTCAATGCACTTATTGCTGCTAGAAAACCTTACGAGTTAATGATTTTTCCAGACGAGCGTCACTTGCCCAGACGTCACAGAGACCGAGTCTATATGGAGGAGAGGATCTGGGGCTTTATAGACAAGAATCTGTAGGACAAGAGCTTGTGTATATTGTAGCTTTGTTCTGTTCACGTGGCCCCATTAGATTCTGTTCATAATAATTTCACGAAATATTTCTTTTTGCCTGATTATGGTTTACCTCTGTAATTAGCACATTGCATATTTGTTGGTTTTGAGGGCTTTAGCCAATTCCATCCCTTTTTTGAGACTGTATTTCATTTTCGCAAAGATGGTAATTGTTAAGGGTTCAAGGTATCAGATATTATTATGCTCACCGGAGAGCAGATAAAACTGGGGCTAACTGATTGCGTTTCCTTCTGATTAGGCTCTTTGGAATTCTCAAGTCATAAACTTGCCATCTTATTTCCAGAAATAAAAAAAAGGAGCTACTTGGGTTCTTTATATAAAATACACTCTAACAAAAAAATTGAATTACAAAGTGGGTATTACATTAATAATCAGAGGTAATATCATATACTCTCTTCAGGCCTTAATATGAGAAAGCTAGTTGTGGTTGCATTTAATCCTAATTATAAGATACTCCCTCCGGTCCTAAATATAGGACATAGTTTGTAGTGCAATTTGCACTACAAACTATGTCCTATATTTAGGACCGGAGGTAGTATCAATCAATCTTATCTCCTATATTTATAATTCATTCTCTAAAATATCCCCTACTAAATATGTATATTAAGAAGGTTTCCATTTAAGGGAGGGAATGGAGGGGAGGGGATGGAAGGGAAGGATAAGAGATTACCTTGTTTGGTTTGGTTGAAGGGGAAGGAAGGAGAAGGTTTTTTAATGATCTTTTGTTTGGTTCAAGAGGGGATGGGAGGGGAGATAATATGTAATTTACCATTTTACCCTTATATATTAGTTTATATATTTTTACTTATATAAATTATTTAAATTAATTTACACCTTAATATAAATTATATAATTTTTGAAAACTTACTCTCACCTTAATGTGTATACAACAACTGATATAATAATTTTTATTTTAAACTACGTTTTCAACGAAGGGCTAATTTGACTCTAAAAAACGATGACTCCAGTAACAATGCTTTAGCCAAAAATGACTAGCAACAATGCAAATTATTTAGATCACCCTATAACGTGGTTCTCAAAATTCAATTGCTGACAAAATTTATTGAGCCGAATGTGCATCAGGATTTGTGAAGATGAAACTATCAACCATCAGGATTTCTTATATGCTACTGTGCAAAAAATGAGAACATAAAAATAAAGTCCAAATTTACGTTTTTGGCAGAAAGTAGAGGAAGGGAATTGAGGGCAAGAGACTAGGAGCAACAGCAGCGGAGAGGGCATGAGTTGCAACCATGGGCATTGATGGGATATAACAAAGATTATGAGAGTAAATTAGTCCCAATATTTGGCTCCCCTCCAAAACCCCCCAATTTGGAGGGAATCAAAATAAGGGGAGGGGAGGGGAGAGAGAAGCAAATTTTTACTCCCCTCCCTTCCAAAATTTCAAACCAAATGAGGGGAGGAGCTCATTTTTCCTCCCCTCCCATCCCCTCCCCTCCAACCAAACAAGGCCTAAGAGTAGTCAGAATTAAAAACGGTGCCTTAAGAAAATCATCTCATATTTATTATAAATAATTAGTTTAACTAATTTCTTTAATATATTCCCATTAACAATTGGAAGTAGCACTATTTTCGGATGTCAGTTTATTGGGAGACCAGATAAAGCTTTGCTCCACCTTTTTTTAAGGGGCTAGTAATCACATTTTAGTTTTGCTTCATGTAGTTTCATATGGTGATAATTTCTTATGTCAAAACTGTTAGCCCTTACAGCTTCATAAGAATTTAGATCTAAGTTAAAACTTGTTAAAATTATAAGGCCAAGAATCAATCTTGTTAAAAATATAAATAAAAAAGAGAACTTAAATGCATGACAAAGACCACAGAAAAAATCGATTTGAAGTGTAAAGATCAGTTTTCAATAATAAAATTAGATTTCTAACATTTGAATTCACGATTTTTTAACTTTCAAATCTGATTTCGTCAATTTGGTACAGTCATTTTTCAGCTGTGCAACTCTTCTCCATCTATTTGCACCATATCTAAGTCCCCACATGGCTAAAAAAAGCCGCAAGAATAATTTCACTTGGCCCTTTTGATAAAAAAAAATTGTCAAAATGAAACTTTTCCCTAATTTTTTCTAATAAAGAGAAAATTTGAGAAAATTTTTTTATTCATGGTACTTTGAATAGCTTTTGGTTGAAATGAAAATATAATAAAACTGTATTGAAATTGAAACATAGCTAATGTCAGAGAAGTGGGGCCCCTCCGAGATGGCCTTCCATGTCAAAGATCAATCACGCACGCCATTAACGCTCATTAGTCTGTGTTTCAATAGCGGTCCTCGCAACCCACGTGGTGTGATTCAAACTGGACGAACAAGTCGACCTTCTAAAGTAATATTCTCTCAAGTAACTTTCTTTTTTATTCTGTAAAATAAATGATGGTGAAAAATAACAAATGTATTAAAAATATTTTTTATATATATATATCCCTATTTATTAAAAGAATATAAAAAAAAGAATATATAAAAAATATGAGAGATAACGAGTATAAGATATGATAAATAATAAATATTTAATAAATATAAAATAAAAAAATTTATATTTTTAAACAAAAAATAAAAATTATTTATAAAAAACATCAACCTTTTAAACAAAAAGTTACTTATACATAATAACAGACGGAAGGAGTAACCCCCCCCCCCCCCCCCCCCCCCCCGGGGGCTTACTACATTATTCCAATTCCAAGTAAACTTTCTGTGTCAGATGCATAACACCTCAGTCATGCCAAAATTACTAGACCTGTCCCTGTCAAGTTATAGCATATTTATTCTCACATCACTGAAAAAATTAATAATTACCCCGGGAATCTATATTAATTATCAGGTTACATCTAAAACTTAAATTTCTAAGAAAATAAACTTGTCGCCAATGAGTGTGTTTGGCCCACCACATAAATCAAACCTTCGCTGGTTAAGTAGATAGGCCGGCCAAAAATGCCACTCCCGTTGACGGCAGCCACGACGAACCAGATATGAATTCCGCCACCGTGAACCGTCTTGCCTCCACCTGTGACGTGATGACCCGGTAACCAGGCCATCTGACCCGTTTTCCAATAGCCGCACCCGGCCCATAATTCATGTACTCACCATAGTACAACGTGTCTAAAGCAAATGAGGCGTCCCACTCCAACCATCCGCGTGGATGTATGTGATCGTCCATGAATGATAGCATATACACAGTCCGAGAGTATAATTTCCACGGACGGCCAAGAAAGGTAGAGACGCTTCCCTTTTCCGGCTCAAGGTCCGGTGCAGGAAGGATCCGACAATTATGGATGGATATACCCGTGTTCTGATTCGGATCCTTTCGGTTTTGGGCCGTGATGGTGTTCTTTTGCTGGTCCATCGGCTTGCGAGCATAGAGACTGCAGTTTTGGAAAACCACCGCCGCGTTTCCAAAAATGAAGTCAACTGTTCCGTAAATGCGGCATTCGCGGAAGAATTGACGGTTGGAGTGGACGTAACACGTGTCCTGGTATCCCAGGATCTCGCAGCGGTGAACCACGGCGTGGTCGGCTCCGACACGGAGGGCCACCGCCTGGTGCTTGCTGGGACCGGCGTAGTTCTCGAATGTTATGTCACGGGCAATGAAACCGGCACCAGTTGCAGCTGAAGCAGCAGGAGAGGTGAAATTACTAAGACAGTAAATTAGGTGGAAAAGCCGTTAAGATTGAAAGAACAAGTTATCGTTAGTGGTTAGTGATGATTGGGGAACGTTAGGGGCAGAATGACCCACTACCAATAGAATCTTACTTTATGCTACTTGTTTAGTTGGGTGCAAGTTTGTTGGCACTACGTGATGGCCTCCTTTTATAATAGGAAGGGATATGTGCTCTGGAGATAAGATGAGGTGGTGGAGGGGATGATTTGTTCTTTTATGAAAGCAGGGGAATGCGTAGGATTCCAAAAGTAACAAAGAATGATTACTTAATGGGCGTTATATGCCGCACGTAGCTATATATATATATATATATAAGTTGCGTGACATGGCAACAAACACCAAACCAGTCGGTGGCAGTGGAAGACGGAAGGAGGTGGTAATAAAAATATTAAATGGAATAGTTAATTAACGTTGATGTCTTAATTTACCTTTTCTGATTGGAAGGAGCTACTGTAATTAATGCATGGAGGGAAATTGGTGTGAGAGATGGACATTGGACATGGGACATGGGACATGGGACATGGGACATGGGACATATTGAAGTTTGGGGGGTCTGATGTTACGTCTTAATCTCTCTTTTGTCGTAAGTGTAGAGATCAACATTGGTGCGCGTGGGGTGCGGGCCGGGTGAACAGTGAAACGCAGTACAAACGTGGTTGGGGGGCGGTGACCTGGGCTATCGGGTTTGACTTAGATGAGTGTTGAATTATAACAACGAATAAAAAATAGGATCGGGTCAGCAGGTTGAACCGAAAAATCGGTTTTATGTCCTGTCAGGTTTCATGCTGAATCGAAAAATTGGTTCAACCGGTTAAAATTGTTTGAACCAGTAATTTGAATAGTTCAACTGGTTTCCTTTTCTTTTTTTTTTTGAAAAATGAAATATCCTCTTCAACTAAGAGGTTGAAAAAGAAAGAAAATCATAGATCTAGACCAATATACATACAATCTATAATATTTTAATAAATTATAAGAATAAATTTTAATTTCAAGGCCATGAAAATTTAAAAAATAAAAATAATAAATGAAAAAACATTATATATATATATTATATACATATAATATATAATATATGATGCAAGTAATCAAATCTAACATAGTCAATTAATTTTATCTATAGAAGTTTAAAAATATATTAATATATATTGTTACTAATAAATTGTAATGTTTTAATATGACTGGTTTAACCACCGGTTAACCCATTAACCCTTGAACCTGTTCTGTGACAGGTTCATTGTCCAGTCCGATTTTTTATTCCTTGATTATGACAACCTAGCCAAGGAACATATGGTGTGGCCTCGTTCTGTGTTTTGGATTCTCTTCCACACGATTCATATAGTAGTATATGTTATATTAATATGATTAGAATCATTAATATATAAGCTATCAAAAAAATACAAAGAAGGAAAAAAGAAAGGGGGTATAATTAGAGAATTTACCGAAGGAAGCAGTGCGGAATGTGGTGATGCCATCCATAACATTTTTCTTGCCTCTGATGATGGTCTTGCCCATCCCGTCCCCTATCAACATCACATTCGTCTTCTTCCTTCCCACCTTCAAATCCTTCTCTTCATACCTGATCATCATTATCGTTTCCCTTCTATTAGCTACCTTCTACTAGTTATTAGTGTACTTCAATTATAGTACACATGATTACGATTGACGCTTAAACACAGACCAAGTCAAAGGAACCAATCTTCACTACCCTACGTAGCTACGACGTTAGACTCTTAGAAAATTGCTTTCACATGATAGTAACTCATCACCCCCTCACTTTTTTATTTTCCCTTCCTTTTCGTCGGTGCCTTTCACCATCAATTCACACAAGCACCCCTCCAAACAAAACGAAACACGAAGTCAATGGCTCGGTTTCGTTTTGTTGTGTTAAAATCATAACTCTAATTTTCCCCAAACAATATCATATTTACATGCTTCACTGACCAAGTTAGTCAATTACCTTCCTGCCCTCACGTAAATAATGAAGCGCTGACTGCTGTGCTCCGGCGCCTTCTTGATGGCCTCCGCGATCGTCTTCACCGCACCATTCCCCTCCTTCGACACCACTATATCCGCTTGAATCTCCGATACCGGCAGGCTCAACAACCTCCTGTCTCGTCTGCTCAGCCATTTCGGATAATTACCCGGATTATTCTTGCCCCACTCATCTGCATTATTCTCTCCCATCAATCTTCTCCTGTTCTGTATTGGCACTCCCGAGAAATCGCCTCCGTCACTCCCGCTGTTCGAGAATATCGCCAGGCTATTGCTCACCAGCTCCGACAGGTCCTTCAAATTATTGGCCATCTGATCCCTCACGGACCCCCTCGCCTCCGCCAACCCCTCCGCACACGTGTCTTGACTCGTGAGAGCGGCGCTCAGCCACGTCATCACATCGTCGGGCGACTCGACCGCCCTGATGCTGCCGTCCTCCGGGGAGGGGGCGACGGAGGTGAGGGATCGTGTGAGAGCATCCACGGAATCATCCAGAAGCTCCAGGCAGTCCTCGTAGGCCGACCGTTCAAGTGGATCCATCGGGACGTAGGAGATACTGTTGGATGAGTAGAGAGCTTTGCTCAGGTGCTGCATGGTCATGTTAAAGGAAATGTGAACGAGTTCTTGCTCCGTCGCCGTCGTTGAGCCCGGGAACTCAAGCAAAGAGCTCACACAAAGGTTGGGGTACTGAGTTTTGCTGCAGGTCCGAGAAATTGCCTCAGTGGGTTTTCCCCGGATGGCCACCCCATTTTGGCCCGACCCACGGGCCCGGCCACCTATCACAATGCCGGCAGAGATGGCGGAACCGACAACCAGCGTGACGGCTACAACTGCGAGGAAGATGAGCTTGTTCTTGTTGGAGGGAGAGGAATCGGGTAATGAAGAGGCGGGTTTGGCAATGATAGGAGCGTCGGAGCGCCTGGAGGAACTACCCGGGTCGGAGGGTCCGATCCTTCCGAAATCCATAGTAGCCAGAGGTAGAGGGTTAGAAAGTGAGAGGTAGTTTCGTGGGTAAGGAGGGACCCTTTATATATATAAGTGGAGAGTTTGGAAGAGTGTGTTTGTGGTGAAAGGATGTTTGGTGGCAAGTCTGAGTCACAATAGCTATAGCTGGCTGCTACAGCGCTACTTCATTCCCACACTCTCTCGCTTTTTATTTTGTCAAGAAATCAGTCATTCCATTCACCCAACACACAATTTTGTGTGTGTTCTTGTTTTAGTGCTGGTTTAGAATAGCTTATTTTTAAATAATAAGTGCTTATAAATTGTGATTCACGGTATATGAGGGAAGTATATGAGAGAAGTTTTATCTCGACTTGCGTAATAAGGACTTATTATCCAAAAATAAACCTAACCAAACACCCACTTATTATATTGCCCCAAAAGTGGACGTTGCATTGCATGATTCTCTTAAGTATTAAGCTATCTTCTTTTCTTTTCTTTTCTGGTATTCCCTCCACTTTTGCTCTCCGTTTTATTTTAACTTTCTTTCTCCTTTTTGGTTCAATCATCAAAGGCATTATGATTTTTCTTTCCGGTATCTTTTTGCACAAGACGTGCGTGTGGGCTCTGAAAACATCGTATTACCCTCAACCATTAGTCTATTGTGTGGGTACTTAATTGCGAATTCCAAGAAGAATATACAGATTTTGTTGGTGAATTCAGGAGGATGTCCCCACTGATAATTACTGTATTTTTTTTTTTTTATAGGAAAACCAGAGAGGTTGACCCAAAATGATCATTTTACCCCATGAAAAACAAAATAAAATATGGACCACTTGAATAAAATACATATAGAGTCAGAGAGATCAGTAATTTGCCAAAGTGGAAAAGATTATATTCATCTCTGTGTTCTTGCAGACTGGTACAATTGCGCTCCTGATAATAGTTTGAATATTTAGAGTACAAAGTTGTCCTGACCAATACAGTCAGGCAATAGGCCGGTTTTGTCCAATACAAGTTTTGTTTGGATTCAACAACTCTTCCCTTTTAAGCCGTATTTCTTCCCATTCTGTGTTGTTTTAATTATTGAATATTTTTATATTTTCATTTCAACAAGTTTATAACGTCAAATGAAGATATTTTAAATTTTTATTTAAAAAAAATAAAATGATAACTTGAAAAATAATCTGGAACATCCAAAAATATGAAACTTAAAAAAATAGAGTGGGCTCAAGGATCTATATAAAGTTTAGGATAACTGACATTGTTCATAATTTGTAAACAATACAACATTATTACAGTACACACACCATTTTTATAAATATATTGAGGACTGGTTGGTGTGGATAATCAGCACAGGACACGCTACAAGTTACAGGCTCCTGACTGCTTTATATATGTACGTGTGTGTATCTGTAATATTATAATATGGCGAAACAGTTGAGCTGGGCATTCTAAATTATCCACTGTAGAGGTTTACTATCTTTGGTAGAAAGAAATCAATGATGGCATCTTTATGCGCGAAAAGCTTCAAGGCAATGAGGGCTCGCAGCACGAAACTTGCAAGACCTACGAGAAGTTTTTAAGGCGAGAATAATAAATTTCGATGCTTTAGATTTTACCATAATTATATTCATTAGAAAAACAATTGTTTTTACAACGTGCTTTACACCTCATGTTTGCAATAATAACTCCTTTTCCCAACCTTTGTGAGTCTACCACTCTACCTTGCTTTTAGGTTGTTAATTTTTCTGTATGGAACGTACGTGGTATATGAAAAGTGATTCCTCCACATATATGCCTTCGATTAGTGGTGATCTCCCCGACGTTTTTCCTTACTAAACAAGAAATTGGGTATTTCATATCAGAAAAGTGTGAATTCTCGATCATCAGTGACATCAAAAGGCCTAACAAACAGATGAGATTTAGGGAGGAAAAAATTGCTAGCACCTTCAGGAAATTACCAATAATCTTTTCTTATTGCTTTTTCCCCAGAGTACGATATATATCATATATATTAATTGAAAATTAAATAAGAACCGGTTATTGTCTGTGAAACGGGAATAAGCTCCGATCGATCCATAACGTACAGTTGTTGTAAGTAATAAATTGCACGAATACGAATGAACTTTTATTATACACACCAACAACTGAAAAGTCATAAAAAGCCATATTAATAATTAATTAATTATAACTAATCCGAACTGGACACTGCTATTGATCCACTCACACAATCAACGTTCGTATCCAAGGTACATACTATTTATGAATCACGAATAATGAAATTTCACTACTACTGGAAATGTTATAAATGACATTTATTTTTATAAATACTACTTCTGATATTACTAAAAGAAGCTGTAGAAGCACCATAACTTATTTTTAAAAAAAAAAAATAGTTTCATGCAACGTTTCCTTAAGAAAGAGCCACATGAAGTATGGGCAAGCTATGGTATATGACGCTTTTAAGAAAGTGCCGTAACTTGTACACACTTTCTATGGAGCATTAAGTTTTTTTAAAATAATTTTTGCATAATTGTTTCCTTTTTCTAATGAACTCTGTATTTATAATAAAAACAACAATTTACAATATAAATCCATAACAAAATGAATCAAATCAAACCATAATGAAGTAACTCTAAACAAATAACTAATTCATAAAATAACTATTAAATATATTTACAACAATTGTAATGTACAACTAGATCTAAGCGAATAAACAACATGAGAATAAGCAAGAAAAAACTTAGGTTTCCAAATATTAGCGAATTGTCTGAACAGTTAACTTGGCAAAATGTTGATATTCGTAATACTATATAAACTATCTCTTTAAGTCACAAATAATCAATCAATTAATCTCGCTGCATCATAATAATTTTTCATAACTCACAACAAAAGAAATCATATTTGTCAACACTACATATCATAGTTAAATTAATTGGTTGCATTACAAGCCAACAAAAGTATAAGTGTTATGATTATTTCACTTGTGCAACTCATCCATAACAATTACTACAACAACTAAAAATTATAATTACTACACATATCTTCATGCATACAACCTGCATATAGTAACATGTAATATTATCTCAATTAATGTTTAACACATACAATT
The DNA here is from genome assembly GCA_963210345.1 of Inga oerstediana. Classification (NCBI taxonomy): domain Eukaryota; kingdom Viridiplantae; phylum Streptophyta; class Magnoliopsida; order Fabales; family Fabaceae; genus Inga; species Inga oerstediana. Next base: position 1,839,241 of record OY723405.1, read on the forward strand.
GAGAATAGTTTTTTCAAATTTTGTAATAAATTAGATATAAAAAATATTGGGCAAATTAAACTAGTAATAACTAATAAAATTATATTTGTAAGCTCAAAAATTAAAAAACTCACAATGTATAGGAAGTTTAACAAGAGAGAGTTGTGACTTCAGGAAAATACTTGAAAAAAAAAATTATAAGCATACATAAAACTACAGACTAAAATTCATGGCAGATTTTAAGCTTAAAAAAAAGGAAATTCTAGTGCCAATCGACAGAAACTTCTATATTAAACAAAGAAACTTACAATGGAGCTTCTGTAGTAGGAGACAAGAAGGAAAAATAACATAGGAGACCAAGCTTTGTAGTGCCGACGAAAGATGATTTGAGAGTAGACACTGCCATTACACCAGTCGCTGGAGCCATGAGTCGCAACTGAAGCTCAATTATGTTGAGAGCAAAGGACACGAGTGGAAGAGGGATAAGGAGGGTTAGGGTTTGTCGGTTCAGTTTCAACAAACTAGAAGAGACGAGTCGAGATGAGGCACTACCAGCACGCCAGTCACAACCTTGCCGGAGCCATGAGTCGCGACTCAAGCTCGACTGAGCAGAGGAGATGAGAGGAAGAGGGAGAGGAGGGTTAGGGTTCGATGAGGACAAGAACGAGTCACGAGTGTGAGTGTGAGAGATGAGACTGAAAGTGGAGTGACTAAAATTTGTGACCGTGTCTCTATTCTCTGATCTATCAATTTTTTTTTAAAGTAATTGGGCTAACCCGATTAGCGTGCTGGTCAAATGGGTCATAACCCATTTAGCCCGAAATTAAACAAATTCACATTTGGATAACTCGAACTCTTTTATTTTAACAAGCTAACAGGCTCAACCCGCCAGCTCAATCCAAATTACCAGTAGTGCGTGTCTATATGTGCACAAGATAAAAAGGTTATGAGACCAAAAGGACTAGAAAATATATGAAGTTGGTATGTGATGGATCACAAGCTCACCTGCCCACACAGGTCCAAAGTTAATTCTGACACGTCCAAGAGTTTTTTGGGCCTTGATTAATTAATTTATATAGCCTCTCCATTAATTCGCTCTTATTTCCAACCGACAAATTAAAAAAAAAGAAACAGACCTGCATCCATACACAGCGATCACAGTATCACGTATGTTAGCGGCGTCAAAACTGGCCTGGCGTAAGTATCAATGATTCATCATTGACTTTTTTTTTTAATTGTTTTTGCTTTCATAGGATCTGGTTTCTGGAAATCATAATATTGGATCAGGATTAATCTGAAGCAAGTGAGGTCGGGCAGTGTGATGACAATTGTTAGTTTCTGGTATCAATTATACTCATCACGTTCAAATTACAATGATTAATAGAACAATTTTGTGAAGTGAATTAGGGATCAACCTCATAGATGGAAAATTTGTTTAATTTTCTGCGATTCTCAATAGTTTTGGTTGTCGGTGGACAGTTTTATGGATGGAAGAACTGATTGTACTATAATTTGATGACGGGGACAAAGAGGAGTCCCTGAACTGTAGATTGGGAGAAGGGTCTAAGCCTGTCCACATGCTTGAAGGGTCCACAGGCACATGCATGTTCGTTATATTTAATGACCTTACCAGATTGTAATTTTATTTTTATTGGTGGCTTGGCTGACTAGAAGGCCCAATGAGGAACATTGTTGTGTGAATTTGCCGTCGAGCGCTAGTTATGGCGGTTGAAGTCATTGTGATGAAATAAATGCCGCATTCATATAACTAGAGTACGTAGAGAGGGGGAAAGCTATCAGTACGTACTCATGTTCCACTCTGGTTTTTTTATTATAGGGCTAATATCATTTTTTGTCTTTTGAAGTTTCACTTAATTTTTATTTTGATCACTCAAATTTAAAACAAGTAATTTTGGTTCTTTAAGTTTTTTATTGCGTCAAATTTTTTTTTTTACATCAAAATACTTGTAGCTAGAAACATGTTCCTTGCTTAGCTGCCCTTTAGTTACCATATTTTATAAAATGAAATTTGATTATAATGCTTGGTTTGGACTTTTTTCTTCCTTGTTTTAAAATTTCTCTAAGTATTTCGATACTGAATAAAAGATTTATGTTAAGAATGACCTTAAATTACAATGATTGCGGGTTAAAAAGTTTTGTCATTTAAATTTAGGGAAAATTCCAAAAAACTACACTCAAGATATAAAAAGGATAAATCAGTACATCGAAATTCAGAAAAGACAAATTAGGCGGGTGTCAGAAAAAGGAGGAATCTGTCCTTTTGAAATTTCGGCCAAATTACGAAAATGCCATTCAGCAATTCATGTACACTTCAGAATAACAACATGATCATCGCAATTAGCACCTTCGGATTCGGTATTAACAACTGCAATTCTTCTTTTACAATTAACAAATTTCAGGACCAATAACAACACATATCTCGCCATTAACAACTCCGGATTCGATATTAACAACTCCAATTTCTTCTTTCAACACTTAACAAGTTTCAGGGTCAATAACAACACTCATCTCGCCATTAACAACTCATGATTTGCCATTAACAACTCCTATGTTATTATTGTGACTGAGGGCTAAAGGGCATTTTTGTAATTTGGCCGAAATTTCAAAAGGACAGATTCCTCCTTCTTCTGACACCCTCATGATTCGTCTTTTTTTAATTTCGAAGTACTGATTTGTCATTTTTTATATTTTGAGTGTCGTTTTTTAGAATTTTCCCTTAAATTTATGCGACTTACCGTGGATTTAAAGAAATATGATTTAAACTTCAAATCATATTTTTGTTTGATGATATACCTAAATTAAATATGCAGTATATATTTATGAGTCAAAGCGTAAAAATACTCATGAATTTTTTTTAAAAGTGTATCCAACACCATAAATTTATTTTAGGTGCAAAAAATCCATGAACTTCTCAAAATGAGACAAAAATGCTCACACAGTTAATTGGTACAAACGTCTGTTTTGTGAAACCCACATTATTATTTTTTGAGGTGCAAAAATAGCTATGAATTTTTCTCAAAAGTGCACCCAACACCATAAACTTTTTTTTGGGTGCAAAAGTGCCCACAAACTTTTTAAAAGTTTATGGTGTTGGGTGCACTTTTGAGAAAAGTCATGGGTATCTTTGCACCTCAAAAAATAATAACGTGGGTTCCACAAAACAGACGTTTGTACCAATTATCAGTGTGAGCATTTTTGCCCCATTTTGAGAAGTTCATGGGTATTTTTACACCTAAAAAAGGTTTATGATGTTGGTGCACTTTTAAGAAAAATTTATGGATATTTGTGCACATTAACCCTTATTCACGGATAAAAGTTCATAATGTAAAATTGATACAGGGTCATATGTATTGCTTGTAAATTATGCAAGGTAATTAAACTCAAACAGTTACTGAACGGGTCGGCATACTGGGTTAAAGATTAGTGAGTCAAACTGAAGTTAACCCGGGATCAAACCGATAAGAAATTGAAAATTTTAAAATTATTAATATAAAATTCTGAATAAAAAAAAAATTGATTTAAAAAAACATAAATAATACCATACAGGATCGATTTGCTAGCCAATTGGTCAGTTTCTTATCTAGATCGCCTGATCCGGTCTGGTTTTGATCTCCCTGGAAATTTTGTGAAAGGGGCGTTCTATTTAAATAGAGGGGAGTGGGAACAGCAGAGAATCCACCGACAAAGGTTAATGGGTGCGAAAATAAGGAAGAAAGCACATCCCTCCATTTTCCTGTTAGTTAAACTGATTCTTTCGATCTCGTCATTCTTTTTTTTTTTTTTTTTGTCAGAGATCTCGTCATTCATAATATCAGCTTTCTTCTGTGCGCGCGTGTAGTTGATTGTTTTGACCTTGCTTATTCTGCAGTCAATAAATTAAATAACTATTGTCATCCTCCTGTTTTCCTATCAAAATAGCAATTTTACTCTGATTTCTTTTCTTTTTTGTCCTTTTGGAGGTAGAGCACGAAGGCCAAAGATTAATATCATAATATTTAAAGATCAGTTCAACTTAAAAAAGGGATTGGTTCTACCCAAGGTATTAAAATCCGGATCGGGTACTGAACCGGTTGGGGTACTGGGTTAAGGGTCAGTAGGTCAGACCGGGGCCAAACCGGTGAGAAATTGAAAATTTTAGGCTTATTGGTATGAAATTTTAAAGAAAATAGTTATAAAAATTTTTTTTTTTTAAAATGGAAACCGGACCGGCCAACCGGCCGGTCCGGTCCGGTTTCCAGAACACTGGTTCTACCAACAAGCTGTTTGGTTAAAGTGGTAAACGGTCTCGTTCGGTAAAGAAAAGAATATAAATTTAAATATCGAGAAATGTACTTATTAAAAAAAAGATAACAATCTTTTACACTATAAACCTAGAGAAAGTACCTCTGATGTTATCAAAAAATAAAAAATAAGGGACTGGCTTAAAAAAATTAAGAAGGGCATTTTTTCTCACATGAGTCAAAATGATACTGCATATACTTGATGTCAAATATATATGTTTGACGAAATTAATTAATATATTCTCTATCTTAAATATAAGATCCATTTGACTTTTTTAAAGAAATTAAAAAGGTTCATTAAATGACTTCAAAGTATTCATATTTATTGTTTTTCCTTCCAACTAATTTGTCTGCCTGTAAACTGATATGTTATTTAATCATATATAATATATAATATGATTAAATAACTTATTTTATTTATTTAATTTCTCCAAAAAAATGCTAGCTATATTTTATATTTAGGACCGAAAATACTATAGATTTATCCTGTCAGATGACCCTTGGTTAATGTTAATTAATATAGAGAAGAATTCTGAATATATAAATATGGCGCTCACATGAGAAAGAAATCTAGAGTGTGTGGAGAGGCAGAAGTCGACCCATATGGATGCCTGGACACCGAGTGGATAATGATTGGTTAGTGTCGGTGTTCTGACATCTGCATCTCAGAAAAAAAAAATGAAGGGATAAAACCAAATTGAATTTCGCCGGGCATAATTAAATCGATGATTGCCCAGAACATGGACCCGAATATTATAACTCATACACAAAGATAACAAAATGAAACTCATACTTTAAATGGCAAAATCCAACTACTCTGCACTCTCTTTCTTACGCAGCCGGCAGCTGAAGCCTAAATTTTGCTATTTTTCAAAAAATAAGTTGCATCAATTACCATCTGTATATGTAGCAAGTATTTAAAAATAAATAACAAAAATACACTGCTAATTAATAAAAGGACAATATTACGAGATGTTTTCACAGAATAGAGAAGAAGCATGGCTTAGTGAGGGATGAAGGAAGTGTGCTGATGTCTGTTAAGTTGTTGAATTTGAGGTTAATGAAAGAGGAACAAGAGGCAGAGGGAAGTAATTAAATCACTCATATTCGAAGGTCTAATTGAATATGGGAACCACGTTTACAACGTTGTCAATTGTTCGCCAAACTAAAGTTTTGCAAGTGATTAACAAGCAGCATCGCAAATATATATACTAAACTGGCATTTTGTCACACGCTTAGCTTGGATCAACTTATCACATGCCTCCCTCAATGTTTAACGATTCTCCAGCCATTCTTGTACCTACGATTTGGGGCACTTGCACTTGTTGTTCCACATCCTGAAGTTGAAGTTTGAGACCAATTACTATTTGTTACACCAAATGATTCGAAAAATTAATATAACTGGATTGCGAACTGCCTGACTCACACTTTGCCTCATGAACATCAAGAAAAGGCCCAACAATATGTTTCATTTGGATCCGAATCTCATATTAAATTTCACCACTCAAGACTCATGATCATGTATGATTCCTCCCTGTATATGAAATACACTTGTAATCAGATGTATAATTGAGTATAAGCCATGAAATAATACATGGTTTATTTCAAATTCTGTGTGAGCTATAAGACCCATGTTCTAAAGATCAGAGAATATACCTGAATCTGGTCACCATGGCTCTCGCAATTTGCCAATCATGAAACTGACTGAGCTAGAAAATCGATTTTAAAAATAGATTTTGTACTTATTTAGAATAGCAATTGGAGTCTTCAAAAGTATTTTTTAATTGTGATTTATAGTATATAAGATAAGTATGTGAGAGGAAGAAACATTCGTTGTCCCCATATATAATGAGATAATTATTTCAAGAGATAAGAATGTAACATGTCTGTGCTGTGGGTCATGAATAATGGAAGCAATACTGGTCGGGAAATTTGGCGTAAAAATATACATTTGACCAAATTCATTAGATTTATAATTGAACGGATGCTGTGAGGAGATTGAATGCATGCACTGTTGAAGCGCTGCTGAGATGTAGCATAAATAATAAGGAGATTGGATTCTAACTGCGACAAAGGTTTTTTGATATCATAAACCAATAAGTCAAATTAAATGACAACCAATGAATCGTCCAAAAGAGAATAGGAAAAATCCCTAACTTAAGGTCTATTTGGTGTGAGGGATTTTAAGGGGAAGGGAGGAGAAAAAAAATTTTTATGAGTTGAATTTTAATTTTAAAAGATTGAAGAAGTAGGGTAATAAAACTTTAATAAAGAGAATATATAAGATAAAAGAATAAAAAAAATTAATTAAAAATTTTTAACCTCACGTCTCTAATTTTTTTAAATCCAACTCAAAAACATTTTCCTTCCGCCCACTTTCCCTCTTCTCCCCTCACACCAAACAAGCCCTAAAAGTCAATTCTCCATTCAATTAATTAAATCTTTTGATAATGAATAATACTATAGGGTAAAGGAGAAAAGCTTAGACCTAAAAGTCTACCATAGCAAAAAAGATTATATCCTATTTTTCAAAAGTTAACCATGATAGATAAAAAGTTCAACTAACTATTTGAAAATACTATTATAATAATAAAAAATTTAATTATTGCAAAGATCTATCCGAGATGAAAAAGAATAAATTAATCAGTTAAAATTTATTATAAATAGTAAAACTCTTCTCATCGCTTCGCAAACTAAATAATAATTAATCAACACACTTGCACCTTAGATATCTCGAAGTCCATAATATAATCAATCGACTACAAGCATAATATTAATTTCAATTATCAAAATACTTAAACAATAATTTTCTCAAATATACACTTAAGTTACCTGTCCATGATAGAAAATAGTATAATCCAAACCATAATATCATATTAGTGTATATAGCATAAGCCCTGTAGTGCCAATACATAACAATTCATCACATAAATAAAAATGAGTAGACTTTACAAAGATTATCACAATAATCAAGCCTCCAAAGCCTTCCTCAATTGACTAGCAGAAGAACTATTACTTAAAAAATATTAAATCAAAGAGGTAGACAAAAACCTCAATAACCGACTATCCAACTCATTACTTAAGCTAATATGTGCTCGTGAGGTGCTAAGTGGAACAATTTATAAAACATCCAACTCATTATTTAAGCTAATATGTGCTCGTGAGGTGCTAAGTGGAACAATTTATAAAACATAGTATTAGTGATATAATTCATAAAACTCTATATCACAAGTTTTATATCACAAGTTCCATGTCATAAATCCTGCATCACAATCTGTGTCGCGAAATTCGTATCACTATTTCCATATCACATTTTTAATATTACAAATTCTATATCACAATATCCATATCACAAGTTTCGTATCTCAATTTCATATCACAAATTTCATATCAGGACTTCCTTATCATAAATTTTGTATCACAATTTCTAAGTTGCTTTCCATTAATCTAACCGAACCGTCTTATTTTCGCCAATTAGTCCCATGGGCTAAGTTACTATCCATGTTACTAGCCACTTAAAAGCTTACTGGTCATGTGATGGGGATCAACCAAAATCCACGGGCCCTTTCCCCTCATTGAACTAGTGGAGTGTCGCAGCCCCTCGTTGAACTAATGGGGCAATGCCTCATTGAACCGGTGGGACAATAAAAAACCAACTATTATGCACAACGGAGGCCAGACCACGTGGTAGAAGAAACTACTCCATTTCATCCAAATCTAATTATCACAATAATTATCAACAAATAGCTCAACAGGAATTTCTCAATATTTTCGCATTTATATAATATTATTCAAATCATTTTCATATACATGTTTTGATAGCTCAATTTCCAATTCATATACATATAATATATATATATATATATATATATCCCAATTCAAATTATAAAGTTCTACGAGGCAATTTCTAGCAAAATACTTATCAATATTATGATAACTTTCTCCATCTCAATAAACGTTTCAAAATACCCATTGAAATATCTTATAAATATCAATATACTATTTTCATTCTCTTAAGCAATTTCACAAATACTCACAAACAACATGTCAATAAATATAACAAGTGAAAAGTGGTTAATTTTCGCCAAAGTTAAGTTTACCACAAGAATCTAAACTTCAAGCTCAACCACAAGTCAAAAATGAATCTATAACAATAAATTATAACCACAATTTAGTATTCGAACTAGTTGAGTGATTTACAAAACATTTAAAGACTTAAAATCCTGTTATAAGTCCTAACTCTCACCTTTGATCATTCCTGACCAACCCAACATCAAAATTAGTGTCACAATAACTTAAACCATTCAACCAACCCAACCATTAACTTCCATTTACTCCAATAAATCAAAATCCCCAATTTGCAACTTAGGGTCCTAAACTCAAAACACCCATCTGAGAAAATCGAGTTTAATCAACAATTTAAACCAATTAAACATCAAACATAACTCATATTAACGTAACTCAATTATCAATCCTCATTTTTAATCATTATATCATCAATGTCACCCCAAAACCTAACTCAAAAATAAATCCTCTAAATCAAATCTTCATATAACCTCCAAAATGTTCACTTTAACATAAAGCCCTAAAATTCTCAATTTACTTCCATAACTCAATTTTCCTATCCCAATTATATTTTCATCATCCAATAACTCTATTTCTCTCATTAAAATTATTGAAAATAATAATTTTATCCAATCATCATAAAGCCCCTAAAAATCTAAAATTTTGTTTACTTTAATCCCTAGGGAAAAATGTCGATAAGTCAACTATTAATTATCAAATCATCATCACAATCCCTTTTCTTTTTCCCATTAATTCTTTCTCACTCCTTAAAGTTATCAATTAATCATATCCTCTTCAATTTATTCAAAAACGCCTAATTTTCAATAATTAAAGTTTCACCCAAAATTCTAAATACTCACATTTTCTTATAAATCTCAAATCCAATACATTTAATCCTCAATATAAACTCCAACAAGCTAGAATAATTATAGAAATTTGAATTTAAAGGACCTATATATTGTTGTAAATCTTAATTTTTCAACCAAACTCTAACTTTAAAGTTCCTCAAATCAGCTATTTAGTTAAATCTAAACAATACCCATTCTCATTCGAACACCATTAGCTTCATAACTATCATAACAATATACTAGAAGGCTCAAAGATTCAAAATATCTTAAGCCTTAATTTGTCCTCCATCAGAAACTGAAAAATAAAACAGAAAACAAAAATAATAGAGCACATATGACTTACCAAGCTTTCTAAAAGAGAATCCAACCAAAATCTCCCTCTTCCCCTCAATCTCAAGCTCTCACTCGGTCGACCTCTCTCTCGCCACTCCACAGCGTCAAACAGCAAGGAGGTGAAATAAAAAATTGCCCCTCTTTCATGGGTTAAGGAGCTTAATAATTGAGATGTTACAGAACACGCAACAGCTCACCCAGGGGATATATGCCTTATTGTGTCCTAACTTTGTGCACCCATGATGTTGCATCTTGTCGCTGTTTACCCTCTCTTACCTTATTATTATGGGTTAAGGAGCAATTGTATTTTAAAAGTTTTCACTAAGAGACAATTTTATCTTAGAAGTGTAAAATATGGATCACTTTTACATTAGCCGTTATATCAGTTAATTTTAACCATTAGTTGACCAAACATGCTGAACTAACAGATCATATGTCATCCATGTCATTTTTGTTAAGGTGTAAATTTACCCCAAAAATTTTAAATCTAAATTTGAAAAAAGATGAAGTAGATAATACATAGACTTGATCTGGCACAAATTTATATCTTAACAAAAATGCCGTGGATAATATATAAACTGTCAGCTCTACATATTTGATTAATTAACGGTCAAAATTAACTGGAATAACCATCAAGGCAAGATTACTCTCTTTTTAACACTTTAAGGGAAAAGTTACTCCCGAAAAAACTTTCAAGACAAAATTACTTTCTAATAAAAACTTTCAAAATAAAATTATCCCTTACCCCTGTTATCATCATGGTTGTTAATTGACTTTTCATGTCGTCAATATAGCATTCTGATCGGTCTATTTCCCCTGACCCCATGGCGAGTCCAATACTTCCTCTTGGCCCATCCTTGTATTATTTGGGTAACATCCTTGCTGGGTGGTTTTAGGTTCAAAACAAATTAAATACCGCACCTGTCCTTGTTTAATAGCTTCTAGGAACACTAAGGATGTGTTTGGTTCAGTTTATTGGGTAAAAATAAACACGTTTTTTTGACAATAAGTCCAAATAAAAACGTGTTATATTTTTACAGTGTTTGGTTCAGCTTATTTTAATTGCATTACGGGTAGAATAAGTTACTTATTAAATAAGTTCCACACTACAGCTTTTTTATTAAATCACTTATTACGTAAGTCGAGATAAAACTCCCCTCACATACTTACCTCGTATACAGTAAATCACGATTTATAAGCACTTATTGTCCAAACACACACACTAACTTAGCCCAAGTCTTTCATGTGCACCCGGGACTGCAATAACCAACCAGTATTCCAAGTTTTACACCGCTCTTTATACTCTTCTTTAGAAATATGCACAACCATCAACACGGATTGACGGAAATATTTACCAATATACTACACCTAAAGTACATTACGTCAAGAACGAGTTTACATTTGTACAGAAATTCATCACACCAAGAACGATTTTCACTATCTGATGTGATGTGATGATTATTTTTTAATTAAAAAGCAAACTCGTTCTTTGCAAGAATGATTCACTTTTTCTGATTGGATTGAGAGAGAGAGAGAGAGGGAGCTATAAGGGGGAGTGTCACTGTCGGAGGAAAAGGGAGGGATGGAGATAAAAGAAAGGGAGGGAGATAGAGAGAAATACATGGCTTCTAAAATTTATTTTTCTCTCAATTCCACTATCACCAATTTCTCCACATCCCTCTTAGACTCTCACTCATTATTGTTAAACTCACAAGTTGACTTTTCGAATTTACCGTTTTTATATTTTTAATTTATAAAATTATGTAAGTTTGTGCTTAAACTCATGCTAGCCATAAACTTAGTTAAACTCAGGAGTTTATACACTAAATTTACTCTTTTTACGTTTTTATCTCATAAAAGTGTGTCAGATTGTTCTTAAAATCATGTTAATTTGCTCATTTTGATCATATTTAATGGCTTTATATACGAACTTCATATAAATTTCTTTTTGGATATGATAAATTTTCAATGTTGGTGGATTTAATTTTAATTATTCATATTTAAAATATAATTAAATTTAATTATTGTCATTTTATATTTTTCTTATTTTATTATATACTTTTAACGTCTATTTATTAATGAATATAAACTTTAACAAGCTTACTATTCGAGTTCACGATCTGAGTTTATATTTTTTGAATTCAAATTTAAAGAAAAAAGAAATTGAGGGAGAGATGTGGGTTGAAGTGGGGTGAAATGAAAGCAAGGGTGTCAAACTTGGCATAATAAACTTTAGGTGTAGTATATTGATAAATATTTTCCACCTTGTAGCATTTTGGTTTTTTTTACTATATATAGGGTACCGATAAAAAAGCCCACCATCAATTAATGTGTGGGTTTATTTTAGTTTTAGTTTGTGAAAAGATGAAAAATAGCGTTAGAAAGTATGACTTCAAATAATCAAAAATATTAATTTTATGGTTATTGAAAAAAAGAACCTCCTCATCTTCCCTCCCCTTGTGAACTAAACAAGATATCAAATCTCTCATCTTTTTTTTAAATCAAATAAAATTATAACTTCTCTTAAATTAATTTTAATAAACCTCACCTTAGTTGAACCAAACACACTCTTAAATCCCGTCACTACTCCACTGCTTTTTTTTTTTTTTTGTAAATGTCGCTATGTTCATGTTACTCACTTAGTGCCTATTTGGGATAGTTTATTTTTTTACTTATAAGTGCTTATAATCTGTGGTTTACGGTATACGAGGTAGGTATGTGGGAAGAATTTTATCTCAACTTACATAATAAGTACTTATTTCCAAAAAATAAGCTATTCTAAATATAGTTGTAGTCAATTGTTATTAGAGCGTTTTAGTAGTTAACTTTTTTTTTAGACCTCACATTAAGTCTCAAAAATAAATTGAAGGGATGACAAGTAAGGAGTTGGGGAGAGGATTCACGTTGACCCATTTGCCGTCGTGCTTCGCCTGAAGGCCTTCGATGCCGTTTTGGGCTATCAAAGTGAAGAAGCCATTGTCAGTATGAGCAGGCAGGCCCAGAGCAAGATCTGGGTGAGGACACGGAGGGTACAAATTCACTTGAAATTTTTGAAACCCAAAATGTTCGAAACCTAAGTAGTCCAATATGGCATTGGGTTCTAACCCTAAACTCTCCGATATTCCTTGAAGCAATACCTTCACAATACCTCTGATTTGCCTATTGTACTCTAATCCGAGTAGAGGTGGTAATGTGGGATGGCCCGCGGGTTGCGGGCCAGCCCGTGAGGGCCGGCGGGGTGGGCTGGCGCCGCCCGCCTCCTTCACGGGCTGGCTAGCCCGTTTAGGCGGAATTTTTTTTTAAAAAATTTTATAATTTCACTCTTTTTAAATAATTTTTACTCTCTTTCTCTTTCACCCACTTATATATATTACACTTCTTTTTTTTTATACATTTATGTTATGAAGTCAATTTTATTCTTACTTTTCTTTTTTTCTTATCTATTCACATCACAAAACTATATAAACACATTTCTTTTAAATTTAATAATAGTAGAATAAATAAATATAATATGAAAATAAGTGTTAAATAGAAAGTATGGAGAGATAATTAAACACATCATCAAAGGATAGGAGATTCAGATAAAGATAAGGGAGACTAAGACACTTGAGAAAAAACCCAAAAAAAAAAAATTAATGCGGGCCAGCCTTTAGCCCGAATTTAAACGGGCCGCCATTTCGACGGCCCGAACCTGTTTAGTTGGCCCGCCAGTCCGTCTTGAATTACCACCTCTAAATCCGAGTTACCTGCAAGACAACAGGACGACGACAAGGTCAAGGTGGGACAAAAACAAGAGCACTAGGGTAGGGTGTATGTGTCACGAGGTTCAATTCGAACATTTTACATACATACATATATATATATATATACACACACACATACCTTGAACCCGCGGGTTTATGAGGGAAGTTAAACTCTGGAAAAGTTGTAACCTTGAGATAATCTCTCCAGTATTCAACCGTACCAGATTGAGAGTAGGTGCTGGTGCCATATCTGATGGGTTCAAACAGACCTTGGTCCATAAACTCTTTCTTTTCCTCAAGAGGCAGGTTGTGAAACTCCAGAGACTTGTTTATCACGTCTTGCATAAGCCTCTCTGAAATCCCATGATTTGTGATCTCAAAGTAGCGCACACACATGCATTAGGTCTAGGAAGGATATAATCGATCAGAAGCTAGCATGCACGTGTGTGTGTTTTGGAAAGGGAGATAGATGTGAGTTCGTACCACGAATAAGTTCCATTCGGTGGAGGATTTGGCAAGATGTTGAAGGGCGTGGGCATGCACTTGGGGGTCACGCCAGGTGAGGTGGGACAAGTCAATGACGGGGATAGAAGCCGCGAGGCTTTCGTCGGCAACTTCATCGCAGCGACCGACGAGGGAGTGGTAGGCGGAAGGAATGGAGGCAAGGCCGTTGGATTCAGCCAAGTCTTTGACGCTGGTGATGTTGGAAGGAAGAAGCTGAGTAGAAGCAGCTGTTGTTGGTGGTGCCATGGAATTAAAGAAACGAGGATATTAAATGAGTAAGTGGGAGAGATAATGAATGGAAATCAAATCGGGGCTATAAATAGAAGTAGCATGCAATTGGTAGACGCCTATATAGGAAGGTTAATTTTTAAAAGATTGATGATAAATACTGAATAATTAAATAATTAATAAATTTGTTATTGACAATAAGTATAATTTTAAGAATTTTTTTCTAAATATGCGTTTTATAAGAATCAATGTTGAGATGTAGCTTCATTTTTATTATGTTTTTTATGTCCGTAAATGACTTTGTAAAGACTGGTGTTATTTGAATGAAGGTACTTTTCTTTGTTGGCAAGAAAAGCAATGTTATTGAAAAAGTTAATTAAAATGAGTTGGAAATAATAAATTATAAATATATTAAAAATGTAACTTCTATCAAAAATACCCTCATTTACATAGAAGTAAAAGAACGTGTGAGAATTAAATATAACAGAATGAATAATATAAGTAATTACATAAGGTAAAATAAGAAGTTAACACAAAAATTTGAGACAATATCTAAATGTCTCGAATAAAAGAGATATGCCATATCCATAAATTGCCTCTCATAAAAACTAGAAAGGAATGGAGGGTGTAACAGTTAAGTTGAGTATGGCAAACATTCTTTAGAATTTATCTTAAAATCAAACCCATAACTAATGATAGAACTAAAGCACACTTTCTGTTTCGTATTCACACGTTCCCATATCTGTATGAATTATGATGGGGTTTGAACTCGTACTCTAAATGTCATAGCGTGATGGGCTCGTGGCTCGTTAATGCTGTGATTGCCCTACCGACTGACTCATGTGTTGGGGGGGGGGGGTGTTAGAGCAGTTCGGGTCACTATTGTGGGGCCCATTTTAAAAAAAATTGATAGGTCGTGTCGGTCATCCTTATCAGCATGGAATCATCGAAAAAAGGACTAATATCTCTCTTTAGCTCCTCTCCGCTCAATATTTCTTTGTAATTAGATTGGCTTCTACAATAAATTTTAATCATTAAAGCTCATCCATTGAAAAAATTAGGGAAATCACTTTTAAGTCCCAAACAAGATATTATCAGAAAGGTACTCAATTACAACCCTAAAAACGTGTATTCACAACCTGTTGAGTGTATTTTATAATCTCTAAAAATCTTTCTGATAATATCTTACTTACTTATGACCTATGAGTGATTTTCCCAAAAAATTAAGGTGGAGAGAGGTCCGAAGACACCGAATCATCACATCAAAAATGGCATGGGGACGGGCGTGTACGTGAACCAATAAGAGAAGAGCACGCCCGAGGGAAGGTAGGGAAGAGTATACTCAAGTCCTAATTATAAGATAAAGTTGATTTTTTTTAGAAATTAATTAAATTATTTTAGAATATTTATATTTATATTGTTTTTCAAACTGATTAGTTTAATTAATAAATTAATATATAATCTAAGGATACATAACATATGATATAATTAAGTAACTTATCTAGTTTTCTTAATTTTTCAAAAAAAAAATAATTTTATCTTATAATTAGGATTGAAGGTAATAATATATATAATATTAGGCACATCACGAATGTCCAGGGGACCAGGGCAGAACAGGCGGCAGTATTATAATTATTACTTGGTAATTTTATTGAAAATTTAGCATGTTATAATTCTCCCCACTTATGAAACTTTATCCTCAAAATTCTATCCCCAATCCATGTGTACTCAAAGACATGAAGCAAAAGGACTTGTTTTCCTCTCCGTTGTTAGGTCCATCCGCGGGATGTGTTTTTGTTAAAACTATACTGTTTTAATGTAATTTTGAAAAAACATTGGGTTGAATTTCATTTTTTTAAAACAAATGGTATCTAATATTTTTGAAATACTTTTTTAAACGTATCTAATATTTTAAAATATTTTTTAAGTGGCATGTAGTATCTTAAAATAATTTTGAATGTTTTTAACCTTTTAAAACATTTCCATGTTGCTTGAAACAATCACAAACATCAAGAAATTATATGAGGTGCCGATTTGGATCTTCGGTGTTGTTTCCTACATACTGACCCTGTAGTTCAAGATCTTAAGCATTGCTTGCTTGATTTCAAAATTGTTGGCTTGAAACGCGGGTACTTTGATTCCGGACTGATAACCTCGAGACTGCCTTCCTAGAAAATCATTGACACCCAATGTATCATTCTTATTCTCAACCATCTCTTTGCTTATAGTTTCTTCTTCCTCGTGATTTGAATGCTGAGGTGGTGTTGTCTCTAAAAGTTCGCTAACCTTCCTTGTCTTCTTAGATGTTTTCTTTGTTGTCCCTAACATATAATGTAAAGCACTGCAAAGACAAAGAGATAAATATCGAATATCAAATTGGAAAAAATAAAAAGAAAGAAAGAAAGAAAGAAAGAAAAATTGCTTAAACTTAAAATACTAAAGGTCCTATAATACTAAAAATTAGTTGCCTTGATTTGGTGACAAATTTAAAGGTCGTGTACTGTGCGATTTGGGGTCTGCTGTGAATCTTATGCCCCTATCCATTTTTAAGAAGCTTCAGCTAGGGGTGACCAATCCTACAACTGTTACACTCAAGCTAACTGATCAAAGTTTTTCCTATCCATATGATATCATTAATTATGTGTTGGTGAAAGTTGGCTCTTTTATATATCCTACTGATTTCATTGTTCTTGACATGGAAGAAGATCAAGATATTCCACTAATTGTTGGGAGACCATTTCTGGCTACTGCAAGAGCATTAGTGGATGTCGAACAATGAGAGATAATTCTACGACTTTGTGATGAACAAGTCAAGTTTAAGCAAGACAAAGCAACATAGTATCAAAATGAGTTTAAACAATGTGCAAGGGTTGTTGTGATTGATGACCTCAATCCAACTGAATTGGATTCATTTACCACTAAAGAGGCCATTGACCTTTTAAAATATTTTTTCAGTTGTACCTAATGTGTCAGCATACTAATTGCAATTTTACCATTAATGTATTTTTTTAGCTTCAAAAATTACTTTAAAATATGCGACAATTATTATGTTGTTTATCCTTCTTTGCTAGTAGCATATATTTCCCATAGTGTAGCATTTTGTTATATATATTTTACTGTTTGTAGTATATTAGTAAAAAAAAAAAAAAGCCAGCAAAGAGCAATCTTTCTATAAAATTTATGCATATTTTCGTTTATCTTGCAGAAAAGAAATAACGAAAGAGAGAGAAGGTAAAATAAAGGAAGAAAATAAGAAATAAATTAAAGAAAAAAATGAAACAGGAATAGAGTATGCGTGTGGGCCCTATGTTGGAAGATTGGGTGAAGAAAATTAAAGCAGAGGAGGGGGTGAGGCGGAAGAGTTGGGACAAAATATAATTTAAAAAACAAACAATAAAAGTCTTGAAATGACTGACAACAACGTGTTGTTAAGAGAGAGAAATGGAAGCTGACAAACTCGTTCTTCAACTGAACAAGTTCTTTGTATATTTGAAGTTGTTTACTGTATGTACGAGTTTAAGTGTAGTATTCTGGTAATTAGTTTTTACTATGCAGCATTTAGGTTTTTTTTCACTATTTATAGGGTCCCAGTAAAAAAGCCCTCCTTATAATGCGGCCCCGTGCTTCCCTTGTCCTCTCGATATTCCCCACGCGCCAAATATTACACTTCTTCTTATATTTTTTATTAATAATTTTTTTCTATTGAGGTTAGTCTTTTTTATAAGTAGTTTTCTCCTTATGTCTTAAAATTTAAGCTACTTTTTTTGTTAAGACACAGCCCAAAGCACTGATTGGGCCTGACTTCAGCAAGCCCAATAGCCTCACAATAAGTCTATTGTCTCAATCTTGAAGCTGTTATACATCTGAGCAATTATTTCTCCTAGCTGTTACTATGATCCAATTATTGAGGATCTCGTATGCGCATCTTTAGCATTTGTAAAATAGGGTTCACCCCTTTATAAATACATCAATAAAATACAGAAGGCAACACGCCATTACAATATTCTTTCTCTATAATATTTAACTTGGTATCCGAGCCATTCTCAGGCAAATCGCCATGACAACCTCAAATGATGACCAAAGCTCCGCTACAAGCCATCACACAGCAGCATCACTACTAAACAAAGTCTCAGAGAAAAATAACTTTCCCTCTTTAGTTTGTTCTGTCAAGCTGGACAGAACCAACTACTCAGTTTGGCATACCCATATCCTACCCATTATCAAGGGGTACAAACTTGATGGTTTTTTAAATAGCTCCAAGCCTTGTCCTTTTTAGTTTATCACAGAAAGCGATCACCCCAAAATCAACCCAAAATTTGAAGACTGGACAGCTGCTGATCAACTCCTCTTTGGATGGCTTCTTAACACAATGACCTTAGAAGTCTCCTCTGAAATGACATCAGTATCCACCGCAGTTGGATTATGGGAGGACGCTAAAAACCTAGCAGGTGCACAAAACAGGTCACGCTTACTAATGCTGCGATCAGAACTCCAACGCACCAGGAAGGGTGCGTTGAAGATGAGTGAATACTTAGCAAAAATAAAAAATGTAGCAGAACAACTTACTCTCATATGAAGCATGATTCCTCTCCCAGGTCTTATAATCCAAGCACTTGCCGGTCTTGATGGAGAGTACAATCCAGTGGTCCTTCAACTCTCACACCAGGCCGACTCTCTCACCTGGATTGACCTCCAAACTGCCCATTTACCTTTGAAGCAAGGCTGGAACAACTGAGCCAATTTAACCAACTATCCACTACCAACAATCTTGTTAACGTGGCAAGGTCAGAAAGCAACTCAAATTCAAGAGCCACTTGGAGAGGTGGACGAAATAGAGGCAGGAGTGGTTGAGGAAACTGGTCTCGTGGAGGCTGAACCTACAACAATGCTAGCGAAGATGAAAAGCGTCCAAAATACCAACTATGTAAAAGGTATGGACACACGGCACAAACCTGTTTTTATCGATATGACCGGACCTTTGTGCCTCCATCCAGGAAGCAGTATTCAGGTGGTAAGAAAAATCCAGATCCCAACAATTCTGAATTGGACAGCGCCTACTGGGCTACACCTGAAACAATCTCTGATGATGCGTGGTACTTAGACAGCGGAGCAACCAGCCATGTCACAAACGATGCAAGCAAACTTGACAATCCAATAGACACAAACGGTAAGGTTAACATTACTGTTGGTGATGGACATAAGATAAATGTTTTAAAAACAAGTTCTTCAACACTTACAAATATACCGAATAAACAAATTCAACTTAAGGAATTTTTATTTACTACTAAAATCAAGAAAAATCTGTTAAGCGTTTATAAGGTCACCCGTGATAACAAGGCGGACGTGATTTTTAATACTGATGGTGTTTCTGTTAAGTCTCAGGAAATAAGGGAGACGTTACTCACAGGAAATCCAAGTAGTGGTGACATGTTCCAGGTTTGTGAACAATCTTCAAGTGATGATACCATTCTTGTTTGTGTTGCTGATAAAGCTGAAAGACAAGAAAATAAGAGTGTTTTTAGTAAAATTTCATGGCATTGCAGGCTCGGTCACCCAAATGATCGAGTACTCAATCAAATAATATCTAGTTGTAATCTGAAAATTTCCAATGACAATAATAAAGCTTTGTTATGTGAGTCATGCAGATTTGGCAAATCTCACTCTTTACCTTTTAAAATTTCAAACTCACATGCTTCTAAACCTCTTGAATTAATACATACTGACTTGTGGAGACCCTCACCACTCTCTTCTTTAAATGGATTTCATTACTATATCTTGTTTTTAGATGATTACAGCCACTACTCTTGGATATACCCCCTGAAAACCAAGGATGAAGCACTACTTACCTTTCTGAATTTCAAAAGACTGGTTGAAAATCAGTTTGACAGCAAGATTAAGATAGTTCAAAGTGACTGGGGAGGCGAATACAGGAGTTTTACTTAGACCCTAAGTGACTCTGGAATACAGTTCAGACATTCATGTCCTCACACCTCAGCACAAAACGGAAGAGCTGAAAGGAAACATAGGCATATCTAGAGACAGGGCTCACAATGCTCGCTCATGCTAAAATGCCACTCTTTTATTGGTGGGAAGCCTTTCACACTACTACAAAGTCGATTAACAGGTTACCTACGAGTATGCTAGGTGGAGTATCTCCCTACTTCAAACTATTGGGAAAATGACCAGATTATAATGCTCTAAGGATCTTTGGGACAGCTTGTTACCCATGCCTTCGATCGTACAATGATAATAAGCCATAGTTCTGGACTACCAAGTGTGTCTTCCTAGGCTACAACAATGCTCACAAGGGTTACAAGTGCCTAAACTCCACAGGTAAAATATATATCTCTAGACATGTGGTTTTTAATGAATCGGATTTTCCATGGTCCACAGGATTCTTAAATAGGAGACACATACATGAAGACAGTGTTCAGCCAGGTGCATTTTTCAGGCCTTTATAGCATGTCTCACCCCACCAAATCTGCACTGAACCCATCCATATTAAACCCACATCTTCATCTGGCCTTAATTCTCCTTTACCTACAGGTGCAGACACCAACCCTGTACAATCCAGCGCCACATCAACAACCATTCCACCACACTTACCAAACACGACCCACCAAAAGGACTTCGATACAAATGACTCTCCTATACCTATCACTCCCTCCCAAACCACTCCAAGGTCCACCCACATAATTACCCAACCACAGATCAGCAACCCACTACACCAAATAATCACCCGCAGCAAATTCGGCATCTACAAACCCAAATTATCTTTAATTGGAACTGTCTACAGTGAACCAATGCCACTTGAAGAACCAAAATCAATGAAGGCAGCACTCCAAAATCCTGCATGGAGAGAAGCTATGTTGAATGAGTACAAAGCACTTTTAAAGAACAAGACATGGCAATTAGTTCCGCACTCTGGGCAACAGAAAATAGTTGATTGCAAATGGGTGTTTAGCTTAAACCTACAACAGATGGTCCTAACTTTAAGCCAAAGGCGAGACTAGTGGCAAAGGGCTTTCAACAAATTGGTGGGGTTGACTTTTATGAGACCTTTAGTCCAGTTCTAAAGGCCGCTACACTATGTTTTGTGCTCACTCTAGCTGTTACGTTTGGGTCGCAACTTAGACAAGTTGACATTAACAACACCTTCCTCAACGGTGATCTTCAGGAACATGTTCTTATGCGACAACCAGAAGGTTTTACTTTTACAAAGTTTCCTAGTCATGTATGTCTATTACAAAAGGCACTCTATGGGCTACGACAGGCTCCCTGGGCATGGTTTGATAAACTGAAAGCAACCCTCCTAAGCTGGGGCTTTATTAACTCAAAATGTGACACAACACTTTTCTTCCTAAAGAGCAATGTGGTTGTATGGATTAATGGTAGAGAAGTAACTTTTTTTATCATCTGATTTTTAAAAAAGTAAGGTAGGATTAAAAGTAAAAATGTACATGTGATTTATGTTTGAATTAGCAGTAACAGAAGTGACTTTTTTTGTAACCTTGAATCTATTTAGATTAGAGTTTGAAAAGCCCGTTTAGATGCAAAATGACTAAAAAAGGTATAGATGCTACTACCTTCGATCCTAATTATAAGACAAATTTGTATTGTATGAAAAATCGGAACGGACCGGACCAACCAGTTCGACCGGTTGAACTGGGAACCGGCCAGTGGTCCGGTCTGGTTTGATGGTTGAACCGGAGAACCGGTCGAACTGGTTTGAAACCAGTCAAAACCGGTGGTTCAACCGGTCAAACCGGTTTCATTTTTTTTATTTATTTTTTATAATTTGTTTTGCTTTTTTTAGGGAAAAATTGGAAGTTGAAGACCAAAATGAAGAGAAAAATAGGTAAAGAAAGAACAAATCTAAAAAAATGAAGAAGATAATGAAAAAAATTAATTAAAAAGATATAATAATTATAGAAAGGGAGATATCATTGCATAAGTATATGCATTATAACTCATACTAATAGATTTTAAGTATTTTTTTCTAAAAATCTTCATTTTTATCTATAGAAGTTTAAAAATATATTAATATATATTGCTACTAATAAATTATAATATTTTAATATGACCGGTTCAACTACCGATTAGACCCCGGTTGACCCATTAACCCTTGAACCTGTGCTGTGACCGGTTCATTGCCCTGTCCGATTTTTTGTTCCTTGCAAATTTGACTTTTTTTTAGAGAAGTTAGGGAAATTAATTAAATTACTCTAGAGTACTTATATTTATATTTTTTTTTCAAACTAATTAGTTTGACTAATAAATTAATATATTCCTATCTTATTGACAAATTAGAATAGATTATAATCCCACATTACTTAATCTTATAGTCCAATTAAAATCCATCTTCTAAGGCTAATCTAAATTTCCCAAATTCATACTTAATAGTGATCAAACACTGAGTAGACAAATTAATATTAGATTAAGTAAATAAAAAAAACTCTAAACAAAATTAATTAGTTCATACATACTCTAATCCTTAAATTAGTTCATAGACAATAGGAAATAGAAAAGGGAAATAATGAATTGCAAACAGAGTGTGCCAGTGGTAGGAATTGTGGTGGGTGACTGTAGATAAGAAGAATAAGAATGAGTGATTGAAGTCAAGCTCCCTCTCCTTTCCCTATCATTTCCATCAGCTCTAGCAGAAGAACAGTAACTCCAAACTCCAAACTCGTTCCAACCACTGACATTACCGTCGAACTCTGTCTCCTCTGGCTCTCTCTGCCTTCGCAACTCTGCCACCAAGCTTTCCTCCTCAGCTGGGTCAAGCTCGTAGAATGCGATGGTCACTCACGCGCGCACGCGCACACACACACACATTATTTGTATTGATGGAAGAGAGAGGTCCAAAATGCAGTGGAGGGAAAAGCAACGCAGAGGAGCTTTACAAAAAAGCCACGGCAATGATATAAGCACAGGGGATGTTAAAGCTTTGCCAAATGGAGCAAAAATGTCCAGTAAGCTTTTTTTATGCAAAACGTACAATGAGCTATGACAACCTCTTTTCCAAACAGAACCTTAGATTACAAGTCCAAACCCCATCATAATTCATACAGCTATGGGATAGTATGAATAGGAAACAGAAAATATGCATTTTAGTTCTATCATTAGCTATGAGTTTGAATTTAAAAAAAAAAATTCTAAAGAATGTTTGCCATGCTCAACTTAAATGTTACACCCTTCACTCCTTTCTGGTTTTTATACGAGGCAATTTATGGATATGACATGTTCTTTTTATATGAGACATTTAGACATTGTCTCAATTTTTTATTTTAACTTATGTAATTACTTATATTACTTTTGTTGTATTTAATTCTCACACATTCTTTCTCTTCTATGTAAATGAGCGTATTTTTGACAAAGAGGGTACATTTTTAGCATATTTATAATTTATTAATTCCAGCTCATTTTAATTAACTTTTTCAACAACATTGCTTTTCTTGCCAGCAATTAGAAGTACCTTCATTCAAAAATAGCACCAGTCTTTACAAAGTCATTAAATGGATGTCTATAACTTAGCCATTATAAAAAATCGAGTCACTATAACTTGCCTTAATCAACCATTGCAAACTTAATGGAGGTCTCCACTTCCAATCGTTTGAACACCACCCCTTCAATGAAGTTTTGACAGTCCAGTCAGCCACAAAATCCACTCTACTGGAAATCTACATACAAGAGTAATTATTGATAAGTTCCTCTATCTAAAGGATAATTTCAATAACACCGTAGTTATCTTATAAAATGGATTAAAGTGAGTATCAATGATTAATTACAAATCAGCAAATCGTTAGGTACATTAAGTGTGTGTTTGGGATAGCGGTAGGAAAATGACTTATTATAATTTTGACTTATTAAAAATGACTTAATAGAAAAGTCAATTTTTGTAATGTGATTTATGTTTGGATAATAAATGTTTATAAATCGTGATTTATGGTATACAAGGTAAGTATGTGGGAGGGGTTTTATCTCGACTTACGTAATAAGTAACTTAATAGAAAAGCTTCAGCGAGGAGCTTATTTATTAAGTAGCTTATTCTACCCGTGATGTAATTAGAAAACATGATACCAAATACTGAAAAAATGCAACCCATTTTTATTTGGGTTTATTGCCTAGAAACGAGTTTATTTCTGCCCAAAACGTAATACCAAACTCTCCCTAAATAAATTGTCCAACCAAATTATTAAAGTTGCTTTCAATAAAATTACTCAATGATTGCGGGCCTATTTGGATGAATAATGGTAGAAGTAGTTTTCTTTTTTTTCATTTCGACTTTTGTAAACTTAAAATAGGATAAAGATCAAATTATAAATATAATTCATGTTTAATTGACAGTGGCAGTGGCAGAAGCCAAAAACCATTGTAAGAAGCAGGTTCATTGTGACCTTTTCAAAAGTAGCTTTTAGTCTAAAAGCTCATTAAAAAAAAAAGCTAACTCAAACCCCCAAAACACCCAGACTTTGCTTTTCCCCCTTAAGCTGTGCTTTTTCCGTCCCCACTGCCTTCTAAACAGGCTCTCTAGAAGATTTGATTCACGCTGGCAATGGAAGTTGCTTTCAATAAAATTAATCACAAGAAGCTCATCATATTCTAATTCAATGATTGCAAATTTGCACTTACATGTGCCCGGACAGCTCATCCATCATTTCCCAGGGCTAATATTTACATGCAACTTTTTTTTTTATACAATTACATGTAACACTTTTTTTTTCTTTTTATTAAAATTTTAAGAAAGGGATTAGGTTCACCGACAATCTAAGAATAGGGCTCCAAGTTGGGATGACTCTCCCAACAACTCAACTGGACCACAACTAAATGGACTTTCCCTTTATAATACATAAACCTTGTTCTCAGTTAGACCCCATCAAAGCCTTCTCCTGGGCCTAAATGGTTTCACCTAATAACATTTATTGGGCTAATACTTTCGGACAAATTTTCTAGCCAAGATTGCTGATCGTTATATCGGGCTGCCTTGGTAAAAAAAAGGACGCATCAATGTGGTTACAGAAGCTAGGAATAGACTTTTTTTCCTAACAAGAAAGACTTCGGCCCAAAATGGTTTTAAGCTGCCAACCCAAACCAAAAAGCATTTTCCATAAAAAGGGTGGAGGTGCGGGGAATCGAACCCCGTGCCTCTCGCATGCGAAGCGAGCGCTCTACCATATGAGCTACACCCCCCTCACGTGTCCAAAGGGGTGATGCATAAAAGTTATATTCATACATAGAACCAGCTCACTGAGTATAGCCATGGTCAATAATTTAGCGTCTGTTGCATCCTCATCATTTATATTCTTTCTTTTTTTCCAGCATAATTTCTATTTCATTATTTGGGCATGAGTCACCTTTAAATTAAATTAAGGGCCCGTTTGGTTCGATTCCATTATACCCTGCGATGCAGTGCAATGCGATGCAATGGTAATGCAATGTAATATTAATTACAAGGGTAGTGTTTGGTTTGATTTTTAAGCAACATGCAATGAGTTAATATTTTAACAATTATTTAAAATTAATATATTACACAAAGTCCATTTTACCCCTTAATATAATCTTTGTAGAAAAAATAGTTACAAGCCGATGATGGAGGGGATGGAGGAGGAGGAGGTAGTGGTGGTGGCAATGATGGGGGTGGTAGGGGAGGAGGAGGAGGTGGTGGTGGTGGCAATGGGTGGTGGGCCGCCGCCGACGGCGGCTGAAGAGGTGGTAGTGGTGGTAGCAGCGAGGGTGGTGGAGGAGGTGGTGGCGGTGGTGGGGGTGGGCGGTGGGCCGGTGGCGGAGGAGGAGGTGGCAGTAGGCGGCGGTAGGCGACGGGGGTGGAGGAGGTGGTGGTGGTGGTGGCGGCAACGGAGGAGGAGGTGGTGGTGGCGGTGGGCGGCGGGGGTGGAAGAGGTGGTGGTAGGCGGTGGGCCGGTGGCCATAGAGGAGGAGGAGGTGGTGGCGGCGGCGGCGGAGGGGGAGGTGGCCACGGTGGCGGTGGGCCGGTGGCTAGGCCGGGGGTGGCGGCGGGTGGAGGTGACGGCGGTGGAAGAGGTAGTGGTGGCAGCAGAAGGTGGAGGTGACGGCGGTGGAAGAGGAAGAGGTTGTGGCGGTGGCAGTTGTGACGTGATACGGCAAGTGAAATAAAATAAGTGAAATAAAGATAAGGAAAACTAAAGGGTAAATTAGACTTTTTAGACCATGCAATATGATGGTAATGAGGATTCATAGGGGGGGAGGTATGAATGTGGATTACCAATTTTTTGGTAATCATCATTACCATGGTAAACCCTATTACCATGCTAAAGAGCAACCAAACACTCTTCTCTAGGTAATGCAATCATGATTGCCATTGCAGGCATGCAATGCGGTCGAACCAAACGGGCTCTAAATATGTTGACGTTTTCTATTAGTTTCTTAATTATACGTATAACCTATTAATTAAGTGGTTCATAAATTTTAACCTATTGCTTTGGACCATTATGACTTTGATGATAAATGATTCATACGTATTTCATCTCCGATTATGGTGTGATTATCTATAAAAATGAAGCATTGTCTAATAAGTAATTTCCCGCAGTATTAAATAACACACTAACGTTAATAACTAAGCACTCATTTGGGATAGTTTATTTTTTACTTATAAGTGTTTATAAATCGTGATTTACGATATTCGAGATAAATATGTGAGAGGGGTTTTATCTCGACTTACGTAATAAGGACTTATTACCTAAAAATAAGTGATGCCAAACACACACATGCCTGTTGAAAATCTAACTTATTTTTACGCGATCAACGACTAATTAAGCTCTTTTAAAATCAGTAGGAAATTTTTCGGGCAAAAAAAAAAATCAGTAGGAAATTGAAGGTTTTCTATGGTTTAAGAAAGGAATGCCTTTTTTTTTTTACTGATTTCCTGCTGGTTCCCATTTTTGTGTATATGGTCATAAATTGTTTCACTTGATGAACGTTTTTTTCTGGTAAATAAAAAATAAAAATATGTAGGAGTTAATCCTTGTTCTTTTCTTATTTTATATAACCCAAGTGCCTACGTACGTAATTTGTTTTTTGTTTGAATGTGGATGATTAGGCCATCAATAATGTTCAATCTCTGCATACTGCTTACGATTTATGGAATAGTTGAGACAAATAGAATGCCAGATTAACCAATAGTACATGCTAATCCCAGCCCCATCTGGCTTCCAAATTAACCTCACAGCTGCTTGCAAGTGTGGACACTAGTTTCCAAAAAATATGTTGTGACGACTCGTCTTGATGATCTTGGTTCAATACACAACGAACTAAATTGTACGCACGTTCATATGATGCTAATGCATGTAGGGTACGTAGTAGTTAGTTTTGGCTTCGTAGAATTCTCCAAATTAGTCAGCACTAATGTCCTAAAACGCAACCTTCAACTTTCCAGATAATTGAACGTAACCAACTCTGTTGCTAGCTCTCCTCATAGGTTATTGCTTGACTACTCTTCTTTGTTGGCCGACGAAAAAGTGGAAATTGTTGTATGCAAAACTCGTAGAACACTATAATCTGATCATATTAGCTGCCGCATGAAGACCCGAAACACGTACGTAAATAAATGGCTGTGACCTTCACGATACGGCCCCTCATTAAAGATACTGTTACCAAATTTCCTTTTACTCCAACTGCTCCTAATTAAACTAACTTCTGTCGTTTTACATATTCGTCTCATGATATGTCTTTTTGTGTCCGGTGTTTAGAAACACACAATAATATGTGATAATCTAATCTTTGGCAGAAAAATAAATATTCATTGATGACCACTCAGTAGTTACGAGAAGCGCTATGAATTGAATGTAATTGGGGTGAAAATTGAGCGATTTACTTTTTGTCAAAAACTGAGTGAAATTAAATGTACTTTTAATTTTTTTCCCCGAAAATGAACTTTTTTATTCTTGTTGACTTTACATGTTACCATAAACACCAAATCTTGCACGGATAGTTACTGCATATAAATGGTGGACAGATTAAATCCTGCGTCAGAATATTAATCACACTCTGGCTTGTTGCTCCCAGGCAGTTCTCTTTAGTCACAAAGCAAGACACAAATGTGCAATGTTTCAGATTTAATCATAATTTGCCGGTAAACTATTTTACTTACATCGAATATACTTTATTTCACACCCCTTATAATATAAAATGGTAATCCATGTATATATAAAATATAAAATTTCTAACTGCATCATCTATAAGTGCATATGCACCTTTATATATATTCAGTTATCTGGGGAAAGCATTAATGTGCGTTATTTCATAATTATACGGAACTAAGCTATCGATGATGTAAACTATTGAATCCACTGGGCCACGTAAGTAAAAGAGGCGTGTCAATTTTCACAATCCACACACGTGGTTGGGGAGACAGACAAACTCACTAACCATGGATGATGTAGACAAAAAAAATATTATTTTGTAATTAACTACATATATTATTTTATTAAACTAAGAACTCATAATGGAAACCAAAAAAAAAAGGGTCGGTCTCTTTTTATAAGATCTCATTTGACTTATAATAATAAATACTCTTTTACTCATTTTGCATTCATTCTCTCACATCATTTAATTATTTACCATACATTTTTTCTTTATTTTCTCATCATTACACTTTTCCTCCTACTCATTCTTAAATAGAAGCATCTTTAGAGAAAAATTATACTTCATACATATTTATTACTTTTAACTAATTTTTACAATCTTGTCATTCTGTTGAAAGGACCTATTTATAGGGAAAATTCCAAAAAAAATACTCTGAAAATTAGATAAGGACAAATCAGAGCTTCCAATTTACAAAATCCTATGTGGAGGAATTTGTTATTATAAAATCTTGACAAAAAGACACCCCTACTCTTGAGTTGCTTTCCCTTTCGTCTTCTCCTCCCTCTCTCTTAGATCGGAATAATCTGACCACTTTTTTTTTTGGCTTTCATCCGCCTCTCCACTAGTTAATCGATCCGATGTAATTCAAATAACGAGTTTTCAATGTTGAGACCATAGATGGATCTCAAAGACACCCACACAATGGTGGGTTGGGGATTCGCATCTTTGACTATTTCCAGGAGGTTAACGAATCCAGCAATGTATGTGAAGGGTGTGCATCAAATAGTTTCGACAACAAGGGCCCGTCGCTAACATCACCTTTGAAAATGAAGATTTTGGAAAGAAGCGCCTGTATGGCATGCCTTAGGGAGGGATTGTAGTAGCTGATGAAGTTATCAAGGCCAAGAACTCTGTTAACGAATCCAACAATGTGTGTGAAGGGTGTACATCAAAGAGTTTTGATAACAAGGGCCCGTCGTTAACGTTACCTTCGACAATGAAGACTTGTGCTTGAAATTTGGAAAGAAGTGCTTGTCTGGCATGCTTTAGGGAGGGATTATAGTAGCCGTTGAAGTTATCAAGGCCAAGAACTCCGTTGTCGCGCTTCTTGAAGGCCAAGGAGCAGTGGGAGCCAATAAAGCTAGTAGCACTGTTGACGAGGAGGGACATGCCATTGGGTCGGTGAGGGGTGTGAATTGAGATACGAAGTGATGAAACAAGAAAGTGATGTTATTAATGTAAAATATGGTGTTGTTAATGTTGAAACATGTGTTGTTATTTCCCCTAAAACTTGTTTATTTCAAACTTAACCCTGGGCACGTGTTGTTTTTTGAGACACAAAGTTGTGAAATAAAAAGGTGAAGTTGTCCATGTAAAATATGGTGTTGTCACTACTACAGAATTATGATATAACCACCCCAATAGACATCCCAATTTTAAAATTGGATGGTTAAAAAGGAAGGCGGTGGCATTTTTGTAATTATGTGTATGTAGGGAAACATTTAGACATCCCAAATTTGAATTTGGGATGTCTAAAGTAGAGTTTAGACATTCCAAATTTTATTTAGGACTCCTAAAGTTATGTCAGAAATTCTGACATGCGTGAGACTTTTTTTTCCTTTTCTTCATTCCCATGTCAGAAACACATCTCTCATTTTCCATCTTTCCCATCCCCTATAACTTCTCTTCTCTTTTTTCTGCATCTCCTTTTTTCTTTCATTCCCGTGACTTTGTCTTCTCTACACCATGGGTAAGCTTTTTCATTATTCCCTTTTCTTTATTACACTTCGTCTTCTTCCTCAATCTTCTTCCTCTCGTCATTTTCTTCATTCCCTTTTCCTCCACCTCCTTCCATTCTCATAGCATGCACCTTCTTTGCTCTCACCCTCCGGCGTACACCTCCTCCACCTTTTTTGCCCCCTCCACCCTTCGACGTAGACCTCATACTTTCTTCGTTGCTTTTAGCCTCCGGCGTACCTCTCCTCTCCACTGTGCATACACAACTCCTCCAACGTCTTCTCTCCACCTTGGAAGCACGTAGACACCGTTGGCTGCCCTCTCCCCTGCTTTCATCATGTTTGTTTTTTTTAAATATAATTTACATGAAGAATTAAGTTAAACTTCACTACTACAAAAAGGATAAAAGGTGGCGCACATTTTGTGGCACTTCTTTAAACAAGTGCCACAGCTTCTCTTTTTTTTTTTTTTACCTCTATAATTTTTTTTTTAATTTTCAGTACCAGCTGTGGCGCCTAATAGATTAAGTGCCACAATTGAGGAGGCCTAGTGTGGCGCCTGCCTACGCAAGCGCCACACTTGGGGCCATAAAAGCAGCTGTGGCGCCTAACCCACCAAGCGCCACAGCTGCAGCATTGAATTTTTTTTTTTTTTAAATGTGGGCATGTGTGGCGCCTAATTAAATAGGCGCCACACATGCTAATGTGTTGATCAGCTGTGGCGCCTAAGCAGCTGAATAGAGGCAATTGTGGCGCCTAATTATTTAGGCGCCACAATTGCCCACTTTTTTTAAAATAAAAAATAAAAAAATTCAACTTCTCTTTTTTACCACAATTATTTCATTTCCTGCGTAGTGGTTTTGTGTCCGCCCCCCATTCCTTCTCTTTTTGACTACTACTCCACTTTAATTATTTAACTACTCTCTCCTCCATTAAACTACTTTCCCTTTCTCATCTTCTTAGTGGATCCGTCGACCCCCTCCCTCCATTTCCTATCATCTTCACACTAAAAAACACACCCACACGCTCACTCGTCACTCAAGCTAGCATCACCAACGTGGTCTCCCACTCCCTGCGCTGGTCAATTAATAGATTTGTAAGAAGAAGACTATTTCATTCTAGCTTGCTTTGTTTAAAATTTTTTTTTTTAGTCAAGATAAACCGTAATATAACGTTTGCCTTTTTGTTCCTAATTTAATAGAAAAGAATGAAAACCTAGCTTGTTTCGTTTGCCTTTTTGCTTTGTTTAAATTTTTTTGCCGACAAGCTTGCGTTTTTTAGTAATCTTTTAATTTACTTAATTAGTTGTTGATGTACTGTGTTCACATATCAAGTTTTTGTATTGTGATATTTTTTATGTTAGCTTTAGAGAGTATTAATGTAAGAACATTATTGTTGGGGAACTTGAATTTTAAATATGAAAATTATATATATATATATATATATATAGAATAGGTTGAAATATAAAATAGAAAGATTGACAATTTGTGGAGATGATAAACACGAAATCCACTCATTTTATATAAAATTTCACAATCAGGAAGCATAAAAAAGAGCCACAGGAAAAAAAAGAAGAAGAAGAAGAAGAAAGAAGAAAAAAAAGGACCCTATTGTGGCGCTTGCTCAAGCAAGGGCCACAGTAGGGCCCCCCTACTGTGGCGCTTGCTTGAGCAAGCGCCACAGGAGGCCCCCCTCCTGTGGCACTTCCTCAAACAAACGCCACAGGAGGGTATTTTTTTTAAAAAAAAAAATTTAAAATGTTGTGGCGCTTCCAAGCGCCACAGCTTTTTTTAGTGGCATCTAGATATGTGGCACTTCTCTAGCGCCACAGTTAATGCAATTATAAGCGCCACAGCTTTACTTTTTTGTAGTAGTGCTTGCAATGTGAAATTATTATAGTGATTTCAATTTATTTACATGATTCTAGTTATTGGAGTGTTTTTCCCTTGATTGTTTTTTGTTTGCCAGAATCATAAACTAGTTGTTAGTAGTTATGCAATACTAATAATGTTTTTGTTTTATACGTTTGGAGCTTAGAAATAGAGGGAAATACATATGTATATTTATTTTGATGAAATGAACAACAATTAGTTTGTAGCTGTGTGGTGACAAACATTTTGACACTTTCTGGTTATTGTTATACATATATAATATTAGGTTGTATGAGTTGTTGTTATTGTACATATATATATAGTAAAAAGATTGCAGTGCTAGATGTCCTTATCATTTTGTCAGGGACATTTTGTGGCTTATGAATCCATCTTCAATTCTGTTTCTGCAATTTTAATTTGTTGGGTAATGAAGAATATAAATAATCATTTTAAAAAAAATAAAACCTTTTAATATCCTAAATTAAGAATTGGGACGTTTAAAGTCCCCCCGTCGAGGACTTTAGACATCCCAATTTGAGAATTGAGATATCTAAAGTCCTGACTTTAGAGGTCCCATTTTTTTGGAATGTCTTTTCTTAAAACATACTATACCCCCTACATAGATGTCCCCCAGTTTTTGAACGTTAAAAGTGCCAAAATATGGAAGTTAAAACCCCTTTTTATAGTAGTGTGTAAAAATATGGGTCAACACCTATATTTATATTAACAACACCATATTTTACATTGGCTACTTCAATTTCTTATTTAACAATTTCGTATCTCAAAAACCAATACATGTCCAGAGATAAGTTTGAAATTAACAAGTTTCAGGGGCCAATAACAACACATGTTTCTATATTAATAACACCATATTTTACATTAATTACTTCATTTTCATGTTTTACAACTTCATATCTCAAAATTCAACGCATGCTCAGGGATAAGTTTGAAATTAACAAGTTTCAGGGGCCAATAACAACATTTGTCTCTATATTAACAACACCATATTTTACATTAACGATTTCACTTTCTTATTTCATAACTTCGTATCTCAAAAACCAACACATATCCAGGGATGAGTTTGAAATTAACAAGTTTCAAGAGCAATAACAACACATGTATCTATATGAACATTTATATTAACAACTTTACTTTCTTGTTTCACAACTTCGTATCTCAATTTACAACCCTCGCCAACCCAATGGCATATCTCTCCTCGTCAGCGGTGCTACTGGCTTCATCGGCTCCCACTGCTCCTTGGCCCTCAAGAAGCACAACGACAGAATTCTTGGCCATGATAACTTCAACGACTACTACAATTCATCCCTAAAGCTCGCCAAACAAGCGCTTCTTTCCAAATTCCAAGCACCAAATCTTCATTGTCGGAGGCGACATTAAAGACAGGCCCTTGTTGTCGAAACTCTTTGACACACACCCTTCATGCACATTGCTGGATTCGTTAACCTTCTGGAAATCGCCAAAGCTGCAAATCCATAACCTACCATTGTGTAGGCATCTTCGAGCTCCATCTATGGTTTCAACACCGAAAACTTGTTCTTTGAATTACATTGGACCGATCAGTCGGTGGAGACACTACTACAAAAAAGTAAAGTTGTGGCGCTTATAATTGTATCAGCTGTGGCGCCAGAGAAGTGCCACATATCTGGACGCCGCTAAAAGAAGCTGTGGTGCTTGAAAGCACCACAACATTTAAAGTGTGAAGATGATAAGAAATGGAGGGGGGCGACGGTCGTCCACTGCAAGCTGTAGTGTAGATGAAAAGGGAAAGTGAGAGAGGAGGGAATAATTAAAGTGGGATGAGTCAAAATAAATTAAAAAAAGAAGGAAGGGGGCCACTGCGCGGGAAGGGGAAAAAAGATAGGGGTGGAAGCAGAGGGAATTGTGATTGGTGAGAAGTGGATAGTGTAATCCATTAAAAAGGTCAAAAAAATTTTTTATATAAGTTAAACATTTGACAAAATTTCTTTTATTTAATAGAACCAGCTGTGGCTTCTAGAAAGCTGGTCTTTTTTTTTTTCTGGAATTCCTACACCAATTTTTTTTTATTTAGTACCACCAGCTGTGGCGCCTGGATTTCCAGGCGCCAAAGCTGGTCCATTTTTTATTTTTTTATTTAATTATTATACAACCAGCTATCAGGCGCCACAGCTGGTAGGATGCACCCAATTGTGGCGTCTGCCTTGGCAGGCGCCACAGTTGGGTTTACCAGGCGCCACATTTTATACCCAAAATTTTAAAAAAATAAAATAGAAAAAGAAAAAGAGAAAAAAAAAAGGCAGTTGTGGCACTTCTTTAAAGAAGTGTCACAAAATGTACGCCACCTTTCAACCTTTTTGTAGTAGTGAGAGGTGAATGAAAGCCAAAAAAAAAAAGTGGCTAGATTATTCCGAATTAAGAGAGAGGGAGAAGAAAATGAAGGGGAAAGTAACCCAAAAGTAGAGATGTCTTCTTATCAAGATTTTATAATCTTGGATTCCTCCACCCTATTGACATACGGTTTTGTAAATTGGAGGCTATGATCTCTCCTTTTCTAATTTACAATGTATTTTTTTAGAATTTTTCCTTATTTATACATATATATATATATATATATTTATTTACAGGGAATCGAGGGAGCATACCTTTGAACATCCTCACATGTGGGTATTGGAAAACAACTGTGAGATGCCATCAAATGTATTTATTTTACCATCGCACTTTCATCCATGCTCCTCACCTACCTAGATCGATTGTCATTAAACCCAAGAAGGGTACAAAAGTCTTTTACCCTGTGGTAGCTGCAATATATGAGCGTAGACACTAGACACACACACATTATAACATTGAACGGAGGGGAGAAAGCAGAGAGTTAGAAGCAGTTAGCAGAAGAAAAGTGGGAGACAGCCAAAGGCAAAGAAGAGAGAAATGGGTAGCTCCGGCGAGGCTAACACTGTGTCAAAGGGCGAAGCCATGAGTCCGGCCGCTCAGTTGTTTCACGCGCCAACCTTAAACTGTTACGTCATTGCTTCCATTGGAGTCAAGACCAGAATCAACCCTCGTGTCGTTAAAGAAGGTTTACGCCATACTTTACTTAAGCATCCCCGGTTCACTAGCAAGCTGGTAATGTTAATTCCCATGCCTCTTTCTCTATCTTTATATTCTGCTTTTATATACTAGTTTGAATTTCTTCTCATTTCTATATGTTATACTCATCCAATCACCCAGTTTGCTTTTTTTTTTTTAATGAAAAATTAAGGAAATTAAATATATTATTTAATGACAATATATATTGTATATCATTAAATTATATATCAATTTATAAGCCGAACTAACTAATTTAGAGAAAAAATTATAGATATAAGCACTTTAAAATAATTTCTTTAACTTCCCTTATCTCTTCAACAAAATCAAATAGATTTTATATATATTTAGGACATGATGTATTATATACATACACTTTTATGTTTCTCTCATTTTTTATATGTGTATCTTCCCTTTCTTTGTTGAACTGGACCGGATTTGATTTGCGTGCTTATGTTAAGGCACTCTTGCTTTGTTATATCTTTACGAACTTTGGTTACCTGCTGTACGTCCTGATGATACAAGCAGGGAGAATAAATATTAGTTTCTTTTATTATTATATATGTGCTTTAACCATGCATGAATATAGTGAATGGTTCTTTAGCAATCCCACTGATCTCTTCAAATTCAACGTAACTTTTCAGTATGACCATAGATTTTTAACATATATGGCTTATTTTGACATAGAATACTATCTCGATCCCTAAATATATAAAAGACCTATTAACCTAGGTAGTTTATAGTACAATCCCATAGATCTTTAGGACCGGAGGAGTGCGTTGCTTTTTCGTGAAGAAGATTTTTATCTCAAAACTGTTGGGATCCGCCATCAATTTTGTTGCAAACAGAAATCCAATGTCAATTCTTATCTTATTTCTTCAAAAAATATACTCCGGTCCTAATTATAGGATAACATTTGAGAGTTGATCTTGATCCTAATTATAGGATAAAGTTCTAATTTTTATCAATTTCTTCCCAAAATACCCCATATTGATACTTTCTCAATAATAATTAAACACAATAATAATTTAATAAGAGTAAATCGAAAGTTATTGAGGGAGATTGACGACGCATGTGAGAGCTTGGAGAAGTTGTGTGTGAGGCAAAAGAGGTACAAGAAAAAATAGAGAATTAACGTAATTGGATGCCATTTTAAATTTTAAATAAGGGTATTTGAGGAAAATAAATATGATTAACTAATTTAACCACTATCCTTAATTTATCTAAAGTTAAGTAAATATGTTCTATAATTAGGATCGGAGGGGAGTAGTCAGTAGTTGGATCAACAGAAGTTCATTATGTATCAATACTCCTTATTAAGTAATGATTCTATAACATGTTTAAGCCTGTTCAATATGATTTTCACGCTGAACTGTTAATATAAAACAACATATAAAAATGATAATAAATAATACGATATAAAACTAAGTATGATCTTGTCATCTCATTATTTTTGCTACCTAATCTTGTGAGACATTCATGCATGTTATTCACGCACGCTTGTCTAATTAATTATGTGATATGACTTTGTGATCTCATTTATGCATGCTTGTCTAATTATGCGATACTATTGTTGAAATGGTCAGTGGTCAATTTGAGAATGAAATAATGAAAGGGACCAAAAAGAGACAGGACAAATTAAAAGACGGGCGGACAACAGAGTTTGTGTCACCTCAAACCCACCACCCGCCGGTATATAAGTGCGTTCGAATTAGTTTTTTAAGAATAGTTTTTAGGAAAAAAATGAAAAATAAATTCTGAATAGAATAGATTATAAAAAAAAATGATTTTGATAAAATAAGAATATTTGGATATTATAATCAAAATAATTTTTTTTTGATGGTGTGAGATTGAGAAAGGATTAATAACTGAGAAAGGATTACTAATAGAGAGAGAGAGAGGATAGGGTCCATGTAGAGAAAAAAATAATAATACTTTTTCTAGGAAAAATTTTAAATATCTGACAATCAAACCTGAATTTTAAAAAGTTAGCCAAACACACTGTATATGGTTTCAGTCATTTTCATTTGATTATCCAAAAGAGGAGGCGGATCCTCGTTAAAATCGAAGGTAACGCGTGAAACCACAAGTCTCATTTATCATATTCACTTGTTATTATTATTATTCAGAACTCAACCTTCCTGCAGCCCCCGCCACCTCCTCCCGTACCGTCCCGGCCCTACATTTAATTTATAATACCAAAAGGTATCCTCTTTAATCTTAATTATAAGATAGAGTTGATTTTTTTTAGAAATTAAGGAAGTTAATTAAATTATTTTATAATATTTATATTTATATTTATATTATCAAACTAATTATTTTGACTAATAAATTAATATATAATCTAAGGATATATAACATATGATATAATTAAATAACTTATTTAACTTCCTTAATTTCTTCAAAAAAGAGTCAATTTTATATTATAATTATGACCGGAGGTAATAATAGTCAAACATCTGTATCCCATCATCAATCTCCATCCTTTACCAAAAACAAAGAACGCAGAGCTAATAACAAGGTATTGGAGCATTAATTATAGGGGTAAGGGGCAATCTTGTCCCAAAAACTGTCATATAGGGATAATTTTAGCCTTCAAGGTATTTTAGAGGCACTCTTGTCAGTGTGAAAAAGCAAGCAATTTTGTTCTGACTGTTATGTCAGTTAATTTCGACCGATAATTAATCAAATATGTTAAGGTGACAATTTATATGTTTTCACGTTTTTTTTATTCAGATACAAATTTTCCCTAAAAGTTTTAGATTTAAATTTGAAAAAAAATGAAGTAGATAATATATGGACTTCTGGAGTAAATTTGAATCTTAATAAAAATGACGTGGATGATATATAGACTGTTAACTCAGCATTATTAGATAACTAACAGTTAAAATTAATTGAGATAACAGACGGGATAAAATTACTCTATTTTAATTGACAATTCTAAAACAAAATTGCCCCTTGAAAAATTTTCAGGACAAAATTGCCTGATAACCCTTAATTATATAGCATTTACTGATTATTTCAAAAGAAGAAAAATATACAGGCTGGTCTAAATGATGATGACCATTTTGGAACCTTTTGAGACATGTAGATTTACTTATGGATCATCATGTTGAGGTGCAGGTTATGAAAGGAAGAAAACCATGGTGGATTCCGACGACGGTGGACTTAGACGAGCACGTGATAGTGCCAGAAATAGACCCCAACATAGACTTCCCTGACCGATTCGTTGAGGACTACACTTCAAACCTCACAAAAACTCCGTTGGACACGAGCAGGCCATTGTGGGAACTTCACCTCCTCAACATCAAAGCGTGCAATTCAGAAGGAGTTGGCATCTTCAGGGTTCACCATTCCCTCGGAGATGGTGTCTCCCTCATCTCTCTCCTTCTCTCTGCCACTCGCAAGTCCTCTGACCCTCTTTCCTTACCCACTCTTCCCTCCAAGAACAGACCTCTCTCGCCTCCACCTTCTTCCTCCTTCTGTTCCGTATTCTTGGCTATTTTCTCTTGCCTCTGTCTGATTTGGAACACTGTGGTGGATATGGTCTTGTTTTTTGCCACCATTTTGTTCCTCAGAGACTCCCAGACTCCTATCAAAGGTGCTCCTGGGATGGAGCACAATACCAAGCGTTTCGTGCACCGTAACGTTAGCTTGGATGATATCAAGCTCGTAAAGAGCGCCATGAAAGTGGTAATTCCTTCCTTCCTCTTCTTCTGATTCTCTTTTGTCCTGTGTAATAAGTACGTACGTACCGTTTCCTTTAATGCTCTGCTCTCCATAACTTTCAAAATTCCTGTACCCAAAAGCAGTACCGTACAGTTAAGATTAGTTACTTAATATAAATCATGTAGAATAATTAATACTTATTTATCATTTTTTTTCACTTAGTTAATTTTTTTTTTTTTTTGGTCGAAACTTAGTTAATGCTTAAATAAGAATAGCGTCTGGCATGGGTAGTACCTGTTATTGCAGTTTTTTTAAATGGTTTTTTTATGGATTAAGAAAGGAAAGCTTTTCATCTGATCTTATTCAGGTTTCCGTCTTTGTGCATTATGATCATAAATTCACTTGAAAAGTATGACTTTCTGGGAGACAAGGCCATATGGGGATTGGTTTTCCTTCTTTTCATATCTTTATTATTTTGCGTAAAGTGTTTTACTTTTTCTTTGGTTGGATTTTGACTAGACAATCAATGATGTTTTACTGGGAATCACCCAAGCTGGTCTGGCTCGTTACTTGAATCGAATCCAAGGTTCGTTTTCTTACTTTCTTTTCAATTTTCATCCCATTTTCATGAATGACATGCCGCTTACAGTATTTTACTTTTCCCCCTTTTTTTGTCTCAATAAAAAAAGTAAAAAGGACGCATAAAACTAGCTACATGTACACAGTGTAAATTGGAAAATGGCTGTTAAGGTGGGTTATATTAGTGACAGTAGAAGTAATTTTTTTTTAATATGACATTTATTTATTTAAGATAGGATTAAAGTCATATTATAAATATGATTTATGTTTAGATTGACGATGGTATACGCGTATTTGCACTATAAAAAATAGTCTTAAGGATTTCTTAAAAATAACTTTTGGGTTAAAAACCCATTTGAAAAGATGTACACACAAACACCCCATTTCCCTTCCTACCATACTTTTTCAGCCAATCACCCCTTCCCAAAAAGACCCTTAAATCCCTTGTAAGCAAGCTAATCCCGAAAGGTCTATCATCAGCGCGCCCAATCATGAATAGGTTCCAAGAGACTTTAAGTGCAAGTGTTGTTAGATTTTTTGTAAAGACAAAATTGCCCCTTCCCTCCTGCTCCTCGTTTTTCTCCACCACCTTGACCTTAGGTCGCATTTTGCGTGATTAGCCACTGTCTATCTCTAATGGTCAAATGACGGCAATGATTAAAGAAGGAAGGGTAATCTTGTCCTCTCATTAAAAAACAAATGATACTGAGGATCCTTGGAATCTTTTTGTAACTAAGAAAATTGGGAGACTTTAATGTGCTTACACGAGGCTTGTTTGCTATTTTCCCTTAAAAATATATGCACTGGAAAAGGTAATTGTCATTTAATTAGGCCGAAAGGGAGGTTTCTTAAATTATGACCAACATTTTAATTCAAGCACATCATCTTTAACGAAGCAGTTGCGAATCCAAATGGTGGAGCCCCAAAGCAAGCGGGACGAAACAATGAGTTGAAAGACGTGAGGCTCAGGGCGGCCATTCTTTTTAACGTCAGGCCGAGCCCAGAAATCCAGGTGACTATTGAGAAATTAAAGAGACAAGACAGTTAGTAATATAAAGTTAATCGATCTAATCACAAAGATTAATTGTTAAATTATAGGAACTGGCGGACATGATGGCTGAGAAATCAAAGGTGAAATGGGGTAACTGGATAGGATACATTATCCTCCCTTTTGCACTCACTTTGCAACATGATCCCTTGAAATATGTTCGTCAGGCTAAGTCCATCATCGACCGCAAGAAGCATTCCCTCGAAGCTATCTGCACTTTTGGCTGTGCAAAGATGGCTCTAAAGCTGTTTGGCATGAATGTATGTATATCTACACTTTCAAAAGTCACAACCTTAAAAACGCATAGGATGAGATTCGTAGCAGCATATATATGACCTTTTAATTATTTTTGTTTTCGATCGATGCGCATCATCAGGTGGCAGCTGCTATAACACACAGAATTCTGTATAACACGACTTTGACCTTCTCCAACGTTATTGGTCCCGTGGAAGAAATTAGCTTTTGTGGTCATCCCGTGACATTCCTCGCCCCAACTGTCTATGGTCACCCACACGTAAGTAACTGACTCTTTGGGCAATTTATTATGTCTAAGTATGGATTAGTATGTTTAAATATACATATAATAATGTGTTTTGCAGGCACTGACCATCCATTTCCTGAGCTACGTGAACAAGATGACCATCTCAGTGGCCGTGGAACCAAGCCTGATTCCTGATCCTCACCTGCTCTGTGACGATTTAGAAGCATCGCTTAAGCAAATCACCGCCGTTGTCGAGAAAACCCTCATTCCTGATATCGTCTAAATGTTTTCTTAATCGGAGCCTGCCCCTGTTTAATTTGTTGCTTCCCGTGCGTATAACAAATCCCATCCTTTTATTTGTACCATGTTCATTTGTATACGAACACCCTACCTACTTCCTATTTACTATTCCCTCCGGTCCTAATTAATTATAAGATAAAATTGATTTTTTTGGAGAAATTAAGGAAGCCAATTAAATTAATTTAGAGTATTTTTATTTTTATTTTTTTCTCCAAACTAATTAATTTGACTAATAAACTAATATATAATATAAGAATACTAAAAATATAAACACTCTAAAATAATTTAATTGGCTTCTTTAATTTTTCTAAAAAAGTCAACTTTATCTTATAATTAAGAGCGGAGGGAGTATTTATTATGATGTCATTTAGCATTCCGGGTGCGTACTACGTGTATGCAAATCACACTTTTAAGTATTAAATTCCTATGGACATCTATTCGTATTAAATGAAATTTTAAAAAAACCTATATCTATTTAATTTTATTACCTAGGATATGTGGGTAGTTTTTCATTGGAGTCTCTTGGCTTATTTGTTTCATTCAATTTGGTCCTCTATTTTATTGTTTTAAGAGCTTAATTTTCAATCAGCGCCATATGTACCTTTAAATCCCGCCCAGAATTGTTTTCCTTAAAATTTTATTTTATTTTGGCTCAATATTTAATTATTTATTTCACCTGGGACTATTAAATTAAAAAAGGGTTAAAGATCTCAACACATTTCTGGTATTCTTTAGAAGGCCACGCAACGCACCAAAATATGGGCTAGAGGGCCCCAAGCAGGCTCAGAGTACAAATGTTTGATTTAGAGGAATGGGAAGATAGTCCAAGTTATGGGCTGTAGGGCCCAAATGATGTTTGGAAAAAGAACCCCAAAATTCCTCTTGTTTTGTTGGCACCTGAAATCCATATCACTATAACCTATACGGATATAGATAATTGGTATGTTTGGTTGAGCGATTCGATTGCTTATAAGTTGCTTTTTAATAGTGATTTACGGTATATGAAGTAAGTATGTGAGAGGAGTTGTATCTCGATTTACGTAAAAAGCAACTTATAAGTTTTTTTAAGTTGAAACAAACATGCTTAATTATAGATAGATAACAGATATGTACATATAAATAAATAATTATAGATTTTTCAA
Source organism: Inga oerstediana (assembly GCA_963210345.1). Classification (NCBI taxonomy): domain Eukaryota; kingdom Viridiplantae; phylum Streptophyta; class Magnoliopsida; order Fabales; family Fabaceae; genus Inga; species Inga oerstediana. The sequence goes on from OY723405.1 coordinate 1,881,493, forward strand.
TATGGCTGACTGGGTTGGGCCGTATTCATGCGTCAGAATACTTTTTTCATTTTCTTCTCATAATCTCATATATCATATCTGCCTTAAGATTAAAATATGAATGGTGTAGGGCAAATTCTAAATTCAAAACACATAAAAGCATATAGAAAATCTAATAATATTAGAGTTGCAACCTCTCGCAATGCTTGTTGATGTGAAGTTGTAACCCACAAGCTATAATTCATAGGACTCAAACAGAAATCACAATGAAACTATTAATGGATCTACAAAACTCCGTAAACATAAATCACAATAAAACTATTAATGGATCCACAATACTCCTGAACAAAAAATCGCAATAAAACTATTAACGGACCAATGGATCCATGAACAAAAATCACAATAAAACTACTAATGCAGAAGATATTAGGAAGACAGGCTTAGTGATGGGGAATAGCTATCACGTCAGGAACCCCTCAGGTGATGGCTATTCTAAGATACTGCTCTAACTGAGCTTATGTTTTATAGTGTGTGTTTGGTGGGGGCGTTTGGGACCTCAAACGCTCAATTAGATGTCCAAAAGCCAATGACAAATTGGGAAAAAAAAGAGGAGTGTTTGGAGAGCCCAATTGGTCATTGAGCTTCTTATTAGAAAACAAGCTTAAACCTAAAGCTCACATGTGGAGCTTTCCCTCTGGCCATCGAGCGTTTATTATTACTGTTAGGCAATAATTATATTCCAACTTCTCTCACCTACTTTTTATTCTTTTTTGTCTCTTTCCCTCTGCGTCGTCCTCCTCACAGCTCCTTCTTCGTCTTCGTCCTCCTCCTTTGTGATTCCGTCTCGGCTCGTGTGCTCTGAGTGCCGTTCCCTCTCTCGGCGTCCACCTAATATTCAAGCTGAAGAGCTGCTTCATCTTCAACTTCGATCTGTCCTTCGTTCGATCTATCCTTCGTCGTCTTCGATTTGTCATCTCTGACTTGAAGTCTGTCAGTGGCATCTTTTGGAGGTAAGGTTTAACTTCATTCATTGAAGATTTGTTATGAATGTTGTCGGTTGGTTTGTGCAAGTTCATCCTCTGCTTTGCTCTGGCCTGGTTTGGGTGTAACACACACACACACACACACATTGTTTGCCTTCTGCGATCTGTATGTTGTGATGGTCTTTTTTTTTTTTCTTAAAAAACAGCAAAAGAGACATTTCATTTGGTAGAGAATGAGCACCAACATTGTTCATCTTTGATTCTGGTTTCGGTTTAGGATATTGTGACCTATCTAAACATTCTGATTTTTTTTTGTATTATTGTAGTATGGAAATTTACACCCGTGCCTAACCAAAATGCCTGCTTCGTCTTGCTTAATGGTAGAGAGACTTGAGAATATCGATGGCTCTGGCATTTTTCTTTATATAGAACTTGGACATTCATAACTCTCATTCATCTGCTTAGCTTTGTTTTTTTAGTAATAGTTAAAGTGAGAATGAGAATAAAGTAAAGAAAACATGTTTGAGTAATAGTAGCTACATAGGAGTTAGGTACTTGTTTTTATGAGCTATTTAAATTCAATGTATATGATGTCTCCTTTCTCTTAAAGAGAGAACAGGGTCAGTGAACATTGAACGGTGATCCTTCATTGCTGTGAAAGAGATTGCCAAATTGAATGGAATTGTTTGTTAGTATTTTTTTATGCATTAACTAATGATGTGTGTGGAAAAGAGAGGAGAGTAATTGATTTTTTTTGGTCCTGCGAAAATTTGATGGCACTCATTACTACTTTAGATCAGATGGCCAGCTTGTGGTCTAAGACAGAACCTTCCTTTCCTTCTTTGAAACAAACAAATAAAAGCAATGAAACAATGCCAATCACATAATCACAAATTTCATTTTTGAATGAAAAAGACTCCCAGCCAATCATTATTCTGCATTCATTCTCAAATAATTTAGATTCTCTCTGATAAATGAAAGTGAATACACACACACACACACACATTTAAAAGCAGCTGTTAGATGGTTTTGCTTTTGTAGTTTGGCACCTGTTTTGTTTTCTTTTAATAAAAGGGCTGGTTAGTTAATGGAAACTTATGTTTAAAATATTCCTCTATAAGGCTTGAGTCTTGCTTTCGATGATTTGTTTCTTTTTTTTTTGTATTGATTTGATGAAATGAATTATACTTTTCTACAATTTCATGCTGAATGCATTTAGTGAAATTGCCTGGTGAGTTTGGAGTGATGAAGAATATACTGACCCTATGAATTGGTTTCCTCTTTAGCCTTCATATTAATTCTTATTTACTGACGTTATGTTTTAGCCTTCATATTAATTCAATCGAATGAAATCATGCATTTATTCTTGTGTGTGTGTAATGCTAATTTTGTACGTTTCTGGAATGGTTGTTTTAAATTTGCTTTTTTGAGGTGCAAGTATTGTTGAAATAGTGGCATAGAAATATGGATAAAGCTGTTTGGGATGATGCGACAACAGAGACTTTTATGTACGCCTGCCTAAAGCAAATTTACAAAAAAGAATGCCAGGGGTTGCATTTTACAAAGGATGGATGGAAGGGCATCGTCGCTGCATTTAATGAGAAGACTGGGAAAGAATATATGAGGGCACAGTTGAAGAATAGGTTTAATATCCTCAGGAAAGATTTCAAAACTTGGGATTCCTTAATCAAAGAAATCAGTGTGAGTAGAGATCATACAGGTAAAGTCCTCGCATCAAAAGAATGGTGGCAGTGGAAAATACAGGTTAAAAAAATTAGCAACTTATACAATTAATTGTTTTCCTCTCGACTAATTAGTTTTGTTTAATTAATTGGTTTTTTGTTGCTTGTGTACTTGCAGGAGAATTCAGAATACCGAAAGTTTAGACACACAAGGCTCAAGTTTGAAAGCGAACTAAGGATTATATTCAAGGATACTATGGCGTTCGGCGATGATGTTTTTGCACCGCCTTTTGCAAATCCACAGACACAGACAGAAGATGTTGAGAATGAAGATGTGTACAGACCAACAATGCATGAAGAAGAAGGGTTAGGGAATAGCAAAGATGATATGTTCGGTACTAACCCTGTGCCTAGTACCGGAGTGACTGATGAGCTTGCTAGCATTGGTCTAACAACAAGCACTCCATCAACTGGTAGTACTGCGGCAGGAAGTCGGGGTAAGAGAAATATGGGTGAAGGGTATAGGCAGAGAAAGAAGTAGAAAGGGCTAGCTTCAAGACAGATTGCAGATGCAGTTAGTGTTTTAGCAAATGCATCCAATGACATAGTGGCAATATTAGATGCTATTAAAGAAGTTAAGTGTCCTTTGAATCAGCTGCTTGACATTGATGCAGTCATACTTGATGAGGACTTTCGTCACCGCTGTATCAACCTAGTACAGGATAAGACAAATCGGGACACGTTTGTGTCACTCACTAAAAAAAACATGGAGTTCGTGGTTCCGTGGTTGCGCTTTAAGATTTATGACTCCTAGATGTACCTAAACTATGTTTTATTATATTTGTGACTTCATGACACTATGTGACTTCATGACAATATGCTTTGTGAAATATATTTTATGCCATTATCACTTGAATATGTTTACTGTATGCCTTTCAGTCTTTGTTTGGTATTTTATTTCTTCCATTACTCATAATTGAATTTTTAGTCACACTCACAGGGTCTATAAACAATGGCAAATTCGAATAATCAACACTTACCTGATATGGTGGAGGAAGATGACCAGTCTCGACTTATATATCTTATAAACGAGGAATGTGATGAGTATGAACAAATGACCGCGTTGATCTGTCAATATTGGGTGCCTTTCATGTTTCTGTCATCTTCCATGATGTGAATGCTAGGAGCGGTTGGTTCAAATTCTGTCAATGAATTCTTGGCTCAAATATTCATCACCTCGATCAGATCGAAGTGCTTTAATTGTTTTACCAAGTTTGTTTTGTACTTCATTTTAGAATATTTTGAACATTTCAAAAGATGTTGGAAATTGTGCCCTAAGGGCCAATCATTGTACTCTGAACATTATTATTTTAATGAAATTTCTCCATTTTGTTATCATATTATTTGCATGTTAACTGTGATAATTGTATCCTTGGATAATTCATAAAGATTGTCCTAAAATGTCCCTGGTCGGTCATCTATGTGGGAGCAGAGATGAAACAAGATCAGTATGACTTTGATAAGATATGGAGATACGAATCAAAGTCTTAGACACTTGTAAGAGTACAAGGTGCTGGACCGACCCACTATGAGAAAGCTACATGGATCAAGTCATAAGCTTTTCTCATGTATAATTACGTCACAATGCCCTTAGACCTGAAGTCATCATGGATTCCTACATGAGAGTTGCTAAGCTTTGAACTAGTCAAAAGTCACTTTTGACCGAGTGATGATAAAGGCTACGATCAGGCTTGGTGGTTTTTCATGCAGAGGAATATGAATGATCAAGATGGAATTTGTCCTTCACATTAGTAGAGAGATATTACTGGGCCCCTCGATGAGTGAGTCTGAGAAATGTATAACCATACTATGATGAAAGGAGTTTCTGTCTCTGTTATCAGGCTACTCAGGAATCGAGAAAGTAATGGTCAGAAACAAGAGGATGACATTATTCATGCCTTATCCTTGATCGATATATCGTGTGACAAAAGGGACGTGACATGTTTGCATGACATGTTGCATCGTGATAACGATTCTCATATTAATTGGGTAGTCGTAATGTCTTACTAGAGGCCGCTTACGACTTTTGGGTTAGTATAGTTATTGGCCCACTGCCAACTTCATATGGGCCTACAGGGTCACACACAAGAATGGCCCAACACGAGATAATGTTTAATTTAGGGTGGACGAATTTTATATATATATATATATAATATAAAATTTATTAATAATATTGTATAGATATATATATTTTTGAAATATATATCTTATATATATATATATATATATTATATGATATTATTATATTGTGTTAGTTTTAAATTTAATTTATTAATATATATTAAATTTAATAACTAACATGATAGAAATATAGTATCTCAAATTTAATTTATCTTGACTCTTTATTTGGATTAAATAAATATGTTAAATTAAAACTGTTGGACAGATTTAATTTAAACTGAATTTATTTAATTAGCTCATCAAGATAATTAATTTCGAAATTAATGATGATTAATTTTGAAATCTGAAAATATCCCTCATAAGTTATAAACTTGATAGAGCAGATATATTGATACGCACATGAGAATTGAGAGCCGCAAGTGAAACCTTAGGAGACATTAGAGGCGCTAGCACGCAATCTCGGTTGAAGAGCATTCGTGTGGATACCGGTAGAGAGAATGGACCTGACGTGTTGGCTCCTAGAGATCGTGAAAACTCTAAATCATCAAAAGGTATGAATCCTTCCAACTTGGTTTAAACGCCGTTGATAGATCATCAATTAGGATCGGTGAAAATTTTAAAATTCTTCCGCTGTGCCCACCGATTCTAACATTTCATGTGCAAAGAACCCCGTAAAACAAGTGCACACACTGGTCGTTTATGGGTGCAAGAGGTATTAGCAACCCATAGTTCACGCTGTTATGGCATGTTTAGAGTGAAAAAACATGTCTTTTACAGCTTGTGTCATAAATTGGTCGAACATGGCTTACAGAATTCAATAAACGTTGGGATCGAGGAAATGGTTGCCATGTTTTTGCTCACCATTGGCTATGGGATAGGCAATAGGATGGTATAGGAACTCTTTCAACATTCAGGGGAAACTGTCAGCAGGCTCTTACACAAGGTATTAGATGCTTGTATCAATCTAGCTTGGGAAAATATCAGACTGAGTGATCCCGAATTCACTGTATGCCACCCAAAGATCGAAAATGATCCCCGTTATTATCCATAATTCAAAGATGTTATTGGAGCAATAGATGGAACGCACATTAGGTGTGTGATTACTGGTGGCAATCGAGAAAAATATATCGGTAGAAAATGATATCCAACGCAGAATGTAATGGCTGTATGTGATTGAGATATGTGCTTTACGTTCTTGTCGGCAGGCTGGCAAGGTACTGCACATGATGCTCGTGTGTTTAGAAATGTTGTTTCAAATCCAGCTATGAGCTTCTCTTATCCACCTGCAGGTATATTTCTGTCACCTTCCTGTCAATTATTTTTACGCCATGCCGCACTTATATTTATCTAACAGTTTGAATTGAATTCAACATTTATTAGGAAAATATTATTTGGTTAATGCTGGCCATCCAACACAACTTGGTTACATTGGTCCCTATAGGTGTGAGCGTTATCATATGCCAGAATTTAGCCGCCAACCCGGATTTAAAAATGCTAACGAGACCTTTAATTTTTATCATTATAGTTTGAGGTCAACTATAGAAAGGACTTTTGGAGTATAGAAGAATCGATTTGCATTGTTACAAAACATGTGTAAGTACAGCTACCAGACACAAGTTCGCATTGTTTGTGCAACAATGGCCCTACATAATTTTATTATGAGAAATGATGTTGAAGACGTTGTGTTTCGCCAGGGAGAAGCTGGGAATCTCATCGATATAGATAATAATAGTGTAGATGAACAACCTTCCGCATCAAATTATAGTAGGCGATCTCCCATTCAAATGAATCAGTTGTGTGACTCAATTAAATACCACATTGTACGGACATATGATCCAATTTATTATGTAATATTATTTCATCAAATTGTGTTGATTTTAATTTTCAAATTTTCCAACTTTAACTTTTATAATTTTTTTTTTCAATTTCAAATTTAATTTCTCTCTTATCATTATCACAAAAATCACTTATGCTTAAGCCAATACAAACAAGTTTGTAAAAGCTAAATTGACAAACTCCATTTTTTCAATCGCCAATCCAAACATAAATCATACTACACAATCAGGCTTTTATCAAAAATAAGATTACCAAAAGCTAAATTGACAAACTCTATTTTTCCAACCATTATTATAAACATTCATCAAAGTTTATAACAGTTTACTGAATAACAAAGTTTTAACCTAAGCTTGATCCAATTCACAGGGGGAAACAAAGATATTTTATTCAAAATAGGAAACAAATAATATCTAGAGCGTAGAAAATTAGCAATATCTAAAATATTATGATTTGATCAAAATCAATGATAAATAGTATGATATAATCATAATTAATATAAAATATCTAATAGATAAGTCATATTTAATATTTTATAAAAAGATACAATCTTTTAGTTTTTTCCTCCTTCCCAAAAACACAGCCTATGCCGGCTTTGCGACCATCTTACTCCCTCTTATCCTTGATAAAAATCCCATTTATCTTATTTAATTAAATTAAAAAATTTAAAAGAATAGTAATAGATGTAAATTAGAAAAATAGTGATAAATATTTTAAATAATATGTCTTATGTCCACCATCAAACTAAAAAAATGGATATTCAGATTTAATAGTTTTTTAAAGTATTATTTTAAACATAAACTTAAACTATCAAAATCTTATATAAACCATTCATAATTGTTATTCAGATAAAATAAAAAGAGTAATTTGTAAGCAATATGCAATGGTAATGCAATGTAATATTAATTACAAAGGTAGTGTTTGGTTTGATTTTTAAACAATATGCAATGAGTTAATATTTTAACAATTATTTAAAATTAATATATTACACAAAGTCCATTTTACCCCTTAATATAATCTTTGTAGAAAAAATAGTTACAAGCCGATGATAGAGGGGATGGAGGAGGAGGAGGTGGTGGTGGTGGCAATGATGGGGGTGGCAGGGGAGGAGGAGGTGGTGGTGGTGGCAGTGGGCGGCGGGGGTGGAGGAGGAGGTGGTGGTGGTGGCAATGGGTGGTGGGCCGCCACCGACGGCGGCTGAAGAGGTGGTAGCAGCGAGGGTGGTGGAGGATGTGGTAGCGGTGGTGGGGGTGGGCGGTGGGCCGGTGGCGGCGGAGGAGGTGGCGGTCGGCGACCGGGGGGGTGGTGGCGGCAGCGGGGGTGAGGGTGGCAACGGAGGAGGAGGTGGTGGTGGTGGTGGCGGTGGGCGGCGGGGGTGGAAGAGGTGGTGGTAGGCGGTGGGCCGGTGGCTATGGAGGAGGAGGTGGTGGTGGCGGCGGCGGCGGAGGGGAAGGTGGCCACGGTGGCGGTGGGCCGGTGGCTGGGCCGGGGGGTGGCGGCGGGTGGAGGTGACAGCGATGGAAGAGGTAGTGGTGGCAGCAGAAGGTGGAGGTGACGACGGTGGAAGAGGAAGAAGTTGTGGCGGTGGCAGTTGTGACGTGATACGGCAAGTGAAATAAAATAAGTAAAATAAAGATAAGGAAAACTAAAGGGTAAATTAGACTTTTTAGACCATGCAATAGGATGGTAATGAGGATTCATAGAGGGGGAGGTATGAATGTGGATTACCAATTTTTTGGTAATCATCATTACCATGGTAAACCCTATTACCATGCTAAAGAGCAACCAAACACTGTTCTCTAGGTAATGGAATCATGATTGCTATTGCAGGCATGCAATGCGGTCGAACCAAACGGACTCTAAATATGAATGATACATGTTTTAATCTAAATATAGAGATAAAATTTTGAAAAAAAATTAAAAATAGGATTTTGAGAATATAATCTACACTTAAGTTTTTGATTAGTTTCTGGAACTTTCCACGTCATTCCTCGTTCTATTTTAGAGCTGCCTTTCAGTGCGAATGAGGAAAGCTTAAACCCTACTGCGAAGTTGAGCGAGGGAAACGAACCGATTCAGCTATGGCGATAATCTCTGATTTCCATGAGGAAGAGAAGAATGAGTCTCAGGCCAAGGCATCCCCTTCGTCTTCGTCTTCCCAACCCTCAACCTTTAGCGCTAAATTTGATCCTTCGAATCCAATAGATTTTCTGGAGAAGGTCTTCGACTTCGTAGCCCAGGAAAGTGAATTTCTAGGGAATGAGACTGCTGAGAAGGAGATCGCATCGGTGGTGCGAGCTGCAAAAGAGGAGAAGAAGAAGAAGAGAGACGAAGAGAGGGCCTCAGAGGAGAGGTTGAAAGCTGAGAAAAGATTGAAGGAAGAAAAGGCTGAAACGAAGCAAGAGAAGGATGAAAAACGCCAGGATAAGGAGGAAAGCGGCTTTAGAGGTAACGATTAAAACATTCCGCTTGTAGATTTGAGACTTGCCCTGGGAATGTATCTGTGTGTCATTTGCTATGATTCTGGATTGAATATATGCTCGGATTAGATCATGTTTAGGTATCTTGATTTTATAAATGCTCGGTATGGATTTCTGAATTTATTTTTCGCCTTTTTAATTTTGCCGATGAATCGTTTCCCGAGGTGTTTGTTCCTTGTCCCGTTGTTTTATCGGTGACAACACGATCAATTTGGTATGGTGTTTATATTCATGTCTCGATTAATTTGGTGTGGTGTTTACATTCATGTCTCGAGTTTGTGGGATCAGGTAAGGGGCTGCGATGACCCTCTGAGCTGTCTAGTAACAGACGATTATTGTAGGCTTTGGAAGGAAAACGATTTATTGCGTCATGTGAGATGCTGGATTTTTAACGTTGGCCGTTATAAGTTTTGGGAATTTTCTTTGGTTTATTTTTATTGAATTTGTCCATTTTATGATTTCAATTCATGACTTATTGAGTTCATGCCTTTTTATATTGTTGAGTCGCTTTGAGTAGGCAGTGATAGGCATTTGTTTTTTTACTTCCTGCCCACCCCATGTAGTTGGTGGTTGTTTGCTATGATGATGACTACCCAGATGAATTATCTCTTATATATCCCTGTTGAATTTTATTAAGAATGTAAATGTTGCTGGAAGTATTGAAGTTTCCCTCTTGTTTGTATATCCTATCAGCTCCTAACAAAGGTAATGGCTTGGATCTGGAGAAATATTCTTGGACTCAGACTCTCCAGGAGGTCAATGTAATTGTTCCTGTGCCAAATGGAACCAAATCAAGGTTTGTTGTCTGTGAGATAAAGAAGAACGGCCTTAAAGTTGGACTCAAGGGACAGCCTCCAATTATTGATGTAAGTTTGTGATTAGATTTCTATTGTTGATTGTCAAATGATAATTCTTAGGTATAACATGTTAGTTGAATGGCTTCTGTCTTTTTAATCCGAGTGAGTTGACTAGGGTTGGTTTGTTTATTTTCAGGGGGAGCTATTTAACGCTGTCAAGCCTGATGACTGCTATTGGAGCATAGGTAAATGGCTAATCATCCATGTTAAAGTTTTCATAATACAAATATATAAGCAGCTAGTTTTGAAACATAGGTGTGAATGACCAAACACTTCCATTGTATCCATACTTATGCTTGGAAGCTGGATTGTTGCAAGCAGTATATTTAGTGGCATGCCTTTGTGATTTGTTGGTCAGGAGTTGTTTCTCACTAATCATGTATAAACTTGATTTTGCAGAGGATCAAAATTCTGTTTCTATACTTTTGACCAAGCATGATCAAATGAACTGGTGGAAGTGTCTGGTAAAAGGTGACCCTGAGATTGACACACAAAAAGTTGAACCTGAAAACAGCAAATTGTCTGACCTAGATCCAGAAACCCGACAGACTGTTGAAAAAATGATGGTAACTGATTGTTGATTGCATTAGTTGTTAGTTTTAATCTTTAATTATTTGGTAGCTCGTTTTTTATTTATCTAGTACTCTGCTTAAAATAATTGTGCATGTACACAAATCTCCTGAAGTAATAACTAAATAGAATGTCATATCTGTTGTTCAGTATGCTTTTTTTATTTTTGATGTTATAGGACCTTGCATTCATACAATATTGTAAAGTTTGTTGATCAATAATTCTCTTGTACAGTTTGATCAGAGGCAGAAGTCTATGGGTCTACCAACCAGCGATGAGCTCCAGAAACAGGAACTTTTGAAGAAATTTATGGCGGAGGTGAGCACCTGATTCAAATCAAGTCATATGGTTTTCATAATCGAATTAATCCTTTACTAATGCGTGCCTCTAATAATGTCTTGCAGCATCCGGAGATGGACTTCTCAAGGGCTAAAATTTCATAGTGTCGTATTTCTGTTTGTATGCTTTATGGGCTGGTGTCCTATGCTGGTGGCTTCTGTTTTGTGGTCCCGCGTGCAGATGATGAAGCTGTGTTCATAAATTTTTTAGATATTCAGACTGTTAAAAACTGCTTTTTTTAATGGATTTACTTTAGGGCTATCTTATCTAGTTATTTCTTCTCTGTTGGAGAACTTAGTGTATGTTCGCCCCTCTATTTTTTTGGTCATTATAACATTCAGGTTAAGGTTGTTGGAGTATTTAAGTGTTGCACTTTATTTTTCTTTAATTTTTTTTATATAGTCCGCGACCCTTTTTTATAGATTAAGTCGATTTATAATCGGGCATGCAGAGCATATTGAGAAAATAATAAAATCACTTCGGACTTGCGCATGAGGGATATAAATATATATATATATATATATATATATATATCAAGATTACCTCTGGTCGAGTCAGGAGGTCAATAGAAGTGACGGGGAATAAAATAATTAAAAACTGATTTAAATTCTCATTATAATATCATACCTGTTAAAATTAATTCAATACCTTGAATTACTATCAATATAATAACATGTTTATTCACATTCTTGACAATTTATTTGGCATGTTGATATCATAGTTGTTAGGATCGGCAGGCACATCAGAAGCATTTTAAAATTTTATCAATCCTAATCGAGAATTTATCAACGGCGTTTAAATCGGGTTAGGAAGAACTCGTACCTTTTTAAATTGGAGTTTTCACAATCTCCAGGAGCCAACACGTTATGTCCGCTCCCTCTACCGGTATCCATACAAATGCTCTCCAACAGATACTGCGTGTTAGAGCCTCCAAATGTCTCATAGGATTTTCCTTGCGGCTCTCTATTCTCATGCGCGTATGAGTATATCTGCTTTATCTAGTTTATAACCTATGAGGGCTATATTCAAATTTCAAAATTAATCATCATTAATTTTGAAATTAATCAACAATTAATTATCTTGATGAGCTAATTAAATTCAGTTTAAATTAAATCTGTCCAACAGTTTTAATTTAACCTATTTATTTAATCCAAATAAAGAGCCATTAGATTTAATTTATCTTCATAAATTAAATCTGAGATACTATATCTCTATCATGTTAGTTATTAAATTTAATATATCTTAATAAATTAAATTTAAATTTAAAACCAACACAATATAATAATATCATATAATATATATATATAATATAAGATATGTATTTTGAAAATATATATTTATATAATATTATTAACGAATTTTATATTATATATATATATATAAATATAAAATTCATCCACCTTAAATTAAACATTATCTCGTGTTGGGCCATTCTTGTGTGCGACCCTGTAGGCCCATATGAAGTTGGCAGTGGGCCAATAACTGTATTAACCTAAAAGTCGTAAGCGGCCTCTAGCAAGACATTACGACTATCCAATTCATATGAGGATCGTTATCACGATGCAACCTGTCATACAACCATGTCACGTCCCTTTTTGTCACACGATATTTGAATCAAGGATAAGACATGGATAATGTCATCCTTTTGTTCCTGACCATTACTTTCTCGATTCCTGAGTAGCCTGACAATAGAAATGGAAACTCCTTTCCATTGTAGTATGACCATACATTTTTCGGACTCACTCATCGAGGGACCCGGTAATATCTCTCTACTAATATGAGGGACAAATTTCATCTTGATCATTTATATTCCTCTGCATGAAAAACCACCAAGCCCGATCGTAGCCTTTATCATCACTCGGTCTAGCAACTCTCATGTAGGAATCCATGATGATCTCAAGTCTAAGGGCATTGTGATGTGGTTATACATGAGAAAAACTTATGACTTGATCCATGCAGCTTTCTCATAGTGGGTCGGTCCAGCACCTTGTACTCTTACAAGTGCCTAAGACTTTGATTCGTATCTCCATATCTTATCAAAGTCAAATGGGTCGTGTTTCATTTGTGCTCCCGCAGAGATGACTGATCAGGAACATTTTAGGACAATCTTCATGAATTATCCAAGGATACAATTATCAGAGTTAACATGCAAATAATATGATAACAAAATGGAGAAATTTCTTTAAAATAATAATGTTCAAAATAATATGATTGACCCTTAGGTCACAATTTCCAACAATAGTATCAATTCAACATTTAATGGCAATCATTAAATATTTTTTTCTAACAAATTATCAAAATAGATAAAATATAACAAATTGATAAGATATAACAAATCGACTAGTATTGTCATCAACAATTTATACCCATAAAAAATATAATATTTATTTTTTTTTAAAAGGCAACCTTTTTTTTCCAACAGAAATACACATGGTTTTTTCAAAAGTGTTTCTAACATCAAATGCTTTTTTTAGATGCAAAAGTGACTATGTGATTATAAAAGTGGGGCAAAAGTCACATCCTACATAAATAAAAGAATGTTAACTGTGAAATTTGATTTTTGTTTTTGACTAAAGACGAAGAGGTGTAGCATGACGAGGAATATTTGAGACCCTCCAAGCTTTATCCTCTATTACACAAAATAGAGCCCACCACCTCAAGCACCAAAACTCCAACACCAAACCTCCCCTCGGCAAAACACAAGCTTATCCCAAAAGCTATGATGGATACTCCATTCATCTTAATTTTGGAACCCCACCTCAAATGTTTCCCTTTGTTTTGGACATCGGAAGTAGCCTGGTCTGGCTCCCCTATACTTCTCGCTACCTTTGTTCCATATGTTCCTTCCCTACAATCGACCCCACCAAAATCCCCAAGAATTCATCTTCTTCCAAAATAGTTGATTGCCAAAACCCGAAATGTAGCTGGATATTCGGCTTTGATGTTCAATCTCGATGCCAAAACTGCAAATCGAATTCCCGAAATTGCTCACAGATTTGCCTTGGTTACATAATTCAATATGGTTTGAGGTCATCGGCTAGCTTCTTACTCTCAGAAAATCTAGACTTCCCAGGAAAAATCGTACCTGATTTTCTTGTCGGGTGTTCCGATCTGTCAACTCTCCAACCCATTGTGATCGCCGAGTTCGGTCATGGACTAGAATCGTTGCCCTCCCAGATGGGCCTAATTAGATTCACAGGAATATCAAGAATCCTAGCCAAAACTCCGAAAAAGACAAGTCCAAACTTGCAGTTCCTATACCAGTAGAGAAGGAGGTGGCGGCGTGGCAAAGGGAGGAGTAGCAGAAGTGATAGGGAGGCTTTGACTCAGAATTAGAAGATGGACCTTCATATAGTTCCTTGCGACTCAGTTCTCGTGAACGCAACCCTTCTTCTGCGTCTCTTTGTCGTTGAAGTCGAAGATGAAGCCATCGATCTTCCTCTGTGCTTCTCGCTTCTAAATGCTCGACCAATTCCTTTACTTGGGTATCTTTATTGGTGAGGATTAATGTTGCGTGGTGGGTTTGATCAACTGCCATGTCTTCCTCTGAAAATTAGCCATAAATAACACATGGACAAATAGCTGGCACAATTAAGGAGAATTAAATGGACGTCATCCACCTTTAACGGAGTTTATGACTTTTGCCCCATTTTTGTAATCACATAATCACTTTTGCACCTAAAAGAAATATTTGGTGTTACACGCAATTTTGAAAAAATCACATATGTATTTTTACACCTTAACCTAAAAAATAATGTAAGTCTAATGAAAAAAACCTACAAAGAGATAAACACAACAATTCACCGGGTTGTGGTCCAAATTTGATAACATGATGTATATTGAATCCCGTGTCTATATAGTGCGTATAGATAACCTTAAAGCAAATAGTTTTCCTTTTTAATTTTTTGATCTGCAACTCTATCCTATAGACTTGAAGATTGGCAGATTAAGTCAGCTATAAATAAGGCATACTAAATATATTTTGAGAAAATAAAAAAAATCACTTCGGATTTGATCGCGATATATCTAGTTATATACACACAAATAACAAATAAATCATTTTTGAACTCTTCTTCGGACTCGGAACTTTTTGCTGACGCATTGATTTGAATCTGGTTCTGATAACATCACTTCGATACATATTCATATTCTCACGGTTATGGACATTACAGGCACACATTTAGACCTCTTCACTCGTTAGGAGGCCCAAAAACTTCTGGCTCTTATCAAACTATACAATAGTACAAGAGAATTATTTGTTAATAAACCTTATAACATTGTAAGATTTATAAGTGACAGGTCATATAATCAACAATTATCACCATGAATACTTCTCAAGGGTGAGTGTATTGTTGCAATTGGCATGCTTTATTGTTTGGTGTCACTTGCTTCTGCTCCGTGCGTTGTTGTCTTCTGTCTTGCGTGCAAATGCTCTTTTGGGTCAAAGGAGATGAAGCTGTGTTCATAATTTTTTTGGGGATGTTATGAGAGCTAATATCAAACATCGCCTTTTTAATGGATTTACTTTAGGATTATTTTGTCCAGTTGTTTCTTCCATGCTGTGTGGTCTTAATCTTAGATCTTCTAAGATTAAGGTCGTTGGAGTACATATGGCCTTTGTCTGCAACTCTTTTTATTATTATTATTATGTTTTTGCTGGTAGTCCGCAACTCTATTTTGTACACTTCAAGGTTGGTGGATTAAGTCAATTATAAATAGGGTGTCCTTGCATTGGAGTTGAGAAGAATGAACTTTGTGCATTCCTAATAGCCCAAGAGCATCCGCTGTGGGGGCAAAAGGTTATTGGATTTAGTGTCCTAGTTGACACATTGACCTGACCACCCCGCCTCTTATAAGATCTGTTTCATTATCTATTTTATATCTTATTACCCTTTACGATCTTAAAACGAGTTAAGAAGATAATGTATCAAACCTTTATAAAGCGTCACTTGTTCCCTCCCAATCGATATGAGAATTCACATCTTTGGAGTTTTGGGATTTCCATTACAAAAGTACTAGCTAATGGCTTCTTTTTACTTTTTTATTAGAGAGAATGTTGCATAGTAGTGCTATAAACTTATCCTATCTCGGCATGGTAGTTCTATATCAAATAAAATATAAATGGGACAAATACGTAAATGATATTGCAAACTCAAATTTATTATTTTTTTATCGGAATAATAAAAATAATAATTAATATTCAAAGGATAATACAATAAAAATTTATGTATTTGAATTTATTTATAATAGAGAGAATTTGTATGAGTGTACTAGACAAGCGGGGACCTTATCATTTGACAAAAGTAGTTAATTTTACTCATTCAGTTTTATATATAAGGCACTTCTAACATATTTTACATAGATAAAAAAAAATCATAAACTTCATTAACTTTTCCATTAAATTCAACAATTTTCCAACTCTATCAATTGTTAATATACATTATACTTCATGAAAACAAAGTCAATATAATAATAAATGAAAGATAAAATTGTACATCCATATGAAAATTTTATCTCTCAAACCTATATACACGACTAGAGGAGTGACTTATAAAATTTAATGAATTTTATGAAAATTTATTCATTTTATTTAATACCATTAGGCTAAAAACAAAATTGTTAATTAAACAATAAGGGTTCAATTTAAGCAAAATAAACTATAAAAATATGATTCAAAATTATGATAAAATATAGAAACACGTGGATTAACTTTCCCTAATAGTTAAGTGAATTGACTTTCGTTCAGTGTCTGTTTGTTTTAATTTTTTATAGATAAATATGTCATTGAATTTTATTTTGATTTACAGAAAAATACTTAAACAGTTTTCTCTTGCTACCAAACAAGTACTTACTTCATATTATTTTCCACACTCAACTTGCTCTGTTTTGATCAAAAATTAATTATTGCCGTGCCTTCATTTGTAGAGGTGGGTTACGGATTCTTTTTTCCTGGGATTCATGGTGATCATGTAGATTATTAAAAAATGACAACGTTTGGGCGTGATTATTTGAGCTGATGACGAAAAGATGAGCTTCTTACTTTCATGCTCTAGAAAGGTGGATTTCATTGGGGGGAATGACGGTGGACAAATTAAATGGAGGTGGTGTTGATTGCGTGCCACGTGTGTGTGGTAAATAAAAATGTAATAATAAGGCTGGCCATATTGTGGGGGCTCAAGTGGACTCTCCCTTCATATGTATGACCCTGCCGCCAATTTGTTGACATTGATTAACATCTTCGATACCTCAACTTACAGTGTTCAGAAATCAAAATGAGGTGAGCCCACCACACCTTGAACTCAACCTTCTGGTTTTTGTTTTTATCATCATTCATTCCAATTCACACCCAGTGTTTGGAGTTTTCTCCTGTTCCTCTCAATTATTTTTCTACATGGTCCCCACACTCTTGTTCCATCACTAACCTTTCCACTGCTTTCATTTCATCAAACTTGTTGTCTTCTTCTTCCTCACATTTCTCTTAATTCACATCATGCTCTCGGTGCGCACGCCTTCACCCATGACAATTTAGTAAACGTTATTAATACGGTCTCTGATCCTAAAGATATGATATAATTTATAATAATTTATATTATAAACTATGTCTTATATTTAGAACTGGAGGTAGTACTCCCTCAGGGTCCTAATTAAAAGACAAAGTTGACTTTTTTGGAGAAATTAAGAAAGTCAATTAAATCACTTTAGAGTATTTATATTTTTAGTATATTTAGATTATATATCAGTTTATTAATCAAATTAATTAGTTTGAAGAAAAAAATAAAAATAAAAATATTCTAAAGTGATTTAATTGGCTTCCTTAATTTCTCCAAAAAAAAGTCAACTTTATCCTATAATTAGGATCGAAGGGAGGGAGTAATATTTTTCATGACATACAATTAAGAATTAAGATATCATCCCTGACAATCTAATTAAGAAACTAATTTCAAAGCAATACAGACACAATATGTCCCCGTTATTATTTTATGGAGTTAGAGATCAAAATGGTATTTTGATGCCAGCTTTGTTTCTGCAGCCTCAAGGGCAATACCCGCATTAGAATCCAAAAATTGGAGTCCAACTCAGGTGGGTCCCATTTCCCAATATAATTCCACTTCCAACCAAACTCCCTCCATGCCCTGCCAAATTCGCTTCCTGACGACTCTTTCTGGCAACGCCCCCTTTTCTTTCTCCATTTTCTGTTTTCACCCCACTTTTCTAGTTTTGTTTCACTCCCACCCCATCCAACACCACCTGTCCACCTCTTTTTTCAGACAACTGGAAAATCCACGGCCCTCCATCCACCCCATTTCTGAATTCCACAAACTCATTCATCAATCACACATCGGCCCCATTTGTTTCTTTCGATTTGTTTCCCACCCTCACCATGATTCCCTCTTTGTCAACATTAAATGCCCACGACAAAACAAAAGCACGTTTTCATGCAAAATGTGTCATTAGAGAAGCTAAATCTGATTTCTGTGTGACTCACATTCAGCAAAATATGAGCTATTTCATGTTACAAAAATAAAAAAAGGGAAAGACCAGATTCACCTCACATTCACGTTCAATGCGCTAAAGCTTGTTTACTAATCAATCATATATTGGATACCAGTAAGTTCTGAAGCAGATTCCGCAACACTAGTTGCCAAAAAGGAGGGGATAAAAACCACGTTGCCGAGTGAAGCAAGTGGGCGACCATTTTCCAGGAGAGGAAAAAAAAGTGGAGAACCAAACAGGGACATGATGTGGGCTTGTTCATTCTTTGCCTGCTCACTCAACGCATATGGGGCTTCCAACTGGTGCGATGTGGAAGCCGCCACGTGGTGCTACGCCATTGCATCAAACATCAAAGTGTTTGCCATGAAATAGACAGCTTCATATCAACTTTGTTCTCCACAAGTACCCTGTACTTTAATAAGTAGGTTCCTAGAGAGAGTTCCCTAGCCTTTTCCACAAAACTTGCCTTTTTTCCTCATGTGGGAATTTAAGGTTACAGTACTACTGTCTTGTTTGTTTCCAGTGAGTTATATGTTGAAGTGAAAAATATAGCCGTCACAACTCACCAGCACTTTGGAGAGAACAAGTAAAGAGAGGAAGCATATTCACCTCTTTTGCTCTTTTCGAAATCACGGCGTGGTTGAAATTCCTCTCAGGTTTACTTTACAGCCCATCTTCATATTCTACTCAGGGTCTATTGATGTCAATTTCAAAAGTTAGTCTGACTTTGATGTTTTTATCATTAAACTATGTGTTTGAAAATGATGTGATTGCCTTCCTTTGTCCTTCCTTTTTTGATTAATGTTAATTTTAGTTAAGTCAAATAATTAAGAACGCGAGATCAATTTTAAACTGATGTTCTGCCTTTTTTTGGCCCGAGATGTTACGCCAATGGCAATTAACAACTCGGTCGTTTTATAATAATATTTTATGTTATTTACTTTACACCGTCAACCAAAAATAACAACAGCGAGTGGGCTGACATTCTTTAATTCCTTAATTAGTTTATAATTTTTGTTCTTGCCACCAGTCTGTTTTTTTTGTTATTGATGGAGGAATTACAGAATCGAACATTTCTGCCCATACTTAAAAAACAATTTAAAGAGAGGGCTTATCACGCGGGCCGGGTATTTTCATTTACGCAACAGCTGGGACTTGTTCTTGTTGCTTTTGCTTATGCTTTCAGTTTTAGAAGACGAAAAAGCCTAATTTGCGAATGTAGGAGCTACAGGGGTCACCACATCGAAAGAGAATTTGAATAATCTGACGCCAAATTGGAACACAGAATCTATCTATCCTTTTAAATTCATTCCACAGCTAATCATATTGAATCCACCACTCCATCGTTTTCCTTTCTTTTATTATATTTCCTTTTTAGTTAATACAACGGGGGGGAGTATAATTTCTCGATTACAATCAAAATTAACAAACGATAAAAAACCCATAATAATAATAATGAAGTTATGAATCCAAATTTTTTAACACTTAACAGTGACGTAATTTTTTCTCTTTTACATAACAATAATATTACTAATAAAGTTTTTTGAATCCAAATATTAATTCCTCTATAAAATTTAACCAATATATATATATATATATATTATACAGCTGACAACATCTTTATAATAAAAAACCAGCTGCAGAGCAGCGAATGTAACTGCCATTGAGAGGACAAGCACATCCTATCTTATCACACATATGAAAAGGACTACGTCTTTTGTAACCACCCCCCAGTTATAATTTAATATGCACGCAAGCTTTTGGACACTGCTTGAATGTTAGAGTTAGACCTAGCTGTTTCAAAAAGACGATTAAGCTTACAGACATACTTTTAGGAAAGTCACTAGTTTTTATAGCGATACATGCACCTGTTAAATTACTAACAATTTTCAGCTGATTTTTAAAAAATAGGGTGCAAGTTATTCCCCGTAAAAAAGGATCTGCGTGCTTGTGCTATTTTCTTCGCCCTCTATATGCATGTATCAATGCGTCAGGTGTATAATGGTAACGTATTAGAATGGCAAGTGGCCTGAACAACAAACTGCGAAGAAGAAAGTGAATATATAGACGAGACGAATGCAGAAGCAAGGTGACAAATTAATTTGAGAATGAAAAATCAGAGTGAAAAATGAGTAGTGGAGGGTCCATCACTGCACTATACACACATCTCATGTTACGTACAGGGGTTGGCAATATTAAACTGAACAAATGATGATAGAGGGCGTTGAAATTCCGAGTATTAGTAATCCCGCATGATGACAAATCAGTCCATTCTGCATTAATTCCCCCAGCAAACTGTCTTTTCTCTTAGTGCCTCTCACGAGAAAAATCAGATCCATTATTTCTTAATGCTTCTGATAGGAACTTGGCTTTGTTAATTAAGTGGTTAACATACTTTCAAATATATGGGGACAACTCCTTGTACACACCAGCTTACACATGTTCCTCACTGTTTGATGTAGTTTTTAAACCCTTTTTATAATTCCCTCCCTGTATGATCTGACATGAGAAAAATATTTTAAATAAAATATTCACCCCAAAATACTCGTTTGTCACAGCATAAAGCGACTGCAATTTACCCATTTCCTCTTGAGGTTATAACAGGCGATATTTCATTTAATATGCAGTAAATATTTTCATTGTCTGCAGAAATCAGATTAGGCATCCAGCAACCAAACCAATTTAATACAATATTGCATGGCATTTTGGCAGGTAGTTGGAAATTTGAAAATAAAATGACAGATACAAACTTAACAAAAAAACAAATTCAACAACGACGTATTTGCCTCTCTAAACAAAAATTCTGACTCAGCAACGTCCAAAACACTGCATGAAACATCAACTGCACCCAAAAAAACAATGATATATGAAGGCACAAAACTAATCACGGCATGACCACTTTATTTATTTTCCTGGAGATTCAGTAAACAGTACGACTCCGTATAAGGTCATGTATTTTTATTTGCAAGAAACAAATACCTAAAAAAAAATTTCAAATCTCAGAATATGTTTAAAGAGCGAAAAGCAAGAAAAGAAAAAGAAAAAAAGAAAAGGAAAGGCAACGGAATCTTTCATTGCCATTAAAAATATATATTAAAAAAAGTAGTTATGCGGGATGTAGCAAGAGAGACTTGAGACTTGGAGATGGAAGACGAATAATAATAAGGAAGGAAAAGGAAGCGCCAAGCGCGTGGGAATTGACAAAGGCAGAGTGGTGCATCCCAATGAGTGATGATCAGCGTGGAGCCCACCAACAGGCCCACACATTTGGGCTGGGTGCAATTCACCTTCCCTTCAATTTGCAATTTTAATAATACAAAAATCAATACTTCATTGTTCATTGTCCATTGAAAAAGTTCCAACACTGTTGTGACATCAGAGTTTTGTGGAAAACTCTTTAGGGTGAGCATTCGGTTTTTCGGTTCGGTTTTCCATAAAAACCGAAATAACCGAAAAATCGAATTAAGCTAATTCTAATAATCGAACCGAAGTAACCAAAATATTTAGGTTCGGTTTGGTTAATAACCGAATTAACCGATTTTTTATTTATTATCTATAAAATAAAATATATATAATTAAATTTTTAAAAAAGATTATTTTTTATCTTTAAGATTACATTTAGGGATAAAATATAAATAATAAATTAACTAGATTTAAAATATCTATAGATTTTATCTAATATTATTGAAAATTTACACCTATTTAATTATAAAAACATGTATTTATCAAATAATATATATTAAATATAAATATATTATATATATTTCGGTTTTTTGGTTTTAACCGAAATTTTTTTCTAATAACCGAACTGAAAACCGAATTAACCAAATAATAAAAACCGAAATTTTACCGAAAACCGAAAAAACCGAATTGAGTTCGGTTCAATTTGGTTTTCGGTTTCGGTTCTAATTTGCTCACCCCTAAAACTCTCTGCATGCAGGAACTAGCTTCCCTGCTTATCTCTAGGGTGAGGAGGGAGAGTTCGGTTAATATGAATTGTCTAAATGAAATTTAGACGTTTTAAATTTAATTTTTTTAAAAAAATATTTTAATAAATATAGAATCTAAAATAAAAGTAACCTCTTAATTAATATTTCTTTAAAAAATAATTTTTTTCATGTAAAAATCACTACTTAAAAAAATTAGATCTCCACCGTCCATATTTCATCTAAATGAAGCTAATGGGCGAGCCCTCCCAGCACAACCAAAGGATGAGCAGGAAACCTGCATGATAAACCTTCCTGTTCTTTTCTCACTTTTGTCCTTATTCATTAACATTCTTACATCATCTCCTCCAAACTAAGCCCTCTATTTCTTTTCTTTTTGGGCAGGTCCATTCCTCAAACCAAACCCTGTTTCGCTGCTTTCATTTAATCAGCACGCCTATTCGCTCCCCGACTCATTTATGTCCTTTCTTATTATAAATTCTCTCCCCTGCTTGCTCCTAATTCATCTTCAGCTCATAACCAGCCAATCTTGCTAACAGACGAACGCTCCCTACATCACAATCTCCCTCCCTCCCTCCCTCCCTCTCTCTAGCATTTTGCTTCTGTATATTTTCAGTACTGGGGTGCTAGCTTGCTTTGCTTCTATTCTCTCTTCCCCTGCTCTTCTCGTGACTCCTCAATCTCATTGAAGTTTTCTGTTTCCTGAGACTGTCTCTTCCTTGGAGAAAATGTATGCGGACACTGGTTTTTTGTTCCCATATTTCCAGAATTTATCTCAGGAGCTTCAACAACTCGATGAGTACTGTGAAACCCATAAGCCCAATGCTCCAATGGTACCTTTCCTTTTCCGTCCTCTGTTTTATTTTATTATCAAACTGCGTTTTTGGTGACACCTTTTTGTGCTCGATTTCGTAGCCCTTTGTTTATATCATTCGTAATCTTTAGTTTCTTGCCGATTGATGATGTCGATGAAGTGAATAACAACAACAGAATTGAATTCTGGAATTGATTTCGCATGTAATCTCTCTGTTTCTTCATTCATTTTTTTTTTCACCACCTCCTTCTGAATGTTTTCTCATAGCGCAAGTGGAAACAGCTGGAGCTGGCTTTATGTGCTGGATCTGGAAAAGCATGAGAAAAGGAAAGATGTTATAGAGTGTAAGCGGAAAAGAATTTTCGTTAAGATAGTGCCGTGTTCTATGGTCTTTCTTGCATTTTTCTTTTTTTTATTTCTGGTGTGAACTCTCTGGGTGGCCTCGTCTTTTCTTTGGGCCGCACTAAGGGGAGATTAAAGAGGGAAAAAAAGTCCTTTTATTCACTTTTTCTTTATAGTAAGAGAAAATGTTAGAGGAAAGGGGTTGGTTAATGCTCTACTTAATCATTTCTTCTTGTTTTGTCGGGCACCACATATGGTTGTTGGAATGAGGAAATCATGCATGGTCACTTACATTTCTGCTCATAGTTAAAGTTGGTTGTTTCTACCTGAAATGGCTTTGTGTTTTGGTCATTGAAAGTTTGAAACTGCACCTTTGAGGTGAAGGCTACCGTGCCTTACCAAGTTAAGAAATTTTGATGAAGACATTCATTCTCTCTCAAACGACTGACCATTCACGTAAACAGAATTATATCTTTTTGAGTATTCATAGAGAAAATTGAATCCATGTTCTTCCCCTGAGTTGAAGTTAAAGCCATTTCCAATAGAACTCCTTTCCATACTAAGTTTTTCTGGTGAAGGTTCATCTGAATAGAAATATTTGTGCAAAGAAATCACCTTAATTTTGTTTAATGCAGAGTGATCTTGCGCAGTCTTCTGCCATGTCGGAGTATTTTGATTTGGCAGCAGAAGGAGACCTGTTCAAAGCTCCTGAACCTATAATTGAAGAACCAGTCATGGACTTGGATCCCATGACCACAACCATTTCAATGATATCTTGTGGGGAAGATGTTGTCTCCTCACAAGGACTGAAACCCTCTGACTCTCTTCAACATGAACAACTCCTGAGCGATGTTTTTTATGAATGCAAGAAAGATATGCTGGAAAAGGAAGCAATTGAGTCGCCTCTATTTGAGATTCTGGAAACCATGGTTACTGCTTCGAATACGGATGAAATCCAAATTCAAGAAAGTAAACCATCTCCTGGCTCGCCATTACCAAAAAGTGTGAGTTCAGGATGTTTGAGCTCAGTGGAGTGGTTGCAAGGAACTGCAATGAAGCCTGCTTTTATTGATTTCCCAGGAATTAATTTCTGTGCAGATTATGGCATGCGGAGGGCATTCAGCGAAGGAGATATAAAGGTCAGACCTGACTGATTCACATATTTTGTATCTTAAACTTTTAATTGTATGGAATGGCATTCTTAAGAAATTAAGCAGCGTATTAGAAGTGGTAAGAAGGTGTTCTCGCCAGATTAAGGGAAAAGAAGAATAGTTAATGGCAAATTTTCTATCAGAGTGATAAAAGTAAGTTTTCAGTTTTGATAGGTGATAACTAAGGATATAATGAAGAATAATAACTATATGATGAAGGAATAATGGAAAAAGAGTTAGGGATATACTGAACTCAATAAGGAAGGAAATCTTCACCTGATATGCTGAAAAATGATTCTGGTTTATGTCTGTTTTTTTCTAGTGACACACCATATACTCCAGTAATTTCTTTCCTTGGGTCAATATCTAATAGTATCTAATGCCTTGCAACTTCAAGACCTGTCAAGTGATCAGAAATTACAGGATGCTTCCCAGATAAGGAAAACTCTTTGTAAGAGAATGGATGGTTCTTGTTCTCACTTTGGTGGATAAACCCACAAAGTCTTGTGATGTGGAAATAGTTGAAGCATGGCATGAGACATTAATTTACTTGATCAAGTATTAGTGTGGACTGAGCAATCTATAGATTTTCTGTCATTTCCTTGAAATGGGACCGGATTATTTACTCACTGTGTTTGACAGGCTCTTGGCAGTGGTAATATGCACGTTATCCAATCTCCCTCAGAGAGGCCCTTTCCTATCAGTAACTGTACCAGTGAGGAACGCCGAGAAAAGCTCTCCAGATACAGGAGTAAGAAGACACGGAGAAATTTTGGCCGGAAAATCAAGGTAGGGTGATAATTAAGTGCATGTACATATATTTACCATGCTTGTACTATTGAGTGTTTCACTTAAGAAGTAAAAATGCTTGGTTTCGGATATAGGAAGATGCTGAAGTGAAGTAACAATTGGGGTATTTGATTTCAGTATGCTTGCAGGAAGGCTCTTGCTGACAGCCAACCAAGAATCCGTGGAAGATTTGCCAAGACTGAAGAATTTGACACCAGGAGGCAATGCTAGCTTGAAACTAATGATTCAGGTCAAAGAAAGTAGGAAATAAGTAATCATGTCTGATCAGGCTATATATTGAAGAACTTGAGAGCACCATTTGCCTGAAAACAGTAGACTTGGTGGGATTCTAGAGCTTTGAACGATTAATGTTAGAAATTAAATAAGCCAGGCTTAGCTTAAACTCCAATGGGTAGTGTAGTTGAACTCTCGTATATTGTAATAACCTTTTCTCTAGGCGGAAATTACCTTCTAGGCATGTACATAGGTTGGCCGAATAAAAATGAGAAGAAGAAAAAGATTGTATGGTGTTCATGTATATGTGGAATAGCTGTGTTAATTCTTATTTTTAAGTGCTTTTGTGAAATAGATGTTCCCTATGTCTTACCTGCTGTGCCTGCTTGTCCAGAAACTCTTTCATAATTGAGAGTTAGGCTATTTGTGTGGATTTTAAAGGCTATTTGATAGGATATTTATAATGAATGGCTTTTTATCTAAATCTTGTTGAAGGGGCAATGTGCTGGATCAGCGCCGTTTAATCCAATGTATTTCCACTAAGGATCTGTTTGGTTTGAAGGGAGGGGAGGGGAGGGTTTTGCTTCCCTCCCCTTGATTGGCACTACAAAAAATTTAGGAAGGAAGGTTGAAAATAGCTTATGCATGGACTAAAATGCCTATGAAATTTTGCGATTAACCCGAAAATAGCCTTTACCATTCTTAATTATATATATATATATAGCTATAATTATAAAACATGATTTTAAGAGTATATATATAATTCTATTAAATGTTATTTATAATTTAGGACATAAAAATATTTTTTATAATTAAACTTTATTATACATTTAATAGAGTTGGGAAAAAATCACTTATAACATAAGGGTAAAGTTGTCCATGTGAAAATAATTCCCCTCCCCTCCCTTTCTTTCTGATCAATCCAAATAAGACAATTTTAAAATCCCTCCTATCCCCTCACTTCCATTCAAATACCCCCCAAACTAAACAAACCCTAAAATGACAATACTTTGCATTTAACTCTCAATTAAACTCAATGTCCAAGGTACTTAAATATCCATCTAGGAGTAAGAGCCTATTTGAGGGCAATACTTAGTATAATCATAATTTATACAATTTTTCAAATGTGCGTTTATCTCCGTTATATTATAAGGATGGCTTCTTTTACAAATCATTTTAATATATATGATAATAATTATTTTGAATTAAGTAGTTTCTAAATAAATAGCTAGATAAAAAATAATTAAGTTAAGTGAAATTAACTCTTCCATACAAAAACTATATCCCTTTTCAGGAAAACCCCGAATCATGGTTTCAGAAAAAATTTTTCTGTAAATTGAGACAAAACTCTTCTTATATACTTATTTCATAAATTATAAAAATATTTTTGAAAAACTAAAACAAACAGATATTAAAAAAGCATTTATATTGCATTCTAGTGAACGCATATTTTATCAACGCTTGGTTTTTGTTTCTAGTCTTCTTCAATTTTTTCCCAAATAAATACAACTTTGTCTCAATAGCGGCCCAATTCAATGTGTTGGCCCATTTGCATGCCCATCTCTGTTTTTTTAATATTATTGTGTGCAAAACACACACTTTTTTTTTTGGCGGAGAGTATTAAAAAAAACCCACCCCCGCATCTTACCATTACTGAAGTTGACCACTACCATCAGACAACCGAAGAAAGTCAAGTACGGACTAGTTTGTAGACAAGTGAGGCGCTAACCGTGGCGCTGGTTAACTGAGTGTTTGGTAATTTGTCAAACCTATGTTTAAAATTCAGTTTTGTGTAATTTGAGATCAAATTCTTTTTATATATTTATCTCGTAGATCGTAAAAACTATTCTTAAAAGTTAATCCAAACACACACTAATTCCCATATTATAAGTTTGTTTGGGATAGTTTACGAAGAGTTTATTACGCAAGTCGAAACAAAACTCATTTCACATATTTACCTCGTATACCATACATCACGGTTTATAAGTATTTATAAGTCAAAAATAAGTTATCACAGACGAACACTTAAGTGTTTTTTAGGTAAATCAAAACAAAACTCTCATCACATACTTATATCGTATACCGAAATCAAGATTGAAAAGTTATTTTTGAAGATTCCAATCGTTATTCTAAACAAACATTATCTTATCTTAATTTATATATCTAGTCTTTAATACTCAATATGATCCTTAATATACACTAATTCCCATATTATAAGTTTGTTTGGGATAGTTTACGAAGAGTTTATTACGCAAGTCGAAATAAAACTCATTTCACATATTTACCTCGTATACCATACATCACGGTTTATAAGTATTTATAAGTCAAAGATAAGTTATTACAGACGAACACTTAAGTGTTTTTTAGGTAAATCAAAACAAAACTCTCATCACATACTTATATCTTATACTGAAATCAAGATTGAAAAGTTATTTTTGAAGATTCCAATCGCTATTCTAAACAAACATTATCTTATCTTAATTTATATATCTAGTCTTTAATACTCAATATTTTTTTGCCTGCCTTTAATACTCAATATGATCCTTAATATACACTAATTCCCATATTATAAGTTTGTTTGGGATAGTTTACGAAGAGTTTATTATACAAGTCGAAATAAAACTCATTTCACATATTTACCTCGTATACCATACATCACGGTTTATAAGTATTTATAAGTCAAAAATAAGTTATCACAGACGAACACTTAAGTGTTTTTTAGGTAAATCAAAACAAAACTCTCATCACATACTTGTATCGTATACCGAAATCAAGATTGAAAAGTTATTTTTGAATATTTCAATCGCCTATTCTAAACAAACATTATCTTATCTTAATTTATATATCTAGTCTTTAATACTCAATATGATCCTTAATATACAATTTCTTGGAATTTTGTAAGGTTAGTCTTGATTGAAATCTCTTTTTCATATTCCTTAATCAATCCATCAATAACAATCAATGATGAGAAAAAATGAAAAGTTTAAGAAAGTTCATCAGGGTACTTTAGAAAATGTTACTATTATATGTATATTTGCCAACAGAAAATGTGTTTTAAATGAACTATATAATTAAATTAGATAAATAAATCTTATAATAAAAATTAAATGAAGTATATAATTAAAAATAAAGCCACGTGCGGGGAAAAAAACCATGCACTTTGATTTGTATAGACGGAAATATGTAGAACACAGACGGGGATGAGGGAATAGTGGATCGGGTGCTCGGTGGTTATCCTTGGAATCCTTCATATGACGCGTCCAATTCTGATTGGTTGTATTAACTTGACCTAATTTACGGTAAGGATCATTGAAACGCAGCCGCGCCCACTCAGGGACATCGCCGCCATAAATATAAAGTGTGGAGGACAATCTTGTCCCTCGACATCCAAATATCCCTAAGTCCTCCTGAGTCTCACTAACCCAACCCAACTTATGCCTCGCTCCCCCTCTTTGATTCTCTAGCGCTCTTCAACGTCAAGCGCTCTTCCAGTTTTATCCCCAACGAACCTTATTGTTACCAAAATTTTCGATTGGACTCTCCCGTAATTTTGGTCGTATTCGATCCCCATCTCTTATCGCAAACAACTTATCCCCCACCGATCCACTTTCCGGTCGCACTTTCCCGGTCTCAGCCTCCTCCAAAGCTCACTCATCTTCGGTGCAGAGTTTCACGTCACTGTTCCTTTTTTGTTTTTGAGGATCTCTCAATCTGGAATGCTCACTGTTAGGGTCGTTTCCGCTTTTGGGTTCAAGCACTGGTGCTTAGGAAATTAGGGTTTCAGATTTTTGGGCTTTGTTTCTCGGGTTTTGCTAAGCATTAGTGTTAGGGTTCGCTGTCCCCATTACAGGGTTCCGTGCCCTTTGAATTCGCGGAATAGGGTTTTGAGTTTGCTTTCGTGATGCCGCGGAGTTCAAAGCATAAATCCAGCAAACATAGTTCAAGGGATACGAGGGACTACTCGGATTCCGACAAAGATTCTTGCTTGAAGGATCGGAAAGGTAAGGATGAGAGCACTGCGAAGGTTTCGAGAGATTCAAGTTCTTTTGAGAAGCGGAAGGCGGATTCGAAGGATGTGCATGGGTTTGGAAATGGGGAGAATTCTGACGAGTATGCTTCATCAAAGCGGCGCAAGGAGCGTAGCAATGATGGGGTTGGAGATAGGTGGAATGGCGGTGAGGATGAACGAGGTGAAGGCTCCAAGAAGTCAAAGACATCCGGGGATTCGAAAAGTAGGAGAAGGGATGGGAGTGTGGGAGTGTACGGTGAGGGCGAAGAGGTCAAGAAGAGCAGCAGCAAGGGCGAGGGGAAGCATAAGGAACTGGGGCGAAAGGAGAGTAGAGAAAGTGGAATGGAAAAGGAAAGGAAGTTTAAAGAAGTTAGAAGCGAGAGATCAGTTGATAACGAAGAGCAGCGCATGTCCAAGCATGTATATGAAAATACTGGTAAGGTAACTGATTGTTTTGTGGCATGCCCATTCCATGCGTGGAACTATGCGCTTTTTATACATTAGTAGTAGAAGATGCCTTTAACTACAGAAATATTATACATTTATGCCAAGGAGGAAAGGCGAGCCTTTTGTTCTATTGCAAACCATTCGAGTATTAGTGCTGCATATTCAGGCCCCTTCTTCTTGATAAACAAGAACAGGGGTCAATCACTGGGGTAGATCTTTGAAACCCACCAGTTTTGCCTGTATGTGGCCTGCCTGCCTTTGGAGAAGTTTATTAGTTGTCCTGAAATTTGGCATGACCGTTTTCCTCTCGCCTCTTTCAACAATGTTTCTTTGTACATGAAATATTTCTTTCTTTTTTCCCCGAAAGCGAACCATATGTTAATTTCTAGTTTTTTTTGCTCTGGTTGGATTAAATTCAGCAATACTCCTGATGGTGCCGAAAAAAGTGGTGCTGATATATACCAGTTTTCTTTTAAGCATAAGTGTCTTCAAATGGCTTTTCCTTCCCCTTCCGTGATCTGTTTCTCTTGTTAATCTTAATAGGCACACACTTTAACTGGTGGGACTCTACCATTTTTCATATAATTGTACTATACATGCCAGTTTTGATGAACATGTCTTTCGTTTTACTGCTGACGTTTTGGAAATGCATGAATGACATTTTCAGTTTATCATATTAGCACTCTATTAGTTTCTTTCAAAGTTTCTCTTTCACAATTTTTGTTAGTGGCTTAAAGGCCCTTTCTCGGGAGGGTCCTTTTGTTGTTGTGATTCATTTCACACACACACATTTGCATTTACATGTTTTGGTTTTAGTCTAATACTAGATCCTGCATACCTAAGGTATCAATATTGAAGGCCAGTTCATATATTGGACTGTCCGTAGTAGTTGAGTGGCCATGATAAATGCATTTCTTCATCATGGATCCATCAATATTCTTTTTTCGTGTGTGTAATTTTTTTTCACCCACTTATGGGGAATGTCTTCTGGAAGAGAAATGCACAATGCCTGTCTCTTTCTGTAGCCTGCTAGCCTTTTTTTTTACTGCAAAGTTTGTATCTTAAATGATGAGTTTTGGCACTTGAGTTGTCTCTCTATGCCAGTTGGCATGAGTAATGGCTATTGTGTTTTGACTCTTGTCACTGGATTTTTTAGGTTTGAATTCATTATCACAAGTAGATATTAATTTGTTGCTTTTAGTATTGTGACAAGTGAGACTCTTATCCATGTGTTTACTTATTGATCTGTATTTCAAAATGCTTCCTAGGAATGAAAGGCTGAGCTGGAAATCCTACAATTTACTTGACGCCTTTAATGAGAAAGGAGATATTGTTTGCTCTGATTTTTAGATGGAAAAAGATTTATTGATTTATTAAAAAGCACAATACAGCAAGTTACAAACTGAGGACATGGAATCCTTACTAAAAAAAGGCTAATGAAAAAGAAACATTCTTGTCTCTAATTTGAAAGACGTTCTCTAATACTTTTTAAGATCCCAAAGGCATGCTGCCTCAGATAGCCTTTCCTAGTCCCCCACTAAAAGGACATATAGATAACCCTTTCTCAGAGAGGATTTGATGGAATGAGATGCTGATTGAACACTCATGCCTTCTGTTCTAAGGACAGACATCACAAAGACTGCCCAATACCTGGGAACTGTATGATCCTTTTCCCATCCAAATCCCTAGCAGTTAAATAATGCTATAAATTCCTTTTTTAAATGTAAAATAAGATAGATGAGGGTTGCATAATGTTGTGCTACATCTATTTAGTTGGATGGTCGGATGTTGAAGAGAATAGGAAAAGGCAGTATGAACATTTGATGATGAATTATTTTCGATCTGAAAATCAATAAATGAAAAACAAATAGTTCTTTCATGTCAAGAAGTTCAATGTATGGTAGCCAATGGGAAACTGATATTGGCACACTTTCTAATCGATTCTGTTACTAGTTTATATATTATTTTAAGCTCAGTACTTGTTTTTTCCCACTTTGTTTGGATTTAATAATGTTAACCAGTTATTAATGATATAGATTTAATTTTACATGGGATGGGTTGGCAAATAAATTGTTTAAAGATCAATTTTATTGCCAACTGTCATGTCCATCAGTTCATTTGAGTGGACATGACAGTTGGCAATAAAAGGTGTTTAAAGATCAAGGTGTTTTTTTAACAAAAACTATTTTTTTTATTTTAATCATTGGCTAAATGATGTTTCTTAAATGTCAAAATTCTGTTGGTTGACTTGATGGTGAAGCCGCATTGGTTGTTATATATTGTAATTAGAGTGGTTCTCATGCACATGCTCAAAGTCCAAGATGAGCTATAGTCATCATAATTTATGAACGGTGCGGTTCCCT
This sequence comes from Inga oerstediana, assembly GCA_963210345.1. Classification (NCBI taxonomy): domain Eukaryota; kingdom Viridiplantae; phylum Streptophyta; class Magnoliopsida; order Fabales; family Fabaceae; genus Inga; species Inga oerstediana. The sequence goes on from OY723405.1 coordinate 1,913,987, forward strand.
TCACTTTTTTAATATTATTTACATGCAGTATATTGTAATGTTAGTATCAGTATCTTAATTTTATTTTCTGCAATCTCCGTATCAAATTCAAAATCAATAAATAACTTAAAATCTATTGAAAATTGTATGATTCATAAGCCATGAACAGGGCAGCTCATTCTTCAAATTCCGCATATTTGCCTTGAGGTGCACATCTAGTTTTCTCAAATACCCACTTATTGTCATGCTGAATCGTGTATTATATGCAGGATATTTTGTAAGGGATTTTAGAATTTAATTATCTTTTGTGAGAAGATAATCCCACAGACAAAGGAATTGTACAGTTGAGTACAAAATAACGTAAAACGGACTCATTAAAAAAGTTGTTTACAAAGGGATTTCCCCTATTCCTCTGTTGGAAATTCAGTGGGAGTGTTCTGTTTTGTTGTATTTTTTGCTTCCTTTTGTTTTCTTAGTTTAGAAGCACTCTTTTCTTTGTTTTTTGCTATTAATGTTGTTGCTTACGTCCATTAGTTAATATTTTGTGATGCTTTTTAAGTGAAAGTTAGAACATCCATTGTCTTTTGTTTTAGATCAGCTAATCTGGCCATCATGTTTCAATAGACATGGCTATATTACGCAAAACGTGATTGTGATTAATGCCTAATTGAACTTTTTGTGACCAGTGAAGCTACAGCATGGGAACTGAAAATGATGCTAGACAGGTTTCATTTCCCTCCGGATAGGGGTTATGGATGTGAATTATTTGAGTACCAAGATGATTGTATATGCTGGGTGTTTGTTTTATATGATTCCTGGATTGTGTCTTAAGTTAACCTTGGGCAAAGTTATTTTGCTATTCGTGATGTGTAGTTCTGTGTTCTTATATTACTTCCTGTATAACTGAAAAGTATTGGATGAACTTTGTTCGTCCTTGGAAGACAGTAGCTTATTTTGATTTGTCTTGTTGCAGATTCGAGGGCCCTGGATGAGTTACGAAGCCCTGAACTGGATAGCCCACTGGAGAAGCGATTAAGGAAGAAGAGGGATGATACCAGTGGTGGAAACAAGCATCAAGATGATACTGGGGATAGCTATAGCAAGCGTTTGTCTTCTAGGGATGAGATTCCCAAGGATGGAAGACTGAAGGATGAGAAGCGAAAGGATGAAAAATATCGAGAGAAGGGCAGGGAAGAGACAGATAAAGAGAACAAACACAGATATGACAAGCAACGTGATGAGCGTCCTGCCAAAGATCATGCTAGCAATAGGTCTGATGATAAGCATGGAAAAGAAGAAAAAGACTACATAGAATTGCGACAAAAGAGAATTAGAACTTCGGAAAGTGATCGTGACCGGGACCATAATCGAGATCGTGATGGGGGGCGAGAGCGTGATTTGGAATCTGGTCGTGATCGTGAGCGGCGTCATGAACGTGAAAGAGACCGGGAACGTGATTATGATCTTGATAGGGATCGTGACTATGATAGAGATCGAGATTGGGATTGGGACAATGATCGTGATCATGATGAGGACCTAGACAAAGACCGTCATCGTGAACGCAACCATCGCCATGATCGTGATGGATCGCATTTAGATGAACGAAGTGCTAGGAGTAAAGAGAGTGGATCGAAGAAAATAAATTTGGGTGAACGTGATGACTATTGTGACACTAAATCTAGAGGTGTTAAAACTCACTATTTGGATGCAGAGAAGAGAAGTGTGAGTGGTAATAAAGCTGATTCTGAGACTGACAGGGGAAGATCCCAAGCTCGTCATACTCATGCAGATTCAAGCGGAACTAGCAACAAAAGGAGGTCTTCTCCGGCAGGAAATACACATACTGGCACTGATGATTACAGGTAAATCTCCCTGTTTTTTTGGGTATTTTGATAGGAATGGTGTTAATCAACCTTGAAAATTGCCTTTTGGTTGCATTCCATCCTTGATAGAATGCTTAGTGGGTAATATTATGAAAATTTATTTTTTGTACTACTCAATTCAATTAAACCCATTGTGACATTGTTGCTTTGAAGGTGCTCTGGTGTCATTGAATTTAAAAAATTGTGCTATGGAATTATTAGTTCAATGCATCTAATTATGTCTAATTACAGCAATAATTGTGTTAATTCATTGACAGAAGTTTCTTCTTAGCAATATTTTGTTTCTTAATTTCTAATGAGATTAGGGTCTCGGGAAGCTTGTATGCGATGGAATTATACCATGAACAATGTTAATTGGTTGGCACTTTCCTCATCTTTCAGGAATGCGAACGCTGAAGATTCAAAGCATAGAGACTCAGCGACAGAACAACGAACAAAAGGCTTGAGAGATGGTTATTTGGGGACGTCAGAAAGAGGTGCTAATAAATACAAGTCAGAAAAATCTATTAAATTAGATGATGGTACTGTAGGGGATTTTGCAACTGAAAGGTCCTCCAGTTCTAAGGCTTCGCCCAAGGGCCTGGTAGAAAGATCCCCATCTTCCACAAGCATTGAGCGCAGGTATGTGAATAAAAGTGGAGCTAGGCGGAGTCTTGAAATTGAAGAAAGTGGACGGAGAAATAGTATTGATGGGCGAGATTTTTCAGTTTCTGAAGATAGATTGGGCCGCGAGTTGATGCTGGAGAGGCCCCTAATGGATGAGTCCGCTCAAGCAGACTCGTCTTATTATGGTAGGACTAGTCAGGGAAATGCATCATCGGTTCCTCCTCCACCTTCTTTCAGGGCTGGACTAGACCGGCCTTTTATGAATTCTGTAGATGAAGATGTTAGAGACGGCTCCAATGCTCGTTACAGAAGAATTAGTGATCCTGGTTTTGGAAGAGGGCCTGGCAATTCTTGGAGGGGTGTTCCAAATTGGACTTCAGCTGTACCAAATGGATTTGTCCCTTTTCAACATGGACCAACACATGGAGGTTTTCAGGCAATTATGCCACAGTTTCCATCTCAACCTCTTTTTGGTGTTAGACCTCCGATGGATGTTAACCATGCTGGTATTCCTTACCATATTCCTGATGCAGACAGGTTTCCAGGTCACTTGCGCCCGCTTGGGTGGCAAAATATGATGGATGGTACTGGCCCTTCTCATTTACATGGATGGGACGGCAATAATGGTGTTTACAGAGATGATCCTCACATGTATGGTGGTTCTGATTGGGACCGGAACAGGCATCCAACAAATAGTAGGTCATGGGAATCTGGTTCTGAGACTTGGAAAGACCAGAATGGTGATTTGAAGAAGGACGTGCCTTCCCCGGCTTGTAAAGATGCTTCGGTTGCAGCAGAGGTGGATGATGGATTGGCTGAGCAGGATATTCAGATTTCTCAGGATGAACAGAACCAGGATAGTTTTCATGAGAAGGCTCCTGAAATAAAGTCACCAAGTGTCAGTACTCCATCTAAAGCACCTTCAAAGTCCTTGGTCTCTTCTACAATTGAGGCAGTGCCTGATACTGCACCAAGCGACACTGCTCCGCTTTTCAGTCATTTCTACCTTTCTAAACTTGACATTTCTGAAGATCTTACTCTTCCAGAGCTGCACAACCAGTGTATGGGTGTGCTGAGGATTGACAAGAGCTCCAGCATTGATGCAAACTCTTGTGCTGATCTATTTATGAAGGTAGAAATGATAAAACTTTCGGCTTTCTTTTTTTCTCCCAAATCTTAGAATGTTTTGAATAGAGTTAGGTTATCTTTCCTTCTTTTTTTTGGGGGGGTGTTTATAAAAATTTGGCACTGGAAAGCAATTTAGACAGACTTGGTTGTGACTTGTGAGAAAGGAAACAAATGTCAGAGATGTTTCAGTTTTTCCCTTTTTCTTGATTTCACAGAATGGTTTGAGAGCGCGACAGAAATATGCTGCAACCATATCAAGGCATTCACCACTTCCTGCGATTGACACGTCCATCTTCCAGGTAAATCTGCTCGATGGGATAGCATTCTTGTTGCAGTGTTATTTTGTACTCCCTACGGTCCTAATTATCAGGCAAAGTTTTAAAAGCCTATTGGGTCCTAAATATAAGGCGAAGATGTGGTAGTTAAATTTGTGGTCATGAGTTTCAGTGAAGTTAGTTAACTTTGCCCTATAATTAGAACCTGAGGGAGTACATTAATAATTGCCGTACACCCATATTTCTCTGAACTTAAATTACATTATCATTCTTATGTTACCTGAGCCCTGTGAAAAAAAAATAAAGTAACAATTCGTTCTCTTATCACTGTCCATTTTCCCCATGTGATACACGAGAATTTTTTCCTGTTTTGGAAAATGGGACCTATTTTCCTGTCATCTAAACTTGATTCGAGGACGTGTTCTTTTTCTTTTTGATTGGTTCAGTGAGCTAATAGCTAATTTATAGATTTTAAATTCTGATTCTTGATGAGTATACATGTTCTTTAATTTGCAGAGAGCCTTGGACCTTTACAAGAAGCAAAGGCTGGGACTACCAAATGGCGGGAAAGGAGATATTATCCCAGCATTCAATCAAGTGCGAGGTGATGAATCAGCTCCTATTCACAGTTCGGAGAAAGTGCGGGTTTCTGTCTTCACTTCTGATGCAAGGGTTAAGCCAAAGTCTACATCAGACTTGAAAATAGTGGAGACTTCTCATACTCCTCCTGCTAAGGAGCATTTGGAAAAGCTAGATCAAGCCTGCAGTCAGAAGGGGCAGGATCAGGTTTGTGCAAATTCATTGGGATTAGTCTTGTCCGGTCCATCAGATCATGGGAACAAGGGAGAGCCCTTGGCAGCTTTGGGTGAGAAAGAGGAGAAAGAGACTTCTGAGATGGTGGTGGATTCAGGGGAATCAAAGGAGAATCAGTCCATGGAAGTGGAAAATAAATCTCTGTTGGTCCCTGATCCGCACAAAGATGATGTTGACACATTGGGTGGTCCCTTAATTTTTGAGGAAGGTTCTTCCAAAGCTTGTGATGCTTTGATGGCTGGCTCTAATGAGTCTGAGTCGCTAATTTTAAGCCGGATACATCATTCTCCTGAAAGTACACATTGAGACAATTTCTATATCTTTGATTGCTTTTTCCGTCAGGTTTTTATTTCCTCTCCCTCTTCTGTTGCTTTAATTTTGAGCGAGGAAATAAAAAGGAAATGTCATTCATACTCCCTTAATTGGGGTTGATTGAATACTCCGTGCATTTGCATTCGTCGCTTTCACGTTCATATACGTATCTGCATCTGCACTGCCTTCTATATAACGCGCTCATGGGCGTCGTTGGTCGATTTGATTTCCATTTGAAGGGGAAAAAGGGAAGTTTTTTGAAATTGTACCAACCTGTTGGTTGCTTTTTTCTTTTTTTTTTTTCCATTTGCGGTTTTTAATGGCTCTCTGCTTTATCGTCCTTTTTGTTCGGCCACAATATCATCCCTTTCAGTTTTTCCTACTGATTCTGAAAAATTCCTTTAGATTCATTTTACATCATGATGCTTGTGCATTTATTATCTGGGTGCCCTTTCCTCAGTCATAGCCGAAACACGTAGAAAGGTATTCCACAGTCACTCACTAGCTGTATTTGTTAAGTCGTCACGTGTTTTTGTAGTACTACCTTCAGTGTAAAGTTGACTTCTTCTTTTTTTGTTGAGTAATTAAGAAAACAAAATAAGTTATTTAGTCATATCATATGTAATGTATTTTTAGATTATATATTAATTTATTAATCAAACTAATTAGTTTAAAAAAATCAAAATATAAATACTTTAAAATAATTTAATTAGTTTTGTTAATTTCTCTAAAAAAATGAATTTTATCTTATAATTAGGATAGGAGGGAGTAGTTTTCAGGCATCAACTTGGCATGCCATCTTCATAGTAAGTCGATATCAAAAAAGTGGAAATCTGTGTGCCTACACCACTGTATTTCAAAGATAAGATAGATCACTTTCAAAATAGGGACAAAGATCAAGGTACAAATTATTTGATCAAATAAACCTCGAAACATTGATTGTGAGGACAAGGAATCCTTGTGGTCTTCATGCTGTAATACCGAGTGCTTTTAGGAAAAAATGACAATTAAGAAGCTCGCAAGAAAGTTGATTAATAAGTTTTTTTTAAGGAATTTAAGAGCTAAAATGTGAGGAAAAAAATACTAAATTTTGAGAATTTAAATTATAATGAAATCTTAATTTAATATTATCTCTCTTGTTTAATATAAGACTTAGTTGACTAATTTAATTATTATAAAATCTTGTTTTCCAAAGCCGCATTTTCACATTTTGTGAATGAAAGACAATAATGACAATGAACAATGAACATATTCACAAGTGATTAAAACGAAATTAGAAAAAAAGTCTTTGAAGAACGATCTAAAACGAATTTTTTGTTACTGCAATTGTAAATGAGAGCCCATTTTTATTCCCAAGACTGACTGTTAAAATATTTAAAAACAATTTTTCATACGAAACATTTAAAAAGTCAAATATAAAATGTCAAGATTGAATGATATGTTTAGCCGGGGGAGAGGGGTGTCTCCATTGATTTCCCTCTTCATTTACTCTCTATTGAGAGTATCTACCATTAGATCAACTTTCAATGGTTGAGATTTAATAATATATAAATAATATCATTATAATAAAAATCTATCATGGTAAATCTCAACCATTGAAAGCTAATATAATGATAGGTTATTAGACATTGGATATGTATATATCGTTTGTATATGGGTTGAGGCCAGGTCCATTGGGCTTGAAGCGTAGTTCACCGTGCTTGTGTTTAGTTGTATATATGTAGGTATATGATCATTCTCGTGATCAAGATATATTTTGTACAGAAACATTTCACATTGTTAATATAAGAAAGAAAGGACAATCATCAGGTTGCCCAGATTTATTCCAATTGGTCCAGATATGCTTCGTCCAACATGGCATCAAAGCCTTGGTTTCAAAAAGGAGGCACATCTACAATAAAGAAAGCAACAAGAAGACTGGGTTGATCAAGAAAAGCCTAAAGAAGGCATGTGTAGATCCAAGAAGGCTTATAACGTCCAAAGATCACACACCAACCCTGCTTCACGAAGATCCAATTCTGGAAATTAAGAAAGACCTATTTTGGATTTTCACATGCCCCCAACCTTTCACGATTCTGAAACTTGAGAAAGAATCTGACTCCCAAAGGCTTCACATGGACCCCACACAAAGGTCTATGGGAGGAGAAGCTACTCTGTTTTCGATTCCATCATGTAGATATGACACGTCAAAACTGTATGCCGACATGATCCAGCAACAGAAACTTCTTTAATTTCTCTTAGGGCTAAATGACTGTTTTGCTGCGCTAGAAGCCAAATTCTATTAATGCAACCTCTCCCCTCTGTTAATCAAGCATTCGCCATGGTGGCCGAGGACGAAGCTCAGAAGACGCTTGCCAATTCTTCCAAGAACGGAGTCACTGACAGGGTCGCCATGAGTGCTAGAGGAAAGGGTCGTGGACGGTCTAGTTCTATCTTTGAATGTGCACATTGTGGAAAACGAGGACGCAACAAGGAAGGCTGTTGGGAGCTCATCGGGTATCCTAGTAATTTCAGAGGAGGCAGAGGAAAACAGGCTAATGATGCTTCTACCAACCACCTAGGAACCAACCCAACATTTGAAAAGGAGAAACGCATACAACCAGCCCTTATTGCATCTCCCTCTTTCACTCAGGAACAGTACGAAAAGCTTCTTAACCTGTTGAAACGAGATACTGAAGGGACTGTACATGCACTGACTGGTACTGGTTCAGGTTTGCATTTTTCTAATTTTCATATGAAATCATCTAATACATATAATCGTTGGGTTCTTGATTCGGGTGCTACCACACATATTATTAGGAATTTATCTTTATTTGACACTTACCGTATTAATGATAGTTCCATTAGAGCAATTAAAATTCCCAATGGGGAAAGGGTATTTGTTACACACATAGGGACAATTAAACTTTCCCCTGACATATGTTTGACCAATGTATTATATGCATCTCAGTTAAAGTTTAATTTCATATCTGTTCCTCGACTCACACATGAACTCCAATGCACAGTAGCATTTTTCCCTGATCATTGCTTGGTGCAGGGTCTTCCGGATGGGAAGAAGAAGGCGACTGGTAAGATCGAAGAAGGATTATACATGTTAAATTTCCCTAAGAAATATGCTGCTATGAATGCTGTCAATACCGAAATTAGAAATTCTGATGATTTGTGCTTATTGCACAATAGATTAGGACATGCCCCACTTTCTGTTTTGCGCCATCTGAGCATTGTAAACAATAAATCTGCATCTTTGAATAAAGAATGTGTTGTTTGTATTCAGTCTAAACAAACTCGTCTCCTTTTTAATCCCAGCTATATTAAAACTAATTTTTGCTTTGAGTTGGTACACATGGATGTGTGAGGTCCATATCGAACACCCATACATCAAGGACACCAATACTTCCTTACTATTGTAGATGATTATTCGCATAGTACTTGGATTTTCTTGATGAAATCTAAATCTGAATGTGCTGGATGGATTAAGAACTTTGTGTCTTACATTTATAATCAATTTTCAATTTATATTAAGCGTGTGAGGAGCGATAATGGGACTGAGTTTGCTAATTCTGAACTTAGGAATTACTTTGGGGATAAGGGAATCATTCATGAAACAACTTGCCCATATACTCCCCAACAGAATGGAATTGTAGAAAGGAAGCATAGGACGTTGATGCAAGTGTCTAGAAGTCTTATGTTACAGTCAGGTGTTCCTATTAAATATTGGGGGGAGTGTGTCCGTATGGTAGCATCTAATCAATAGAGTACCATCTAAGGTTTTAGGTTATAAAACCCCCTATGAGAAGGTGTATGGTGTAGAGCCTAGTTATGAGAATCTTAAAGTATTTGGGTCCTTAGCTTATGCCACAAATCTTACCAACTTAGATAAATTGCAACCTAGGAGTAATCCATGTGTCTTCTTAGGGTATCCGAATAACCAAAAGGGATTTATCCTTTTGGACTTGCATAGTCAAGTTCTCACTGTAAGTAGACATGTGAACTTCATTGAGTCTAAATTTCCCTTTAGATAGGAAATGAGCACCAATCAAGGGGGAGTGACAAAGGAGATTAGAGAGATGTTTTTCTTTGATGATGATCTCGTACCCCAATTAAGTAATGTAGATGAATTCCTTCCCCATAGAATGGTGGCAGCAGATAGTGAAGGAACAAGCACTTCACTGCCTAGGACAGAACAAACTATTGACCCTAGAGAAAATATGCCAAATGAGAGTTATGCAAAATCTGGTAGGGAAAGAAGACCACCTATATGGGCTAAAAACTATGTTTGTAACCTAGTAATAAAAGATTCACATGAGACCAAAAGTAAATGCTTATATCTAATTGAAGACTATATTTCCTATGAAAAAATATCTTCAGTTCATATGTGTTTTCTTTGCAAATTGGATTCTATTTCTGAACCTAGGAATTATGAGGAGGCTGTTCAACATAAAGAATGGGTAAAGGCTATGAGGCTTGAAATTGAAGCCTTAGAAAATAACAAAACATGGGAAATAGTGAAATTACCCAAAGATAAGAAAGCTATTGGGTACAAATGGGCATACAAGATAAAATACAAGTCAAATGGAGATATAGATAAATATAAAGCTAGATTAGTAGCCAAGGGTTATAATCAAAGGGAAGGCATTGATTACCATGAAACCCTCTCTCCCATTGTCAAAATGATAACAGCACGAATGGCATTAAAACTGGCTGCAATAAATAAATGGAATATCTATCAAATGAATGTGAATAATGCTTTCTTGCAGGGTGATTTAGATGAAGAAGTTTACATGAACATTCCTCAAGGCTTTAATAGCCAAGGAGAAAATGTTGTGTGTAAGCTTCAAAAATCGTTATATGGGCTTAAACAAGCCTCTAAACAATGGAATTGTAAGCTTTCATCCGCCTTGATATAAGGAGAATTCACTCAAAGTAAGTATGACTATTCATTATTCTTTAAGAAGTATAACAGTGACATTCTCCTAGTGTTGGTATATGTTGATGATTTGTTTGTGACTGGAAGTTCAAATGAGCATATTGCTGAGGTAAAACACTTTCTTCATACCATGTTTAAGATTAAAGATTTAGGTACTATGAAGTACTTCCTGGGTATAGAAATGGCAAGGTCCATTGAAGGAATCATTATGTGTCAAAGGAAATATATTTTGGATTTGTTGGCAGACATAGGTATGAGTGGTTGTAGACCCCTTGGGATGCGTGGCAGAATGTTAAGTTGGTAGCATATGAGAAAGGTAAACACAAAGAGAACGAACTGTTAAAAGACCCAGAACGTTACAGAAGGTTAGTTGGCAGACTTATTTACCTTACAGTTACACGCCCTGACATAAGTTTTTCTGTGCAGGCTTTAAGTGAATTTATAGCACAACCCATGAAGAGTCACATGGCAGCAGCTCTGAATGTGGTGAGATACCTTAAAGGAACTCTGGGACTAGGAGTATTGATCGGTTCAAGGGGAGATATGACTATGAGTTGTTATTGTGATTCTGATTGGGGGGCGTGTGAAACTACAAGAAGGTCTGTCACAGGATATTTGATTAAGCTTGGAGGTTCGCTTGTACATTGGAAGACGAAGAAGCAACACACTGTTTCCAAGTCTTTCGCAGAAGCAGAATATCAAGCTTTGTCTTCAGCAACTTCTGAGGTAGTATGGTTAGAAGGTTTATTGAAAGAGCTAGATCTACCTCAATTACAGACGGTTGATGTCTTTTGTGATAGCAAGGCAGCGATCCATATTGCAACTAACCCTGTCTTTCACGAACTAACTAAACATATCGAGATCGATTGTCATTTCGTTCGTGAGAAGGTTCAGGCAAAGTTGATTAATTTACATCATGTTAATTCAGTAGAACAACAAGCAGACATTTTGACCAAACCTGTTACAAGGACTGTTCAGAATAGGATTCTCAGCAAGTTGGGTGCAATAGATGTCTTTAGCACACAACTTGAGGGGGAGTATTAGACATTGGATATGTATATATCGTTTGTATATGGGCTGAGGCCAGGTCCATTGGGCTTGAAGCGTAGTTCACCGTGCTTGTGTGTAGTTGTATGTATGTAGGTATATGATCATTCTGGTGATCAAGATATATTTTTTACAGAATCATTTCACATTGTTAATATAAGAAAGAAAGGACAATCATCAGGTTGCCCAGATTTATTCCAATTGGTCCAGATATGCTTCATCCAACATAGATACACTTAATGTAAAGTAAATGGAGAGGGAAATCAATGGAGACATTCCTCTCCCGTTCGGCCGTCCGATGACCGAGTTTGAGTCTGACCATGCTGGCTCCAGGGACAAGGTCCTTCTTCAGGGATTATCCTTTACGTAAAAATAAAATGGTGACTTCATTCAATAAACAAACAAACAAATAAATAAAAAGATAAAAGATAAAAAAAATTAAATTGTAAGATCTCAAATTAGATTTATTATAAAAGTTAATAGGAGAATGGCAAAACTTGATAAACAATTTATATTTTAAAAAATATTTTATTTAAAATTTTATAAATTCAAAATGTTTTTTCTATCTTTTTCTTTAGATAAAATTGGGATTGGCAGCAAAAAGAAAAAGTCTAGTACGGTGCGTTTTTTTATTTCTAATTCCGCACAATCCCCGTTGCGCTCGTGGCTGGGTTAATGCAGCCACCCCTCGTGGTTTACACTCAAGTTTGATTTTGTTTTTCCAGGTTCGATTGGTTCAATGAGTCTGTCGATGTGGATTTCAGGAAAATGCGTGATATTTGAGTGTGAGTGACAACAGCGGAGGATTTTCACTCGTTCAAAAACTTCGGTTATGTTTCTTAATGGAATTCATCAAATCCTCAACAATCTGATCGGATCAAGTTAACTTGTAGAGGTCATTTTCGAATAATTCGTCTCAATTTGGTGTCTTTTGAGTTTTGACAACTTCAAATATGTGGTTTAGTTTGTGCGTGTTTTTATTTATAATTTTCACAGATTTCTTCGAGATTGTTCGTTCTCCAACTTCGGCTCTTCTAGACATACAGTAAAGGAAGGAAATCTCTTTTCGCAAGTGCAGTTGTAGCAAAGACCAGAGAGTACTAATATTTGAAGGTAAGCTGCCAGAATCGGGATGGGCTTCTTTCTTCCCTTCTGCTGAATGTCTGGAACTTCTTTTCAAGTTCATTTGCCATTTGTTATTATTTCCGCTGATTTTGATTACCCAATGCCTATAATACGAAAAATATAAAGTTTAAAATATTCTGAGATAGGATCATGAAAGTATCAAAACATAATTCTAGGAGCCTCATTTTCATTGGAAATCCGTCAGGCGTGATCTCAAAATGCAATATTTAGTCAATGTCTATAATGTTTTCACTCAGCATTATCTACTGGGATTTCTCTGAAAGTGATCCTCATCCGATTGAATTTTCTTTTCTAAAAATTTTAATGCTATGCCTTCCTTTTGTCGGTTTTTTCATGCTGATGAGGTCTCTCTCTCTCTATATATATATATATAACTTCTTTAGGGCTAAGTGCATGCAAGAAAGACCCCTTATTGATAATGTGGAAGTTTGTTCAAACTAGATCGGGGTATAATGAAGGGCAGGGGGAGACCTTTCTGGATGAGGAGTCAGATGGATTCTGCTCCCTCTCTCAAATGCAGGTGCTCCATGTCGTCAAAACTTTTTTGCTCTAATATAGTGTATTTGGGAGTTATAGTCTAGCAACTCTAACTTATGCTACCATTGGATTTTTACTGGACAGAGAATTTATGGATTCGCTGCTTGTTTGATCGCTGGTCTGGTTTGCATGTTGGTGGTAAGAGAAATTTGGTGATGTTTTTTCAGTTGTGTATGTTACTTAAATAGTTCAAAATAGTTTGGTCTTCTAGGTCTTGGTTAGATAATGCACTGATGGACCATACTCTTGACCGTAACAGAGTCATGGTTCTGTCGTTCATTTAACAGCTTACCTTATTCGTGTATGAATCATAATAGACAATCTGCTTCATGTAAGCATTATTGAGATTTGGTCCTTGCAGGTTTTTTTTTTAATAATTGGCCTTTTGTTTACCCCAGTTAGCATTAATCAACAATGCCTTTTCCCCTCTCTCTTTTTGTTTTTTTGCCGTACTTTTCTCCTCTCTCTAGACATAGATTCATTTTATCGGTAGCAAACCATCTAGTAATCAGCATTATAGACTAATCCAAATTCAAGTTGGTTTGAGCCTCAAATGGGGAGAATTCTTTTCACTTCCCCATTGAGTACCAGTTGAAAGGAAACTGTTTGAGGGAACTGCCTTCAAGGGAAACTATCCTTACATGCTAAAGGCCTAAAGCTATTCCGCCCCCCCCCCCCCCCCCCCCAAAAACCCACACACACACTCTGCCTCCGGCAATGTGGCATATAATCCAAGTCTTGGAAAATGTTCAAGATAATATCATAATTAAACGATTAATCTACTTTCTCTTCATAAGTTTTCTGGATGCATTCATCTGGCTGATAAATTTTTCTGTGCTACAACAACCTTAAGTCATCAGTCTAATTCAACTTTTATTATGTTCTTTTGGTTTGCAGTCAATGGTTGTCTTTGTCAAACCCATCAAATTTGCAGTATTGTTCACCTTTGGCAACCTGTTAGCAATTGGAAGGTAGATGCTGTCTCCCTCTTGTTGATGTATGAGAGTTGTAGAAATAGTTTGTCTGGAGTTAATGCAGGCAAGAAAACACTTAAAACTCGGAAATGTCCCGAGTAAGTCGGGTATTGTTGCCTATTTTAACCATCTGTAGATGATCTTTGTTTAATATATCTGGCAGCACAGCTTTCCTGGTAGGACCTGCACGACAAATCAGAATGATGCTTGACCCTGTCCGTGTGGTTGCAACTGCCATATACCTTGGATGTGTAGTCATAGCACTTGTTTGTGCTCTTCTGGTAAGTTCCTTGATCTTTGAGGTCGGATGCATGCATGTGTATGTCTAGATTACCTGCAAAATGTTTTGAACTTGTATATTTCCAGTCCGTCTGTATATCCTCTCTAATTTATTTATACTAATAATCTGAAATCATAAATAACAATATGCCGATTTGGACACTATATCTTCAAGTTCATTTGGCATCCTGACCTAATTGAAACCCCAAAAAACATGTTTTGTAGATCCGCAGCAAGGTTTTAACAATAATTGCTATCGTAGGTGAGATATGTGCGCTTATATGGTAAGTTTGCCTTCAATAGACCTGCTTTTTCCTGACATGGATTTGTGATACCAAAACCATTTTCTCAAAATGAACTTACTTTCATGATGTATGTTGAATTTCTTTTATCTACAGGTACAGTCTGAGTTATATACCTTTTGCTCGAAGAATGGTATCTGAGTTGATGGTCCGTTTATGTGACACTGAGCTATGAAAATACGCATCAAGAAATTTTTCAGTCTGGCCTCTTGTAAACTTACTTCATGTCATGCATGGTGTTCAATTTGCGGAGTTGATCTGGTGAAGCATTGCAACAACGTCACATACCAGATGTCATTATACCTATGACGATTTTGTGTTCTATGCTCCTGTTCATTTTTCCTTCTTTTTACCACGATGCTCTAAAAACATTTGAAACGAATTGTTTGGCCTGTCTTTTGGGGGGGGGGGGGTGTATCTTCATTAAATCAATTTTTTTTTTAAAAAAAAAAGAAGAGAACAGCTCAAAAAAAGTAAAGTAGAGCCGGGAAATCGGGCCGAGCCCGTTTAGGCCCGAGCCCGTAAAGGGCCAGGCCTATGATTTAGAGGCTAAAAATGGAAGCGGGCCTAAAAGGGCCGGCCCTTTTAGGCCCGTTTAACTTTTTTCTTTTTCTTTTTTTAATAAATGGGCAAAAGGCAATGGGTAGCAAGCATTGGTCAAAGGGTAGAGTTAACATAACCTAACCCTCATATCAGAAATGCTCTCACACTAACTCAGACGTCATTTGAAGCTTCTCTTCTTTGATTTTCTCTTTTCTTTTTTTGCATGTATACGCTAAAATCCAAATCAGGTGTTATATTATTACTGATATTTAAAGCTTGTAGGCTTGTTTGATTGTGGCTGTGAATTTATTTAATTGGTTATGAACATTAATTATGGTTTGGACTTAAGTTTTAGTGTTTATATTTTATTAAACTTAGATAATATTTATGTTTTAAATTAGTGTTGATGATATTTATGTTTTAAATTAGGTATTTTAGTCTTTATGAGAATAAGAAATAAAAAAGGAATGGCAAAAAAAAAGGAAAAACGTAAACGGGTCAAAAGCCCGCGGACCTATCTTAAACGGGCCGGGCCTCTCTAAAAGGGTACGAATTTAAACTCGGGCCTAAACGGGCCGGCCCGTTTAGGCCCGAGCACGTCACGGGCTGACCCATTTTCCCAGCACTAAAAGAAGCATGCGAGAAATAGATCACATGAAATTTCTATTTTCTTCTTGTGCTAGGCAAGAGCGTGCTCCTATCAACGATGCAATTTAACTTCTAGCGATCACAACACATATTTTATTACGATGTGATGAGGGCTCAACTCGTGTTCCCAGCGCCCCATGCTAATGAAAGCATTTTCTTGGTTCATTGGAAAAAATAGATGCCAAGGCTTTCTGTTCTTCCTTTTCCCCCTTTAAACGCCCTGCATGGTAATGAAGACAAACATCTTGATTATTGAAAATGAGGATTACTACTGTCATACACTTGGATTGACTGGGAATTAATCTTTTCAGCATAATTAGTGGTCTCGTTTTTAAGTCCTTGACATACAAATAAAATAATTACTTGGAGGAAGTAAGATTTCTTTATTATGAACCTGCATTCCCTCAAGCCAAACTAGTCCAAGTGACGTTAGATACCAGTGAATTAATCCCAAAAAATAAGGGGTCCCATAGGCCTTAGCCCTTAGTCCACCAACCCCATTATTCAAGTGTGTCTGCTAGGGAGTGTAAGGTGTGCGTGTGCCTTTTTGGGGCTGCTAGCTGCCACCTACCCCCACAACTTACAAAACTCAACCATGCGTTTCCTTCTTCACCTCACTTACCTGCCCTATTATACCCCACCACTTCCCTTCACTTCACTCCTTATCACGTGCCTCCCTCGTGCCTTCTTCCCTTTTCTTAATTAAAATTTATGCACTAATGACAAGTGACAACATGAGATTACACAAAGGATGGGATCCACACCCACTCGCTTGCAGAAAAAATTTTATGTGATTGTATTACAAGGTTATTGACAAAAGAGCTTTCATCCTTCCTCTTATTTACTCCTCCAATATTTAATATAAAATATATTTAAAGAGTTGATCTTGGTCTTAAATATTATATATAGTTTCCATATTTATCAATCTTTTTCTGATTTATCTCAATTGATACTCCCTCAATAATAGTAAAAGAAGAGAGTGAAAGAGAAAATTAATGAGGATGACTAAGTGTTTTAGAAAATACACGTCGTATTAACTAATTTAACTAACTTCCTTAATTAAATTAAACTAGATAAATATGTCTTATATTAATAACAAAAAATAATACTACGTATTAATTAACTGCCGAAGGGGGCCACAAAGCAGGTAGGTCGCTCTTAAAACTAATTCCGCTTTTATAACTTCTAACCCACTTGTTTTTATAATACAACGGTTTTTGCACAAAAGTTGCCCCCTGCATCTTTCTTTTGTTCTCTTGAGTGGAATTGGTTGTTACATGGCGTTGTTAGCGTCCGAATATAAATTACATTGTTGGTGCAGCCATGATTACTATTTCTTTGTTTAGTGTTCAGATGCATCTTTCTGTTGTACTTTGTATTATTTATTATATAGTGAAATACAATCAACTAGAAGAGAAAATGGTTTTGACTAACGAAATCATACGAGCAGCGCGAAACACAAAAGCCACTCATGATTGCTCCACGTTGAAAGAAAGCCTGAAAGTAGAGGAGGCAAGATATTCGATAGTCACTTTTACGTTTTTTAAGTGACAACAATAATAATTGGTGGTGGGGAATCGGGTTGGTGAAATAGTGAATATCCCTCGTGATGATTTCGAATCGGCTTTAATCCGAATATTTTGAATTAAAAAAAATGAAGATAAAATTATTCAGCATCAGAGGAAAGTGGCAACTCACTGGTATAGTTTTGCATAATTTGGCAGCTACTCACTCACTGTAGTGGGTAAGAGAATGGTGGAATCAACTAACTACATATAACCAATTACCTACCACCATCTACCCCCTAATTCAGCTACGTACAGGCCATCCCTCTCCCTGTTTCAAGCCGTACTTCGTTACAATTCATTGGACATCTCTCACTCTCTCTCTCTCTCTTTCTTTTTTATTTTTTTTTACCATCAACATCCTACACTTCAGTAGATCTGGTATACCGGGCCATTAATAAAAATTTTTTAAAGAGATTAAATAAAATATTTAATTATATTATATATTTTATATTATTATATTATATATCAGTTTATAAATCAGATAAATTAATTTTTTAAAAAAAAATATGAATATAAATACTTTAAAATCATTTATTTAACTTTCTTAAATCAATGTTTATATTTAGAATTGAAGGTAGTAATAATTGTCTATTGTTAGCATTTAAAAAAAAATGCTCCATCATGTAGTAAATGTATGAATTAGTCATCTGTCAGGTAGTATATGTATGAATTAGTTTAGATAACTAATTCATAAATAGTAAAACAATTAGTTAGGTTAATTATTTTTAAAAAAATTATTTATTGGCTTCTTTTAAATGTCTATTATTTTAATCATTTGTGTTTAGAAAATGCTCTTATTAATGTGTAAAGAATAAGAATAATTTAATATAATAATAATAAATATGGGTGAAATCAAGAGATTAAAGTATTAAGAAGAGTAAACTTATCCACTAACTTCCATATTTAATAGTGGTAAAAAGAATAGTAATTACTACTACCTCCGGTACTAATTATAAGATAAAGTTGACTTTATTTGAAGAAATTAAGGAAGCTATATAAGTTACTTAATTATATCATATATTATATATCCTTAGATTATATATTAATTTATTAGTTAAACTAATTAGTTTGAAGAAAAAAATAAAAATAAAAATACTCTAAGGTACTTTAATTATATTCTTTAATTTTTTTAAAAAGTCAACTTTATGTTATAGAATATTATTTTCTGTCATTTTCTTAATATGGACGGGACAAAAGTTGGTGGTGTTCGTATGATAGAGCATATATATGGAGATTCTCTGGTTGGATTCTGAAAAATCTTTATTTTTAAACTATATTCGAAATTCGAAAACTTTTTTTGCTTTTCCCAACAATAGGGGCACGTTGCAGGAATTAAATTAAAATGAAAAGAGGAAATGAATAAAGGCGCCCGCACGAGACAACGCAGGGCCCCAGAAAAAAATGCGCACATGACAACCGATTAACTTTTACTACACATTCACATAAATGATAAACCGGATTTCCACGGATCTAACATTTACCGCTCATCTGCTAATACTATTTTCATATAACCATTTTTTTTTTTATAAATGAAAATGCATAAAATGGTGTTGGAAGGGAGAGGGAAGCTTGAAAACAGGTGAACAAATAGATACAAATCCATATTTATTTCACGTGTGACTTTCCACATCCACTCAAGTTCACTCGCGCCCATAGATCTTCACAATTTACATCTCAAATGCGTCACTAACAACGATCTCAATCTGAGTAACACGACAAGTAGCTAGACAACAAAACTAGGGTAAGTATATCTTATTCGTGTGGTTTCAATAAATGTGCAGCTACAGGTTTCCAGTATCGTATGCAGTTTTCAACGGCAAACAGTACAGGAGTAACAAAAGTAAAAGGACAAGGGAACATGAAACGTCTCATTCATTAAAGCCTATTTTGTTTTTGCCAGCAGCGTTGAAATCTAACTAGAGCACATAGAGTAAGTATTTTCCTAATTCCCTTGGATTTCTGGTTTGTAGGGATGCATTGCAGTTTGCAGGTTAGTTAGACGTGGGAAGCCGCGTCTCTTGGGCGTGTCACATGGCCCTTAGAAGGAGCCAAAGAGTAAGAAGTGATGGCTGAAGTCAAGGGAGCTCCTCATTCAACCTAACGGCCAGTTGCCTTTTCATTACATAACTCTATTTGGGAAGTTTGATTTGACCCCGCGTCTTATTTTACATTAATTATATATTAAGGTGACGAGCTAACACTAACACTTTTCCCACACATGATGCCAAGATCAATTTTTTGGAATTTCAATTCGCAATTTGCCAAATTAACCAACGACGTCGTGTCGTGGCAGCCGCAACCTCCACCGGCCTCTATCAAAACCTCGTGCCGCAGATCAATTCAAAGTCTCTAATGTCAAAAAGTAACTTTCTTCTAAAAAAACAACAACATGTTCAACCGCTTCAGGAAGCCGCGTTTGATCTTTCGAGTTAATGTTTTTTTGCTTATTATAGATTATATTAAACTACTGATATAATCTATGACTGACGTTAGCAAATTAAGACTGCTTTGTTTTTCCTCACATTTCTCGCCCTCGGTTTTTCCTCTTAACAATGGACTTTCAACTGATCTGTGTGTGTGTGCGCATATATATATATATATAGAGAGAGAGAGATTAATTCAGCTTTTTGTTGCATTGGTTGTTCTTTATTTTATTTGCGATTGACTTCATCACATGCATGCATCAGTAGATATGAAATGAAAGGGACCACCAATAATGGCAGTCATTCATCCGGGGCGGCTCACGTGGGGCATCATCATACGTCTCAGTTTGTGTAAATTTCAAAGGCCAACAATGCCACAGGCCTCTTCAAGTCAATATATATATATATATGTATGAAAGCCAAAAACATATAAACCAATTATTAGAGTGAGATCAGCAGCAAAGCTTGCTTTCTCTCTCTCTAATTAATCAAAATATATACTTTCCCCCAGTTTGGGTTTTCTATTTTCCCCTTATTAAGCCAACGTGTTGGTTTTTCACCGGCCTCTCAAGTCTCAACATCCGTGGACACTAAGGCACTCCAACGTAGCTGCTTTTTCACACATTTTATTACAAAACTACGAATATGCCTGTTTTCTCCTGCTTCTTCTTCTTCTTCTTTTTTTTTTTTTTTTGCCCCTCCTTACCAAGGTATGATAGATTTTAGCGTTTTCAAGCCGATATAAAAACATAATTACTCTTTTTTGTTTACCATTTTATTTACGTATATAATTTTTCTGAGGCAAACGAGTTAGTGCACCAAAAGTTACCAAGCACTAAGATAGCTCAGCATCCACATTAAAAGAAAAGGTGCCTATAAATAGTCACGGTGCTTATAAATGAGATTCAAGCTCACGATTGCATCCTTATTAGTTGGAACAATTTTTGATTGAGTTGGATTTAAAAAATATCTATTGCAAGATAATTAGATATGACAGAAGACAGTGGGGTCCCAGAATTGATTTTTAAAAAAAAAAAAAGCGAGGCATAAATAAATATACCAAAATGATGAAAATATGTGGAAATTAGTGTAGATTTGTCTGGAAGCAGATGCCAAGGCCGACTCGTGATTGAGAATCTAGTGATGTCTGGGTATTGGAAAATAAAGCAAGATTGTCTATCGTTGAATGATGGCACCTTTCATATTAATATTAGATATCCCGATGCACAGCCTCCACGTGAGCAGCAGTTCTCCAACTGTGTTATTCTGGCGTGCTTTCTCCAAAGCTAAAAAGGTTCAAAATCAACAAAGCTTCAATAAAATAGGGGTAAATCAACAAGGCAATCCAGCTATGCACGGTTGCTTAATTATTATTTTATCTGATTCTGATCTTAAATATAAGATATAGAAGATTTTTTGAAAGAAATTAAGAAAATTAAATAAGTTACTTAATTATATGATGCGTCGTATATCCTTAAATTATATATTTAGTTAAATTAATTAATTTAGAGAAAAAAATAATTATATTCTAAAGTAATTTAATTAGCTTCTTTAATCTTTCTAAAAAATTAAACTCTATCTTATATTTAAGATATAAAGAATACTGTATTTAAATTTTTTTGTTTTTAGATACATACATTGACCAAACTAGCTTGACTGTATTATTTAAACTTTTAAATCAGAATTACGTTCACCATTGGCCTACTCCAGTTTTTTTTTCTTCTACTGTACAAAATAGATTTGAAAAACAAACTTCAAATTATCCAATGACATCTCCTTTATTTTTTTAAAAAAAATTACCTTCAAATTAAATATATTGCATGAAATTCAATAATACATATTTTTATACGTTATTAAAAATAAAAGTTAGTTACCAACAGGCTGTTGATCAAAGTAGAAAGCAGCCTCGCCCCCATAAGTAGAATAATACAAATTCAAAATTTCAAGAAGCGTGCTTATTGAGAAAGGTAAAAATCCTTTAGTGCCCATTTGGTTCACGGAATTGAAGGTAATGTAATGAAATGTAATATACTGATAACTACAAAATTTGTTTGGTTCGTCATCAGGGAGAGATGATGCATATGCATAAAAATATTTGGTTGGATTACATCGAAAATGATAACATATGGAAATAATATAACAAGGGACAAAACTACTCCTATTTACAAATATAATAATGTACACATTGGGTTCATAATATTTTTTTTTAATCCTGTGCAATGTAGTTCATGGTAGTTTTTTAATATCTAATAGTGAAAATATTATACAGTGTATAGGTTGGGCTTATGTTAATTTTCTCAATATTTAATGATATATTTTAATATTTTTTTAAAGGTGGAATATATTTTTTTATTTTTTAATGGGGAATATTTCTTAAGTTTCTATATTATTAATTATTTTTTAATATTTAATGGTGATAATTAAAATTATTAAATATTTAATAACATTTATGAGTGGGCATTTTGATCAATTTAAAAAATTATAATAGCAATAGTGTCATTTTCACCTGATTACAGGATGTCTACATCCTCATTCATCAATCCTAATAGTAATATAATCAGGATTACAAAATGTAATCCTATTTACATTACATAAGCACAATCAAATATTGCAATCACTATATTATATTAGGATTATATATAATCCTCTCTCATGTAATCGAACCAAACGGACTATTGCTTTATAAGCCTCAAAAGGAGAAACAATTCATATTATCAAAATAATAATAATAATAATAAAAGTTAGTTTGAGTTTTTGTTTCTCAACCTTCGTGTATGAAAACAAATTTAGTTGGGAGAGATTTATTTGTTACTATCCCGTGCGTTGAAGAAGATTAATTAATTTCTCATGGAGGGTACTCTAGGCTTAAAAAAATATATATATACGAATAAACATAGAAAATAATATTAACATTTTGTTATCGTATGGCAGCCTTTATAATACCGTATTTCCGAAGAATTTAGACGCTGCGTTCTTGTTGGTGAATTAAAATATGTCATCGTTTGAATTAACAATTGAAATCTATAAAAGCAGTTTTTTTAATTATAATTTACAGTATATAAAATAAATATGTGGAAGAAGTTGTATATTAATTTATATAAAAAATAATTCATAAATAATTTGATTGTTAAAACAAACATACCTTTTAAAGAGGATTTAGTCGATCCTTTTCTTAAATATAATTGTAGGTTCATATCGATTGCGCCTTCAACATGGTGATGCAAACTGACAAACCGCAGATGAGATGGATCAACACGGAAATTACAACCGTGGGTTGCCATTTTAAAACTGTTTTTTTTTTTTGGCTGAGGCATCTGAGACCTAGAGTGCTGCTCTTTCCGCATTTAATATAAGATCTTGTAGATTTAATCTTAATATTAAATATAGAACCAATTTTATATATTTTTCAATTTTTTTTCTGTATTAGCCCTATTAATATTCATTCAATAATAATTAAAAGAGTGATGAGGAACTAAGGGACATGGATTGGAGTGTTTTAGAAAAACTGTTTTATTAACCAACTTACTTAATTTAATCAAATTAATTGATTAAACCTTACAATAAGGATCAAAAGAATTTTTTTTATGTTGGCAAAAACAAAAGAGTAATGCTAGTATTGATAAACTAATTCAATATATCTTTATTATTTTAAATTATTTGATAATGTTAGTATTAAAATGATTTTGTCATTATGATGCTTAATCTAATTTTAAATATGATTATTTCAATATAGGGGTAAAGGTATTCTAGTCATCAAATATTTACTCATTTTATTTCCTTTCAGTCTTCTCCCACTCAACCAAGTAGGGAGAGTGATAGTGTTTTCTCCTTATTTTTCTTTTCTCTTCCTATTTTCTCTCTTCCCTACTTTTCCTCCTATCCAAGCGGAGGGTTAGAAAAATTTAGCGGGGTCTTATATTATTAGACCAACTTTTTAAGTTGGTCCTTTTATTTAGAGTTATGTTGCATCCGTCTTTTTATTTTAGGGTCCCAATGCATCCATCAACCTGAAATATTTTTACAGGTGCATCCAGTACTCTAAAATATTTTATGATGCATCAATTGCTGTAAAGTTTTTTTATGGTGTACCAGGCACTATGAAGTGTTTTTTCAAATGAGTCTATTATTATAAGTTTTTTTTCCCGCATTTAACACCTTAAAATGCTTTTTCATATATATCTACCACCTTTAATTATCTAAATTATAAATATAAAATTGCATAAAAAGTACTTTAGGGTAATAAATAAACCTAAAAAAATATTTTAGGATGTCGAGTATACTACAAAATATTTTAAGATGCAGAATGTATGTAAAAAAATATTTTAAAATGTTGAATATACCTTAACCTTTTATTCATTTTCAAAATCCCATTTTTGCTTCCCCACCTATATTTTCTTATGATTGGTGTTAAAATTATCAATAATTTTCTCTTGCCAATGAATTTATCATAAAATTTAGTTGAATTTTACTTTCTTACTAACTAAGCTCTTTTTAATTTTTTTGACAAAATCAATTATACTAAATTTGAGCATCATATCGAATTAATTTTTTACCTTCCCACTCTTGATATTACTTAATTCCTGTTTTAAAACTTAAAACAGAAGTATTGTAAAATATGCAATTGCAAACTTCCTGGTTTTTCTTTCAAAAAGAAGACAGAAAACATCCTGACACGTTTTCTTGTTTTTGAAAATAACCTAAACTTGAATATTAATTAATTTTTTTTAAACACTCTTTGAAAACATGGTCCAGATTGTTTAATCAAAGTCATAATCCTGACTCACCGCTTACATCAAAGCCTGACTTGGACGGGAAGAGGAGAAATAGATAGAACAGGATGGGATATGCGATTTAACAGCGTTGGGAGGACAACGTAAACGACACAAAATGTCAAGATAACGGAGCCATCAATCTATACCATTGAATCATGCCATTTGAAATTCGAACCAAACGGGTTATTACTTTATAAGTCTCGAAAAGAGAAACACCTCATATTATAAAATAATAATAAAAGTTAGTTTGGTTTTTTATTTCTCAACCTTCGTGTATAAAACAAATATAGTTGGGAGAGATTTATTTGTTACTATCCGGTGCGTTGAAGAAGATTAATTAATTTCTCACGGAGGGTACTCCGGGCTTAACAAAAAAATATGTATATGAATAAACATGGAAAATCATATTAACATTTTGTTATCGTATGGCAGGCTTTATAATAACCCACTCCTGAAGAATCTATACGGTACGAATATGTGTAGTCGAGAGGATTGAGTCAATCCTTTTTTTAAATATAATTGTGGGATCAGATCGATCGCGCCTTGAACATGGTGATGCAAATTGACAAACCGAGATGAGATGGATGGACACGGAAATTACAACCTTGGGTTGCCATTTTAAAACTTTTTTTTTTTTTGGCTGAGGCATCTTAGACCTAGAGTACCGCTCTTTCCGTTCTTAACATATGGTCTCGTAGATTTAATCTTAATACTCCCTCTTATCCTGTCTATAAATAACTTTCTTTTTGATTGGATAAAACGAACTAATAGTTAAAAACAATAAGTGTGTCCAAAATATCATATTTTTAACATATATGCGCTTATTTATGAAAAGAGTATAGGAGAGAGAATAGATAAAAAGTATGAGAGATAATGAGTATAAGATATAAGAAAGAATGAGTATCTAATAAAGGTAGGATAGAAAAAAAAAAGCTTACATTTTCAGACAAAAAGTGAAAGTTGCTTATAAAAGGGACCAGCCCTATAAGAAAGAAAGTTGCTTATAAATAGGACTGAAAGGAATATTAAATATAGGATCTATTTTATATACTTATCAATTTTTTCTATATTAACCCTATTAATATTCATTCAACAATAATTAGTAGAGTGATGAGGAACTAAGGAAGATGGATTGGAGTGTTTTTAAAAAAAAATGTTATATTAACCAACTTACTTAATTTAATCAAATTAATTGATTAGGCCTTACAGTACAGATCAAAAGAGGTTTTTTTTCGTGTTGGCAAAAAAAGAGAGAGAGAGAGAGAGAGTAATGCTACTAAAATTAGATTACTTTTTATTCTACTGAGAGGAGTATAAAAGTTTCACAGAAAGTTCATAATTCAACATATTGATATAAGATCCCATCTGACGTGCAATTTATAGTATAAATGAATGATACCTCATGTTAAGGACCACAAGCAACATGGTGCTACTTTACACTTCTTTGATTTTAAATGTAAAATCTACCTTGTAGTGTAACTTACATCCTACATCTAAGATCAGGAGTAGTGTTTTATATTTATAATATGTTTAAATTTTTGGAGATGTGCTAATTCGCGCGATGAGGACGTTTCCTCTGTTTTAACTTTTAACTGACTCAGTGGCAGAGGAAGAGAATTAATTAAGCTTGCAATTATTCCTTCAACGGATGGGTTAGAGTGGTGATGCTTAGGAGTCAAGCAAAAGAAAGGCCCAATATATATCTCACACGTGTACACTGCTGTCTTCACTCCGGGATTCACCAATTCTGCCCCCACGTAATCTGAATATCCAATTCTACCTTTTCCAGCTGGTATGCACTGTGGAAATGAGGCCTGCATTTGCAAGGCAACAAGCACAAAGTGCCAACACATTTATTTAAACCTTAAATACGTCGATTAATTAATGAACCAGGCAAAACTCGTCTCGAATTTGCGAGACAGGAAAATGACGCAAGAGAATATGGAAGAGCCCCAGGCGAGTGAAGATATATGTGTGGGCGACCATGCATTGCCACTGTCTTTGAAATATAAGATACTTCTTTAAACAAGTCATATGTGTGCCTCAATATCTAACATGTTTTGTGAAATTTTAAACGTAACTAATACTCCCTCCGGTCTTAATTATAAGATAAAGTTGATTTTTTTAGAGAAATTAAGGAAGCCAATTAAATTACTTTAAAGTGTTTATATTTTTAGTATTTTTAGATTATATATTAGTTTATTAGTCAAATTAATTAGTTTGGAGAAAAAAATAAAAATAAAAATACTCTAAAATAATTTAATTGATTTCCTTAATTTCTTACAAAAAAAATCAACTTTATCTTATAATTAGGATCGAAGGGAGCACTATATTTTTAATCTAAAATATGTCAAGATCCAACGATCTATGGGCAGTGGGGGTATATCTGAATGAGCCATGAGAGATGTCGGATTCTTCTTGTGTACATGCGGTGGCCCGGAGGTAACATCACAAATATCAGACATCCCCCTGGACCCAACGACGCTATTAACATCGTTTGGCTCGATCAGGAAGAAGGTATTATCGTCTTTTTCTTACTGTCTTGATGTGTGTATGGCTCTCCAAGCAGGGTCTCTCCCCTCCAAATTATCCTTAGTCTAATCAACGTCAGCATCAACCAAGAAGAAAAATTAAGCATTTTTCGAATAATTCGCATTAACTAATAAATCATAGTAATTTTATTAAGTATGTCTTAAATTAATATATTTTTTCAATTTTATTCAGATTTATTCTGTTTTAAGCATAAATAAAAAATTGATAATTAATTAATTATTAGTAACTATTAGAATAATTTATATTAAGAATTAAAAAAAAGGCCACATTTATTTTGGGATTAGTTAATTTTAGAGAATAAGTC
Source organism: Inga oerstediana (assembly GCA_963210345.1). NCBI lineage: Eukaryota > Viridiplantae > Streptophyta > Magnoliopsida > Fabales > Fabaceae > Inga > Inga oerstediana. Next base: position 1,941,006 of record OY723405.1, read on the forward strand.
TTTATTATCTAAATCGAGATAAAATTTTTCTCACATATTTATCTCTATACTGTAAATCACGATTTATAAATATTTATTATCTAAAAATAAACTATTTCAAACAAAGATAAAGATTTAAGAAGAGTTCGTTGCTTTCTCCGCGTGGACTCTCTCGTGATGCAGCAAGAATTGGCAATTAGGGATAGAGGTGGGCGCGGGTCCCTGGGGCGAGTGCTGGTGGAGGAATACAGTTGGACCATGTCCTGAGTCTGTCGAATCTATCATGTCCAACTCGACCTGTCCTCCCCCAATGACATCAGCAAGGGTATGCTGTTGATTCGTCAAGGTTGTCCTTGTCGGTGACGCGTGTCATATTTTAATTAGCTGATTCCTCCGTTCCTATCTTTTTCCCCGCCCCGCCACCGGGACTGTCTCCCCTCCCTTCCCTGCGTTGAGCTCCGTATCTCTCCCTTATTTTCTAAATCATTACCCATTATCACTTGGTTTGGGTGGGTAACTACCCTCTTAATAAATGTCTCATTTATAATTTAAATTTAAAACTTAGAAAAATTTATTGCAATTTTATACTGTTAAACTAACTTTAAATTGGTCTTTTTATTTAGAGTTACGGTGTATCCGCTTTTTTTATTTTAAGGTTAAGACATATCCATCATCCTGAAATATTTTTACGGGTGTATCTAGTACCCTAAAATATTTTATGATGCATCAATTACTTTAAAGTATTTTTTATGGTGTATCAAATGCCATGAAGTGTTTTTTCAAATGCGTCAATTTTTATAAGCTTTTTTTTTATATCTAACACCCTGAAATATTTTTTAGATATACCTACCTCCTTTAATTATCTAAATTATAAATGTAAAATTGCAAAAACAGTATTTTAAGGGTGATAAATGCACTTAAAAAAATATTTTAGGGTATTAAATACACTACAAAATACTTTAAGACACAGAATGCATTTAAAAAAAATATTTTAGAATATTGGATGTATTTTTTTTTTTTGATTAACATACAGTTTAAGAAATAACATAAAAAACAATCCAACAAAAGGAAAGGAAACACACAACAACAAAAAGAAAAACTACGAGACACCTATATCTGAAAGTAACATAGAACGAATGCACTCTGGTGGTTCCCGAAACCAGACAAGCCCTGTAGATATATCCAGTGATTCCTTAGCTAAAATATCCGATGTACTTTAACCCTTTTCCAAAATCCCGTTTTTGCTTCCCAACCTATATTTTCTTATGTTTCATGTTAAAACTTATCAATAACTTTCGCATGCCAATAAATTTATCATAAGATTTAGTTGAATTTTACTTTTTTACTAACTAAGCTCTTTTTATTTGTTTTCTGGACAAAATCAGTTATACTGAATTTTAACATCAAATTAATTTTTTACCTTCTCGCTCTTCATATTACTTGACTCCGTCTATATTTTATAATCGATCCCAATCTTAAATGAAGGAAGAGGGTGTTGTTATGTTCTTAACAGCCGATGCAAAACTCTGACGAATTTTTATAGACATGAATCCACAAAGAAATTGTTGTTGTTTACTTTTCTTATTAAATATACAATAATATATGAGAAAAGTCTAATACAGAGGTGTCAATTGACTTATAAATATAACTAAGAACAACTCCTAAAAAATGCTTGATGTATGATATCGAAGTATAACTTAAAACAGAGGTATTGTAAAATATGCAATTGCAAACTTCCTGGTTTTTCTTGCCACAATAAGAAAGAAAACATCCCGACAAATTTTCTTGTTTTTGAAAATAACCTAACCTTGAATATTAATTGGTTTTTTTTAAGCATTCTTTGAAAAAATGGTCCAGATTGTTTAATCAAAGTCATAATCCTGACTCACCGCTTACATCAAAGCCTGACTTGGACGGGAAGAGGAGAAATAGATAGAACAGGATGGGATGCGATTTAACAGCGTTGGAAGGACAACGTAAACGACACAAAATGTCAAGATAACGGAGCCATCAATCTATACCATTGAATCATGCCATTTCAAATTTGAGCCATGACAAAACTTGCCAAGCCATTTGATCGCGGCTTCTTTTGAATCAATATCCTCTCGCAACATGTTCATGACAAGTGGCTAATTAACCTGCCGTAATCAAATAGTTTATCCTCTTCTTAGGCCCATAAAAATACAATTAATTTGAACCTCTCATTGTAACTATTAGTGTGTGTTTGGTATTACTTATCGAGTGTCAATAAGCACTTATTACGTAGGTTGAGATAAAATTTCTCTCGCATACTTATCCTGTATATCGTAAATCACGATTTATAAGCATTTATTGCCCAAAAAATATACTATCTTAGTCAACTGCTTAAAGCTGTTTACCGCTATTTTCAGGCGTTCGACAAAAAAAAAAAAAAAGGACCCCGTAAAACACATGATTTTTTTTTTGATTTATAGAAGTTAAGAAAGAAAAGTAAAATAAAAAAATGTGACTTTTTCATATTTGGGTAACACTGAAACAATGGTTTTAGAAGCCTCTTTTTCCTAATTGAGATAAAACTTTTTTCACATATTTACCTTGTAAATCTTAAAAGCTATTTTCTAAAAGCTAATTTAAACACATAGACTTTTCAGTGCCTGTTTGGATTAATTTTTAGATAATAACCTTTATGATTTACGAGGTAAATATGTGAGATGAGTTTTGATTTTATGGTTTTCCAAACACTCACTCAGTGTCATATTAAGAAGGGAAAAAATTATAATAATTGCTACTTTAATCTCCTTGTCGATACAAAGTTACCTTAATTTGTTTAATATTCTCTAACTAATTGATAGTCTTAGTATAACTCATCATTAAAAAAACTAATCAATGGGTATTACAAGATTTCAATAATACAATTTGATTAATTCACAATTGACAATAAAAGCAATTTCTTTTTCCGCACAGGGGATAGGGAGATAAAGAAAATACTCTTTTTTTTTTTTTTTTGGAAAATTAGAATAAAGGACCTAGAGAAGATAATATTTACTATAAAAGACCATAAAAATTGTAATTGCTTAAAAAGACCAAACATCATAATATAAATTTAAAATAACTAAATTACCCATAAACAACCCTTCTAGATTATCTCTTGTATCTATAATTAGAAAAACACCTAAAATTACAACTAAAACTGGCCACATCATGATATGAACATATATATATATATTTTTTAAAAATTTCAATATATTATTTAACTAACAGCAGCTAAACTTATTTTTTTGAATTTTTATTTTTCACCAATTTATATCATCATTTCCCACTTTATTTTATCACCGTTGATATTAATTAAGCACTTTTTATAAAAATAAAAAACTAAACTCATTTCATATTTTTTAGTATATAACAGATTACTTAGATTTTTTTTAATTTTATCAACTTTAAATGATTTTTTTGACCCACATAAATTTCTTCTAAAACAAAAATAAATCATATAAACTTTGTTGGTTTAACATATATGATAAATTATAAAAGACCTTGAGTTTTATTAAAATCATATAATCCTATTTTTAATTAAAATTTTGTTGATTTAAAAAATATATAATTTTTAAAAATTTGAAGAATGTGTAATTTTTTTCAATAGTTATCTATGCAAGTCATGAAAAATGAAAATCGAGAAATTTTTTGTTTAATTTAGTGAAACTTAAAATATTGTATTAGTTCTAAAAAATAAAATAGAAGAGAATGCAGAAGATTTTGTTAGGGGTATTATAATAATTTTAATTTTATATTTTTGTATTCGATCCTTTTAAATAATTACAATTTTTATGATCTTTCTGCATAAATATCTTTTTCTCTAGGTCCTTCATTCTAGTTTCCCCTCTTTTCCCAACTAAAAGAGAAGTGTTCTTACTACTTATTAACACATTAAAGTGATCCGTTAAATTTCGATCGGTTGAGATAAGTTATGCTTGGAATAGTTTTTTTCTTGAAAAATAAGTGTTTAGTATTTAAGTTCGAGATAAAATCTTTCTCACATATTTATCTCTTATATTATAAATTAAGATTTTAAGTATTTATAAATAAAAAATAAACTATAATAAATAAGCACGTAATAGTATGATACATGCAAAAGAATAAAAGAAAGAATAGATAAGTGATGAGAACGTATGATATTCTGAAATTTGGTTATACAGGATAAAAAGATGAGTAAAAAGTTTTATTAAAAAGAAAAAGGTGCATCGACTGAAATGAAACAGCCGAGAGAGCGACACACCCAACAACAAGAAAGTTGCTTGCTCCAGGCTAGAAGTGGGCTCCACATCCCTCGTTTTCAAATTTCAAGACCTTGCGGGGTACCTTTGAATTCTGATAACAACGAGTCCTTATAACTTTGTTCGCAAAAAAGCGCCTTATTTATCGCCTATCCACTTATTACATCCTTCCTTTCCTGCTTTTACCCTTGCCTTCGTTTTTTGACCACGATCATCATGAAGTACGGTACCGCTTTTAACGTTACCTTTCCCCCCTGCAGTTGCTTGTTGAGATCAAATTAATAGCAAAAAAAATTTTCTCAAAGGAAAAAAAGAGAGAGATTGAGCGATATTAGATAATGAAAAAAACAATATCAGAGGCGTGCATTATGCATAACTTTCCACTATTTGTGAGTCAGAAGACTTCCCAGCCCCAGTTTAGGCATTGCCTTTTACCAGAGACAAACGCTGACTTCTCCCTTCATTCTCACATTTGGCCGCGTATTAATAGTTTTAATAGTAAAATATATTTTTCGTCACTCATAACGTCACCGAACGTTCTCCACGTCTCATTCTCACCTACCCAACTTGCTTCGCAAAATATGCTTATTATAACTAGTGAAAATGCGATCTGATTCTAATTTGAACGTGTCACCTTCGTCACCCTATTATTAGTCTATTCCGGAATTCCAAACTAGTACAGTTTCTGCTCAGTTTTAGCTGGTGGATGCATAATTTTTATTTATTCATGTATACATCTTTGCATCGTCACATAAAACAATATATTCGTTCTTACGTGATTCTTCATCTTCAATTACGTGTTCATTGTATCTTATCGTTAAACTGCATGCACTGCATGTCATCATTTAGATTAATTCTTATTCTCCCTGTGCGCGCGCTGGCCATTTTTTTTTGAAAAATATTTTGGTATTAACTTTCAGTGGCGTAGCGAAGCTGTTTCTGTGGTTCACAATTAACCTGGATTGGTTTGAACGCCAGAATTGATATCGTGACAAACAAGAAAACCATTAACTTAACTGTCGCACTGGAATCAGATGGCAAGCGCACATGAAAAAAAAAAAATGAAGTGGGGCTTTTTCTCAGAAATCGTTTAAAATACTCTGTCAGGCCCCTTTTTTTCATTTTATTTCTTATTAAATATTTGCCATTCACTCTCTCTTTACCATAAATTTTTACTTATTATTATAAATAAGGATATAATTAAAGAGAATAATACATATTTAACATATTTATTATTTTTAAGCTCCCATTAACATTTTGAAACATATGATTTAAGTAATTATTTTTTTCATACAAAGAATCAAGAGTAATCAAATATTTATTTAGATTAGAGGTAAAAACTGTTTTTATAACGCGATGTATGATATAAAAGATAAACTTATCAAAGGAATTTTATCTGACAATCCGTGTAAACAAGGCAGATGCGCAGAGTTCCAGACTGTGGAAAGCATAGGGTCGTCCGACCTAGGGCGAGGGGGAGAGGTGGTGGGTAGCAGGGTCGGCTTCAGCCAGGCACAACCCTTGGTGGGGCCAGCGGGATCAGTGGTCGCGTGCCGCATAGGGGGGCTCACACGTGGCACCGCTCTCCCTTCAGTATTTTTACTATTTTAGAAAGTCGGGGGCTTTGTAATTCCCCAAACCATTTTGGTGGGGCCCCCACCCTGCTACCCACCCTTCTCCGTCCCCCTCTATAAATCTACACTATGCTTCTCCTCTGCTTGGAACCTACAACACCAAACACTTTAGGGGCGGCGCTGCTTCCCTCCCTCCCTCCCTTTCTTGTGCGTTAGCTGTCCGCTGCCTGCGCCACTCCTCTCGTGCCTTTTCCGTTCAACTTCTCCGTCCTGGCTTTCTCTCGTCGTCCTTGTGAAAAAGCATTCTTGTTTAGGCGTGAAGCGTGGACTGTATCCGGATCCTTACTGCTTCTCAATCAACAAACCTAGATCTGTTGTTCTTCAACTGAACAAAACCATATATAATCCCACCGCCACGATTATAAATCCATTTCGGCGTTCAAACTCCCAACCTTTCTCAGATTCACCTCGTTCAGCGACTTGCCTGTTCAATACCCTTTTAAATACTGATAGTTGCTTGGTTTGGACAGGGAGCTTTTAAGTTATTTTTCCGAATATAAAATCATCACCTAATAATCAATAGAAGGGATTTCCTGGATTTTATAGAACGATGTCCAGCTCCCTTTCCTTTACACAACTTCCCACTCGCTCTTCTTGTGCCCTTCCCGCCATCAACAACCCTCAACTCAATGTACGACCTTCAAATAAACTCGGTGGCAGAGTCAGTCGATACTCAGCTGCGAGGAAATCATCATGCTTGGTAGAGAAGAACTTTCTCGGAAGCCGATTGCGTCCGCGCAGAGCGCCGGGATCGGAAAAACTACACGTTTGGAAGTCCGACGGTCCTGGGCGGTCGCCCAAGCTGAGGGTGGTTGTTCGATCGGCATTGTCGGCGGTGCCGGATAAGCCGCTGGGCCTCTATGATCCGGCTTTGGATAAGGACTCTTGTGGGGTTGGATTCGTGGCGGAATTATCGGGCGAGCCCAATCGCAAAACGGTAAAGTGTGGCGATTTGTTGTGAGTGAGGACTAATATTATTAATTGAGATTAATGGGTTATATGGTACGATCTGTGGTTAGGTGACTGATGCTCTGGAGATGTTGGTGCGGATGTCACATCGAGGTGCCTGTGGTTGTGAAGCCAACACTGGAGATGGAGCCGGCATTCTTGTGGCTCTTCCTCATGATTTTTACAGCAAGGCATGTCTTTTAACTTCTTTCTAGCCCTCTCCCATATCTCAGATTCATTTCATTACCAATAGGAAACACCTGTAATCCCTTGTTTCTTTTTTCTGTTTTTTATTTCCAGTTGGTCGTATTTTCGAATTCTATTTACGTTTTTTTAACTTCTTATTAATCCTTTTATTTAATTAATGCCTTTTATTAATTTGTTATTATTACTGCTATTATTATTAGGTGAATTATTGTTGTTGTTTCTATTTCGCTAAAATATCGATATAATTCTTAGTTCGATCCTCTAAAGTTTGGGTCCTTAATTTTTTTAAAGTGGAAGATATATAAAAAATAAAAGATTGGGAACAGATATTGAAACCTTGTAACGATCGAAGCGTTTTTAAATTTTTATCCCGACAATTTGTGTCTACTTCTTGTCAGTTGTCAATTTTACTCTCGAATTTTTAGGGACGCTTTATGCTAATTATTGCTATCCTTCTTGTTTTTATCATTAGAAGAAAGGGTAGCAACTTTTTCTCCTTACCCGTTTCTACTCGGCTACTCTTTTTTTCGTTCAGAAGTTTTTTCTTGTTCTTTTTAAATATCTTGAGACTGCTAAAGGTTAAGGTATTGTAGTATAGTGGCATGGATGCTCCCTTGTAAATGGGAGATCATGGGGTTCAATCCCGCTTATGATCCCTCGCGATATTATCTGGCTTTAACTCAAAACATTATTTGAGACTGATCCTCATAACAGCATCCTGACTAACTGGAAGGAAAAAAGACACGAAAGAATACGTGAATGCATGTGTAAAGTTTTTATTTTTTCAAGTCTCTGATTGCAAATGATTTAACCGGCTGGGTATCTCAGATTTTACAAATACGTTTTACTCTAGTCGGGTTGGCATCTGTTTCTCAGCTTTTGTTGTTTGCTAAGTGTGCTGACAGGGCTAGGGGGATTTGGCATTTTTCTGCAGGTTGCTAGAGATGCGGGATTTGAGCTTCCACCACCTGGACAATACGCTGTTGGCATGTTTTTCTTGCCTACGTCAGAAAGTCGTAGGGAAGAAAGCAAAAGAATATTTAAGGAGGTAATTCTGACAATAAAAGTTCCTTTTCATTATTCTTAAATTGGCACCTCTACTTAAAGAGTTTGATCACTGCTTCCGACTTCAACTTTATTTGTCAAACTGCACCAATGACCACTCTTTTTTTGAATGAATTCTTTCTTTAATTTTCTCAAGCTTTCTGTTATCTGGCCAAAAATTATGTTTAGTTTTGGATTTTTTTCCTGCCATTATGTTGTAATGAACTTCTAGTTGTGCATGGCTTAATGCAATTGCAAACAAACCTAGCAAGGGATATCTTTTTTTTACTGTCATGTTCTTTTGCTTTAAGCAGTGATTTCTTTTTATGCAATAATATAATGACATTTCTCTGTAAATGTTCTTTGTAAAGGTTGCTGAATCTCTTGGACACTCTGTTCTTGGATGGCGTTCTGTGCCCACTGATAACTCAGGATTGGGTAAATCTGCCCTACAGACAGAACCAGTTATTGAGCAAGTGTTCCTTACGCAAAGTCCTCGATCAAAACTTGATCTGGAAAGACAGGTATATGGATTGTATCCACAAGCATCAAGACTGCTAGGTTTTCTTGCATTGAACCATATGAAATAATTGAACTAGAAACTCTTGCTTATTGCTAATTGCTAAATGGTATAATATGAATCAAACCAGAGCGTTTTTTCCCTTATTAAATATTTTTCATTACTGAATTACATGGGAAATCTTGTGATAGCTGAATTCTTTGCTCGAGAGAATTGCTTATGCTTGCATATTGTTGACTTCATTATTGCAGATGTACATATTAAGAAAGGTCTCTATGGCAGCTATTGAACCTGCCTTAAAACTCCAACTCGATTGCATTACAGATTTCTATATCTGTTCACTTTCGTCAAGGTGTGTTCTCAAATGGAAATAGCATTTGTTTGAGGAGTAAAATATGGTTAGTGCCTTAATAAAATCATTTGCCAATGTCATGTGATTATCCAATTTTGCAGGACTGTCGTTTACAAGGGTCAGTTGACTCCAGCGCAAGTAAAGGATTACTATTTTGCTGACCTTGGTGATGAAAGGTTTACGAGCTACATGGCCCTGGTAAATATTTTAACCATTAACTTATCTTCTTTCTCCACTAACTCTATGCTCCAACAAACAGCATGGGGCCAACCAGTAACTGAAGAGATGCAAGGTTGAGGAATGACTTCTGAGGCATTGAGGTTTGAATGATCTCTTAAGTTCTTCCGCTCCCTTGATTACTATTTGAATTTGGATGCGGGATTGGATGCGATGGGTTAGTTGGTAAGAAAGTTCATTATCAAGATAATCAATTTCTGCCCATGCTTTCTGTGGTTACTTGGTCTGAAGGACAATTTCATTCAAGTGATGGAGGGAAAATCGTTTTGGTGAAAATTGAACCAATATCAGAGATATCTACAGGCACTTCAGCATATGCTTATGCTGAAGTGCTTCAGGCATCATCTTTTTAAGCATTGGTTTACATTGGGTGGTAATAGTTGATTATATGGACTGACAATTTGGTATTACAAACTTTCATGTAGATACACTCACGATTTTCTACCAACACGTTTCCAAGCTGGGATCGTGCTCAGCCTATGCGTGTGTTGGGCCACAACGGAGAAATCAACACATTGAGAGGCAATGTTAACTGGTATGCCTTGGATGCACAATGCTAACTGTTACTTAGTGAACGATGAATTGCAGTGCAATTTTAAGCGGATGTATAAGCATGTGATATCCTGATGCCTGGTGTAAGTTAATTAAAAATGGATGTAAACGCATGGAGTGTAGTACTGGATGTTGCTGATTGCATTTTAACTAAACTAGGATACATCAGCTAATGCTTTGCATTTTGTAGGATGAAGGCTCGTGAGGGTCTACTCAAGTGCAAGGAACTTGGTTTGACAGAGACTGAGTTGAAGAACCTTTTGCCCATTGTGGATGAAAATTCATCAGATACAGGTGTATTTTTACAAGTTTCTTGTTTCCTCTATGCTATATAGAATGTGTCTATATATTTAGTTTCTGGGGTAGAATTTCATCTGCTAGCTTCTTTCTTAAAGTTGTATGAAAACCAAAATGTAATTGATTTTCTGCTCTTCTTTTGTATTCTAACTGTTATATTTAAATGTATTTTTACTCCAGGAGCATTTGATGGTGTTCTTGAATTTTTGGTTCAATCTGGAAGAAGTCTTCCTGAAGCTGTCATGATGATGATTCCTGAAGCATGGCAAAATGACAAAAATATGGATCCTGAGCGAAAAGCATTTTACGAATACTTCTCAGCTCTCATGGAGCCATGGGATGGGCCTGCTCTTATCTCATGTATGTTCACTAAAACTCCTAAGAATCATCTTCTCTCTTTTTCTTGCATAACATGTATTATTGGTATTCGTGGTGTGGTTTTTTATTAATCCAATGCCCATTGCAGTTGCCGATGGCCACTACCTTGGAGCTACTTTGGATAGGAATGGATTGCGACCTGGCCGTTTCTACGTCACCCATAGTGGAAGAGTCATAATGGCAAGTGAAGTTGGTGTTGTAGACATTCCTCCTGAAGATGTGTGTAGGAAAGGACGACTTAACCCTGGCATGATGCTTCTGGTTGATTTTGAAAAGCATGTTGTTGTAAATGATGATTCCTTGAAGGAACAATATTCCTTGGCAAGGCCTTATGGAGAGTGGCTCAAGAGGCAGAAGATTGAACTCAAAGACATAGTTGACTCTGTCCATGAATCCCAAAGAGTAGCACCAGCCATAGCAGGAGTGGCGCCTGTAAGTATAAGATCACAACCTATGTGAAAAGCTGGTGAATATCTTTTAGCTTTGCCTTACTGTTGCACCTTCCACTAATTACAGGCATCTAATGATGATGTGAACATGGAAAATATGGGAATTCATGGCTTATTAGCTCCATTGAAAGCATTTGGGTAAGTAATGGTTCTTGTGAATATGCTCGTCAATTCAAGCATAGTACTTATAAAGGAACTGCTTCTTATATTCTGCTCCATTCATGCAGTTATACAATTGAATCCTTGGAAATGTTATTGCTTCCCATGGCAAAAGATGGTGTTGAAGCCCTTGGATCAATGGGAAATGATACTCCATTAGCTGTAATGTCTAATAGAGAGAAGCTGACCTTTGAATACTTCAAGCAGTTGTTTGCCCAAGTGACAAACCCACCGATCGATCCTATCCGTGAGAAAGTAGTCACTTCAATGGAATGTATGGTTGGTCCAGAAGGTGATCTGACAGAAACTTCAGAGGAACAATGCCACCGTCTTTCACTAAAGGGCCCCCTTTTATCCATTGACCAAATGGAAGCCATTAAAAAGATGAATCATAGGGGCTGGCAAAGCAAAGTTATAGACATAACTTACTCTAAAGACCGTGGTAGTAAAGGATTGCAGGAAGCCTTGGACAGAATTTGTGAAGAAGCCCTTGATGCAATTGCTAAGGGATACACAACACTTGTGCTGTCTGATAGAGGTATTATACTATTATGTTTGTTATATTTGTACCACATAAAGGTACGATCTATATAGCACTTCCATATAATTTAACGTTTTGTCACTTATTCTGAAGCATTCTCAAGTAAACGCGTTGCTGTAAGCTCTCTTCTGGCTGTTGGTGCTGTCCATCAACACCTAGTTAAAACACTTGAACGCACTAGAGTTGCCTTAATGGTTGAATCTGCTGAGCCACGTGAAGTGCATCATTTCTGTACCCTTGTTGGCTTTGGTGCTGATGCTATTTGCCCATACTTGGCCTTGGAAGCAATCTGGCGACTACAAGTTGATGGAAGGATCCCACCGAAAGCAAGTGGTGAATTCCACTCAAAAGAGGAGCTGGTCAAGAAGTACTTCAAAGCCAGCAACTATGGAATGATGAAGGTTCTTGCCAAGATGGGAATTTCTACTTTGGCCTCTTATAAAGGCGCTCAGATTTTTGAAGCTCTAGGTCTTTCATCAGAAGTAATTGAAAAATGCTTTGCTGGCACTCATAGTCGAGTTGAAGGTGCTACATTTGATATGCTTGCTCGAGATGCTCTTCAGCTGCATGAGCTGGCATTCCCTTCTCGTGTTTTTTCTCCAGGAAGTGCAGAAGCTCTTGCGCTGCCAAATCCTGGGGATTATCATTGGAGGAAAGGTGGTGAACTTCATCTGAATGATCCACTTGCTATCGCTAAACTTCAAGAGGCTGCCAGAACTAACAGCAAAGATGCATATAAGCAGTATTCTAAGCTCATTCATGAACTAAATAAGGCTTGTAATTTGCGTGGTCTGCTAAAATTCAAAGAGTCAGCAGTAAAGATTCCCCTTGATGAGGTGGAACCAGCTAGCGAGATAGTTAGACGATTTTGCACTGGCGCCATGAGTTATGGGTCAATATCATTGGAGGCACATACAACACTGGCTATGGCTATGAATAAGATTGGAGGAAAATCCAACACAGGTTTGTTAAATCCTAAATATAATATTGGAATTTTTTACCCCTTTTAGAAGAGGAAATGGATATATCCTATGAGGTCAATCTATCTTTAAGTGCTAAAAATATGTTGATGGGACAGGCTCTGCTTCATTATTTTTGCTTGAAGATTTCTTCAGCCTTATTTTTTTCCCTATCACTTCCACTTCTTTTCTTCTTCTTGAGATGTAGAATTCTTAATTTTTCTATTTTTGAATTATTTATTTTATTATTTAATTCATGCAAATTTTGCCATAGGTGAGGGTGGTGAGCAACCATCTCGCATGGAGCCTCTTCCTGATGGCTCAGTGAATCCAAAAAGGAGTGCCATTAAGCAAGTTGCAAGTGGAAGATTCGGAGTTACAAGTTACTACCTTACGAATGCTGATGAACTGCAAATAAAGATGGCCCAGGTACTTGGTCTATTTTTATGTATTTTAAATTTTTCTACTCTGGCCTCTTGCCTCCACACTCCTGTTAATGATTTTAGTGTATAAATATATTAATGACAGATGATGCTTCGTGTCAAGTTAGGTTACACTTGAATAACTTTTTTATTTTTTGCGTTTTGCACTTGATAATATTGTAAACTATGAGTTGCCTTTCCTCAGGGAGCAAAGCCTGGTGAGGGGGGTGAACTTCCTGGCCACAAAGTTGTAGGAGAAATTGCTGTCACCAGGAACTCAACTGCTGGGGTAGGACTTATCAGTCCTCCTCCCCATCACGATATTTACTCCATTGAAGACCTTTCACAGCTAATTCATGATCTGAAGGTATGCCCATTTATAGTTCTAACTTTTCCAAATTTTGTTGCTCGAATGTTTTTCAATGAAGTTTTCTAATCAAATCATTTGTTGATCTGTAGAATGCCAACCCAGCTGCCAGAATTAGTGTGAAGTTAGTATCTGAAGTTGGAGTGGGCATTGTTGCTAGTGGAGTTGTTAAAGGGCATGCTGATCATGTCTTGATCTCAGGTCATGATGGGGGTACAGGAGCATCTAGATGGACTGGCATAAAAAATGCTGGTCTTCCTTGGGAACTTGGCTTGGCTGAGACCCACCAAACTTTGGTGGCCAATAACTTGCGTGGTCGTACAGTTCTCCAGACTGATGGACAGCTCAAAACTGGTAGGGATGTTGCCATAGCTGCATTGCTTGGTGCTGAAGAGTTTGGTTTCAGCACAGCTCCACTCATTACTCTTGGGTGCATCATGATGCGGAAGTGCCACAAGAACACTTGTCCTGTTGGCATTGCCACTCAAGATCCCGTGCTTAGAGAGAAGTTTGCAGGAGAACCTGAGCATGTTATCAACTTTTTCTTCATGGTGGCAGAAGAGATGAGAGAAATTATGTCTCAGCTTGGATTTCGTACTGTAAATGAGATGGTTGGCCATTCAGATATGCTTGAAGTTGACAAAGAAGTAACTAAAAGCAATGAAAAGATGGCGAACATTGATCTCTCACTGATGCTTAGACCTGCAGCTGAATTACGTCCAGAAGCTGCTCAATATTGTGTGCAAAAACAAGATCACGGTTTGGACATGGCCTTGGACAATAAGCTTGTAAGTCTGTCTAGTGCTGCTTTGGAAAAGGGTCTTCCAGTGTACATTGAAACTCCAATCTGCAATGTAAATCGTGCTGTGGGAACCATGCTTAGCCATGAGGTAACTAAACGGTATGGCTTGGTTGGTCTTCCAGCTGATACCATTCATATTAAATTTGCTGGAAATGCAGGTCAGAGTTTAGGTGCATTTCTTTGTCCTGGAATCACTTTGGAACTTGAAGGGGATAGCAATGACTATGTTGGCAAAGGTTTATCTGGTGGTAAGATTGTGGTATACCCTCCCAAGGGAAGCAACTTTGATCCTAAGGAAAATATTGTAATTGGCAATGTGGCATTATATGGTGCAACAAGTGGTGAGGGTTATTTCAATGGGATGGCTGCAGAAAGATTCTGTGTACGTAATTCTGGGGCTAAGGCTGTTGTGGAAGGTGTTGGTGATCATGGATGTGAATACATGACTGGTGGAACTGTTGTTGTGCTTGGGCAAACTGGTAGAAATTTCGCAGCAGGTATGAGTGGTGGTATTGCTTTTGTGCTAGATGCTGATGAAAAATTCCACTCCCGATGCAACCTTGAGCTTGTTGATCTAGACAAGGTCGAAGAAGAGGAGGATATTATGACGCTTAGAATGATGATACAGCAACATCAACGCCACACAAATAGTAAACTTGCGAAAGAAGTGCTTGACAATTTTGAGAATCTTGTTCCTAAATTTATCAAGGTGTTCCCCAGGGAGTATAAACGTGTACTTGCAAAAATGAAGGCTGAGGCAGCCTCCAAAGAGGCATTAGAGGCTGTTGCTAAAGATGCAGAAGATGAAGATGAAGCACAACCAGTGGAAAAAGATGCCTTTGAAGAACTTAAGAAACTGGCTGCTGCATCTTTGAATGAAAAACCAAGCAAGGTGATTTGAAACATTAACTATTTCACTCCACTCCTTGCTCTTCACAAGTTTTATAAATATTAAGTATTCAATGCTTGAGAGTCCTTCAAAGATAAGCTAGCTTGTAGTTGTCGCTTATATATGAAGTGACTGACTTGGAAGATAACCATTATTTTGTAGTGGTGCATTTTTAGTCGGCTGATTTCTTTGAAATTTTTCTGCTGGTTGAACAGGCTGATACACATAAGAGACCTCATCAAGTTGCTAATGCTGTCAAGCATAGAGGTTTTGTTGCCTATGAGCGTGAGGGTGTTCAGTACCGTGACCCTAACATTCGAGTGAATGATTGGAAAGAAGTCATGGAGGAGGGGAAGGCTGGCCCACTTTTGAAGACACAGTCAGCTCGTTGCATGGACTGTGGTACCCCTTTCTGTCATCAGGTGTGCTTTGCCACTTCGGTGAAATTTTTCATCCAAGACTCTATTTGGAGCCATAGGCAAACTAAAAAACAAATTTATTTGCATGAAATTGTAGGAAAATTCTGGATGTCCCCTTGGGAATAAAATTCCTGAATTTAACGAGCTAGTATACCAGAATAGGTGGCGTGAAGCATTAGATCGCCTTCTTGAGACAAACAACTTCCCAGAATTTACTGGTCGGGTGTGCCCAGCACCTTGTGAAGGTGCTTGTGTCCTGGGCATCATTGAGAATCCTGTATCTATAAAGAGTATTGAATGTGCTATAATAGACAAAGCTTTTGAGGAGGGTTGGATGGTGCCACGACCTCCACCTAAGAGAACTGGGTAAGCTTTTTTCTTAAGAAAGCCTTCAAATTATTTTTTGCAAATTCATTGTGCTCTTTTTCAATTAAATGAATATAACGATAAACCTGATATAATGCCATTAAATTATGGAAGCGTGTTGCAAATTGTAATTATTGATGAGCTAATGACATTGCTGATTATTATCTTTATTGATGCAGGAAAAGAGTTGCCATTGTTGGAAGTGGACCAGCAGGCTTGGCCACAGCTGATCAGCTAAATAAAATGGGTCATACAGTAACTGTGTATGAGAGAGCTGATAGGATTGGAGGGCTTATGATGTATGGGGTGCCCAACATGAAAGCTGACAAAGTGGATGTAGTTCAGCGCCGGGTCAACCTTATGGCTGATGAGGGAGTCGACTTTGTGGTGAATGCTAATGTTGGAGTTGATCCTTCGTTCTCTCTTGATCGGCTTCAAGAAGAAAATGATGCTATCGTCTTAACTGTAGGAGCTACAAAGCCAAGGTGAGACACAATACAGGAGCTCCAATTATGTTCCATCAAGAGTAATGTTGAAAGCAATGTTTTTTTTTTTTTAACTAGATGTAAATTGTTTACCGAATATTGGTGTTATATGTTACTCAGGGAACTTCCGGTACCAGGACGGGATCTGTCAGGAGTTCATTTTGCCATGGAATTTCTTCATGCAAACACCAAAAGCTTGCTAGATGGTAATCTTGAGGATGGCCATTATATCTCTGCCAAGGGTAAGAAGGTTGTCGTCATCGGTGGGGGTGACACTGGCACAGATTGCATTGGGACATCCATTCGTCATGGGTGTAGCAGCGTTGTAAATTTAGAACTGCTTCCTCAGCCACCACAAACTAGGGCCCCAGGCAACCCTTGGCCACAGGTTGGATCCATTTTTCCTCAAGTCTTAGTTTTTTGCTTCTTTCCTGACTGATTAGTGAATGATTTGTCTTTTCACGTGCCAGTAGTCCAGTACTAAGACTAATTCAATTTCTCGAGTGGCCAATGATGCTCTTGAGATTATTCCACCTTATTATTAGTTGCCTTCCTTAGTGTTCGATTGGCTTGAGATTAGTGAACATTGCTAGTAATTGCAACTGTTTAGCTATAATTAGTTAGGCCTTTTGCATTTTGAAATGGAATGGCGTGTATATTTAGTTTAACCAAGTGATGATTGTGGAATGCAGTGGCCTCGTATATTCCGTGTAGACTATGGGCACCAGGAAGCTGCAACTAAATTTGGGAATGATCCAAGATCTTATGAGGTTCTAACCAAGCGTTTTGTGGGGGATGAGGATGGAACCGTGAAAGGACTTGAAGTGGTCCGGGTGCGCTGGGAGAAGGATGAAACTGGCAAGTTTCAATTCAAGGAAATTGAGGGTTCTGAGGAGATTATTGAGGCTGACTTAGTGTTGTTAGCCATGGGTTTCCTTGGCCCCGAGTCCGTAAGTATTCGTCATGTTCTTAAACTATAAAAACGCTGACTTTATGGTACACTTCAAATCTCCGGACACCACTTATCTTTTTGCTTTGCTTTTTCCAGACAATTGCTGACAAGTTGGAGTTAGAGAAAGACAATAGGTCAAACTTCAAGGCTGATTATGGCCGCTTCACAACCAGCGTGAAAGGGGTCTTTGCCGCGGGGGATTGCCGCCGTGGCCAGTCCCTTGTGGTATGGGCAATTTCAGAGGGACGGCAAGCTGCCACTCAAGTGGATAAGTACCTCTCTGAAGAAGAGAGAGAACACATAGCTGAGGAACTTATTAAGAGGCAGGAAGACCTCACCAAGAAGCACCGTGACACTGTAATGACATGAAAAGATCGCCTGATTTTTCATCTCGTATAATACCAAAAGGGAAGCGCACAGGATAATCAATATGTCCCAATGGATCTCCCAAAGATTGGATCTGGATTTTAGTTGGCTTTCCATAGGCATTCTTTGTTGGTACGCCAAAGGGGCCGGAATAATACGATATTGGTCTTTGGTGTTGGTGGTTTCTGCGGTATATAATTTCTATTGAATGCTGTTTATAGGTTTTATGCAGACTTTTTGTTGGAAAGGTTAGTTTTTTTGGCAGTTTATGTAATGTACAGTTTGCTTATTAATTATTGAAGCGTATGGTATTGCTTGCTTAATGAGTGAAAACGTTCCTGATGGCTCTTAATCTGCAATTTTGTTCTCTGTTCGGCAAAGTGAGTAATTCGGTTGTTCGTATTCTGAAGTTGTCAGCTAAAAGATCGCCCAAAATTTGAGAACCAAAATTATTGGTAATTTACTGGAGCTGCTCACCTCAGCCAAAGATGGCCATGTCATAAATTGATCAAGTATGGTGACGTTGAAGTGCTTAAACCCGAACACGGGACTTCAAATAAAAAGAAACGAATATCATGATCATTTAGATTGAGGCTCATGAATCTAGGTAATCTATAATTGCAGAATCTACACAATTCATTCAGCTTATCTAACTTCATCTATGGTTAATATTTAAGCTTGATATGAACATAACAAACCATACAAAAACGTGTCCTAGTTACAGCCGGGAATTCGAGTCATTCCCAACAAAAATGTTTTTTAATTGATCAATGACAAATGGGGATGAGACACAGGGCATGTGCATATAGTTGAAGACCCCAACGATAGTGACAAACCAAAAGAAAGTGTAGTATACAGGAAAACCCAAAGTCAGTAATCAGTAGTCCTCCACTCCACTCCACAACATGAATATTCGCTTCCTCCTCTTGTTCTACATTCTTCCTCCAACAAGCATAGAAACATGTCCAGACGCCGTTTGCCAGAACGGCAAACAACTAATCCGATTCCCGTTTCGAATACAACAGAGTCAGAAGCAGCCAAGGTCATGTGGGTATCCAGGTTTTGATGTATCTTGCAGTAACCACGGCCAAACACGGCTGAGACTCCCTTACTCTGAAGGAGAATTCAGTATCCAAGGAATAGACTATGCCGCGCAACAACTGTGGGTCAATGATCCCAAAAACTGCCTCCCAAAACTCATTCTCTCCCTCAACCTCACTGGATCCCCATTTAGTGGCGTTTATTATCAAGATTTCTCATTCTTCAACTGTTCCTCGCAATATCTCAAGTATCGGTATATCCCGATAGCTTGTCTTAGCGATTCCAACCACACTGTTTTTGCCACACCTTCCAGATCGGTTTTCATGCACTTGTCGGCGGTTTGCGGTTTCATTTATACGGTTAGGGTTCCGGTTCAGCAGCCGTTTTACGAGCATGTGTTGTCTTCAGACCTCAGCGACGATCTTCGGCTGTCGTGGAATTCGCCGCCGTGTGGGATGTGCGAGTCCCGCGGTGGACGGTGTGGCTACAAGGCTAATTCCACGGCTGACGTTGCTTGTGCCTACTTCCCTTCCCAAGGTACGCTCTCCCCCGCACTTACAATTTTCTATTGTTTCTCTCACGTTAGTGGACGTTGACGTTGCCTTGGCTTTATTTGATAACAAAATATAAACGTCGATCGTGAATCCTTAATATATATAGCGTGGAGGCAACAATTAGTAACTTCTCTTATATAATTATATCATATCTTATATATTATATATCTTTAAAATATATGTTAATTTATTAATTAAAGGGTTAAGGTGCAAAAATACACATGTGATTTTCCTCAAAGTGCACCCAACACCAAATGCTTTTTTTAGGTGCAAAAGTGACTATGTGGTTTGAAAATAGGTGCAAAACTATCCTTTGACCGTTAGTTTGACTTTTTGACCGTTATTTTGACTTTTTTATCCAGAAAGTGATGACATATACGATGACATGGACACTAGAGTGACATTCTGGAAAAAAAACTTGTTGACTGGTGAAGCTTTGCAATTAATATTGCCCACATTTCACTATTTTAATACCACTTTCGCTGAAGTAGATTCAAATCTGAATGCAAAATGTTTAATTCACTCAGCAGAGCTGCTGCCCTAAAAAACATACTGATTGCTCAATTTTTCCCAACCCTAGATTCCCAATATTATTAAATTAAAATCATTATAATACATATATTATATTACTATTTTTTATTAAATTATATGATTTATTAGGAAAATTTGATTTTCATTGCCCAGTCAGCAAGTTTTTTTTCCAGAATGTCACTCCAGCGTCCTTGTCATCGTACACGTCATCACTTTCAAGATAAAAAAGTCAAACTAATGGTCAAATAGTCAAACTAACGGTCAAAGGGTAGTTTTGCACCTATTTTAAAACCACATAGTCACTTTTGCACCTAAAAAAAGCATTTGGTGTTGGGTGCACTTTGAGGAAAATCACATGTGTATTTTTACACCTTAACCCTTAATTAAATTAATTAATTTTAAGAAAAAAATAAAAATAAAAATATTTTAAAATAATTTAATTAGTTTCCTTAACCTCTTAAAAAAATCAACTTTATCTTATATTTAGAACGGGATGGAGTATGTTTTAAGGATCTTATATTTAGGTAACTAGTACTTGTGATAAATCACAAAATAAGGGATATTTAAATAAAATTAGCTAAATTTATGGGAAACATTTTCCCTTAATATTAATAACAATATTTTTCCTTTTACCAAAATTCAGGGAAACAACTACATTTCAAGCTATTGTTTCTCCTGCAAACGCTTCGTATATACCCTATGTTAGAAATAGAAAAAAAAAAAAAGTACTCCACACTGAGAAAATATTATAAAATTATTATTGTGTTTCATTATTATTGAGAAAGTATTAATGGGGGTATTTTAGAAAGAAATTGACAAAAATTAAAACTTTGTCTTATAATTAGGATCAAAATCAACTTCCAAATGTTGTCTTATATAATTAGGACAGGAGGGAATGTGGTCTAGCATGCTTACACAATGTGCGGAAAAGAAAACAGCGAAAAGGGAACAGCACGGCTTATTTGTTGGAGTAAATAGAGAGGAGGGAAGGTTGGGGAAGGCAGTATTACGCGGGGCGTTAATTAATTACTCCCTCCGGTCCTAATTATAGTACATATTTACCTAACTTTGGAGAAATTAAGAATAGTAGTTAAATTAGTTAATCTTATTTATTTTCCAAAAATGCCCTAACTTTGGAGTATTAATTAGAGCATTTCTTGTATCTAAGGAAATTGTAGTTAAGGACCTCAGAACTCATTGTTTGATTAACAAAGTCAGATTTGATCCATTCATTACAAAGATTGATTAACATAGGTGTATTATAAAATTATTATTGTGTTTCATTATTATTGAGAAAGTATTAATAGGGGTATTTTGGGAAGAAATTGATAAAAATTAAAACTTTGTCCTATAATTAGGACCAAGATCAACTCCTAAATCTTGTCCTATAATTAGGATCGGAGGGAGTATTAATTAACATGCTAGGTGGTGGGACTGGTGGGTCAGTTTAAGAATTATTCACAGTGGTGAGGTGGAAGGGACGTTTTGTAATTTTCTGCTGTCGGCTTCTAGCCTTCTAGTTGCAATTGGCAACCTCTACAGCGGCCATTAATAAGTATGTTTGTTTGAGCTTATAAAAACTTATAAGTTGCTTTTTACGTAAATCGAGATACAACTCCTCTCACATACTTACTTCGTATACCGTAAATCACTATTAAAAAGCAACTTATAAGCAATCGAATCGCTCAACCAAACATACCCAATATTCTAAGCTGAAACTAATCACTAGTTACGTTGTCCAAATGTTTATATTAGGCCCGAGATGAAGACCTTCTAAATTTAAAATTTATGGAACTTATGATTGGACCGACTAAATGCAATTAGCCAATTTAAAAAAGTTTGCAAGTCCAATCATGCAACCCAAGTATAAAAGATGAAAGTGAAAGCCAAATTTTCATTTAAATCTCTTAAAATCTTTGTCAAAACATTCGGAAGAGAAACGTTGTTTTTGCTACATAAAAGGGGTAAATTTTGCAAATTTATCACATAACAATTCATTTTCTTTGATTAAGATTCGTGATTGATTTCAGTTTTGAGAACTGAATTGTTGGTAATAGCTGCTGGCATCAGGTATTTCAAGGGCAGCACGTTATGCCATAAGCATATGCATAGGAGTGCCGGCGACGTTGGGCCTCGTTGGGCTGATGTACTGCATAGGCGGAAGGTGTAGGAGAGCCCAGACAGATGTTGGGCCAGAACCAGAGCCCGCAATGTTATCGGGCCTTGATGGGCGGACAATAGAATCGTACCCAAAGCAAGTGGTGGGAGAGGCGTATGAAGGGACGTGCCCAATATGCCTGAACGAGTACAGGCCCAAAGAGACGCTCAAGACCATCCCAGCATGCCTCCACTCTTTCCATTCTCACTGCATCGATGCATGGCTTCCCTTGAATGCTTCCTGCCCTCTGTGCAGGACTTCTCCCCCCAACTCCCTCACTTGACCTGTAACCTATTTTTAACCTACCTGAACATTTATATGTATGTATGTATGTATATACACAACACGTTTTTGTTTAACAATTTGAATGACTCAAAAATATAATTCCTTATGTTATTTTGTTCTGTCAGACGGGGAGCCTTGTGAATTTGTGGAGAGATACATTATCCCGTCTCTATTTGTTGTCTTCTCTTGATGATTATTAAGCCCCAGAAATATGAATATAACCCTCTTGATTACACTCAATCATCAATTATATTTGGTGACTTATTGTTCTCAATCTATCCTACAAAACATCAGAAAGAATTGAGACAAAATTGTAGGTGTCTCCTCCTTTCAAGTTCCAACTAGAACAGGGACGAAAAAACAGAGATATAAGGCTGTGTCTGACTTTGTTCACTTTACTTTTTTTATATCTAACTGTTTCATATCAATGACTTGAATTGGTAATTTAATTTGTATTGAACTTATTATTTATAAGATCACATTGTCAGAAATGAGTGAGGGTTTATTTTTGGAGCAGAAGCCACCGATACAGTTTAAGTGCGTTAAAAGTGGATTTAATTCATCCGATTTCCATTAGAATGCGCTTATGAATAACAATACAAATACAGTTGTTTTGTTCGCTGTTGAGCATGCATTGAACGTACTTATATACAAACACTTGCTGGTAACTGGTAAGGCTCAATGTGGTGACGATAGCTATCTTTTTCATAACCTGTATTATATATCAGTAAAAACATATAATTAATTAATTACATTCATTCACGAATCACTTCTAACTCTGAATGTTTAAATCTTGCTGGAACAATTGAATTTGAGCTGGTAAAACATGTTGACCCAAATAAATCAGGAGGAATAGTTAAATTGTCTTCATCTCCTTCTAACATTTGCACCACAGTTTTCATGGAAGGGCGATTTATTGGGTTCCATTGGATGCACCAAAGTCCTATTGTTGCAAATTTTTTAATAATTTTATTGTCTTCATCCTCGATTTGAATATGCATGTCTCTTCCTTCAAGCAAGTTGTAAACCCATCCTGGATATAGAATTTGGCAATTCCCCTCAACAGATATATCCATATTTTCCCTCCCTCTAATCATTTCCAACAACAACATTCCAAAACTATATATGTCAGACTTGTAACTCACCTTCCCAAAATTTCTCGACAAAACTTCAGGTGCTATGTAACCTAGAGTTCCTTTCGCTGCAGTAATCGAGACAGTATTTCGATTTTTCGAACATAATTTGGCTAAACCGAAATCAATAATTTTGGGAACGAAGTTGTCATCCAATAACACATTAGAAGGATTGATGTCAAAGTGTAGAATCCGATCATCGCAGCCATAATGGAGATACTCGACCCCTTTAGCTATTCCAAGAGCAATGTGATGTAGCCTCTCCCAGCCAAGGAAGTTCTCGTTATCTGGTGGATTAATGTGGTTTCGTAACGAACCATTGGGGAAGAAATCATAAACAAGAGCACGATGTAATCCATCGGCACAAAAACCAAGCATGCGAGCCACATTGACATGATGAATTTTTGCCATGGTTCCTACCTCGTTGATGAACTCCGTTCCATCTCCCTCCATGCTATTGAGTATCTTTACAGCAACTGAAATTTCCTTAGAGACTTTACCCTTGAACACTGCTCCATGAGTTCCTTCACCTAACTTGTCCTTCAAATGATTTGTCATTCTATAAATATCAGCATAAGAGAATCTAGTGGGTCTGAATGCCCTATAATCCTGTAAAAACTTCTCCACTCTTGCTAGATCCTCTCCTTTCATTCTAAAATAGCGGTAGATTTTAAAGAATGCAAAGAAAACCAGCACCAGAACAGCTGAACCAACAGGCACACCTGCGCGTTGATCATTGATCATTCCTTGTCGATCATAAATTCGTGAAAGATAACTAAAGAAAGGAAAGAGAGAGGTAGTGATCTCACCTATAGTAGCATAATGTATCTTACTCACAGGTTTGGGTGGGGCTTCATAGCACTGGATAGCATCTTCAGTACCATTGTTGTTCAATTTACATAATTTGCCCCTGGCTTCGCACTCACTACAATCTGGTTTAAACCATCCTAACATACAAACATTTGGGTCCGAGTCCCAAAAGTCTGATAAAATTGTGTTAAACATCCTGGTGCAGGATATTAGGCCCGAATCAAGGAGTGTGAGCGAATCAGAGGCTGCGAGTGCGACGTATGGGCAGGAGAATTCATTTGGAGGACAATTGAAGAAAAGAATGGTGTTGGATGGATTTGATTCAAGTGGAGATGATGTAAATTGGAAAGGAGAAATTGAGGATTGGTTGAGCTTCAGGAGCTGTCTAGGAAGGCAATTTTCTAGGTCAGATATGGTCACATACTGATAATTGTAATCTATGTGATTCACCCTGAATTGAATTGGAAGTGGAGCTGCAGGAAGCTCAAGCAGCGTGTGATGTTCATGACAAGTGAGACCAAACCCAGGATAGCCGCAGTGATCAGGATCGATGTAATTACGTCGGAACGGAAACCGAATCAGAGGGCCATGACGGCCACATCTTGATTCTCTGCACTCCTCAGTATGGCACATCCCCGTGTTGGTAAGTTCCAGCGATACCGTGATGATCAGCAACAGCAACCAGCAAGATTTGGGATACCGCATCGTGGCTGAACCAAGAAGAAACCTGTGAAATTCAACTTGAGATGAAACTTTAATTTGAGGGTTTTAACTAGACTCACAGGCAACATACTGTAGAACATTAGAATTAGTCTCAGGCTTGACTTGACCCCAAAGATTTGACAAGTCAACTATGGGAATAGGAGAAATTAATTGAATATGTACATACATATACATGGAGTCGCCATCCTTCTCCATTATTATCTGTGTTTCCTGATTAGCGCTTGTGATTTGGAAGATCAAACAAATGGTTCCAACTTCCATGTGGAAAGGCTTTCAAGGATTTTTGGTGCTATGGCTCTTCATTATGCCACTTGCCTTGCAGACATGTACCGCGAAGCACCATCAATATTGTTCTTTTTCTTCCTGCGGCAAACTCCCCAACATAAGCTACCCATTTCGATTGAAGCAAGACCCAGACAAGTGTGGCGAGCGCCAATATGAGCTGGATTGTGTTAACAACGTTGCTGTCTTACATTTGAATCGTGCAGAGTACTATGTAGAGGCCATCAACTACAACAATTACACGATCCGATTGGTCGATCCTGGCATTCAAGAGGCTAATTGCTCCTCCATGCCTCGCTACCTTTTGTTTGATTTCAATTTTAGTGGTTACTTCGCATCCCTAAGTGACGAATATTGTTCAGAAAGTGAACAAGTGGAGCCTTATCATCCAGCACAAGCCAGAGATTACGACTTTTGCTTGGTCTTCCGCAATCTACTCCAGCCTATAATTTACTTGAGGTGTGCAGATCCTGTGAGAGACAATGCTTCGTATGTAGATACTGCATCATGCCTT
Source organism: Inga oerstediana (assembly GCA_963210345.1). Lineage (NCBI taxonomy): Eukaryota > Viridiplantae > Streptophyta > Magnoliopsida > Fabales > Fabaceae > Inga > Inga oerstediana. Next base: position 1,966,611 of record OY723405.1, read on the forward strand.
GGTGATTCAAATACCTACGTTGTTGTTGGGGACATAAACCTAGCAAGTTGGAGGCCTGGTTGTCGTGTGAAGGCGGTCTCCCCTGCCTCACGTTCCCTGACATGGCCTTCGATCGCCGGCGGTGGTAACGCTGATACTAATGATTCATACGAGGATATTCATAGGAAACTAGCCTTTGGATTTGAGCTTTCCTGGATGCATTTTGTTTGCCATTCTCAATGTGGTTCCAGACCTTGCTACTTCAACGACACAATCGGAGGCATTCAATGCTATGTTAGCACTCACTGTTATTATATCAATGGAGGGGCTCATTCCTGCGGTAAGAAGATACCTTCATCTATATACGAATCTATCTTAGTTCTCAATTTCGAAAATTTGCAACCTGATTGTTCTGTTATTCGTGGGCGGATGTTGCAGGAATTTTGGCAAGGATTGGCATTTATACCAAAGGTAATATATATGCGTATAAATGACCTTAACTTCTTATATTATCCCCTTCTTAATAGAGATAGTCTCTTGCCAAAATACTAACTAGATGGGATCCTCTGCTATAGATATAGTGTGTCAATCCCATATAAAATGCTTTTCGATCTTTTCCGATTATGTATTTGCTCGTGCCTTTTTGTTGGCCATCTTTCTGTCTTTCTTTATAATAAACTAATAATTTGTTCTTTTAAGTATTGCAATTAGCTGCCCCTATCATAATGTATTTTCTATCACTTTTACTGATTCATTTTTGTGAAATTTTCTTGCAGCTTCTCTTTCCGGCATTTTAACTGGTAAACTCCTGATTCTTCAATTTAGTTGTTTTTCAATTGGCTTGAATAGAGTCAGTCCTTTTTCTCCCTACTTGCTCCATATGCTTATAGCTTTTCTCTTGGAGCACTGGAATTGTGTGTGTGTGTGTGTGTGTGTAGCAATACAAGTCTGAATTAGAGCATTTGGCCAAAATCATAGCTTCCATTGACTGTTTGATGTATATATCGACACAGGATTATACTGGCTAGTTACATTTCGTCACATACATCTTGACAATGCAAATGCAATCAATAGAGCAATAGCGGTTGGATATTATGGCCTACCATCATTTGTAGCAGCTAGATTTCTGTTTGGCGCTACGCTTCTGATTGCCATATTGATTCATAAATGGAGGAAGAGACATCTTTCGGTTTATGAAAATATTGAGAACTTTCTGCAAGATAACACACTCATGCCCATAAGGTACTCATACAAAGAAATCAAGAAGATGACCAATAATTTCAAGATCAAGCTGGGTCAAGGTGGCTTCGGTTCTGTATACAAGGGGAAGCTGCGTAGTGGACCTTATGTAGCCATAAAAATGTTGGGTGCAGCCAAAACTAATGGGCAAGAGTTTATCAGTGAAGTAGCAACCATTGGAAGAATTCACCACGTGAATGTTGTTCGGCTCATAGGGTATTGTGTTGAGGGCTCAAAGCGGGCTCTTGTTTATGAATTTATGTCCAATGGCTCTCTTGACAAATACATTTTCTTAAAGGAAGGAGACTTCACTTTAAGCTATGAGAAAATATATGAAATATCTCTTGCAGTAGCTCATGGAATAGCGTATCTTCATCAAGGCTGTGATATGCAAATTTTGCATTTTGATATTAAACCTCATAATATTCTTCTTGATGAGAACTTCATTCCTAAAGTTTCAGATTTTGGACTTGCAAAACTTTATCCTGTGAATGATAGTATTGTTACCTTAACTGTTGCGAGAGGAACACTTGGTTATATGGCTCCAGAATTGTTCTACAAGAATATTGGAGGAGTTTCTTATAAATCTGATGTTTACAGTTTTGGCATGCTTTTATTGGAAATGACAAGCAAGAGGAAGAATTCTAATCCGAATGCAGAACACTCAAGCCAAGCTTACTTCCCCTTTTGGATTCATGATCAATTTAGTGAAGAGAGAGATATAGAAATGGAAGGTGCCACTGAGGAGGAAAACAACTTGGCAAAGAAGATGTTTATAACAGCACTATGGTGTATCCAATTGAAGCCTCATGATAGGCCTTCAATGAGTGAGGTGATAAAGATGCTTGAAGGAAAATTAGAAAGTTTAGAGATACCACCCAGGCCTTCTTTTTATCCTGATGACTTTGTTGGCAAAGATGTTGGACTCAGCTCTAGCACAACACTTGCAAATGGCTTTAGTTGGGGCAACAGTGATCTTACACCTGTATAACTATTTTTGCAGATACTATACAATTTATCTGCAGGGGAAGGAAAAAGAAAGGTTTTCGTCAAACTAAATTGTACCTAGAAAACTACAGAAGTCGCCAATTTAGTCTAGTTTGAATTTGTCAAAAAGATAGGTATCCAATAGAACCGATTTCCATTTGAATACGTAATACGATAGCAACATGCCTTGGAGTTTTCAATTCTATTATGTACTCTCCAATTTCAACATTGTCGACAAATAATCATGTCTTCATGAAGCTTCCCCCTTTCAATTTCATTTACTCCTCTCCATCCAAATTGAACTTCTACTTTATTTTATTTATTTGGAATATGCACAAGGATCATTTCATACTGCATGCTGTGGAGATCCTTTCAATTGACTCGGTCGATACTTTCAATCTTATACTATGTCCAACAAATTTACAACTACCCACTAAAATAAAATCAACCCAAATACAATGAAATTCAAAGATCTATCACTCCTCATTCAGCAGTAAAATCGGGTTCTGCAGGCTTCTGAAGCAACATGGGAGGAAATCTCTCAGGTAACCGAGTTTTCCTGGACCGATTACGCCGTAAAGCTCGAAGAGTATTAGCAGCAAATCTGGAAGCATAAATTGTTGCCCCAAGGCTGGCCGAGGTACCACCAGCCTTAGCCAGTGCATCTTGCAGCCTATTCTCTTCTTCCCTCAGAGACTCTTCCAGCTTCTTCTTAGTATATCTCCGCCATCCTGCTTGTATGAAGCACGCAGCCCATGTCCGCCATTGCTGTGAGTAGAACCTGAAAGTGTGACGAAGCTGCTTGCTATGAAGACGCCTGAACTGAGATGCCACAGACTTCAAGTCATCAGCTTTGAGAGCAAAAGCTTCAACTTCCACAATGGTTTGTACCGTCCTGGTTGAGATTGGAAGGTTGGATGTGGAATGAGGATCTAATGCCCACGTCAGAAGCTCCTCGCCACAGAAGTCACCACTCTTGAGAAACTCTGAGTTAAAGAAGCCAGTTCTTCCACCATTGGTTGTCACTGTTAGTAGCTTCCCTCTCATTATGAAGAGCATCTCATCGACGGGATCTCCTTCCCGGACAATGCAGCTTTCTTCTGTGTAAAGCACTGGATTCAGGCGATCACACATTGCATCCAACAGTTGTTCGTCCATTTTCTCAAACATTGGCACCTTCAAATTATACTCAACAATTGTAAAACACAAGACTGTGATATACAAATCTCAGTACTGATAAAGCGGCGGAGCAACTTACTCTCATCAGCAGAGCCAAGCAAAGATGACGCTTAATGTCCCTACGTAAATCCTTTGGAAGATTGCGGATCAAGTTTTCTTCATCAACACCTCTGGTTTCTTGCCATTTGTATTGTTCATATCGTCTGACTCGCTCTCTCAGACCATCCGGGAGCAACCGATGAGACATCCATTGTTCTGCATCTCTTCTTTTCACTCTCATCTCCTCCAATCTTGTAGTTGTTGACTGCAGATATGTCTGTTTCAAAACAAGTCAGATTTTGTCAACACCCTCAACACATAATCTTCTTATAATATATTGAATATATTCTAATTCTAATATTAACAATTAGACTACATAAATAAAGGACAATAGGGAGATATTTGGTACCAACCTGCATATTTCCGATGAGAAATGAAAATAAAACCAAACCAGAGATGGAGATGAAAACAGCAAAGATGATCTCCCAAACATATGTACTTGTTTTCAGGTTCTGACCAAGAGAACTGCAACAAAGTGGTCCAAAGTCCCGATTATAAAAGGGAGGGGAAACAAATTTTAGGGTGTCAGATGATATCTTCTAAATCAAAATGCGCTCACAGGCATAAGACAAAGGCATTAACCACATCCAAAACTTCAAAACAAAGGCATAACATTTCAAATGATATGATCTTCCTTACTTAACATTCCCCATTTAAACCCTGAGAGTTAGAGGCACAGAATAATACCAATTGAATAATATGAATTGTCCATGAAACAATTTAAAAAACAATTTATTCGTACACTGGGGGAAAATCCATGAAACACACCTCAGATTTCTAAGGCCCCACCAAAAACAGTAAAAAAACTTTTGTGGGAAATCTCCTGACTCCACGATGCCAGACTGAAGCGCATCAAGGAATATTCCAAAATCAAAAAGTGTAGTATTTGCCTCTTGTATTGGGCAAGAGTCGTTCAAGTAGTTCACAAAGTCAGTTGATCCTGGAGAACTACAATACAGAGCTGACTTGTGACATGTAACGTTTCTAATGCAGGCTTGTTGCCAGCAAGTGGTTTCTCGATCTATAGAAAACAAGTACCAAAAGGCACCAAAAACCTACATACAACAAATAGCTTAGCAATCAGAAAAATAGCAGATGAGAATATTTTGCATTTTCAAGTATATCTTTATTCCAACAAATGAATAGAACTCTTTCGATTGACCTTGTAATCTTAAACGGCATATATAAATATGTAATATTAGGTATTTCCAAAGTAATATTGGGTAATCATCATGAATGTGCCCTTCAGCAAACTGCTAACAAGAACTGCTTGATATGGTGGGGCGCGGGAAAATTTAAATGCAGAGAAAACTTACATGACTGACAAGCATGTAAAGAAAAAGATTGAATGCTGCTCCAGCCCAAGCAGTTTCAGTGAGAATGCCAGAGGTCCCTGTGATTTCTTTATATAAAGGAACAACACGTAAAAGCCTTGGTACATATTGGAAGAAAACAACAAATTTTAAAAAGTTCTTTGTGTTCAGCGATTTAAAGCCTCCTCTTAACTTTGGGATCACAATCAAAATCACCACCTAGCAATATTTGAGCAACCTTTTAGTCAGTCAACAAGCTTTCAAGAGCCATCTATGCAGCAAAAACAAATATTAAATGAAACAGTGCAACACATACGCATGCAAAGAAGAAAAAAGTCAAAACAATGATAGAGCAAAAATTTCAAGATGATTTTTGTTACCTGTGGGAGGGGAAGAACAGCAAGAATGTCAATCAAAAAGTATGAGTACAGGTACCTCCCAGCTATGGCCCAAGCATCTTCAACCAAAATGCCTCTTCCAAACACTCGAGAAGAGGGAGCAATGAATCCGGTACGAAATTGGAAAAGTATGTGGATTATATAAAAAATATCAAAGAAAGATCTTAGAACGGTAGCTGTTATCTCCATCTTGTGGTCCAATGAAAGGCATTTCTTCTCACTATCAACGACAGGGACATAAAAGAACAAAGGATCTAGTGATACAGCAATAAGACATGATAAAACAAATATCTTGTTCCACTTTTGAAGGAATGGGCCCTGTGGATCAAGTATTTTATTTCCGCAACTAAAACTTCTAGCCAGCACGCTATTGTAAGGAAAAGATTTGAATGACTTCCTAAATCTCTTTATTCTCTCAGAACCAGCTTGGAAGCCTCTTTGAAATTTCATAGAAACTGACTTTAGCGAAGATGTGATTCTCCCTGGGTGGCTTGTGTTACTTGAGACAGAATATTGGTTCTCATCATTCCAATTACAATCCTGAAACCTGTATATATTATATAAATTTATGTAAAATCAGTCCTTAATTCAGATCTTAGAATGATCAGTCCGAAATAACTCCAAGAATCAGCGAAACAAGTGCCAAGTAAAGAATCAAGCTTTGCAATTTATTGGTGTTAACAACTAGGAAAGTTAACAAATAGGGACAACTGGAAATAAAAGAAATAACAAGACACGTGTCTCAGTAGTCAAAAGAAGATATATCTTGCACCAATTAGATGGTCATTTCCCTTCCAATTTCCCAAAGTTACTTTCAGAGTCCAGAACACACAAATCATGATACTTTCTTCCAGTTTACTCACTTCTATTCACAAAGAAAATGCTTCAAAAGTTCCATAGGTGGCACCATGACACCAATGAAAGTAGATTAAAGCATGTACCAATAGACTAACCTGACAGACTTCTCTTGCTGAATATTCATTACTGGAGCTTAGTTTGAAGACAGACAATTAAGAGCAGGATGAATCGTTCTTGCTAAACTCACTCGACCCAAATAGCTTCTCCATGCACCGGAGATTCTCCCTGCAACAATTTGAGAAGGGCATTCTCTGTTAGATATCCCATTTCTGAAATTAGGCATAAACTCCTTCATGACTGTATCCAATGGAGTAAAATTGTAAAACGGTAGGTCCAATGATATGTTGTGTCGATCAATATAAGTAACCATATTTTAGTCCCAAAATCGTAAAAAATATGAATTAAGAATTATGACAATGGTTAACGTAAGTGCTACAGATATAACTTTCAATGGGTTTATACTCGCGACTAAATGCCCGACTTAAAAAACAAAGCCTTTAAACTCTAACCGTCAATAACTGAATTGTAAACATTCACTGATCACTAACTTTTAAATTTGATATCAAAAAAATAAAAGCTTGAGAAAAATAGAAATGGTCGCAAAAGAGAAAGCAACAAGGGAAAAAAAAAATCATCTTCAAGTTGCCGGATTGGTAAGAAAAGGACTACACCCAAACTAGAGCTAAAAGTGGGGAAAGAAGAAGAAAAGAAGTTCAAACTCCGACTCAACAAGTGACTGTGATCAGAAGCAAAGAAGAAGGTTACCCAAAAAAAAATCCCAAAGCTGAAGACGCAAAGCCAGGAAGCCTTAAAAGTTGAAACACTAGTTACTGAGGGGACGAGGGGAGAAGAGGATGAAGTATGCAGAAATCACAAGAACAGTGACGACGACTAAGTCGTTTCGCTCCTTAAATTGAACAGAGAAAATAATGTTGAGTGTTTCCAGGAAGACGAGGGTGACAGGGACGACTCTGGTTGGTGGTGATGGATGAGGAGGCAAGAATTTCTGGGCTGTGTGGGACCCCAGTCTTCAGATATGCGTCTTTGTCTTAGATCGTTTTTGTACGGACAAGTCTGATGACCTTGACGGGAATTGGGTAGACGTGCCCCTCCCGCCGGAAATAACTTGACGCAGCAAAATTTATTTTCAAATCTTATTCTTGTTTTTTTGTCTAAATTAGTGACAGTAAGCGGTCAAAAGCTAACATTATGCATTTAATTAACAATGTGTGATATTTTGATATTGTATAGTATATAATATAATTTTTGAATGACCAATTTTGTGGCTGTGAAAATAAATAATAATGCATGAGTGAGACTAATAGATAAACCATAGTAAATACTAAATTATTGAATTAAATACGATTGTAGAAAATAATATGACCAACAAATATTTTTCTTGCCATGTGTGTTAAATATTTCGATTCTTGCACAATTTTTAAAAATGTTGTATGACTCCCTGAGGGGCCTGACTAATTGCCGGTTTTCACTCAAATTTCAGTTTCAGGAATGTAGCACTAGTAAAAACTAAAAAGTCACAAAGGCTGATATAGCTATGTTTGGGGTAGTTTTTTTTTATATATATAAGCATTTATTATATTAGTCGAGATAAAACTCCTTTCACATATTTACTCCGTATATAATAAATCACAATTTATAAACACTTATGAGTAAAAAATAAGTTATCATAAACGAACACAATATTAACTAATCCAAAACCTAGTTTCTTCTTCTCTTATCGCACTTTATAAAGTAGTAGTTACTTTCGGCTGGTTGGGAAGTCAGTGTTAGGGTTTATTCTTCCCCAACTAGAAGTTAATGACTAATCTAAGTGGTAGACATGTACTTGAAGATTACGGGTAAAAGAGGGAAAGAAGAGCATGACGCTTTTGTTCTTCATAATATACTACCCACAATAATGGCCTACTTTGACTATTTAACCTGTTGAATGTTACGTTGCTAAAATTTTATGCAACTTTGGTGCCGTGGAAAACATTTTCATGACCTCAAATTTGGAATTCAAATTCAAAATTGTTCTATTAATCTTCTTTCATTTTAAAAAATGAAAAATAAATAAACTCGTATAAAAACATAAAGAGAGAGGGGGGGTTTATATTTTGGTGATCGGGGGATTTGAGAACAAAAGTACGAATGTACAGACGTCCAGTTGAGTTGAATATGTGAGGAGTCAAATGCAGGCCCCCGCCTTCGTTGGAATATTATTCTGATTTTCTGAGTAACTCCAACTCCGGTGGGGCCTTTCGGGCAGCATCTCAATTCTCAACTTTTAATTAAATTAAATATTTCTCAAAATTAGGAATCGTACGTACCCTTCAAATCCTCAATCCTTCATCCAACTCTTTTTTGGCGATGTCTGCTTTCAACTTCATCTTTACTCATCTCACTTCATATTCCTTAAAAAAAAAAAAAAGCGCAAATCTTATTGTCAGTTTGTTTTATCTTTTTAAAAATGGTTTTATAATATTTAAGATAAATATGTGAAAAAAATTTTATTAAAATCTTTTAAAAAAAACTCTTTTTAACCCATACAAACACTCAGGCCAAAAATAAAATAAAATAATTGTTCAATAATAAGGAACCAAAAGCTTTACTGATAGACAAGATTGTCTTTTGAATGAGAATTCCCCATTGCCGTTGATGGGTGTAATAAGACAACTGACTAATCGAGATGAATCATTACATCCTCAATTCTGAAAATGCAAGGTAAATGGTACTTTGCGTGTGTTTGGATTAATTTTTACGATTTATAAAATAAGTATATGAGAGTAGTTTTTTTTCGATTTACGAAAAAGAACTTTTGAAACCACGGTTTGAGACTTACCTAAATACACACTAAGTATAAGAATCTTAGCCAGAAATAAGTCATTTAAATTTAAAATGTAATTCTTAATTTACAGTTGTGATTATCGTTTAATATTGTTTGAATCATTATTTGCCACGCATTTTTCAGTATTTTATGAGTTCCCAGCTATCATTAATTCGTTTTTAAGACTTGAATGTTATTATCCCAAATACACATCAAAATCCTCCCCAGGTATATTTGTAAATATACTAAATACACTAATATTATTCTACGTGCCTGTTTAGATTTGCGGTATAGGCTGCTTTTTTAACATGATTTACAATATACAGGATAAACATGTGAAAAGAGTTTTGTCTCAACTTACATAAATATACTTCTATAATATTAAGTCTGTATTTGGTATCACTTATTTTTGGATAATAAGTCCTTATTATACAAGTCGGGATAAAACTCATCTCACATGTTTATCTCGTATACCGTGAATCATGATTTATAAACACTTATTATAAAAAAAATAAACTATTCCAAACGAGCACTAACTCAAACAGACACTGTAACTCTTTTCCCACACGTTAGAGCTGGATAATGTACCTGCTGCCCGTGATTTAAAATGAGATGTATTGTTAGTAATTGTGTACCATGCAACTTTATGTAGATCTTAATTCTCACATGACGAATTGTTCATGCATCAACACTGATTAGCTTTACTTTTTTATTACCATATTACATAAAAGTTTAAGATCCTTTAATGCATGCATTTTTAATTCTTTTGTTGAGAGTAATGAAGAAAAATAATTTTTTTTCACACTTTCAATCAGTATTTAATTTTAGGGTTCGTGATTTCCCCTTTTAATATAAATATCTCTTTCAAAACTTAAATTTGAGATTTAGAGGGACTTAATGAGACTTTACATTACTAGATCAGCTTTGTATTGATAAATTTCATTTTCTCTAATAAACAAATTATACTCCAAAACATACAAAGTTATAATTTACTAGTGATTGTATCAAAATTTAACAAATCACTTAATAATAATAATATAAAAATTGACATTATTCATGATCATGCATGCATGTAAGACCTCGATGGATATCATTAATATGAGCGCGGGTTAATCCATTAATGTTAATAATTTGTTTTTTTGTCAGAATCAACGTTAATATTAAATATTATACTCTTTTATGTTTAGAGTTAAAAAGTAACCCTGGTTAAGGATTCTGGGTCCAATTGTCCCAATGCAATATAAAGCATAATGGTTGTCTGGGCTAAGAATATTACACAAAAAAAATCCCAATAAATTTTATTTTTCCCTCCACAAGGTATTTTGGGGCAATTATATTCTCTCTAGTTTCTCCGCTGTTCCGTTCAGACAGATGGGTCATTGTACATGGTGATGTGATCAGGGGATAGTCGTCTCAGATTCAAACCCTCTAACGTCACAGGCCTTCTCCAATTCGGTATTATTTTTTTTTTCCAATCAAAAACATCGGTACTTTTACTTTCTCATTACTCATCAGTATCATCTTCACTGCGCCAAAGTCTATGCTTTTGCTGTTTAACTCGTTCGCTAGTTTCGGGATTCATCAGACTCTAGGGTTACTAAATTACTGAACTTTAATTGTGAATTTTGACCATTATAAGCTTTCTAAATGCATGCCCCTGTAGATCCAAGGCGGGCTTTCGTCGACTTAGAACTCTGTCTGAAAAGTGGTTGATCTCTGAATATTTTCACTGGGTTGCCTCAACGTTTCTCCTTTTTTTCCTCCTCGTGACCATTTGTGCCAGGATTTGCTTGAAGATAATCGAGAAATAATGCATAGTTTCTGACTTTCTGAACCTGCGTGCTCCGCGTTTGCTTTGTTTGCGAAGGGCCTTGGGTTTGCTTGTTAATTGGAACACTGTTGAGTTTTTTTTTTAACTATCACTAACATGTCAGACTCTAAGATCTTTAATTCTTTTTTCTTCTTCGCCTTGTGACGATATGGAGTTGGAAATCTGATCTGTGATATTTGATGCTCGCATGTACTCCCAAAAAAAAACTCCATCGAAAGAAGTTTGTTCTCTTTGGAGGCATATGCCATGCTCGAGCAACTATGGGATTGAAAAAGATGCCTGGCGAGTATCATATGCCGTAGTATAAGGCTTCTTTTATTATTGCCAGCACTATGTGAAATCGTCTTCTTCTTCTTGGTTTTTGGGGTGGAGGAGGGGTGTTACAATTTGATATTGAATCCTTCAGTACTGAATTTACAAAATAACGTTCTGTTGTTGTGGGCTCTCCTGGCTCGATTGAAAACTTAGTTTTTTAAATTCTTAATTTTTAATTGAACTCCGCCCATCTGATTGTCAGATTTATATGAGCATTTCATGTAATTTCTATAGTTTTAAGCCCTGTTCCCTTGCTTCTCTGTTTCTTGGTGGGTGTTTTTTTGGGGGGGGGGGGGATTGATTCTTCAAGGGTATGATATGTGAAGTTATATATTTTTATTTAACATGTTGTAATAGAGTGCTTGTTTAGAATAGCAATTAGAGCCTTCAAAAGTAGTTTTTTAATGGTGATTTACGGTGTCTGAGGTAAGTATGTGAGAGAAGTTTTGTCTCAATTTACGTAAAAAGCACTTATAAGCTCCTTAAAAGCTATTCCAAACATGCTTAGAGTTTATGTGAATTAGACACTTATGTGGGACTCAAAATTATGCTGTGATCAGCATCTCTGTTGTAGTAATAGGCTTTCTCAGAGGAATTTTGAAGACGTTTTATCATTTCCCAGTTGTAACTTCTAACTAATTTCTTATCTCATGCTTATTTTCTAATGCATTTTTGCCTGATTATCTTTATTTATTGCTGTGCGTGTCTCATTGTCTTCTTTCGATCAGGTACAATATGTAGTAGTTTCATCAAGCAAAGTGATCTTGCTGTAGAGTTCAATGCTTGTAGAGGATTCTTTATTGTCATAGCTAGGTCAAGACAAAGCTGAGACAACCATAAAATGGAGTGCAACAAAGATGAGGCGTGTAGGGCCAAAGAACTAGCAGAAAGGAAATTTTCAGAACGGGAATATGCTGGTGCAAAGAAGCTTGCTCTCAAGGCTCTAAATCTGTGTCCTACACTCGAGGGTATCTCTCAGTTTTTGACTACTCTTGATGTTTATATCTCTGCCGAGATTAGAGTAAGTGGCGAAATGGATTGGTATGGTATACTTAAAGTGAACCCCTGCGCTGATGATGAAACGGTTAGACAACATTACAGAAAGCTGGCTCTTACTCTTCACCCTGACACAAATAAGTCTTTAGGCGCAGAAGGTGCCTTTAAGCTGGTTTCAGAGGCGTGGAGTATGTTATCAGATAAGGACAAGAGACAAGCATATAACCAGAACAGGAGTTTGAAAGAATTTCAACATAATGCTCCCAACCATGTTAAGTCTCAGTCAGAAGCTCCATGTTCAAATGGTTTTAATACTATCAACAAGAATGTGACTACAAATGTGAGGAATGGAAATGATAACACTCGATTACAACCCACCTCAGTTCCTCCTTCACAGAAAAAGGCTAGGACCTTCTGGACCATCTGTAACCGGTGCAAGACACATTATGAATATCTCAAGATCTATTTGAATCATACCCTTATTTGTCCCACCTGTAAAGAGCATTTCTTGGCTGTAGATATGCCTCCGCCTCCCAATATTTCCAAGTCAGCAAATCGGTCTTCTAGCCAACAGCGTCAGAATTCTCAACAACATGCTGCAGGGAATAATACAGGAAGAAATTATGCAGTTTCTCAAAATATAGGAGCAGGAGATTCCTCCGGCAGATTGTTTAACAACACAAGCTCTCAGTGGGGTCCTCAGGCCAAAATTGCTGAAGGTTCCTTTAACAAGGTAGAAAAGACATTGAAGAAGAGGAGGACAGATGAGATTCACAATAATGGTGATCCAGGATACATGCCTAATCATATGGCCATGGGACATGGGGTTGCAGGATTTGGTCATGTTTCTGAATCAGGAAAGGTTAACTGGCAAACAGAAAGGACCTCTGGGTTTTCTGGTATTACCAGCAAGCCCCACAGCATGAGAGAATTAGGAATGGTTGAAATACGGAACATGTTGATGCATAAGGCTCGAAGTGACATTTGTAAGAAAGTTCAAGAATGGCGATCAATAGCTGAAGCTAAGAATACCATGAAGCACAAACAGAACAAGAGAACCAAAAGCACATTGAATGGCAGAACACCTGATGTGGAGAAGCATGATGAGTCCGCCCTTAATGGTAACGGGTGTCTGGACAGTAATTCAATTGAGGTGGACCAAGCCTGTGTAACAATCAATGTTCCAGACTCAGATTTTCACAATTTTGACTTGGATAGAGCTGAAAGTTCTTTTGAGGAGGACCAGGTCTGGGCTGCTTATGATGATGATGATGGGATGCCTCGGTATTATGCTCGAATCTACAAGGTGATGTCGTTGAAGCCATTTAAGATGCGGATCAGTTGGCTTAACTCTCGAAGCAACAGTGAGCTGGGTCCAATAGATTGGGTAGGTTCGGGTTTTTACAAAACTTGTGGGGATTTCAGAACTGGCAAGCATGAAATAACCGAATCATTAAATTCATTTTCACACAAGGTTAAGTGGACAAAGGGCACGAGAGGAATTGTTCGCATTTTTCCTGGAAAGGGGGAAGTTTGGGCTCTTTATAGAAACTGGTCTCCAGATTGGAACCAACATACTCCAAATGAAGTGATACACAAGTATGACATGGTAGAGGTGGTTGAAGATTTTGATGAAGATCAAGGTGTAGCAGTTGCCCCGCTTATTAAGGTTGCTGGATTTAGGACCGTGTTTGATAGGCACGGAGATCCTCATGGGTTAAGGAGGATTCCTAAAGACGAGCTGTTTCGTTTCTCTCATCAGGTTCCCTACTACTTGCTTACAGGACAAGAAGCTCATAATGCCCCAAAAGGTTGTCGAGAGTTGGATCCAGCAGCAGCTACTCTCGACCTTCTGCAGAATATAACAGAAGCAAGCGACGAGGCACCCGATGATGTTGGAAAATGTAGGGAAGACACATTGCTCAGTTCAACCGGGCTTGAGATGCAGGAATGATACTCCAAAAACAAAGAAAAATGGTAGATGGAGATGGTGAAGCAGAGGAGCCATGTTACTGCACAGCATAGAATAGAAAGTTGATGTGACTGATGGTGCAACAGAGTCTTTGAGAAATACACAGATTATTCTCTTTGGCTCTTGATTTTTGTAAACCGATAATTCAGTAGGTTTTTTGGGTGGTATACTTGGTTCGAAGGCATCCTCTGCATTTGGGATTTTCTTTCTGATTTGAGACGATGCTGTTTTTTGACACATTACTATTCTCAAGGGTCAAATATAGCTCTCGCTCTTCTTCACACCAATACCATTAGACTTGGCTTCCATTGTTTCAATATAGGGTCTGTCTGAGGAATGAAGTCTTGCATCACATCACAATTTTCTAATTTAATCCTCGTATGGCCTGCACACAGGCCCACTACCTTCCCCCAGCCGAACATCCCCACAACCCGACCCATCACACTTTGGGAAAAAGCCTTATCCTTTTCAGGCTAACGTGTTTCCTCCATCCTTACATCATCAACCTCATTCCCGCCAGTATCACCGTTATTCTGGTTAGGAGCCTGCATCCATATGATCTTTACGCGCCTCCGCATCTTTCCCTCCGATGACCTCTTCCCAATCCTTTCTGTGAATTACAATCGCATCGTCCCAATTTCTTGCTGCATTAACACCGAATCCAGGCTCCACACCCACAACGCTTGGATCTTCCACCGCCATCGCCCTCTCCTCCGCACTCAGTCTTGGCTCATGACTAATCCTACCACATCTGTGGCAGAATCGCTGAAAACATTCACTGGGTTGGAATTCAACATCGAATCCGCCGCCTTCATTACTTCTCCAACCACGGCTCCCAACCTCTTTACATTTTCTTCACACATTGCTCTAAGAGCCAAATGGTGAAACTAGATTCATTGGCGCACGGTCACCTTGAACTCTGACCAAACCTCCTCAAAAGAGAATACGAATACATTTGGCTTCATATCTTTGATGCTTATGGTTTCACCAAGATTCCAACCTTTCTTCACTGCCGTAATCACAGCGTTACGAGTGATCCTCCAGCATTCCAGTTCAGATCCACTCATCTTTCCTCCATTATGCTCCCTCGTCGTATTTGATCCTTTTGAATCTATCTCCATTCCTTCCTCCTCATCTTTGATTACCATCCCTCACACTCCCACCGGCCGAACAGGATATCTAGCACTAAAGGGAGAAACAGGATACCTCCCACTAGGGAGAGAACTAATTCAATTATGAAATTATAAATAAACGTACGGTTAGACATATGGGACATTTGGCCACAAAAACGACAAGTTGATGGTGTGCTCGTAATAATATCATTAACGTTGGGCATTGCAAGGGATTTGGAACTCATTATATTGACACAATCTTGTTATAGATGATAAAGGAGCTAGCGATAGTTTGCCGGAGGTATGGGGTCTAGCATACACCGTTTTCACAGAAACAGGTTGCTTTTTCCCCTTTTCTTGGAAACCTTCACCAACAGGGGACCGGAGATCCTTGACACGAAAGCGTAGTCTTGAGAGTATCGGGTCAATTCGATTCTGCATCACTACTTCATGGTAGTGGTTGTCATGGAGATTGAAGGGTAAAAGGCCGGTTGTGGCATTGGTTCTTGTGTGTACATCGAAAAAAAGGGGATGCTAATGGGAATAGAAATGCGAGAAGTAGCAGCTTGGAGTTGGCATGCATAAGCAGGCACCATGGACAAGAATCAGGAGAGAATCGGTGTAACTCTACCCTTGTTAAGCGTATCAGATTCCGTTGTTGATATCTCTATTTTGTATTGAATCTGCATACTTAAATTTCTCTACTGATTTGAAATTCTGCGTGTATATTGATGTTTGCATGCATCATTTTAACAGGTAAGATTCTTGTGAAGTCATATACTTACAGTATCCTTTGATTAAATATCAACCATGGTATTCCTTCACTGGAATTTGACTATTGGAACGTTTGGGGGATAGATCGGCGGCTCTCTCTAACACCATCACACGCGCACGCATGTTCTCTAATCTTCATATTCTCAAGATTATGGGTCTAGTAGGCGGAAGCAAGGGGTCATAGACATGCATCAAATCTTCAACACCAAGCTGATTTTGTTTAGAGCATTCGTGACATTCTCCCATGCTAATTTGGTCAACTTTCTTAGGTTTGACCAGTTTCTCAATACTCTCTCCCTTTCTTAATATAAGAGTCAATTGACCTTTTTTAGAAAAATTAAAGAAGTTACGTAAATTATTTAATTATATGTTATACATTATTAAATTATATAATAGTTTATAAGTCAAGTAAATTAATTTGAGGAAAAGTAATCAGCTTCCTTAATCTCTGAAAAAATCAGCTTGCTCTTACATTAAAAACATGAGGTATAGTAGTAAATATCATTTGATCTGCTTCTACATTACTCTCCAGCCACGACTGTTCATATCATGAGCTTTTGATGATTACTTTATTTTCAAGTAGTGTAAAATGACGCTGGTTATATTGATGCCAGACCTTTTAAAACAAGGTACTTCGGTATTCTACAGGTAAGGTAACGTTGGAAGTCTTGCTTATCATACTGCCACATCAATATGCTTCGCCAAATGCAATTCAATATGCTTAAAATTGCAGGGCACGGAAAAATGAATAGTGAAATCCTAGTAAAACCACAAATAATAGTGACTCTCAAGGCGCTTCAACGGAACTTGAACATTCCCCCAACTTCGACATAATCAAATCCAGTTGCTGAATAGATTATGCGAATATTGATTTTTTTTGGGGGGAAAAATAATAAAAGCAGCAGTAGCAGCAGCCACCATTAACAAAGAAATAAGCATACAAGATTAAGAAATGAACATGCTTGTCGTTTGCCAAGTCCAGGAGCCATTGCTTATTTCGGAGACAGATGGTGACTGGAATCTGTTGCCGGCCGACAGGCTACTTTGCTTTAAGACTAAATTGTCCGCCCGTTCTACAATACTCGTTCAAAGCTCACGCTATTGCTCCACAAAAATCCCCATCAATGATTGACTCGAGGCTTCAGGAACTTGGGGATACAATTCAATAATGCTCCTAGAGACTGGGAGGTCGAAGCCTATTCTTCCATTCTTTAAGTGACGACTCAAGCTTGCCAACACACACTCGGGTCTCAGAATAAATAACAAATTCATGTAAACCAATGAAGCCAGTAAAGATTTTACAAATTACAGCTTTTTTGTTTTTTGTGCAAAAGAGATTGCTTTCGCTGAGGGCAATATTCTAATCACTGACTGTTGAAAATTGTCATTGGATGGAGGGCTACTTGCGCCAAATATGCTCCAAGAGGTATAACTTACTTTCTATAAGAATTTAACGACAAAAAATAGTATGCACAAAGTAGGGGAACAGCAGAAATTGGATAAAGATTAATACCTGTAGGACTTCCAGGTATAGTGTACAGAGCTTCCCCCATAGTCTAGTTACAAATATAAAGATGAAAGAAATATCAGGCTAAGACTAGCTCCCCTTCTTCTTCTTGTTCCTGTTGCTCTGGCAAGCGTCCTTCCCGGTATGGGAGAAGTATTCTCCTTATCTCTTCGGCACCAAGTGTCTCGTACTCTAATAATGCATTAGCCAGTGCATGTAATGCCTTCTCATGCTGAAAAATAAATGTCCCAAGTTACTAGGCATGAAAATGAGTCTACCCATCGCATTGCAGCCTTTATTTGTGTTTGTAACCTTGCTTAATAGGAAACTAAATGAATTGATTTCAAAGATCACAAAGATGCTACATTTTACATTTGGCTAAATCAAACCTCAGGCTATTAAAGAAAACATAAAAAGTGAAGTGAGATCCACTTTCGTCAGAGAGGGAGAGATTTCTCTTTTAAATTAAAGACTTGAACAGACAATAACATATTTTGACATACCTTCTTTAAAAGGGCTTTTACACGGTCATATGCTTCTCTAAGGAGTTTCACAACCTGCACAGAAAGGAAAAATATTCAAATCCAAACAAGAACTTCAATATTTTTTCCTTTTCCCCCCTTCTTTACCTTTGATGATGATAAAAAGAAGAATCCAGTGAGGGATAGAAGAGGGGGTAAAAATATATAAATAAGATTTTCACCGCCAGAACATTAGAGTTTAGATTTAGAACACTAACCTCCGCATCAATCCGTGATTGCATTTCAGAACTTGGTCTCTCCTTTATATGAACTGGTCCAATTGCATCACTCATACCACAATTTGAGACCTTGAAGAGAAGAAAAACATAAGTCCGCCACAAAGTTAAAACAGAAAAAAGAGGGGGGGGGGGGGGGAGGATTTAAATGTCATTTTATATTGGAAAGATAAGCCTGGCTGCAACCAGTTCTTGCAAATATTTTGGCCAACAGATCAAACTCATTTTTTGGGCAAGTGTTGTGAACACAGATTATTCAATGGCATGAGATAGTTGAAGAAGCAAGTCGGTGGTGCATTTTGTTGACTATTCCTCAACTACTCTTTGATTTGTTCCCACTAATCACTCTTACTTTGTCTATATTTTTTCCTATAAATATCATGTAAATCCTCTCAGTTTTATACAATCAATTCAGTCTTCATATTTCTCTTCATGGTAGTCTCAGTTTTAATGAAAGTGATCATTCTCAAACTTGTAATAAAGTGTCTCTCCCTAGCACTAGTAACCTGGAGTTATGGCACAAACGATTAGGTCATCCTAATTTAAATTACATGTCTCAAATGTTTCCATCCCTTGTTTCTAATAAAAGCACCTCTGATTTTCATTGTGATTCATGTGAAAAGGCTAAGCATCATCGTACTTCATTCCCAAAAATCCCATACCAAGCCTCAAAACCTTTTTCCACAATTCACAGTGACTTATGGGGACCATCTCGTACACCAAACCGATCACAAACAAAATGGTTCATCACATTCATTGATGACCATACACGTGTCAGTTGGGTCTACTTGTTGAAAGATAAAACAGAGGTGTATCAAACGTTCCTTAACTTCCACTACATGATCCAAACTCAATTCCAAACCCAAATCCAGATCCTGCACACTGATAATGGGACTGAATATTTCAATCAGGCCCTCTCTACCTTCTTGGCTGAAAATGGCATTGTTCATAAAAGTACTTGTCCCAATACACCTCAGCAGAATGGTATTGCTGAACGAAAGAATCGCCATATTCTTGAGACTGCCAGAGCCATTATGTTTAGTAGTACTGTTCCTAAATATCATTGGGATGATGCTGTCCTAACTGCCACATTTCTCATTAACTGAATGTCAAGCCGACCACTGTCTTACAAAACGCCACTTCAACTTCTCCACCAATACTATAACCTCCCATACCTTGAAAACACTTTGCCACTCCGAGTGTTTGGCTGTACATCATACGTTCATCTCCATCACACCAACAAACTTGACCCTAGAGCCCTTAGGTGTGTCTTCCTTGGCTATTCTCATTCTCAAAAAGGATACAAGTGTTATGATCCAGTCTCCAAACGTTTATTTGTCACCTGTGATGTCACCTTCCTTGAAAATACACCTTTTTATGCCTTGTCTGCAATTCAGGGGGAGAGAACTGGTGAATTTCAGACAAATGAAACACCAAAGGATGACCAGACATTCACAATTTATATACCTACCCACACAGAACCTACTCCCGATACCTCTGATACACCTGATAACAACTCTGAGATTCCTGATAACCTTGATACCTCTGATAATGTGCCAATTCTAGGGGGAGACACAAATATGTGGGGTAATACCTACATGCGACGACACAAAAGAGGTAATAAACCACAGCCTATTAGCACTCACCAGGAGTCAGTACCAGAGGCAGATCCAAGAGAAATAGAAGGTTCTGATCTTGATCTTCCCATTGCAATGCGAAAACAACCTAGACAACCCAGATCAAGCACCAGATATCCTATAGAGAAATTTGTCTCTTATAAGGCGCTTTCATCTACGTACAGTACATTTGTCTCCCATCTTGATAGAATCAGGATACCAGACACGATTGATGAGGCTATGGCTATACCTGAGTGGAGACAAGCTGTTTTAGAAGAGATGGAGGCTCTCAAGCAAAATAAGACATGGGATGTAGTAAATCTACCTCAAGGAAAAAAGGCCGTTGGATGCAAATGGGTATTCACTCCTAAGTATAGAGCAGATGGAACACTCGAGAAATATAAAGCTAGACTGGTTGCACAAGGTTTTACACAAAAATACGGGGAAGATTACACAGAAACTTTTGCCCCAGTAGCCAAGCTGAATACCATCAGGATTCTATTATCTATTGCAGTGAATTTAGATTGGAATCTACACCAACTCGATGTAAAAAATGCCTTCCTCAACGGAGAACTCAAGGAAGAAGTGTACATGAAGTTACCTCCAGGGTTCGCAGAAAAAAAAGGTGACCAAGTCTGCAAGTTAAAGAGGTCGTTATATGGGTTAAAGCAATCTCCACGTGCTTGGTTTAACAGATTTACCCGGGTTCTGAAGAGACATGGGTATACTCAAGGGCAAAGTGACCATACTTTGTTTGTCAAACATCATAAGGGTAAGATGGCTGTTCTGGCTGTATATGTTGATGATATAATTCTTACAGGAGATGACGAGGTGGAAATCAATCAAATCAAGACAGCCCTGGCACGAGAATTCCAGATTAAAAATCTTGGAGAAATGAAGTACTTTCTTGGAATGGAAGTTGCCCGATCTAAGAAAAGCATTTATATCTCCCAAAGGAAGTATGTGCTCGACCTTCTAAAGGAAACAGGGATGATAGGTTGCAGGCCAAGTGACACACCTATACGGGTAGATAAAATAGATGAAGATGCAGATCTCGGTAAGGCAGTGGACTTAGGGAATTATCAACGGATGGTAGGCAAACTAATATACCTGTCTCATACTAGACCAGACATTGCATTTGCAGTAGGTGTGGTCAGCCAGCATTCTCATGATCCTAAACAGAAACATTTGAATGAAGTCTACAGGATCCTTCGTTACTTGAAGGGATCTCCAGGACATGGCTTGTTATTTAAAAAAACTGACAAACGGATTGTAGAGTTATTTACAGATGCTGATTGGGCAGGTGATCGAGATGACAGGAAATCCACATCTGGATATTGTACGTATGTGTGGGGTAACCTGGTCACATAGAGAAGTAAAAAGCAAAGTGTAGTTGCAAGAAGCAGTGCTGAAGCTGAATACAGGGCCGTAGCACTAGGAATCTGTGAAGGCATATGGATAAAGCGTGTTCTTGAAGACTTGAGGAAGTCTATAAATCTACCAATCAAGGTCTATTGCGATAACATGGCTGCAATCAACATTGCTCATAATCCAGTTCAACATGACAGAACTAAACATGTCGAGATAGACAGACATTTTATAAGGGAAAAAGTTGATGAGGGAATTGTTGATCTAAGGTATATTCCTTCTAGAGAACAGACCGCAGACATCCTCACTAAAGGATTGCCCAAGGACAGGTTTGATTATCTGATTGGCAAGTTGAACTTGATTGATATCTACAGTCCAACTTGAGGGGGAGTGTTGTGAACACAGATTATTCAATGGCATGAGATAGTTGAAGAAGCAAGTCGGTGGTGCATTTTGTTGACTATTCCTCAACTACTCTTTGATTTGTTCCCACTAATCACTCTTACTTTGTCTATATTTTTTCCTATAAATATCATGTAAATCCTCTCAGTTTTATACAATCAATTCAGTCTTCATATTTCTCTTCAGCAAGTTTGAATGATTTTGTCACTACTTATTTGGTAAGTAACAGTTGATTAGGACTGAAAATGCACAGCAATTTCATATCAATTCAGCAAGGGAAAGAAAAGGGGCGAAATGACCCCTAGTTCATCAGATAGAAATATTACTGTTGGCACGAAGCCCAGGGGCATATATTTACCATATATTGGGCAAGCTCAGTTGCTGTGTGAAGATCACTACTTGCGCCAGTTGTTATATAATCCTGACCAAAGATAAGCTCTTCGGCGACTCTTCCTCCCATGCAAACATCAAGGCGTGCTAATAACTGCTTCTTGCTGATTGACGTCTCATCATTTGAGGGTAGTTGGGTGACCATGCCTAAGGCAGATCCGCGTGGCATGATTGTTGCCTTGTGAATTGGATGCGCACCCTCAGTATTTATGGCAACAATTGCATGCCCACTCTCATGATAAGCAGTAAGCTGAAAATTTTGTAAGCCATTTTAGACCCACATATCAATGAATTTCCTATTGCAAGTACAATTTAGAAACTACAATTAATTTAGTGCAGGATTTCATGAAAAATATATTGTCAAGACAGAAAGCCCAATAGTATACATGAACCTCACAGGCCACATACTCAAGTACCAAACTGGACATCCTTGTATATAGGCATACCTTTTTTGACTCCTCTGATATGAACATTGTTTTACGCTCTGTTCCCATGATTATCCTGTCTTTTGCAAAGTCCAACTGTGCAGCTGTCAATTTCTCTGCACCTTCAACAGCAGCTTTAATGGCAGCAATGTTTACCAGGTTTGCAAGATCTAATTCAAGGATCCACAATCGAGAACATCAGCAGAAGGAATATGAAAGGGGATAAGAATCAAATTAACAGAAAAAGCAATGTTTATTGAATTTATTGAGCAACAATCCACCTGCCCCATTAAATCCTGGTGTCCCACGAGCTAATGTTTTCACATCTACATCTTCAGCTAAAGGTTTGTCTTGCAAGTAGAGCTCCAAAATTTCTTGGCGACCACGTACATCTGGATTTGGCACCACAATCTAGAACGGGGTATTGTTAGTTTTCCATATTATCTACAGCAAAATAATTTAAACATTCATTCAAGACATCATTTAATGCATCTTAACAGGCAAGTCTATAAATATAGATTACTTTTAAACACATTGAAACATGGAATAAGAACAACGTTACAGAGTAACATTAATAATCTATGGTCCCAAAGTGGGCCTCTTTTCACCCTTTTATCCCTTTGTTTTATTGCGTTTTGGTTGTTTTTGGAGGATTTCATATCCTCTTTCTTTGCACTTCTCTTCCTCTCTTGGTAAATTATTCATTCAAATAATAATTAAAAAAATAATAATAAACTTACATGTCGATCAAATCTACCAGGCCTTGTTAAGGCTGGATCAAGAATATCTGGCAAGTTTGTAGCTGCCATTAATATTATCCCCTGCAAGATGAAGATGATAAATGAATTTGGAAAAACAAAATTGAACAATTGATGGTCCAAAATGTTTAAAGATACCTCATTCTGTTCAAAGCCATCCATTTCGACAAGTAGTTGATGTAATGTCTTCTTTGTGTGGCCTTCCCACTGTTTCCTTGTTGATCCAACAGCGTCTATTTCATCAATAAAAATAATACAGGGAGCCTAAAAAAAGATGGGAAGAAAAACACGTCACACAAGCAGAAACTAATAAGAGGAACCATGAGGTGCAGAGTAAGCCAAAATACAGATGAATTCAAAGGGACACCGGTCAATAGCAACAAACCTTCTTTTTGGCTGCTTGAAATAATGACCTTACTCGTCGAGCACCAACCCCAACAAACCTACAATATGATGTGTAAGGTGTGAATAGGTGTGAATATTAATAAGGAGGGGTAGTTAGGTAATTGTCTGCTGATTAATTGTTAATAGGATTTGTTAATAGTAGCTTAGATTAGAGGCAGCACAGATTAAGTCTATGAGGCTGACTTAGGATATTCCTATATAAATAGGGACTTAGGCATAAGTGTATCTGTCTTTTTGCATTTGAATGAACAATACACTGTGATTTCCAGTCTCCTCTGTTCTCCTCTCCGATTTCCTCGCTCTGTTCTGACTTCTCCTCCCCCTCTTCTCTACTTCTCTTCCCTCTTCTTCACAACATACTCATCAGTGGTATCAGAGCCTTGCGCTCCTCGGACCACCACAAAAACAAGAAACAAGATGAGTTTTGATCAACATAAGCTTGACAGCCTTCTGCAACAATTAAGATGGGTATGTGATGTTTTGGAAAAAAAACCTCCCTCCAGTTTTAGAGGTATTAGAGCAGGAGGTAGAAGCCTTGCGGGAAGACTTAGAGGCTGAAAGAAGAAACGCTTCTGCTGATCAAGAAGATGGTGCGGGTACTCTGCCATTATGGCTGAAGCAAATGATTATTCAAGAAGGTGGCTATTCTCAAGAAAAAGAAAATTTAGCCGTTCAAGAATATAATAGGTCTTTGCCGTCGGCTTAGGAAGTTCAAGAAGCAACCTTCAAAGTTCAAGAAGCTGTTGACACCCAAGAAGAAGCTACGAAACTATAAGATATACCCACGTTAGACATGTTCCTAATTCAAGAGGATTGCAACTTTGATTTCACAGAGTGCCAAGACTCTTACATTGATGGTGACAGCAGTTTGCCTTCAGACTTGAAGACTCTTGAGCGTTCCAATGACGAGCGCGATGGAGTTTGGGAGTGAAAAGCTCATAGGGGAAAATGATGTTGACTAATTTGGGGCTTCCAATGAATGGGCTTGCCACCGATTTTCAAGCCCCTGGGACGTGGCGAAGTACGAAAACGGCATTTAAAGGTCTTGCGAACACCACTACCCCTGTTTCAAGCCTTGTTTCGCCAAGTATGGACTCAGGTTCTTCACTTTCTTCAAGCTTTGACTCTAAAATGCAACAAACCAGTGCACAAGTTCTATTTGTAATAGGTGGGTCAGCCAGTCTTGCTCGTTTCTTGCCACTAAGTTTTACGTCTTCACCAGCATCTCTGTTTCAATTCATTGGTCAAAGGGATTTGCAAAGAACAGATTATGTGTTTGCTTCAAGATGTATGGAACTGAGCATGTGGCATGTTCAGAAGTTCACGTGGCTAGAAATGGTTGAGTTTGAAGAGTTAGACTCACAGCCAGCTCACATATTCTCCAAGTGTCAGGGATATTTTGACAATCCACTAGGTTTGGCACTATTAAGTGAATACATGGGCTTTGTATTTCAAGAAAAGGACCCAAGGTCATTCCTGCCATTTATCCATTGGTTATTTACTAAAGTATTATTCTGCTGCCAACTCCCTACTCTCTGTGAGAATCTGACATGGTTTAAGGGATGCCTCATTAAGATGCTTGTAGAGTCTAGTTTGATACAAGGGATAATATACTTGGCAAAAGAAAATATCCAATGGATAATAGCTTGGAGTTCTGCGCAAAAACAGCAGCAAGTAAAAGTGATGCACATGGTGGGACACGCGGTACCAGCTTTTTCAAAATAGGGAAAGGGTCAAGGATCAAGGATAAAGTTAAAGAATTCTACACTAACAGAAGTTTTTCTAGACTTCAGAAGCATATGTTTTCAATTTTATTTTGCTCTATTCGATTGTTTTTTTTTTAGGTCCAGTTTTGTATTTTGTTTCACATCCTTGAGGGCAAGGATGTGTTTTGGGGGGGGTATTGATATGTAAATCATAGAAAATATTAAATGAGGGTTAGGGTAGTTAGTTAGTTGCTGAGTTAGGTAGTTAGTTAACGACTATTGTAGGTGGCTGTTGGAATAATGAGAGGCGGTGATTAGTGAGAGGCGGGATATATAAATACACCCTTGAGCCTATTATGAAGTGTGAATTATCTGAGTTGTTAGTAATAAAATTCCTAGTTTCAGTCTCTCCTTCTTCCTCTTCCCTCTCGTTTCCCTCTCTCCTCCCTCTCTTTTCTGTCTATTCTTCTACACTTCCACATCAGTGGTATCAGAGATTCAAGCTCCTTGGCAGTGACACGTTTCTGCAATGGTGATGACGCACGCTGGTAGTTCGCATGACGTCGTGCCCTCTCCGTCCGATGCAAAATTGCAAGCCATTGAATCTGAATTACAAGAATTGCGTGGCTTGCCAGCGGTGGTTCAGGAACTGTCGACGTTACCGGCCGTTGTGCAAAACTTAACAGCCGAATTGGCCCTTTTTCGGAAAGATTGGGAGTCAGCCAATCAAGAAAACTACCGAGGGAAGGTTCGGAGGGCTTGGTCGGCTCCAAAATTGGGAGCCCATTCCTATCGGCATCCAAGATCCCTTCTTTTTGACAGCCACCATGATGTTTGCCGACAGAGACATGCTAACCACTTCGACTATCATCGACCCCGAATGAACGATGACCGATATCCACCCCCGACAAGGCTGGCGAAGATGGAGTTTCCACACTTCCAACGTACCGATATTGTAGGTTGGATTCTTAAATGTGAACGGTACTTCAACCTTAATGGAACGCCAGAGGATTGGAAGGTTCAGCTCGCAAGTATCCATTTGGATGAAAAAGCGTATATTTAGCATCAGGCCTTTGTCGACGATGAGGATGATCGTGGGATTACATGGAGTGAGTATAAGTATGCCCTCAAGGTACGTTTTGGTAATCCGTATGAATTACCTATGGGGGATTTCAAGAAACTGTACCAGGCAGAGTCTTTGGATGATTATACGGATGAATTTGATACTCTTCGTTGAAAGTTGCGCATTTCAGAGGAGCAAGCAATTCAAGCATACATTGAAGGGCTTCGCCCGGATTTTGCCAGCCAGGTTCGGATTATGAGACCTCGCACAATGTTGGAAGCCAGGAGTATTGCCAAGATTCATGAAATCAATTCTAGAAACGTTAGTGACCTCCAGCGAAAAGGGGCGCAGCACGTAAACGCAAACTCGGACAGGTGGAAGAATTTGAAGTTCTCTTCTATGGTCGGTGGGACCTAGTCTTGGACCGGAAAGCCTGTGACCCAGCCTTTGACGAGTAAACCTCCCTTCTTGGCCAAAACCAATAATTTTTTGGGCCGTGGTAATTCTTCTCTTGCATCCTCGACGGCTTCTAGTACACAATTAAAATCAACAGCGTCAACTGGTTCAGTACCACAATGCATGACTCCCAAGGATGTGGAGGAACAAAGAACTAAATCTGTGCTTTTATTGTCATCAACCTTATTTTTGGGGCCATAATTGTGCCCAAAAGCAAAAGATGCAAATCCAATTGATTGAACTGGATACGATGGTAGAAGATTCTGAGGGGTTAGACACACCGCCACAAGAGGATTCCGTTGAAGATTTTCCCAACAGTGACAGGGCGAAGTGTTTGCAGATCTCTCTACATGCCATTCAGGGAAGAGTTGGAGTGGCTTTGATGAGGATTCAAGGGTATGTTGGTAAGCGGCTTGTACAGAGTTGATTGACAATTGTGCTTCCCACGGGTACCTAGACATGGCATTAACCAAGAAATTAGGATGGAAGGGTGTTGCACAACCTTGTGGTGAAGTCGCTGGGGGTGGTCATTTGAAGTTGTATGGCTTGTGGCACAACTTCAAATGGAAAATGCAAGGTAAGGAGTTCCAATTTGACTTACGTATTATGGAAATTAAAACCTATGATATTGTCTTGGGGTTGCAATAGTTGCAGCAGGTTGTTCATCATGCTTCCTGGAATTATGATGATCTTGCGATGACCTTTTGGTATAATAATTCAGTTTGCACTTTGCGAGCTACTCCCAAAGTAGATTGTAAGTTAGTACGTCGCCTTGATGATCTTGATGAGGGTGGGAGTCAGTTTTTCTTATTACAAGCAGTAGAGGACCAGAACCACCCTAGCTGTGTTTTGACTAAAGGATCAGCAGAGATGAACAAAGGGATTAAAGGTTTACTGAAGGAATTTAGAGCAGTGTTTGCTAAACCAAACTCCTTGCCACCCTTGAGACCAGGTCATAACCATCCACTAATCCTCAATGAACGGGCTGAGCCGGTAAACCTTCGTCCTTACCGTTATCCAGCTATGCAAAAAGATGAGATTGAATGTCAAGTCAAGGGGTTGATGGAAAGCGGGGTGATCCAAGAGAGCTCTTCCCCATTTGCTTCTCCTATAGTGTTGGTTAAGAAGGAGGATGGCACATGGCGAATGTGCATTGATTTCAAGGAACTTAATAAGAGAACGGTTAAGAATAAATACCCTATTCCTCTTGTAGAAGAGTTGCTGGATGAACTTAGGGAAGCAAGATGGTTTACCAAACTTGATCTTAGGGCTGGGTATCATCAGATAAGAATGGAGGCCTGTGATGTATACAAGACAGCATTTTGGACACATTCCGGACACTATGAGTCGTTGTTAATGCCATTTGGGCTTACTAATGCCCCGACAACTCTATATTTAGTGAACACCTTAAGAAATTCGTTTTGGATTTTTCTTATGATATATTGGTATATGGCCCTAGTATAATTCTGCATTTAGAACATCTGCGAATTGTGTTTGAAATATTGAGGAAGCATCCATACTTTGTCAAGGAAAGTAAATGTACTTTTACAACCACTAGGGTGGAATATTTGGGTCACATTATTCAGAATGGTGGGGTATCCATTGATCCACAGAAGATTAAGGCAGTATTAGAGTGGCCAGAGCCAGCTACAGTCAAGCAACTTCGATCTTTCCTTAGGTTGGCTGGTTACTATAGGCGGTTTATCAAGTCTTATGGTGAGTTAGCTCAGCCTTTAACCAATCTATTAAAGAAGGATAGTTTCTTATGGACTACTAAGGCTGCAAAAGCGTATGGGATGCTGAAAGAAACCTTGAGTTCAGCTCCGGTGCTAGCATTGCTGGATTTCTCTAAGACATTTGTTATTGAGACTGATGCGTGTAGAGTGGGTATCGGTGCAATTTTAATGCAAGGAGGCCAACCTTTAGCATTTTTTAGTAAAGCATTAGCTCCAAGGCACCGTGCATTATCAATCTATGAAAAGGAACTCTTGGCAGCTGTGCAAGCTGTGGAGCATTGGCATTAATACCTCGAAGGAAGGCGGTTTGTTATAAGGACGAATCAGCAAAGTCTGAAGTATTTGCTGGATCAAAAGTTGAAAACTTCCTTTCAAATGTATTAGGTCTCTAAATTGATGGGGTTTGACTATGAAATCCATTACAAGAAGGGCACTAACAATAATGTGGCAGATGCTCTCTCTCGTAAGCCACAAATGGAAATTATGCAGATGACTCTCTCCACATGTTCAGCTGAATTGTTGCAGGATATTCAGCATAGCTAGGAAATTGATGCAGAATTGAAGAGCTTGTTGCAGCAAATGCAGACTCATGGGGGAGTTGTTGGAAAATACACTTGGAAGGATGAGTTGTTAAGGAAGAGTGGCAGAATTGTGGTAGGTAAATATGTAGCTACTAGGAATAAGATTTTGGAGTGGCTGCGTGCTGGTGCTCAAAGGGGGCATTCAAGGATTCATTCCAATGAATTAAATCTCTCTTTTGGTGGAAGCATCTGTTCCAAGAGGTCAAAGATTTTATTGCCATTGTGATGTGTGTGCCTGCTGTACATATGATGCCGCTGCCTATCCCGGGCTGTTACAACCTCTTCCTATTCCTAGTAGGGTGTAGGAGAGTGTCACAATGGATTTTATTGAAGGTTTACCTAAATCAAATGACAAAGATACCATATGGGGGTGGTTGTGGATCGGCTCAGTAAGTATGCACATTTCCTAGCCCTTTCTCATCCCTTTTCTGCTTCGGTTTTGGCTCAGCAATTTTTAGACGGAGTCTATCGGTTGCATGGGGCACCTATGGAAATAATCAGTGATCGGGACCCCCATCTTTGTTAGTAATTTTTGGCAAGAGTTTCTTAAGGTACTTAAGATAGATCAGAAATTGACCTCTTCTTATCACCCTCAAACCGATGGTCAATCAGAGGTGGTTAATCGCTGTTTGGAGACTAACCTCAGGTGTATGTGTTGGGAGGTTCCTAAGGACTGGAGCCGCTGGTTACCACTTGCCGAATGGTGGTATAATACAACCTATCATTCATCTACTAGAGTCACACCTCATAAGTTATTGTATGGGCAGAAACCACCGGTATATGTTCCTTATTTGCCTCATTCTGCTGTTGTGGAGGTGTTTGATAGGACTTTCGCTGCTAGGGAAGGAGCCTTGTTAGTGGCTAAATATCATTTGTCTCGGGCTGTGAATATGATGAAGCAGAGAGCTGATTCGCATAGAACGGATAGGGAATTTCAGGTTGGGCAGTGGGTGTTTTTAAAGTTACAACCCTATCGGCAGCTCTCTGCTGCCACTAGAAGCAATCAGAAGTTAGCTCCAAGATATTTTGGGCCCTATAAGATCCTTAAGCAAGTAGGGGTAGTTGCATATCAGTTGGAGCTGCCTCCTGAGGTTCAGATTCATCATACCTTCCATATTTCTTTGCTGAAGTTGTGCCCGGATCCTTCTATTCGGCCACGTCATCCTCAATTGGATTGGCCAG
The DNA here is from genome assembly GCA_963210345.1 of Inga oerstediana. Taxonomy (NCBI): domain Eukaryota; kingdom Viridiplantae; phylum Streptophyta; class Magnoliopsida; order Fabales; family Fabaceae; genus Inga; species Inga oerstediana. The sequence goes on from OY723405.1 coordinate 1,996,842, forward strand.
AACCCCCTACGACTAAGGAACCTAAGCAGATTTTGCAGAAGCGGGTTGGTCCAAGAAAAGGGCGAATTGTTACTGAGGTTTTGGTTAAATGGAAGCAATTGCCTGAGGAAGAAGCCTCTTGGGTTCTGCTGTATCATCTGCAGCAACAGTTTCCTGGCTTTGTTATGAATGACCCTTAAGGACAAGGGTTTTTGATGTGTAAGGTGTGAATATTAATAAGGAGGGGTAGTTAGGTAATTGCCTGCTGATTAATTGTTGATAGGATTTGTTAATAGTAGCTTAGATTAGAGGCGGCATAGATTAAGTCTATGAGGCTGACTTAGGATATTCCTATATAAATAGGGACTTGGGCATAAGTGTATCTGTCTTTTTGCATTTGAATGAATAATACACTGTGATTTCCAGTCTCCTCTGTTCTTCTCTCCGATTCCCTCGCTCTGTTCTGACTTCTCCTCCCTCTCTTCTCTACTTCTCTTCCCTTTTCTTCACAACACACTCATCACAATACAAAAAGTGATATGAAAATGAGCATCTAAAACCAAACGTTTGAGTATATCATAATTACTTTTGGTCACATGCTAAGATATGCATGATAAGAATGCTTGAGCTATAGCTGCAGCAGCCTGATTAAAATATTAATGGGTGATGGGCACCCATGATTTGTTACAAAGGGAAACAGTAGAAAGCAAAATGGCCTTACATTTCCTCAAATTCAGATCCAGCCCTATAGAAAAAAGGAACACCTGCTTCTCCAGCAATTGCCTTCAATATCCCGGAAAAATCATATACTTTCAGAATCAATTATGAATATCCCAGCAATACTCAAAATGCCCATGACAAAAGGCATTGCATATTTAACTTGAGATTCAAATATTCTAAAAAATGAATATAAACATCCAGTCTTCACGAAAGGATCAGATGAAATGAAAGTAATCAAATGACCTCTGTATCATCAAATGATTCAAGGAATGTTAATAGCTAAAGAAGTGAAACTTATACAAGAGTCTACATACAACCATATGTAAGTAAAATAAGTAGAAAAAATAGTACCTATTGATATTTTTTCACAGTAAATTTAATCAAAATAATAACGAGAAAGTAATCTTTTGGTTAAAAAAAGGTAGAAGAAGATCGAAGAGAACACTAAATGAAGTTATTGAGCGAGATCTTTTAGTTAACAATCTATCCAAAGATTTGGTTGTTGATAGAGCACAATGGATGGCGTTGAGAGATCCATGCAGCCGAACCCACCTAACGGGATAAGGCTTTGTTGTAATTGTTGTTTTAATGAGAAAGTAAACAATATGCCAAATTGACTCAAGAAAAAACTGCCTTGGCAAATTGAACTGAAAGCCTGTCTAGATAAACAACAGCATGTAGAAAATAGAAGAAACAAACCTTTCTAACGTGAAATTCTGTTACTAATGATAGCTGTTCCCAATAAAAGTATAAACTGAGTGAAGAGAAAGCAATCATGATGACAAAAATATAAAAGTTAAGGACAACACACCCCCCCCCCCCCCCCCAAAAAAAAGAAAGAAAAGAAAATGCGTACTTCCAAGAACTTTCTGAAATAACATAAGGCAGACTACAAGGTTCTGATTTTAGAAGACAATAATTTCCTGAAAGTTATTATAAATAAAAATATATATATATATATATGAACAGGTCCAGAACTAACAGACCTTGGCTAGCAGGGTTTTTCCGGTTCCAGGTGCTCCTGTCAAGAGAATCCCCTGAAAAATGGAATTTCTCAGGCTCCCATGGTAAACAACAGAAACAAGCAAAAAGCAAACTAAATAGCTTGACAGCTTATTATGAGAAGACAAGCCAATTCATCAACATATCATGTTAGGCAAACAAATTTAGAAAACAAGAAACATAAACCATGATTACAAAAGCTAGCTTGTTTATTAATATGAATATCAAACAATCTGCAACGGTATATTCATGGTAATGGACGTCAGTGAAAGCCTAGGGCCTCTTACTAAGAAATTAGAAACCCATAAGAGCAAAGGAAAATATTGGGGGGAAAGCAATTTAAGGCAGAAGAAAAGATTAACAAAAAGATGAAGATCGTTCAAACCTTAGGCAACTTTCCTCCAAGGCGTGTAAATTTGGATGGATTTTTTAGATACTCCACAACTTCCTCGAGCTCTTGCTTTGCATCATCACAGCCTTTCACATCTTTGAATGTTTTAACATTCTGTAAGCAAGGAAGGAAGAGACACTAAGATAAAGAGATTTTAAAGGGCAGAATAGAAGAGCTTCTTATTTGTTGGCATTTTGTACATGCAAGATCTTCCATATAACAAATAACGAAACCTTGGGATAAGAAAATATACCTAATTTACAGTTGACTGTTTGGTCGAATGGCATTTATTTAACTGATAATTATTATTGGAAAGAAAAGGGAATAAATACATCTTGGGGAAGAACAATAAGTCTTCCAAAACATACAAAAAAGAAAAATTCCAAAAAGGCTACAAAATAGAACAAAACTGAGTAATATCTCTACATATATGATATAGCAGGTTACCAATCTCACTACCAATGGAAAATACCGCATTATAAGACAACTATATAAACAAAGAACAAGGACTATACGCATTATGTACATCATGTAGAATGGCAGGGTTGTTAATTCTTCCCATTGACCGTTTTTTATCTTTCCATCTAAAATTCTCTGTGGCAGCTCAAAATTTGGCCTTATCCATTCCTAAGTTAATTTCATCATGTTGTTTTTAAGAATCATAGAAGCAACTACTTAAAGAAATCAGATAATGTTAAAATGGGTCTTAAGAAGTTAACCTTCTCTGGCATCACCTCCTTATTCAACTCCTTTGGGGAATATGAAGAACTTGAGCCAACACCTGAAGTTCCAATCCCACCTAAGCTTCCAATGTATTTTTGAAGTGCAGCAGCCCCCATAAACCTAAAATGCAATAATATTTTGGAATACCAGATATGAAAATTCAGGTAACAAGTAGATGTTATACACAAGCAACAGAAAGAGAAGGAAACTAGATGCTCATACCAAACCAATCCCACAGCAATGGTAAACAAGATGGTTGAAATAAGCTCTTGTGCAAAACGAGACTTGTTTGATACCTTTGGCTCAACCTTAAGAAGGGGAATACATTTGTGAGTTATAGAACAAACATAAAAGAAAAAATGGATTGAGAAATAAAAAATTGTTCAATTTTTTCCTACAATCAAAGGACAAGTGATCATTAAACACAAAGCATAGAGAACATGCCATCTGCAGTAAATGTTACCATAACCACATGCAACGGCTGCTTCTCAGAGATTCCAGGATTTAGAAAGGGCTCATCCATGTTACCTGATGCCCGCTGCTTTAACTCTTGCAACTGCAACAGTAAACTTAACATCAGTTCCATGATGCACTGCATTTTAACCATGAACCAAAAATACATCTAATGGGAAATTCCAAAAAACAAGATTAAATTATATTTTTAATGGAAGAAAAAGCTTCAGAGCAGTATATATACACATATATAAACTGCTCACAACCCACACTATTCTTTCTTTCTTTTTCCCATAACTCACACACCCTTTATGCCCATAGAAGGTTTGAACTTCCAACCTCACACTTAAGATTTAAGGGAGAAGCTTGTTGTCATTGGGCTACAAGGCCCCAACCACAACCCATACTATTCAAACAGGTTCTCTGTCTGATTATTTTATAAACAACTTTTCAAAAACTAATTGACAGAATTATTTGAAGAACTTAAAAACAGAAAATAGAAGAAAAAAGACCCTATATATTATTTCTTTGTTCCTCGCTATTGGTAGAACAAACAAAGTTTTTAAGAAATAAGAACAAAAAGAAAAGAACAATTTTACACATCAACTACAGATTAAGTATAAATAAAAGGGGAAGACAAGAATCATCCTTCAGGAACTGCATTAATCCCAGCCTAAACTTGAAGTGTAGAGGCAACTAAGATCCAGAAATAAGAAGAGTATATTGAAAATATTTGGCACACATCAGAAATAATTGCGCGCCATGAAGGTCAGATGCACATCAGTTGGACACATTTCTAATCATAAAGGTCACAAATAAATTTTACCAATTGCCCAAAAAAATAAATAAATAATTTTCCCGTGTAAGACAGAAACAATATTCATGAATCCAAGAATAAACATGTAGCAAAACAGGGTGGAACTGTGTTCATCTGCTAACAAAAACAAGAGCAATAAAGGAAGGGCTTGCACAGAAGGAAAAAATATTGCAAGAAAATGAATATAAACTGATTACCAAGGTCGGAAGACTAGAAGGTTTATCAGATTTCTCATCAGGAAGATATTCAGCAATAACATTAGTTGCCACAAGAGCTCGAAGATATTCTACAACTCCTCTGCTGTCTACAGCACGATCCCTTTCTTCAAAACGTTTGATGACAGACTCCGGACTAAAAACAAAGAGAGTTCATATAGAACTAAATGGGTCGTGTACAAATAAAAAGTTATGAAGAAATTTTGACAGAACCTCTGCTTAAGGAATAATAATTGCGTGTAACCTAACCCATTGAGAATGCCCACGTTCTGAAACATGATACAATCTATCCAGCATGGTCTTGGAAAGAATAAAAATGTGAATTTGTCCAACTATTATATGTTTAAATGAGCAGAGTTCTTCAATTTATTACTCTTTTTTTCTCCAAATTCGAAATCGACTATCTAATTTTCTTCTATCCTACGTCATCGCCTGGGCAACCAAGTGCTTTACAATAAAAGCATACGATGCAATATCTTGAAAACTAATCATGCAATAGAAACATTTAGGTAACAAAATCAGGAACAAAATGTTCTACTTTTTAGAGCTCATGGTGGTATTTTTTGCATGGATATTCAGAAACAAAATGTCTGATCTTGTAACCAATTCTCTCAACCAAACAGGTGAATTCGCCAAAATAAATAAATAAATAAATAAAAGAACAGAGGAGGGGCAAAATCATAATCATAGAAGTGCACGGCCAAACCTGTGCTTGTTGAGTTCAGCAAGTAGAGCACTCTGCTTTGTCGCATCTTGAGGATTTGCGTCAGCCTCAGCAATCAACCGGGCCAAATGTTTCTCCTGCCGCCAAAAAGGCCACCAATTTAAGAAATCAGAGAAAGCCTTCTGAAGTACATTCCTCGCCCTCGCCCACAGACCCACCAAGAACACCACTATAGGCAATCTAGCATTGCCAACCTCCTTCTCCTCCAAATGTGTACTCTTTTCTTCTTGTTCTACGCGTTTCTCACTTCCCACTTCATCAGCCTCCGCAGCTAATTCCCCTGCATCACCCTGCAACTCAATCTGGGAGCTTCCAGCATCAACTCCGTCGACATTCGATTGTTTTGAATCTAAAACCGAACTGTCTCCCGTAACATTTAATCTTCCCCCAACATTTTCATTGGCATCCGATTCCTTACCAGTTAAATTAGAAATATCTCCCAAAGAATTCGATTCGGACCACGAAGTTTCGTTCTCCGGTCGAAATGTGAAAGGGGCAGGTGGACCACGCGGGCGAAATGGAGACTTGCGAAAAATTGAGCTTAAAGCACGGATAGAAGGCTGCGAGAGACTGAGCGGATTGAAAGGGATAGTGGAGGATTGGTGAAGTGTAGAAGAGGTAGAATGAAGAAGTCGTTGCTTTGGGGGTGAGTGAGACGTGAAGGAGAGGCAAGGTTTGCAGAGAAGTGAAGCTTGAAGTGTAGACATTGTTGGGGTTGAATAAGTTGAATTCTCTTCTCTCTCTCTTTGGAGTTGAGGGAAGAGGGGAGAGAGGCCGTGGAAACCACAAAGCGAAGGAGGGGGAGTAACCTTATCTTGGACTAAAATTGGCGCCGGCTTCTGACCCCGTGGTTGTGCGAATTATTGCCTATTTCTTGTCCGCGAACTAGATTTATTGATGCGAGTCATCTACAATTTACCGCTCTTATTGATCCTTTGATAGTATTACTATTACTATTGTATACGCGATCTGGATACGCTGGGACAAGATAGAAAATAATGAATATCAGCCTATCAGGGTAGGGTTACAACTTTTTTTGAGCTTTTGTTCAAGGTTAAAGTCGGAAAATCAGGCCAAGCCCGTTTAGGATTGAGCCCTCCAAGGATTGGGTTTATGATTTAGAGGCTAAAAGGGAAAGCGGGCTTAAAAAGGTCGGCCCTATACTGCCGCAGGCCCTATAGGGCTGACTCTGCGGCCCTGTAGGGCCGGCCCTTTTGAGCCAGTGTAATAATTTTTTAAAATAAATTAATAAATATAATATCATTATATCAAATTATCAATATAAGAGACACCTAAGTATTTAATAAAGTATTAATAACAAGCAAACACTTATTAATTAGTTTGATTTATTTTATTTTCTACAATGATTTATTTATTTAAACTTTAAAAAAAGGCTAATTTGGATATTAGATGATTAGTTTAACTAAAAATTTATGAGTTTTAAAAATAAGTATCACAATTTAAAGTAAAATAATAAATAAATTGTAGAACTTGAAAAGGATTTTTTTTATTTAAAATGAGTTTAAGCCCGTTTAGGCCCGAACCTGTAAAAGACCAGCTTTATCGGATTGCGGACTTTAAAAATATGATACTTTTTAAAAAATAGGCCTAAACATGCCAGTCTATTTAGCCTCGAGTCCGTGAAAAGCCGGCCCATTCTCCTGACCCTATTCAAGGTGGCCTCATATCTTCAAAGCATGAAGGCGTGGAGTGTGGACGTGAGGTGAATCAGGTGAGAGAGATAAGAAAGTAAAAATAAAAGAAATAAATTATATGTTGTTCTTTTTTAACATAATAATATTTCTTGTATTTTAATTTGTTTTGAAACCTCCAGTTTTTTATTCTATTTCTTATTTTAAACAGAAATATGATTTTTATCTTTTTCTCTAATGTTAAATTTTAATTTAATTCCTCGACTTATATAATTTCACTTTATATGAGTAACATTTAAAAGCTAAACTAAGTCTTCGTTAAGTATGTTTGAGATCATGATTGGGATCCCAAAAATACTTATGCACGTAAATCGAGACAATACTTCTTTCATATACTTACCTCATATACCGTAAATCATAATTGAAAAGCTACTTTTAAATACTTTAATCACTATTTCAAATAAACACAATATTACTAAAACTAGTTAGAACCCCACAATGCGTGGATGCAAAGTAAAACAAGTTATAATCTTTAAGGGTGTGTTTAGTTTGAGGGGAGAAGAGGGGTAGCAAATTATAACTTTATACCAGATAAATTTAAAATTTACCCTCTCATTCTTTTAAATTTTGGATTCCCGCCCAAAATTTACGTTCTCGTTCCTTTTAAATTTTAGGTTCCCGCCCAAAATTTAAATACATTCAACCCAAAAAGGTAATTTAACCCTCTTCCCTCCCCTCCCCTCCCCTCAAACCAAACATACCCTAAGGGTCCCTTTGGTTCAAAAAAAGAGGTAGGAATAGAAAGGGGAAAAAAAAGAATGGAAAGGAAGGGAAAATAGTTTGCCACCGATGTGTTTGGTTCGCATTAGAAAAGAAAATGAGTTAATAGAAAAATTTTTGCTTGGTTGGAAGAAAATAAGATGGGAAAATAAGCCTTCATAAAAGCTGTTCTACGTATTTTTATCTTTCTATTGGTGGTAATACTATTAGTGAGAATCTTGGGGTTAGAATTTTGGGAGAATTTTGAGTTTTTACAAAAGATGTTTATAGATATGTAGAGAATAAATAATAGAATATTTTAATCGGTTTAGATTTATCATTTGGTTGTTTTATAATTTTATAATTAATTTCTTCTTAAATAAATCATAAATTATGCTTTAGGAACGTTTTTTACCGATTAAATTTGAATTAAGTAATTTATTTGAGTTATTGGAAGTATTATTGAAATTTTAATCGGTTTAGTTTTGCAGATTTTGGATTATGTGAAATTATAAATTATAATTTAATATTATAATTAGAGAATTATAGTTATTAAAAATTTTATTAAGTGGAATAGAGTTAAGAAATTTTAGAAATTTTGATTTAAAAGAAATTTGAGGAATAGATAAATTGTGGATATTTTTTAGAAATTAAGCTAATTATGGGGATTATTATTTGCTATTTTGTATTAGTTAACATTATTATAAATTATATTAATATGTAAATATATATATTTATTTATTTATTTATTTATTTATTTATTGTAAAGTGAATTTGAATTTGACTTGTTGGAGTTAAATTCTCTCGAGTTTAGTTGTGTCAAAAACTTGAGGTAACTATTTTCCAATTTATTTTGTATGCTCTTTGAAATGATTATAGGCGTATATTGGTATTTTTAATTATTATAAATATGTTATAGTAATTTAAATATGAAATATATGAATAAATTATTGATATTGAATATTGTGATGTTGAGATGTTGGATGTGGTGAACTATGATTGAGGAGAGGTTTGATTCTTTTATACCACATGGTATAGCCACCACCGTATGCACAGTGGATGGCTTTGGCATTTTTAAGGCCCTTGGTATCATCGTTTTCTTTGGCCGGGTTAAGGGTCAGCTCAAGGAATAGGTGACACCTTTCCATTTTCGACGGAAAAGGAATCCATGATCCAATATGAGTTCTGCAGCCTTTGGCTGGGTTATACCTCATTATTGGAGTGCTTGGTGCAGCCTTATCACAGAGACTAATCTTATTATATGTTGCAGCTCATGGGTTCTATCAACGGTTAAGAAGGTTATAAGGATTGTTGAGGGAGTTTTATGTATATTGAATGATTTTCTTGAAAAATAAATGTTTTGGGAAGATTACACTTTATGTTATAGGAATATATATTTTGCCCGCTTAATTATCTTATAATCATTCCCTGCATATAAAGCCGGGAATTCGGGCCGAGCCCGTTTAGGCCCGAACCCTTCAAGGGCCGGGCCTATGATTTAGAGGCTGAAAATAGAAGCGGGCCTAAAAGGGCCGGCCCTACAAGCCCTGCGGGCCGGTCCTTTTAGGCCCGTTTAATATTTTTTAAAAATAAATTAATAAATATAATATCATTATATCAAATTATCAATATGAGAAACACCTAAGTTCCTAATAGAGTATTAATAACAGATAAATACTTATTAATTGGTTTAATTTATTTTATTTTCTACAATATTTTATTCATTTAAACTTTAAAAAAAAGGTTAATTTGGACATTAGATGATTATTTTAACTAAAAATTTATGAGTTTTAAAAATAATGTATACCAATTTAAAGCAAAATAATAAATAAATTGTAAAAATTTTATTAAAAAAAATTGAATTAAAATGAGTTTAAGCCCGAGCCCGTGAAGGACCAGCCCTGTAGGGCCGCGGGCTTCAAAAATATAGTACTTTTTAGGAAACGGGCCTAAACGGGCCGAGCCAGCCCGTTTTCCCAGCTCTACCTGCATACTTGTTAAATGAAATTGTGGTTACTGAGTCCGTGTGACTCACCTCGTCGATATCTATAATTTTTCAGGTGAGAGTTCAAGTGGTGCTACCAAGGGGAAAGCGAGCGAGACTTGATTGGATACCAATCATATGTTTTGTTTAGTTACATGAGTATGATGCATATTACCAAACTTAAGAACCTTTTTTGTTTACGTTGCATATGTTAAATACTTTGTTGCATACCGGGATTTGTACTGTGGATGAAACCCCATAATATGTTGTATTATGTAGTATTTAATGTTTTTATTTAGTTTGGTGATTAATTATATGATAATTAAGAGAGGTCGTTACATGTGGCATAGCAATGTGCCCGATATACTCAATAATAAGAACAAGGGGGAATTTCAGTTAGCCCCTGAGGATGTGACTTAATTTCAACCAACTCCTAAAAGATTATGAAACTTTACTGTTTCTCTTTTGGGTCAAAATAAAATTAAGTTATGGGAGTGAAAAGACGATCATGCCCTTACTTTGTTTGTCTTATGAATTGTTATATTTTTCTTGAAAAGACAATAATTCCCTAGGTTTTCTCAAATCCCTTTACTTATCTTATAAATGCTCATATTTATCTTTTAAATTTTCATATTTGTCCTTTAAATGTCCAAAGTATTTTTACTTCTCTATGTTCTTTTAAATCCCTTTATTTTTTTTCTGAATGTTTTTATATTCTTGTAAATATCCATATTTATCTTGTGAATTTCCATATTTTTCTTGTGAATGCCCAAAATATTTTTAATTCCCTAAATTCCTTCCATCCTCATAAGATAATTGATGTCTGAAACATATTTTAGAAAATACAAAGATATGATATTTTTAATTCGGATGACTCCCAACAAAATAGAGGTATGGATAGATTCCCAGTTGATTTAAAAATAATTTAAAAAAATAATCAAGTTGTTATGATACTTCCCAAAATTTTTAACTAACCTGAAAAAAGGGGGAGTTCCAAATTAAAAATATATAAACATTTTGTAACTATAAAACTTTAAATAAGGTCTTTTATGAAATATAAAGATTTTATATTTCAAAATTGTATAACTCCTATGAAGTAGATGCATCAGTCGATTCCCAACCGATTTCAAAAAAATAAAATTTGAAATCATCAGATTTTAAATACAATCTTTTAAGAACCCTAGTGTATTTGGCTTTGTCAGTATCCATAAGCACCTTGCATCTTGATTGACATTGGAATTAGAAATCACCAAATGTTTATGGCAGCATTACACCTTATATCATACGATGAACCAAATGAGCAGAATATATATATATATATATATGTGTGTGTGTGTGTGTGTGTGTAAAAGAAGCTAATATGGTAACAATAAAACTAAAAAGAGATTATGCAAAACAATAAGGTAACAAGGACATTTATGAAACAGACATTTGCATCATGGAGGATCATTTCTATTAAGGCACCATCACAAGTAACCTCATGTACAGACATCACAAAGTTACGTTAGTCGAATGAATGCAACAAAAGCACAACTTTATAGGGAACTTTGAGTTGGTTACCAACTCCACAATAGAGGACATAAGGAGGCTAGTGGTGTCAAGGCAAAGAACATGAGAGGTAAAGAGAGGGGCGAGAGGAATCTGCTCAAAAATTATTTTATGAAATATAAAAACAATTTTTTAATTTTTAAAAAGCATTAGTAGTGGAATCGAGAAGGGTGCAACCTGATAAGATTTCAAAATTTTTTGAAACTACATTTTCATCATCTCTAAAAAAAAGTATTTTATATTTTAATATTGTGAAATATTTTACAATTTGTAATTATCTCCCGGATATCTTTCTTTATTTTCTGAGCATGTTTTATTTTTTTATCATTATTTTAGTTGTTACGATATTCGTGGCAGGAGGAGGGACTCTCAACGTAAAATATTTTATTTTGTATATTTATTTTTGCTGTTACAATATTCATGGTAGGAGGAGAGTGTGCCGGATGACAGGAGGTGAGACTCTTAGTGCCCGTTTGGTTCACATAATCGAAGGTAATGTAATTGAATGTAATGCAATATAATGTAATAATGATTATATGAATTTGTTTCATTTGTCATTAAGGAAATATGATGCATATATATAAAAATATTTGATTGGATTACGACGAACATAAGAATATATGAGAATAATATATCAAAAGATAAAATTATTCCTATTTACACATATTTATATAATGTACACATTGAGTTCAAGGTAATTTTTTCAAATTGTGCAATGTACACCTTAGGTTCATGAAATTTTTTTAATATTTAATATTGGAAATGTTATGCAGTGTATAGGTTGGGTTCACGGTAACTTTTTAATATTAAGCTATGGAAATATTATTTAATTTGATATTTTAATACTCTTAATGGTGGAATATAATTTGTTTAGTGAGTGAATATTTTTAAAATTTGTATATTATTAATTAATTTTAAAAAATATTTAACAGTAATAATTATTTAATATTTAATAGTATTTATGGGTGGGCACTTTGATCAAATTAAAAAATTATAACGATAACAGTGTTTTGTTCACTTAATTACAAGATATCTGCATTCTCATTCATCAGTCATAACAGTGTAATCCTTATTACATAAAAAAATGATTTGATTATGATTACAAAATGTAATCCTCTTTATATTACATAAGCCTAACCAAACTCTATAATTGGTCTATTATATCAAGACTATATATAATCCTCTCCCATTAAATTGAACCAAACGGGCTATTAACATCCATTCTTTTATATATATTAGTTGTGTAAGAGAATAGTAAAACATGGGGGAGAAGGTTCGGCAGGCTGTGCCATGTAAATTCTAGCTTATTTTTATTTTTGACCTCTATGGGGCAGCTTAGCCAATTCTAAACAAATCATTTGTTTAATGATGAGCATTCTGTTTTGGGAGAAACAAGACCTAATACTTGTTTGGAAAACGACCAAACTATAGTTTTATAAGTTTTTTTTCCGCAAGTTGAAATAAAACTCTTTTAATATATTTATCTCATAAATTATAGAAATATTTTTAAAAAGCTAAAACAAACAGATACCCACAAAAAAGAAAAAAAAGAAAAGAAAAATGGGGAATTCATCCAAGGACGCACAAGACAAGAGCACACAAAGAAAAGGTACTTGACAACTTGTTTAAAAATAATGGCTGAATGAAGGCAAGACGGACAATAGCGACAATCAGAAGCTGACGCATGGCCCTGCCTGCACAGGCCCAAATACATGTGAATTTGGGCTAGAGATAAAAGATCCATTCCAGTTGGGCAGAGAAATGATCCATTATAGTTGGGCCTGTTCGTGCTTTAACTGCCCAAGGTCTATTCCGTAGAAAGCTGGTTCATCCACTGAATGTCTCTCCACGGTGGCGGGCCTTTTCCAGTAAAACAAACCAAATGAACCGGATGGACCATTTTAGAAAAACCCCACTCTGATCTGCGGTGCCTTTTATGATGGAAGTCTTTCATTAATTTGTTTTTGAAATGTACAAGCTGCAAATCCATTGCTGATCCCACCCAACAGGATAAAGCTTGGCTGCTGCTTTTGTTGTGTATAACCTGCAAAATTTTGTTTGTTAACTTGAACTTGACCGTCCACAACGCTAACACGTAGAAAAGTAGGCTTCCTCCTCAACAGTGTATAGGAACACGACAAGTGGGACGCAGATGCCAACCTTTGGCCTCTCTCCTGCATTTCAATTTCCCAGGGAGCCGCCAAATCACACCCTTTTCTTGCTTTGTTGCCTTGCCTCCCCACTCCTCCCTTCGCCACGTGTTCTCCCAACGAACTCCTCCTCCTAGGTCCTACCCACTTTTACCTTCTACATCATCTTCCTTTCCCATCTCTTGTCTATTATTCCTTCCACTCATGCCTCCCGCTCAATCTTTTTTTCTAATGTGATTATTCATTTTATTATAACACGACTAGTCGACTATTGATTTTAACAAAAAATTATTAATTTCAAGATTAAAGTGGGGGTGGGGGGACACTGACAGGAAAAGTGCCAGAACAGCTGCTCTGCAGTCAGCCAGTGTACGACTGCATGGTTGTTTAGAGTTGAGACAGAGCAGGCATGTGACTCCACAACGGTTGAGGTATTTAACATTTTGAATCCTAAAATAAACACCCGTGTTAAATGTTAATTATTAATTTACATAATTACTTCATAAATCATAAAAATTATATTCTAAAATCTAATCTTAACACATTTGCTTTTGCTGGTAGACTACCAGTTTATAAGGGAAAATTGCCTGCCTTATATTATGAATGGGTACTGGGATGTGCTTGCAACGGAACGGTACCTCCCTCCGACGCCGTTTTATTTTAACATTAATGTCCGTCTAACTCTTTTTCTTGCTTTTGTTTTAGCTTTAAATCTTTAATTTTGTGCCCACTAATCTCGCCATCCTCACTCTTGCCAGTGTTCACGATCACACAGGGAGGCCAACACCATATTATCCTAAAGCAGAACATATCTTCTTTTTTATGATTTCTCTTTTTATTGGGCCAATCTCTGTTTTGCTTCTGTAAACATCTTTTAAAATGTTCATGCATTAAAGTGGTCACGTCACTTAAAATAAAGTGATATGGCAGTATGTGATTTTCACACAAAAAAAAATAATAGTTTTAAATATTAATAAATAATCAATCTAATAATTATATTAGATAAATCATCATTATATAATATAAAATCAAAAAAACTGCAATGGTCATTAATAGCGGAAAGTATAATTTACATCGTATCCGCACAAAACACAAGGCTACCAATGAGTTTGGATGAATAAAATTACATAAAAAGTAAAATTTTGTCACTTTGGATGATAGATGGGACAAGTTTTTGGTCATTTTTGATACTTTTTTATACGCTTCGTAAACAACTATTGTTAGAGTTTCGCAGGTCGGATCGGACCAAAAAGTTAAGGGATATATATATATATGTGTGTATCGCATGAGTATAATTAGTTTTAAAATTCTAGATTCAGGTTAAAAAAGTTATTAATTAATTTCCTAAAAACGCAGACGTAAATTTCATATCTCATATTGAAGGCTTTATATATATATATATATATATATTTTGACACTTTTACTTTGAGGCTGAAGTGCTGAACGCATATCATACATTAGATATTCAAAACTAACCGAGTTAATTCTAGTGTAAGAGCCTTTAACCACTTACCGAGAGAGCAATGCTCGAATCTCCCATGGTAATAAAGTCATATGAAAAATAATACAGTATTTTGAAAGCGGAGGGAATATTCCCAAAAAATATTCTCTGCAAAGAATCGCACACCCACAACAGTTTAACCCTTATGCTTCGTGTCAACTGTCAACCAACTCCACGTAACACTGTAACAGAATCCAAACTTCCACCCCAAGAAGTGTGCTCATTCCTCCAGGCCCAGCAAAAGGACAACATGACTCGTTCCATCTCCTAACTATTACCATTGCCTTTATTATGCGCTGACTGCATACCATCTTCATTTCACCTGGCTGCCCTGTTTTTGCTTCCTTTTAACCTACTCTCGTTCCTTTAATTCCCTCCACATTTCCCTGATCTCAGTAACTACGTTATTTAAATACTACCTCATATTTTTAAATACGAGACTTATTTTAATAAAAAGGAAAACTGAACTTCAAACTAGATGTTATATCAAGTACAGAAAAATTATTATGTATGGCTTTCTCTACTTAAACATCTTTTATACAAACTGATGCTGATTAGTAAATATTTTTTCAAGCTTCAATATTACCATGGTTTCTTGTTACGGTTATTTACGACGACTTTATCCAGCGGGATATCTACTTAAACGAAAAGCGATCCAAGGGATGAAGTTCTTAAGAAGAAAAGAGCATATATTAGAGGTAGAAGCTATGAGAACTTGAGAAGAATACACGGAAGCACTAAAGACCAAAAGAGACAGAAATATTAAAAAGAGTGGAAAAAAAGGGGCCGCAATAAGAGCGGAACTTTCTGAAACCTTGGACCCTATCCCACTGGAACTGCTAGTGGTGAACGGTTAAACATCCTACGATTTTGTCACATTCTTCTCTAAGTCCTTCTTTTTTGTGTCCCCCAATTCCACTTCCAACCCCTCTTTCTCTAGGTTCCCCTTCTCCACATCTCCCTTAATTGGTTCCTCCATCACTTTCCCTTTCCAGTATTTGCAGTGAAGCACCAGCTGCAGTATGGCCAGTGGAAGCCCAACCACACTTGGTCCCTGTCCAGAGTTTCAAGTTCACTACATCAAACTAGTTCTTAGCTTTAATTACAGTAACAGAGTTTTTATCTTAAGAGAGAATAAAATACAAACCGCAACAAAAATGTCCCGGATGAGGAGTCCGTAAGTCATCCAGAGCACACCAGCCACGAATGTGCACATCGATAAGGGAAATGGCAAGAACTCCACACTCTTTGTCTTTATAACTTTCTTCTGCAATAATGAAAATATAACCATGTTAAGAAAGGCTAAACAGGGCCAAATGACAAAAAAGAAAGCATTAGTGGAGGAACCTTGCAAAGACACATCTCCTTCTGTTTTAATTATCAGCCTCTAATTTGATATTGTTTCAATAAATGTGAAATAGATTAATAATAATTGAACTCCTATGCTCCCCTGTTTTGGTTTTGTTTTGCTTCACTCTGTCTTGACTTGAAGACAAAAGTGACTCACCATCACGACCAAAGGAGCGCCGTACGTTGAAGCTGAGACCACAAGGCCGATGCTACCCACGAGTAGCTTTCGATGACGATGGTCATGGAAGGCAAAAGCTGAGACGATGGCAGTGACGCAGAACACTAGCAAAACTGGTATAGCTGTCATGGCTACCTGCACCTGTAATGGAAAAATCACCTTCATTAACCACATCTTTTTACCACCTATTCTTAGCATGTTCGCGAAGTAAAGATGCTAGCTCCCAACTTTTGTTTCTGCATGTCCTTGATGCAGGTCACATACATACAGGTGCCTCACGCAAATAATCTCAATCATAGATTTATATATTTGTCAGGTCACTCACATGTTATTATTAACTCATCAAAGAAAACAGAGCTATATAGGTGGACTGATGAAAACTTTCTTATATATCTCATCTCCCTTTTGTAGTTTAGAGAACAGAGAAAAAGAAAATGAGAGAGCTTTCAGGCATATTCCTTTGGCGGAAGGGAGAAGAAGTTGGTGTGGAAGTGAGAACTTGCCTTTCCTTTGGCCGAAGCATACCAGAAGTAAATGAGAACATAAGCTAGCTCAAGGGCGATCCCAACGCCATTAACTGTAACCAGAGGGAAATTTTCCCATTTACAGCTTACAACAGGCAATCCATACCAAGTAAAAAGGAGACAGTTCAACAGTCCGATGATGTAAGGAACGCACGAGAACTCCTCTGTGCTTTTCTTCCTTATGACCCTCCTAAAGGTCACCCTGTAAAACAAATCATGAAGAAGCCATCAAGGTTTCACATTCTTCAAAAACAACAAGATGACAGCGAAATGGAAGACAAGAATTAGAAAATGAAATAACATACATGGGGGCAGCGAAAAGGGCAAATGAGGCAGCATTTCCTGAAACAAGAACCCAAATGGTTCACTTTCTCGTTAGGAAGTGACATTAATCAGTCATGCTAAGGAATTAAGGTATGGATGAACAAAGGAAGTACCAAGAACTGCGACGGCCATGCGAAAGGTCTGAGCCATCTTTGGTTCTCTCTCAAGTTTCTCTTGGTAAAGATGGGGAGAAGAATGTGCACCTTCAAGAAGAGCCACGAGACGCTATTTATAGCAGCTTCAGGGCACTGTTTAGTGTCTGACGCCTACTGCTCCTTTTTAAAATATTGTGGGAAAAAAATTAATATATAAATGACAACGGAGGAATTGCTGTCTACGTCTGGAAGGAAAAAAACTTGTGGATGGAGATCTTTGTTCAATTTGAGAAGCTCTTGCCTCAATTTACTGGATTCAAGAACAAGAACCTTTTTTTTACAGCTTACGTTTTTCTTAATCTTTTCTAGAGCCTAGTACGGTATAGGTGAGACACGCAAAGGATATTTGCTGTGGCCTCTGCTGCAAGAGGTGGATGGAATGGGATTTTAACCGTCAGTTTTTGACAATTTTTGTGTCATGTGAAATTTTTATGCTGTCAAATACCGTTTTGGCCTAGTAACTGCTTTGGTGTTATGATTTCTTCTTTGATTTTGGTAAAGCATTCCATTAGTTATGTGCCCTTAAAAAAAGTGTTAGTAGTTGAAGTGCTCTACTGCTCTGCTCTCGATGATGTGGCTTCCATTTTCTAGAGGCACGAGAATTTATTAGACAAGCCTTGGGATTAAGGCTTGTTTGGTACAAAATAGAGATTAAAAAATCACAAATAAAGAGTTTCTCACTTTCTCTCATAAAATCATACTGTTTCAAGTTTCAAAGGTGGCAGCTCTATTATTAAAAAATATAAAATAAACAATGTTTTAAAGTATTTGTTTAATAATACTTAGTATTCTAAACTAATTTTTTTATCAGTCCAACATTTTAAATTAAGTTTTCAATGGCACTTAATATCAGAAGTTTAAGATGTTGAGAAAAATACTTTAAGGGTAAAATTTTACCAAATTCATTTAGGATACTATATGTTAATAAAAAATATTTTAAATTGCTTAATGCAACAAAAATTAGTTTAAAATACTAGGTGATACTGAAAAAACTCCAAAGTGTTAGATGCAACTTAGCCCTAAATAAAAATATCTCTTTTCTGACCTTTTTTTTTTTAAATTCAATCTTCATGTATTGATTTACTGCCTAAGTTCATTTGCAAAGATAAAATCTAGGAGAGGCGTTTCTCTTTTCATTAAGGGCCGGTGTAAGAACACTTGAAAATAAGTACTTTATGTTTTATTAGACAAAATATTTTCGCACATATTTTTTTGGTAGCGTAAAATCATTCAAAATAAATAAAAATAAACCGCACTAATATTTTCCCTTTTTCACCCTCCCAATACTAGAGTGGTAAAATTTTTTATTCTAGCATGTTCACCAGGCGTGACAGCAAAAAGTTAATGTCCGACTAAATCTCAGGTTGTACCCAGTAGCTAAACCCACCCCAATGGGAACACTACTGAAGGAAAAGGAAGAAGATTCCAAGCCGATCACAATATCTGGAAGAAATTAAGTCACCCTGTGAGCAGAGAAGAATATGGAATTTTTTATTTATATTCTCATTCAGGCATCACCGGCAATTCCATGAACCTTTGAAGAAGAATTTTATTTCCCCTGTTACGTAGAATAAAATTCATCTGGCGGCAATCGCATTTGTGGCTGCCATTTAACTTGAAAATGATCATCTGAATTATATTATATTATTCCCTCCTCAGTCACCAGCTTAGAAATTAAAGGAGTTTATATTAATTATCATTGGGCCTCATGGAATTGTAACATGTGGGATATCTCGAACCAAGAGCGAAAGTTTTTACTGAGACGATCTCAAATCTTATTCGTAAGTGAATTGCTAATTTCCTTTGACAGACTGGAAATTCAATATATATATATGCCCTCATCCTAGAACCCAGCAAGAGGTTTCTGATGCTTTGTTACATGTCTGGTACTGCGTGGCTGGTGATGCTGTTCAAGTAGGCAAGACAGGAGGAATCTTATTTAATGGCTTGGATTGTAATCGATCTGATGGTTCATTCAATATCATGTAGTTCTGCAACAACGCTACTTATTATTATTAGAAGATAGGGTATTTCTGTAATTGTATAATTGTATAAGTAATTTGTAAATTGATAAATTTGTAATTTGTAGTTTCTTTAGTGTTTATTACTTGTATCAGGTAGTCTGTGCGCAACGGTCATATGAGTAATGACCTGGGTTGCTAAGTCTATATATATGCGTGTAAATGCTCTTTGAAGGTTAATGTGAAATATTATTTTCCATCAGATTGGGTTTATGTTTTGGGCTATTAGATCAACATGGCATCAGAGCGCCGGGTCGGATCCAACTGATTCACGGTAAATCAAGAAAGCCCAAGAAGTCACGTGACACGGGCAAGAACGATCATCTGGTTCAGTTCCTTCAACACCTTCGATCGTCGAATCTCTCGAGAGGAAAAGAAGCCCTAAGATCGCGTGCCTTCGTTCCTCGATCTGCCACGATTTCACCATGGGAGAGCCGAAATCGCCAGCCGATCTGCTGTCATTCACTCACCCGCTGTTCCTCCACCCGTCGGACACCCAAGGGTCCTCTATCATCTCTCACACTCTCACCGGCGTCGACAATTATACCGTCTGGAGTCGAGCGCTGAGGATCGCTTTGAAGGGGAAGCACAAGCTGGGGTTCATTGACGGCAGTTGCAAAAAGGAGTCTCAGCCGAAGGAGCTTCAAGATCAGTGGGAACGGTGTGATGCGGTGGTCCTTTCCTGGTTAATAAACTCGATCTCTAAGGAGTTGGCCAGCGGTATCATCTTCTTTGAGAGCTCACACCATGCCTGGACCGATCTCAAGGAACGGTTTGACAAGAAGTCTGGGTCGCGCATCTTTGCCCTGCACCGAGAGATCAATTGTCTTCGACAAGGTTCGGCCTCTGTTACCTCATATTATTCGAAGTTAAAAGAATTGTGGGAGGAGCAGTCTGCTATTCTGGCCATCCCATCATGTAGTTGTGAGACCGCAAAGGCTTATGCCGAGGCAGTGCAACAGCAGAAGCTTCTGCAGTTCTTAATGGGACTCAACGAGTCCTACTTTCAGGCAAGAAGCCAGATCTTGCTTATGATTCCATTACCTTCTGTGAACGACGCATATGGCATGATCATTCAGGACGAGACTCAGAAAGTCATCGCCAATGGTGAGAAAAATACACCGAGTGAGGGAATTGCCATGTTTGCAAAAGGAAGGGGTCGTGGCCGAGGAAGAGGCCGCGGAGACACTGGAATTGAGTGTACTCACTGTTCAAAGAAAGGACATTCACGAGAGAATTGCTTTGAGCTAATAGGGTATCCTCCCAATTTCAGAGGAGGAAAATCCAAGCAGACAAAGGGGCCAAATAGCAATGTCTCGGGTTCCTTGAGTGATGCTGAGGCGCATACTAATGACGGCAGCACAGCAGCACCAACGTTCACAAAGGAACAATATGACCAGATCCTCCAGATGCTGAAGCACTCGACTGAGCCCACCGTACATGCTTTGACTGGTACAGGTTTGGCTATTCCCTTTGATTGCATATCTGCTAATATAAACTGGATTTTGGATTCTGGAGCCACAACCCATATGGTTGGGGATTTGACTTTATTAGATAACTATAGGATTTATAATGGGCCTATTAAATCTATAAGAATTCCAGATGGTAAACGTGTCCCTGTCACTCATGTAGGATCAGTTAAACTGATAGAGGGAGTAACCTTAGATGATGTCTTGTATGCTCCTTTACTTCAATTTAATCTCATATCAATTTCAAAGGTAACCAAAGACCATAATTGTTCTGTGTCCTTCTACCCTGAACTCTGTTCAATGCAGGGCCTTCAGGGTGCGAAGACGAAGATGATTGGTAGACAAATTGGTGGGTTATACATATTGACAATCCCAAAGGACTGTGATACTGTTAATGTAGTTCAAAGTAGAAATAATGCTCAGCATGCTAATAAGTTTTCTGTATGGCATAAGAGAGTAGGTCATGCGCCACTCTCTATCATGAAGCATATGCATTTTACTGATATCAAACATACTCCTATGTTAGAAGATTGTGAAATCTGTATTCAGGCAAAGCAAACCAAATTTCCCTTTTCTTCAAGTTGTATAAAGACACAACAATGTTTTGAATTAATACATGTAGATGTGTGGGGTCCATATAAGATCCCAACACATCAAGGGTTCCAATATTTCTTGACTATTGTTGATGATTACTCTAGATCTACTTGGGTATTCCTTATGAGAGGTAAATCTGAGTCTTTAATGCATATTAAGAATTTCTATGCCTATGTTGAAACACAATTTTCTAGTAAGATTAAGCGAGTTAGAAGTGATAACGGGAGTGAGTTTGTGAATCATGAGTCTAAACAATTCTTTTATCAAAAGGGGATGATACATGAGACTAGCTGTCCATACACCCCTGAACAAAATGGAGTGGTAGAGAGGAAACACAGGACTATTATGCAATTAACACGGGCACTAATCCTCCAAAGTAATGTTCCCCTGGAATATTGGGGGGAAACAGTCAAGATGGCTGCCCATTTATTGAATAGATTACCTTCTAAAATTCTAGATTATAAGAGTCCATATGAGAAGGTGTATGGTTCTGTACCTGATGTGAACTCTTTACGTGTTTTTGGCTGTTTGGCATATGCTACTAATCTACAATCTAATGACAAGTTGCAGGCTAAGTCCATCCCTTGTGTGTTTCTTGGATATCCTGACAATAAAAAGGGATATTTGTTGCTGGACATTCAAAATAAAACTGTTTTTGCCAGCAGACATGTAAAATTTCTTGAGAGTCGATTCCCTTTTATTGATATGGAACCAAGACAGCAAGGGGGAGCACATCAAAAAGGTAAAACAATGTTTTGGTATGATTTAGAAGACCAACCTGAACTGCATGATAAAGAGCTACA
The DNA here is from genome assembly GCA_963210345.1 of Inga oerstediana. Taxonomy (NCBI): domain Eukaryota; kingdom Viridiplantae; phylum Streptophyta; class Magnoliopsida; order Fabales; family Fabaceae; genus Inga; species Inga oerstediana. Next base: position 2,018,878 of record OY723405.1, read on the forward strand.
ACCAGATTTCTTTAAGCAACAATCAGAACAAAGTGATAAAGAACCAGAGAATGCTCAATTTAAATCCAATGAACAGATAAAATTACAATCAAATTTTAATAATTCTGATGAGTCAACCACAGCTAGACCAGTGAGGGAAAGAAGACCCCCAATATGGTCAAATGACTTTGTTTGCAGCTTGCTTACATCTGGACAGTCCACAGGTAAAAGGAGTAAGTGTACTTATCCCATAGAAAAATATATGTCATACAATAATATTTCTGCCAAACACATGTGTTTTCTGTGCTCTATAGATTCTGTTGCAGAACCATCTAGCTACCATGAGGCAATCAAGAATGCAGAATGGATTCAAGCAATGCAAGAGGAAATGGAAGCACTTGAAGCAAATCACACTTGGACAATTGTAAAGCTACCTAAAGATAGGAAGCCCATAGGATGTAAATGGGTCTTCAAGGTAAAGTATCACTCTGATGGGACTATTGATAGGTATAAGGCTAGGCTTGTAGCTAAGGGATATAGTCAAGTAGAAGGAATTGATTACCATGAGACTTTTTCACCTGTTGTAAAAATGATTACAGTTAGAATGGTTATGAAATTATCCGCTGTTAATGACTGGAATGTCTATCAAATGGATGTGAGTAATGCCTTTCTGCAAGGAGACCTTGATGAAGAGGTATACATGAGTATACCTCAAGGATATAAGTGTGAGGGGGAGCACATGGTTTGTAAGTTAAATAAATCCCTTTATGGCTTGAAACAAGCCTCAAGACAATGGAACCAAAAATTGTCAGAGGCATTGGTAAAAGGGGGTTTCCAACAAAGCAAAAATGATTATTCATTATTCATATCCATTAGGGACAGTGAGATTGTGTTAATATTAGTCTATGTAGATGATCTACTCATAACTGGGAATTCAGAAACTGCCATTGCTAAAACTAAGAAACTATTGCGTGAGAATTTCAAAATTAAGGATCTTGGACAAATGAAATATTTTTTAGGGATTGAGATATCAAGGTCCAAACATGGAATTTTATTATCACAAAGAAAGTATGTGCTTGATCTGCTGTTTGAGACAGGTTTGAGTGGCTGTAGACCAGAGAATGTACCTATGGCACCAACCTTAAAGCTGATGGCGTATGAGGAAGGTGTTAACAAAGTAGAAGAGCTTATGAGAGATCCAGGAAGATACAGGAGACTGGTTGGTAAGTTAATATACTTAACAATAACTAGGCCTGACATCTCTTTTTCTGTGCAGACACTCTCACAGTTTATGCAAACACCAATGAAAGCACACATGGCTGCAGCATTGAAGGTAGTCAAATACTTAAAAGGAACCCCAGGAATGGGAATTCTCTTAAGTACAGAAGGTGCAGCAGAACTGAAGTGTTTCTGTGACTCTGACTGGGCATCATGTGCCACAACGAGGAAGTCAGTAACCGGATATCTCCTAAAGTTTGGAGGCTCCCTCATCATGTGGAAGAGCAAGAAGCAGAGCACCGTTTCAAAGTCTTCAGCAGAAGCAGAATATAGAGCACTCAGCATGGCAACTTCAGAAATAGTTTGGGTTTTGAAGCTACTGAAAGATTTATCCATGGAGCATAAAACTCCAGTTGACATTTTCTGTGACAGCAAGGCGGCCATACATATTGCCGCAAATCCAGTGTTCCATGAGCGCACCAAGCACATCGAAATCGACTGCCACTTTGTGCGAGAAAAATGGGCACAGGGGGTAATCGATTTGAAACATATAAGGTCAAGGAATCAACAAGCAGACCTTCTCACAAAGGCTGTTGGGAAGAATCTGCAGGAGAGTCTCTTGAGCAAGTTGGGGACTGTGGATTTGTATGCCCCCAAGCTTGAGGGGGAGTATTAGAAGATAGGGTATTTCTGTAATTGTATAATTGTATAAGTAATTTGTAAATTGATAAATTTGTAATTTGTAGTTTCTTTAGTGTTTATTACTTGTATCAGGTAGTCTGTGCGCAACGGTCATATGAGTAATGACCTGGGTTGCTAAGTCTATATATATGCGTGTAAATGCTCTTTGAAGGTTAATGTGAAATATTATTTTCCATCAGATTGGGTTTATGTTTTGGGCTATTAGATCAACAATTATTACTATTAAATTGAATGATCCAAAAGCCCAAATTACAGGCTCTGTTGATTGATGCAATACTCATCATTGATTTGGAGTTGCTTATCATAAGCGCGTTCATCAAAGTAGAGATAAAACTCTTCTATATACTTAATTTATGCATTATAAAAACGTAAATCATAATTAAAAAATTATTTTTGAATATTACAATTGTCATTCTAAGCAAGCCCTAATTTAAAACTGCTTTTGTACTACTCTCAAACATATTGTGTGTGTTTGGGATAACAATGGAAAAAATGGTTTTTTTATTTGATTTTTTGTAATTGTACTTTTGATAAAAGCTAAATTTTGTAATGTGATTTATGTTTGGATTGACGATTGTATAAATGACTTTTGCAAAAGTAAGCAAGTGTTTGGATTAACTTAAATATAAATGACTTTTATGATAATGGTAAGAGAGAGTGGGTGGAAAAATATTTAAAAAATCAAGTAAATATTTAAAAATTACTTTAAAATATACGACTGAAAAATATTTTAAGAGGTTAAAAACACTAAAAAATATTTTAAAGTAATTTTTAGAGCTGAAAAAGTACATCAAGGGTAAAATTGTAATCAGTCTGATAGCGCACACAGGATACAACTGAAAAAATATTTTAAGGGTTAAAAGCACTAAAAAATATTTTAAAGTAATTTTTAGAGCTGAAAAAGTACATTAAGGATAAAATTACTATTAATCTAATAGCACACTAGATACAACTAAAAAAATATTTTACTGCATATCGCACAGTCAATAGAAAACGCTCTGAATTAATGCAGTTTCAATATTTAATTTCGTGCCATTTCATCATCATGTTATCTAAAAGCCCAAATTTATTATCATTGAACCAAACACTCCATTTCTCCACCACGATAGACAAACGCACGAAAACACACCAATCGTACGAATTTTCTTACAAATCGCACTGCCAAACACACTGATTGACACATATATGGATGTGTGCATATATATTCCATGTGCACTGTGGATGGATCGGCAACGAGCATTATAGTATACCTTGTAGAGTGATCCTTGTGAGCATAGAGAATATGTTCGTGGGTTGAAAGAAATTAAACAATGGGACCTATATGTATAAATCGAGATGCATCTCTTTGTTTGGTTGTTTCACGTCAAGCACATATAATCCAGCATGACGTTGATATTCTAAAGCACTGCCTTCATTAGCACATGCATGGGGATGCAACGCAAAGAATTGGCAGATATTTCCTTCGAATAACTTCTTACCAGCTCGACCCGTCACCGTCAAGCCTTCTGAGCGATCTAGCTATTTAGTACTAATTCCATTATTCTTATCATATCATAACGCATTTCCTTTTGATGTATCAAATTATGGCTCAATTTTTTCCTCATTTTATCTCCAGATTCATCTCATTGAATTTTCAATTTTGCAACACACAGGATGGTCACGGCCACGAGATCAAAAAAGATGAAATACTGGTTGAAGAGGAGGAATATTATCTTTTTTTTTGCCCTTTGTCTTTTTCTTCATTGAAATCTACTGTAGCATTTATTACTGTACTATCCTTGTTCGTTTTGATTTTCCGTATTCCTCAAGTTTCTAAATAAGCTCCTCCAATCCTGTCCACTAAATGGAAATCTTCCCGAATTTCCTGTAATTCATCTCTACCTCAATTCAACCATGCCTACGTATACACGGAATATAAATTATTTAAAAACAGGTTCCATCAATAGATAAATCACTATCAGTATCAACAACTCGCTTTATAGATAAATATATGAGTGTGTCGTTAGTAATTATTTTCAAGGCTTAGTCCCCTCCTTTTTATGTGTATGGCCGTGTGCTTCAAATTTGTTTGAGTTACCTTCGAATTTAATTAATCCAAAACTAAATCCATTCGAGGGGTACATCGATCTTACGGCCCTACCCTACGCGATTTCACACCAACAGAGGAATATTGAAGCGGATCGATAGATGGAGATGCCATCTCGTTTTATTAACTGGTCTAATTCTGTTAATATTTTTGGAATATTCTTTTAAACACTGCAATAGACTTGATTATGGGTTTTTCTCTCTATTTTAACAAACTAAGTTTACCCCCAAATTACAAAAAGAAACGCTGTTTGGAGTAAATTAAGACCATGCAATGTTGGCCCCATGACGAAGTTGACCTCTAGTACAAACCCATGCATTTTATTTTTTTAAGATGAATCAGAAGTCACTAGCCTAACAAATGAAACTAACAGAGGTATGCTCAATCAATTATTAAAATATATGCTTCTGATATTAGAAAAAGCAAATTTAAATAAACAAAATGGGGCAAGTATATATTCCCATGCAGGGGCAGGTTCAGTCGAGGGCAGGGGCACAAAGTGTGACGTGGCAAAATGGCAACATGGTTGTATCCACAACAAAATTTTGGCCTTTCATTACTGGCAAAACTTATCAACCAAGCTAACAATCAAGTCCAGCTTAAAAGGGTCTACTGAGATTTCCATGATGGGTCTCAGCTCAACATTAATATTCGGATTATTAGTCTTGTCTTCCAAATTCTATGACGCCCTTTCATTAGGGGCTCGTTTAGTTGAGAGAGAAGCTTTTTAATGCTAAAATGAAAATAATAATGGACATGGGAAATGGAATGGATATAAATAATAAAAATATATTTGATATACGTAAGAATAAAAACAAAATATTTTACTCTATATGATGTTCTGTGGAATGAGAGCGGGAGGGGATCGGAAAATATTTTAAACCAAAAATGAAAATTAACTTACCATCTTTTTTGAACACAAAACAACTTGGCACGTGTAATTTTGACTTTTTTGGAAAAATTTAATGGTGTAAAATAGTTCTTCTTCTTTAAACCAATAACGGCGCGCTAAAGAATATGTCGAATACTCACATTCTCTGCTTTTTCACGTACGAAATTATGTAATTGTTTTGTTTCAAGATGCAAGATGACTTTACCAAGTAGCCTATGAGTTTCGTCGAAACCATTGAATCACCGTCGCTCCACATGTCCATAACAGTAACTACGTACCCATCATCCGCCATCAATCACTTTCATCAACTCTTGCTCTGCTTTGGCTATCTCGTGTCAATTATTCATATATAATATGATTATTAATTTATTGTGCTACCTGGATTTCGTGCTTATATTCTTTGATTTAAAAACAAAGCTTCAACAAGTACCCCCTTTCATTTTTTCTTAGGAATATCAGTTTTGGGTCGATTTCAAATATCGCCGGTCCCACTTGATAGTAACTCTCCTAAAATTATTTTTTGTATTCACGCATTTCAAAATGGATATTTTTTACTTAAATGGTCTAATAAACTCATTTTACTAGAACCATGGCTTGTTGGTCCCCTTTCAATTATTTTATTCCTGTGATGATTCATTAAATAATCCGTGTAGGGGTGCATTCCTATTATCTTGCCTCTATACTTGATCACTGACTGCACAATAGTGCTCGGGTGCTATTAGTCCGTGTATTACTGTCTCACTGCGATTTACTAATTTTCACCCTGGCAATACCTTGAGAGAGGAATATTATAAGCGATTAGAGTACCTTAATTAAAATAGGAATAGTTAAGCTAGGGTTTACACAGAACTAGGTGTGTTGAGTAAATTTGAGAGACATGTGTAGGTTGAAGACATTGTGCTGGTCTTTTTCAACTCCAATCACGCCATCAGCCCAGCAAAAATACACACCCACACTCATTGCGACTTTATTTCATTTTGGTCCACACATGCATTAGTGTGATCTTACATTACCGTTTCTAATTTTTTTTAAATGCAATTTGATCAACAATTAATCGTATCCAAGTGAATGAAAGACGAAAATCATTGATTTGATATTTAGATTCGACTTCTGTTACGTTGTGCGCACAAACCTGAAATGCTATTATTACCCAACTCGAATTACACTGGTTCCTATAAAACATCATTGAAATGTAATTGTTCAGCCTTCGATAAGGGGGAAAAAAGTTATGCTATCAGATATAAAACATCTACGTATTAGGAAAACACACACACAATTAAGTGCACCATTCTAACAACAGCAGCATCGTAACAGAGAACAGAACATAGTGACATGCAAGTGTTTGGTTGAGTTTATTTAAATATAAATATCAAGCTCAAATAGAAAGATTTCAGGGAAAAAGCATCAATATACTACGTTATTTATTGTTTTGCCAAATAGTATATCTTATTGTTAATATATGAGTAAAGGGTCATTTATTTGACAATTGAAATAGAAAAGTGTCAAATAGTTAGGTTTTAATCTTGGTTAGAAATTGAGGAGTACCTTCGTTTAACCATTAAAGCATAAAATATTAATGATTAAATGTGACAAATTCTGTAATAGCGTATATTGATTGGTTAGAGAAAGTGAGGGCTAATTAAGGATTTGGCAGACAAACAAAAAAAACAATCTTACCTAATTCCATATTACGGGTAATTAATGAATGGCGACGCGTGGTTGATGAATTGATGGATCGACTGTTGGTCTTGGAGAGCACTATTCTGATCCATTTGGTGCCTTCGAATTATACATTGCCTTGCATGCTACGTGATGGCCATGTACGTCATATTAGACTGTCAACAAATAGAAAGAATGCAACACGATTCAAGGCACTATATTAATTAAATAAACTAGGCGCGATTATATTTATTATTTAATGTCATCTAATCTAATATTTTAATGGAGATGAAAACCAAAGTTCAGGGCATGTCAATGATGGGTTGAAATTTCTAGAACTTCAATCAATCAAAATGTTCCTTTTTTCCTTCTCGGGTGTTTGTCACTCTTTCTGGTAAATTTATTTCATGCATATTTGTTATTCATCAAATGAAAATTATTAGAAAATATTTAAATGACTTCTCCAGAATTTAACGATCTAGCTATATTTAGTATTAATATTATTACTAAATTGTTCGTAATTAAAAAGCATCACTCATTTGTTTCTCTGAAATGAACTACTAGTGTTTTCCTAAATATATAAGTCATTTTACAAATTTTTAATTTATAGCATTAATTCTTTTTCTTATATATATGTCTGTGTCCTAAATTTGTGAGAGTACGTAGAAAGAGAAAGGAAAAATCAAAACAATATTTTAATGTTTTAATTAACCTTTAACCTTTTTAAAAAATACGTGTGAAATAATTAAAAATGACTTGTATCAGTGATGAGGTGAAGTAAATAATTAACAGCCGCCAAGTTCAAATTAAGACACGGGATGGTGTTATTCAAAAGAACGGAAATTAAATTAAAATGTGGTGTCATACACAGATCAGATATCAACTCAAAAAATATAGAATAATGATAATATAATAAAGAGAGTTCTTCCCGACAGGGGAAGCGTCAAGATTGATTAACAACAACAATGGTGAAGAAAAAACAATAATACAGGTGCATTAATCAACCAAACTAATATTTTATTACATCGTGGCTCCTTACGCGAGGAGCAATAATATTATGGTCATGGACGAACAAAAGGGAATTCGGAAGCCATGTGGAATTGTCTAGTATTTTTTTTATTTAGTGCACTTTGTTCTGGGGCTGCGAAGTACTGCATATTGATTTTATAATTAGGTTTGTGCCAGGGCATCGCTTAATTCCCCGGATATATATGTATATGTGTATTTCGGCCAAAAACATGATGGTTAATTAGGTGTGAGAGTGTGATTAATTATATATATGATCATTATCCAAAAAGGTTGGCTAGGTACAATATTATGGATTAATTAGTCACAATATCTTTGAAACACACACACACACACACAGAGAATCCATAGAAATCAACGTTATAAATGTTTGCCTGATCAGTTATATATAGATACCATTAATGACGCTGTTGATTCATGTGCTTTCCATTTGGTGTTTGTCTCATCTTCGGAAGGCTTAAGATTTAAATTGATGGACTAGGTAAAAAGAGAAGCACACTCAGAAAAAGGCAAGCTAGATTATATGCTTCCCAGATAGTAAGTGGATTTGAAACAATTATAAAAGCTTATCCAAGGATAATATAATAAGATGGTCCAGTGTTTTGGGCGTCAACTTGACGTGGCAATGAAATGAATATTAATTATTATCACTGGGGAAGAAAAGAATTAAGTGAAATTAAAGCATTTTACGTGGGGGCTGCTAGCTCATCACGAAGTCAGATTTTCACCGGAAGAATAATTTAAAATTAGGAATATTAGATTAAGAGCGTAGAAATAATGTTTAAAAATGCAAAAATAAGAGAATTTGAGTGGCCTGGGTAGCTAGATTTACGTAAGGGGACAGAGTTGGGTTAGTTGGGTGTGACTTGTGAGTGCCTGCCGAGTAATGAGTGAGTAGGAAGCGAAGGATATTTCAGAATTCAGAAACACTGCACATCACACTCACATGTGCCTTTTCTCCCTTTTTTTTTTTTGAAAAAAAACTTTTTTATTGCAGCCCAATAGCCCATCTATATTTCAGATCCTCCCTACTCTCTCTCCACGTCAAATATCAATAGCCGTACGTCCTTGTCTCCGTGACAGTTCTAAAATTAATTAAAAGGTTAAAGGCTTTTTCTCTTAAAAGTATTTATTTGAGGTTAATTATATTTCGGAAGTTTTTTGACACGAAATTTTATTTTTAAAACGTTAAATTTAGAGTAATTTTGTCATTACCATTAATTAACAGTTAGTCAGGATAAATTTGTTCATAATTGAAAATTTTCAGGGTAAATTTACACCTTAACAAAGATAATATGGACGACAAAATGTCCTAAAAGTTTTAACTTAAGAGTATATTTATCACGGCTAATGGTCAACTGACATCAAGGATAGAATTGCTTCAAATTTGACACCTTTGAGACAAAATTGTGTGTCAAAAAACTTTCAAGACAAAATTGATTTTTAACCTTTAATTAAATAACCACTTTGTTTTTATTACAGGGTTGAGATTGACTTGCTTCACACTAGTTCTCTCTCAATTCTTTCAAATGTCCTTCCAATCTCTGACTCACTTCTCTAGTATGTGTTTGGATTAATTTTTTTTAATAGCTTTTAAGACTTACGAGGTAAGTGTGTGAGAGGAGTTTTATCTCGAATTGCGTAAACTATGATTTAAAATCATGATTTAGAGATTTTTGCCAAACACACACTTAATGTCATTCGAAGTCTGAACCATGTGGTAGCAAATCCGTTTCTCATAGCCAACCACGCATGACCCTCAGAATATTGAATTGCTACCTCCCACATAAAAACTGCCATATAATACCCCTAGGCTAACAATAAGGTATTTTATTATTGGTAAGTATACTTCAACTTATATGAATATACTCATTAATCTTAACTTCAAATAAGTTATTACTCTCCGCTTGTTGCCTTAAAAAAATTAATAGGAGCCCTTAACTTTGTTGCAATTTATTTTATTTTTGTTTTAGAATTTTGGTCCTAATCTTGAAATTACTTGCATATAAAAATTAAAAGAAAATTTATATTTAACATAGATGGACGGAGTAAACAAATCCAGAGAATGATTAAGTAATAGATTTTTTTTATAATAAACTAATAATTGAACTAACGTAATTAATTAACCACGAAGAATGTTCTACGTACTTTACATCACAAAAACTGATGTACGGGTTTTCAACCAAATTATAGGGGTGAATGCTAACTAGTCTCTCCCATCTTTTTACATAGTTCCTCTTTTAAACGAGTTTTATGTCCTAAATAAAAGTTTTTTTGCATGTAAAAATTATAAAGCTAGCATTAATTGTTCTATTTAAAAAATGTTATTTATTTCAATTTTTAGTGAGAGAGAGAGAGAGAGAGAGTATACGTTTATAAAGTTCATAAAATTTATTAGGACAAAAATGAAAACAAAATTTATAGACAATTTTAATTATGTAACTAGCTATTTTATCAATAAATTAAAAGCCATTTATATTAAGGATAATGGGGGTAGCAGTTAATTTTAGTCCTATCATCTCTTGGTCTAATTGTTGGGTTATTTTCAACTCTCTAAAGCACTCACCTAATTAAAGTGAAAATGGAATAGCTCTTTATTTACTTTAGATAAGATATGCCTTTTCAGTGCGTATATATCGGTTAGGCAATCATGCAAACAGAACTAATAAGTAAGCTTATCCCAATTCATTAACATTTATATTTGGATAATACACACACGCAAAGTCGATGGAAAGGTGCACAAATTTGTAATATAAATTCGTGCAAGCCAAACATCGATCGATTTTTCATTCTAAATCAAACCACAAAAATATAAACATCATTTAGTACAGAGTTTTGAATAATTCGTAAAACCGAAAGTATACATTGATAATGTTAAACAACGAAAAACTAATCTATAATGGAGAAGGCAAAGTTGAAAACTGAGGAAAAAACACACATAGGATGGGAATATGCATGACTCAAAAGAGGCTTCAGATCGTCAATATATTTTCCGAAAAATCAGGGGGACAAGAAGCTAGCCTGGCAATATTGCTAGACGAATATACGTACACCACCACCTTGACTTTTTTGAAGTTAAAGAAACTTCTCACTCCTCACTAACTACTGTTCGATCGATTAATTGTTTTTGTTCTCCATCGTATATTGAAGAAACTATATGGCAGAATAGAGAGCGTTGAAGCAATTAAAGAGAACACGATTCGCCGCAAATTAATTAAAGTGGCCTTAAATTTGTAGCTACGGTGTATCTATAGCAAGTGTATATAACGGGTCAATTAATTACTACATATAGAATCTCCTCTACACGCTCTAAAGGAACAAGTGTAACCACTCATAGTGAGATGCCCATAAACAAAAGCTAGATCATGCAAAGGATGATCTCCTCCTCATCAGTAACTTAAATTATCTCCAAAGTATTGATGCCTTGCTAATTCGTAATATCACTTGGACTTATATGCTTGAGGACTGCTAATGTTTGGAACATGACGAAATGAGCAAACCATATATTAATTGCCCAATAATTTGACGGTCATATATATCCAACCAAAAATAAACAAGGTACCAAATCATGCAAACTCTGAGAGATGGGCCCAGCAGGCCATCTCACAGTAGACCTATTTTGTTCTACAACAGTTTTTATGTATATCCCTTTTCAGTAGCATGAAAATGATGATCGATTTGTTAGGTTTGATCGTAGGTATGCTTGATATGATCTCTTCATCAATTTAAAAAAATCTTGTTAATTGGTTCCTGCTTAGTGGCGCTGATGAGAACCCATGATAAGAAATCAGATTTTCTTTTATGATAGATGCAGGAAAACATATATATAAAATAATACATTAATTAACAATATAAAAGCCAATTAATTAGTCATATGTTACGCTGGCAAGCCATCCCCTTGTTTTTAACATGCAATTGTTGACTTTCATCCGGCAGCTCATTATCAGAATCCGTAGTCATGCACGCGACTTGCATATCTTCTAATCGATCTTAGCCTTATTGTCGTCGTGTGTAGTTCTATTCCAGAAAGGCAAAGTGTCAACTTTACTAGTGATTCTTAAATCCAAAATCATACCTATCTTTCCCATAATATCACCCAGGTGTGAACTTTTCTTTGACTCCTCGATATCATTCGTCCATTGCTATTACGATCTTAACAATAAAGCATATATATCAAGTATTATTATGCATACACATCAAACACCCTATTAATTTTGACAGAATTTGTCACGGAATTAGCTTTTTTGAAGGAATACGTTCCATCGCTAATAGGTGCATTTCAAATAAATCTGCTGCAGAATTTCAATTCCGTCGCAATTTAAAAAAATTTTTTTGAAAATTATTTTTTTAAAAAAAATCGATTTTTTTTTAATTTACAAATGCCACGTGTTTGCTCCTTAGAGAGCCACTCCTCCAAATGCCTCTTCTCTCGTTCGAACCTGTGACCTCAAGTTATTGAGACCTTCCCTCGCGAGTCTTTACCAATTGCACCGAAATGAACCTGTGTCATATTATTAAATATTATCATATATATATATATATAAACATACATACATATAATTATATGCATATAATTAATTATTAATTAAATATAATATTAATAAATAATAACATAATTTTAATAATTAAGGTTAAATATAATTTTTTAATAATTAATATTTTAATCTTATAAATATTATTTTTTAAAAAAATTAATAAATTTTAATTTTTCTGAAGGAATTTTCCTTGGCAAATTGCCACAAAAATTTTTGTCGGAATTTGTCTTCGGAAAATTTCTGACGGAATTTGCCACAGAAAAATTTCTGTCCGAAAATTTCCGTAAAAAATAGGGTGTTTTTTTATAGTTAAAATATTATGTATGGTCAACGGTAGAGTGATCATGCTGGGCCATTGTTAAGTATTTTATAATTACAATTATAACATGTACTTTTGAAAAAAAAAATGTATGTTGTTATACGCACATATAGTATTAGGTTTGATCTTCACCGTCGTTAGGTACGCAAAGGCAGAGTTACGTCGTTGAATAGTACAAAGATAAGCCTCCCCTAAAGACGGTAGCTATTTTTTCAGGTACTAGTGCGCAATAAAGTGATGTCAATGGATGGTCCTTGGTGCACCTGAAGACGAGGAAATAAATTAAAAATTGTATATATATACACACACAGATGCACTTTTTATGTCACATACACACACACAGAGATGCACTTTTTATGTCACGGTCATGAAATCTTTTTGGACAGTGGAGACCCATCGCCCATGGCATGCATGCATTTTGCTAGCTTGTACCTTATAGCGTACGTGACTCACAGGCTCAGTGGTTTACGTCTAAAGGCTACACTAAAAATAGAGCTTGTGTTCTCAGAGGCATAGAATTTGATTCTTGGGATTCATTGAAAAGATATTAAAAGGCTCAAGGCCAACTTGCCCAACTCCCAGCAAAATCCAGTATACTTCTGCCTTGCAAGTAGGGAGTTTCACACACACATAAATTAATATATGTAGCCCCCCTAGCTACCTATATTTATAGGTAAATTTCTAGACATATAAACACACACATTTATAATATGGAAGGTGCGAAAGCGAAGTCAAAAAGAATGAGGGAATGAATGGGCGATGAGCTGCGGAAAAGCATCACATTTAAATGTGTGTTTGGATTAATTTTTAATAATAGTTTTTATGATTTACAAGGTAAGTGTGTGAGAGAAATTTTGTCTCGCATTACGTAATCCTGAGTTTAAAACCTAAATTTGATAAATTGTCAAACACTCAGTTAAACATTATACGAGTATAACGCAATAAAAGTCATTTGTATTGATTATTAGATGAGTCTGGATGCTTATCTGTACATTTGCTATGATTTATCGAAGTGCCAGACTGCTGTCTCTCAGTACTTGTTCTATATACTCGCAATTTTTGCCATGCAAGGTTTTGAAAACCATATACAGTGAATATATAATGAAATGCATATCTAGACGATAGTATACGTATAAAATACTATTTCTACTTCTAAATATAAGATCCAATTAATTTTTTGGAAAAACTAACGAACTAATTAAGTTACTTGAAAATATTTATATTTATCGGTTTTTTTCAAACTAATTTGTATGATTTATAAATTGATATATAATTTAATCATGCATAATATATGATATGATTAAGTAACTATACTTATTTAGCTTAATTAATCTCTCCAAAAAAAAATTAACTATATCTTATATTTAGAATACGGGGTAGTATAAGCTATTTGAATATTATAAAAGGGGTTTGCGGACACCGGCGTGGGTGTGTGCAATGTATTGTGAGTTTGGATGAAAATAGATGCAAAAATGTTATTAATTTGAAATAGTTATTAGTTTCACTATGTTAATTACAAAGAGAGGCGAAGGGGTATCGAAAGGTGCAAAATGAATGGCCACCAGAAAGATTAAAGAGAGAATATGAAGCATTCGCTTCCTTCTATGTTTGTTTGGAACTTGTCATCATCAAGTACTGATGATTAATCAAATCCGTCCCTGCATTCACTCTTCATTCCACTCTCTTCATCATCTCTTGTCTTTGATCTGCCGATAGTGAGAGAATATTTTTTGACATAAAATTCTATAATAATTGAAAGGCACTTCAATTAGTTGCTAGTCATGTCTCTTCTCATCTACTTGCAAACTCTTGAGAATGATGCTATTCCTTAAACTACGTACATTACATAAGCACTACCGTCAGAGGGAATAAACTTTGCCATAACTATTACTCCCTCCGGTCCTAAATGTAGGACAAAGTTTGTAGTGCAAATTGTACTACAAACTTTGTCCTATATTTAGGACCGGAGGTAGTATTATTTATTAATGCAAACCAATGAACGGCCGGATTAATCATTATTGTTAATGTCAGCAACATGTAAGAAACAGCAATATTTCGAAGTTAGCATCAGTGACGAACTATTGAGATCAACAAGACAAAGGATCGTCGATCGGCGATCCGTAAATATTGCAATCAAAATTTTGGTGGGTTAAGTTTGGCACAATGAATCGGCCGGATCCAAACTTAAAGAGAGAGAGATGCTACATTCAGAGAATATGTTGCAGCAATACATCATCACCCAATGAGATAACATTTCTTAATTAATAGTTGTCTGCATTTGCATGAGATGGCAATATCCGAGGCGGATATATATATGGCAAAACCATCACCCATCACACTGCTTTCTCCATCAAATATCAAGCGAGAAGAGTAATTTTTAAAAAAAGGATATTTAGATTGTTCTGAAGGCACCTCGGCGGTGGGAAATCTTTTGAATGAAAACGAAGGAATACGAATTGATTAAATTCTATACACGCTAGCTATTGAATTTACGTACATATTGTTATCTTAAAAATGTACACCATTTTTAAAAGCGTGGTTTTGGAGCGTTCGAATAGTTTCAGTAAAATTCATGCAATGTCAACAAACTTTTTTCTAATTAAAACAATTATTTTAAAGTTATGACCAGGTCAAGAGTCAATGATGAAGGATTTGTTTGGCAAAGCGGTAGGCATCAATGACCGCACGTTTAGAGCAAAAAATGTCCAATGGCCATTTTTTCACTGTTTGGTAAAGCGGTCCTTTTCACTGTGCTTTTAATATTATCGTAGCTTTTTTCAAAAGCTGATTTGCGTAGCTTTTCCATTCCCTCCACGGCACTTCTACTCTCTCTCTTCCATCAATGCTCTTTCCCTCCATTGCACTTCTCTCTCTTCCATAACGGTCGATAATTAATGCCTGCAGAGGACCATTGCAATCATCATCTTCTTCATTCCCTTCTAGACAAACTCGTCTGAACCAGAAAGGAGCTCGCGAGAGAGAGGAGCATTAGCTGGAGGTTCCGGACCTGGGGAGGTGCTATTAGCTTCAGGTTCATCTTTGTCTTCCCCAGGTCCGACAAGTTTGATGGTGGAGTGGGTCTTCTGTTGGGAGCATCGGAAACCAGATCGAGCTGAAGAAGAGAGCAAGCCGTCATAACTGGTTCTTCTGCATTGACGCCGTCTGAATCAGATTGGAATTGGAGGAGCATCAGTGGGTGTGGGAACTATTCATCCTTCTTGATCGCAGCAACTGAATCAGAGCACTGAAGAACCAGAGTTGGAGAAAGCAAGGGAGCTGTAATGAGCTTCAAAGATGCGAGCAAGCTGTTGTGGGTGTTGGTTCTATCAGTTCTTTTGGACCAGAGGATGCCAATTTGAACTAGAAAACACCTTCTGTTCAGCGTTTTATGCTTCAGCTCTTATTTCCTTTCCCTTTTAATTTTTGTGGATTCTGTCTTAGTCTCTGTTTGTGCTGAAATAATTTTGTTGGAAGCCACTTCTCAACAAATAATTTTGTTGGAACTAATTTTATGCTGAAATAATTTTGTTTGTGCTTTTCAAGATGCTGAACGAGAAAATATATGTGGTGAAGGTAATAATGATCCAGTTGACGTAGTATTCACATCAACTATCCGTAAATTATCTTCAACACAAATGAATTATATTCGTGACACAATCAAAGACCAACTTGTTAGTGGTTGATGATTTAATCATGATCCACTTTATATATGCATTGTAATATAAATATAAATTTATCCATTTTTGGTGAAGTACTTGGTGTATATTTTTTTAAGTAATAATTTAAGTTTTTTTAATCAAATTTTGTTTATGTTTTCTCACTTCAAATATATATATAGACTTGGACAGTAAGTAATTTTCTTGCGGACAATAATTTAAAAAGACATAGACACACTTGCAAAAATCAAAATATTTACTAGAAAAGAATGAAGAAAACCATAATGATTTTGACTGAACATAATCCGGGTTATGAAAGGAATCATATGTATGTAGTATTCAATAGCATCTATGCCCTTTTCAGTCATTTTGCATCCAAACGGGTTTTTCAAACTCTAATCCAAACAGGTTCAAGGTTAGAAAAAAAAGTCACTTCTGCCACTGCTAATCCAAACACAAATCACATTTACATTTTCACTTTTAATTCTACCTTACTTTTCCAAAAGCAAGATGAAAAAAAAAAAATCATTTCTCCACCGCTAATCCAAACAAACACTTAAACTAGAAGGGTTGGATACTTCTAGGCCCCCAATTGAACTTAAACGGGGAATTGGGATGAGAGAAGGCCCAAGAATAAAAAGAGGACAAGTTGAATGGTGGACCATAACTCAGAATTGGGCCGATGTGTAGTTGTGGTTGAAAGCAAGGAAGTAAGGTTGAGGGAGTGAGCGGAGAATGGGTCAGCCATTGAAATGTAAGATTTGGTAATTGGTAAGACCGAAGACCAGTCAGTGACACTGCCTCTGGGTCAACCCCTTCCATCTCTGCCCTTTAAATCCCACCTTCCCCTGTTTTTCATTTTCTCACCACCCTCTTCCTTTCTATCCCAAACCACAATCACACCTCAAACCTTAAACCATGGCAGATTCCGGTGAACATAACCTCGTCAACGAGCTGCTTCAGGGCAGGGACCTCACAAGACGCCTTCAAATATGTCTGAATGACCCCTCCACCTCCCCACAAGCCCCTCACATGTTGATCCGTGCCATCATCGGCGCATTTGAGAAGGCCCTCGCTCTGCTCAACCCCGCCGCCCCGCCGCCTGACTCGCCGCCTTTCACTCCTACCAGCCCTGACTCCCACAACAAGCATTTCCAGCTCCAACACCAGTATATGTCTTCCCATGTCTCACTATTCCACCACAAATATAATGTTGCCCTGCTTTTCTAACTTCCGTTTCATTCTCTTCCCGCAGAAACACGCCGGCAAGATGGACCAAACAGATTAGAATTAGCCCCGGGATGGCCGTTGAGTCCCTTCTCGACGACGGTTTTAGCTGGAGGAAGTATGGCCAGAAAGACATTCTTGGAGCCAAATTCCCAAGGTGCGTGCGTGCATGGATGATTGAGACTAATATTATAATGACATTAAATCAATTATACTCAAGTTTCTAATTTCTTTGAATGGGGAATACGTGCAGAGGATACTATAGATGTACCCATAGACATGCACAAGGATGCTTGGCCACAAAGCAAGTGCAACGATCAGACCAAGACCCAACGGTCATGGAAATCAATTACAGGGGAAACCACACCTGCAAGCTCTCCTCCAGCCCTGCTCCTCCGTCGCAAGAACAGCTTGTGAATCTCCGTGCTGGCCTAAGGGTTCTGACGGACAATTTAAATGCCTCTGATCAAACCTCTTTTGCTTCATTCCAATTGCCTTCCACTTCCAACGTCACACCCGACAACCTCGACTCCTTGTCGTGTCCTGCCATCCAAAACAATAATGTTGTTGAGAAATTTAGTTCTCCTCCACACATGTCCCCTTCCACCTCTGCAACAGCCTACTTTTCGGTGTCGCCGAGAGGGGTCAATAGCTTTGGAGGGCCCCTAAATTTGCCTGCTTCCACCTCTGATATGAACGACTCCATCTCTCCGGCAAGCGCTCCCACCGTCGCTTCCGAGTTTCCATTTGACCACTTCGAATTTGAAGGCCCCAACTTCACATTTCATGACCCACGATTCTTTTAATTATACACATGTACGTGTACGTGTACGTGTACGTGCATTTAAGAATGTATCTATATGTGTGTATACATATACTCTATAGCAAGAGAAACAGTGGCATTTCCCTGTATTTTAAACTTGTTGTACCATCATAGGAATTAGGAATTCTCTGCTTGGGGGCTGAGAGACAGTTCTGCTTCCTTAGCAAAGACAGGTCAAACTATTTGAGTATTCTTTTTCCCCCTGAACGTCTCTTTCCTCTTTGTGATTTTTGGCGTTTGATACAGAGGATACCGCGTGGGATTAATATCGTTTTATTCTGCGTCAAACGCTTCAAAATCAAAGTCAAATTTTTAATTTAGATCGCGTCAACTATTATTCATTTGCTGACTTAGCCCACATGTGGAAAACACCACCCAAGTAAAAAGTGTGTCTTCAAGTTTGGTTCACGAAATTTGACCATTAAAGAAGGTTGACCGTCATAGCGACATTTGACAATATCCTGGGAAACCAGGTAGAAACACGCCCACGCACGTTTCATACCCAACACAGGCCTTATTATGGGCTTCCTGCCACGGGAGGCCCATCACTATGAAAACCCAACAATACCCAACCCATAGGTTCTGGTGCTTGGGACGAAAAAGTACAATTAAAGATAATTATAAGTTACCAAAGAGGTTCGGTCTAATAGAAGGGGTTAGTCCCTCACAATATAACAAACTAAGATTTTAAATCCTGTAGGAAGATGGGCCTACATTTAGTTCCTGATAATACTTCAAGCATGATAATCTCTAATAATAAACTGTACTTAATAAAAAAGAAATAATTACAAGTTTTCTTTTGAAACCATCACTGTACCTACATGTCTTCTGTCCATAGCCAGATATCTATGTTGCTTACCATTTACGAATTTTGTGGCATTATATATACATAAATATATATATATATATATATTGATGCCATCTTCATGCATTTGTTTATATAAATCAAATTGCATTCAGGCACGCTTCAATTAGTTAGGGGGTGAGCGTTTGGTTTTCGGTAAAAACCGAACTACCGAAATAAAAGAAATTTTGAAACTGAACCAAAACCGAATAACCAAAATATTTTAGGCCTTCATAATTGACTTAAAATATCTAAATTTTCAACTAGCAAAAATTAATCCAAATTATAAAATTGAATAGTTCTATCAAGATCTAAAGAAAGATGATATAAAATAAAGTATAAACAACATGTTACATATATAATCAATGTAGTTTGGAGTACCCAATATTTCAATAATGGACCCAAAAATAGGAAGGTTTTTAAGAGATGCAGAATAATTGTATTCAACATTATTTAATCCAAAGAAAGCACAACAAAAGTTCAAAAAGATGAATATCTAATGATATATCATATATCATTCTTTGCCTTGCATCCAATTTTTCTGTTGTACTCTTTTAATATTTTCGGTTTTTGGGCTTAAATCGGAATTTTTTTTAAAAAACCGAACAAAAAAATCGAATATACACCGAGAATACCAAAATGGATTCAATTCGATTCAATCTTTAATTTCGGGTTTGATTTTAATCACATGTACCATTGGCTTTTCTCAACATTGTTGAAGATAGATAAGAGCATTCCCAAATATTCTTGCATTGATCCAACCATAAAAAACTTGGCTTCTCGGCCATAGTCCCCATGGAGTAATATGGCCCACCCGAAACTTTCTCTACAGCATTCAACTGCGAGCTAATTTGGAAAACAGGGTGGCTCCATCTTACGGGTTTGGGGTTAACGAGGTACAAGCTTGGTTCCACAATTTAGGAGCAGGGGTCCCACATGTTTGTCCCTTCCGACTCTTACATTGATTGGTACGCATGTCATTAAATCTAGGGACCAAACAAAACACTCATGCTTTAATTAATTGACATACGAAAGTGTGCATATATATCTATATATATATATATCCTGCAATTGGCTCGCTTGTTTTTTCAAGTGCAAATATTTTTCTCATTATGGTGCTTGCCATGCCCAGATGAAAATTGGGGAGGCAAGCAAATATTAATTGCTCACGTGATGCCATGTTTTTTATTTTTTATTTTTTTTTAACGCAGCAGACCCTTTCTGCCTTGCAGGCATCCAATCTCCAACTCGATCACTCCAAAGCTATACTAGCAAAGGCAGCAATATTAATAATATTAATGCCGCTACTTAATAAATGCCTTGAAAGAGGAAACCCGACAAATAACCAAACCTTATGCAAGTTTTTGCACTATGACGCAGTCACCATAGTCTTCAATTTAATAATTGGAATTGGAATTCAAATGTACGAATTTGCAACTTGAAAGTGGTCAGTTACAACAATAGAATCACACAAGTATGCTCTCTTAAAGTTTTCTATTACAACATCTTTAGAGTTTGGGGAGATAGAAAAAGACAGAATGAGTTTCGTTCATATTTTCACTCGGTGTTAGTCTGTCTCTCCAAACTCTAGAAGAACTTTATGCTGAAAAACTCTAAAAGATCCTAATTATGACCAATTACACTTGAAACAGCAGTTAATACAAAAAGAGAAAAGCTAACTAATGGCTAACTCACGTTGTCTATGTAGTCACGCGCAAGTGGCGACACACCAAGAGATAAATCAAAAGAGAGATCAGCAGCATCGATCTGAAGTTAAACCTGCACACTGCTAACTCGTACTAGTAGACTCATCAGCAGAACGTTTGCTGGATTTGTAGAGCGAGTTCTTCGGCACTGAGTTGGCATTCAATTCCAATCTATTCAGAATATCAAATTATTAATAGCTCACCCAATCACAACGAATCATTTTTAAACAAAACGACACACAGCAGTATAACAATTTCTTATTAAATTTTTTCCCCACAAGCTCAGGACACTGGCACTTAAATAAAAGACATACTATCTGAACGTCTCGCTACAGCTAGCATCTAATTTACTTTAATTTTAAACATATCGCGGTAAATAATGCACAGTGTAACTACCCGCCGCTGCCGCCCCCCCCCCCCCCAAAAAAATAGGAAGAAAGAAAAAATGGAAAAAGGAGTTACCATATTTCTCCTACTGCAGTAATTATAGTCAGCGGTAAAGTAGTTACCAGTTTGAGTTACCGTTATTACTATTACACCCAGGTTAACTAGGATTACTGGTTGCTTTAGTTTTCAAAAGATTCCTTCCATCGTCACCTGGTATAAATTTTCTTGATGCATGCAGTTTAGTCATTAAGAACTGGAAATCCAACCCGGTCAAGGAGAAGGATTTAAGGAACCTAGATGAAAGAACTACATACGACTACTTATATATGCAACAAGAATTATATAGGTTGCACTTGCATGGACAAAAAACAGGAATATTTTTACACACATTGCATGTAAATAAAGTCCCCACATAATTCTAACTAAAGGAGAATTAAGCACTTTCAATTCATACATGTGATAAAAGGAGAGTAAAGTAGGGTCTGGTTTTTCGTATACTGTATTTCTTTCTATGTCTTCACACATGCAAGCGATAAAAAACCTGGCTTTGCTTCGTATCATAATGTAAGTAACTTATTATTATTGTACCAACTGCTTTCGCCTTTACAGTAACTAAGCAGAAGATGTGAAGGGGTTGGTACCTTAATAGTGAATGAGTTAAGCATGGTTTCATCAGCAGTGCTGATGCTGACATGGACGATTTCAAGAGCAAGGTCTTCAAGTGCTGATATGATCTTCAAAGCTTGGCCTGGAATACGCGGAGACACTGTTTTCAAAAGAACGTGTGGGCCAGAAAACTTGACCTCCACTTGTGCCAAAGCAGACTTGGAATTGGCCACAAGCTCATTGATGTTATCGTTAATATTGGAGGAGGAAGCAGCAGAAGAGGTAGGAGATGGCTCGAGAGAGTTGGAGATGGTTGGTGAAAGGTAACCTTGCTGCTGCAACCTGGGCTTGTAAGGACTACCTGGTTGTGGAGTCCTGGGACTAATGGGCAAGCTTAGCCTCGGGCTCACTGGTGGTTTTCTAGGACTCAGAGCTAAAGGCCTTGGACTTGACACTAGCCTAGGGCTTAGCACTTCACTGTATACTTTTCTCTGCTTCTTGGCTTCCAGCGACTGTAGAACCTGCTGCAACTCGTTTATGTAATCAACCACTCCTCCGATTATCGATGCTTGGTCCCCCTAAGTCAACCATTTCCAATGAATAAGTTTATATTTAATTTTAACTAGTTTTTGTATATTATGAATAAGTCAAGGCTGCATGCACAATGGATATGCATTAACTTTTAAACATAAATTAGCGAGAGTGTTATATACGTACATAAAATCAAGCTGCAAACTATATCTTGAAAATTTTAGTAGTATTTTATCGTGCTTTACTTCTATTTTGTAAGGGATATATAAATTAGGACTTACACGTTTGACATAAAAGTTTGGCATAAGTGACCTTAAAACGGACAAGTGTTCGTTCATTTGCTTCCTTCGGTTGCGCTCAACAGTGATGTGAGATATCCTTTGTTGGCCATCTGGGTTTGGATCCTCCGACGAAGTGGTGGGTGCGAGCTTCTGTCTCTTGCCTTTGGGTGAAGCTTCAAGCTCAGTTTCTTCAGACTCTTGCAGAGCACTTGAGGAAGTTGATTTTTGTGACACGAACCTTGAAGTTTCCTCATTCTCCTTAGTGCTAACAACAACTTCATCAACGGGAGGAAAGTCAGAGAAGTCCTCAAGGCTCTCCAAAATGGCAAAGAGGTCGTCCCCACCAAATTCCTTGTCTTCAAGAATATCAGAAAAGCTGTCATCCATTACGTAAAGAGAGGAGCTGGGAAAAATGTGAACTTTTTGGAGTGAGAAAAAAGGACTGGAAAAGGAAAGAAAAGAAGGGTGATGATGGAGGAGGGGGATTGTAAAGATCCAGGAAAGAAGATGATGTGATCGAGACTAAACGATCGCCATCAAATAAGAGCCTTTTGTATGGATGCCGTTGGGTCTAATTATTGAAAGTATGGGGTTTGTAAAACGGATAGAAGCAAAAGGATCTCAAATGAATCAGGTAGTAGTAGTGCACAGAATCCTAAAACTGAAGGGGAGTGCAGAACAGAGGCAGTATCAGACTTCCACGGCTGTACTAATAATTGAAACCAAGGAAATGAGAGCCGTTACTCAGAGAGAGAGAGAGAGAGAGAGAGAGGAGGCAGAGGGAAGTAGATGGGAAAAGAAAAGGGTTTTAATTATATAGAGCAAGCTAGCTTGTAATGTTAAAGATATAGCGGAACATAACGAATGATGCTAATGAAGCTTTACGTATATTTCTTAGTTTAGTTGGTTATTCATCCACTGCCACTCGAACAGAAAGTGTATATTCATCATTTTTTTTTTTGCCAACAGTGTACATGCATCTAACCAATGAGTGTGTGTTCTTTTAGTAACCTTTAGAGAGAGAGGAGGTCGAGGATCTATGCACATCCAGAGATGCCATTCATAAATACCTCTGCACTCCTTCATTAATGGTTTCGGTAAAATATTTAAAATTCAGATGAGATGATCAGTGAAACATTTAAAATTGAATGTACCTTACATCATTGATTTATTGATAGATATACTTCTTAATTACAAGAATTTGAAGACCATTTTGCGCAAACTTCATAAAACTTTCACTTTTGAACAAGGATAAATATAAGCCGGCTAGTTATTAGTGCTTTGTATCTGTTTATTTTCGTCGTCCAATATTGTAAGCAATGAGCAGACTGATAATGGTTCTATTGAATAATAATTATTTACATGAAATCTTATGTCACGTCAAACCCCTAAACCCTTATGCATGTCCATGACATTAAAGGTTAGTGAAGCGTATAAATAATGGTTTTAGGACTACAAAACGACGAAAAGTAGGGATCAGAATATAATAAGAAGGGTAATATTTATAAATTGGAGTACTGTCATGATTGAACAGTAAAGTCGAATAATATCTAGTTTCGATCATATCATATATATTTTAATGAATGTGTAAGTAGTTCAGAGGGAGGAAATGGGGTGAGATTGATAGATAGAGGGGGCCAGAAATGGCAGAGGAAGCATTATAAAAGAGAAGCAAGAAAGGTTACCTTTATTACGGGGGAAAAAGAACAAATGAAGGTGGTTGATTTTACGGGATAAACCGTTATTGCTGCAAAGCCAGAGTGGAGAATGTTCTGAATGAAATCTCACTATACAATTCCCACCCAGTCACGGCGCTTGCATATATAAATTTTGGACTCTGTCAACTATATATGTGTAGCCTGCTACATGCTAGTTTCCTATTCAATAACTCTGCATATCTCTCTTTACTTTTTTTTTGGGTTAATTTTCCATCTTCCAAATTTGTTGATCTACTTTTTTGGTCAAGCATGAGGTGACGCATGTGTTCCCCCCAAGTATGTTTGTCCAACTTTAAAAAATAAACCAATGATAAAAAATATGTGCCGTATATTGCACTGTCAACCTTAATAGTGACCAATGTTTTTTCCCCCCTTCACCTCAATCACAAGTTATATATCTTACTTCTGAAACTAGTGTGAGCCCATCAAAGTGTTATATGGAGTCTGTAAAATGTACTGTATTATTTAAGACTCAAATACTGTGATTAATTAGAGTTTTTATATTACATGAATGCTTCTTATAAAGTTACATGGTAAGGATACCTTAAAAGGGGAGAGATTTTCGACAGGGATGCAAATGCTAATTGCAACAGCAACTTAGGAATTTGAGTAGGATTCCAGGATATATAATATTCAAATGGCGATAACAAATCCCAAAACCCCAGAAAGAAAGCTAGGCTCCTATCGACCTGCTAAGGCATTGCTAAGATCTCAATTAGCATGTTAAGTAACTTAATATCTAAAATTAGGAAGATGGACATCGCTCCTGCTAGAGAGGACAAAGAAAAAATCAGTTTGTTTGTGTATAGATGGATGAGAGAAGTAAATGACGGAGGGTGGGAGGAGGACAAAGTTGCAGAGAGGAGCAATAACGACAAGTAACAAGGAAAAAACTGACGTGCAACTTGTTCTCGTTTCTTTAAGTTTCACATTCGTATAATTAATGATTGTTGGTATGAAGTTAGGCTTTCAATGAGCAGGCACGGCATCTCCGTGTCTACGATGATATATACAAAAGATGACAATCTCTCTCTCTCTCTCTATAAGCGACGAAGGAGGGCTCACCGTGGCAGGGGTGGCTGGTCCGAGTAAGTGACAAATGGGGGAGCAGTAATTGCTTGTTTCAGCATGGGAGTAGGCGTTTCATATTTAATCCACTATTTTTTGGTTTTTTCACATTTATGTACCTCCCGAATGCGTCCATTTCTTTGGCATCATACATCAATTTTCACATTTACCACTCTCAACGACCAACTCACCTTTAATTTTCTTCTCTCTTCCAAACCAAACTGAGGGTTTCAATTTAAGCCAATATAGATCATTATTAAGGAGCAGAATATTGCATGCTGCCACCGTGTTTACTCGGTCTTGAATAGTGTGACGTGCATAATAATCATAGCATCTTACCTTTTTACGCCATGTAAATGTTATGCTTAACCACGCAAAGCCTCAGTGACTTGGGAAGTTTCAATCATTCAAGCTGTTTCAAGATTCTCACACATGCATGCATAACAGTTAACAAGCAGTATGGGGAACAGTACCTTAATCATGACTTCCACTGTGCAACCCCAAAAGCTGATGCTTCCACTGGGTTTTTGGATTTGGCAGTTTCTGGTTTGTGTCCTCTAGATACCCCTCACTTTCCTTTCCCATATTTGCAGAGGTTGCCCTGCTTTATTCGTCCATGCCAACCTTATAGGATAATTAGGTCTCCTGGATCTGCAATGTGAAAAGCCACATCTATTGTTGGCAAAAAAGAAAGAGAAAGAAAAGCCATATCTATTACGTTGCATTCTCGCAGACAAATGGTTGTTGAAGCCATATTTAATCAGGTATCTAGCGAGTAGTGTCCATGGAAAACACAACCAGCTCGCCAAAATACATACTAACGTTTGTTGTTATGACATACTTTGAAATTATGACTCTTGCTAAGCGGACAAATAATGGTATAGATACATGCAAACATTCTGCAATATGTAAGTTGGGTAAACCTATGTCTCCATATTGTAGACACTTTATGATTGAAGTTACTATAGGTTAAATCTAGGTTTACTGTATCTATTGGTTTCTATTTTAAGAAGATTCCAGGTAAGGTTTTCTATTCAGTAGAACAGCACCCTAGATCGGTCTCCAAGATTGAAAACAGAGAATGGCAGCAGCATCTGGTAGTTAATGATCCACGCTCAAGACATATAACTTGTTAAATTTGAACAATATATTTTCAGGCATATAACTTGTTAAATTTGAACGTAAAAGCATCAACTGTGGGGATCATTGACCAGGGTGTGTGAGACAAATTAAACTTTAAAAACATGAAATAGAGAAAGACACATTGAATGCTCAAAATAGGGGGGTCCCGCTCTAAGAAAACTTCATTAATTTCCCAATCAGAAAGCACATTGAATGCCCACCCACGAAATGTATGAGCAAAACATTACTGCTCTTGGCACCTAAACCTGTCATGTTCTTTCACTTTCTCTCTCACCTCCTATTTGTCCGTCGTCCCATGCGCCGGTGAAGAGATCCTTGGGGCTTCTTGTTAATTGTGTCCCACATGCTTGATTCGCTGTTAGATTTCCATGACCCATCTCTCATGTCACGTCCCCATCGCCTGTCCTCCCTGCCCCTATTCGGTGCACCCTTCCATCCCATTTTGATTTAACTTAATTTTCCTTCACGAGAGTAAGATTAGATTTGGCACTTAGAACATTGAGACTCTGAATGATAAATCTCTGGAGGTGGTGGATGTAATGAATGATCGAAAGATTAATATCTTGTGTTTATAGGAAATTAAATGGGTAGGAAAAATATCTCAGAAAATTTATGGTTTTAAGCTCTGTTACACATGAAAGGTCAATGGAAGGAATGGTGTTTGCATCATCGGTGAAAATAAATGGAGGAAGAATGTGGTGGAAGTTAAGAAGGTCGATGATAGAATTATTTCCTTAAGAATGATTGTTGGGAAGGATACTATAAACATTATTAGTGCATATGCACCTCAAGTAAGGGTAGAAGCACATCTTAAGGAAAAGTTTTGGAAAGATATGAAGGGACTAGTTCAGAGTATTTCACTAACCGAAAAGAGTTTTATTTGAGGAGATCTTAATGGATATGTTGGTAAGGAGGCAAGACATCATATAAGGGCTCATGGTGGTTTTGGATTTAGGGTGCTCAATAATGAAGGTCAATCTATTATTGATTTGTCCACCGCATATAACCTCAAGATTGTCAACACTTGCTTTAAAAAGCGGGAGGAGCATTTAATAGTATACAAGAGTGGAACAGCCATGACACAGGTTGACTTCTTTTTAGTAAGGAATTCTGATAGAAGAC
Organism: Inga oerstediana; assembly: GCA_963210345.1. NCBI lineage: Eukaryota > Viridiplantae > Streptophyta > Magnoliopsida > Fabales > Fabaceae > Inga > Inga oerstediana. Next base: position 2,046,406 of record OY723405.1, read on the forward strand.
CTTGTACTAACTACAAAATGTTCCCTGGGAATGGCGTGACAGCACAATATAGGGTTTTGGTCCTTAATGTAAAAATTAAGTGTGTAAAACAAAAGTGCAGGCAAGTTTTAAACCTAAAGGTCAGGTGGTGGCAATTAAAGGGGGAGAAGTAGGAGATTTTTAAGAGAACTCTTTTGGAGGAGGGGGAGTGAGAGTTACAAAAAAAATGCTAATATCAAGTGGCAGAATATATCTAAAAAGATCCAAAAGGTAGCTAAAACAATTTTGGGGGAATCAAAAGGTTTTGGTCAGCAAGATAAGGAGAATTGGTGGTGGGATGAAACTGTTCAAGAGAAAGTCAAGCATAAGAAATATTGTTTTAAAGTCATACACTTATGTAATAATGTTGAAAATTGGGAAAGGTATTGTTTGGCTAAAAAGGAGACTAAGAAGGCAGTGAGTAAAGCTCGTAATAAAGCATATGAGAAGTTTTATAAGGAATTAAGGATAAAGGTATGAGAGCAAAAGGTTTACAAGATTGCAAAGAACAAAGAGAAAAAATTGAGGGACTTGGACCAAATGAGATGTATAAATGACGAAGAAGGCAAAGTTTTGGTTACTGATGGAAATTTTAAGAATAGGTATGAAGTTTACTTTTATAAGTTGTTCAATGATGGAGGGGGAAGGTCGCCTTGTGACTGGGAAGATTTGACGACTCGAGAAGATAATATCAATTTGTCATTTAACTGCAGGATTTGAGTTGGCGAGGTTAAAGAAGCTATTAAGAAAATGGAAAAATGATAAAGCTGTTAGGCCTAATGATATTCTAATTGAAGTTTGGAAATGTTTGGGTGAAGAGAGTGTGTTGTGGCTCACAAAATTATTCAATGAGATTTTACAATCCAAGAAAATGCCGGATGAGTGGAGAAAAAGTACTTTTATCCTTATTTATAAGAATAAAAGGAATATTTAGAATTGTATAAATTACAGAGGAATTAAGCTTATGAGTCATACAATGAAATTGTGGGAAAATGTGATTAAACACAAGTTGAGGTTAGAGACTGATATTGCTGAAAATCAATTTGGATTCATACCAGGAAGGTCTATAATAGAAACGATTTATTTGTTAAAGGGGTTAATGGAAAAGTATAGGAGCAAAAAAAGAAATTTGCATATGGTTTTTATTGATTTGAAAAAAGTGTATGACCGTGTGTCAAGAGATGTACTTTGAAAAGCCTTGGAAAAGAATGAGGTATAGGTTGCATATAGCAAAGCCATTCAGGACACGTATGAAGGGATTACAACCAATGTTAGAACGCTTGGAGTTGTTACAAAAGATTTTCCTATAAGGATTGGCCTACATCAGGGATCAGTTTTGATCCCTTATTTGTTTAACCTAGTGATATATGTTATAACTGAGCCTATAAAAGAAGAGATCCCTAAATACATGCTTTTTACAAATAATATAGTTCTGTTGGCTGAATCTATAGAGGAAATTAGTTTTAAACTTGAGATATGGAGACAAACTTTGGAATTGAAGGGCTTTCGTTTGAGTAAGAGCAAAATTGAATATATGCATTGCAAGTATGATAAGAGATAAGATCAAAGTGAAGTAGAAGTTAAACTAGAGGGCAAGTCATTCTATAAATAACAAAATTTAGATATTTAGGATCAATTATATAACAAGATAGTGAAATTAACAAGATAGGATATATTTGCACCTTAACAAAATGAAATGTGGATTATCAGCTCAGTGTATTTAGTTAACTAATAGTCAAAAATTAACTGAAAAAATGGCAAAGACAAAATTGCTCCATTTTCTATACTTTCGGGACAAAATTGACCGACGAAAAACCTTCGAAGTAAAATTACCCCTTAACCCAATATACTATTTTTATCTTTAAAAAGCATTAACTTGATTCAATTATTTGAGTTTTCAGTATACAAGATATTTAAGATGTACAGATTTTCTGATCGTAGCTATTCATTAATCCAAATGCTTAAGCACGTTGTATAACAAAACAAAGCATTGATATTTCAAAACCAATAAGAAAAGCTTATTTGCTCTGACATTTCTTTCAGCGACCACATGAAAAATTGGATATGCTAGTTCTAAATACGGCATCTCAGTGATGGAGGTACCAAAGACCAGTTAAGAAAATCTGGTCGGGGATAACATTACGATCATGAACCAAAAAAATGGAGAAACGGGTAATGGAGCAATGAGGATCATGTGTTGGTTGGCATTGTCATTCAAGCCTTCTGTCGAACAGAGAGAGTGCGTGTCATTTCTGATGTGTCCATACTGACCCGTTTGACGGGAGTTTTTGGGAATAGTTATGTGATGGGGACAAGAATGGGTGTGGCGTGTCTCTATCAAGAAAATGAATTGAGGCATGAACGTATAAATAATTGGAGGGGAAGAGGGAGTAAAAGACGTACCTTGGCGCAGCATAGTAGTTTTGAAATGAATGCTATTGTTGGGGTTCCTACGGAAACCAACAAAATATTAAAAATGAAAGATGAATGTCTGAGCCTTTGGTGATAGCGACAAGTGAGATATCAATTCATGCTTCCAGTTACGCGCAATGCGCATTGATATCAAAATTGCCTCACACTTAGCCCCGAGAATGTTTCGAACACATTGGGCACTTCATTCCCAGTCCCATGACCTTGTCTCTCAGCATCGTTAACAAGGTTTTCAAAATTAGATTTACAAATTTTATTTTTTTAAAAAACATGTAAAATTAAAATGTGAATAATATGCTCTTAAAAATAAGCATTTTTATTTTTATTACTTAAAAGAAGAGAGCATAGAAACAGATTACTCATTTACTTTTAAATTTTTTAAAATTAAATATTACTTTTATTGTATCGTTTACAAGCTGTAATTCAACTAAACTCCGAAAGCAAATAAAATATTTATTGATACGTAGAATCAAACGTCAAACATTTGTACATGCAGAGAGAAAAATCTTCGACGTCATGTGAAAACGATATATAGTATTTAAATTAAATTTGAATGACTGAAACTTTTTTAAAATAAAAAGTAAAAACAACCCAACAATTAGTTGATCTCAGCAATATTTATACACTAGATCCAACCATTTGCTTGTATTTCCAACTCGTGTCGGGGAAAACAAAGGTTGATTGCTAACTAAAGCGAAGTGAACAGCTTCACTGTAAAATAGCTTTCACCTCCGAGACAAAGCTAAAACTGCGGAAACAATATGCAGAGACCCTGTGATGACAATAATACCCCTCTCAACCCCTTTATTTCTTCTTAAAATCCTGTCCATGGTTCTCAAACTACTCTTCAAACAACCCTCAGTAGCCAACACAGTTGTATGATCATGTAAATCCCTCACATGAGGGACTGTTTCGTCATTGATCAATTCTCTGTATCCTGCTGCTCCATCGTGAACAATTTGAACGCCAAGTTCTTCAGAAGCTTGAATCCAAGCATCTTTCAAAGACACAGCCGACGTCATCCGAGTTACACCTCCAGCAATAGTCGCTTCAGTCAACACAATGGTCTCTACATGCTCCCCTGAACAAGTACACATGATTGGTATATAAGCTAAAAATAATTGAGAATACATACACCCACACAATCATAGCTTAGAAAAAACTAAAAATAAAACACACGACTAGTTCAACCGTTTGACATGCCAATTATACTAGTTTTAACCGGTTCAATATCAGGTTTCTAGTTTGACACTAGTCGAATGTTCCTCCATTTGGTTATTATTCTAGATCAAACTAGTGATAGTGACTAGTTCATCGGCTGAACCAGGGGTTTAGATTGGTTTTTACTTTTTAACACTATACCTCTGATGTCCCTCAACTTGGTAATGAGGTTAGTTTAACATAATATTAAAGAAACAAAATTGACAGATTTACCTGAGAGAATCTCTTTGGCGAAACGTACATGGTCTTTATCCCTTGCCATAGCAACAATAAAACCCAATCGAGCCTCTGGATAAGACATCCTTATCGTGTTCATCAGTGCTTGGGCAGATTCTTTGGTGTGGGCTACAGCAAAAAAAAAAAAGGGATAAAATTCAGTCCCTATGAATTATTAATAGGAAGTTAGGAACCAGGACAAAAAATCATCATTTCGTCTTACAATAAGCTCCATTAATCTAAGAACTTTCTTCGATTTTAGAGTCCTGCAAGATGATAGAGTACTATGACCTCTGTACAGCAGATTGAATAAACAAGAATAAAGTGAATGCGAAGCCAACAGGGAGCAGTTGGCAGCGGTAAATTACAACCTCCAGGTCTATTTAAAAGAAACAAATGACAATTTACTATGTAGGATCTGCTGTCAATTTCCTACGAGTCTGATATGTTTAGTTACTGTGATGTCCTTGTAATATCTGTGGGTATTTTGATTTTTGACTGCCGGCAATATGTGTAAAGTATTATTCAGCCTAATCTTGGAGATTCTCCACTTTAACTTTGTTGGACTGAGGTTGGATTCTGGTTCATAATCTGATGATACATAAACATTTCCTTTTCATTCATTCTCAACTAACTTTCCGTTTCTTACCAAGTTTCCCAGAAATTTCCCAATAACAATCACAGGACTACATAAAATACTAAGGTTGCATTCTATCTAGATTTATAGTCGGAAAATTTTGTAGGATTCAACAAAGACAGTTCTTCACTAAATTCAGATTAACACTTAATTTCAGGCTTATATATAAAGAGTGAAGACTAACAGGTTGAATCAACGATGGTTGGGTTGAACAGAAAGGACTCAATATCCCATAAACAAAGTCATGAATTAGAACCTTGCGAGACCATGTTAAGAAAGTAATCCCTTATTTAGAATTCAACAATTCTCAAATCTGGGTTAGTCAGTATATATAAAAACTGATAGCAAAGTTGTAGGAATCAACCTCCATCAAGCAATATTGTTGCCCCAGCAAGTCCTAACACCCCAGCTTCTTCATTTGTTAGGAATTGACTCCTACCGAGAAGGCATGTATGCTCTAAACCAGCCCTTATAGATTCATCAGAAACTCTCCATCCTGGTCATCCGAACAAGACAAAAGGGAAAAATAAATGCAATTCAATAGATGTCAATCTTTCACAATCAAAGGCATCAACTTAAAACGTCAAGATGACAATAATGAAAACACATGGATCAAGAAAAGTTGCCAGATGAAAGACTTAATTTATCAGGAAAAAAAGGAGAAAGAAGGAAGGAAGGAAGGAAAAGAAAGACTGGTATTAAAGTAGTTAAGGAACTAGATGCAATATCTTGACAGCACTGATTCTATAGCATAAAAAGGTATCTTAGCAAACGTTTGACAGGATGAAAGGCAATCTGCTCACACTTAACGAAAACCCTGAGTAGATGAAGAACCACGCATCTAAACCTCAAGTAACGTTTAAACTAGATTGGAAATATATACAATTTAAATAGCTAATAAAGTTATAGAAAAGGCACAATTTTATGAGCAGAACATAGAAAAGTGTGACCTAAATTACGAAGATAAAGCGCCACACAAGTAGCAGTTGCTGCATTTTGTAGTTGGTGGCTTCCAAGCATATGTAGGTTTACATCAAGTAATTCACAAGACTGCATGAATAGATAAAAATCATTAATCTTTCAAATGATAACAGCAACTAGACAGTGGAAACCAATTTAAAATGCTGGCATAGGTGGAACAGAAATACTGCGCACAGCCCTTTTTTGATATTCAGAATGCCAGCATGAGATAACATCAAATGCAAAGCAGCATTGCACATGAATGGGGCCATAAAAATCAGGACTTCATGCAGAGCAAGAAATGAAATGATTATTCAAAATTAAGAGTTTTCTTCTACTGGATCATTCTTTCTCAATTATCTTACCTATGTCAAATACTACCATATACATTTTGAGTTTTTGACAATTATTCACGGCAAAAGCTGCTCACAAAACCATTTTCACTTAATGTTATTATCAGACAACAAATGAGTAACTTTAAAGAGTATTAATTAAAACTAAATTTTAAAAGCACATAAAGGCATACCAGATGCATAATATGAATAAAGTAAGGACCCTCAACAAGCCAAGGTCATACCAGCTTCAAGTCTTTCTCAACTTTTATTGCTATATCACAGGATTGGCAAGGTTTGCCATCATGCATGCCAACACTTCTTATGGAACATCTATTCCCAGCATCAGATGCTGACACTACTGGCGAATCCAGGGATGCTGCTCTATGACGAATAATGTGCTCAATATGAGGGAGAAATGGCCCACCCAGCACCAGCTGAAATATATTTGTTTACTCAGCAAAATTGATGGAACCAATGGAGTCCAGTATGTTAATGGTATTTCAGAATACAAAGCATACAATTGAGTTCATTTCATCTTTTTTTATTTTAATTAGTGAAGGTTCAAAATATGTGTTTTCAGTAATAAAAAAGATAAAGCAATAGAAGAAAAGCCAACTTTAACCCAAAAGACAACACAAAAACGGTTGTCTTTCCTCATAGCTGCCTCAGAACTGCAACATCAAATTCGATCACCTAGCTGACACCCTAAAATTACTGAATTAGAAAGTTTCATTGTAGCCTTAAACCCTCATCTGCTGGTCTGCTTTAAGCCATGAAATGCTAGCATTATATAAGCAAAACATACAACAATGCTTGGATATTAGCATGCTCTTTGATAATTTATGTACATTTGATTATCAAACGTTTAAGATAAATATGTCAAGAACAGATACAAAACCAGGAATAACATTATTCATGAATGATTAACCAGTAGGGTAAGAGAGTCCCCTTAAGAGACAGAGAGGGGTTTGGGGAGACTAAAGACCATGAAAACAGTGATGCCTTCCTGCCACGATTTGAACATGGAAAGTAACGTTAATGGCAGCTATGTTGATTAAATTGTATATTATCATGTCTATAAGAGCTAAAATTGCATCATATATTACTTAACATACTTAGCAATTGTTGCCACCATAACATGCACACATGTACATGAGAATCAGATCAGATCTAATCAGGTTTAATGATTCACTTTCATGCACTGGAGAGATATAAAGAGAGAAACAACTAACTGGACGGCCTTGTTTTATGATTCCTGACTTAGCCACTGCAATAGTTTCCAAAGAACCCCCGAGGGCAGCCAAATGCTCCTCACCTACAGTGGTTATGACCGATGCAACAAGTCCAGAGGGGGATATAATATTAGTTGCATCACGTGCACCTCCCAACCCAGCCTATACAAAATTCAAAAAATAAATGACATTATTATTAGTACCGCATTGGCCATGTTTTAATTTCTTGGTCTCGTCAATAAAAATATCTCAAGCATGTTTTGGGAGGAGATACAAAATCAGAAGAATCAGCCAAGAAGACTTTTAGTAAAGAAGTTGTGAGATGAAGATATCAAGTGCAAGTAAATATAACCTCAATAACTGCAATGTCAACTTTCTCTTCAGCAAATAGGATGAATGCCATCGCAGTGAAAACCTAAAACACCACCATTGTTGAATCAGTCAATTACTATAAAAAGTTGGTTTTGTATACTGAAGTGAAGAACAGCCATAACACAAAACCAAAGCAAAATATCCACCAGACCTATAACAGAATGTTAGAGAACTGTAGGCAAATGATCAAATAAATTGAATATGCTAACTTCCACGCTATCATCTGATCAGACAGTATCTCATCAGCAAGTAGAAGAATAAATAACTTCCTAAAGTTAGCAAGCTAATTTTTTAATCAAGTTTAGATTTTTACATAATTGGAAATACCTCAAAATGACTTAAGCAACCATTTTCCTCGCTCATTGCTTGATCAAGATTCTGCCTGATCCTGTGAAAAAGACAATTCAGTATTTTTGCTGAGACGGGATCGCCAGATCTTCCTAACAAAATGCGTTCCCTTATAGTCTGGATATGTGGGCTGCTTGAGAAAAATAAAGCCTGTCGTCATTGATATACAAGTTGTAATGAAGCTACAGTTAAAGTTGAAAGTACGAGAAGCCGCAAATACTAAAATCCTCTGAAAATAATATGGGCACTCTACCTAGTATAGCAACCGACAGCATAGCCTTCTGTCCTCAGAATATTAGAAATGAACGCAGCCGTTGATCCTTTTCCCTTTGTCCCGGCAATATGAACAGCCTATAATTGCAGCGAGTCGGTGAATTCAAACGGGTGGAAGATATGGAGTAAGCGCTGCTGTAAATATCATACATTTAAAAAAGAAAAAAGAAAAAAGAGGCTCTTTTTCACTTCGAAGGTTCATGATTTCCATCAACAATGCATTCAACAGTTCTGCTCAGTTTGGCCTCGTTCAATTGGGTGAGATGAATCTTATGGAATAAATATCAGCTTCATAGGATACAATAAAGAATCCTTTGCTCTAACGAGTCCTAAATTATAATATACCCGACATTGAACATTAAAAAACATAACAATGAGAACAGTCGAACCTTGAATTTAGACTGAGGGTTACCGAAACGCTCCATTAGCCTTCTCATTCTACCAAGATCGAACCCTTGGCAAGAATCTGTGCCTGCCCCTCTGGGCACACCCGATTTCTCGTAGTTCTTCAGAGAGTCAAGATAGTCCACGAAGTCCTTCATTTCTGGATCTTCTGCCAGTGAACACATGGTTTGTTTGGCCCCCATTTGTCTGGGGAATCTTGTGCATATGAAGGAAAAAAAGCTTCTGCCTCGCATAAGCACGGGTTTTGCATAGGAGAGCGTGAGCATTATCAGGCTTGTTGAGGGGCTTGTGAAGTGCTCCCACTTTCCCTCTCCTTCTTCTAGGCTTCATCGTCATCCCTGATACTTCGCACTAGCAGATTAGTGTTCAGGAAAGGAATCTTCCCCGGGAAAAGTTTTTTTTTTTTTGTGCAAAATAAAATAGCTACCTATAGGGTAAAAAAAAACTTTAGGTATTCAGAAGGAAAATATTTTTTAATTTTTAATATAAGATATATTTATCTAATTTAATTAAATTAAAAAAATTAGTTAAATTAATTAATATGATATATATTTTCACAAAAATTACATCCAATTTTTTAAATTTTGGGCAAAACCCAAAATTTAAAAAAATAAGGAAATAAATTTTGGGTTTCTCTCGTCCAGAATTGTAATTTATCCTCCCTTCCCTCCCCTTAAACCAAAAACACCCTAAAAGACCACCCAATTGATTAAAATCATGAAGTTAATCATCAATTGCCATTTTATAGCTGTCATATTAAATACTACTCGAATGCTTAATATAAGACATATTTAAAAAGTTGATATTAATCTTAAAACTCTGTTTGGTTTGATGAGAGGGGAGGGGAGGGGAGTGATTTTGTTCCCCTCCCCTTATTTGGCAACAACAAAACTTAAGGTCTATTTGGTTCGACGAAAGGGAGGGGATGTGAGGGATTTGAATGAAAGGGAGGGGAAGGGAAGGGATAAGAGGAGTTTTAATGTTACCTTATTTAAATTTATCAAAGATGAGGAGAGGGGAGACATTTTAATGTTACCTTATTTGGTTCAGAAGAGGAGGGGAGATAATTTATTTTCATATGGACAACTTTACCCTTATGTGATTAGTGATTTTTTCCCAACTCTATTAGATGTATAATAAAGTTTAATTATAAATAATATTTTTATGTCCTAAGTTATAAATAACATTTAATATAATTATATATATACATTTAAAATTATATTTTATAATTATAGTTATATATATATATATATTAGTAAAAAATGGCAAATGTTACTTTTGGGTTAATGGCAAAATTCCATGACCATTTTAGTCCATGTACAAAGCTATTTTCAATCTCCCCTCCAAATCCCCCCAATTTGGGGGGAGAGGTTTTGAGGGGAGGAAGGGGAAAATTTCAAAAAATTTCCCCTACCTTCCAAAATTTCTAGTAGTGCCAATCAAGGGGAGGGGAGCAAAATCCCTCCCCTCAAACCAAATAGAGCCTTAGAACCCCCTATCATTTGGAAGATTTGGGGAAATGGTGATATTTTGTCATGTGAAAACTATTATACTGCTATTTATTTCTATTATTTTCAAATTGTCCCTCCCTCATTATTATAATATTTATAATTACTCTATTTTTATTAAAATTATTATTATTTATATTTTAAAATTTTAAGTATGTTTATAATTATTTAATCTTAATAATTATATTTTATTAAACATTCTTCTATGTATGAAAAAGCAAGATTAAATAAGGGTAAAGTTATCCAAATAAAAATATTTTCCCTCCTCTCCCCTCTTCAACTAAACAATGTAACATTAAAATTTCTCCCCTCCCCTCCCTTCTGATTAATTCAAACGAAATAATATTAAAATCCCTCCCCTCGCCTCCCCTCAGTTGAACCAAATAGACCCTTAGGGGAAGGAGTCATCATTTTTTTTGCATGCACGTGTAGAATTAAAATATACTCCCTCTGCTCTTTTTTATAAATGTCTAAAATTTAAATTACCTTAATCCTTTTTATAAGAGTTCAATAAGAATTGTTTAAATATTTAATGATTTTTTTTATTTTTGCCTTTTATTAATTATACGTATTGTATTAATTAAAAGATTGTTTATACTTGTAGTTATCCTATTTCTCTTTCTCACTTACCTCTTGCAAATAAGGGTATATGGGAAACAAAAGTTTATTTCAGACATGTTTATTATTTGTAACTAATTTTAATCACTTTATTATACCATATAATGTAGTTATCGGGCTCTTATAAATAGGATTAAATGAAATACTTATTATTTTTAACTAACTTTAATCGTTTTCTTAAACCACGCAATTTAGTTATTAAGCTCTTGTTAATAGGATTAGTGAGAGTATTAATAGCTTGAGTGAGTTTGACAAGATGTATGTGTTGGAATTAGAGCTGGGAATCAGGGCCGGCCTGGCCCTACAGGGCTGGCCCTTGACGGGCCAGGGCCTAAAAGGGCCGGCCCTAAAGGGCTCGGGGTCAGAAAAATTACAGTTTTTCAAGACCCGGCCCGAGAGCATCAGGGCCAGGGCCGGGAAATCCTTTTCACAATATTTAACTATTTTTCTTGCATATTTCCCCCAGAGAGATATAATTAGTAAATAACAACGATTAAAGTTCTAATTTAATACATAAATGTTGTCAACATTAAGGTTTAAATAACACGTCTCTTGCAACAAACAAACACAGTTACTAATGTATAATCAAAGGTAAAATCATGTCCATAAATAACTCACACAAAGGTCAAAGTATAAGAAGGCAAGAAGCTAAATACTCTAACTTCTAAACAACATGAGTATGACGACTATCATTTTCACCTTCTTCGCCACTATCATCAATTTCAATGACATTTGATTGTGTTTCACTTTGAGCAGTAGGTTCAAGTAGTAAAATAATTACAATCTCCATAAAAAAATCATATTCTATCAGGTAGAATAGTATATAATATGATTTTAGTCTAAATAGGCAGAACAATATACTCAAAAATCACAATATGATCCAATTTGACAAAACAATATACTCAAAAATCATACTCTATACAATATGAGGACAGAGTGACATATAGATTCAATAAGGTAATTCAAAAATGTAACATGGTTCCTTTCCAAGTATAAAAAATAAAAAATAAACGGGCCTAAAGGGCCAGCCTGAGGCCCTCCAGGGCCGACCCTTTTAAGCCCGAGGCCCTACAGAGCCGGCCCTTTTTGGCCCGACTTCCTTTTGAGGCTACAATTTATAAGCCCGGCCCTTGAAGGGCCAGGGCCGGCCCGACGGGCTCGGCCCGTTTTCCCGGCTCTAGTTGGAATGTTGTGGCTACGAGGGAGTTAATTCATATGTTGTTGTTGGAAATTGTGCCCTAAGAGTTAATCATTACACTTTAAATATTATTAATTTAATGAATTTTTTCTATTATGTTATCATATTATTTGCATGTTCATTGTGATGACTGTATCCTTGGATAAATCATAAAGATTATCCTAAATGTCCCTGATCGGTCATCTATACGGGAGTATAGATGAAATAAGATCAATATGACTTTGATAAGATATGGAAATATGAATCAAAGTCTTAGGAACTTGTAAAAATATAAGGTGCTGAACCAACACACTATGACAAAAGCTGCATGGATTAAGTCAAAAGCTTATCTCATATATAACCACATCACAATACCCTTCGAACTGAGGCCATCATGGATTCCTACATGAGAATTGTCAAGCTTTGAACTAGCCAAAAGTTACCTTTAACCGAGTAATGATAAAGGCTATGATCGAGTTTAGTGGTTTTTCATGTAAAGGAATATGAATGGTCAAGATGGAATTTGTCCATCACATTAGTAGAGAGATGTTATTGAGCCCCTCGATGAGTGAGTCTGAGAAATGTATGGTCATACTACGATGGAAAGGAGTTTTAATTTCTATTGTCAGACTACTCAGGAATCGGAAAAGTAATGGTCAAGAACAGGAAGATGACATCATTAATGCCTCATCCTTGACCGAAATATTGTGTGACAAAAGGGACATACATGGTTGTATGACAGATTGCATTGTGTTAACAATCCTCACATGAATTGGATAGTCGTAATGTCTTGCTAAAGGTCGCTTATGACTTATGGGATAGTACAATTATTGGCCCACTGCCAACTTTGTATGGGCTTATAGGGTCGCACACAAGAATGACCTAACACTAGCTATAATGTCTAAACTCATTGAATCTAAGATGTGTCTAGGATTCAATTACTACAATGTTTAATCTATGGTGTAGGATTCAATTACTACAATGTTTAATCTATGGTAGATGAATTATATATATATATATGATATAAAATTCATGAAAAGAAAGTTAATAACATTATATATATACATATGTATTTTTGAAATACATATATATTTATATATATTATATTATTATACTGTGTTAGTTTTAAATTTAATTTTATTAAGATAAATTATAGGGAGAATTGCTAAAAAAGACTTAATTGGCAACTTATTTACCAAATGGAACTTGGGAAGCTATCTGCACACGGAGGGAAGATTTTTGAACAAGTAGGAAAGATTTTTGCACACGAGGAAGATACTATGCACATAAGGGAAGATATTTTGCACACCTGGAAGATATTCTGCACGCGAAGGTCCCATTTGACAAATAAGCTTATAATGAGGTATTTTTTCACAATTTTCCCTAAATTAAATTTAATAACTAACATGTAGAGATATAGTATCTCATATTTAATTTATGAAGATAAATTAAATCTATTGGCTCTTTATTTAAATTAAATAAGTAGGTTAAATTAAAAACTGTTGGACGAATTTAATTTAAATTGAATTTATTTAATTAGCTCATCAAGATAATTAAGGGTTAATTAATTTTGACATTAATCAACTTACTTTTGAAATTCAAATATAACCCTCATGGGTCATAAGAATGATGGAGCAGAAAAAACTCATATATGGGTGAGAAACTGAGGAGCCGCAAGGAAACCCTAGAGAGGCGGGAGACATTGGAGGCCCTAGCACGCAGTCAGTATTAGGGCCGTATTCGTGTGGATATCAGTAGAGGGAGCCGATAGAAGGTGTTAGATCCTAGAGATAAAAAATCCTAAATTGAAAAAGATATGAATCTTTCTAACTTGATTTAAATGTCATTAATAGATCCGTAATTGGGATTGACGAAATTTTAAACTTCCATTATGCCTCACAATTCTAAGAGTTGCTTAACCATGAGTTACTCGTTATGTGCATATGGTTTAATAAGTCAAATTATAAAGTGTCTTAGTGGGTTTGACTAGATACAGCTGATGGTCACACGGTGGTTAAGAGCTTTATGTGTTTTTGAATATCTATAAGTTCTTATTATGGATTTCATCACCCTAACCCACGCTCAAGTGTTTTTATTTTTAAGGTTATCATAATAGCTCGCATGAAAGTGCTAAATGCTAAGCTCCCAAATATACGAAAGGACAGATGATAGCAAGAGCCAAGAGGTACCAAACAGGAAGGAGTCTGGAGGGAAAGTGCAGAAAAAACCTCCCCCTCGAATTCATAGCCCAAGATTAAAAATTTCATATTTTTCACATCTCACGCAATGGCGGTCAACGCAGCTGTCGCGTTCCGCCGACAATGGCTCCTTGCTTTGAAATCTCTTCGTCAAGGTTCATTCTGGGATTCTACGTCGATGATAATGCGAATGGAGAAGGGGGGAAATATATTGTACGCGTTTTCTTTTGTCCCCTTGTAAATATTAATTTTTAATCAAAGAAAAAGTTGTCATTCACCTCATTTTCCTACCTTATTTTCATTATATCTAACATAAATTTTTCTATCAACTCATTTTTTTTTTACGTTGCGTACCAAACATCTATGCGGAAAAGCATTTTTAATTCTCTTCCCATCTTTCCCTTTCCAATAAGGGTTTATTTAGGAACCCGACAAACTCATAAAAAAACTTAATTGGGGGCTAAAAACCTCAAAAGCCCAATTGATAATGTTTGGAAATGCGTTTGATCTTATTAGGCTTACTAAAACAAAGCAACTTCTCTCACAAGTTGCTCAAAGCTACTTCTCGCGTGCTTCCAGCTAGGTCTACCACAGGTCAGCGACCGTTAGGGCCAATTAATGCGCCATTAAAACTCAACGGATTACCCATGTTTGCAGAAACCTATTTTTTTTTTTTTTGATTACAATCCTGGAGATCAAACTAAAACCAACGCAAAGAAACAGAAAGCACTTACAACCAGCCTACTTTCTTTCATCATTCACCACCTCTTAGATAGCAGGTGGGGGATGATCAAAGATACAAAAATTGCCTATAATATCATGCGCAGCTTTGGCTAAACCATCAGCAAGGACCAAGTCTTCCCGTGGAACATTAATAAATTGTACCTGCCAGTCCCTATAAATCAGATTCCTAATCTCATCCACCACATCTCTGAACGGATATTCGATTTCACATCCCCTAGTTGCAAGATTAATCGCCTCTATACAATCAGATAGGAGACATACCTTACGGATACCCCTCCACCAACAAACATGCAGCCCATGAATCATCCCTATAAGTTCAGCTACTACCGGGGGAACAGCAATTAGCTTACAAGAAAAGCCGCAAACCCATTGCTTGTTAGGGTTCCTAATTACTCCACCACAACCACTCCTCCCATCTCTCATAACCGAGCCATCTACCTCCAAGGAAAAGAAATCAAGTGACACATTGCGCCTAGAATGAGTTGAAGATTGGCTCATCTTTGCAAAAACACCCGAAGATAAGAGATCTTGATCAGCACATGCTCTGAAGAAAGAGGAAGCAACTCCATGATCTTCACCCAAACTAGGTTCTCCAAAAAGCTTGTTACATCTTGCTACCCAAATATCCCAACACATATACCTAAACAGAGTTTGCCATTTAACCTTTTTGGTGAAACTTTTACCCACTTCATGTGACAGATTCCATTTGATCCATTCTGTACCCCTAAGAGAAACAAAGGTGCTCCAAAGATCCTGATTCACCACTGCTTTCCATTTTTCAATAGCATTTGAACAATCCCGGAGCAGATGCATAGAATCTTCCGTCTGGCCGCAGGAGAACGGGCATGAATCTGATTCTTGAACTCCTCTGCTAACTCGAAGTTGGGCCGTATGGGTCCTACCATGTGAAAATAACCACAAAAAAGACTTGATCTTCTCAGGAACAGGGCATCTCCATAGAAGTTTCCATACAGATTCAGCACTCCCAATTGGACCTGCAAAAAGAGAATAATATGCAGATTTAACAGAAAAACGACCATCCGAAGATGGTTTCCAGAAAAACATATCCTCTCCTCTCTCCTCACAGGGTGGGTGAGCACAGGTGATTCGGTCAATAATCGCTGGAGAAAACCAACGCTGGAGCTTCCGAGTGTCCCATTCCCCATTACACAGGACATAATCAGCAACCCTCTCATTCCGATCTATGAAACCTTCCAAACCCGGAACCAGATCGATAAGGGAACAATTTATATTCGACCAATTTTCAAACCAGAAAGAAGTATTTCGACCATTACCAATCCTCTTCCCTAAACTCTTCCTGAAATGGTCCCAAACTGTGCATATTCCCCTCCACGTAAGGGAAGAACTAGTCTTCTTCTCCACCTCCGGCACTTCTCTATTAGTGCATTTATATTTAGATCTCAGAACCCTGACCCACAACGCCTCAGGCCTGTTAATCAACCCCCAACAAAGTTTCATTAGGAAAGCTTGATTTTGGTATCTAAGATTCCTGATCCCAAGACCTCCTTGCTTCCTATCCTTAGAGACCACTTCCCACGAAACCAAATGCATCTTTCTGATTCCATCTTGTTCCCCCCACAAGAAATTTCTACTCTGCCGTTCCAACTCATTACATAAGCCTGTAGGAAGAAGCATGGTCTGCATGTAGTAAGAAGGCATAGCTGATAGCACAGCTTTAATCAAAGTAGTTCTTCCAGCCATGTTTAAACATTTGATCTTCCACCCCGAAAGCCTCTTCTGACACTTCTCAATGATTGGGGCAAAAGTCATCTTAGATGCTCTCTTGTGAAGTAAAGGGATACCTAAATATTTCCCCAGGTCCCCGGTTAATCCAACCCCCAGTCTCTGACTTAACCCCACAGCCCTATTGAAGTGAACATTCTTGGAAAAGGTCACTTTGGTTTTAGCTCTATTCATCCTCTGACCCGAGACTGAGCAAAACTTTTCCAAACACTCTAGCATCACATCAACCTGAGAGGCAGAAGCTTTCCCAAAAAGAATCAAATCATCCGCAAAGAAAAGATGGGAAAGCTTCGGCCCTCTCGAGCTCAATTGTATGGTCTCCCACTCTCCTTCATCCACTGCATCTTGGATAACATGATTCAAACGTTCCATGCACAGGGTAAAGATATACGGGGACATAGGATCACCTTGACGAATACCTCTGGAAGGGGTAAAAGAATCCGAAGGTTCACCATTCCAAAGAACTTGAAAAGAGGAGTTGGTGATACAAGCCATAATGATCTCACATAGTTTGTTATCCATCCCGGTAGCCCTCAATGTGTCATTTATAAAATCCCATTCTAAGCGGTCATAGGCTTTTTCCAGATCCACTTTTACTGCCATCCATCCATTTTTCCTCTTTGTATTCCTCATAGAATGAATCACCTCCTGTGCTATAATAACATTATCACTACTTTGTCTTCCTGAAATGAAGCTGCTTTGATGATGCCCAACCACCTTTCCCATGATAGATTTTAGCTTTTGGGTAATAATCTTAGTAACAACCTTGTAGCTCACATTGCAAAGGGAGATGGGTCTGAACTCTTGAATGGAAGCCGGCTTCTCGACTTTAGGAATAAGCACCAGGTTTGTATGATTTATACCTTTGACCTTGAGCGGGGATCTAAAGATATCTTTAACCAAGGCTATAACCGACCTTTGCATGACATCCCAAAATTCATGATATAAAAACGCCTGAACGCCATCAGGCCCCGGCGATTTAAAGGCCCCTAGATCAAAGACAGCAGCTTTAATATCTTCCTCAGAAACATCATCATTTAATACTCCCATCTCTACTGTAGACAGTCTAGGGAAATTATTGATTGTGGCAAGGGGTTGAAAATTGCTAAGATCACTATGGAACAAAGCTTTATAATAGTCTAAAGCCAATGTTTTCAGGTCATTTTGCTCAAAGATCCATTCCCCTTCCTGATTCTTCAATCCATCAATCCTGTTCCTCCTTCTTCTAATCATAGCTGAATCATGAAAAAATTTTGTATTTTGGTCACCCCCTTTCAGCCACTTGCACCGGGATTTCTGGAACCACAACAACTCCTCCTGAGCCAAAACCTTACTATATTCTTTGTGAAGTTCTTGTTCCACCTGCAGAAGATGTTGACTATCCCGTCTTGATCTTGCTCTATCTATACCTTCAAGCCTTTGAATAATTTTGCGTCTCTTCTGGTACAAATTCCCCACTTTAACCTTATTCCAATTTTGGGCTTTTTTACTGAAATCCGTTACATTTTCCTGCCAATTCCCTGACCCCCAGCTTTCTCTAACCACCTCCGAGAACCCTTCCTCCAACAACCATGCTGCTTGACACCTGAAAGGTGGTTTAGGATAATTCACAACTCTTCCCGGAAGACATTTAACAAGGAGAGGCCTATGATCGGACCCAAATTTATTTAAGTGATGAATTTTTGTCAAAGGAAACAGACTATTCCATTGATCATTAGAAAAACCCCAATCAATTCGTTCCTTCAGAGAATTTCTCTCCCACGTAAATATATCCCCCACAAAATCTACCTCAATTAAGCCTGACTGATGTACACACTCTGCAAATTGACGCATAGATAAAAAATTTGGAAGAGATCCCCCAGATTTATCAAAGACCGATAAATAAGAATTGAAATCCCCCACAACAAACCAGGGGCTGGAAACAGAATTGCTGATCGACACAATATCATTCCAGAGGGTTTGTCTCTTAACCCGGGAGGGTTCAGCATATACACCAGTGATACATAAAATATTATTGCTTCCCAACACCTTAACATTCACATGAATATATTGCGTGGAGGAGGATAAATAATTAACCCGTACTCGGTCATCATTCCAAAGAACCCAGATACCTCCCGCATAACCCGTTGCTTCAACTCTAATCCAATTAGAGAAGCCCAACCGCCTCATCACTCTGTCCGCTTTTCTACCACTAACTCTCGTTTCCAACAGAAAAATAAGATCAATATCCCTCTGTCTGATAAGATCCTTTAAACGAGCAGGAAAAGTCCTTGAGGCCGCACCGCGGCAATTCCAGGATAGGAAATTCATAATTAATAATATAAAGCAGAGGAAAGAAACAAAAACCTCAACTGCTTATTCAAGTGACGGCGCTTGTAGCATAGCGACATCTCCTTTCCCTGCCTCCATTTCTCCTAGATTAATCATCTGGTCAAGAGCCCCATCTTCTATAGACTCCGGTGTTTCAGCCACCATCTCTTGCCCCAACAAAGAAGGAATTATTTCTGGTTGTTCGCTCCGAGCAAGCTCAATGTCTCCCGATGCCACAGTAGGAAAGGACCCCAAATTATTTACTTCTTCATTCTCCCGTAACACCACTTCTTTACTCATCCCAGAGAGTGAGACGAGACCTTCCCCCTCCAAATTTTGAAAGTGATCAAGCTTTAAAGATTTCGATTTAGAGTTAGAACCAAAAACAATCTTATGAGCTCGAGTTGAAATCCCACCTTTTCTTTTAAAATCCGGAGCTTTTAGTTTGGGTTGGGGAGTGAGGTTTTTTTTTCTAGATATCTTCATATCCACTCTTGGCCTATCCTTAGCGAACCGCAACCCACTTTGATTCCCCATTAAATTCGGCCCATTACCACCTTTGTCTAAACCAATAACCAAAGCCTCCTGAATATCCCCCTCCTTTATTTTCGGCCCACTTGCCAACTCCACCGAAGCTGGCCCAACAACATTAGCCTCCAGCCCAATATTCCTTCCCTCTTGGTCCACTTTACCCACTTTATCCCTCTTCTTTCTCCCACTGCCAGATGTCTCCACTTTTCCCAACTCTCCCTTCTTCTTCGACACGCCACCCTCCTCCAAATTACCTTTGAGAAACGTGTTCCTCGGTCTCACCTCCGCTGATCTACCTGCTCCCTCCACCTTATTCTTTCCTTGAGGTCCCATCACTCCTTCTTCTTTAGCGCCTAACTCACCCTCTGATTTTTTCCTCCATTCTTTCAAACCTCCCTTCACGGCAGAGGCTTTCTGAACACTCGCAGAGGCTTTCTGAACACTCACATGGTCGACGCCGCCATTACCCATCTGTAGAACATCATATCTAGAACCTAACCTCAGATTTTTCTCCTTGGTCTTCCCACCCTCTGAACCTAACTGCGCCTGCTTGCCGTCCGAAACAGGTCTAACCTGTCTATGTCTAAAAGTTCTAGTCGCTTTCATCCACGCGCCAAACTGTTCATCGGACAAAACACCTGGCACGCTCACAAGAGGCCTCTTCTCCGGCGAGCTCACTTCCGGTAAGGTAATGCACTGAATCCCCAAGTTCCGATTATCTTTCTGGGACTGCTGCTGTTCTTGTATGTTCTGATTCGCCTGAGAAACCGTGGTTCTCTGAACTACTAAGGGACACTCTTCTTGGTTATGACCATACTTACCACACTTGAAACAAATTATCTCTAATCCCTCATATTCCACTGTGAAAATTCTAGATCTCATCACAAATCTAGATTGAAGTTGTTTGTTAAGATCAACTTCAACACTAATCCTAGCAAACTTCCCCCTTTCCACTGTGGTGCTTGAATTATTACTGTTGGCAAGCGTGTGCAAATCTACCTTTAATGTTCTTCCAATCAAGTTTCCCAATTCCCACATGCATTCGGTCGAGTAGCAATGGATAGGGAGAGTCGGGACCCTAACCCAAATTGCCACTTTCCTGATTCTATTGCAATACGGATTGAAATTGGGGCTCCACCTTTGAACCGCGAGATAATGTCCCTGAATGAGCCAAGGGCCATCAAACAAAAGCTTCCTACCCAGTTCGAGATCATCGGACCTAAAGACATAGTAGTTATTAGGAAGGTCAATGAGTTCAAACTTTTTTGTTCTGATGTGCCAAGCGATCCTATCTTTCATCATTTCCAAGCTTGTTGTTTTCCCTAACACAGTCACGATAAGCGCATCTTTCCACGGCCTACATAGTTCTCTTAACCTTTCATCTGGCATATTTAGCTTTGGCAAAGTCTGGAGAAGGTTTTTTTCTGCTTCTGAAAGTTCTGGTGCATTATCACGCTCCTCCCGCAGCCATTCCTCCATGAGGACATCAAAACTCTTATTTTCCACATTAATGTTACTGCCCAAGAGTTTGGATTTATACGAGATTTGAGTCTTCTGCAAAACCTGCTTGCTCTGTTTTTCCTGTTGATGCTCTGTCATTTGAACTTCCTCATCTATGTCCATCTGAAAATTCTGGGGAAGCTTTTCCCCCACTTTGGGGCTATTTGACATCTTTTTAATGTTCTTCGCTAACAAATCCGCTTGTTCCTTAGAGGTTTCTCGGTTTTCAGTCGTTGAAGTATCACCAGCAAATTCCGATGACCGAAGCTCACCTGAATTCTCACCCTTTCTCTCTCTAACATTCTCTCTCATCTCTCTTCTGTTTTGCAAGACTTAATTACTCTTGCAGAAACCTATTTTCTTCCAACAGGAAATGGTTTTGCAACGAACTCGGAAGCTAATAGGCTGAAGAACTGGAAAAACTGTGGGGAAGCGAAGACACGATAGCATTGCCTTTCTTCTTCTTCCATAGCTAGAAATTAAAATTGCTCAGAATCTTTCTTTGCGCTTTGTCTTTTTCCTTCGCTAGTTTAAAGACGGAGAGAGTTGTTGAACAAATAGAGTAAAAGTGAGAGAAGTCTTTAGCCATAAATGCAAAAATAATTGAATTGAAATCATGCAAATATACAATAATAAATTTATCAAATTAAGTACTTTCGTGTTTTTTTTACCTTTTTTATTTTATCAAATTTTTTTAATATTTTTTTACTTCAATTATCACAATATATACAATTAATATATATACATATATATATATATATATATATGTAGTATTCAATAAGATTCATGTTCTTTTCAGTTCCCATCTAAACGGGCTTTTCAAATATTAATTCAAACAAGTTTAATGTTAAGAAAAAATGTCACTTCTACCACCGTTATTGTAAGTATGGTTTTTAAGAAATTTATTTTATTTAAAGTTACAAAATATTCACATATAAATTATTTAGAAATAATAAATAATACTCTCTCTAGCCCTTTTTATAAGAATTTGATAATCATATTATACGGTTTAAAAAATTTAAAATTGATTAAAAAAATAATAAATATGTAAGGACTAAATAATTTTTTGGGTTAAAGGGCAAAAATGCCAATGTATTATTTTAAAATTTTTTGAATATTTTTTTACTTCAATTATCACATTATATACTACTAATATATGTATATATGTAATATTCAATAAGATTCAGTCTTTTCAGTTTCCATCTAAATGAATTTTTCAAACATTAATAGAAACATGTTTAAGGTTAGAAAAAAAGGCACTTCTACCACCGCCAATATAAATATGGTTTTTAAGAAATTTATTTTATTTAAAGTTACAAAATATTCAGATATAAATTATTTAGAAATAATAAATTGATAAAAAATAATAAATATATAAGAAATAAATAGTTTTTTGGGTTAAGGGGCAAAATCCCAATATATTATTTTTAAAAGTACATTGGGTACCATAAAGTTTAATCGGGGATAAAAACATCATAAATTTTTTAAAATGGAATAAAAATGTCACATTCATTGACGTGGACTAAGGACGTTTCCTTTATTGGGTGGGCCCCACAAATTATTTCTTAAGTGATTATTTTAATAAAATCCACTCCCTCTCTCTTGCCCTACCCTCATTATTATAGGTGAAAATAGGCGAGGCTAAGTTAGGCTAAACTTTATTTAAATAAGCCTAAGCCTGTAACAGGGATTCAAAATCTAAGCTTGTATGTAGGTTTTTTTTAGGCTTGGGCCTTCAAAAGACTTGACAAGGCCTGAAGCTTGTTTAAAAGCTTACTTAAATAATGTAGACTTTTAAATAACCTTTGAAGCTCATGCCTCTAAATTCATATATAACCCTTGACATTATATATAATCGTATATTATATCCTAAAAGCTTAATATCTATTCTTATAGTAATATTAGGGCTTAGTAATGAACAGAAAAGAATATCTAGTGACAACAATTGTCTGAGCAAATAGGAATAAAAAAAATTAATCGTTTGTTGACTAATGAGATATATTTTCTAAAATTGACTAAGCATAACAAATAACATGTAAAACTATATTCTACCTTTTTTTACCTTTTCCACTTAAATTAAGACAAACTCCTCTTATTCATATTATAATATTTCATTTGATATTAAAATGAACTCATAACAATTATTATGTTTGAGTGGAGGGCGTAAATTAGGGGAAAGTGAATGAGTTAATATTGATATCTCGAGTGATCGAAGAGAAGAAAGGTAAGGGTAAATGATTTATGCGAAAGTAATGATTGAATGTAATGATGATAGGATATGAAACTTAGAATTAATGTTAAATTGGTAAATTTATAAAATTATTTAAATTATATTATATATACTTATGTAATAATATACATTAAAAAAATGCTAAATATGTTAGGCTTGTAGGCTAGGCCTGACCTATTTGTTTAAATAAGCCTAACAATATATCTGAACTTGAGCCTGATTTATTTACTAAATAGGCTGATTCAGCTTTATATAGGTTAGGCAACAAAGATCTGACCTATTTCCATCCCTATTCTAAATCTTGAACCTCGTCTCTCCTCTTTCTCTCCCTCTCCCTTTCAATTTCTCAACTCTCCCTTTCAATTTCTCAACATACACTTACTCTCTCTCTCTCTCTCTCTCTAGCTCTATTGCCCTCGCCACTACACAAGGCAAGTGAACAAGGAGGAAGAAGAAAAAGGTTGTGATTAAAAGAAAACAACACGACCATTCTAAACCTAATAAACCTTCATTAACTTGGTTCATAATATCAAAGCTCGTGTTTTCAATTCTCAAGTTCACCGCGTAAGTGTAATGCAAAGGATGGGAGTAGGAATGGCGCTTTCGATCATAGCCATGGTCGTTGCAGCTCTGGTTGAAAGGAAGAGGCTTGAAATTGGGAGGGAGACGAATGCTGAATGCCGTTGAGCATATTCTGGTTGCTTCAACAGTACATTTTTCTGGGGATTTCGGACATTTTCACTGTCGTGGGAAAGCAGCTCCATTGCTCTCTTTCTTTTACCCTCACAACCTTTTTCTTCTTCCTCCCTGTTCACTTGCGCTGTGGAGTGGTGAGGACAATGGAGCTGGAGAGAGAGTGTGCGTGTGTGTTGAGAAATTGAGAGACAGAGGAGACCGAAGTTGGAGATGTTGAGGGTGGGGCAAGAGAGAGGGAGTGGATTTTATTAAAATGATCCGAGAAATAAAATTGTGGATCCCACTCAGTGAAAGGTAACCACATTAGTCAACATTAACGCTAGTGGGTGACATTTTTATCCATTTTAAAAATTTTATGGGTATTTTTATAACTAATGTTTATTACATTGAATGCACTTAAAAAAAAAACCAAGGACATTATTACCTCTTAATCCTAATTTTTTTCAAGTGCCCCGTTATTTATAACGGATCAAATAAGATAAATTATATACTTGGCCAAAAAAAAAAAGAATATACTTCCTCCGGTTCTAATTATAGGATAATATTTGAGAGTTGATCTTGGTCATAATTATAGGATAAAGTTCTAATTTTTGTCAATTTTTTTTCCAAAATACCTCTTATTGATACTTTCTCAATAATAATTAAACACAATAATAATTTAATAAGAGTATATCAGAAGTTGTTGAGGGAGATTGACGACGTCAGATTATATGAGAGCTTAGAGAAATCGTGTGTGAAGCAGGAGAGGTACAATAAAAAACAAAGAATTAATGTAATTAGATGCCATTTTAAATTTTAAATAAAATTATTTTAGGAAAATAAATATAATTAACTAATTTAACCACTATCCTCAATTTCTCCAAAGTTAGGTAAATATGTCCTATAATTAGGACTGGAGGGAGTAAATTATAATATTATATAATTCTAGTGAGAGAACATATGTAAGATAATGTAATATGAAAAAAAGATAAAAAATTAATTAGAGACAAAAAAAATAAAAACATATCACTGAATGCTCAAACAACTAAAGTATAATCTTATAAAAAAGGGCAAGGCAATTTGAAATTTAGTGTGTAAAGTTGGGCTTATTTTTGGACAATAAGTCTTTATTACGCAAGCCGAGATAAAATTCCTCTCACAAACTTATCTCGTATATCGTGAATCACAATTTATAAACACTTATTGGTGTGTTTGTTTTGACGATTGGATAAGTAACTTATTTTTACTTAAACTTATAGAATCTTAAGATTGGAAAAAAGTTAGATTGGGTAAAATGATAAGTGTTTGGATTAGTGATTGGATAAGTAACTTATGTAAAAGTTAGGATGTTTGGTTTGACTTTTGCATAAGTGACTTTTGTATTAATTAAGAGAAAAAAAATTGAAAAAATTATGAAAAAAGAAAAAATAAAGGGATAATTGTGAAAAAAGTCATCATTGGTAACTTAATTATCAATGGGACCTAGGAAGATATCTACACACGAAGGGATTTTTTCACAATTTTCTCAAAAATTAACTTTGAAAATTTGGTAATGGTACAATTTTAATAAAATTATATCAAACTCTAATTTAAATTGATACACTCCAAAAGTCTTTTTTACCGTGTACCTCAAGCTTAAATCTTATAAATTATATCAGACTCTAATTTAAATATTAAATCCTAACTTATATTTTTACATAGCTTAAAATCTAACAAAATAAACGATTAAAATCTCAATAATACCTCCAATAATCCAAACAAATTATTTAAACTAAATTTAATGGGTAAAAACACTATATAGAAAGTAATTTATGACATGTTTATAAAAAAATTGATTATAAAATCATAAAACAGCTAAATAATAAATCTAAACTGATTAAAATTAATTATTAATTATTCTCTACATTTCTACAGTCATATATTAACAAAACTCAAAATTTGTTTAAACTCTTATCCCAAAGTATTCTCTAATTAGCAGAAGATTACTATCTAAAGAAAGATAAAATTATTTAGAACATTTTTCATAAAAGAATTTTTGTGATTAGAAGTGGTTTTGAGTACCTCATTGATCCCCAAAAATATAAAAATACTTCTATCAATATTTTTTTTATACACATACAGGCACATAAGCTCCAATAAACTTCATTTTGAGGCTTATGACTTTTTCCAACTTATGACTTTTTTCAGCTTAAATCCAATCGCTGAAACAAACACTCACTTTTGATCAAAACACTGTTCAAATATAATTGAACACTGTTAAAATCCGATTTTTCCCTCCAAGAAACAAACATGCTGAATATATAAAAATAAGCTATTTCAAGTGCTAAGTCTCAGCAGTAAATACTAGTTGTGTAATAATATTGTTGTGATGGAACTCGATGATTAAGTTTCGAATATAATATGTTAAATAATTATGACCAACGCACCAACAAAGTGGCTGTAGTTTAGTGGTAAGAATTCCACGTTGTGGCCGTGGAGACCTGGGCTCGAATCCCAGCAGCCACATGCGATTTTAATTTTTTCCCTGATCATCACTGAATAGTATGCCAGAGGGCAAAAGGGAAAAAGAAATCAGCTGGAAAATGGGCAAGCGTTCGAGTGTTTGTTTTTTCTAAGTACTTCTAACAATTACGAATAAGTATATAATAGAAATTTTATCTCAGCCTTCTCCAATTCCCAAAGAAGCACCTAAAAGACTGTTTGGCGCAACCGGGCAACAAACAGGTTCTTTTTATGCCACGTTTAAGATTTATATGCATATTATTTTATCAGAAATGCCCCCAGAGGTTTCCAGAATTCTTTAAAATTATAATATCATGCACAATGGCCTCCATATGGGAAACCTGTAAATATTTTATTTTGGGAGGGTAAAAGGCGTCACAAAATTTCTGCCAGCCATAAGCGGCAGCCTTACAAGAAAGATTAAAAGCCACAATGTAAAACTTTAACTAGGGTGAAATATCCTAAATCTTGTCATTCTTCGGTTCAAGAGAAGCGTCAATCATTGTTGACAACGGATTAGCCGAGATTTCTGCAAAATCTTTCCCCAGAAATCTCCAAGAATCTCAACCAAGGTCAGGTGGAACTTTGCCTCCGGAGTTAAAAAAACAAAGGAATCCGATCTCATTTATCAACATGTTGCGTAGTGGTTATGTAGAACATACTTTACAACTTCATAAAACGAAACCACAATTCCAACAGAGGGCCCTGCTCGTCCAACTCGTGGACCCGCACCTGTAAAAAGTCCCTTTAAGCCTCCTTCCCTGAAAACAAGGAAAGAAAATAACGTCATTAAACATTCCGTGCACAGCGGGCACAAAACAGATCAACATGTAATATCTATCTGCAAACAGAGAATGTTGATTGGCAGTTATACCTCCAAACCTCCATTAGTGTCTGCCTTGTAGTCATTTTCAATGCCCTAGCTGGATCCCTCTGGATAGTTTTTGGATGGAGAGATTAACGACATTAGAATAGGATCTAACTTTAGGATTCATATAAAGCTGAAATCTTCAATTGCAAAATCCAACAGTCCTTTCTGACTTATAGTGTTTTTTACACTGGAAAGAATTACAAGAATCACAATATCTTAGCTGTAGCAAAACTTTTCCAGTTCAGAAATAATCAACTAAGCAAGTAATTAATCAAGTCAAAATATGCTCGATGCACAAACAAATCACCTGGTTAATTGATCCTAGACTTATTTTTCATCTATTAATCACAATACTACATCTCACCCCCAAAAAATAAATCTGAAACCCTTCCTGACAGTATAAATGAGAGAAGAAAGTAAGGTTTTTTTATTTGATTGGGGATATATAGTCCTTTTTGAAGCTTAAAAGGTAAAGGGTTTTCGCCTCTCCTAACAAGTACTTTTCTCGGGATTCCAACTTGTGTTCTCCTCCTTATAGGCATAAGTTCGCTTATCACCTCAACCAACAACTTATTGGTAAAAAGTAAGGTTTTAAGTTTAGAAAAAAGGGGGGGAAATACATATTAAACATACCTCAATCTGCCTTCGAGTTTTTGCAACATCTAATGGGCATGTGGCACCAGCTGCAAGACTTCCTGCAACAAAACCAGCAGAAAAATTTGCACCAAGGACACCCATTGCATTGGCTTCATCACCTCCAACAAGATTGACAAGTTTTCTTCTCATCTGGAAAGCACAAAGATAAAATTAGCATAAGTAAATGGAGAATGTTGTTGATAAATACGACTAACTATTTCTCTGATAGACGAATGAATCTCACTGGTTCAAGTGTTGACCAGCAAATGGCGGAGAAGGGGACGTCACGGGCAAGTTGAGAACCCATGCCAGTCCATAAGACACGATAACCTAGCACTGCAATGAAATAAAGCAATAACCACAATTACATTATATTAACAATCTTTGTTTAACTAAATTGCAGGCCTCATGATTTGCACAAAGTCTAGGGTAAATTGTATTGTTCATGACCTATGAATAGTATAACTTCATAAAAATTATATACACACATGAAATACGCATTTTAATACTAATATGATGATTTGCTACATGTTTTGCCTTGCATGCATTTATCATTTTGTTAAAGGTTTCAGCATAGGGAATGCCAAAAGCCCAAATTAGAAGAATCTCTGAAACGTAAACAAAATTACTCATGTAAACATCACAAAATAGGTTTAAGTTAGCCACTTGTTCCCAGAAATAAATCGAATTCTATAATTGAGGCTATTTGCAAGTTATACAAATACATCATACATGCATGCACAGGCTTGTTCTTTAGCAGAGAAATAAGATTAACCCTATTTATGAGCATCCAAGTCCAATCAACCCTACAAATTTACAAATCTATGTCAATCAACAGTAAAGCTTTGCACTTACAGCTGTTTTGTTGAGTATTTATGCTCTTTACTTGAGAGACAACACCCAAGAGAGTCTGGAACACTCCAGGAGGCTTTCTACCAATTTGAGTCTCTTTAAAAGCCTACACCAGAGATTCCCGGGAAAAATACAAAAGAAAAGAAACAAACAATTAGAATCCATCCAACTAGTGGAATGGGAAATATAGCTGAAAATACTTGAATTCACAGAGACCACAAGGATTCCAACAGGATAAATAAATGAAGCAGCAAGTGTACCACAGGAAACACAAGCAATCTAATTCCACTGCAAATGCACAAGGCACCGGCAAAGAAAAGGGTCACCATCCACCCATTATTAAAAGTTGAAGATAAATCTTTCGCATTGGAACTGAAATATCATACATCATGGCATCACTGACTAGGTACAAGTAAAACGTTTGGGAAAAAAGCAAACCAGGCAGACCACAGGAGAAATAAGCAAAATGCAGCCATAAACAGAGTTGAGCAACCAACAAGTTGCAGATTAATCCCCCCATTTAAAAGATTTGATCATCAGTGCATATAATGTCTGATACC
Source organism: Inga oerstediana (assembly GCA_963210345.1). Taxonomy (NCBI): domain Eukaryota; kingdom Viridiplantae; phylum Streptophyta; class Magnoliopsida; order Fabales; family Fabaceae; genus Inga; species Inga oerstediana. Next base: position 2,075,529 of record OY723405.1, read on the forward strand.
CCCACATGATCCTTATGGAAAAAAACTGCCACAGTTCAGAAAGAATGCTAGTACTACCGCTACCAAACCTACTACACAAATCCTCTCATAAATAAGGTAAATGATACAGTTCCTTTTGCAATATATAGAATACCTGCATGCGCGTTCTAGCAAGCTCAATAGGATAACAAGTTGCACAAGCTAGAGAGCGTGCCAGGGAGCCTGCCACTAAGGGTACATATGGAATTGTGGATGGAACGTTTTTTGCGGCAAATTCCTCCAACCAGTTGCGTAATATGTCATAGCAAGGAAGGTAAATTCCTACCTGGTGAAGGCAAGGAAAAATAACAAAAACTCAAAACAATTAATTACATTGTCCTGCATGCTCAACGTATAATCTCATTAATTTACCGAAAAACAGAAAAATGACTGATGAACCTACAGTTGGTACAGCAAGTGCTAGGCCTGCATTTGTTCCTCTCCATAGTCTAGCAAATCCTTCCTGCAAAACCACACTTGGATTAGTGGGAACATGAAAAATAAGAAGAGAAAACAGCACATACAAGGATATGTCTGCCCAAAGGACAGATTTACTCATCCAAAAGCATTAACACAGCACAACCTTCCTCCTCTATGACAAAGCAGGATATGCATAACAACAAACCTGTTGTACAATTTTGTATAGAACATCCAGTGTTCCTTTGTACCGAAAACACTCAGGAGGACAAATTGATACTGTTCCTTGGATTCCTGCCCGCGTACAAGATGGAGAACATCTTAAATCTGCAAACAACTGGCACACAATAAAGAAAATGTCAAATTCATTGCTACTACTAAGGGGACAAGATGGTCAATGGAGGAGATGAATTTCACATTACTTAGCAAACATAAGATCAACAACAGAAGTTACAAGCAAATCAATCTATAAAAGATAAAGGGATCTTTAACTAGCATATGAAAAACCATAAAGGTATCAAATTAATGCGTAACAAAGTCATTTAATCATAGAGAGTAGTGTGTTTGCCCCACGGCAGGGACCTGAAAAACTGTGGTTTTGACTGAAGGCCCTTGGGCCAATTCAGTCAAAATGTGGTTTTTGCAGTTCCTGCTGCAACAACAAACGTGTCCAAAATCTTAAAATAACAAATTCCTGATTCAGAAACTTCATACTGAGTGAATGGGAATAAGAGGGTCAGAGAGCAAATATCAAAATATCAAGACCCAAAAAAAACATCATGTTATAAATATTTTCAGGAGGGTGCAAGAAGAATGTAATGTTTTTTCACACATACCATATTTGGTCCGAAATTAGCCATGCGATAGGTCATGTCACCAAGAGGATGAGAATAGTTGACCCCAGCAGCCTGAGCTTGCAACCTTGTCTGCCAAGAGTGGAGAGGTATTAGAGTGCACCAACTATTAAGCTCGACCCTAATTGACAGTTCTAGTGGTTGTCGTAGCTATAAAATACATGGGGTAAAAGAAGTCTAGTCGACTGATACCACGCAAACTAGCTCTCAGAATTTGTTGCCGCCAATGATAGATGGCAAGAAAAAACTTATAAGATTAACATATGGAACACAGGCAGCAAAAAAGGTGAAATGTCCACTCCTGACACACAAATATACTTTAGTAAATATTAATAACGATATGATCTATCCTTTCCCCAGCTTAATTGCTATGCGTACCATCAGGTCGGAGCATTGCAGAAAATATACATGACTTTGATTATGGGTTCTTGCATTTCAAACTTCTAGACGGTCTCAAGAGGGAATGGTTTATAAATATTCAATAAATATATAAACAAGTTATTTGTTCAACATTCACCGATTAGCAGAGAACCACTTTAATACTGAATCTCTATATAAATACAAGAAATAACAAGTTCTTCGTTTTCTCAGTCAAAGATGTGAAGAAATAATTAAAAACTTATGGTCCGAATATATGTCAAGCTAATTACAATACGAATCACGAATTCTTGCCCTCTTCTTGTCATACTTGCTCAGCAAATAATCACAGCGCAACCAAAATGCATAAACCCAAAAGAAGTAGCGATAATTTCACCTTAGCAACATCGAGCGGATTAACAATGATTGCGGAGAGAAAGGCGGCGCCCGCGGCAGAGAAAGCCCGTTCGCCGACTCCCAATTTACCATCATCTGCCGTTTGTTCCATAAGAGAAGAGCTTTTCTCGACATCTCGAACGATACCCGTGCCGGTGCATCCCAACAATAATGACCCTTGCCCATCCATTCCAGCCACTAAGGTTTGTCCAGAAGGCATCCATTGATTTTGGATTCGCTCTGAATCCACCATTCTCTAGGTTATTTTTATTGCTTAGTCTTCCACCAAACACAAGGGGGGAAAACCTTCCCGTTATAGGGAAGAAGACGGAGAACAAAGAGGTCCCAAAATACTTGGAGAAGGGGAAAGCAGCATGTTAACCAGACAATAGGGGAGGTACGTGCGTGGGTGCTGATGTAATTAGCGCCACGTTTGTTGACAAACGATAGGCATTCTGCGGATAAAAAACCTTGAAATCGCTTCGGCAGAAGGGAGGAAGTCAAAGGTTCTGTTTCGGATGATCGACTTGTGTTTGCGCTGATCAACCAAGAGCCTTCGAAACGGGAGGGAAAGTGAGGAGCTTATGAGTTTTGAGCAATATAGGACATTGAAAAATTAAGGTTATTACGGATGCCAAACAATGCCTTTACAATAGCGGCGGGTAAGAGAGGCATCACTGTGGATGTTGCACTCCGTACGTCTGGTTCTAGGGCTTGCCCTTCGGCCGCGAGTAGAAAAAGGCGCGACTTGCGGGATGGATTTAGCGCATTTTTTTAAGTAGCTCTTGATTTTAAATATAAGATAAAATTGAATTTTTAATAAATGTTAAAAAAATTAATTAAATTATTTTAAAATATTTATATTTATCAATTTTTTTAAACTATCTTATCTAATTTATAAATTAATATATAATCCAATAATATATAACATATGATATAATTAAATAGTTTATTTAATTTTTTTAATCTTTAAAAAAATTAATTCTATCTTATATTTAAAACAGAGGAGTAGTATTTAGAAAAAAACTTCTAGTGTAAATGCCTGGGAAATTTAAAATGTGCGCAGTATATCAAGGGAGTTTTTTTTTTTTTTTCCTTGAAGGGGAGTTTTCAAATATATATCCTTTTTTTTCCGACATAAAATAGATAGCGTTTTTTTTTTTTGGGATAACTTTTGAAATATATATCCTTTTTCTTTGGCCAGTGAAATATATTTGTAACCGTCATGATAGTTTTCAAATATATATATATATAGTTTTACCAGATCAAATATATATCTGGTGTATACCATTTATATTTTTACCCGATCAAATATATATATGACATATAGGTAGACACACATATTTTTGATGAAATACAATCACAGCTATTAGCTGTTATTTGCATCTACACCTACTATATATAATGTATATTTGGATTAATGATAGAAACTATTTTTTTCAATGTGATTTTCCAGTAAATAAAATAAGTTTGTAAGAAAAGTTTTATTTTAACTTAGGTGAATGTATTTTTCCACCACTTTCTCAAACAGTCCTATAATCAATCATGAACTTGTATCTTACTTTTTTTTTTCTGACCATGTTTTAGAAACAGCATCGGGCATTTAATTGGTTAATGAGTATTTAAAATTAATAAAAATTTAAATGTATTTGTGATTAAGTTACTGTATTTAATAAAAATAAATATGAAAAGAGCATATAATTTTTAATAATTTGAACTGTTTTTTAATAAAAAAATACCTAAAATAGTTTACATTTTTAACAATAACTGAAAAAAACTACTACTATAATATTACCCAAAAATTCTAAAAGTCGAGCAGTATGTTGCCATGACCAATCAGGTAAATTCCACCACAAGAGTTTAAAAGTTCTGACTTCTAAAAATGTTTGGGAGGAAAAAAGGAAGCGAAAATTTCATGAACGGCGGTTTCAGTAGAGGGGATCAAAGGCCAAGGGCGAGCCACGTGAGCATGGGTGGAAAGCCCGCCACGTGTAAGAAGAAACACGCCCCCGCCCTCTCTCTAGAGAGACCTGTTACAATTCTAAACCACAATCCTCTTCCCACATAATTTTAACCAATTTGTTATTATTATATTTCTGTTCAAACTATAATTTTGTAATTACATATAACTCAAAGAATCCAGCACTTTCATGTTATTTTGAGATTTGAGATGAGTGGGAACTGTACAATCATTTTCGTCCAAATTTTTTCTAGTTGCATGATTAGTCTGTCATCACCAGTAATCTAAAGAGAGTCAACTCAGTTATCAATATCTAAAATTATATGAAATTGGTAACTGAACATAACTGCCATATTAACATATTACTGATCCAATTCCCAGTTCATACAACAAAAACAACGAATTTTCCTTTCGATCATTTCTCCTTGCGGGCTCCACATATACATTCCTTCTCCCTAATCACTGGAACAACAACAACTGGGGATAAATTAATTACAGGGGGTTTAAATCTTGATTGATATTGCTCACGTACGTACAAGCATGTCGTCGCTAGAAGCGAGCAACAGCACAACGGTGTACAAAAGAACGTGCATGATTCTGCCGCCCCAGACGAGTTCCAGGGGCGTGTGGGTCGGCCATCATGGGGAATTCATTCAAAGCCCTTTGCCATCTCTGGAGATTCAAATGTGCATCGTTTACTTTGGCACCCTCTTCTTCCACACCTTTCTCTCTCGTTTAAGATTCCCCAGGTTCACTTCCATGATCGTCGTAAGTACTCCTCTGAATTTCGTCCTGCTTTCGTTAAAATTAACAGGCTATGCATGCATGTGTCTGAATGATGATTAATATTATGCAGATAGGCTTGATCATTGGGAATACATTTGGCAAAACAGATGCCGGCAAGATTCTGTTCCCCTTTGAGTCGCAAGAAACCCTGGGATTAATCTCAGTGTTTGGGTACATCATGTTCCTCTTCTACATCGGGGTTAAGACGGATATAAGCATGGTTCATAAAACAGGAAGGAGGGCCATGAACGTTGGAATTGTTGCCACATTGGCTCCCTTTGGGTGTGGCTTGCTGGCCCAATATTACGTCTCCTCAAAGTACATCGAACCCGAGGAGTACACCAAGCTCCCATTCATCGTTACCATATGTTCTTTATCGCCCTTCCCTGTCATATCCTCTGTGTTGAGTGATCTCAAGATCTTGAATTCCGAGCTGGGACGGCTGGGGCTGTCGTCGGCGTTAGTGAGCGAGACAATAAATATATCATTGACATTCGTGGTTGGATTCTGCAACAACATGGCCAACGTAGGGAAGTTGAGAGCTTTGGGAGATATGGGATACGCAGTGTTGTTCGTTCTGTTTCTCGTCTTCATTCTTCGTCGCTTCATGTTTTGGATCATCAGAAGGACACCAGACGGATGTTCGGTTAGTGATCACCACGTTTATTGCATACTCATAGTAGCTATGTTATCGGCCTATGCCTCCCATCAATTCAATTTCTTGGCTCTTTTTGGGCCTTATATATTGGGCTTGGCTATCCCTGAAGGGCCTCCTCTTGGGACCGCCATTATCAAGAAGCTCGACGCCTTTGTGACTGGTGTTTTGATGCCACTGTTCGTGACCACGTGTGCAATGAGGGTGGATCTCCGGCAATTCATGAACTGTAGGAGGCCAGACGGAACATTTGACCACTTCATGCTGCAAGTGTCCCTCCTTGTTGTGATAATTTTTGTTACCAAATTGGTTTCCTGCTTCTTGCTTCCCTTGTATTGTAATAGAATGCCCCCAAAAGATGCCATGACTCTTTCACTCACTATGAACTGTAAGGGCATCGTCGAAATGGCCACGTGCTCTTTCCTGAGAGACATCATGGTGAGCTCTTTTATTTTGCCTCGCTGCATGCTTCTTTAAATTTTAAACTTCCTCCATCGAATGCTTCATATATGAGTAATTATAATTAACTTTTTCTGGGAAATCTAAATCTTTCATGCAGGGTTTGCCGGATAACGTCTTCGCTTTCTTGATGGTGTGCATGGTAATGAACGCGACAATCATGCCGATCTTGATTAGTTATCTGTACGATCCTTCAAAGAAATACGCAGGTTACACCAAGAGGAACATCGAGGATCTAAGAATCAACTCAGAGCTTCGCGTATTGACTTGCATTCACAGACCCGACAATATTCCGCCCGCGATCAGCCTTCTAGAGGCAATATACCCATCGAAAGAGGAGCCGCTTGGCATCTTCGTGCTTCACCTCATAGAACTAATAGGCAGAGCAACCCCTGTTTTCATATGCCACCAGTTGCAGAACAAGTCCAAAACTAGAAGCTCCTTCACCAGCGACGTAGTCGACGCCTTCGGCAACTTTGAGGAAGAGTTCAATGGGGCATTAACGATGAATGTGTTCACGGCGGTATCGCCGGCAGAGATGATGAACGACGACATTTGCAGCCTGGCACTAGACAAGATGACCTCCCTCATAGTGCTCCCTTTTCACCAGAAATGGTCTTCAGATGGGAAAAGCATAGAACTCGACGACAAATCCATAAGAGACCTGAACTTCAGCGTGATGGACAGAGCACCCTGTTCAGTGGGAATCTTGATAGAGAGGGCGCAAATGTCACACGTGTTCTCTCCGGAGACACCCTACACTGTGTGCCTAATATTCATAGGAGGAAAAGACGACAGGGAAGCGTTTTTTCTGGCAAAGAGAATGACAAAGAACCCACACGTGAGGCTGACGGTGATAAGGTTCACAAGCGAAAGAGAAGAGAAGAAGGACATGAGGGACTGGGACAGGGTGCTGGAAACAGAGATGCTGGGGGAGGTGAAGGGGAAGCAAAAGATAGGGGAAGCGAGTGTGAAGTACAGAGAAGAGAGGGTGAGAGATGGGCCAGAGACGGCTCTAATAGTGAGATCATTGGTGTGTGAGTATGATATGATAATAGTTGGGAGGAGAGATGGAATAGAGAGTCCGCAAACTTCAGGGCTATTGCAGTGGAGTGAATACCCTGAACTTGGGGTGCTTGGGGATCTGCTTGCTTATGTTCCTGGTAGAGCTTCTATCTTTATCATCCAGCAACAAAGAATGGCTTCCAACTTGTAATTTTCCTCTTAGGATTTACATTGCTTTGTTTTTGGTAGGGATTAAATACATTGCCACCGTCAAGACTTCTAATTTCTTAATTGTTTTGGGCCACTCCGTTTAGGGAAAACAAAGCATTCCGGGCAAAATTTAAAAGCCCCCGCACTTTGCTAGGCAGGGCAGTAAGCAGTTTTTTGTCCGTGAATGAATTGAACGGCAAATAGAGAATGAATGCACGGCCAGGCGAGGAAAATGATAATGATTTAAAATTTGAACGTTCCGATCCATTTTGAATGTAGATCTGTTATCATATTAAGTCATAGGAGACATAGTTTTTTTTTTTTTGGGACAATCATAGGAGACATAGTTGAAAAGACAAAACTCACGAAAGGGGATATACATGATTATATAAAACATCCCTCCGGTCTTGTAATATATATCGTTGTTCCCTCGAGTTCTTTTCTTTTTTTTTAAAAAAAAAAACACAGATAAACCTTGCTCCAAGAGGACCAATCAAAGTAACAACACAGTTGAAACGATATACTACAAAAGAGAGATCTTAGAGGAAGAAAGTTTGGAATGTGTGATGATAAATAATTTCTTACTCCTGCGTTATTATTAAATTAAAATCACTATAACTTAATCTTACTTTGAAAAAAAAAACAAATACAAGGAAAAAATAACTGTCCTTATTTCCATTCATAGGTGGTGGTCAAGAGATGGATGCCATTTGAACAGAAGGGTGGATAACATTTTGGGCCTGAGATTTGTAAGGAGTCTCAATTAGTCCAATGGTAAGACCAAAACGTTTTAAGGACCCCCAAAAAAAGGCCACGACTTGGCTGACAGGACCGGTAGAGATCTCAGTCGGTAGCCCGTGAAGTCCACGAGTGAAGGTGAACCATTTTGCCTGAGGACCATGAACGAAATCATTGAAAACGCTAAGATAATGAAAAACGAGGCTATTCAGTAAGAGGGGTCAACATGGATGGCTGCAAATCAAAGCATGTTGGTTATAATTAGTAAGTAATAATGAATGTGTGAAGCGTCAACACGTGCACAGTGCATATGGGCTTAGTTGATGAAGAGAAATGAGAAGTGAAGTCGCGTAGAAGGCGAAGGAAGCACGGGAATCATGAAAAATGGGCCATCTCCATCCAAATAGAACAATAACAAGGATGTCGACGCCTTAACCGAAAGATTAGCTCGTTTGTGCAGCTATTGTGTCCACCAAAGGAAGGACCACAAACGTTGAAAACAGCTAAATAAAAGCAAAAAAATATCAGGCCAATTAAGTCAACAACGCAATTGGGGTCATATGTCGAGATGATCATTACTTAATTGATCCCAAATGGGATTAATGTCGGCAAGTTTTGGTAGTTATGTCCTCTGTCTTTTACATCCTTTTAACTACGCAGGGCAAATTAAACCGCTGAGTTGTAAAAGACCGTATTTAAACTCATCATCATGTCCACCCCTTCTTTTTTGACCCTCGATTCACTTCCCATCGGATGCCCCATGCATGCACGTACTACGTCTCAAACACCACTCTTCTAATCCTTTTCATGATTTTATTCCAGAGCCGCGTCAATGATTTTGGTTCCAGCAGAGGTTGTTTGTTAGACTACATTTTCATTACTTTTTTTTATTCTTCTGGAAGAAATCTCTCTCTATTCCCTCCTACATATATATATATTTGTGATATTATCCAATATATCTTAGATATCCAGATTACAGTTGATTCATGTGATATACGTCAAAAGTATTGGAAACCTTAATGAAGATGGTGTTTGTGACGGGCACATGATGCGAATGATAGATAATGGGCGCGCGTGGGCTTTGGTCAGTCTGCCTTCACATGAATCTTCAAAGCGAAAATTTCACATACTCCCCTAACCAAATTAATTTCAGCGGGCCCTTAAAATTTTTTGAAACTTTACCATATTTTGTGATTAAAATAAAATTAATTTTTGCGAATAAAAAGATAATGATGTCCTTACTTTATTTATCTTGTAAATTATCTTATTTAATTTAATATTTTATAAATACTCATATTTGTATTGCGAATTTTCATATTTGTCTCATAAATGGCAATTTTTTTTTTTAAATCCCGAACTTCTCTTAAATATCTTTATCTATCTTATAAATATCTATATTTTTTTATGAATTTTTATATTTATCTTGTAAATTGCTAAAAAGTTTTTAAGTCCCTAAGTTACTTTGAATATTTTTATTTATCTTGTAAATATTTTTATTAGTCTTATAAATATTCATATTTATCTTATGAATTTTTATATTTGTCTTATAAATAATCAAAATATTTTTAATAGGTTTTTTCAAATCCTTTTATCTATCTTATAAATATCCTTATCTATTTTATAAATACTCTTCTAAAAAAAATAAAAGAAAGGTATCGTTATCTTTCACTCACAAGAATTAGTTTTATTTTATCCATAGAATACAGTAAAGTTTCAAAGAGTCCTGATCTCTTGGGGTGACTAAAATTTTCCCATCTTCAAAACAGGGCTTCACCCATTCCCGCCAGGCCGCTACTCTCATCTCCCTCTGTCGGCTGCTGATTCCGACTCTCCCACCCCCAGATCCTGCCACGTGTCAGATGATGATGACCATGACTCACTCCCTCACTGCCACGTAGGCGTCCCTCTTTTAATTAATGAGTCAATTCTTTTTTTTTTTTTATACACAAAGAAGAAATTTCTCAAAACTCAATAGCAACTGCAGAATTCCCGTCCCTACTTCACGTGCTCCCCTACTCCTCTGTCTTCCTCTTTTTTGCTCATTTTATTCTGCCCATGGCGGAAAAAGTTAAAAAAGAGAGAGAGAGGCCAACAGACCGGAGAAGAATTCGTGGGCCCCAACAGAATTGCGTGGGTCTTGGGGAGGCGATTCCGTACAAGTGAACACGTGGATACGCAGTAGTGTCCGCCAAATTGTAGTTTAACGAGGCCGTGTTTGGATTTGAAAGAAAAAGAGAAGGGGCGGAGTTTAATCTTTAATTAATGAACAGTTTTGAGTCGGTGAAGGCTGGCATGTACCTACGGCGCCGATTCACGAGGGAATCCCACGTGGCAGTTCCATCACATGACAATATAACTTGGTAGGCATGCAAGGCCCAATGGCACGAAGCCCACAGTGATCACCGCGGGCCTTAGGCTTCGTTCTGCATTCCACCTTCACCGATCTTTATAGTATTTTAGCCCATTTGGTACACTGAAATTGATTTTGATGGAAATGGATATGGATATGAAAATAAAAATGGAGACTAAAAATATGTTTGATATGTCATAGAAATGAGATCTAATTTTGTATAAAAATACCAAAATGTCCTTCAATTTTTTTTGAAAGTAGTGGAGGATAATAGATGGAAATGATCACATGGAATTGTAAATCTAAGGTATTTTGATGGAATTGTTTGGGTGGAATTGAGCCTATTTGGCTTCCACACAGAATTGGAAAATTCTCCAATTCCATCATATCAAACAAGCATCATGATGGAATTGATCATCAATTCCATTTCCATCACCCCTAATTCCATCATACCAAACAGGGCCTTAGTTTGGTACATTTCCATTTTGTTTGTGGCACGCATTGTTCTGAGAAAGGGTCATATTAAACGCTAACGCAAATACGAATAAGTGTGTTTAGGATAGTGGTAGGAAAAATGACTTATTATAATTCTGACTTATTAAAATTGACTTAATAGAAAAGTCAGTTTTTGTAATGTGATTTATATTTAGATGAATGAATAAGTGTAATAGAAATATTTTTAGGCAATAAGTGCTTATAAATCGTGATTTACGGTATATGAGGTAAGTATGTGAAAAGAGTTTTATCTCGACTTACGTAATAAGTGACTTAATAAAAAAGCTACAATGATGAGCTTATTTAATGATTAACTTATTTTACCCATGATGCAAATAAAAAAACTGAACCAAACATCAAAATAACAAAACCAACTCAATAAGTCATTTTTCCATTAAAAAGTAAAAACGGACTTATTTCCTTACAAAACGCGATACCAAACGCACATTAACTTGGTTAGAAAGAAAAAGATGAAAAGAACGCATGTGAGAAAGAGACGCGACAGGGGGGGTTGGGGGGACCAACCAAAATTTGTCGTGAAACGTCACAAGGGGTGGCTGCAACGGGGGCAAAAACAGCAGCTCAATGTTGTCTTTGTTCGTTCTACCCAATATAAAAGAGTTGCAGAGGGGTGCGTGTGCAAGTTGGCTCTTCTATTCATTTCATTTGCATCTGCTTCATTTTACTCAACAAAACATAATTTAAAAAGCCTGCCATTGGTTGTCGTTTACAGTCGGCTACTGCCACAAGTGGCCTCTTTTCTCATTCAGATTAACAAGGTGCAACATTATAAACGGTCTTTAGCGTAATATTCTTATACTCGCATTATGGTAGCTGACCTATATGCTATAGCTAGCTTGAAGAAGCACGTAAATATAGAGGGTTGCAACCGTGAGAGATTGTTGATTGTGAGATCTTCACAAGCAAACACGCGCTGTTTAAAAAGCCAACAGCCTACAGCCCCAAGATTGAACAACTCTGTTCGTAGAATACACTGCGCTCTGATCTTCCCCCTTAACTTATTGTTTGCAAGTTTTTGCTCCACCTGACTAACAATATTTAATGTACTTTTGGCTTTTTTGCGTGACTGTTTTGATATATTCAAAGTTTATTGTGGTTCATGATCTTCACAATATGTCTCTGTTCACCCACTAGCAGAAAGGTGATTTCTGTATAGAGTCCCAGCCTCAGCCAGGTTGACTTGCTTTCCCCATCACTTCTGTTTTCTTCTAATACATAACTACAGCGTTACTTTTCTTTCACTACAACAAAAAAAAATAATTAAAAAAAAACGTTTTTAACATCTTTTTTTATGCCTTTTAACATCTAAGAACAATAAAACGTCTATGTGAGCGACGTGGTAAAAAATAGCAATAACGTCTATAGATAAAAGAACGTTTAAGTTCTGGACTTTAGACGTCTTCATCTTAAAAAAGGACATTTAAAGTGCTACAGTGACACTTTAAACGTCCCCACTTTAGCATTTTACTTTAGACGTCCCCATTTTAAATTGGGGACATCTAAAGTGTCACTGTAGCATTTTAGACGTCTCCAATTTAAAATGAGGACGTCTAAAGTGCTTTTTTTTTAAAAAAAAAAAAATCGTTTATATTACAGATCTGGACTAAACAGTATTTAAAATTAGAAATCACAGATCATCGTTAATAAAATTATAGATCTAATATCTGAAATCCAAATCCAAAATCTACACAATAATAACTCCAAAGCTGAAATCTCATAGGCAGAAGATGAAAATAATAAGAGGAATTAGTTTCAAAAAACTTGTCTCCTTCTATTATTGAAATTTATTTTCTCGTAATAATGAATAGAAAAGAGCGACAGGGAGAGATGAACCTCGTTTTCTCAGCAGGGATGTGGCCATGAAGCATGTTTCAGAGTCTTGATCTACAAGCCATAACAACATGAGTTAGAAGATAAAATAGAAGGGAAACCCAAAGAAAAAAGAGAAAGAAGATAAAATAATAAAATATGATAAGAAAGCATAACAGATTTGGAGGTGAAAAAAAAAAAGAGAGAGGGAGAAGCAATAGTGAAAAGAGCATATCAAGAAGAAAAAGTAAAAGTTAAAATGCATGGTGGTGATGGCTCTTTTTGTGTTTACGACGATGGGAAGAGATTTGGACTAAACTAGTATAAAACTGATAATTAAAAATTGTCAGTAAAAATTTAAATTGTTTTTGGAGTCCCCAGTTTAATTTATGAATGCTTAAAATTGTCCATTCTCCTTTTTTAACTTTAAACGTCCCAATTTAAATTAGGGACGTCTAAAGTCATTTTTTTTTTATTTTAAAAAATGAGGGACACCCTTTGGCATCCCTCGTATATATATATATACCCTAATATAATATTTTTGGCGTCCTTTATGTATCAACAGGGACGTCCTTTGGCGTTCCTATATATATGAGGGACGTTAAAGGGTGTCCCTCATTTTAAAAAAAAAATTAAAAAAACTTTATACGTCCCTAATGTATATAGGGATGTCTAAAGTGTAACTTTACATATTTTAAACGTCCTTATTTAAATTATAAACATTTAAAGTAATTTTTTTTATTTTAGGCGTCGCTAATTTAAATAGGAATATCTAAAGTCTGTAAAGTCACACTTTAAATATCCCTATTTGAATTAGAAACGTCTAAAATTATTCAGTTCTCACTCATAATTATAAATATGCCACCGTTTTTATTTTTTACGTCCCTTTTTTAAAAAGAGATGTCCTTTAGAGACATAAAATATATATTTTGTAGTAGTGTTTGCTGGTCTTATTACCGCAACTGGCATTTTGAACGCAGAATTCAAATATATCATCATCACCGTCGTCAGTTGGTCACATTGCCATACATGGAGCCCAACAAGGAATGAGAAGCCTTCTGGAACCAGAAATATCCGTGCATCTGATTATTGAGATCATTAATTATTTGTTTGGAGGGGGCATGGGCGAGAAAAAAGAAGACAGTGTCCTATATATTTGAAGCACCCCAGATGCGTTCTCCTGCGCTGAACAATGGGAACAGAGGCTCACAAACTCTTTAATCAGCATCAGATTAATAGGACGGTGAGGGGATTAGGAACATTATTACCAAGGATAGGGTGGGAGGATATACATGGCTAATAAATAAAAGTGAATAAAAGGGGTTGCTGCTGCAAATTTAATAATTTACCAGAAATATCAACTCCTAATTCAATAATCAAGGTGCCTTTTTTCTGAAGTGTTGGGAAAAAGGTTATCATGACACCCAACTTGCGCGACGCTGCTGCAATAATAAGAAGTAATTAAAAGTGAAAACCAACCGAGACAGGGCAGTGCAAAATCTGGTGGACAGCCAGTAAATTAAGGTGAGTGGTGAATTTATTTAGATCTCATCACTTGACGTGAAATTGGAGATATACCATTCGGTGAAGCCTGGACAGGAAAAAACAATAATAATAAAATAATGCTGAGTACAATGATAAAGTTATGATTTGGAGCAGGTTGTTGTCGTGCATAGAGCTAAGCGCGTACTGTAGACAGTGGTACTACTTGTACAAACTAGCATGAAGAAGGCCTTGAGTTACACCCTGACTTGGTTCTTTTTATTTGTTCGGACCATCACCGTGATGTGCTTTCAGAAAACGTAACGAAGTGCTCGTTTAGACTTTAGACGAGCGATTAGAATACTTAAAAGTAGTTTTTCAATCGTAATTTACGGTATATGAGATAAGTATGTGAGAGGAGTTGTATCTCAATCTATGTGAAAAACAACTTATAAATAATCTAATCGTTGAAACAAACATGCCTGAAGTCTCTGCAAAACAAATCAAAACCCCCTCCCCCCAAATCTTGCTGATAATAATTTTTACGATTTATATTGTAAGTATACGAAAAAAATTTTGTCTCGACTTATAAAAAGATATTTCTTGAACTATAGTTTCAGAGTTACACGAACACTTAATTGAGCCACTTATCCTTTACTTATTAAAACCAGCAACGCTTTGCTATATATTTTTTTAATTCTAGATTTTTATCTCATTTCAGGGACACTGTGACCTTATTTTGAGAATTCAATGACCGAGTGCTATGAGATGTAGAGTATGCATGAGATTAAAAGCGGGGAATGAAGAAGAGTGTAGAATGGTCACGGGGATATATAGGGTAAATTAAATACCGAGTATCCCTCTAACCCTATTTATAAATTATTTTTAATTAAATCTTATATACTAATGAGAGGTAGTTAACTCAATGATCATTAAGAAAGTTTTTAATTATGCTCTCATTTATGAATGTGTATTTTTCAACTCCATCTTTTTTATTTATCTTTAAATTATTTGTTTATTAATATAATAAAAAATAATAAAATTATCATAATCTCATTTATTATATTAAAACTGAATTTATAAATGGGATAAAATTTTTCAATGAAAACAGACCACAAACCAATTGATATCAATTGATAGATAACAAGCAGGTGACAGGTATGTAAATGTGGAATGTGGAGAAATTTATGGTCAACAATTAAGCTAGGGTCATTTTCTACTGAATCTCTCTTTTCCCCACGTCGCATCTTCTTCTGTCTTTTTCTCGCTTTTGCCAGCTCCATCGTGTAAACTCCGTACGCCGTTCCCACCCGCCCGCTCCTGCCCTCACCTAATTAAAGCACTTCAAATTCAAGACAAGCCTTCTCTCTCCTCCTTATAGCGCTTCCTCAAAATTTCTACTTCAATCCTTCATTCTTACAATGTTTCTACTTTGTAAGACTCGTATATACGACGGTTGTCCTGTGTGTGTGTGTGTGTGTGAGGGAGTCCATGACTGATAAAAGGAGTGGCACGCATAAGGTCACAACATGTATAATCACACACCATTCATTAATCTAAAAAGAGAGAAATTACGTGGCCAGTGTTGAATCCTTGTTTTAGTTAAAATCAAATTGACGAGAGGGAGGATCTTGGCAATCTCAGCCGAAGAAAGGAGACTATATGTATTTGAACAATCAGTGTCATGTTGGTTGCAAATTATAGGCTTGTGTGACCAAAGAATAGAGTAAGGAAAGGGAGCGTGTTGAGAGGGAATTGACTATTGAGCGTGTTGGTGAAGCGAGGCAGAGTGCGTGGAATAAGAAAAAGGCGACGACTTTTACAGCGTGAGGAAGAGACGAGGGAGGGGCAGGGGTATATATGTAAATGGGTCCCACTGGGAGCATTAGGAACGTGCCCTTTTCACATCCATGAGGATGAGGTGACAAAACCAAAACATGGCATTGACGACACATCATGTGGGGGGCCCACTTGCCTCGTTCAAACATTTTGGCTCCTCCCCCGCCATGTCCCTACACCGGACTCCGTTCACCCCTCGTTGCGCCCACCTCATTTCTCACCTCCTTCCTTGAGTTCGTACATGCTTCAATATACACGTGGATTAGCAGCGGAATTTGATAATACTCCTCCGATTCTGAATAGTGCTTCCTGCCCTAATTATAAAGATAAAATTGATTTTTTTAAAAAAATTAATAAAACTAGTTAAATTACTTTAAAGTATTTTTATTTTTATTTTTTTTATCTAAACTAATTAGTTTGACTAATAAATTAATATATAATTTAAGGATACATAATATATGATATGATTACGTAACTTATTTAGCTTTCTTAATCTCTCCAAAAAAATATCAAATTTATCTTATATTTAGGACCGGAGGTATTATAAAACATATTTATCTTAGTTGATTATATTAAGGAAGTTAATTAACATAAAATGTATTTTCTAAAATACTCTATTTATCTTCCTTAATTTCCCCACTCCCTCTCTTCTTTCTTGATTATTGTAGAGAGAGCATCAGTTAGAGTAAATTAAGAAAAGATTGAAAGATATAAAAATTATGTCATATATCTAAAACCAAGACTAACTCTCACCACCAAAAGACAAGACTAGTTGGGGCCAAAATAAATAGCCACGTGTGTCATTAGTTTGACTGGATGGCTGACCTTCTCATAAATTTAACATGAAATGTACATTTATCAACGAAGATTAATCATGCACAGCCATACTACTTTCTTGAATGGTCTGGTTGAAATTGAAATTGATGCAGATTTGAAACAGGATATCCATAATAATAATAATAATAATAATAATGTAGCTATACCGCTTTGAATGAGAATTAAAAGAAATGATTGAGCCGTTGCAAACAACAGCGGGGAGATCCTAGGATAATCTTGATTTGCTACAGGTCAATATCGAATTTCCAATATGTCTCCTTTCACAGGATGTCAGCAAGTTTTTGTTTTCCCAATTCCACCACCGCAGACCTGCCATTTATGTTTTTTCCACATTTTCTTTTTGCCGCTGCCCGACGGCATACGGACGCTGGGAAATACTCCAAAATAAAATTGGGGAAGCAAAATTTTTTCCTATAAATTCATAAGATATTAATTAATAGGTTTAAGAAAGTACTAAATGTTATTTATGACCAAAATTTTGAAAATCGCATAAAGACTGAAAGGGCAATAAAATCAAAGAGGGACGAACTTTCCAACAGCAGTAGGTCGAATGCGGGGACAGTCGGTTTGAGTTGAATTTTCAATGCCCTTGTTACACATGGTCTTGGGATGGACCCAAAAACAAAACCACCATTTATGGACTGATAAACTCCGAGATAAAGTCGTAACATGTGACAAATATATAGATTATGGAGACCATTTAGGATCAAATACATAAAATCACACGAATATTGAGTTCATCAAGAATGGTATTTTGAGCAGAAGATAAATATAAGCAAGCAGAAAGAGAGGGGTAACACATAAGAAATTGGGCAATGTAGAAGGGTCGTCCCCCCTCCCTCCGCAATCTACGCCCCTCTTTATTCTTGCAAGTCACATATTCTCAATTTCTAAAATTCTATTCATCCACACCCGTACTCACAAATTGCAATGCGAATTCAGACTCTGTTTCAATTTTTTTCCCCCAGGCAATCTTCAACTTATGCGCTAATTACTAAATTCTGATTGCACCATGTTTAGTGGTTTTGTGTGCACAAGAAAATAACATCGCCCTACAAAAAGACTTCCATGAGTCCATAATACACTTGGGGTTCATATCTTACATTCTCAAACAACCCTAATTATCAGGCATCATTCAGCTATTTTAACTAAAATCTGGCCGCGACAAACCAAAAAAAGGAAAAAAGAAAAAAAAAAACTCAACTCTAATCTTAACGGAGTTTTTTAAAAAGAAAAAAAAAAGTAGAGGATTCTGCCACCGGAACAAAATCTGGGGAGTGAATCAGCAGGGGCAGGACGGCGGCAGGGATGGAGTGAGTGACAGTGTCAGTCTCAGAGCGCCACCAGAGGATCTGACCCTAATAATATGTCTTGAAAGTAATCGTCCCCCTGGCACATCCCTGACGGCGAGTACATTCTCTCCCAATCTGTCTCCCCCACGCTTCCAATCTCCTCCGCCATCACACTCGTAGTTGTTTCACAGTACAACGTCGACGTTTCTTCCCACATCACCGGCGAGTATTCTGGCGTTTCAAAATTCATCAACACATCATCCCACACCGGCATCTCTATCCTCCAGTCCTCCTCCTCCTCCCACAATCTCCTCTGACTTGTTTCCCCTTCGCACTCCCCAAATGGCTCTTCCCCAGTTTCTTCTCTTTCCGGCCCTGTTCCGCATGCTTCCGTTGCTTTTCCCGGCTCTGCTTCCTCGCTCGAATTGCTTGTAAACCGAAGCACCGATGTCGGAGACCAAAGATTATGGGACTCCTCTACCGAATCGTAGCCCGAACCGGATGCTTCTGACTGTACTGAAACTTTCATTTCCGGCTTCTCGGTCACTTCTACTTCTACTTCTTCTTCGGCCTTTTCCCTTGCCGGTGGCGTTGCAAAGTTAGTGAGAGCATCGGGACCTCGCAGCTTAATCGCGGCATTATCGTACACCATCGCCGCTTCCTCTGCTGTATCATAGGTCCCCAACCAGAGCCTTACTCGTCTTGTTGGATCTCGAATCTCTGCCGCCCATTTCCCCCATGGTCTTTGCCGTACACCTCGAAACTTCCTGCCGTTATTTGCCGCGGAAGCCTTTGCCGGCCGGCGGTAAGTCGCGCTGATCCCGGCGGGCCTCTTCCGGGCATTGTTGGGGAGGGCCCCATTTCTCGCGCTAGTCTCGATGTCAATCTGGTTCACATACCGCTTCACTCTGGGTCGGCCCAGGAACTCTCCTTCCTCGTCGCTGGAGGAGTCTGTGGCGTCCGGATCAGTTACGGATATCCGTATGACTCGGGGCTCTGTCGGATTGCTCGTATCGGAGGCCTTGGGCCTTGCGAGCTTCTTGGTAACGCTGTGATGCACTGAGTATTTGCATAGGATGCTCTGCTCCATGATTGTTGTTGGTGTTGTATGGCGAACAGAGTCGAGTGTTGGCGAAACGAATAGGTCCAACCTCAGGAATAAAAAGAGAATCGTGAAGAAGAAGGAAGAAGCTTTATGATGAGCACCTCAAAGGTATTTTACTCAGAAATCTGCGAAAAAGATTTCCAAGTGTGGGAGTGGGAAGGACAAAAGCTAGCAAAATAGTATTAAAAATGGAGACGGTAAAGCGAGAGAGTGATAGGAATAAAGAGAAAAGAGGAGCTTTACCACATCACGGGCGGAGAAAGATGACACCGGAGGTGGCTTATAATTTGAGGCCAGAGCGACGGGGCTTAAAGAAGAAGGTGAGAGATTGAAATATTCAGTAACTAAATATGGCTGACACACGCCTTGAGACTGAATTTGTATAAGAATCAGGGTTAACGGGAGAAATCTCCGGGGGATTCAAAGCTGATCGAGCAAATACAAGGAAGAAGGATGCAGAATCTCGGAGATTTGGTGTGGAGAGAGTGATAGTCGTGCTTAGCGGTCAAATGGGCGAGGGGCAAGGAGCTCAGAAACAACGCTTTACTTGCTGAGGAGACCGAAACACCGAAATCGTCCTTTTATAGGATCCAACATCCCAAATGGGGACGCTCGCAATATCAGACTTTTATTATATTCATTCATATTCTTTCTTTCTTGTCTCTCTAATATATTTACAAAAAATAATATTGTTTATTTGTTTCATTTGAAATTGACAATGGGAGGGGGATTTCTAGTCGGGGTGATGGAGCAGGGGAGTTATGATGCGACCCGCCGCATCCTTACAATGCGGACACGTTGCAGTGGTGGGGCCCATAGAAGAGATCTGGACCAATGAGGCAACATCGGACGGTGGCGAGCAATGATATGAATCCAACCTCGAACATGATGATGACAGTCACGTGAGACCCAAGATGCCCGGTGCCTTGAGGCTGGTGGCCAAATCGCTTCGACTAATAGAAAGTAATTAGTTAATTACTCATCTTAATGTTGCTGTATTTTTGGCGAAACTAATGTATCTGATTCAATTAATTCCCTTTAAATAAAATAGGGAGGGTGAGGAATGAGGATGAATGAGATTGAGGGGGATGTTTAGAAACACTGGGTATAACAGTGCGGGCCGCGGTCTCAATGGGATGAGTGAGTGAAGTACTAATTTGTTGGTGGGAGTGAAAAGTTTTTCATCTTAGATGGGTATTTTTGTGGTGAGTGGTGACAGTAAAACGCATGCATTATGGGTCGCAGCTATAACGAACGTTGCCAGCAGCCTAGAATTCGCCGGCTTTTATTATAGTAATTCCAGCCTGGACGTCTGTTATTTTTTACTTTTTGCCCGCTCGCGGTAACTCCCCTCAAGACCCACCTATCCCACACGCCTAAACCGCCCGTGTCTTACACTCACTAGCACACTAGTATTATCATTCATAATTGAGTTTATCCTCACTTAAAAGCTCACATGGTACTTTCCATCTGTTTACAAAACACTAATATCATCATTACGGCTCACTTAACAAACTTGCTTATCGGACCGTTTGCAAACTAATATCCTAATATTTTAGCACACTAATATTAGGAGTGAGCATGGTGCCCAGTAGCCCGGTGCGCCCACCCTGGCCCTGCAAAAAATTGCCCAGCCCAGCCCTAAAAAAGTGGCCCGAAAAAATTTTGGGTAGCTTTGGGCGGGCTAATAACCGGGCAAGGCCGGGCATTGGGCAAGGGGTGCTCCCCTGCCCATTTGGCCCTGCCCTGAAAATTATTTTCATTTATTTAAAATATAAAATTTCATACCAATTAAATATTATTTCATATATATATTTTTATTTAAAATATATTTTGTCTATTGTATAATACTCTTCTGATCCTCTCTTTTTTGCCCTAACCACTAAACACTATTTACAAGTAGATTTCTTTCTTCTTTACTTTGTGATGTATTAAATTATAGTTGCTTTTTATTTTCTTTCCAGATACTTTATCATTTGATCAACTTTTGGGACATTGAATTGATGCAAACTACTTTGACTTCATGGCTTTAATTACAATCATATTTTTTTCTTATTTATAATAGATTATGGATGTTGTTTAATTTTTAAAGTATGGATATTTCTTAAGACATATGGTATTTTTTAAATTTCAAGACTCAAGTTGTAAACTTATTTTGAAATATCCCAATATGTGAAATCATCGAATGCATTTGAAGTTTATATTACTTAGGACGAAGTTAAGACATATGGTATTAGTAACTACAGGAATGTTTATGAAATTTACAAGGAATTATTTTTTTCATATGTGAATAAGATAAAGCGTTATCACTTGGGCAGGGAAGCCCACCCTGCCCAGCCCACCCTTGCCCAGCCCAAAATAATTAGGGCTTTTAGTGGGTAAGGCCGGGCATCGGGCTGCATTTTGCAGCCCGTTCATCCTTCGGGCAGGGCATCGGGCAGGGGTCTCGCCCTGCCCAACCCTGCCCATGCCCACCCCTAACTAATATCATCATTACGGCTCATATATAAAATCATTAATTCTAATATCCTAATATTTTAACAAATAAATGGATAAAATAATTTTTATTCTGGCTGAATAATTTAAATTGGATTTAATTATGGCGTACATGAATGAGATTTTTAATTTTGTATGTAGCTATAGCAATTTCATTCATATGAAGGGACCCTTCTAAAAACCGAATGACATGTCACAAAGATTGAAGAGATGAATGCACAAGTTTTAAGCCAGGTTCTTGAACTTGGATCGGACTGGCCGGTCTAACCTGGAAACCGACGAACCAGCCCGTAAATTGGTCCGGTTCGGGTTCATATTTAAAAAAAAAAATTCTTTAGAATTTCATACTATAAGTTTAAAATTTTCAATTTCTCACCGGTTTGGTACCGGTTTAACTCTAGTTTAGCCCTGATCTGACCCACTAACCCTTAACCCAGTATCCCGACCGGTTCAATGCCCGATCCAAGTTTTAATACCTTGATTTTAAGGCTTTTATGAGTGTTATTATTTAAAAGGACGGGGAAAAAACGAGGATTAAATGTCATTTTTATCCCGGAAGTATTAACTGAGGGTCAATTTTGCCTTGAAAGTTTTTTAAGGAGCAGTTTTACTCCAAAGGTGTCAAATTTGGAGCAATTTTACCCTTACTTTCAGTTGACCAAATTTCGAGCAAATTTCCTTTTAAGTTAAAACTTCCAGGGCATTTTGTCGTCCATGTTATTTTTATTAAGGTGCAAATTTATCCTGGATGTTTTCAGTTAAAAGCAAAGTTGCCCCGAATTTGGTCAACTAACGATTAACAAACAGTGAAGGAAAAATTACTCCAAATTTGACACTTCTAAGACAAAATTAGTCCCAAATGAATACTTCCAACAACAAAAATAACCTTTAACCCAAAAAAAAAACCAATGTTGTCACGCCCTTATCTAAATTTCAATCTTTTTCAGAATATTTGCGGAAAATGATATGTGGTTCAGTGGGTAACACAGGAATAGCATAACTATACTGATAATATGTGCACGATTACATAAATTCCCCTCAGGGATTCGTACATGATAATTACAATTAGTATAGCCGCACAGGGCTATTTGGGTGTCTAAACTCGTCCCAATGAAACGGAGACTTTTTCCCATCTTCGTTCCACTATTGTAATCCCCTCGTACGGTACTCTGCATTGTTGTTTGCATATCTTCTGTCGTCTCCTGTCTAAATTGTTGGTAGGGGAGGGTGAGATTCAAGAAAATCTCAGTAGGAGACAGATACCATAATACATGCATGATTGATGCTATGTGTATGACATGTTAGCTTTATCTAGATGTATGCCCCATAATGACATTTCTGCATGCTCAATGTTTCATACAACAAAACTATGGCCACAGCGAAAACAGAAACAGAGCTTCATTTATTCAAATATGCTCTACATAATCAAGTAAAGCAATCACATACATCATTACACAAGCAAAGATATCAAATACATGCAAGTAAGGTAAGTCCCCTACCTCCAGCTTTTATCCTCGATCTGCGTGCCAGCAACTCAAGCTCTCAGCTCGGTCCTACAATTTCAAATATACCATTTAGACACTTATATAGTGTTTATGGGGGTTATATGAGTTTATATTAAAAAAAAACTAAATTGGCCCTCGGGACCAGGCCTGGCTCCGTTGTACCCGATCCGGCTGTACTTTTCTCGAAATTATGACATGGGCTATCTTGGCATATTTTCGCCCAAGGAATCCATTTTCAGACTCGGAATTACCAAATTCAATGACAAAATACGAAAATGCCCTTGGCAGCCCTACTTTTAGGGTTTTAGGGGCGTTTCCGTAATTATGCTTTCTCGGCCTTTTCCGAAAAAGTGCCCAACTGTAACCCCATCTAATTTTCCCTCCTGAACTCAATGGAACCATCAAATCATTGAAAATCCAACTCTAAGACCCATTTACAATGCTGGCCGAAATATATGGATTTTAAGGGGAAAATCGGGGTTTTTCGGTTTTGGCTTCGTAAACGTATTCCTTCATACTCCTAACCACTTTTTTGACTATTCTATTAGGTTACAACTACCATTTAGTATCAATTTGGGCAGCATAACACCTAGGCCAACCCATTTCCATAAATTAAAATAAAGGACAATCCGGCGAAATTTCATCGATTAAATTGTCCACAGCAGCCAGAATAGTAAATATACAAGAGTTTGGAAGTTACCTCAAGCTCCCTCTGGCTTTTCCTTTTCTTGGCTAAAACCCTAACCTTCCCAAATCCAAAAATATTGCTTCAAACACCTCAAACAACATAGAAGATAAGCTTAGGAGAAGGAGTACACACGTTATGTACGAATTCATTGAAGAAATCGATCTATCTTGTGAGTTTTCTCCCTCTTCTTTCTCTAAAACTCCCTCTCGCTCTTTCTCCTTAGTGCTGCACGGTTTTTGGCTGATGGAGGAAGATGATGATGATTTTATAACATTTAGCTTATGTCATCTTTAATTATGATGATGTTATAATTCCCATTTTCGGATTTCAGCAATTTCTGGCAGATTTTCTGCCCAAACTTTAAAAAATCATAACTAATTCTAGAAAAATTGAAATAAGGTGATTTCAAAGGTTATGGAACCCTTATTGAGTCTAGTTTCAAGGAAAAATATAACTTTTTGCTGAATGGAATCACAAAATTCCCAAAATTTCAATCTTTGCATATTGGTCCAGAAATTTCATAGTTTTTCTGTGCTGACTTCAAAAATTCATATCTTTTTTTATATAGCTTTAATTGAGTCATATGACCTATCAAATTAAAGCTTAGGATGTCTACTTTCATCTTGTAAAATTTCATAATTTTTGATCATCATTTGGTCATACAAAATCATATAACAAACTCACTGTGTCATAGGCGATTTCACCGTAAGCATAATCACTTTTTTCAAAATTAACCATTTTATTTTCTTTAATGCCCCAAAGATATAAGGAACATTAGATAATAGATTTGGGTCATCTACTAAATCAGAGCTTAGTAATCCACTCAATTTAAACTTATTCCTAAGCCTCCAATCCCAAAATTCAGGATATTATAAATATCGTTGGACAAAATAATTACATGACACCTGGATATTAATTTCCCAAGCTATACAGAGAGCACGTCCTTGCCCATTGTTGCGTTTTTTCCTGATAATTGAGGTACATACCCCCACCATTAAAGTAATATTACCATATATTAAAATAAACACGGACCCACCAATAATGAAGCCTTCTTGTTTATTTACCGTAGTTCTTTCCAAAAACAGAGAAAAACATCACCGCCATAAAAAGTCTATGGCGTCTCAGGTGCATATTTGCTACTTCTAGTATTTAATGTTTTTTGATTTCCTGGAGGACCACTTATTATTTTAGTATGCTGCAAACCAATGCTGAAGCTGAACACGATCCAAAACAACCAGCTGTGATTTAGGCGTTAATGTACCAATTCATCATTTATAACTACACGTAAATAATCTACATTTTGTTCTATGTATGTAAATTCAAAAGTTGAGTTAATATTTAAAATAAAATGTCGGGCAAGTTAATAGTGTGCTACTGAACAAATTAATAACGTTGAATATCAAATTTTTTTTATTGAGAGACGGCCAAAAATAAATTTTTTGCTGTTAGCTAATTCTTAATTGTATCGTTGTGCATGTCTAGTTGTGTATGTGGCTGCGCTTACTTAAGGGAACTAGCGTGTATTATTACTAATCACTTTTACTATCAAAAAAAAAAAAAAAAACAAAACAAAACTTTATGCAAAGGACAGGAATCCGGCTTCTCTTCCTTGCTCTTCCAGTCCCTTGCACCTTTTATCCAAAACACTGCCATCTGGGTTAAAAAAAGGGGGCGGTTGAGTCCCCTTTTTTAAAAAAATATATAGTATCCTAAAGTATTTTTTCAATATCACCCAATATTATGAAATAATGTTTTCTACATTTAGCATAGTAAAATATTTTTTTAATTGCAATGAACAGTCTAAACTTAAGATACAGAGTGATGATAAAAAATTATTTAAGGTGTTGAATGTTACTTTAAAAATACTTTAGAATGCAGTTTCAAGACAGTAATTACTACTAAAAAATTATTTAAGGTGCTGAATGAGATAAAAATTAATTTATGATACTAGATGTTACTATAACAATACTTTAGAGTGCAGTTTGCTAGACAATAGTTACTACTAAAAATATATTTGAGAGTGATCAGTGTATCAAAAATTGGTTTAAGATACTAGGTGCCACTTAAAAAATACTCTAGGTGCTACATTTTTTTTTTAAAAAAAAAGGACCCAAACCCCCTCCCAACAGGGAGAGGGGCCTCTCCATTTCCCTTACCGTCCACTATCCTCCACTTCTTTATTTTCACCGTTAGATTTACTCTGAACAGTTGAGATTAAATATTTTATAAAAAATATTATTATAATATTAAATAAAAAATGTATATAAATAAATTAAATCATTAAGATTTGATATAACTAGTTGATATCTTTATTTTTATTAAAGTATTATATATATATATATATATATATTTTACTTTTTATAAGATATTAAATCTCAACCGTTTAGAATTAATCTAACAGTAACAACAAAGAAGTGGAGGAAAGTGGACGGTAAATGGAATGGAGAGGCCCCACAAACCCAAAACAAAAGTGTTCTGGGTAAGGGAGGCGCAACGGACAGGAAGAGTTAGGGTCACGTTTGGTACGATGAAATTGGGGTATATGAAAATAGACATGGAATTGATTTCCATAAAGATGTATGTTTGGTATGATGGAATTAGAGAATTTCACAATTCAATTTCCACCAAAACTCATTGAATTCATTTCCATCATACAACCCCAAGATTTGCATTACCATATATGATGGCTGATTTCATTTTTGTCCCTTCTTTCTTTCGTTCATATTTCAAGCTGCAGGTCCTCCTTTTCCTCTGCTCCACACTACTGACGACAGCGACTCCACCTACCAATGGTGACGACTCTACCGATCAACCTTGATAGTTCGACAACTATCAAACTCGTCACCGACGACAACCCACCTTAGATCTAGCAGCTTGATGCAGGCAAATGACGACGGCGACAACGATTACTTCATCTGGCGTCTTCATAGCTTCGACGACGACCTTCATTGAACATATATGGGTTTTCGATGACTTTTTTTGCTTCACGATTTTTGGGTCTTTATAGCGTTTGATGATGATATTTGCATAAACAAATCTGGGTTCCGCCACTTCCTCCTTGACCCCCTTTTCCTGATGACAATGATTTTTGGAGGTGTTGGTTTGACGTTGATTGCTATGTTGGGTGTGGGGATTTTTTTTGCTAGTGATGTTAATGTGAGGTTATGGCAGAGTTTTTAATTTTTTTATTTATAAGGGTATTTTGGTCTTTTTAAATAAAAATCAGGCCAAATTCCACACCATACTAAACATATTTTTAAACTTCATTTCCATATTCATCTTCAATTCCATATCCATTTTCATATCTATATCTATATTCATTTTTTATCAAAATCAATTCCAACATACCAAACAAACCCTAGGAGTTTATAACATAATTCACTTCCCGCCACAACAAAACACGTTACGTCACTGCCGCTTCCTTTTGAATTCTTGACCTTAATTTTGTCACAATGGTTAAACTGCTTTCTAAATCCTAAAATATAAAATTAAAACGATGTTTTGAAATAAATGTCATGGGCCCAGTCCGGCCCTGAGAAAAAATATCCCAGAAATAGCTAAATAAGTCTAATACGATGTATAAAACGAATGGGTCAATTAGAAGAGGAGTGTCCTATTAATTTCTCTTCCAATTGAGTGTATATACTATTAAAGTAACTTTTAATGATTGATATTTAATAATATGTAAATAATAACATTATAATAAAAATTTATCATAATAAATCTTAACTATTAAAAATTGATCGAATGATAGATATACTTAATGGATAATAAATAGAGAGAGAAATCAATGGAGACACCTTTCTCACGAGCCAACTGATTTTGTATTCATTCTAATAATAAAACTTAAACAGAGAATAAAATAGCAAAACAAAACAAAACAAAAGATCAGAAGCAAGGGACAGTGTTCATGGGTGTGACCAGGCTCCCATGACTCCATGAGTCCAGCTTGGACAAAGGTTGATTACGTGTCATCCAATCATTGGGTGACAGGGTTTCACGCAATGAATAGTATATTAATATGTTTAGCGTACCACAACACTTGTAATATTTTCATTCATATCTAACGTCAGTGAATAGTGACGGATGGAGTGGGATATCATCATATAATATATATGCATTTTGATATATATATATATATATATATAATTATTGGAGTTACATCATTTTTATGTATGTATAATCTATTACCTCTTTTAATCTTAGAGCCGGTAATATGGGCTCAATCCGTGAGCCCGTGGGTTTTGATGGGTTAGGGTTGGGAAAATCCCAACCCGCAAAAATGCGGGCTGCACAAGCCCGCACCGCATAACCCGCGGGTTGGCCCGAATTTTTTTTTTTTTTATATATGAAAATTTTATAAAACTTATAAGTTTTTCACTCTTATCTTGGTACCTCTCAATCCAAAGAGAACAAATCTTAGCTTCTTTTCTTCTTCTTTAAACAAAATTATTATATATTGGTTGCTTGAGGATGAGTTTATGTTTTATTTATAAACTTTAACAAATTTGATAACTTTATCTCTTAAATTTTAGATTATGTTTTTAAATTTTTATAAAAGCAATGATTGATACTAGGAAAGTAAATTTAATTACTCGTATATATGTGTCTCATATTTTCAATCATCTTTAAAAAATATGAATTTTATTTTTTTCAAAACAAAAAATGCAGGCCCGCGGGTTGGCTCGCAACCCGCACACTGCGGGTTAGAATGCCAACCCACAGAAGTGTGGGCTGCACAGGCCTGCACCGCGCGGTCTGACCCGTATTCCCAACTATATCTTTTATAACTCGAGTGTAAGGGAATGCTCATGGTGTTGGTGAATTGGCACGACATGAAATATTGGGAACAGTGAACTTTTTTCTTGTTACCTCGAGGTCGTCAGATGAACATTTAGGGCTTGTTTAAGGAGAGGGGAGGGAAAGCGGACGGAGGAAAAAATTTTTAAAATTGAATTTAAAAAAATTAGAAAAGTGGAATTACAAATTTTTAATTAATTTTTCTTACTCTTTTATCTTATATATTTTTTTTATTAAAATTTTATTACCCCACTTTT
This sequence comes from Inga oerstediana, assembly GCA_963210345.1. Classification (NCBI taxonomy): domain Eukaryota; kingdom Viridiplantae; phylum Streptophyta; class Magnoliopsida; order Fabales; family Fabaceae; genus Inga; species Inga oerstediana. Next base: position 2,104,360 of record OY723405.1, read on the forward strand.
CAATCTTTTAAAATTCAACTCATAAAAATTTCCCCTCCCCTCAAAATCCCTCACACCAAATAGACCCTTAACGGTACGTAATTCGTGTTACTCCTATAATATAATGATGATAATTAATGTGTGTATTTTGTAGATCGTCACGGTTTAATGACCGATATCAACGTTGGACTCTGCTCCTTCCCTTCCCTTCGTCCCCCACCCCCACACCCCCCCCCCCCCCCCAAAAAAAAAAAACCTCAATGTTTCTCATACCTTTAAGTCATCCAAAATTAGCAAATCACAAAATATAATTTCCCATTTGACTAATTCTCTCTCTTTAATTTTCTTATTTGTATGTACAGACTACAGCTAATAATTAATGAACCTCATCTGGGTGTTGTGCTCAACGCCTGGTGATGAATTAATAATATCTCCAGTTGGTTATTGTTAATATAATAGGAGACGATATGATATTATCCAGTTTTAGAAACACTAAGAATATAGGGGTGTAAGAGGAAAGCCTAGTGTTGTTCGTAGGTGGGTACATACTGGCTAGTCAAAATGACTAAGAATAGTGTCGTTCTCATCATATTTATCACAATATTGTTTGATTTTCTTACTCTTGTCGCACTCACCCCCACGCCCCCCCCCCCTCTATATATATAAAACGACTGATCAATATATACATGTATATCCGTACGTACATGTGCACCTATTTAAATCTTTATCTCAAACGACAATTAACCCCTTCATTAATTTGTTTCTAGTCGTTTTGTTTTGGCGTTAATCGTCTGCTGCGTCAGATCCCACAGGTCCAAAGTTAATATTTTATACTCTCCCCCACTATGTCACAAGCCCACACACCATATATCAGTTTATTACATATATCCTTTTGGTTCATTCATTTCTGCTTTCCAAAACGCCTTCTTTCACTTCTCTGATATTCAATCTCTCGTTGGAATGCCCTCCCTTATCATCTGTTTTACTATTCTTCTTGAACTTGGTTGGTCCTAGTTACCTCCTATTGGCCACACTATTATGACTCATTCTTCTTCCTTAGATATATAAGATTAAAACAAAGTCGTGAGATTATATAATGATGCGCTGTTTTTAATCAAAAGGAATATGACCTGAATTTTTGTGAAAAATAATACACTACTGAATACGAGCATGAATGAAGAATGCTCGAGATATAATAAGACAGGCAAGAGAAATGAAAGGGTCTCTTGAGATTTTTATTGGGGTGGAAATAGATGGTTAGTATATTCTAGTGATGAAACGTACATTAACGTATCGCAGATGATAATCCCCAATTTATGGTAATAAATCCCAAAACAAAAAAACTAATGAAACAAGATCTGTTCTAAAAAGGAGGGCCGTTCTGGGTCAGATCTCTTTGAAACTTTCTTTATCATGTCGGTCTTAACATGTAGTAGCTAGGTGTGGAGTTTGTGTGTGTTATAGATATCAAACAAACAAAGGCACAGCTCGATTTTCCATGGGAGCAGCATTTAAAGAAGGCTGGGCAAGCTGCAGGTGATGGCATTTTAAAATATTACTGCAAATTAATAATGGGGACCCTTGAAGAAGATAACTAATTTTATTCATGCCACAGTAACAGTGACACGTCCCAGAAATTAAACTTCTCTTGGAAGCTAGAGATGTTGGTTTTCTCTGTGTGTCTTACTCTCTCTCTCTCTCTCACTCTGCACACTGTGTCTTTAAATTTTTAACCAGAAGGCTCCATTAGAAGAACCAGATCGATCATCATCATCGCAAAACATGCATCATGGCTTCCCTATATTTTTATATTTCTTTCCATACACACACACACACACACACACACACATATATCAGAGAAGAAGCTCTGAACAATTAAACAGCTAGCATTATTATTAATGACCGTTTGACTACATCATTCTGGTTCCTAGGATTTTTTTCCTTCCTTAGCATGACAGCAACTTTAATTGCTCTCACATGCCCCTCGTGTTGTTTCATTTTCATTAATTAGTATAACTCTGAGGCTAATTATATTCCCACATTTAAAAGAAAAGGCAGACACGTTTCGCTCGGTTGATTAAAAGCTTCGATCGCTTTTATTTCACACATTTTTAGTTGCCTCTAGCTGTGGGATTGTACTCAATATACTTCCTTAAAAGGGAAACCCAAAGGAAAAGCTTACAAAGTAGAATATAAAGAGTAGTCACACACGCACACACATGCATTAATTCTTTTTGCAAAATACCGAATCTAAATTTCGTTTCAATTTTTTATCTCCCTCGTGGTATAGGCCTTTATGGATCACACGAGTCGGAACAATCTTACTTTGTTAAAGTGTTGTTTTGTGCGTTTTTTTCCTTTATAATATACTTAGCAATAAAAGTCAGCTTTGCATCATTATACCCGATGGTGTTTTTCCCAATTTTGAGTGAGTTATCGTTATACGAGTAACTAATAGTGGCTCAGATTTTCGCTCACATGTATTAAGGTGGGCATATGATCACACTTTTTTGTCCATTCTCTGTCATTGATTTGGCACGGTTAATTGGACCCCCTCGTTCATTAACTCGACAGATGCCCAAAATTAAACAACAAGGAAAAATGACTAAATTAAATTAAAAAAACACATACACACCCAGAGTAAATTGCAAAGTCCAAGATCCCTCAACAACAATTAATATTCTCAAGGACATGGACACTCTTAATTAACACTATAAATGATCAATTTGTTGAGGAAGCATTGCTGGCGAACCAATCAACCGATTGACATGAAAGACGATAAATCATCAGAAGATTAGCAAAGTGTTATTCTTCCTCAAAGAGATTTTGGAGGAAAGATAAAATTTAAACCGGGGATGGATAGTTGATTGTATTCTTGATTTTTTTTTTTTTTTAAAAATGAGAATATTTCGAGCACGTCACGTGATGCTCTCTGGAGTAGGAGTTACTTAAACAATAATATATTTCAAGCATGATACGTGTGCTGATCAATTAAATAGTGTAAGTGTATACTGTCGTAATCAAGTAATATAGAAGTAAGTAGAGTATCGTTCCTACGAGGATTGAGCACTGAGTACCAAAATAGGTAATTTTAATTCTATTTAGTCGATCGATTTGTTGGTGATTGAGAGTACAAAATAAAAGAAAGACAATTAAATATGAATGCAAATGATATGAAAGCAAATATGAGAAAAAGCCCTAAGGATTAGATTTCACTTAACAAATTCCGGATTGAATCACTTATCTATTCTAGCCCAATTTATTCCACATGATTGATAATCGAGTTTCCCTAATTTAATTACTAGCCTCTTCCAAGGTCAAACAATTCTATAATCAATTGCTAATCCAATATATTCCTATATGAATTTAAGCAATTAATTATGCATTAAGATTTATGGAACTCAGTAAGACTACACAACTCATATGAATATATTCCTATTTCATATGCAAGTCATGGTTTTAATTATAGGGTTTACACACATGCATCTCTTTCCGGTCTCAGCATGCATATTGAAATCATTCAAAAGATGGCCAGTCAATTAAAAGCATTAAGAATAATAATTAAAACTCAATCATGAAGGAGAAAATTCAAACTAGATTTAATAAGTTAAGATTCAATCCGTCATTAGTAAGTTACGTCATCATCCTAGGAAAATGAAAGTTTAGCACATGATAAAATTAAACAAAACCAAAATAAATTATATAAAGCTAGAATGAAATCCTCAGAAATACTGCATAAACTTGAATATTAAATTTTCAAACATAAATATACAACCAAAAGATGTATGAAAAATGAAGAAATCTAGCTGTCCATTTAGGAGGTAAAACCTTCCATGTAGGCAGCATGCAAAATGTAATACAATCCTAAGCCTTCCAAGATGGAGGCATGCAATACATGAAATTAAAGCTAAAAAACAACACAAAGAACTCAGAAATCTCAGAGAAAGATCTCTCCAGGTCAGAGAAGGACCTCTCCCTGTCGGAGAACGAAACCTCTGCTTCTCTTCTTCCCCCCTCCTTGAGCTTGGCATTGATATCTATTTATAGGGGAAAAAAACGTGTGCTACAGTACTGCTACAGTGATATAGCGGGTGCTACAGTGCCCTGGCGGCTGCTACAGTGCCCGTTGATTGCTACAATGCTCAGTGGTTGCTACAGTACTTTAATTTTTTATTTATGTTTTATTTATTTTTTTAAATGCTGTTTATTCCAAAAACAATATTTATTTATCAATCACACCCAAATTTATTATATTAAACGCAAATATTGTCCATAAAATCATCATATAAGGAAAAATAAATATGCAAATATTTTACTTATTAAAACACTAGCTACTAATTAATCTACATTTACTAAATATAGATAACGGAGTAGTATAACCGACATTACTTAGTTAGTAGTAACAGGAGCTTATTCTGTTTAATTTATTTGGTTAGTTTGTTATAACCAACTTGTACACTACTTGTATACTATATACAGAGCTTTGCACAGATCATTTTTCTTCAATCAATAAAGTCAGCTTTAATTCCAAAACTGTGTTAATAGATGCAAAAGATCACAATAGTGTGGGTAGGCGTATATGATGAACAGTAGCATAATCAGTTGCACTGAACCCCACACAAAATATCTTTGGAACATATTCCACGAAGTCTGCATATTACGTTGTTTAGGCAATTTAAATTGTGTGACTGATTTTTGCCATCTGTGCGATTTTCTCTCCCTCTCTTAGGGTTTCGCAGGTGGTGCGAGTTCCTTCAAGCAACGTCTATCTCCTCCAGCGGATAGCAGCCTATCCCTGCTAGAGGTAGATCCCGTATCGCCTAGTAAGGTTGTCTCCCTTTCTTGGGGAGCTCTAGAGTAGCCCATATGCTGCTGTCGATATAGCTATTGGTGGGATGTGGAACTGGAGACGGCGGTGAACGGGGAGGAAGTGAGGAGGGGCGCGAGGAGGTAGCTAGGCCTCAAGCCGTTGTGAAGACCTCCGATGAAGATCTTCGATGGGTTCCCCCATGGATCCCGTTAGGGAAGAACAACACGATGCGGTGGTTCTTCCTCCATCCAAGTGACACGACGAGCTCGACGAAGGCTAGCAGTTGGGGATAGGCAACCGATCTGAGAAATCCTAAGGCAGAGACGCAGATATACTCAAAGGTACTGATTGATCGAGCCTTAGATCCAGAGGTAAGGGATTTGTTTAAGGTTTCGTTTTTCCCCAACAATGGCCGACTTTGTCTGAGAATGGCTTCTGGTAGGGCCGGTTTGATGATTGCTGATTTCTTTAGGATCAATATAGTATTCTGGTCTGAAGCTCTGAGACTTGATGGTGGGTTTGTCTTTCTCATTCGGGTGTTTTGTTATCATTCTTCTCTGGGTTGTTGGGCTTATAGTTCAATATCCTGTAAGAAATATTTGGGAATGGGAATCGAGTATAATAGCATGGTTAGATGTGAAGTTCTGATTTGGTATTTGCGGTGTTTAGATGATAGAATTTTCATTTTGAGTCTGTTCAGTGGAATCATACACACTAGCCTTCATTGGGTAGACATTTGCCTGTTTAGTAGTTTTCTCAACACTGTTCATATTTGGGTTCAATGTGTGCTTGATCAGTGGGTATGACGCCATTGTTCATTATGGGGCTGGAATTGTGGTTCTTTTATTCTTTACCGTATTGACTGTGCCTTGTTTGTTAGTGTTTGGCTTGTTGACCTCCTTAAGCAGGTTCAGTGCTTAAGGAAATTTGTCAGAAACCTCTGGTATAGATGGATTCTCACAGAAGCAGATTTGGTGACCATGTGGACTATCAAAGCTTTTTTAGATGGTCTTGCCCTGTGTGTTGGGTACTTCGACCTCTGTCGCAGATGTTGGCCCTTTGGATCTTTGGTGTTGTGGGCGCTCTGGTTGATTAAGATTCATGTGTTTGTTATATTGAAGAACCTTTATGAGCTCATGTTCTTGGTTTTAGTGTCTTTATGCTTTAAGTTTTTTCTTGTGCTTTTAGTTTATAGGCTTCCTTTGAGTTCCTTTATTGGTGTAACTTTCTGTTGATTTTAATATATTGTGTCTTTCTTGGCCAAAAAAAAAAGAAAAAGAAAGAGGCAATTTAAATTTGCATATTAATGAGCAAATGGGGGTTGAGAAGATCGGTAGAGAAGGGTGACTGTTGGTTGGGTCCCACTGACATTTCACCTTTCACCGCCGGTTACCGGCGCCGATTACGGCATCCTTGATACAGGCATGTGTGCTTCGCCATGTGGACATGATGTGGGCCTCTTTTGCTCTTAAAAAATCTTAACACATACCAAGAAACATGTATTATATATATAACTAAGCTTTGGGTTTAGCGGTTCTGTTGACTAATGATTTGCACTTCACTGTGAATTTGTTGATTTGGAGTTCAGAATCTTCTCTTTTTTTGCCTCCTGAAAAAGACTTAATTGGCCGGCAGGAGGAGGATTTGGTAGAAACTCCAACGTTTTGTGCCTCAAAATAGGGGTGGATATATATATGAAGGTGAAGGAACATATATATATGTCTTGATCCCACGTCACGCTTAACTAAAATCCCTCCAATATTGGGTTTGATTATAAAGACACAAAGTATTTTGTATTTTACATATATACTATGTCTCTTAAAGGATGGGGAAGTTAAAAAAGCGAAAAGGAAGACATGCAAGTAACAAAAGAAAGAGACCGAATAAACAGAGTCCGGTCCGATCGAACCCAGAATAAGAGTTTTCCCCCCCTCCTTTGGGTGGTTTATGAAAAGAGCTTAAAGTTATGAAACTCCATGACTTCATGTCCTGAAAAAGCATATATCACTCACTATGCGCACACACCGTACTCTGAGATTTATATGATTGCAGACCACTGGTATACTTTTTTCTAGTTGCAATGCATATATTTTTTTTTTTTGAATGTAGATCTGGATTACATTAACCCATTAAGGGTCTAAAACAACAGTCAGGTTACAATAACCAAATACAAGGAAAGAGGACTCATCCTTGAGCAGCAACCGACTCCGTAACCGAAGGCGGTGGTTGATCAAGGAGAACAAAATTTCCTGGAATACTATGAGCCAGATTAGCAAGATGGTCCGCTAAGCCGTTGTGTCTCCTCGAAATATGAGTGATAATAACCTGCCAATTCTTCGACACCCAAAGTCTAGCATCATCAATGACATCTATAAATGGATGATTCAATTCAGCCCCCTAGAGATTAAATTCACAGCCTCTAGACAATCAGTAAAAAGCAAAACTTTTCTCAAATTCCTTTGCCAGCAGATCTGAAGGCCCTGTATGATTGCAATGAGCTCAGCTACTACCGGTGGAACTTGGGTGAGCTTGCTCATGTAGCCGCATATCCAGCTACCATCTTCACCTCTAATGACTCCTGCACATCCACTCTGGCCTGAATCACGAACTGAACCGTCTGTCTCCAAAGTGATAAAACCAGGTTGTCTCCTAATACCATCTTCGCTACCAGTAGCACAGTGTTTGTAAAAATGACAATGATTAATCATATCTCTATCAAAACTAGCACGAAATAAACTAGAGTGGCCATTATGATGCTGAAACACCTGCTCTTCCCCAAATAGCTTAGTACATCGGGACACCCAGATATCCCAACATACATAGCCAAACAACGTTGCCCATTCAAAATATTTTGGAGAGACAATAGTGACTTCAAAATATTTTTGAAGATTGTATTTTTTTTCAAGTCACATCAAAATTTTATGAAAGCATAATCAAAAAATAGAGCAAAGTTTTTCAAGTCTGATAAAATATTAGAAGAAATATGAAAGAAATAAAAAATTATATAGAAACTGAGGTCGAGGAGCTGCACTGTGTATGAATTTAATTCTGTATGATTTTTGTTGATTAGTACTTGTATTATACAGGTATGGTTTTTCAGTGCCACCAGCCCGGCCACTAGTATTAATGCAATGCATGTGGTTTCTATATATATTTTCTTTCTTCCTGCAAAACCGAATTTGGGTTCCCACTCCTCCTGATTAACCTTAATAATTCATTTATTTCTGTTATTATCTGAAACTCTATTAGTGGGCTACATGATATCCTGGCCTTCGACATTAATTCCTAATCTCTTCTGCAAGGTCATCATCCAAAATTATTTGGTAATTGACATTGACAATAATGTAATTCAACAGACAAACACATATACACACATACTAGTATTAATTAAAGCTAATAATTGTCTGTGGACAGGTCCAGCTCAGGATGACTGCAAAAGATTAGAATAAAAATCCCACTAATTAATTGTATAGTGCATCTAATTCGAAGAACTAAGTGATAAACAAATGCAGAAAGATTAGTGTTAATGGGGCAGTAGTGATATGTATTCAAACTGATAGGCCAAAGTGTGCTGTCCTCAGAAGAGACAATTAGCGCCAGAAGTGTGTGGAACTGAGATTAGGTATTTGATTTAGGGTTTTTCAAACAAATGAACCGAATTTTCTGGGGCCTTGCTCTTCGAATCCACTCGTGGGCACGACCCATTTGCCATTTAATTTATTCAGAGAAATCAAATAATATAAAAACTATGATTGAGTTGTAAGAACCAAGAACAATGGATATATTGGAATAGGTATTTTTTTATGCATAAAAATTTAAATGAGTTGAGTCTTGGAAGCTCTCGTTAGGATCAGGGTATATCTCAGTAATCAAAAAACGCTTACATAGTTACTTAAAAGATTGCCTACTAATCCAGACTTGATTTGAATTCAAGACATCATGTTTAAGGGACTCAGTCATCTATCAATTATGTTAGGCTTATGTTGATTCTCACATTAATTTGAACTATTCACCTTGTGAGGTGTGAGTAAATTTCTTACTGACTAGAATGAACGTTAATGTGTATGTATGTTTTAGGAATAGTTTATGAGAATGAAGCTAAATGCTGACGTTGGAGGCGGGTGCATGTGAATAAAGAAGTGGGAAAGTCAGAACTAAACCCAATCCCATGATTCAAAATATTATTAAAACAAACACGACATCGGTCACGACGTTTCATTCTCACATATTTAAGCATCCGATTTCTTGATTTTTATATAAATGCTCTATGTATGGCTTGGCATTTTCTGAGCTGCAGAGTATATATTAATATTGATACTGCAGTCCTAGGCCTTTCTTCCGCAATAATTTGTTACTTTCCTCCAACTATATATATATATATATATATATTCTTATAACCCTGGAGATATGTTAGGGGCAGTGAGATAAGGTACCTGTTACACTTTAACTTAATAAAAGATAAGTGAGCCTTTAATTTATAGTATTACTATTCAATACATTCATACATATACTAATTTATTTTCTTAATGCATGAATATTATAATGTACCCCTCTAGTTAAAATTATAAGGAAATTTTTCTACACTTTCCATGTTTAAAAATATAAAGCATCTTGGTTTTTTCAATAATCAATGAGATTTTTTAAAAACGTCAATAAATATCTGAAATTAATGAGCTTTTCATAATTATGTGTGATTGAGTTACTTTATTACATAAGGTTATAAATGGAAAGAGCATGTAGTTTACGATAATGTAGTTAAAAACGACTTTTCCTCTTTTAATGAAGGCCTCAAATTAAATCAGATGGGCAAATATAGAGTGAGAAAAACTTAAATTAATGAGAATGGCATGACAAATAATATTAAGTGAGGGAGACAAAGTGAATAAAGGTCTTGAGGTAAAACTATGCTTAAAATGGGAGTGGTATGTATATGTCAAGCAAAATTCAAGTAAATAATGTTAACTTCTTTTTGCGAGTAGTGAATACGAAAACTAATTTTCACACAGTTTAATTCGATAAAGTTAAATTGTGTGGGTATTTGAGATTTTTTCTTCTCATACTGCTCCAACGGCATATCCCTGTTATAATCAAAACACTTATATCCATTTTATGAAAGTTGGAGAATATTAGTAATTTTATCTAAGCATGAAATAATTTTTTTTTTATTTTACCCGCGTCTAATTAACAAATTTTCAAATGTACGTTAAATATCATATCAGTTGACTTATAATTATAAGGACCATCAATCTTTTTCTCAAAAATGACAGGAAAAAATACAAAGTAAAAGGAACAGGGGGTGGGGAAAGGGGAACAAGGGCAAGCATGCACCGAATAGAGATGCAAATGAAATATAGTGTGTGTTTGGTTGAGCTTATTTTTTAATAATAAGTTCTTATTACGCAAGCTGAGATAAAACCCTTCTCATATATTTACCACTTATATCGTAAATAACGATTTATAAGCACTTATTATCAAAAAAATGTTATGGCCATTAAAAATGACGTTTAGCAATTAGCAGACTTCGAAAAACAGTGCGATTTTCACGTCTGCTAAAAATGTACTCCCTCCAGTTCTAATATTGGATTTCTTCCTGTAGTGCAGGAATTTTTTTTTTTTTCAATCAGTTGTAAATATAAGACCTATCTTAAATCACGATGTAATATTCATAATCTGCTATAAAAATAGTTTCGTGTAATTTATTTTAAAGTATGGTAGAAAAAGGAACTCATGCTGCTTTTTAAAAAATATAGTTTGGCAAAGATATTATGTTTTGGGAGAATTCTTTAAAAAGAACTTAGAAATTGGAAAATAACAAATCAAGTTTTTTGCTAAAAATTAATTAGAAAACATCAAAATATGATAAGCAATTTCCAACTTTTTTTTTTTGAAATACTTGATTTATCATTTTTTAATTTTTAAGTTCTTTTTAAAGGATTCTCCTTTATTTTTTTAAAAAAAATAAAACTATAAACTAGTTTTAACTTTTAACTGCTTAACTTATGATTTGAATATTTGATTAAAAAAAAAAAAGAAGCTATATATTAAAGGGCAGTGGGGGGAGAGTAGTTATTGAAAATGTAACAGGCGAAATCACGAGATGGGAAGGAACATGCCTTGTAGGACCCCTTAAATTTGGATACTTTTAGAGCTTCATTCAATGCAGCCGATAAATTTGACTCTGAACCGAATGCATGGGCCATGGGGCCTTTGTTTCGTGTATTTGGAACTTATGATTATTTTATCTCCAGCAGCATACTGTCCCAAATGAAAGTTCGCAAACCTGTCAAATTGATAGTTTTGTTTTGGACCCCAAGGTTGTTTCATAGATTAGGGTCAAATTTATTTTACAAGTTTTTTTTAGGTGGGAGTCAATATTGGTCTTAAAGTTTTTTCATGTGTAATGTTATTTTGATATTGACATCTAACTTTTTAACGATAAGGAATAAAATTGTCCCATCTTAATACTTATGAGGTAACATTGAATTTAAAACAATTTTTGAGATAACATTGTTTATTAGTGAAAATTTTTAAGATAAATTTACACCTTAATCCTTAATTTTAATTGATGGTTTAAAATCAAATAGATGAGATTTTTTCTTTTTGGACCTTAAATAAGTGAGACTGTATGCATACAGATATATTAGGAAAAATTTTAAATAAATACTATTCAAACTTAAAAAATCCCAAAAAATATGTTAATACATGGAAATGATATATATATTGACGGTCATTTTGATAAAAATACAACATTTTAAAATTTCATATTAGTGGCCTATTTATTATTCTTATGTGTTAATAGACTTTTTGAGATTTTTCAAATTCAAATAGTATTTATTTAAAATTTTTTCCTTATATTATTACTCCCACGTGACCTCGCCCAGTGGGGCAAAAATTAACATAGGCTTTTCCCGTAATATTAGGGAATTTGTCGTTTTTCTTTGACTGGGCTCAAAGATTATGAATCCAGATTTTGATTAGTTGGGCCAATGATGCAGTTCAACCCATAACTCTTTTTTCTCCCTCTACCGGCGACTGCACCATTCTTCTCTTTTTGGGGTAGAAGTAGAGATATTACTATTAGTGGGAAACGAAATTTAGAAGAAAAAAAATATTACAAGATTATATAATCATAAAAACATAATCATCTTGAATAAATCAAACTTATTTACATCTTCCATTGTGGCAAAATCACCTGAAATATTTTCTAAGTTAAACAATAAATTTTACAAAAATGCTTGCATTTCCTTATAAATAATTGTTTTTGTATAGTAACTGATAATTGGTCAAAGAAATAAACTAATATTTATTTGAGAAGACTGAAATTTAGAAAAATAAACAAAACATCAATATTCATTCCAATGAAGTCCAGGATCTTATTTGAAAAAGATGTGTGTATATATATACTTTCGATGAACAGGTAATTATATATTTATTAGGTACGTGTGTGTGTTAATAAAGTTGTAGCTATTTTACAAAATTTATTATTATACTTAATTTAGTCTGCTATATATTACCTTGTGTTTGTAATAATGTTCTACGTATATGGAGCTAGGTAGCAGCAGTGCTTATGGGAAGGGGCTGGTATTTCTGGGTAGCTAATCTTCCTTCATATCCTCATATTATGCAAAGGTTGGCGGGATTAAGTTCCTGTATGAATGTGCAGGAATTTGACTTTAATTGCAAGCTAATATTATTTCAACCACAATTATTGACATGCTTTTTGGTCAAAAACATATTGGTTCAAGGACTATTATTCTCGCCAGGGTCGCTCTCGAGAGTCGAGAGCGTTGAGGAGCAGAATGAAGTAGCTAATTACTCGGCTGGATCAGCTATATCGACCCCAAGAGCTATAACAAACCCAACCCCATACGAAGCTCTCTACTCACCCTACTCTCCCTCCAACATGCTTCTGATTCAACCAACATCATCTGTTCATGCAATCATGCTAGCTACCTAAATTAACATCTACTAAAGTCCAATAAATTACGACATGTTATAGCCAAACTTAAGGACTCAAAACCTACCAACAAACTAGAGCAGGGCCATTTTCCCGGCTCTAAAACAAACCTTTTGAAGCAAACCAGACTCATGCAAGGCTCAAGTTCTTAAATTCGGAAAAAAAATTATTATGCACAGTCAAAATGGTAAAATGTTGTAAGAAACATTTAATGAAGCCACATTTTGTTTTGTTTAAAAAATAAACATTTGCAATACAAAACAACAGAGGAAACGTTTTCCCGCATGTATCTTCAACTGGAGAGCCTTTATCAATTTAATATTGAAGACAACAAATATTCGTACAAAGCCTGTTAGGCCTCAACAATGGAAATATAAGGGTGCCAAAGGTCACTTAGCCCATAGCATATTTCTGGGTCCAACTTCTTGCAGTTGATTCATACTTGTTCCTGTCTGTCTTGTACATGTGGGCGATCTCAGGAACCAAAGGATCATCAGGGTTTGGGTCCGTCAACAGGGAACAAATAGATAGTAACACCTAACCATGCAAGACAAATTGGAAAAAAAAAAAAAAATTAGTCGCAATTAAACAACTTAAAATGAAATATCTCTTTGCAGAAGATACATATAATATACCCCAATATGAGTTGTTTAAAATTAATCAAACGTTGCAATGCTGATGACCATAAAAATATAACACTGACTAGTATGTTGGACAAATCAAGCCCTTCTGTTGTTATGAAAAATGACAACGGCATCGGAATAACGGACTGCTCAGATGTTGTTAATTTTAGAAAATGTCATCTAATCTAGTTTCATAAAAATATTGCTCGGAAAAGGACAAAGTAATATACTTCCAAGGAACAAAGAATTTGCTCATTATCTGAAATAGTAAAGCAAACCTTTGAAATAGTTAAAGCTGGGCTCCATTGTTCCTTCAATATGTCAAGACAAATGCTTCCATTGCTATTTATATTTGGGTGGAATACCTTCGTCCTGAATGCAACCTGTATGATCCATTGTCATAACTGAGTAAGCATGAGAGATGGATTAAAGTGGTTACATGATGATTGATGACATCGTGCATCACATGTAAAAATATACACAGAAGCCTTGTTAAATCTTCCAACAAATGTGAAACAAGAATATCAAATGTTGCCCATATTTTGAGCGATTTAACACTATGCACTATATAAAAAATAAAATGCAGAAGAAAGAAAAAAATTCAATATTGATGAATCTCCCAAGAAGAGGAAAATACGAAGTAGACAAGTGAAAATGAAAAGTAAATCATGTCATCAGAAATGCTAAACTAGCAAATAAGTGGATACAGACAATGGGAACACAATAGTAACATGAAATAATCAGAAGCCAATGGAAAGAAAGTGAATGAGTTACAAACCTTGGGTGGCTTAAAGGGGTAATCTGGAGGAAAATGGATAGTAACTAGGAAAACCCCTCCAGCATAAGGACTGTCAGGAGGACCCATAATTGTTGCTTGCCAATGAAACATATCTTCGGCAACAGGACCTGCTCAAATGACAAAGCACGAAAGATGAGAACCCGTTAAATGGAATATTAACGCAGCTAGATTTGCAAATTAGATTTTAGCACATAGGCCAGAATCATTTCTTTAGTGATCATCTATCTGGCAAATAAGACAAATAGGATACAAAATCCTCAAAGGTTTTTTTATTACATAGCAAAAAATGTAGTTGGATCCCTCTTCTGCTCAAGAAGTTACCATGAACATAGTGCCTAGATGTGAACATGGCAGAGCCAAAACCCTGCTTTTGTATGCTCGTTTTGGTGACAATTACAACCTAACCATGAGATCCAATTAAAATCAGTACAGACTGAATCACATATTAAGATGCCAATTCCATCTCTACACCATTTTCGTGGTGTGAATTTGCCACTCAGGCATGCTTTGATCATCATGTAGACATCACAAGACATGACATCTAACACTGTTCTCCTGAACCTATAAGGATATAACCCTTGAACAAAACGGGACCAAACAAGTACTAACTTTGTCGATGGAAGAAGGCTCCACAAACGTAGCCAGTCAGACCAATCTTAAACGTTATACACGCATACCAAAGCCCCAAAAAATAGTCAACATATCAATTCTTGATGCTCCAGAAAGAACACCAAGAATCACCACGAGAAGTCCAAGAGAAATGACATCCAATGAACAGACATCAATGCGACAAACTAAAGATCACATAACAAGGCAGACAATATACAAGCACGATCACCAAATTTAAATTAAAAAAATGAATAACAGAACAGGCACCGAAAATTATAGAATAGATAGAAGCAAAATCAAAACATAAACAAAAACAATTTACAAAATCAAGTGAGTTTGAAACATTATAATAAAGATAAAGAAGGAGAGAGAGAATGCGATACCGGCGCTGCAAGAAGTAGGCGGATCCTTCTGCAAATCCTTGAGTTCCTTCAAGATCCGCTTCGATGCCATGGTGAAACCTGACGAAGAGACCGGATCATCTCAGATCAAAACAAAAACACACACAACGCGCACGTATAGAAATGCACACGCATCGGAATAACCAGGAGAAAAAGGGCAACACAGACATAGATCATACCGAAGAGAAAACTGAGAGAGGCCCTCGATTCGGAAGGAGAAGATAAGAGTTGAAACGGGAAACTGATTGATTTCAGATGGCAAATATCTCTTATAAAAATGCCTAGGGACGGGTACGGGATCTACCCAGCCCCTTTGTTTGATTGAGTGGATTCTTTCTCTCTTTCTTCTCCTCCTATTACTATTATATATTCACTAGTATCATTATTAGTTTTTCTTTTTCTCATTCTCTAAACTGGGTCCCTCAGTCAAGCGTTTTTGTACGAAAAATAACGGTTGTGGATTCTTTCATAATTCTTTTTCTTTTTTTTTTCTCAGGATTTCATTTTTATCCTTATGTTTAAAAAAATAAATGATCTATATTTTATAATTTATAAAACTATTATTCTAAATATAAATAAATAAATTTATACTATTAAAATATGATTTGTATAATTTATAATTATAATACAGATAACATTAATTAAGAAAATTAATTTATAAAACAGTATAATTATAATTTAAAAAAATATTAAATCTATATTATTTATTTTTTGTTTTAAGAATAAACATAAAATTCTAAAAAAAAAAAGGATTACGAGGGAATCCTATAACCTTGCTTTCCTCTAAGCCCGAATATGGCCGCCAAAATGGAACGGCGTTTTACAGAAGGTATTTCCTTGACGATGTCGTTTTCTCCATCCGTCCAGTCGTTCACGCCCTCTGCATGCCGAATCAGTCAAAGTTTGTGATTTTGCGCGTTCAGCCGCGGTCTTAACCACTGCATTTGACCCTTGTCTTGCCCTTTGTCTCTATCCGTTGCTTTGCCTCCTGTCAACGGTTTTTAGCGCTTTGCATCCATACAAAATTAAAATTTTTAATGTGAAGATCGAATTAAAAATTTTATATATTACATATCAAAAAAAATAAAAATTTTATATATTATATTTAATCAATTTATACATGTAATATTAAGAAAATAAATTTTTACATGGTAAAAAAGTAATTCCCGACAATTATTAAAGGAGAAACTGACACACATATAAACTTCTAGGAGAGAATTTGCTTTGCAAATAATTCGATCTGTTCCTTTTTCATGGGATAGATTGGTTTTAACAAATCACAAAAATAAAATATTAAACTATATTTTTTAGAAAAT
Source organism: Inga oerstediana (assembly GCA_963210345.1). Classification (NCBI taxonomy): domain Eukaryota; kingdom Viridiplantae; phylum Streptophyta; class Magnoliopsida; order Fabales; family Fabaceae; genus Inga; species Inga oerstediana. The sequence goes on from OY723405.1 coordinate 2,120,854, forward strand.
TTTTGTAGGTTGCAGCTTATATTTAATTCCACAAAAGTCTCATTTCCGTCAAGACTTGAAAACATTTACACCAAAATTTTATGTAATGAATAATAACCAACGACTTCTGGACTTTGAATCCCGTTAACTTATCATCAGTATCTTGTATGGATTTGAGATGAAGGTAGACATTTAAATTAACGAACATGGGGAGATAGCTAAGTTTAAAATATAAGCAATAAATTTAAGTCTGTGCCAATGAGGGGCTAATTTATTAATTGATTGTAGAAATAGTGTGTATCAGAAAGATACAGAGGGCAGTCCGAAGATATTAATGAATTAAATGAAGGAGTGGGCGGAAAGAAACATATGAGGGCAACAATTGATGAAATCCTTTGCTGGGAGACAGGCGATTTTTCTCAAAACAATCTCAGGCCAGACTTGGTATCTACATGGATTAATGAATCAGGGACTGTCATAAATCTTAATCGAAAATGACAATTGATGTGAAACGTATGACCATTGTCTTGATCGTGGAGCCCAAACTCCACAAGCATGATAATTAAATTCCCAAACTAATAAATAATGCATTCGTCTATGCAGGGACCCAACATGACCTTGATATCACCTAAACTTAGGTTGGTAGATGAACTACTCACGACGATATATATCTTCAACAGCAGAGAGATAGATACAAGACAACAGCGAAACACATCACACTTCTGTAAAAGAATAAAGTCGAAATAGAAGAATTAATTAATTCTAAGCATCCACAGAGGAAGAAGGTACGTCAATTGCCGGTGGTGTCGGGGTAGAAGCTGCTGATCTGGATTCAGATGACAGTCGATTCTCAGTATTTGGTCGAAGAATATCCTCCATCATTCTTAAAACATCTTGCATTTTTGGTCTCTGCTCTGGAACTCTAGCAACACATGCCATCGCAAGTTGTAACATTTGTACCATTTCTTCCTCTATATTTGGAAATCTCAGCAACTGTGCATCAAATACTTCAGCTGTCCATTCCTCTCTGACCACAGAATTCACCCACCTAACCAAGTGCACGGCCTCCTCACTTGCAGTGGCGTGCATAGGGCCTTTTCCGGTCAAAAGTACCAACAGGAACACCCCAAAGCTGTAGACATCAGATGCGTGGCTTGCTTTTTTGGGGTCTGTAACTTCTGGAGCACGGTAGCCAGAAGTTCTTAGTGACGGTGGCACTGTTGGACTCATCAGTGTGGCTAAACCAATGTCAGATATACAGCCATAACCTTCCGAGTTGAGGAAGATGTTGGAGGCTTTTATGTTTCCATGGACAAGTTTTCCTCCTTGTTGAGCATGCACGTGAGCAATGCCTCTTGCAGCACCTATTGCAATCCTCAGCCTGCTATCCCAGTCTAATGAAATCCTTTCTTCCCCTCTTCTGCCTGCAAATTTGATAATATCCCAATATCATTATATATACTTGTTGAAATTCAATACTTCATTCGATTATAAATATAAGACCGGTTGACTTTTTTTTAGAGGTTAAGAAAGCTAGATAAATTATTTTAATGTATCTATACTCATTTATTTTCTCCAAACCAATATGCCAAATTTATAATATGATATATAATCTAATAATACATAATATATGATATGATTAAGTAAATTATTTAGTTTCCTTAATCTCTATAAGAAAATTAAATGGGTTTTATATTAAAGACAGGAGGAAGTACAATATGTGTCTCCTATGATAGTTTGTTCAATTAAACAGTCTGCAGAGCCAGAGAGGTTATAAAAACTGTGGAATAACAGAGGGGTATTGCTTCCTCTGAATTTCTCATTCAATGAATGAGCAGTTAAGCACAGCTAATTCAGATCAGATTCTCCATGCATGTTAAACAGAAACTTGAAAACAAAATATGAATTCATAGAACTAGGAGGAAGAATCAAGGGAAGAAATGGAGTTAAATATAACAAACATTTGTTTTCCATAGAGGTGAAAAGTTTAAACATACCATGCAACATAGCACAAACGCTACTTTGTTCATAGTAATCATGGATCATAAGTTTCTCCTCCTTGGAATAGTAATATGCCCTGAGAGCTGCCACATTGTCGTGCCTAATCCTCCCAACAACCTCCATCTGCTGTTCAAACTCACGTTTTCCGATGATGACTTCTTTCAATCTCTTCACCACCACAGTCGTAGCGTCCTCTATATTTGCCTTATATGTTGTGCCATACGTCCCCTTACCAAGCACCTCAGCTGATGCTCTCAACAGATCCTCCAGGTCAAATGCGAAATTGCAATCCTCAAAGAACTCAATCTTGTTTTTTCTGTAATGACTCTCAGATACATCCTTTTTCAGAAACATGTCTTTTTTCTGGGATTTCATTGTTAGCCCATTTTCACCTCCTTTTTTGTAGTAACACAAAAGCAAGAAAGCTGCAGTAACTCCAAATGCAAGCCCACTACAACCTAGAATGACACCTATTAACGCAGACTTACCAAGTTTTTTTGAGGTTTTCTTTCTTGGTTGAGCATTTGCCAATGAAAGATTGTTCCCTGAAAACGCCCAACTTGGGAATCTCAGAAGGGATTTGGGCACCATCCCACTAAGGTTATTGTTGGCCAGATTCAGCTCTTGCAGGGTAGGAATATTGATGTCAGGAATTTCACCGGAAAGCGAGTTCTTTTCCAGGAATAAAGATGTGAGATGAATCAGACTCGAGATCGATGAAGGAATGCTCCCATTAAAAAAATTGTTGGATAAATCAGCAACAGTCAAATTGTCCCAAACTGAGAAATCTGATGGCAATGGGCCAGAAAACTCGTTGAACTGAATGTTAAGACAGGTTAAATTCTTAAGCTCAGAGAAACCGGAAGGAAAAGGACCCGTTAAGCTATTGGATGTTAGATTCACTGTCTGAAGTGCTGAGAGGCGACTTAAGGTGTTCGGTGGTATTGGGCCTCTCAATCCAACTGCAGGTAAATGAAGGCCTATGACTCTGGAATGGTCTCTATCGCAGGTGATTCCTCTCCAGCTTTTGCATACAGAAGATTTCTCATCATTCCAGTTTAGAGCATGAGAGTGGTTTATGTTGTGAAGGAAGTCAAGCAAGGCTTGCTTATCTTCCACCGGCTCGGCTCCAACACGAAAGAACATTGCTCCGATCGTGAAGGCTGTTGAGAACAAGAACAACAATTCCAGTCTGTTTCCCATGGGTATGGATCGATTCTAGAGTAGATTAAGCTGGTGAAAAAGCAGATGGTCTGAATATTAAGCAAAAGCATTCAATGAAAATGTGGAGTTGAATCAGATATAATTGAACGTGACTCGTGAGGCTTCTTTGAGCGTACAGTGTGTTTGTTACTTGGCACCTTGGTCTTATTATCTGAGATTGCGACGTAAAATTATATACTCCATGTTTTGGGTCAAAATAAGCAACTCATGTTTGAAATTGATATTAACTTTATACTAACTTCCTTTTTGTTGTCTGTCACCTACTGTGTTTGGTTGCCAAGTGACTGCAACAGAAAAAGATACAAACCAAACTTTGAAACTAGTACTTCGTCTAGCAGCCAATAATCAAGTGACAGAAATTAAAGAAAATTATATCGTTTTGTGGAAATGAATGAGAAATTTACCAAAGAAAAACATTTAGAAGCGGAAACCTTTGAATTGATCTCTCTTTCCTTCGTTTAAGTAAAATCTAACGACAAGAGAGAGGCATAAAGCAGAGAAGAGTGCGTAATTTCACTGGGATGAAAAAAGATTACTCACTCATGGATTCCAAACAGACAAACCAGTCAAGGATCCATAGGGAAGCGCACAGCATGAATTGAGAAGAACTAGTTACAGGGAGAACACCATACAGTGTGGGGGCCACTTCAGAGAGATGGATCAGAGAGATAGGGGTCCATCTGGTTTGGAGAGGATTGCAATCATGGAGTATATTGGTCTAGACAGTTTGGTGGTCATAGACGATGAGTTTGGTATATGCTTGCTGAAATAGCAGCGTAGTCACATCCATCGAATGCCAAGAGAGAAACCCCATTTGATAGCTTGACTTGATGAGAAGCTAAAGTTTAGAGTCTTTAGGCATTATTATTTTATGCCGCAAGAACAAGAAGGGGCATGTGGATGAGCTCATCAGAGTAAAGAGACAAATACTAAGAGGATTCATAAACTTAGAATACTAGCTAATACTAAGCCTTACGTCCGGCCTAGTATTAATCCTGTAGGATCTATATCTATAGATGCTGCTATTCCTTTTCGGTTCTGATTTCTTAATTATAGGAACGTGAGTGGGGAATGAGTTTGGGCGGGATAAATAAACATACCGCAGATTGCGGGATGAGACAATATGAGGAGTGAGATCGTGAGCTTTGTCTGGTTCGTGTATATATGCAATCGACACCTTCAGTCAAAAAATTATTAACCTAGAATAAAAGATATGTCAAAATGCGAGTGAGAATTAAAAATATTGAGTAATAGGGTCTATAGATGTTGCTCTCTTGCTCTTGTCGTTGAGTGAAAGGGAAGCATATTTATTTATCCCCCACAAAGCGCGAGTCACTCGTGAATCATGATTGTCAGATTTTGCTTCCAGCTATAAAATATGTTCGTAAAACATCAGTTATAAACGCAAATGCATTGACTTTTAGTTAGGTCCTAATAGCCACCGAAAAGAAAGGGTTAAATTAAATCGCCGTGGAAAATCAACGGTGAGAAGGCAGTAACGTCATACTGTAACTTCGCTTTCAACGAACAAAACGCTAAAGTCAAACTACGAAAACTACGCAGATTCCATTTGCATCCTCGGTTTTCGTTTTTGCTGCTCCTATATCACTATTGTTTGCCATTATCACTATTATATTGTTGCCATTATCCTAAGTGGTTTGCCACTATTGAAGTTAAAGTATAAAGAGATGATTTTGCTATTAATTATATCAAATTGAACATAAAAATATTTTGGCAGAGGAAAAAGGTGAATATAGATATGGAAGAAGCTAATGACTTTGTTTTAGTAGTATTATTTGTCTTTTATTAAAACACAAATAATACTTACCGAAATATATGCACCACCTTGAAAAACTATGCATGAAGACACTTGGTAGACCATTATTTTAAGGGAAGTTTACAGGTTATTAAGAAGATGCTGACATTAAAATGTTTTTAAAACTAAGATATTTGGAATGATTTTACAATTACATTTTCAAATGCAACAAAAGAAGTATATCTGGGGAAGGGGACTTCAAATTAAGAATTTCAGCATAAATATTTAAAATTTAAAATCTTTTATCACAAAAAGAAAATTTTAAAATCGTTTGGCGAGAATATTTATAGATTAAAAATAAAAAAAATTTAATTTTATTGGTTTAACATGATGTGCAGACAGGAATGGTCTGCCCAAAAGTCAAATAATAACTGGCATGAATGAAAATTGAGATTATTGGAATACAATGACAAAAGGTGAGGAAAAGTGGGTGGGGAGCTTGGGGAGGTCAAACCTTGACTCTAAATATATTCTTACCAAAACTGTAATAATTAACACGAATTATATGGCCTCCCAAAATGGCAGAAAGCGGGGATATTCGCCTTTTTTTTTTTTTTTTGGATACATGTGAGATGACCAAACTAACAACGAAACTACACAGGGTAATTACATCCCAGACTCTCTTGTAAGATCAACACCTATTCGCTTTTGTTTGACTTTACAGATCATGAACATGAATTGGACTGATTTCAACCATCTTTGGATTTGGACCCAATTAGGGTATGTTTAGTTTGAAGGGAGGGGAGGGTTGGGGGAGGGGAGGGTTGTGAAATTATAATTTTGGATAAAAAAAATCTAAAATTTATCCTTTTATTTTTTTAAATTTTGGGTTCCCGTCCAAAATTTATCCTCTTATTCCTTTTAAATTTTGGGTTCCTGTCCAAAATTTAAATCTCTTTAATCCATAAAAGTAATTTACCCACTCTCTCATCCCCCTCCTCTCACCTTAATCCAAACACATCCTTGGTTTGAGGGGAGGGTGGGAAAATTACAATTTTAGATAAAAGAAACCCAAAATTTACTCTCTCATTTTTAAAATTTCGGATTCCCGCCTAAAATTTACTTTCTCATTCTTTTTAAATTTTAGATTTCTCCCCAAAATTTAAATTACTTCAGCTCAAAAAATAATTTACCCACCTTTTTATCTACTCCCACACCTCCTCTACACTTTGGCAAGGCCCAGATCCTATAGTATTTCGAACCTACGTGGCCCTTAATAACTGGTTAAATCCAAAACGGGAGCGCGAGATATCGCCAAATGTAACCCCCCGTATAGGCACATACGGAGATGCGAACCAAAATGGAAAATCGAAAAAACGAGAATATAAAAGAGAAGCCAAGATAAGATAACACAGACTGGAAGATCAAAGCGCACAAACCCTAGCTCGAAAATCTCGCGATAAATAAAATAAAGTTGCCTCGTCTGCAATCTCCGCTTATCTCTCCGTCGAGAAGACCAGTCTCTCTCTCCTGTAAGCTCCAAATTTATCGCGATCTCTTTCTTTCCTCAATCATCGCTCGTCGTATTTTCTACTGCTACACACACACATATTTTTAGTCAGCGCTGAAGCATTCCAATTTCCAGTGTGTTTATTTAGGATGGTTTCCTCTGTTCGCTTCATGGCAATTGATTTTTGTTGATTCTTCTAGGCCAATATAATGTACTTCAAATTTAGTGTAGATTGGAAGGTTGGAGAGACTGCGTGTGAAAAATGCGGGAGAGGGAGTGCAAGACTTTGCTGTGTGAGTGGGAGAGGGGTATAGTCTATTTTTACTGACGACAAGGCATTCAATTTTGAAGTTACCCATTTGAATAAATTCTCAGACTCTTATGAACAATCTAACAAAAACTGAAATTATTTAATCCCTTTGAGTCGTAATTGGACTGACGAGTTATATCCTGACATATCAGGGACTGTCAGTCGCCGTGAAAATGATTTTCACCTTTAACTATTGCAAAACTGCGAATGGGCTGGAGAAGTTCTTATAAACAAACCATTTTTTCCTTGCGTTGTGTGATTTCATCTCCTAGACTTAAAACGTAGATTGGTTTTTTAGACTGCCCAAATTTTAAACACTAAATCCATTTGATTATGATGGTTTTGAGGGTAGTGTAACTCATATTGCCTATGCCATATCTGCCAAGTCACTGATGAAATCAAAGAAGAATATATGCTTGAATTTATAATGTTGATTTAACTTTTTCTGAATCTAAATGGCTACTAAAGGCTTGAATGACATTCCCCACTCTTATTTGTTGGTTTGCTCCTTTCTTTTAGGCTGTCATTACTACCTTGGAAGAGGGGCTACCCGCCAAGTAAGTTAAAGCTTATTTTCCTATATATATCTTCAGTAGTGTCCCTGTGACTTGTAGGCAATGATTTTTGTGGGCTAACACCATATGGGAAAACCACTTAATAGTGTCCGAGAGGTAGATTGTTTTGCTTATCTACATTATAGCTAGTCATTAACTTATATTTAACGATTTGAACTTTTTAATTTATTGTTTTGGTAGGGACTTAACATAATATCAATTCCTATATTTAAGTGTGCCCTTTTCCAAAAAAAAAAAAATAAAATTTTAGGTTGAATTTTTTTGTCACCTGTTCTATGTTTATTGTGATACAGATAATCAATAGAACAAAAGAAAACTTGACATATGATGTATTGACACTATTTTGTTAATTGTTAGTGGTTCGAGAAAAAGATGTCTGCTGGGAATATGCTGATAAATTAGATGGAAACAAGGTAAGATGCAAATTTTGCCAAAGGGTTTTAAATGGAGGCATCAGTAGATTGAAGCACCATCTATCTCGACTTCCAAGTAAAGGAGTAAATCCTTGTAGCAAGGTCAGAGATGATGTTACTGACAGGGTAAGGGCAATTATTGCATCAAAGGAAGATGTCAGAGAAAACTCTAGTGTGAAAAAGCAGAAGCTACCAGAAGTCAAGCCTCCAAGTCCTGTTTCTGCAACTAAAGCCCTTCTATCTATAGATGCTGCATCTCCTGTTATGAAGAGCTTCCTTAGTGTCAGTCCTATGACTCCTCCCTCTGTGAACCACCAAGAGAATGCGGAGAAAAGTATTGCTCTCTTCTTTTTTGAGAATAAGCTAGACTTCAGTGTTGCACGGTCGTCATCCTATCAACTAATGATCGATGCCATAGGGAAGTGTGGTCCTGGATTTATTGGTCCATCAGCGGAGATGCTGAAGACAACATGGTTGGAAAGGATAAAGTCAGAAGTTGGCTTACAGTCAAAAGATGTTGAGAAAGAGTGGGTTACCACAGGTTGTACAATTATTGCAGACACATGGACTGACAATAAATCAAGAGCCTTGATTAATTTCTTAGTCTCATCGCCATCCAGGACATTTTTCCACAAATCTGTGGATGCATCTGCATATTTTAAGAACACAAAATGCCTTGCTGAACTTTTTGACTCCGTTATTCAAGAGTTCGGCCCAGAAAATGTTGTGCAAATTATCATGGATAGCAGTTTTAACTACACTGGCATTGCCAATCATATTGTTCAGAACTATGGAACTATATTTGTCTCTCCTTGTGCTTCCCAATGTTTAAACCTGATTTTGGAGGAATTCTCAAAGGTAGACTGGGTAAGCAGATGCGTTTTGCAAGCACAGACCATATCAAAGTTTATATACAATAACGCATTGTTGCTTGATCTCATGAAGAAGTTCACTGGGGGCCAGGAACTAATCAGGACCGGCATCACAAAATCAGTATCCACCTTCCTGTCATTACAGTCTTTGCTGAAGCAAAAATCAAGATTGAAGCATATGTTCCACAGCCCTGAATATGTTTCGAACTCATCATATGCAAACAAACCACAAAGTCTATCTTGTATTGCAATTGCTGAAGATATTGATTTCTGGAGGACAGTGGACGAGTGTGTGGCTATATCTGAGCCTTTTCTGAAAGTCTTGAGAGAAGTTTCTGAAGGAAAACCAACTGTAGGTTCCATATACGAACTAATGACGAGGGCCAAGGAATCAATTAGGACATACTACATAATGGATGAGAACAAGTGCAAGACATTCTTAGATATTGTGGATGAAAAGTGGCGGGACCAACTCCATTCTCCTCTACACGCTGCTTCTGCCTTCTTGAACCCTAGCATTCAATATAATCCTGAAATAAAATTTATTTCTTCTATAAAAGAAGACTTCTACAAGGTTTTGGAGAAACTACTTCCTGTACCTGACATGAGGCGTGATATCACCAATCAAATCTATACTTTTACAAAGGCTCATGGGATGTTTGGCTGTAGCCTAGCAAAGGAGGCAAGAACTACAGTTTCACCATGTAAGTATGAAATTCCGCCCCTTTTGACAGTGTCTCAGAGGTCCTATTTTATCAGTTTCACGAATGAAGTTCATAATCGCAACGTGAATTATACATTCCGGTCTGGATTGAGGGTTAGATAATCAACATAGTCATGTATTTTACTGCAGGGCTTTGGTGGGAACAATATGGTGACTCTGCCCCTGGGTTGCAACGAGTGGCCATTAGAATATTAAGTCAAGTTTGTAGCACATTCTCTTTTCAGCGGCACTGGAGTACATTCCAGCAAATTCACTCAGAGAAACGAAACAAGATTGATAGAGAAACGTTGAACGACCTTGTCTATATAAATTACAATCTCAAGTTGGCGAGGCAAATGAAAGCAAAGTCTTCAGAAGCTGATCCACTTCAATTTGATGATATTGATATGACCTCAGAGTGGGTAGAGGAGAGTGAAAATACAAGTCCTACTCAATGGCTCGATCGTTTTGGCCCTGCCTTGGATGCCAGTGATCTGAATACCAGACAGTTTAGCTCTGCTATTTTTGGCGCAAATGATCCCATTTTCGGATTGTGATTGTTCGGCACTGGGGCTCATTAATTACTCATTCCGATCAAGTGTTCTTTCACTCCCTTGTAAAAATATGTTATCCTCAGATCAGGCTGAGGCATGTATTCTTTCTTGACAGTTGTAGATCTTGATGTATATTAACATGTTAATGATGTAAATTGTATTATCTGCTAATTAGGGCCAACAAGAACGACAGCTCATGTGGTGGGTTCTTAATATAAGATCTACGTCGATAAAGAAATTGGACTCCAAGTTAGCTTAGACGGAGTACATCAACAAGCTATCATGTGTGCTATTGTGGCCAAGTTCTTACATTTCTTGAATTCATAATGCAAGAGTTTGACAAGAGAGAAAGTTTGATATAGATTCGATGAATAATCATTGGCCAAAAACAAGGGGGGAAAATTTGCAAATAGAGAAATTCTTGCATAGTCTAGCATGTAACTGCGAATAACAGAATGTGTTGTCACGTGGCATCCCTTGGTTGCCGCCTCCATTTTCAAAGCTGGACCTGGGGAAGCCTCCTCCTCCTCCTATGAGATAAGATTTTGGCATTTTTTACGAAGTTATGGACTCCAGTTTCAGGACCAGGCTTGGTCCACCGCCTTACAACGGACAAATCCCGATGTACCGTTCCGCCGCATCCCCGTCACCGGCGCCCAACCAGATGCCGGGTCCGCCCGGTCACGCCGCCGTTCCTCCCGTCGGCCGTTCGTCGCCACTTCACCATACTGCTCCGCATTCTCCTTCTTGTATTTCTCTTCATCTCACTGCTTTTAATCTTCTTTTAAAATTCTGCAGTGACGAAAAGAAAATTGTGAGAAAATAGAATCGGTAGTTCGGAATTTCTTGCAAAACGAGATTTGAGACTTAATTGTGCGCTTGAGTAACTTAATTTGTTCAAGAAGATAGTTGATTTTTTAAATGAAAAGACTTTAACCCCTGTTCCACAATGAAATTGATATATTCAATACGTTTTTCTTATTGATTTGCAGTAGGATTGGGCATTAAGGTTGCTGTCAAGCTAGAATATAAGACCACTTCTCCGGTAGACGTTGCTCTGCATGTCTACCTTATTCATTTATTCCGAGATATATGGCATTCATAATTTATGATTTTTTCATTATAATCTTGACTGGTCTCTATGTTTTGATCTCGAAAACTTGTGCGTGAATGCTTGTTAGTCTGCATTTATGCCAGTTTAGGGGTTATACTTTCTTCCTTCTGTTCACCAGAATATTTTATTCATCACAATCAATTTCATGATCTCTTGCTTATCAAAAAAAAAATTCATGATCTCTTATCCTCTTATGTATGTATTGGACAGTTTTCTTGAATTTCACTCGTTTTAATGTCACAAAAGCTGACCAATAATATTTTGATGTTTTAGCGTGACTTTTCAGTGCTTTTCTGAATTTGTAGCCTCATTTATCACTGCATGCTGGAGATCTTCCATGGAATAACTTCCAATTTGATTTTTCATTAGAAAGAAAAATTTTGGCTGAAGCTAAGAAGGAAAGCCCAAACTGGAGCAGTTTTGTGGTTGAAAATCTTCCAACCAAAGGTGCCGAATCATCATCACCAGTGGTATGTTCTAAATTTTGCTTTTGTGTTCTCTGTTCATAATGGTTTTTTATTTCAATCTTTTTTTTGGGATGCATTTAAGGGCTATAAGTCTACAACACTATTTTTTGTTATTTTATGATGAACTCCATTTGTTCTGTATATTGATTAATATCTGATTGATTTATATTTAAAAATCATTTGGCAATTATGATATATGAATATAGCTTCCAAGGGTGTGAAATGAACAGTATTTTCTTGCAGACTCGTGGTTCAAATCCCATTGTAAGCTTTTACTGCCTTGTGGCTTAGCCAATAAGCTGTCCCCATTGCTGTTTCAAATTATGGTGACAATCCAAAGGTATGTGCTTGATCCCTGCATCTCTTCATGGATATGTTCAAAGTTCAAACGGCATCATAGCTTAAATGTATGGCTGAATGTTTCTGAAGAACGGTGGGCAACAAAATCTGGCTCTCTGCACCAACTTTAGTGATTAAATAATGAATCGTTTTGTGTACACAAGATTCACGCGGTTCTTCCTATGCCAAAATTTTGAGAAATTTGTAGTCCTCAAGATGATTAAAAAGTTGTCAGTTCAGTAATGCCCTGAAAATTTTGTTTCCTGTTTGATCTGATTATCTTCTTCATCCGGCCTCTTCTCCCTCTCTGCTGAGAGGGGGAAGGGGGAATGTTCAATTCTGATTATCTTCCCCATATAACTTTGCTATTAACCAACTTCTTGCAAACCTGATCACCATCCTCTAACACTTTGTCACATTTTCCTCTGCTGTAAGTCAGAAGAGGGCATCATGGATTGCTATCACCTTCAAAGTCTAATGGTTATCTTAAAAGATAACTGGTAAACATCAATATTTTCTTGGGAAAATTGCTAAAAAAGACCTCATTGGCAATTTATTTGCTAAATGGGACCTGGAAAGAAATCTGCACAAGGAGGGAAGATTTCTGCACACGTAGGGAAGATTTTTGCACATATATAGGGAAGATTTTTGCACATAGAGAAGATATTCTGCACACCAGGGAAAATAATCTGTACATGAAGGTCCCATTTAGCAAATAAGTTGCTAATGAGGGATTTTTTTCACAATTTTTCCTATTTTCGTCCATTGATTAAATATTCTTGAATTCTTAATTGTAGACATAAATAACAACTCTTATGGTAGTTCCTTTGAGACTAGAGCTTCTCCTTCTTAACATTAAATTAAACTTATTACTCAAGTGAAATGTTTCAGCATCAAGAATGTATTTTTCGCCATCAATTTTTTTGAATTTCCTTTGGTAATCGCCTAAAAATTCTACACATTACAGCCTCAACCTTGCATTTGTTCTGTTTGATCTGGTTACCTTCTGACCTTACCTCTCTCTATGTGCTGGGAGGGATTATCTATGGTTAGCATGAAAACAAATAGTCAGTTTTGATGAAAACTATCTGTGCTCTATAGATGTCATGCTTTTTGTCTAAATGGGTGGGAAAAGTATGGGAAGATTGTGTATTTATTATATTTTAGGATTAGATATGGATATATTATATCTTAGTTATTTTGATTTGATTAGATTAAATTAGATTCTAAGACTTAGTCTATATATACTATGTTTTTTTCAATGATTCATAATAATATTTCTCTCTCAAATGGTTTACATGGTATCAGAGCTACGGGCTTTAAATTCTCATTAGGTTTTTCTCGGTAAAGTACCGTATGGATTTCTTAGTTCTGAGAGTTAGGGCATTGGTGCACATACTGCAAGGGAGAGTTCTAACTCTCACCACCTACCCTAAGAGGATCAGAAATGTCTGATCGGCTAGCCCTGAGAGTTTGATGAAGAGCAGCAATGTGTGGCACTCACATGCGCTGCTGGAGTGCTCTGCGTCAGAGGACGCATCACGGCATGTAAGGGTGCGTGAAATGACTACTCCGACCGTGGCTTCCTTCGTCGGCGTCAACACATGGTTTTGAACGAGATACCAGTTCTTCCTGACTCTGAGAAGCCTTCCCATAAAGTTTTTTGCTCGGGACAGTGGGTCAAGTACACTACTCAAAGGTTTTTTTAGTGCAGTAGTGATGTGGGTATCCCATGTTTGTATCCCTTTTGCTCAAAGGTTGTTGTACTAGAATATAATGGTTCTAGAGACTTGTGGAGATTAGAATGCATTTGTAAAGCTCATGATCCAAGTACTTATGTGTCTCGGCCTCTCCAAGCTGGTCTACAATAACGGTATCACAATGTGTCAAGAACTCTTCAAACCAGTAGTAGTTGTAAGTCAACTTTCAAACTCTGTGTCTGCATTCTTGGCTAAAAGAAGTAACTTTCTTCAAGCTCTTGAAACATCACGAAACACACCTAGGTGGATTGTTGATTCTGGAGCATCAAATCATATGACTTATTGCCACAAATTGTTCACTAATTATGTCCCATATGCTAGCTACCTAAAGTTGAAATTGCAGATGGTTCTCTTGCTCCTATTATTGGAAAAGGAAGTATTCAAATTTCAGAGTATATAACTCTGGAATCTGTCCTCCGTATGCCAAAATTAACATGCAATTTATTATATGTTAGTCAATTAACAAAGAAATCAAACTGCAATGCTAATTTTCTACCAACTCTGTATTTCTCTGGATCTATCATCGGGGATGATGATTGGTCGTGCTAAAAAGTGCGATGGGCTCTACTTTCTTGATGACGTTGATGTGAATCACCAACATATGACAAGTGTATGCAATTCTATATCAACTTCTAAAAATGAGGATATTATGTTATGGCATAAGAGAATAAGTCATCCAAATTTTCATTATCTATCTCGTATGCTCCCATCCATTTGTCCAAACACTAACATTGATATGAGATGTGAGATCTGTGAACTAGCTCAACATCACCACTCATCGTATCTTAGAGCTCTATATACACCCTTCAAGCCTTTCACTATTGTTTATAGTGACTTGTGGGGACCCTCTCGTATTCCAAACCATATCAAAACCAAATGGTTCATTTCCATCATTAGAGCTACAACCACTATCACCCACTTCACCTTCCCTACTAGAGACATTACCACCACCTTCACCCTTCCCTTATACAAACCTCAAAACGAAATGCACAACAGGGGGAGATATAGAAAAGAAGATAAGGATAGGTTGGCATACTCACGAAAGCACCAATTTAAGGAAGAAGAACACCTTGTACCTCAAAGCATCAAAGGAATTAGAACCGATAGTAGTTCTTGCAGTATCAAAAGAAGTAGAAACAGTAGTGGTTGAAGAGGTTGATATCCAAGTTCCTGAACAGGTTAGTGAACAATCTAACCTTGATTTGCCTATTGCTCTCAAGAAACAGCCTTGATCTTGCACACTACACCCAATTCAAAAACACATGTCTTATAAGGCTCTTTCTTATTATTATCGAGTGTTTGTTACTAATCTGGATAAAGTTTACATTCCTAACGACATCTAAGAGGCACTGGAGATACCATAATGGAAAAAAGCAGTTATGGAGGAAATAAGAGCCCTGGAAAAGAATGGAACGTGGGACATCGTTGAAAAGCCTAAAGGCAAAAAACTTGTAAGCTACAAATGGGTGTTTACTCCTAAATATTTCACTGATGGTACTCTAGATAAGAGAGTTTACTTAGACATATGGTCTGGATTATCAAGAAACATTTGTACCAGTAGTGAAGCTAAACACTGTTAGAGTTCTATTGTCTGGGGCAGTCAACCTAGAGTGGCCACTTCACCAGCTAGACATCAAGAACGCCTTTCTCAATGGCGAGCTAAAAGAAGAAGAATACATGACCTTACCTCTTGGTTTCAGAAAGGGCAAAATTGATCGAATATGCAAGCTAAAGAAATCTCTGTATGGTCTGAAGCAATCTCCCTAGGCATGGTTTAACAGGTTCTCAAAAAGTCTTAAAGTCATAGGGCTCTTAGTTCAGTTCGGTAGAACGTGGGTCTCCAAAACCCGATGTCGTAGGTTCAAATCCTACATAGCGTGATTCCATTCTTGTTAGATCAAGAATGACACTGAAATAATGGAACATCAGTCTAAAGTCTTAATTTTACCTCCTGTGGATTAGGATTAAAACAAACAAAATAGGAGGTCAATAAAAAATGTAAATTAATCAAAGGTCCAACTGATCACCACGTCGGTATAAACAAGGATTATCAAATAATATAATATTTGTTAAAACAGAGGACGGAAAGAAGTGCATCCTCATTGTGTACGTTGATGACATAATGTTTACAGGAGATCATATTAAGGAGATATCAAGGATAAAAACTGTGCTTGAGAGAGAATTTGAAGTCAAGGATCTTGGAAAATTGAAGTACTTTATTGGGATGGAGGTTGCTAGGTTAAGACTAGGCATCTATGTCTCTCAGAGGAAGTATATACTTAATCTTCTAAAGGAAACATGCATGTTGGGTTGTAGCCCTAAGTTAACTCCTATTATGGTCCAGAAAAAGAGGAAGAAGAAATCTAAGTAGAACAACAAAGAAGAGTCAGAAGCAAGTAACTCAGATTATGAGACTAAAGAAGAAGAAGAAGAAGATCAAGAACAAGGAACTAATAAAGCTGTCGACAAAGAAAGATATCAGAAACTTGTTAGGAAGTTGATTTATCTCTCTTATATAAGGCCTGATATAACCTTTACAGTAAGTGTGGCCAATCAGTACATGAGTGAGCCAAAGAAGAAGTACATGGACGCAGCCTACAGAATCCTGAGATATCTAAAGGGCACCCCTGGAAGAGGGTTATTCTTTCTAAAATAGGACCAAAGAACTATAGAAATATACACTGTTGCAGATTGGGGAGAAACTCATCCTAATCGAAGATCAACCTCTGGTTATTACTCCTTTGTATGGGGAAACCTGGTTACCTGGAAGAGGAAAAAACAAAGGGTTATGTCTAAAAGCAGTGCTGAATCTGAGTTAAGAGCATTGGCTAAAGGAATTATAGGAGAATTGTGGTTGAAATAGGTCTTAGATGAGATACAAGTTAGCGTGGATTTACTGCTGAAACTCTATTGTGATAATAAGGCTATTGTAGGCATAACCTTAAATCCTATTCAGTATGAACGATCGAAACATGTGAAGATAGATAGACACTTTATTGGGGAGAAAGTAGAAGAATGAGTCATATATCTCATTTATCTACTGACAAATCTTCAAGCTGCGGATGTGTTGACAAAAGGATTATTCAAACCTGCATTTGAAAATTGTACAAGCAAGTTGGACATGATTAACATCTATAATCCAACTTAAAAGGAAGTGTGAGAATATTGTCTATCTATTCTATTTTAAGATTAGATATGGATATATTATATCTTAGTTATTTTGATTTGATTTGATTAAATTAAATTCTAAAGTTTGCCCATATAAAGATTATATAAAAGCTCATATGTATTATGTTTTATTCAAGAATTCATAATAATATTTCTCCCCTAAATGGTCCACAAAAAGTAATTGTTGCCCATATTCCTAGGAATCCTTTCTAATATTTTTTTTTTTGGTCGAAAAAATCCTTTCTAATATTTTGGACAGCTCCTTTTTGGGTATTTTTTGCATCTTTTGCTAACGGGATTATGGGAGATAATCTCCGGCACCGCAAGCCTTTTTAGGGACCAAGAGGATCTTAAAAGCCCTGCCAGGTGAAATTCTTTTAGATACCATGGATCTTAGTTTCACTTTCAACTTCATCATTCTTGGACCTGAGATGAAATTTATTAATCTTGCATTTCTCCGTTAGCTGGTAGAAGATGTCTGGCAATCTTGGCATAAAATTTGCTCTGCTAAGCTAATGACTGCATTTTTCAGTTGAAGGTTCGGAAATTTGTGAATGGCTACACCATTCTGCATGAAATGGGGTTTGCATCTTGCGCGGTTGCTGGTGCCTTGGTTATGCATGAAAATAATACGGACAAGAACGTGAAACATTTCCTTGGCGGTTCACCGTGATAATCCTGAAAGATATTTGTTGTAGGCATCGTTTTGTCATAGATAAATTGATTTTGTAAAATGACGATAGTAACAGTCAAATATAGTGTGTGTTTGGAACCCACGTTTGGGTTCCATTAAGCCCAATTGGAGCAATAAAAGCCCAACAGTTGGCAGCGTTTTTTTTG
Organism: Inga oerstediana; assembly: GCA_963210345.1. Classification (NCBI taxonomy): domain Eukaryota; kingdom Viridiplantae; phylum Streptophyta; class Magnoliopsida; order Fabales; family Fabaceae; genus Inga; species Inga oerstediana. Next base: position 2,138,439 of record OY723405.1, read on the forward strand.
TTGATGTTTGGTGGCTCAAATTACTGATCGAGCTTTTGATATTTTTGGCACTGTACAGGAACGTTTTACAAAAGCTCAAGGTTCCAGCTTTTGATAAAAGCCCAAGTGATATACCGTTTTTTTTTTTCAGTCAATCACTCAGAATTACCGTTAAACGCATTTAATGCGTTTTAAATTTTGTACCAACCCAGCCCTCGTTCTCTCTTGCCTCGTTCTCTCGTTCTCTCGTTCTCTCTTGTCTCTTGCTCATGCGACCAGTCTCCCATTCTCCTGCAGCACGAAGAACTCCATCTCGCGGCGGCGGCTGATGCAGCTCGAGAAGGTCTGAAAAGTGGTGTCCCATTTTCCGGCGTGGTGTTAAAATCGGTGCTCTGCCGTGTCTCGCGTGTGCGCGTCTTCCTCTCGGTGGTCTTCGGTTGCAGCACCAGAAGCTCCGAATAGCTTCCATTGCAGTGGGCGACTTCGTTGCTCGGTGGTTTTCGTCGGGCCTGACTGTGGGTGTGGCCGATCTGGTGGCGGCGATCTTTTTCTGCTTGCCTGGCGTTGAAGTCGCCATCTCCGGTTGAAGGTGCTCTGGTCGTAGATCTTGCGGTCGGCGTGGATCTGAAGTAGCATTGAGGTTTTTAACTTCCTTTAACCTTAATCTTGTTTCATTTCTGTTTCCCTGTCGTCGATCTGCTCCGTCGACGTGTGTGGTGCTTGCCTTGATTAGCTTGTGTTAACTAGAAATAAATGGAGCATGCCGCATACGCCACCTTCATTCTTTGTGTTTTGGGTATCTCTGCTGTTTCGGAAGAGGGAAATAGAGAAGATTAGGAACAGTGGGGATGAGGTAGAAGAGCTGCGACAGAGGGAAAGACAAGAATAGGAACAGAGCATATTAGATGAGGAACAGAGTATATTAGATTAGCTTGTGTTAACTTCATTCTTTGTTTCGCTTGGTTTTGTGGTCTCCTCCTCTGTGCCTGCTGTCACCACTCTTTGATTCCCAACAAACTGTTCATTGTTTTGAACTCAATTTCGGGTTCCTCTGACTATCTTCTCTGCCTTCTAGTTGTTCAAACGAGGGGAGAGTTTGAATCTCTTCAAAAATGTTAGTATGATTTTTTCTTCCTATCTTGTTTCTGTTTATTGGGATTCAGTTTTCGTTCTCTCTGCACTTTTAAATTAGTGATGCATCAGCTCTTTCCTGAACAGCATTCTGGCCAGTACTCTTTGCATGTTTCTCTTTTTGAACTGTGGCATTTCGCACTGTTAAGTTAGAACTGGATTTGAAATCTTCAATGGGATTGACTTGAAGCATGTTCCCCTTTTAGTTTTCTTTTGGGTGTTCCCGTCAAAGGTTGAGCGTTTTCTATCTGTGTCCGGGGTTGTGTTGGAAATTGCTTTGTGTTTAAGGATTATGATGGGTTGGTGAGAAGCGACCTTTGTAATTTGTTCAGTTACTCTTAAGTAACATGTGATATTCTATGTGGGTGCGGTGGGTTAAATATTTCAAGAACTCTTATTAGTAGTTGGGTGCGGTAGAGTCTTGGGTGATTCTTATGTCTCAAACTCTACTCTGGCTCATTCATTTGCTTACTGGATACCACTTAAATAGGTCAAGTTGATTTTATCCATTACATCAATAATTCTTGAATCACACTTGTTATTTTACTATTTTAAGTTGTTAAAATGTGTATTGCACTTGTGAATTCACCTATAAACACTTGAAATTTTTTTTTTATAAACTCTTAAAATACAAATAACTGCGAGTTGGTTTATGCACCAAAGCTCGGTGTGGTTTATTTGTTTAGCGAGTTCAGTATTTTTAGGGTAGGTGGGTTCGCTTGGTTTTAGTCAACTCTACACTCTCCCCTCTTGTTGTGCTCCCACTACGTTTACTTTCTTTTCTTGAACAATTGTTATGCTACGGTGTAATGTGGCAACAAAAATAGAGAGTACTAAGAATCAATAATGTGAAGCTCTAAGAATTAGTTAGGGCAGTGATGAGTGTCGCTACGAACAAAAGCATGAGATTGATTGCAAAATTGGGTGGTTTAGCCTTCATATTAATTCCTATTAATGACGTTGTGTTTTAGCCTTCATATTAATTCATATTAAGAATCAAACATTTGTGATGCTCACTGTCATTTGCTCCAATAGTTGTTTTAATTTTTATTTGTTTGCGGTGGAAATAGTGTTGAAATAGTGGTATAGAAATATGGACAAAGCTGTTTGGGATGATGAAACAACGGAGATTTTCGTCAATGCCTGCGTTGAGCAAGTGTACAAAAAAGAACGCCGAGGGCAGGCATTTTCAAAGAAAGCGTGGGGAATTATTGTCTCTACGTTTAATGCGAAGACTGGGAAAGATTATGACAGAAAGAAATTGAAGAATAGGTTAGATATCCTGAAAAAGGATTTCAAGACATGGGATTCTTTAATCAAAGAGACTGGGGTGGGGATAGACCCTGTGACGAAAAAAGTAATGGCAACAAATGAGTGGTGGCAGCGAAAACTACAGGTAACTTATACCTTTTGATTTTTTCCCTCATAAGTGAATAGTTTTGGTAAAGTCATTGTCACAAACGGGTTTCTTGTTTGCATACAGGAGAAGCCAGCATATAGAAAGTTTAGGCACACAGGCCTTAAGTTCGAGAATGAATTAAGAATAATCTTCAAGGATGCGATGGCAAGCGGCGAAGATGTAGTTGTACCCACTGTCACACAGCCTCAGACACAGCAGGAGGATGAGGAGGAGGATGGGTATCGACCCACTATGGATGAAGAGGAAGGCTCAGGGGATAGTGAAGATGACATGTTTGGTGCTAACCCCGTGCCTAGTACCGGAGTGACGGACGAGCTAGCAAGCATTGGGTTAACAACAAGCACGCCATCAAATGGTGATACTGAGGAGGGAAGTCGGGGTAAGCGGAAGATGGGTGAAGGGTCTGGGAAGAGAAAGAAGCAGAAAATGCCAGCTTCAAGACAAATCGCTGATGCAATTAGTGTGATGGCAAATGCATCCAAGGACAGAACGGCAACATTAGATGCAATGAACGATGTTAGTGTCGATTCTGCTATGAGTGAACTGCTTGGCATTGAGGAAGTCATTCGTGATAAGAGCTTTCGTGTTCGCTGTATCAAGCTAATTGAGAATAAGACTCATCGGGAGACTTTCATGTCACTCTGTAAACGAAACATGGAGTTCGTTGTGGAGTGGTTGGAGTTTATGATTTATGAATCGTAGATGTACCTAAACTATGTTTTATTTGACTTCATGACATTATGCTTTGTGTAAACTACGTTTCGCCAGTTATTATATGCTATTAGGAGTTTATGACATTATGCTTTGTGTAAACTACGTTATGCCAGTTATTATATGCTATTAGGAGTTTATGACATTATGCTTTGTGTCACTCTGTCTTATTAGGAGTTTTTTCATTCAATTACTCATACTTGAATTTTTAATCACACTCAGGGTACATAAATAATCAATGGCAAGTTCGAGTAATCAAGACTTACCTAACATGGTGGAGGAAGATGACCAGTCTCGACTTATAGATCTTATAAATAATGAAGTAGATGAGTATGAGCAATTGGCTGCGTTGATCTGTGCATATTGGATGCCTTTTATGTGTAAAGAACCGCGAAAAACAAGTACACGCACTGGTCATGACTGGGTGCAAGAGGTATTGGCAACACATGGCTCACGCTGTCATGACATGTTTAGAGTGGAAAAACATGTCTTTTATAGCTTGTGTCATAAATTGGTCGAACATGGCTTACAGATTTCAACGAACATTGGGATCGAGGAAATGGTTGCCATGTTCTTGCTCACCGTTGGCCATGGAGTAGGCAATAGGGTGGTTCAAGAGCTCTTTCAACATTCAGGGGAAACGGTCAGTAGGCATTTGCACAATGTATTAGATGCTTGCTTTAGTCTAGCGGGGGAAAATATCAGACCGTCCGATCCCGAATTCAGTGTATGCCACCCCAAAATAAAAGAAGATCGCCGTTATTATCCATTCTTCCAAGATGCTATTGGAGCAATAGATGGAACCCACATTAAGTGTGTGATCACTGGTGCGAACCGTGAGAGATATATCGGAAGGAAGGGATATCCAACACAAAATGTAATGGCTGTATGTGATTGGGACATGTGCTTTACGTTTGTTATGGCGGGCTGGGAAGGTACTGCACATGATGCTCGTGTCTTCGAATCTGCTGTTTCTAATCCATCTTATAACTTCCCTCATCCACCTGCAGGTATTGCTCCGTCACCTTCTATTCAATTACTTTCATTTTACACTTTAATGAATCTAATAGTTTGGATTGATTTAAACTTTTATTAGGAAAATATTATTTGGTTGACGCTGGTTATCCGACACAACTTGGGTACCTTGGTCCTTATAGACGTGAGCGTTACCATCTTCCAGAATTTAGCCGCCAACCCGGATTTAGAAACGCTAATGAGACCTTTAATTATTATCATTCTAGTTTAAGGTCTACAATTGAAAGGACTTTTGGAGTGTGGAAGAATCGATTTCAATTGTTGCAAAACATGCGCAAGTATAGCTATCAGACACAAGTCCGCATTGTTTGTGCAACAATGGCCCTTCATAATTTCATTAGGCGAAATGATATTGGAGACGAAGTGTTTCGCCAAGGTGAAGCTGGGAATCTTGTTGATGTGGAAAATAATAGTGTAGCTGAACAATCTTCCACGACAAATTATGGCAGGCGATCTTCCTCTGAAATGATTCAAATTCGTGACTCAATTAGAAATCAAATTGTACGGCACATGTGATACAATTGGTTATGTAATATTTTTCTAATTAGATTGTGCATTTTTTAATTGTCTAATTTCCCAACTTAAACTATTATAAATTTCTTATAATTTTAAATTACATTTCTCTTTTATCATTATCACAAAAGCCCAATTGACAATCGCTGTTCCAAACACACCATTTTTTTCATTTTTGCAAAAGCCCAATTGACAATCGTCAATCCAAACACAAATCACATTACATAATTTTAGCTTTTACCAAAAGTGATATCACAACAAGCCCAATTGAAACAAGCCCAATTGACAATCGCTGTTCCAAACACACCCATAGAAATACGAGTACAATGTGCTATTGTCCGTATTTTTTATCCGGATTGCGGAAGCTGGGAATCTGAGGTGTTGGGTGTTCTAGAACAAATAGATCAATTAGACCCTCAATTTGATTTTTTTTAAAATATGGATAAGCTTAAAGTTATTTCTTCCTACCTCAGAAGGAAAAAGATATTCTTCCAATTTGATTTTTTTATTATTATTTTGAGAAAAGGTGAAAGAAATTACTTCCGACTCAAATTTATTACTATTACTATTATTATTTCGTATTTTCCTTTTCCTTTATATTTTTAGTATTATGCATTAGTAGCGGAGACGCAAGATTCTTGGGTCTAAACAATTTTTAGGTAGTATTGTGAATAAATAACATCAATGGCAATAATATTTTTTTAAAAAAAAAACTAATGAATACGTTTTATATAAATGAATATCAGTTTGATAGAAAAACAATCGCTCACACATGTTAAATTAAACGCGAATAACTTATAAGGAGTAAACGGAAAAATATGAAAATTAAAGTAGTTTATTCATGAACGTCCGACTTGTATTCTCCTCACTTCGTTGGTTTTACTTGTTACTGTTCTTTCAAGGACTAGTAAAACTCTTTTGCATCAAGAAACATTGTGATCATTTGTTGTATCCTACTATTTACTTCGAGTTTCTTTCTGTTATTAAAGTTTCTTTTGGCCAAAAAACTTGTGAGCATTTATAGTCGCCGAACGTCTCAAATTTGTGAGCATTTACAGAGCATTCATAGCCTACAAAGCATATATTGACATATATATATACACACACATACACGAAACTCCATTCGACGTAAAAATGTCTGGTATAACGCTTAAAAACCCATAGATGACCCGCAACACAGCACTTCATTTAATACCTTTGCTAATGAAAATTAGGATGTTCTTCGACCATCAACGAATGAAAGAACAAAGGAAACCAACTCACTGGAGGAAAGCTGAACTCTATAACTGCACTGTATTGCATACCTTTAGTAATCAATGCCTGCTGAACTTCTAACTCAACAATCCGCTGACTACTCTCAAGTTTGTAAGTTGTAAATGAAACTATTTTTCAGATGGACTTAAAATCTGACGAATATCAGACACCCGCACAAATTGCTCCTGAAAGACGAATATGTTGCACAGAGAGAATTCAACAAGTGATTCTCAAATATTCAGTTACGCTATCAATTTCATGAGCTCAAATTTATAGAGGGACTGAGTAAAGAGAACCTGATGACCAAGATGAGCAACAAAACTTCCCCTCATCAACATGCTTCACATCAAGCCCAATAAACCAGGATCCAGCACTAACATCATCATGGGCGTAGGTACGAAGAATTGATCTGCCAATTCAAGAAAAAAAAATTCAAACTAGTGTTGTAAAAGCAGTAACTGATACGACTCACACAGCAAAGAAGAACCCGTCTGACCTGTTAATTGATATGAATTTAGCCAAAGCACGAGAAATGACATACATCTCTCCTGACGCATGACGAAAATATCTGTTGGCCAGAAATTTAATTGCCAATTTGAGTTGGTAAATGGATGGAATTAAGTTATTTGTAAAACTTGGTGTCCATCAATGAATCCAGAGTAGGATATTAATATGAAATTACTGGTGGTTCAACTTACGATTTTTTGTCCCCAAACTTCCACCATTCTGGTTCATACCATTTATGGTTCCTGCATGATTCACAGGTAGTGAGAAGAGAACCATAGAACATCTTATTCATAATTGCACAACAGTTTAAACAGCAAGATTCATAAGGGCCTCACAGTTCAGAGAATACTTCGCCTGACTTCATACACCCTATGTAAACACGAGGTTTATCTAAATGAGTTGCAAGTGTAGCTCCCAATGCATCTGTGGGGGAAGAAACAAGTAAGCTACATGACATATAGACATCCATAAGGAGTTGAGTTAATAGTGGTAGGAAAACTCAGGAATTTGCCTAATAATGCAAAGAAGCAGACAAGAAATATTTTCACTCAGCGAAAATGAAAAAATTAAGTATATAACTGAATGTTCCTTTTGGAAATATCAAAATGAAGGAGCAGCAGCACAGGGATCATGAGGCAGTTAAGTAATGAAATTGATCCTTTTTTGTTTATTAATTTTTGTTTTGAGTCGTCTGCTTGTTCATCTCTTTGTTAGAGGTGTACCTAAGACATTTCATTAATATCCATTTTTGAGCCTGAGGCTCTTTCAGTAATAGATTATGTAAGCACAAGTTAATAGAACACATGGTAAAATAACAAAGGTAGGAATTGAAACAGGACCTTGCTTGTTGAACGCATAATCTACAAAGATACTAACTCAAGAAATGACATAAAGGCTTTTTTCTGGGAGATAGTCTAAACTGGGCCACAAGAAAGCAATATTTCTTGCACCGGATAGTTCAAGTTAATGACTAATAATTAAATGTAAGAAATGATGCTATAAATACAGTAAAACCTGACCGCTGATAGAGAAAAATAGTTCACAAGAGGCTTTACCACGTTAGAGACAATTCACCAAATATATATAATGATTTGGCCATTGGGTTCTCTTATTAGGAGAATGCATTCTAAACATCCACAGTGAAAATACCCTAAATAATCACATATCTTGAGCTAAAACATCATAAAATTAGCATTAGATTATTGCTTCTCTTTTCAAAGAAAAACTAACCAATATTTACATAAACATCATCGTTGACTTTGGCATAAAACTCAGCTTCCCATTTATCTGCAGCAAGAGCAAAGAACAACTTAGCCTTCTTTGGGAGCTCCTCATTAGTCTCCACATGGTTATCCTGTTCACATGGGCGTTAAAGATCATTAGTGAACTAGCTTATGCTGCTGAACCTTATGTTCTTCTCACAAGAGGCCATGGCGGATAAAACAGACATTATTAGCCCTAAGCAGGCTATGCAATTGCCACTGCCAAAGTATTCTACCACATCTCGTATCTACCTGAATATTCTCTAAAGTCAACATAAAGCACTATTTTTAGAAGCAAAAATGTAAGTGAAAACAATCCTATGCTCAACACATGTAAAGATTGGTTTGATTGTCAAATCAGACTGAAATATTGATTTTCACGCCTTAATCCAAAAAGATTGATCCTAAACCTAATGGCTAATAAGAACAGTAGTAAAGAAAAACATAATGCTCAGATAAACAAGTAATTGTGAAAACACAATAACAGCTAAAATAAAAGTTTTTCTGAAGCTGTTTGGTCTACCTTGATAGCACAACCAGTGAATAAAGTGCTTGTGACAGCATTCTTTGATGAAAACATTATTTAGTTATCTGAAAATTGTGCTCTGGAATATCAAATCTCTTATTGCGAAAAGGATACATTCATCAGGACATTAGGAAAGAAATGACATATTTAAAGAGGACAGTATCCCCCGAGTTTCAATTTATTTCTAATATAGTATAAAAATGCAAAGTATATAACTAAAATAAAATCCTTGAAATATATTATACGTACAAGGATCATGAAATCATTAGTCTTCCTATTTTCACGATCAATGTCTCTATCCAGAGCGTCCCCATGAATAGCACTGTAGAGTTGCAAAATTTCATAAGGGTTCCAGTTGAACCATAAAAACAGAGAAATTAGTTAGCAAGTATTTGCACCTTCTTCCAATAACAAATCGTGCAACGATGCCCTTATTATCCTCCATTTTCTTCAAAACTGCACCTGCAAAGGTAATGCTTTAAAATATAAATCTCTTTGAACTAAGGTTTTAGTGTGGCAGGCTGAAAACTCAACATAAGAAATCTTTAAATAAACAGTCTAAGTTGAACCAAAAGCTACATACTTCACCAACCATCAAAATAACAATGAATAGAATAAAAGATAAAAAGCACAAAGCACTATAAAATATAAAACAGAGGGGCAGAGTCTGCGCATGAGTCATCATCATCATTGATGATGATGATGAATACATGATTTTTCTTTCTAGTGACAATAAAAAAGGAAACCAATATATGAAATTACACCATAATAACCTTAAAGAAAAGATAAGGTGAGGAAAGCTTCAAAATTCATGAAGATGACGTAAAATATACATTATAGTCCCTTGATTTGAACAGTCAGTACATATATACAAAGCGCAATAACAAGGGTATACATATATAATGAACAAATTGTGTTTCGCATGGAAAGCAATATTTCCAAAGACTGAGGGGTGCCCAGGCACAATCACAAATGGTGCCTTGAATTTTCATAGCAGTACATGATATAATAACATCTTAGTTTCAAAATTCATGCTTTACAATGTTACTTCAGTTTGTTACACAGCCTCACATTTGAAACTAGTTTCTCCATTTTAGACAACTAGAATACGTTTAGACTACATTAATAGAGATACACATACCAAAGTTGTTCAAAAGGATGTCATCAATTTAAATGACTGAGCAAGAGAGCACAGATATCCATCAGATCGGAGGAGTAATATTCCTACCAGTTCCCATCCATGCCTTACGGATTGCATCTCTATTGTTCTGCCGGCCAAACCTTGTGATTATGCCAATCACCAACAAGGGCCCTCTCCTAGTGTAAGTCCCATTGGTCTCAGTCAAACGCTTTGAAGCAAAGCCTTCTTGTCTAGCTGCAGCAAGTTCCATCTCAAGGGAATCAAGCTTCTTATGTTGTTCCCTAGCGGTCATATGGTTTCAAATCCAGATGATGAAAAAAGAAGAGAAACTCAAGAAAATCAACAGAGATCATTACTCAAACCATATATCGCAATCAAGAATGCATTTTCAAAATTAACTTACCTGCAGGCTATGATTTTCAATGTATCGTCCACGGATATAGCAGATTGCCCCTAGAATGAAAAATGAAAACCCCTTGGTTAACTTAGCCAGAAGCAGAGATTCATATTCAAACACGTAATCAAATTTCTCAAACTCTATCACGTCTTAAATACAAGCACGTTCCGTACTCTAAATGAATTCATCATATCATGAAATTATGCCCATCACTCATGGGAACGCATTGGTAAAAACATTCGGCTGGTTTATTACTTCACTGTGCAACTATGATAAGTTCCTCTCGTTGGAATTTGTCTGCGTCGAAATCCAAAGAATCAAAATTATTATAAAACTAACAATCTGTAACGAATTATCGAAGATAAGTAGGAACCGCATTAACACCTATATCTCCCATTAAAAAGTGCGCGCAAGGGCTTGCTGAGAGAGAGAGAGAGAGAGAGAGATGTATTATCAGTAACTCCATTAGTGATGAAGCACATAATGAGCTAGAAACAAAACGTATACACCATTAACCATATAGATAAGGATAGAAGAATAGCCACCTGCCCAGTTATCCTGTCAAGTTCTCTAATCAGATACACCCTGTTCTCTGCGTCCTGCCATAACCTGTTTCCATCAGTACGGGAGGGGAAAGCAAGGCAAAATGGAAGTACGAAAGGAAGAAAATTAGAATTCCCTCAAAAACGATATCCGAAGAACTGCGGAAGAAGAAGAGAAGAAAAATGAACCTTCCAGCTACGTAGACAGAAGCAAAAATAGCGAACATGGAGATCAGAAGAGTTGGTATCCGGGACCGATAGGCCATGGTGGAAAGCCTAGAGCTCGATCCCTTGCTCTGCATTTAAGTCTGAGATGCCTCCGAACTGTGAAACAGATCCAAATCTTACAGAATTGATTCAATTGAGGGAAAGAGGGAGAGCGGGTGAGAGAGGGAAGACTTACCGGAGTTGGAGGATACCACCAAGCGGGACCAGCTGTTAATGTTTGGCTTTCGCCTTTCAGTGCCGGTGCCGACGTACAAATATCATCAGATCAGTATATTTGTTAAAAAGGTATTTTGTTATTTTTTCTGGATAAAAGTGATAACGCCGTAACAGCTGTGATTCTCGGATGTCATCTTAAGAAATAAAGTCAATAGGCTTCTTTGAATGGGTGGCCGAAAAAGTCAGGATGGTATTTTGTTTGAGAAATATCTTACATAAATATATTTTAGAAGAAATAAAAATATTAATAAATAATTAAAAATAGATATTCAACACAAAATTCGTTAAATCAATACTAACAGTGTTAAATTATAAGTACAGATTTAAAACCCCTAACAGCATTAGTACGGATTTAACGGTTTTTATGTTAGATGCCTCTTTTTAATTATTCATTGATATTTTTACTCCTTCTAAAATATATTTATGTCTCCTCAGACAAAATTTTATTAATAAATTTACTCTTTAACCCTAGAAAATAAATTAAATTCTTTCTCTAATTGTTCAATGTTCCCTCCTGCAGTTGGATGAAGGCATGAAGCAACGAAAACTCTTGAGAATATGATCTAACTTTATCCTTTTTCTCACATTTCATTTGTCTATTAGATAATCTGCCTATATACGCGCGCGAGTGACATTAGATAAAAGAGTGAATTATTTATAAACCAAAAGGGAAAAATCATGCTTTTAAAAATCGGACCGGACCGGACGGTCCGGCCGGCCAAACCGTCACCCGGAGTCAGCAACGGCTTGTTTATGTCATAAGGGCCGTTTTACATGTTAGGCCGTTTCAAACCGGAGAGAAGCCGTTTTTTGGCCGGAACCCGTTTTTTGGCCGGAACCCGGAACGGCTACGCAATAACCGGACGGTTATGTTTGTGGTAAGAAATGAGCTCGAAAAACAAAAATCACTGAGATGCATGAATGAGTGTCTCGCAGTGCAAGGAGAGAGAAAAATCAAGAAGAAGAGAGATAAGATCCTTGAGAAGATGAAGAAAGGAGATGCAGAAAGAAAGAGAGAGTTGAACAACATACTGTATTTTCTCCTTATTCGTCAAGAGTAAAAGCACGAGTTACAGAGATGGGAGGAGATGTTTTGAAAGCAAAAAGAAAAGAAACACTGGGCGAGAAAACGAAAGAGTAGTGTAAGGTGCAGTCTGAAGGGGGGAAAATTATTAAAATAATAAAAAAATTATTAAAAAACTTAAAGATGAAAGAGTCTAGTTAGTAGGGTAGTAGATTGTATTAATTTATTTCAGGTTTTCAGCTTTTTCGTGCTTGGTGAGATGCGACTTTGTTTTTAATGCTTAAGCTGAACGTAAGAAGAGTTATTATTATTCATCTTCCATTTACCTCTCAGAAATAAACATACCACTATATTTATATATTTAAAATTAATTTCTTCCATATTTAATTTTATGATTTTTTATCTTAAATTTTATAATATTAATTTTAAAATATATAAAAAAATTATAATGTTGCTGACGCTATATAGTGTTATTTTATTATAACTCTCATATATTAAGGTGTTATTATGTTAATAATTAGACTTGTTATGAATTTATGAAATTCATCCTCAAGTAAAGGATGGAATTGGAAGTTTTGGGATTGGAGTTGGCGGTCTCAAACAGATGATGATATTTATGGTCTAAATGCTTATCAAAAAACTCATGCTTGAATCAATCAAGAGTCACCAATGTTTAACAAGTCATGAAATCATTATAGTCTAATGCATTTTTAGGTTGATTGTTGACTTAGTGTTCTTCCTTCAACCACATTTTGTGACCTATATAGTTAACTTCCTATCAAATTAGACCACTAAAGATTAATTGTATAATATATATATATATACACGTATAATATTTTTAAATTTAATTATTACATTACCGGTCCAACCGAACGGCTCAACCGTTCCAACCGGTTGAACTTTGACCCGCTAATCTTTCCGGCTCGACGTCCGATCCGGCTTTTAAAACATTGGAAAAATAATGAGGTATAGGTCGTTAACATATACATCACCGTCCATGGGCTGGAGGAGACAAGTGTCTTATCCTTTTCCTTCTAAAAGAATGTGTAATTGGATTTCGCTTCGTTCGCATAACAAGTTGGAGTTTTTTCGGTACATGAGTTGGAGTTGAATTAGGCCTCCAAAAATTCCAATCTTGAAACCCAACTACACTTGATTAAAACAATAAGCCCATTTCTGTTAAAACCTGCACAGGCCCATCTTCGTGAAACCCAACCACACCTCACCTAAAAGTTGCCAAAAAAAAAAAAGGGTAAAGGAGAAAAATGCCCATAATCATTTGTAAAAGGAACAATAGACACCATGTAAAAATTTTTGATTCAGAAATGCCTATATACAAAACAAAATGGATCATAAATGCCACCGGCATCACTATCCGTTATGTTGACCGCTTTTATTTGAAATGTTAAGCAAATAGGATGATGTGGAGTGTGAGTTGGTCAAAGTGAATAATACACATGGATGCTAGTCTTTGCCCAATTGAAAAACCCATATGCTGGGCAAAGAGAAAAACAAAACAGAAAAACACGTGGACCCTTTTTAAATGACCACGTAATCTCCCTCTCCTTCACAAAAGAAACCCCTCTTTCTCATGCACTAGTACAGAAATGACTTTTTAAACCGGTTCTGGATTAGGTCTTGATACAGCAGGTCTAAAAAGTCACTTTTTAGACCGGTTGTGTCTACAACCGGTCTAAAAACTCTCACCTTTTAGACGTGTTGTAGACACAACCGGTCTAAAAACTCTTACTTTTTAGACGTATTGTAGACACAACCGATCTAAAAAGTAAGAGTTTTTAGACCGGTTGTGTCTACAACACGTCTAAAAGGTAATATTTTTTAGACCGTTGTGTCTACAACTGGTCTAAAAAGTCACTTTTTAGACCGGTTGTGTCTATAACACGTCTAAAAAGTAAGATTTTTTAGACCGGTTGTGTCTACAACCGGTCTAAAAAGTATTTTTTTTTTCTTTAAACATCTACATTATTTCTTCTTTTAACCCATTATCCAGCACTTGAGAAGAGATCCAACATTTTGATAATAAAGTAATACCTCCAATCCTTAATATAAGATCTTATTCGTAGTGTAATTTACATTACAAATGAAATCTTATATTAAAGACAATATGAAGTACATGTTAGTAATGGTGAGTGTGAGTGATTTGGAGAACATTGAGTTGTTCATCATGAACAAAGAAAAAGGCAGAGAATTTCACCAAAAGAAAATAAAGAAGACAGAGAATGCCATCTATCAATATCATTCACTCGTAAATATATTCGTGTCAATAACAAGATGTAAATAGAGCAGAAGCATAATCTGACCTTCTTCCTTACCTCCTTTTTAATGGCATAAAAAAAGAAAGGAAACAAAATTATATATCAAGCATGGAGGCATGATATAACCCTAATTTCTCACTCAACTTCTAGCTCATGTAAATATGGGGCAAAATTTTCTGGCTACAAAATTGTGATTTAAGATATCTAAGGGGAAATTTACTAACTATTCTAAATCCTCGTAATCCTGAAATTATCGGTGGCCTCAGGTTATGACCACAACATCTCTATTTCAGAGCTAGTCTCTTGTTCATGCTTTCATAGACCAAGTAATGCTTGCAGTTGGCACAACTTTGAGAAGATTGGTAAGGAGTCCCTTATAGAAGCCTCTGAACCCTTCATTCTGAAAAGTTTTCCAAAATGCATCAAACATTCCCTTGTAAGCAGTGGACGTGTTGGCCCGTTGTGCCTGCAACCTGAAAATCGCGACAATGTGATATCAGAGCAGAACCGACATAAAATAACAAAAACAATTCTAGCCTAAAAGAATCCATTCAAAACATCCTCCACTCCAAGTACTCTTTTTTTTTAGGAAGGTGAACGATAACAATAACATTGCCATGATTCAATACCTGGTACGGACAACCTGTAGAGGGTATACACAAGTAGCTCCAAGAGCTCCAGAAATTGTTCCACATCCAAGTTGTACTAAAGGACTAGGTTCTGTTACAGGAAAAACAAGACCAGAAGTTTGAGTCTATCAAGTGAATTATCGGGAGGGTGAAAATAACTAATTTAACTGATAAAACCGATTCATAAGTATACAGTGTATGTCATCTAATTTTCAAATCACAATTCAAAAGTTTCAAAATGAAATTTAATAAATAAGAGCCTTTTGTTTGCTGTCAAAACAAAACCCAAGAAGGGTAACAACATTTACATGGGAAGTCCTACTGATCATTGATAAAATATATCTTCTCCATTCTCTTTTGATGTCTTCAATAACTTAACAGCAATAGGGTGACCATTGAGTAATTTTCCTTTGTATACAGAACCATAGCCACCTTGTCCCAAGTTATCTTCTAGTGTGTGTGCCTGTGCGTGTTTACATGATTCTATATGTGTATGTATATCTATGAAATAGGATGAAAACACCATCAAATCTAAATCAATGAAAAAACGTAAAAAATATATAATCAGACAAATAAGAATTCAGGTATATCTCAACCACAGCTCCAAGGTTACAACATGACCTTGAAGATAACTGATTGTAGTCATTCCAAACTGGTTACTGCCATGACACAAAAATTGGATGTCTCAACAGCGGCTATAACTGGTATGTGCTAGCACTTATACATGAATCTACTTTACAAGGATATTGATACAAGATCACCTCTATGCAGATAAGTTACTAGAAGGGAGAAAACTTAAGGAAATCACAGGTAAATTAAAGACCATAATAATAAAATAACTATCACTAAATCAAGTCCTCATTTCCCCACTGCTGTAGATAGCCCTTGGTGGTTGAGGAATCCTTTGAAGAAATAGCACACCATGGTTGTAAGACACACAAAATGACATTAAAAAAATTCCTAAAAAATAGAGTATTCATCAGCATCTCTTTATTGGTCAAACACACACACACTCACCTGTACCACTTGATCATTATCTAAAGCACATTTTGGAGCTTGGTCAGTCCCGATTACTCTTATACTAGTCCCAGTTGCCTTCCGCATTTCAGAGACTATTGCTACCCCTTTTCCTAACAAACAACCTACTTGGTTTGTTGGGACTAAGATTCGTGCAGTAACATGTGAACCCCTATTGGATCCTGGGTCTAACCCATTCTCCTTGCCAGCCTCGACAAACTTAGAGAAAACAAGGACAATAGCCTTATGTGCTAGGGAATATCTTGCTTCAGGACCCTGTAAAAAAATGAAGTCATCAAAAGATATACTAATATATACCATAACTTACACAATTGAAAATATTAGGAGCTCCAGGTCCTGCATACCATAGAGTAATTAAGAATTTAAGATCATTTGCAACTTTAGATGTGAACTTCCCCAAAACCCAACGAAGAACAAGGGCACCGTCAATAACTAAGAATAAAATCAAAAATTACAGTGAAATTAGTACCTGGTAGCCAGTGATAGTCTAAAAGTATTCATGCTCTTGGCTAAAATCGGGCAAACCCATAGTGTGATTGATGATCCAGTTGGTGGTGGCATAGTCGTTGGTCTTAGGACCACCGACGATACAAGCAACGACACAAGCACCGACGCCATGGGAGCGAGTGTAGCCGTCAGCTATGTAACCGGAGCGAGAGAGGTTACACTCGACGGAGACCAAGGAGCGACGTGCGGTGGAGACTGAGAGCGAGGTGCGATGGTGGAGCGTGGAGCGAGGTGCAATGGTGGAAAGCTCCCAGATCCAAGATATAGAGCTCCAGGCGCGAAGAGTGGGGCGAGATTCAGAAGCAAAATTGATTCAGGGAATTGGGGAGGAAATACATTTAAGACCGGTTATATAAAATAATCGATCTTAAATGAATATGTTAGACCGGTTTTTATTTATAACCGGTCTAAAAAGTTATATTTTTTAGATCGGTTACAAGGAATAACCAGTCTAAAAGTGCTGAAATTTTTTTTTAAAAATTATTTTTAATGCTAAAAGTTCATTTAGACCGGTTATAAAGAGAACCGGTCTAGAAAATATACATTTTTAGACCGGTTCTATTTATAACCGGTCTAAATGATATATTTTAGACGTTATATTAGTTGAACCGGTCTTAGATGTTTTTTATAATTACAAAATTGCCACCGCACTTACCTTTTAGACCTTATCTCCTTAGAACCGGTCTAAATATGCCGGTCTAAATCTTCTATTTTGTACTAGTGATGTCTCACCAACTATCATCACCCCTTCCTCGTCCTCTACTTCTTAGCCAAACCCGCCAGCTTCATCATGCGTGATCGAGTTCCTCCATTGCGGCATCCTTCTCACTCCTCTTCCTTCGTCTTACCCATCACTTTCTCCTTTCTCTACCTCCTCCTCCTTTCCTCATTGAAACAAAATCTTATTGCAAAGTGAGAATCGAAACTATGAAGCATACATGAAATTAGCACTAACCTTGTCAACAACAACTAAAGCACCCACGAAATCGGGCATCTGACAGTAAATGGGTTGCGGGCTTAGAGAGAAACTCCGAGCTTCGGCATCAAGGTGGAACCTTTCGGCCTAAAGAACTGCAACCACAACCTTTCGGCATCCAACAACCTTTGTTGCCCCAGTCACTGCCGTCATCGCTGAGTATTTCAAGCATTGCCGCACTACTGAAGGTAGATCTGTTGAAGCTCTTTTGCTAATCTTCACTCCAATTTTTCTTCTAAAAAGAACTGTTATTCTTGAGCTTGAGTAGGTGGTATTGTTGGAATTTCAGAATATTATTGTTTTGATCTTGGTTTTTTTGGGTTGGTATTTGAGATGTTTGATTTTGTGGATCTAGTCAGGGGATTCCATGGTTTTGGGTCTCCAATCTCAGGTTGTGTCAAAAGCTTAGCTGACAACATTAGTTGTTTTTTTTTTTTTGGGAAACAATTTATCTTTGAGATATGTAGTTTTTTTTTCAATCTGGAATTTGTGAACAAGTTGATTGAATTGGGGTGGTTGTTGTCTCTATTGTTTGCAAAACAAATGAAGTAGAGTAATCGTTGATGGCACAATAAAAGAATAGTGGAGCAATGGAGGAATGGTTGAAGAAAAGCAATGGTTGAAGTATGGAGGAGTAGAGTACGATGAGACGAAGTTCAGATTTACAATCAATAGCCTTACCACGTTGGACTAAAGTAACAGACGTTTGCTTAATTTAACGGTGATAGCATTTTAAGACCCTTTTTAAGTGATGATGAGTATTTTTACACCCAAAAATTCTTTATAGTGCTAGCAGTTCTTTTTGATAAAGATCATGGGTATTTTTACCCATTTGCCCAAAAAAAATGTTGACCCCCATCTCACTGCCTCTCCCTGTTTATCCATTCTACTCTGTTACCCCTGCAGGCTAATAAGCCAGAACTTATAATCCATGCGTCTTGCCAACTTTCTTGCTAGAATAAATAGTTAAATACACACTTGACTTCTCTCCACAGTTCTCATTCATTTTTTCTCATCTCGACTGTCAAATTAAAAATTGTAAGGTCCTAATTTTATGTATTATTAAATTATCTTTTAAATATTTTTATTACAGTTTTAAACTTATCTGAAACTGTTTTGAACATCATTAAACTCTAATAGCAAAATACTTGCTACTAGTCGATACCGGGTTAAAATATAAAAAAAAAAAAATTGTTGTATTTTCACTTGCTCCGTGCAATTAATTGCTGCTAGTCAATGTTAAATTTTTTACGACAGTTAATGTTAAAATTTACAGAGATCATTAAGGAGAAAATAGTGCAGATTCAGCCTTAATTATATTGCTAGTTTAGTGTGTGTTTAGGATAGCGGTGAGAAAAATGACTTATTTTAATTTTGACTTATTAAAAATGACTTAATAGAAAAGTCAGCTTGTGTAATATGATTGATATTTGAATAAGCGATTGAATAAATGGTTTTATATAAGTTAAAATTTGTTTGGAGTGACAATTACATAAGTGCTTTGGTATTAAATATAAGAAAATAAAATATTTAATATTATAAACAAGTGAAAAAATTGAAGTTAGAAAATGTGATGCCAAAATACACAATTTCATAAAAAAAATATTATAATTTTGTATTTTTCATATAATCGATATTTATTTTTAGTCATAATTAACAGATTATGAACATATAAACTAATACTTATATCTGAGAAAAAACTTTTTGTAATTATCCTTTACTTTCTCTTCTTTTTTTAAGTTTTTTTTTTTGGACCCCTAGAGTATAAATGAAACGTTTTAGAAGGGAGGGAGTGAGATTAAGAGATGACTCGTTTAAAGGCTTAGACAGTGAAGTATAGGGCTAAGAAAGAAAGAATACAAAAAAAATAAAAAAAGATAAAAGAGGCAGCGTTCGGTGCCCGAAGATAGGATGGGAGAGGGAAATAAAAAGTGTTGGTGGCTAACCTATAAGTAGGTTGTTGTGGTTTTTTAAATAAGCCATTAAATTCACCCAAAACCAAATCACAATAAGCATAACTAAACACTCAAAAATTTCACATCTTTTCTGTATTGAGCTTATAAGCTGAAATCGGGTTTATTTGTGTTCAATAAGCTAAACCAAAAACTCTCTTAACCTTTTACTCACTTTTATATATACACTGGATCGATGTGAACATATAGGTGAAGACCTAAATTGATGCAAGCTTATATAGAGCATCATTTGATTGATTAAGCTAGATCAGTACGATCTCCGAGTACGCGTGAGATTACAAAATTACGCAACAACATCCACCTTGCGAGACAACCAAAATTCAAAGCTTCTGCTTTACATAACTTCGTGTTTGAAGTCCCAATCATTATTATAATGGCAAGATGATGTGACCTGTAATGGCCCGCTTTTTTCTGACCAAGGAATGCCTTTATAATTTATATCCATACATAGCCAACTGCTCCCATATCCGACTATCGGGTACAATTTTAAACAAATGTCATTAAGTTTGATTCTTATAATTAACTTTTGACTTTGTGCCTTCAATAAAATATGACTGCATCTATATATATTCCCACAATTCAAAAAAAAAAACTCTCGTTGACAATATTTTGCTTTGTGTCTCTGCATTATTTTTCCTCCCTGGACAAAGAGGGCGGCTAGAACTAGATGACACTTTCATATATATCAAGCTTTTAATGATGACTTTATTGATTTTAAAACTATAATTAATTAATTAACCACGTGCACATATATATATTATAGTTAGGAGTACTGATCTTAATTTATCATGAATACATGGTTGATCAAGTGCCATTAATGTACCAAGATTTTCGACCGAAGTTTATAAACATATCTACCCCCCGCTCCATATATAGGTGTGGACGAGTAATTAAATATTATGATTTCTTTCTGATCATCAACAGTTTTTTCAGCCTTATTACTTAAGTTGTGAATAAATATGCCAGAACTATCCAAAAAGAAAACTTTGAGTAATTAAATTTAATAAATCGTGTGAAGAAAACTTTGAGGTTTTCGTACAAAGCTTGAGAATATATATGTTTCCTATCATAATAATTAAAAAAATAAAATACATATTTGCTTATTTGATCAGGACTTTCTCCCTTGAAACTTGAAGGATAAAGGGTTTTCATTTTTCAAAAAAATTTGTTTCTTGGCATTTTAATTTGTATTATCCTCATTGCGGAAATGAGGCCTTTTACCACACTAAAATAATTTATTAAATACATATTTAAATATTCATATAATTTATTAAGGACGTCACTTTATTTTTTTTCATTACCAACTAATTTATATCTAAGCATTGTTTGGCCAATTAAGGAGTAATTTTTAATAGGAATTTTAAAAAATATTACAATAAAATTTAAATAATATCTTTAACCTAATTATTTAATAAATGTTGGATCCCCTTCACTGACTGAAACATCAATGGTAAGAGTATTCATGCAAATTAGTTAAACTAACAGTAAAAAACATTACTACGCAATTAGAAAAGCCATATTGCCGACCCGATCTCTAATCTCCCCACTATTTCTTTTTCCAACCATATTCCTTGAGTTTTGAATCGTTGACACAATTAATTATGCTCCCAATTAGGCCGCCCGTGGAAATAGGGGTGTTCAAATCCTGGGACAAGACCGGGATCACCCATTCCCGGTTCCCGTCGATCCCGGTCTCGTCCCGGTGGGTAGCCGGGAGGGAGAAATCATTCCCGGTCCTGGGAAAGTCCCTGTATAACCGGGACCGGGAACGAAAATTCCCCATTTAAATAATATTATTGTAATATTTAAATTTTCTATAATTCATTATTTAAAGTGATTATTTAATACCTAATAAGGTCATAAAAATCACACAAATTGATCTAGAATTAAAAAATAACATCATATTATTATTATTATTATTATTATTATTATTATCATCATCACATTCATCATTTTTGTTATCATCTTTATATTATATAGTTAGGATTAGTATCACGATATATACGATTTAACTCTAATTAAATATGTGATATACATTTTATCAAATGATAACTTAATTTATGAGGTAAAAAATATAAAAAATAAAAGAATAATTTATTTTTTAAGAAAAAAAAAATGGGGACCGGAATCATAAGGTGTGATCCCGATCCCGGTTTTCCTAATCTTGGTCGCGGCCGGGACTGGAAATTCCAGAGATAAAATGTCCAGGACCAGATTGGGACAACCGGGACCGGGACACTTTGAACACTCCTAGGCAGAAATATAATAAGAGTGTGGTGGGAGGTTCCATATATCTAAGGTTGCTTTGTAAATTGAATATTCATTGAGCCCTTTTCTTTTCTATATACAACCTTCATCAACATGACATCACATATAACTATGTTTAGAATAACTTATTTTTGGGAAATAAGTACTCATTACATAAGTCGAGATAAAACACCTCTCACATACTTACTTCGTATATCATAAATTACGAATTATAAGCACTTATAAGTAAAAAATAAACTATCTCAAACCAGCAAATATACTTCATAACGATGTGATGCATGTAAAACTATATCTACAGCCTGGATTTGATGCAGAGAATAGAATTAAGAAGACGGGAATACTGGAGGGCAAATGCATCGGCAGAGTCAACTGTGAAATGGATACAATGATGTCTATATGCAGCGTTAAATAGATGGCCCGCGAATTAAATGAAAACCAAGTTAATAAATTTGAAAGAATAAATACAATGAGAGAAATGTTCAACTAGCTACCCACCAAAAGAATAACAATTTTCTTTATTTTAATTAGTCCTTGTGTCGTCCCATCCCCCTTCTGAAACTAAACAACAATGAGGTAATTAATATTATGAAGCAAGACTGTCAAAACTGAACGATGAAACCTAGGGAAGCTTATGAATCAAAGAAATTGTTGAATAAGTCGATGGAAGGAGTACGTGGTGAAACAAAGAAAGAAGGGCTAGGCATGAAACCACCCTCCATAAAACTCCGGTGAAGGGCCGGGCTCAAATCCTGAAGGAAGCTGCCCACGGCTGGATCCACCGTCGTTGAAGGCGGCGAGAAGAAGCTAGCGGGAATCGGAGACAGTGCAGCCGGTCCCGGAGATAAAATCCCAGGAAACGTACTGTTGGGCCGATCAATTGCATCGCCCACCTCCATGATCCCTTCCCCGTAACCACCAGCCTCCCCACTCTGATGTTGCCCCACTACTTTCTTCGGCTGGGGAGACCTAGCTTTCTCTATGGCGGCGAATCGCGCTGCCGGTGAAACCATATCGCCATGCTTACCGATGAAAGGATCGTTTGACCCCGTGTTGGAGGCAGAAGCCGAAGAAGAAGACGAGCCAGTTAGGCGTTGAACGAGGCTCATGAAGTCGCCCGGTGTGGTGTGGATGACCTTGGGAGAGACGGTGTAGATGATGACAGGCTGGCGCGGAGGAAGCTGAAGCTGCGGCTGCGGCTGCGGCGCCAGCGGCGGTTTCTTGATCTTGTGGGAATCTTTGTGTATCCTTAGAGGCGCGGGACGAGGGCCTTGCAGTTCTCTTCTTGGTGATTTCCCTGTCGGAATGTCCGGGAACTCCATTAATTCTGCTTGCTAGCCCCAGCTATGAATATGATTGATCTAGCAGTTGTAATTAGAGTATAAAATAGAAGATATAAGAGGAAAGAGAAGGAGGAGGATCGGTGGAGAAGCGGAAGACGAAGATGATGAAATTCGGTGTGATTATTTTATTTCGAACTGATCGGGAAATATATATATATATATAAGAGCCAACATAAAACCTTGGAAGCTGGAGAGCCTGGTCAACAATGAACAGAGATTAATTTAATACCTAATAAATTTGTTAGTAAAAATTGGCCTGTTCCAAAGGTAATATTTTAAAGGGATTATATATATACCAAGGCCGGTTTCGTGATGTTATGGTATGCTTGTCTGAATGTTTCTATTCCGTTTTCTTTCCTTTTTTTTTTTTTTCCCTTTATGTGTTATCGAGGTGGGCGTGGGGCGTTGGAAAGGGTCCAACAGTGCCATGTCAGACAGTTGGATGGAGAAGTAAGTATGCTTTTATGAGAAGTTGGAATATAGATATTGGACGGATAAGTTTATATTAACAAGTTGACATTGGACACATATTTGTGGCTAGGATCTCTGAACAATAAAGACAAAGCAGTGATTTTAATTAATTAATAACAGTGGAACTATGTATCCTAAAAGTACAGTTTGCTTTGTAAACAGTCCGTATGAGGATGCACGCGTATATTTTAAGATTGTAGGGTTGGCTTTGCCTTTATATATACACGCTAGCGCAGTATTTATTCATGGTTAAAATGAAAGAGAAGAATTAATGGTGGATTTTGTCAGGAGGAAAATAGCAAGTGGCACCCACGCGCACATGGCAGATGCATGGATTTATTAGATAGGGTGTCTTTGTCTACAATTAAAATAATATCTCATCGTCACTTACAACTTCTAACTTCTCTAAGAACTATGTTATGCATAACCCTGTTTGTCCAGTCGCAATTGACGGCGCATATATTATCTCTACTCTCACAATTGCAATGGTAGCAAATTAGCGTATATTTTCAGTAAACCGAAACAAAATTAAAAGTGTATATTCTAGCGTGTTCATGAGCTAACAAATGTTATACTTTCAGCTTGTATTCCGCATACATAAAATGAAATCCTGTCTCCTTAATCTCTTCAGTGGACTTCGCATCCTCATCGTTTAATCGTGTCAAATCTCTTTACTTTAATTGAGTACTATAAACCCTCCACAACGAACTATACGTGCCAATTCACAAACTTTAAAATGATTTCTCAGCAAAAACATTTATTGTATCCATTCATAATAATATGAACTGCAATATTGGCTAGTAATGGTCAAGATATGATATATAGCGCCGTCATGTCAACACGAGAACGTGACAAATTTTGGTTATTTCAAGCTCCTTGACTCCCTTCTTTGCTCGTCGTAGGTAACCAGCTCTCCTTGAAAGTGTCAATTAACTGGACTAATTAGCTAACGCGTTCAGATACGTTCATACTGATTCATTCTGATCTAATAAGAGTACTTAAGATGACTTTGTTTTGTGTTAAATATTCAACTGTACGTAATTAAAGATGCCATCAGACAAGATTCCACACCCTACCCCCCAAACAAATTGCATCGTATCACTAGCTCGTCGGATCTGGTTTATGTTATTACAATATACTTACTCCGGTTCTATTTATAAGTAATTTTAATCTTCCATTGATTACACAAAACGAACTGATAGTTAAAAACAATAAATGTATCAAAAATGCTATGTTTTTTTTTTTCATATATACCCTTATTTATAAAAATAGTATAGAAGAGAGAATGTATAAAAAATATGAGAGATAGTAAAAAATACAATGCTCTGTTGACGTCATTCACATGGTCTCTTTCTCTCCTGAATATAACTCTTGGTGTGTGTGATAATTAATTATAGATTATGTATTTAATAAGGGTAAAATAGGAAAAAGAAGTTTACATTTTCAGAAATAAAGTAAAAGTTGTTTATAACAAGAACCAGCCCTATAAAGGAGAAAGTTGCTTATAAATAGAACCGGAGGGAGTAATGATATGAGCATCTAAGTCAACTTTTTGTAGGAACTTCTCGATCGATATAGACATTTGCTATAAGGTATATTTATTTCTTCCCTGCATGTATAAAAATGTTTTTTTTTTTTTTGGGTTCTCTCGAAAGCAACAAATAACGTTAATATATTGTTGATAAAATATGCATGGGATATGAAAAATGAACGAAATATAACTAAAATTGAACTTCCTTTTGTATTATATATGTTGTCGATAAACCGCATTAGGGACTTGAGAAATTGATGGCACAGATTCGAGTTGGTGTGTATCTTATTGAACCTTGTACCATTAGGTTATAATAGATAATAAAGAAGTTTCCCTTGTATGACCCAAAACTAGAAGAAACAAAGAAAATAAAACATATAGAATATAGGGAAAATGAATATCTCCATTAGTTACAATTAAATCAAGATTTAATGGTTGAGATTCATTCTATTTATCATAGTCAATTTTTATTATATTTAATGTTAAAATAATATTTTTATATAGTATTAAATATCAAAAATTAAAACTTGATCCAATGATGAATACATTAAATGGTGAGTAAATGGTGAGAGATATCAATGCAGATATTTATGTCTCAGAATAAAGAGGGTCATCAAGAATATACTACTCTGGTCCTATTTATAAGTCCCTTTTAACTAATTCTCACATACCAAAGAGAGTTAGTTAGTTAACTCATTAACTATGGGCTAAATTTTCAGTTTTGCCCTTATCTATGATTGGTTCTAAAAATCTACATGAATAACTTTTTTTGTTTATTGTAATTAATAGGGGTAAAAAAATATAAAATATATTTACTACTCTAAAAATAGACTTATAAATAGAATTAGAGTGGTGATAATATGATGGAGATGAGTTTGTGGCTGCGTTGTTTAATGACAATAACGTGTGTATTATTTTTATCTGAACTTCATTGGGCTGAAAGAAGAGCTTGTGTAAGGGGGCAAATTAAAAGCGAGCAGAGAAAAGTAAGGTGGAATGGGTCAATGGACCAAGAGAGCCTTGACTCGGCGAAGCTAATGCAACCAAGTCACTTGCGCATCCATTCCTTTTCTTTTCCACATTCAACCAAAGACATTTTCCACTGGCGATTCACTACTTCGTCTTCCAATAATAAACACTTTTTCTAGTGTTTTCAAGGTTGAACACTGCCCAGCAATATTTATAACTTTGGATTGTGTCAGCATTACTTATAAATTCATAGATTATATTCTATTTAATTCATTCATATTTTTTGTGCCAATATCTCACGTACGTACGATTTAAGTTCCTTCAATGCCATTGCCACTAGACTCGAATTCTTGATGGACCCGGTCAAAGGCCATGTCGCTGCAGGTAGGGTCTGAGGCGCTTCCGATTCATTTCCCAATCAAGGACCTCGCCCGCTATTGTAAGGTACGGTAACTCCAAAGCTAATCTTTTTTGAAATGTCGTTGTCAAATTATTTAAAATAATATTGATACGTATTACGCTGATTTTATTTATAAGTTTTTTTTGAATAAAAAATTTGATCTTATTGATAAGTCTAGTTTTAGTGTAGTAAATAAGATTATGACAATTTTACCCCTATTTATTGTACCAATAAAGAAATAATTTAAAGATAGGTAGAGAAGAAAGAGTTGAAAAGTATCCATTTATAAATGAAGGCATAATTGAAAATTTACCCATAATCATTCATGTGAGATTTAGTTAAAATGAACTAATAAGTAGGACCAGAATGATAGTAGTTAAGAGAATATGTATCAATTATGACGGGGATAATTTTCAGGAAAATGACCCAATCTCTGGGGATCTAGATAGTTCTAGTGGGCATTGAAAACCATGAATATGAAATCTGAGGCATCTTGCTAGAGATAAGGTCCGCATTTCATGCTTATCACAATGATAAACAATTAATTTCTTATCACTGTAACATTAGTGGAAAAATCATTTTTAAGATCGGTTAAAAAAGACATTTTAAACCGGTTCTAGATGAAGTCTTGATACAACCGATCTAAAAAATCTATTACTATTTAGACTGGTTAAGGAACCGGTCTTAAAAAAAATTTTAAGATCAATTATTTATATAACCGGTCTCAAAATAATTATTTTCAGATCGATTATCGAAAAAACTAGTCTAATCTAAAAAACTAGTCTAAAAAGTGCAACTTTTTAGACCAACTATCGAAAAAACCGGTTTAAAAAGTTGCATTTTTTTTAAAAAAATTGTTCCTGTTAAAACAACAAGTCATTTCCTCTGTTAAAACATTTCACCCAGCAAGTAGCCATTTCAACGACATCCAAATAAATTATTCTCTTATACATTATAACAAACATCTTATACAGAAGCATTTTCATCAAGCATTTCAATTGGATGGTGTAATACTTACATCATTCTTCCTATACCTCACATTCCACAGAAGCAACAATAATAAATCATTCTTCCTACACCTCAAATAAATTATTCTTTCTTACAAATTCCCATCTCGTCAAGCATTTTAAAACATAATTTCAAATTATGTAACTTACATTATCATTCTTCCTACACCCTATATTTCACATAAGCAACCACAATAAATCATTAAAAATCAACACATGATCACACACAATATGAAAATCAAGGTATGCTGCTAAACAAATTTATTCCCCTGTTTTAATATTATAGTTTGATAAAAGAAATCAAAACTTCAGCTAAGATCAGAATATAATCAAAACACTTTAATTGATGATAGAGGAATCAATCGAGAAAGAATACAACAGATAGTAATCCATCGCTGATGATCATTAGCTGGCTTCGGAGCATCTACACTAAGACACCTCATATCCTTCATTTTTCTGTGACGACAACAAAAAAAAAGTAGTTTTATATATACTAATAACAATATCTATAATTTAAATATAGTTCATGATAATTATTTTAGCTAACTAACCTTCTGAAACGACCCTTTCTCCGAACAACAATTAACCGTAACAAAATCTGGTTAACCAGTGATAATCGAAAGCAATTTCCCATTTAAAACATATCAGAGTTCAAGGCACAAACTCGCCCACAAACCCACTACAAAGATATTTATTAAAACAGTTATCCAAACAGTAAATATGATATCTCCGAAAAACATAATATGTCCTATAATGGCAATATAGAGAATAATACAACACCAATACCACAAGAGGCCTACAGAATTCTCAACGTCTATGCCTCTGGTTGCTCCCCTTGGCCTCTAGCCAAATTAGAGGTCTCTCCTGAAAAATATTTATAACGACGGGGTGAGACATAAAGTCTCAGTAACCAAAAATTAATTTACAACATATGTAGGAAAAGATTGTAAGTCAGTGAAGCAGCTTTAACTAACATAATATTAATAATATTATCAATAATCAAACTTCATATAATATGTTTAACAGTTAGAATCATCCCCACTCATCCATCCTGCTCCTCCTTATAGCTTCTGGACGTGGTACAGCCTATCAGTGCTAGTATACCCGGCCAAAGGTTGGCTAGTCACTTCAAGAATACTGCCCCTCCCATGCCACCACCAATATACCGTAACAGGGAGTTGTCCGCCCAAAATACTCAACTCAAAATCCAGGCCAGGAATGAGAGAGCCGATGGGCACAATTTCACCATATCTCTTCCACACAACCCACCATATCCCATAACAGAAAAACAATATATCAATATAATTCTTGAAACATATACAAATTATCATATCTTCTACAACATTCCATCTCAAACATCATCACCATCACAACAGTAACAATTTTAATAATATCTTTGCTCATATATAAAATTTTGAAAATACACGGCTTCACTAAACTAGGTTCATATTCAAACATACACATAATCTTTCAAAACACATACAAATGGTATAGATGAAAGTAAGGTTTAGAAAACACCTTACAGTCCAAAACAAGCATATAAAATAAATTAACCCCGGTTACCTCAATTCCAAGCTTAACTTTATCTTGAGTACCAAATACGAACAATCACCGATTTCAAGAAAACTCTACATTATAAATTTAAGTAACAATTAACCCCAAGAAATACTAAAATAAATAATTTACACAATTCATCCCCAATTTTCCTCTACTATTATTATCCTTAAATATTCTAATTTCCTTAACAATCCTTAAACAACCTCTATATCATTCTCTCTCGTCAACCACTTAATTTTTACAAATTAAAGTTTCACCTTTAACATATCTATTATTATATAATCATCAATATCAACCTTCTAAAATAACTAAATCTCTTTTTCTAATTTATATAAATATAGTATAATTATTAAACAATAATTGAAACTCTCACATAATTAAAATCATATAAAAAATCTAATTCTTAATATCAAATTATAATTTATAATTTCTTATACAACAAAATTTACCAAACTAAACCGATTAGAATATCTATAATACCTCCAACATACCAAATAAATTATTTAATCCAAATTTAATCGGATAAAAAGCCTAATATATAATTATTCTTAGATTAATTATATAGAAAATTCATTATAAAATTATATACCAACTACATAACAAAAGTAACCTGATTAAAATTAACCATTAATCCTCCTCTATATTCCTATAGCCTTATATTAACAAAACTCAAATTTGTCCAAAATCCTAATCTTAAAATTTTCTCTAATCCACACAAAATTACTATCATAAGAAAGAGAAAATTATTTAGAACATTTTCATAAAAGAAGAGTTGTGATCAGAAAAGAATTTGAGTACCTTATTGATCCCCAAATATATGAAAATACTCCTATGAGTGTCACACCCTACACCAAACGTCTTCTACACAATCACTTCACGCAGACGATCTGCGTGAAATGAGAAGGGAGAGGGGGTATTTATAATACGCCCCCTCCCACACCATTAATAATTGGCGCCTAATGGCGCCAATTAAACACGGAGTGGAGGCACTTTCGGTGCCTCCCTCCTTCTTGTACATATTATATTATAATAATATTATAATAATATAATATATTATATTATTATAATATTATTATTTATTAATTAATTTTTTTTAAATTTTATTTTATTTTATTTTTATTTTTCAAAAAGTTACTACTAAATTTATAATTATCTTTAAATTATAATTATATTTTAAAAATAAGGATGTTACAATTCTTCCCACCTAAATAGAATTTTGTTCCCAAAATTCATAACCAACCAATAAATATGACAATCCACAATAAAAGATTTCAACACCAAAGTCAAAGCAAAATCTTCACAACACAATCGGCATGCCAAACACAACAAAACACAAGCCTTCAATACGAAATTAATTATAACATTACAAATTCAATTACAACACAACATAAACATAAATATCATCACTACTAAACATAGAAACATACTTTAGGTAAATAAGTTAGGGAAATCGCGCCGCATCCGCTCTTCAGTTTCCCAGATAGCATCTCCAGGAGACATACCCTTCCAGAAAACTTTTAGAAATCGGATTGTTCTATTTCGTAATTGCTTGTCTTTCACATCTAAGATCCTCTCTGGTTCAGACATATAAGTCAAATTCTCCTTTAACTCAATCTCTTCAGGCTCAATCATATGGGAAGGATCCGGATGATATTTCTTAAGCTGTGACACGTGGAACACATTGTGCACACTTGATAGGTGTGGCGGCAAAGCAATTCGATAAGCAACTGGTCCAATTCGTTCCAAAATTTCGTATGGTCCAATGAATCGAGGAGTCAACTTCTTGGCTTTAATAGATCTACCAATACCAGTCACCGGAGACACTTTAAGGAACACGTGATCACCCACTCCAAACTCCAAAAGTCTACGTCGCACATCTGCATAGCTCTTTTGTCTACTCTGAGCGGTCAATAACTTTTGACGAATCATTTCAATCTTCTTTGTAGTTTCTTCTACCAGGTCCGGTCCAATCACGGTTCTTTCGCTCAATTCAGTCCAACAGAGAGGCGATCTACACTTTCTGCCATATAATGCCTCAAAAGGTGCCATCTGAATACTCGAGTGATAACTGTTGTTGTAAGCAAATTCTGCTAAAGGTAGGTGGTTATCCCAATTACCTGGTAACTCCATGGCACAAGCTCTCAGCATATCCTCAAGAGTCTAAATTGTCCTCTCCGTCTGACCATCAGTCTGTGGGTGATAAACCGTACTATATTTCAACCTAGTCCCCATAGCCTCCTGTAATGCCTTCCAAAAGTTTGATGTGAATCTCGGATCACGATCTGACACAATCTCCGTGGGTACACCATGCAACCTAACTATCCAATCCACATATAATCGAGCTAACTTCTCCAAGCTATAACCAATATGGATTGGCAAGAAATGAGCCGATTTTGTTAATCTGTCCACAATGACCCATATGGTGTTACGGTGTGCTGTAGTCTCAGGCAATCCCATAATAAAATCCATAGATATGCTGTCCCACTTCCACTGGGGAATCTTTAAAGGTTGAAGTAGTCCTGCAGGTTTTTGATGCTCAATCTTCACCTTTTGACAAGTTAGACACTTCATTACAAAGTTTGTCACATTATTTTTCATTTTAGGCCACCAATACCCTTGCTTCAGATCTCGATACATCTTTGTGATTCCTGGATGAATAGTATACTTACTCTGATGAGCCTCCTCAAGAATTTTCTTCTTGATTTCCTCATTGTCCGGGACACAAATCCTCTTCTTATACCTCAATATACCTGTATTTCCAAAATCATAATCAGGAACTTCACCATTCTCTACCTCTTCTCTGATCCTCAGCAATCGACTATCTTCCATCTGGGCCTTTCTTAAATCATCATAAAAGTCAAAATTTCCGATTACTGTACTCATAATCACCTCTGATTTTGGTTCGAGATAAACTTCTGATAACCTTTCTAGAAGGTTATGCTCAGTCACACACATATGAAACACGTGTATTGACTTCCGGCTCAAGGCATCTGCAACTACATTCGCCTTTCCTGGATGATATTTCAACTCATAGTCATAATCTTTCAATAACTCCATCTATCTTCTCTGTCGGTTGTTCAACTCTTTTTGATCTACAAGATACTTCAGCGTTTTATGGTCACTGAAGATCTCAAATTGAGACCCATATAGATAATGTCTCCAGATCTTTAAGGCAAAAACGACAGCTGCCAGCTCTAGATCATGCGTCGGGTATTTCTCTTCATGAGACCTCAACTGTCGAGATGCATAAGCCACAACTTTACCATCTTGCATGAGCACACATCCCAAACCCTTCAATGATGCATCTGTATACACCGTGTACGGTTTATGTGGGTAGGGTATGGTGAGAACAGGTGCAGTAGTTAACCGAGTCTTCAGCTCTTGAAAAGCTGCCTCACACTTCTCATCCCAAATAAATGGTTGTTCTTTCTTAGTCAATCTGGTAAGTGGCGTAGCAATTCGAGAGAATCCCTCTATAAAACGGCGGTAATAACCAGCTAACCCCAGAAAACTGCGTATCTCTGTCACAGACTTAGGTGGTTCCCACTTCAACACAGCATCAACCTTGCTTGGGTCTACTGCTATTCCTTTTTCAGAGACCACATGCCCCAAAAACTTCACTTCTCTAAGCCAAAATTCACATTTGCTCAACTTAGCATACAACTGATGCTCTCTTAGAATTTGTAGTACTATTCGAAGATGATTTCGGTGCTCCTCCTTATTCTTTGAATAAATAAGGACATCATCTATGAACACTACTACAAATTGATCTAAATAAGGTCTGAAAATCCGATTCATATAATCCATAAACACTGCTGGCGCATTTGTCAACCCAAAAGGCATGACAAGAAATTCATAATGGCCATATCTGGTACGGAAGGCAGTTTTTGGAACATTTTCTGCCTTTACCCTCAACTGATGATAGCCCGATCTCAGATCAATTTTTGAAAACACCGACGAACCTACAAGTTGGTCTAATAAATCACCTATTCTCGGCAATGGATACTTATTCTTGATAGTGACTTTATTCAGCTGCCGATAATCAATGCAAAGTCTCAAGCTGCCATCTTTCTTCTTCACGAACAGGACTGGCGAACCCCATGGAGATACACTCGGCCGGATAAAACCCTTCTCTAATAAATCTTCAATCTGCTTCTTCAGTTCAGCCAACTCAAAAGGTGACATCCGGTAAGGAGCCTTGGAGATCGGTTCTGTCCCTGGTGCTAACTCAATGTTGAACTCAACTTCTCGCTCTGGAGGTAATCCAGTCAACTCTTCAGGAAATACATCAGGAAACTCTTTAACTACTTCGATCTGGTCAACATTTCCTTGAGATTCTACCTGAACCGACAAAAACACCATAAAGGCTTCACATCCCTTCCTTACACTTCTCTCTACTTGAGCCGCTGACAACATTCCCGAACCTTGAGGAATTTCTTTATTTACTGTGCAAGCATTAAATTGCACAGCTCTATTCTTACATTGTAAGGTTACATCGTTAGATGATAACCAATCCATGCCCACAATCACATCTATACCCCGCATGGGTAGACAAATTAAATCAATGGTCGTTTCACGACCCTCACATACAAACATCAATTTCTTACACACCATAACAGTTTTCACACGTATACCAGCAGGAGTAGATACAAACAGATCATATGGAAGATTACTCATGATAAGCTTTAATTTTTCCGTACAGTCATAAGAAATGAAAGAATGGCTAGCACCAGAATCATATATGACACATAAAGGATGACCTTGAAGAAGAACAATACCTTGGATCAAATCTGGAGTAGCTTTCGCCTCCTCAGAAGTCAAAGCAAACACTCATCCGGGCATTGACGATCTAGATGTCTGGTCCTCTCTCCTTCCCTTAAAACAATATTTCACAATATGACCCTTCTCTCCACAATTAAAACAAGTCCAACATTCACCAGGATGTACTCTCCCATAACGAGTACAAGGAAGGCGTTGGGTCACACTAGGAGTTGATGCTACTGATCCTTGTTGGGAGCCCTGATTTCCTCTGGTATTGTTGCCACGGCTTTGACTCATAGGATGACGATTCCTCTGCTGAAAGCTTCCCTGATGGAAATTCCTTCTGCTCCCAGAGCCACCAGAACTCGAATAGTAGTTTTTCTTATTAACACCTCCTGATATTCCCATATAACTATTAAATCGACCTTGAGAATCCCTTTTCATGGATCTCTCGGCATCTCTATACCTTCTACAGACTTCTCGAATTTTTGCTATCAATTCCTCTAGGGTAGTGATGTCATATATGCCCATTCTTGCCTTGATGGTATCATTACATTTCTCGAACATTTGTCTGGCCAACCAGTTGTTGTGTGCCTTATTTGTTCTATCAAACTGTGACACATATTTAGCCAAACCCATAAATTTAGCTATAAATGTGTTTTCATCCATCTCCCCCTGCCGAAGAATGAAGAACTCAGCTTCTTTTTGGTGCCTCATCTCAATAGGAAAATAGTAATCAAAGAACATTCTTTTAAACTCATCCCACTCAAGTTGATGTCCATCAGTAGGCTTCATAGTATTCCACCAATCTAAAGCACCACCTGCTAACAGGGTCTTCGCAGCTATCACTTTTTGATATTTATCACACCCAATTGACTCAAATAACATTTCCAACCTATCAATCCAGCTTTCAGCATTTGTTGGTGATCCACCCGAGAATTTCTCAGGATGGAAACGATCTAAATGTTTCCATACTGTAAACATGTTTGGAGCACCCTTTTGATCTGCTGACTCATCAGGCTCGGAGTATAATGGATGTGGAATTGATTCCTTAGAATGAATACTATTCTCTTTTTCTGATTCAGCATTAACCTCCTCCTTATGATCCTTATTTTCCCCGCTCGGCCCTTCACTGGCTTTGCCCTCTTCTAGCCTTTTCAATCGTTCTTCTGTCGTAAGAGTCCATCCATATGATGTCGCAACATTTCAACCTCAGTTAATTGCTCCGGAGGCCTATTAGGTCTCTGTTGGCCATTGCCACCGAGATCTGTACTTCCTGTATTCACCATTTCTCCTCACCTAAGGGTAAAACCCACCCAAAGAGGGAGAATAGTAAGAACAAGAAAATAAACACAACATAAAAGGGAAGTAGGTGTGTAAAGATTCTATATTGCCATACTCTAAATATGATGCACGACAAGCCAGGAAATCTTAAACCATTGCTCTGATACCAAATTGAAACGACCCTTTCTCCGAACAACAATTAACTGTAACAAAATCTGGTTAACCAGTGATAATCGAAAGCAATTTCCCATTTAAAACATATCAGAGTTCAAGGCACAAACTCGCCCACAAACCCACTACAAAGATATTTATTAAAACAGTTATCCAAACAGTAAATATGATATCTCCGAAAAACATAATATGTCCTATAATGGCAATATAGAGAATAATACAACACCAATACCACAAGAGGCCTACAGAATTCTCAATGTCTATGCCTCTGGTTGCTCCCCTTGGCCTCTAGCCAAATTAGAGGTCTCTCCTGAAAAATATTTATAACGACGGGGTGAGACATAAAGTCTCAGTAACCAAAAATTAATTTACAACATATGTAGGAAAAGATTGTAAGTCAGTGAAGCAGCTTTAACTAACATAATATTAATAATATTATCAATAATCAAACTTCATATAATATGTTTAACAGTTAGAATCATCCCCACTCATCCATCCTGCTCCTCCTTATAGCTTCTGGACGTGGTACAGCCTATCAGTGCTAGTATACCCGGCCAAAGGTTGGCTAGTCACTTCAAGAATACTGCCCCTCCCATGCCACCACCAATATACCGTAACAGGGAGTTGTCCGCCCAAAATACTCAACTCAAAATCCAGGCCAGGAATGAGAGAGCCGATGGGCACAATTTCACCATATCTCTTCCACACAACCCACCATATCCCATAACAGAAAAACAATATATCAATATAATTCTTGAAACATATACAAATTATCATATCTTCTACAACATTCCATCTCAAACATCATCACCATCACAACAGTAACAATTTTAATAATATCTTTGCTCATATATAAAATTTTGAAAATACACGGCTTCACTAAACTAGGTTCATATTCAAACATACACATAATCTTTCAAAACACATACAAATGGTATAGATGAAAGTAAGGTTTAGAAAACACCTTACAGTCCAAAACAAGCATATAAAATAAATTAACCCCGGTTACCTCAATTCCAAGCTTAACTTTATCTTGAGTACCAAATACGAACAATCACCGATTCCAAGAAAACTCTACATTATAAATTTAAGTAACAATTAACCCCAAGAAATACTAAAATAAATAATTTACACAATTCATCCCCAATTTTCCTCTACTATTATTATCCTTAAATATTCTAATTTCCTTAACAATCCTTAAACAACTTCTATATCATTCTCTCTCATCAACCACTTAATTTTTACAAATTAAAGTTTCACCTTTAACATATCTATTATTATATAATCATCAATATCAACCTTCTAAAATAACTAAATCTCTTTTTCTAATTTATATAAATATAGTATAATTATTAAACAATAATTGAAACTCTCACATAATTAAAATCATATAAAAAATCTAATTCTTAATATCAAATTATAATTTATAATTTCTTATACAACAAAATTTACCAAACTAAACCGATTAGAATATCTATAATACCTCCAACATACCAAATAAATTATTTAATCCAAATTTAATCGGATAAAAAGCCTAATATATAATTATTCTTAGATTAATTATATAGAAAATTCATTATAAAATTATATACCAACTACATAACAAAAGTAACCTGATTAAAATTAACCATTAATCCTCCTCTATATTCCTATAGCCTTATATTAACAAAACTCAAATTTGTCCAAAATCCTAATCTTAAAATTTTCTCTAATCCACATAAAATTACTATCATAAGAAAGAGAAAATTATTTAGAACATTTTCATAAAAGAAGAGTTGTGATCAGAAAAGAATTTAAGTACCTTATTGATCCCCAAATATATGAAAATACTCCTATGAGTGTCACACCCTACACCAAACGTCTTCTACACAATCACTTCACGCAGACGATCTGCGTGAAATGAGAAGGGAGAGGGGGTATTTATAATACGCCCCCTCCCACACCATTAATAATTGGCGCCTAATGGCGCCAATTAAACACGGAGTAGAGGCACTTTCGGTGCCTCCCTCCTTCTTTTACATATTATATTATAATAATATTATAATAATATAATATATTATATTATTATAATATTATTATTTATTAATTAATTTTTTTTAAATTTTATTTTATTTTATTTTATTTTTATTTTTTAAAAAGTTACTACTAAATTTATAATTATCTTTAAATTATAATTATATTTTAAAAATAAGGATGTTACACCTTCAAGGTAATTTTATAAAGGGATATCCTCCAATATCCCTTCATGATTCTTGTGCCATGTTCATTGTCTGCTTCATCTTCTTCATTCAATTCTAGTAGACCCCTAGAAAAAGAATGAGTCTCAAGAAGATTATTCATTGAACGACTTTCCTGATTAATGTCAATGACCCTTTTTCCTTGGAGAGCTACAGACCACATTTTATTTACTTGATTGGTAATATAGAACACTTGTTTCTCTTGATATGACATAATAAAAGGTTTATCTCCAAAACTTCTACTATTCAAATCAATTAATGTAAATCTCAACTGATTAGTCATCACACCATTGTTGACATCAACCCACTTATATTTGAAAATGAGAAATTTAATTTTAACATAATCAACTATTCAGTTTCTACATTAGGTTTAAGCTAATTTTAACATGCACCATTTGAAACTAGTATTGTTTCAACTAACCAATAACACTGACAATAAAACAATCACACTAAATTAAAACAGAATTTAGAATGATATTACTCCAAGCCAAATATCACAAGGATGTACAAGTTAGAGCATCTAACCTAGTTGTGCAGATTTTTTTTCCAGATTACGTTATCACAAAACAGTTAGATTTCTAATAAACTATAACAGCAATTTGTGGGAATTAAGTGCTCAAAACAAGAGCCATTTTCATAGGACATTATTAATTATTGAACAACAACTAAATAATAGAACACTAACCTGATTGAAGACTAAGGAGTGAGCTTCTACCTAAAGTCACGGCGGCGTCGACTGAGGTTAAAATGAAGTCCTCAAATTCACGGCACTAACAAAGGAAAGTCATGGCAGAGGAGAATGGTCACTGTGGAGAATAAAGGTGGCGGTGGAGGAAAGTGACGATGATCAAAGAACAGCAATGAGGAACACAACAACGACAGCGGTAATGACGAAGGAGAGTTGAGTAAATCAGGAACGGGGCACGATGGAGGAATTCAAAACAAGTAGGGATAGAACTCACAGAGAAATAGCGACAAAAGAAGAAAGGGTTCATAGGGCCCGGGATCTGGGTGGGAGAGCAAAAATACAGGCCAAAACGCTCACCTTTTAGACCAATTTTTGATAAAAACCAATCTTAATATGGTGGAAAAAAATAATTTTTAAATTCTTCATATTTAAGACGTGTTTTTATTAAAACCGATATTAAATGTTTAATATTTAAGACCGGTTATTTATTATAACCGGTCTTAAAAGTTTAAATTTTTTAAATATTTTGATATTTTTAGACCGATTTTATTTGTAACCGGTCTACATAATTTTTTTAAGACTGATTTTTTTGAAGAACTAGTTTAAGAAGTTCTATATAATTATAAAACTGCCACTGGTCAAATTTTTTATATCTTATCAACTATAACCGGTCTAAATTTGGCAATCTAAAAAGGGAATTTTGTACTAGTGTAATGAGATCTCAACCATTTAAATTTTAATCTGAACAATATAAATTTAAAATTTTTAATTTGTGATTTTTTAAATGATAAACTCATTTTTATGAGAAATGATAGTTATAAGATTAACTTTATTTTTAATTATGCATGTAATAAAATAATAAGATTATCTTTATAAAAATTAAATTACATTAAATTAGGACCATTCAAAATCAATGTGATGGTGAAGATGGGTGATGAGTATATTTTTGTTCATGAGTTTGATGAGCATTAAATGTGATCCCAGAGATAAGATAGATTTTGAATTATTCCTAACACAATACAGATAGAATACTGAATACGATAAACTTTTACAAACAAGGAGTTGAAGATAATAAAGGATCGGATATGGGAAGCATAGATATTTGGTAGTAATAATTAATAGAGTAGGCCGGGGAAGGGAAGAGGAGGAAAGGAAGGAGGATAAGATATGATCATTGGTCATGAATATAATAAAAGGAGCACGTGGTCATGTGCCTCCATTCCCGCATACCCACGTGCCTCTCCACAAACTGATCGGTTCATTTTTCACGTCTCCATGCAATAATTCCAACTCACTTTATTTGAAATATATTAAAAAAGGTTTATTATAGTTAATTCAGCTCAGTTTTACTGGTCTGAATATTGCACGCACATGCATGAAGGCTTTTGTTTTGAGTTGAAATACTGTTACCAACTTGCAGATTATTGTTCCGACTTTGTAACTAAAGTACATTAGCATACAAGAACTTGATACTAATGCTATACATGCCTGGCCCAAGAAAGAAAGATGGCAATGAGCCAATGAATGGTAAACATGAATATGAGAGCAGCTGGGTGATGATTAGATAGCTTGTGGGGGAAGCTATGGGATTCAGGTCATCAATGATCCTGTAATAGTAATAGCCAGGAAACAAGGCTTCCAATAATAAATGCCTCGTGGCTCGTGCCCCTTCCAAGCTAGCTCACCTAGCTGTACCTTCAAACTTCTCCGCACATATACGTGCATCCTTCCTCGGCCCCTAATTATTCTATTAGCTAGAAGCCAGAAGTCAGCCAGAATTAATTATATATTTGACTTCTTATACATAAATGGATTATTTTTTTCCCTAAGAACAGGAACCATGCAATTAACAGTAATTGTCAATCTATTAGTAGTAGTATTGTTGTAGAGAGACTATATATACACATATATATATGCGATTCACATGCATGCATGTTTAGCACTCGTGCACATGAGTGATTAGGGAATACTGGTATAAAATAAAAAACGACGGAGGGAGGGGCTTTTGGACTTGATGAGCAACAGAATGAAGCATTAAATGAAGAAGACAGTGGGGCAGCACAGTCCGGCTATGAAACAGGACGCCCACAGAACATGAACACCAACCTTCCTTCCCTTCAACGCCTTATTCCTCTCCACGATCTCATCTATATATACGTACGTTCGCTCATATATATATATATATATATATGATCCCCCTCTACACATGCGCCTTCACATACATATGCTATAATTTCAACTGATCCATCTTCTCCTTCACCCCGCAAGCATTGGCAGTAAGTGATGGAGTCTTCAGGGTGGCTCAGACGCAAGATTATCGAGGGAGTACCCTCTTGCCCTCGCTGTGCCTCCTCCAACACCAAGTTCTGTTACTTCAACAACTACAGCTTCTCCCAACCCAGGTACTTCTGCAAATCCTGTCGCCGCTACTGGACCAAAGGCGGCTCCCTCCGTAATGTCCCCGTCGGAGGCGCTTCTCGTAAGTCCCGCCCTCCCAAACCCTCCCGCCATGCCCCTCAAACCTCACGCCTCTCCATCAGTGTCATTTCCTGTTCTCACGACACACCTAATTCCGACGAACCCCAATCCGGCGGCTCCCATATTGACATGGCCCTTTTGTTCTCCAAATTTTTTAACTCCATGAATGGATCCTCCGACTCTGGCACACCGGAAAGCGTGGAAGCCCGGAACGACGAGACTCGAGGGCCGTCTGATGCAGTCACAGGTTGCGATCATGTTGATCTGATAGAGGGAATTTCTCAACAAGGGGTAGCTCAGAGTTTTTCGGGACATGAGTTGGAGGGCTTGTTCGGTGAGGATGAAGTAATACAAGATGTGTTATGGCCTGATGTTACGACGTCGTCTGCGTTCGCCTGGCAACCTCCTAGCCCTGTGGTGGCATTTCCGCAGGAGTTGGAGTACTCGATTCCCTTCCACGACGACGATCAACTCCCAATTACTTCTACAGTGCTTCCTGCTATTTAACAAGCCATGGGGCCCGGAGAGGTTGCGGTGCCTAGTTAATTTCATGTCCTATGTTTCTCGACCTCAGTACTGTAATATCTCAAATTTCAGTTACTAAAATTCCTTTACACCTTTGTGTATTAAAGGAAATAAAATGGTAAATTTTGGCACATTTAAATTAGTCAAACAGTATAATTAGTGACCACATGAATTTTGGGCCAACATAAGACATGAAGTCCAATTTTTTATCTTCTTAAAAACCCATTTTTGTAGCCCAAAATGGGATAATAGAAGAACCCAATTTTTGGACCCAATTAATAGTGAATTTCGGCCAAACACAAAGAAAAAAAAGAAAGCCAATTTAATTACAAAAAATGTAAGGACAAAATGGTAAATTGCCAATCAAGCAAGAAGTTATTTATTTTTCCTTTTAATTGGGATGAGTTTCAGTCAAAAAGGGGAGCAAGAAGGGAAATTAATATTTGAGATGAATATGAAGTGTAAAGGCTTTAAGGTGTGAAATGACAATTTTACCTCTAAAACCCTAACATAGTGGCTGTTATGGGCAATTCTATAATTTGAGCATGAATTTGCTAAATCCAAGGTCAAAAATAGATTCCACTCGTGAAATTGTATAGGATTATCCCAGGTCATAATTTTTGGTTTAGTATAGTTAGACCGGGTTCCCTATGGGCATTTTGGTAATTTCATGGTTTTAAACAAAGATAATCAATACATTGAGTTTAGAATAATACATGAATAAGAAACAAATCATTTATTGTAAATTTGGGATTTTAGAACCGAACAGTAGCTCAAGCCAGACACAGAGCATTGGTCTGATAGACAGGTAGGAGAAGAGCAATTCAGGTAGTAAACTTACCCTACTTACATGTATTTGATAGTTATGCTTGTGCAATGATGCATGTGACTGCTTTACTTGATTGTGCAAAGCATATTTGAATGATAGAGCCCTGCTTATGTTTATACTATGACTATGAGTATAATACATGAAACATTAAGCACACAGAAAATGTCATTATGTAACATGCATATAGTTAAGGCTAACATGCACTTAGCATGTATCATGCATGCATTATAATAATTGTTCATTACTGAGATTTTCTCGAATCTCATCCTCCCCCAACCAACCATTTAGACAGGTGGGCACAGGAGGTGTGGTGAAAGCAAAGAAGAGGACTGCACGAGGAAAATATAGAAAGTTCCGATTCAGTCCAGGAGAAGCAGTTAGTTATCTGCAGACTTTTATTATATTTTAAGTCTGTAAGCATTATGTACAATTCCTATGGGGAATTCATGTAATATAATCATATACATATTATCAGTATATTTATATTATTGCTGTGTGTCTATTGAACTACGCATATATTGCTACTCTGGTTAATATCAGAATAAGTAAGGGGTGTGACAAGGAACAATGATTAGATTTTAACCACCACTTACTATTAACGTTTTTTTAAACAAAATGATAGCGGCAAAATATAGAGCTAAAAACCCTACAAGTGCACGAGCCGTGTCAAGTAATAAAGAGTGAGTAAGATATTGTTCTCAAGAGGACTTGGTAGCAACAATATAGTTGAGCAATGACTTACACTTTTGCTTAAATTGAGTGAACACAATTTAAATCAAGATAAGAATAAAACTAGCTAAAAAAAGAAAATCAAATCTAACTACGTTTTAGGCTAAGGGTGATTCTAGATCTTAAGTGATGACTTGAATTATTATAGCTTTGATTACTTCTAAGTGTTTAATTTACCCCTTTAATTACATTTAAAGTTATAATTGCTAGTCTATGACTCTTATTTATCTTAGTGTCTTTCGATCTACTAAAAAGTATTCCAACTATGTTAATCCCTAACATTTTAGGCAATTAGTACTTAATTGGATTAATTTAAGTGTAAGCCTAGCTAATAAGACTTATACGTAGGGCCGGTAGGTTTATGTCCATCCTACAAACAAATTACATTCAAAAACCTAATCGTACATGATTCGATTGAAGGTCTAGTCTAAATTTCTTATGTCTAGGCTCCTTTAGAAAACCAAAATAATTCCAATCAAATTCCTCTTGTTTCAGGACAATCAATCACACAATTAAAATAAAAAAAATATAATATTAAATTAATTAATGACAAAAATTATTATCCACTAATCCATAATCAAACTAAATAATTCAAAAATAAGGGTTTAGCTACACAAACTGAACATTGTCATGAACAAAGGAGAAACAAAAACTCAATGCCGAATTTTCATCCACGTTGTCGCTCTTATACATCTCCAAACTTTAATCTCCCTCTATTAAAAATATTACCTTGCCGTCACCAACTAGGAAAATAGAACACACCTCCCTCTTGCTACTCCTAGCATATATATAGATATATACTGCCTCATTGCGCACGTCTCTATATTACGATATCTTGATTCATCTTTTTCTTTTTATCGATTATCTTATAATATAGATATATTATATATATTGATAGTTTATTTTCACCTGAATCTTATAATATTTCCCTGCAAATTAAATTAAGATATGAGTAGATTTTATATCAAAATATCCTTTTATCCTATAATTAATTAAAGGATAGAAAAATATATAAAAGATAATTAAATAAATATAACATATTAATAAATTTAATCAAATATATCTTATAATTTACACCTATTCAATTATAAAATATATACCCATCACAAAACAATTGAGAGTTACATATATTCTTCGTGTATTTACTCGAAAGAAGAGAGATACATTCTACAGCTACTGCCCCGTGAAGTTATAAATATTAGTAATTAATTATACGGCGGATTTTCAAGTAATATAAATATTGAGTGTTTTGGTGCAACTGGAGCAGTAAAGAGCACTAGAGGCATTCTCACATCACATGGTATAGGTAACAGCTCAGATTGCTTGGACCATGCAAATAC
Organism: Inga oerstediana; assembly: GCA_963210345.1. Taxonomy (NCBI): domain Eukaryota; kingdom Viridiplantae; phylum Streptophyta; class Magnoliopsida; order Fabales; family Fabaceae; genus Inga; species Inga oerstediana. The sequence continues at coordinate 2,182,309 of OY723405.1, forward strand.
GAATATTCATAAATATATACTCCAATATTATGAAAAATATGAACTATACATTATTTGTTTCTTGTATTTCATGCAACATTTGCGCACGCGAACGAAGGTACGTGGAATGTGGATGGGAAAACAGTCTTTTTCTTTTTCTTGGTTGTTGGAGAAAACAATTTTGCCATATGATGCGAATTGAAGATGAGATAAAGTGATAAAGATATGATGGTCGGAATCACTCCATCCCCCCAGGGGCTCATGTTTCCACTCTACTCAAGGAATCATCTCACCTTGCATGTTTTTCGTGTGTTGCAGCTGTTATCCATAATGGGCTCAGTTAGTGGCTTTTGTTTGTAACTCTACATTTTGAAACAAAATGATGTCATGTATTCCCTCCGATCTTAATTATAAGATAAAATTGATTTTTTTTTATAGAGAAATTAAGGAAGCTAAATAAATTATTTAATCATATTATATGTTATGTATCCTTAGATTTTATATTAATTTATTAATAAAACCAATTACTTTGTAGGAAAATAAGCATTGTTGTAGGAACATTATTGGGCTGAGCCCAAGCCCATTCTAGTCTGGTATATTAGTTGTTGTGCTTGTATTGTATATAAGTATGTGTATGTAGGAATAGACACACAGATGATGGATTAATCCTGTACATTTTGACATATTATTCATGAATAAAATTCTTTCTATTTTATTCAACATGGTATTAGAGCCTCAGGCTTGATCCAAGAAAACAAAGAAGATTCATCATCAACATATGGGCCACACACAATAAATCAAGAAAAGCCCACTAAATACCAAGATTAGCTGATCTCACCGATTTGGGCACGACGGAGGGTCCATTATCCACAGAGTCCGTCGCAAGACCCGACCCGGAAGCAGATCCAGCTACTCATGCCCATTCGTTTCCTCAAATTCGATCAGAGGCGATTCATCAAGCAACTATCGCGAGCCGAGATGGCGCGATTCCGCAAAACCTGAAGGCGATTCATACGGCGCACACCACCATGCTCCCAGAAATCGACCTCTCTTGATCTTGAAGTGTTAATAGTGACGACCTCAGTGGATACCAATGAAATCGACGGTATTGATCTCGCCGCTGGTATTGTCCGATCAAGAATTGCCGGTGACAGTCTCAGCGTAATCAAGGACGATTCTACAGAACTCGGTCTCGTTACTAGTGTTTACCAATCAAACGATTCTTAGACGCTTCAGTACAGTCGAGAGAAATTCCTGATTCTTGAAGGTTACACTAACTTCCTTCGACTACCTCATGACGACCAGAAAATTAGGGGACGAATCTGCCGTGGATGGTCTAACATTCACCCATCATCTATACTTACACCTATCAAACACTTAAGGTAACTCCATTATTCCTCACATCTTGACTGGCAGCGAAAATTATACTGTTTGGAGCAGGGCGATGCGAATTGCATTGCTTGGAAAACACAAATTAGGATTTGTTGATGGCTCTTGCACCAAAGAATCACAAGAAGAATCTCTTTAGGCTCAGTGGGAAAGGTGCAATGCCATTGTTCTGTCCTAGTTATTGAACTCTATATCCAAAGAGCTTGCAAGCAGTGTGATTTTCTTCCAGAATGCTCATCTGGTGTGGACTGATCTTCAAGAACGTTTCAACAAGGTAACTGGTTCAAGGATTTTTTCCCTTCATTGTGAAATTACTATGCTGTGACAAGGGTCCTTATCTGTTTCTGCATATTATACGAAACTTAAAGAATTATGGGAGGAACAGGCATCCTTACTCCCTCTGCCCTCTTGTAAATGTGATACTTCCAAAGTGTACAATGAAAGAACACAACAACAGAAACTTCTGCAATTTCTTTTGGGCTTAAATGACAACTATAACGCAGCATGAAGTCAAATTTTACTTATGCAACCCCTGCTCAATATTAACCAGGAGTTTGCTATGGTGTCTGAGGATGAGGCACAGTAGTCTCTCTCACTTTCTGGTAGAAGTAACCCACTTGAACCTGCTACAATGACAACCAGAGGAAGGGGGAGAGGCCGCGGGAGAGGCTGAGGAGCTTCTCTTCCTGATTACTCACATTGTGGTAAGAAAGGCCATAGCAAAGAAGGGTGCTGGCATCTCATAGGGTTCCCTGCTGAGTTTAAAGGAAATAGAAGGAAATCTAATGTAGAAGCTCATGTCTGTCAGTCTATAAAGGAATCTGGGAAGGAGATAGAGGCAAATGGTCATACAGCTAACACAATCACTCCGAGTTTTACTCCAGAGCAATATGAACGATTGCTGGAATTTCTAAATAAGGATGTAGAACCCTCCTCAACTGTGCATGCGCTCACTGGTACAGGTTTGACTAGATCCTCCTCACATAATCATTCACATATAAATTGGATAATAGACTTTGGAGCCACAACACACTTAGTGGATAAATTGACATATTTAGATACATATAAATTGTATACAGGACCTCTCAAACATATTAAAATACCTAATGGAGACGTTATAACTGTCACACATATAGGTAATGTTAGAATTAATAATGCATTTACACTTCATAATGTCTTGTATGCCCCACAATTTCGATTTAACCTCATATCCGTATCTAGATTGGCCACCGAGCTACAATGCATGGTGGTTTTCTTCCCTGATCATTGTTTGCTACAGGGCCTTTAGGGTGGAACGATAAGGGGGACTAGTAAGCTTGTTGATGGATTGTACATCTTACAACATGAGAAAGTACCTGCCATTGCTTATGTGAATTCTGCTGAAAAGAACAATAATGTGCATGTTTTGTGTAACACCCCAATTTTCGATTAAGGGATAATGGTAATTATTGAGGATAATTATCAAATTAAAGTGGAATAATTATGTGTTATATGGAAATTTGAATTAATATGCCATAATTGTTGGAAAAATTGAAAGAATGGCTCTAAATTAGTGATTAATGGAAGAGATTAATTACTAATTAAGGGGGCATGAGATGTGAAATTAAAATGGCTAATGAAGTGGTTAGAGTAACTAATTAGTTACTTGCTTTGTGAGAGCCAATGAGGTAGAGACATGTGGCAAAAGGTGAGGATGAAGAGAGAGGAGTAGAAAAGTCAAATGCTACATTTTAAAATGATTTTCTCTTCTCTCTTTCCTCTCTATGCGGCTGTGACAAGTATGGGAGTGATCAGAGTAGTTCATTTCATCATCATTTCATCTCTTTCCACTCTCTTAATCTCTCTCATTCCTCTCTCTATTCGGCTGCCATGGCTGCAGAAGAAGAAGAAGAAGCTCTTGAGATCGGTAAGCATTTGACCCTCCAAATGACCTCAAATGCTCAAACTCTCTTCTATAAAGTTGTTACTTGTGTTGAGAGCTTCAATTTCATGGTTTTAGATTTTTCATTTGGTGGTGATTTGAGGAATCACAAAATCTACAAGTTGGAGAATCATGAAGTGCTTTTGGGAAAGTTGTTGAGGTGAGTGAAAGCTTTATTTTCATATAAGTTTTGTGGCCATTGGTTGGGCCTTGAATTTCTGGAATTTTAGCCCTAATTTTTGTGATTTTGGGTCTTAGGGAGTATGGTATGTTGTTGTTATGGAAATGGTGCCTTGTTTAGTGTTTTGAATTGATAGAATTGCATTGAAGCTTACATGTGAAGTTTGGCACCTTTTATGTTGGTTTTGTGCTTTGGTCAAAACAGGGCATGTTGATAGGTTGTGATTTTGGTCATTTTAAGGTTACCATTGTGTTCCTTGTGAAAATTTATGTGGGAATAGGCTTGATTGTTAATTTTGGAGCCATGGGACACTTTAGTACAAAATTGGAAAATCTGTCCCTTTGAACTCTATTCTGGGAATTTTATTTGTGTGGACGTTTTGAATGACCAAATGATTTCAGAAAATTGTGAAAATTTTCAGTCTTAAAGTTCACATCCCAAGCTTCAAAATGGACATATAATTTGTGTCATTTCATTTAGTATTCTGTGAGATATGGTTGTCCAAAGTTTGGGATTGAAACAGAACTCTGTTTTGGGGCAGTGATGAGTTTTGTGTAATTCTGAAGTTTTGTGGTGATTTCCAGTAATTGTACATATTTTTCCTAGAAATAGGACTTAAGTACCTTTCATTTGGATTTGGAATCACCTCGTTTCTATTTTTCTAGAATTAGTTATGAATTTTGGAAGTTCAGCCAAGAATCAGGGAATTTCTTGGCCGCGGCCCAAACCTTTCTGGCCTGATTCTGGCCGCTGTCCATAGGTGGTTGGCCGCGGCCAGTGACTTGCTGACTATATTTTGGCCGCGGCCCAAGGAAGGGCTGGCCGCGGCCAACCCCTGTGTTCCAACACTTTGAGTTTTCGAAAGGAGATCTCTAAACTATTGTTTCCTGACCTTTTAGGGCTTTTATTATAGGCATTTGTGGCCTCTTAAGGGTCAATTATGATAACCAAATTTAAGTGTTATGAAAATGAGAATTTGGAAAAGAGAATGATCCTATGTCCTTGATTTGGTTATAGGGTCAGATATTCGCCCTGATTATGGTTCAATATCCGCTTGGAGCGTGAGTAGCCGATGCTGGAGCATACGTGGAAAGAATAAGTGTAGGGAACTTATCTCTCCTGCATGTATTGATATTTGTGTTTGTGTATTGATGCATTTTATTGCTTTGCTTGATTATGTGAAACATATATAAATGATTGAAGCTCTGTTTCTATTTATGCTATAGCCATAAGTATGTTGTTGAAACATTGAGCATGCGGATATGTCATTTTGTGAGCACGAGTTATTGTGATGCAAGCATGTCATGTATTAAACACTTATCTTGCATGCATATTGGTATCTGTTTCCTACTAGGATTCTCTAGAATCTCACCCTCCCCTACAACATTTTAGACAGGACAAGTGGCTCGAGGAAGGAGCAAGCGACTAAGGGCGGCGAGAATCCCTTATGAGCATTTGTATTTGGTTGTTGGTTATCATTGCTATTTGGGATAATGGTAGTTGATTTGGATGTATTTAGAGTTGTATATGTTAGAATGGATATATGGTTGTATATGTTATGGAGGTGTATTTGGATATATATTTGGAATGGAATTTGTGTAATCCCCGTTGAGGAATTGTAATGGGGTATGTGCCCCATGAACCTTTAGTGAAAATATAAACCCGGGATTGTCGGGATTGTTATTGTGCACTCTGATATATTATGAATGTTAATTATCTTTGCAATGTAATTGTATTCAAAATGTGAATGTGAGACCAGGTTAAAGTGTTTGTGAAATGTATTTGTAAAAACCCTATCTTAAGGATGGGGAATGTAAATGAATTTTGATTATTATTGGTCTCTATTTCACTCTAATGTTGTATTTCGGATATGATTAAGGAAGGGGGTTACATTTTGAATGATAATGTACTTGTTTCGATTGATGCTCAATTGTTACATCATAGACTAGGGCATGCCCCATATTCTGTCATGAAGTATCTAAATTTTGTAAAGAAAGACAGTATACCAATGAATAAGAATTGTGATGTTTGTATTCGTTCTAAACAGACTAGACTACCCTTCTCTTCTAGTTGCATTAAGACTAAACAATGTTTTGAATTTTTGCTCATGGATGTATGGGGTCCTTATATAACTCCCACACATCAAGGTCACCAATATTTTCTCACAGTTGTTGATGATTTCTCTCGTGCAACTTGGATATTTTTAATGAAATCTAAATCTGAAACAGGAGTGCACATTAAAACATTTATTGCCTATGTTCTAACCCAATTTGGATTGCATGTTAAAAGGATAAGAAGTGATAATGGGACTGAGTTCCTTAATCACGATCTTAAACATTATTTTCTCAGTCAAGGAATTATGCATGAAACAAGTTGCCCTTATACACCATAACAAAATAGGATTATTGAAAGAAAACATCGTACCTTGATGCAACTGGCTAGGAGCCTTATGCTTCAATCTCACCTTCCCATCCGATATTGGGGAGAGTGTATAAAAATGTCTGCATATTTAGTAAATAGAATTCCTTCCCGCATTTTGGATTACAAAGCTCCTTATGAGAAGGTTCATGGTCATGTTCCTGATTACACTACATTACGAGTATTTGGTTCCCTTGCTTATGCTACTGATTTACTTGTTTCTGATAAATTCCAATCATTTTCCTTGTGTCTTTTTGGGTTACCCCCCAAACCAGAAGGGATTTTTACTCTTAGATTTGCGCAATAAAAATATTTTTGTGAGCAAACATGTCACCTTTGTAGAGGACAAATTTCCCTTCAAAGATAGCATGTCTTCTCACCAAGGGGGAGTGTCTAAAGAAATACAAGAAATGTTCTTATTTGATTTAGAACCTAATGAGCTATCTATTAGTAATTTTGGTAATGACACTACTAGTGTGCATGAGCAAACATATAGGGTGCCAAATAAAACAATGCAGGGAGCGAAGATGAAGTTGAGGACGAGAATCATATGCGGATAGAAACTCCAGCAGCAGGATGCCCTAACCGTGAGAGAAAGGCACCAATTTGGGCCAAAGACTACATTTGCAATCTTGCTGCAACGAAAGAACCCCAAGGTTTGGTTAGTAAGTGTTCTTATCCCATTAAAGATTACATATCTTACACTAATATATCATCCTCCCATATGTGTTTTCTTGTTAATGTGGACTCGGTCATAGAACCTAGAACATATGATGAAGCAGTAAAACATAAGGAATGGGTGCATGCAATGAACTTAGAAATGGAAGCTTTGGAAAATAACAAAACATAGGAAATGATAACCTTACCAAAAGGTAAGAAATCAATAGGATGTAAGTGAGTCTATAAGGTTAAGTACAAACCAAATGGAGAGGTAGATAAATATAAGGCAAGGTTGGTAGCCAAAGGCTACACAGAGAGAGAGAGGGAATTGATTATCATGAGACATTTTCTCCGGTAATCAAAATGGTAACTATTCGAATAATACTGAAATTGGCTGCAATGTTTAGTTGGAACCTGTATTATATGGATGTACATAATGCTTTCTTGCAGGGAGATTTGGAAGAGGAAGTGTATATGTCTATTCCTCAAGGTTATAAGACCAAGGGGGAGAATCTGGTTTCTAAACTCAAGAAATCCTTATATGAGCTTAAGCGAGCCTCTAGGCAATGGAATTACAAATTGTCCAAAGCCTTGATGAAAGGAGGATTTGAACAGAGTAAACACAATTATTCTCTTTTTGTTAAAATATATGATAAAGATGTTGTGTTTGTTCTTGTATATGTGGATGACCTTTTAATTACAGGATCATCGGATACAAAAATAAGTGAGGTAAAGAAGTTCCTACATGATCAATTTAAGATCAAAGACTTGGGAGAAATGAAATACTTCCTTAGAATTGAAATGGCAAGGTCTAAGAAGGGAATTGTGTTGTCTCAAAGAAAATATGTTTTGGATCTGCTTTCTGACACAGGGATGAGTTGTTGTAAGCCACTAGGAATTCCAATGTCTCAAAGGGCTAAACTTATGGCCTATGAAGAAGGCAAAGATAAGAAAGAGGATTTGTTGAGAGATCCAGAACGTTATAGGAGATTGGTAGGGAGGTTAATTCATCTAACTGTTACTCGCCTTGACATTTCGTTTTCTGTTCAGGTACTTAGTCAATTTATGCAAAACCCCATGAAGAGTCATATGGCAGCGACACTTGATATTGTTAGATACTTGAAGCAGAGTCCGGGGGTTGGAGTTCTCATCAGCTCGATGGGAACTTTGACAGTAGATTGCTATTGTGACTCAGACTGGGGGGCTTGCGGCACTACACGATAATCAGTCTCCGGATACTTGTTGAAACTTGGAGGATCTCTCATCATGTGGAAAACGAAGAAGCAACACACCGTTTCAAGATCCTCTGCTGAAGCTGAATATAGAGCCCTCGGTTCTGCAGTAGCTGAGGTAGTATGGGTGATAAGGCTGTTGAAGGAGTTGGATATCTATCGTGATGGTCCAGTTAAAGTATATTGTGATAGCAAGGCAACAATCTACTTCGCTTCTAATCCAGTTTTTCATGAGCGTACAAAGCACATTGAAATAGATTTGCATTTTGTTCGAGAAAAATTATTGGAAAAATTGATTAGTCTAGAGCATGTAAAGACCTTTGATCAACAGGCTGACATACTCACAAAAGTGACAAGGAAGGATCTGCAGAATAGGATGTTACACAAGTTAGAGGTAGTAGATATATACAACCCCAACTTGAGGGGGAGTGTAGGAAAATAAGCATTGTTGTAGGAACATTATTGGGCTGAGCCCAAGCCCATTCTAGTTTGTATATATTAGTTGTTGGGCGTGTATTGTATATAAGTATGTGTATGTAGGAATAGACACACAGATGATGGATTAATCCTGTACATTTTGACATATTATTCATGAATAAAATTCTTTCTATTTTATTCAACAAGCTTGAAGAAAAAAATAAAAATATAAATAATCTACAGTAATTTAATTAGTTTCCTTAATTTCTCCAAAAAATTAACTTTATTTTATAATTAGGACTGAAGGAAATATTATTCACCTCTGGCGGGACATATCGGATGTTTTTTCTTAAAGCACTTTTCTTGGTTCTGCTATTAGTTGCAGCGATATATCATCCCTCCTGCAAATTATGTTATTTGCCACAGGCCCACTGCACGTGAGACATTAAAGAAGCGTAATAACGAGACGGAAGTGTCGTTAGTTGAATAATTGAAAGGAAATAAATTAATCTTGAAGGATGGATATTCCGTTTATGTAGTTATAATAAAAGTTAGGGAGTGGTTGGTTCAGAGGAGGGAGTACATATATATAATACCAACGGAACCTCCTAACCATCCATGAAGAATGATCCAGAAAGCTACGATACTGGTAAAAGTTCTATGTATTTTCATTTTTTTGGTTTTTCCCAACAATGTTAGGCGCGCTCTCTCTCTTTATCCCCGACATCAATTCAATATTTCAAGCCTGCAATCACGCCATAAAATTCAAGGAATAGGATTGTCCGATAAATGAAATGAAATGGCTTCACTATTATGAGAATCTACCGTTATATTATTAAAATAATAAAGCATATCAGTTATTGTTTCAATACAGATAAGCAAGGATGCTAGCGAGTAAGTACACATGCATACACGTTCTGGTATTAAATGTAGGAGCTACTAATTAATTAAAAAGTTTCTTGGTTTTACATACGGTAAAACTTTAATTATACCAAAAGTACTCTTCCTCGTTACTCAACAAACTTTAATCCATTTAACCTCTCGAGTTTATATTTATTTTTTCAAATTATTTTTAAGAGGTACAAATGATTTTTTAATAACAAGCATGCCACAAGGATGGTCAGGAATCAACATATATATCAGCGTTTGTGTCCGAAAAGATCGAAATGCATGTCTGTATGTTTGCCTTCTTCGGCGCCATACGCCTTGAGCATCACTGGCACAAAACAAAACACACACACACACAGAGAATGATCAACACTGAAACATAATTGTGTATATATATATATATATATCAAAGGGAGAACTACAACAAATAATATTAAACACACATACTCTCAGCTGCTAGTGGATAGCGATCAAAAAGCGCCCCAATTGCTTTCAACAATTTCTGCATAACAGGGATACAGAGCATGCGTATGTGTCAGGGACATTTCAATTGCTTTTTTGTTATTAACGGAAGCGCCAGCACAACAGAACTACTAGGAAAATACCAGTGATAGTTCAGCCGGTTTCACAGGAAGATCCTCCACGCCCGTTATCTTTCTGCATAATTAACATGCTCAGTTATATATGTTATACTATCATTTCACTAATCAAACATCAACACAATTAATGCAGCCCTTGTACCTAATTAGCAGTCTTCCCCCATCTCTTTCAAACGCGAAGTATCTGAATCCGCTGGTGAAGGGCATCTTGTAATCTTTCCACCCTGCAACGCCCTTTCAGTTAGCGCCTTCAAACATTCCTACTACACGAGTATTTGAGATTAATGTTGGTTGGCACAGAAAAACAAAAAGTGAAACATATGAGGTGTATACTTAGGTGCAATCGCACGGCGACCGTGAGATGTTCGCTCTTGATGTCTTCGATAAAAATATGGATATTTTTACCCAAGGCTTCCCTGGCTGCCTGCAAAAAGTTCATGACTTCCTGTGTGAAAGGATAAAAAAGAAGCAATGAATAAGGAACACATAAATATATTGCTTAGGATTGACGCGAATATGGTGGAGAATGGGAAAAAAGACCTCTCTGCCTTCATGAGGACCGTAAAAGATCAAGTCCTGGTACACGCATTGAGGCGCAAGCAGTTCTTCTAACCTCTGAGTGTTTGATTCATGCAAGGCAACGTAAAATTCTTGGACAGTTTCTTCCAATGTAGGATGTGGCAGGAACTCGGGCACTATACCGCACGATCCATCGTCGCTACATCGTGCTTTCCATTTCTCTGTTATTGTCTGTCTCCCTAATCCCAATGCACCAAATGTGGGTTTACGCCCTCGAAATTTTGCTGCTAAATTCTCTGAATGCGTCTTCTTGTTCAAAATCTGGGGCTGCACGTTCTTGTTGGATTTCACGAGGACAGCAGAGTTTTGAGCTAGAGATGCCATATTGTCCAAGTAGTCCCTTCAGGGTGGGAAGGCGCGAAGACATATTATTCTAATCAAGTTACTTGTCATATTGGTCTGCGAATCTGTTTTCGTCATGAGGATTTTTATTTGGGGCAAGCAACACATGGATGCCTCACAGGGCAGTGGCAAAGAAACCCGATTCGCAAGTTTTTGTCTCTATTCAAGTCTCATGTTTGAAGGCTATTCTGCTTCCTCATCAATCACTCGTATATTTTAAATTCTAAAACATACCTTTCTCTGTCTTTTGGTTTACATCAAGCCTACTTTCAACATCTATCTCATTATTCTATTCTATACTTTAGGATCATCTCCATCTTTCCCGGTTGTTATTATTAAATAACAGATGAAGGCCGCACTAGCGATAGTTTGGTCAAAATTTTATGGCAGATCAGAGTATTATTTGAGTTATACAAGATTTGAGCTACTGAATTAGTAATAATTATGCCGTAATTTCCTTGACTTTGATGAGATTAAGAAGTAATGATCGGGGAATCATTCGCTCCCACCTCCGCTCTTAAAGTCGTAATTAAATTACCTAATCAATCATTTACGGCCCACATGATCCGATAACCTAGATTGTGGTCATGTCCATCTACTAAAACATCGTTCTCTGTCTCTGCATATCTTTTTTTCCCTTTTGTCTGCTTTGAGGATGGAGATTACAAAAGACCACCGCCACATGTTCAGCTTTTCCTTCATCAATATAATTATCCTTCCAAGTGTTATCATAGTGAAGAAAGGTATATCTATATATATATATATATATTACTTCTCTCATCATTAATATATTCAATTTTATTATTTTAAAGAAGTTAATTGGGTTAGTTGATAAGTTATGTAATTTCTAAAACACTCTTACCATATTCCTTAATTTTCTGGAGGTCAATGGTAAGGTTGTTGCCATGTGACCTGATTACGGGTTTAAATTTTAAAAACAGTCTCACCATTTAAATTAAAAAGAAATAAACACATGAGCTACAAATGACAACATATTGGAAAAGAAGTAGGTTGAAAATTTAAAAAACACAGGAGAACACAATATTTAAATCGGACTGGGTATCTAAATCATATTCTGCCGACGAAAATAAAGTATTAGCATTTCCTTTTCAAGTAATAGTGGTTTGGTAATTCGATTTCGATCCGAGAACTTCGCATCACTCATCAAGTTCAAAAGCGCACGTAACGGATACAAATGCCAATCTAGCTAGCTAGTCTCTATATTTTGGCCCTTGAGCTAGTTTTTTAGTCAACAAATAATTGCTCCCCAGTTAAGTTCGTCAGCCATTATTTGGCCCAAAAAAAAAAAAAGTTCAAACAAGCCAGTCGCTTCCATTCTTTTTCCCCCCCTCAATTTAAAAGGCATGACAAATACAAGACAGAAAATAATGTAGCAATACTAAACAAAGTCATCTCTATTCACAAAGTGAACACATTTAAAAAAAAGTGATGTAAAAGAAAATGTCACCCACAAAACCTGCATCTACCTCACAGTTAAGAATGAAGCTGATCACTGTGCTCTTGATCTCTCTATTTCTCTTTCAAAATGCAAATTTTACCCCAAAAAAAAAAATTGAACCTTTGACATATATACATTCATGCATCATCAGCACATCCTTCCTATTTGAGAGAGCCTCAAGTGGGTTATATCTTATATATATATATATATATATATATATATATATATTCTATGATAGAAGAGAATATGGATTAATATAAATATAAATAAGGTAAACTTTATTAGGTGCATATGAATATATATAATTTGAGCGGGCCATGCATGCACCATCATATGAATAGGAGCAGGTGCCAAATAAAGTAGGGGAAAAATCCGAAAGAATCTAGGACGTTCACACAATTATTTATGTGATACGTACATATGGACTAACATTTTAATTGGAAGCAGTCCTATTCCCTATATGTGTTTGCTTATATGAGTTTGTGGATGCAACAGTGCTGGCCCCACTGTACTCAAATTTTCAAGTATTTTCCTTTGGAATATTATTGTTTTGATTTTAATAAATTAATAAGGCCTGTTTATTAAAAAGAAAGGAATTAAGGAGTTAATACCGGGCTTCCCCTGTTTCTCCTATAAGAAGGAGAGAAACAGGAATCAGGAAACAGGAACCTGATAGCTGATAGATATGAATTAAATAGGAGAGATGATTGATTAGGATGATGGAGTTGGAGTGGATATATAATTATATTGGAGGGTGATGATGCCAGTGTGAAACTGTTGAAATGCTATATATATATATATATATGGTGTTCAGTGTTCACAGCTGAACAAGTAGCTGATATAAAATTGGGGAGGCGTATATAAATAAATGGAATTATTGTGGCACAATTAATTATCTTAATGGGAGAGATTCCTGGGTACGAAAAAAATACAAGAATAGAAAAATAGTAAAATGAGGAATGCATATGGATATATGGCGTTTTGTCCAGAGGATTGCTGTCCAATAGGAGTCATACACTAACATGTCCTTCGTCTCCAAGAACCTCGTACCCCAAAATCTTGATGTCTCTGTTTTCCAATGTCTTCAAGCTTGTCCAGTGTCGTCCCATCATTTCCCACGCACCATCAATTTAATTACTACTCACATCACTCTTTTTTTTTCAAAAAAAAAAAACCTCCTGTGTATTATGTGATCAGTAGATCGAGGTGTTCGTTGGCCTTGTGGTGTAAGCTTCCTATAACCTAAGCTCCTGCATGATGTCTTAGTTTTTCTCTACAAAACATCATTACAAGCTTTTGTTGTGAGGATAAATTATGATTTCACAGAGATTTATACCAGCTTCTTAAAAATTATTGTATGGTTTCTGCTGTTTATTTTTTTTATTGGAAAAAGTCAAGAGATACGGAGTTGATGTAACTCGATGATATTATAAACATGTATTATCAAGTGGAACTCCCAGATGGGATATTCAACACATAACCCCCACACACACACACACCCTGGCTGTAACAAGGCAAACTGGTTAAGGAAAGATTGAGATGAAGGGCTAGATTCTGTTGCGTATTGGATTTTTCAGGTATTGGGACCTACACTGCCTAGATTTATTTATGCAGATCATATTTTATTTTACGAGGAGAGAAGGATGTGATCTATACATACATCAGGAGAACAGATAACTCCAAGGTCAAATATAAGGTCGCCATCAATGGTTTCTTCTGCTACTTCATAGGCCATTGGATTTTCTTTTCTATCCCCCCCCCCCCAAATGTTTTGGGGAGAGAGAGAGAGAGAGGACGCCATGGTATTGGATGTTTTGATCTAAACAATTCAATAGGTGTCCCTGTAAGACTCTCACACCATGAAAGAACTCGTTTAAAAATTCTCGGAGCTCTCTCTCTCTCTCTCTCGCCCTCCTTGTGTGTCTGTGTGTGTGAATATATATTAGGGAGAGGAATGGAAGGGAGAAGAAAGATGGAGCACAAATCGGAGATAAGGTGTGCCATTGAGGAGCTGTCGATGGCTGTTATAGCCAAACCAGGTGATAATAATGCTGATACAGCTTTCGTCTCCACTGACTCTTTTTTATCTCTGAGTTACCTAGTCCTTCGAGTTCTAGGTGAGTCGTTATTTATTGTTACTGACCACCAATTACCACCCATATATCTCTCCCTACAAGTTCCTAAGTTTCAGCCATGAAAGTGACGCCACACCTAACACGCTTCCATGATTGATTGACGCTCTCTTGCAGATAAGATAGGGCCAACCATGGTTGTACTCAGACAAGACGTTTCTCAAAACATCAAGGTCTCCACAGATAAACTTCGCGTGTTTGTCTTTATCATCAAACACACTCTTCTCTTGTGATCCCTTGATTTTGCTTTTCTGATTAATTTTTGTGCCACACGTTTCTTTGGCAAGAGGCTGTTTAATTAACTACTGTCAGTTTTTCAGCTAACGCATCATATGTACTTGCATATTTGTTTATCTTTCAATATTGATAGCAGAGATTGGAGGTGGCGCATAAATCAAACCCATCCGTGAACTCAAACTTGGTTGAGATATTGAAAACAGAGGAAACCCAGGGCAACGCAAAGAAGGGGCCCAGCTGCAGTAAAGCCTTTGTTTGGCTCACTAGGTCCGTCAAACCTTAGTAATTTTCCATGAAATATATTTAGATCAGATCAATTATCATTGTGATGAAGCATGATACTGATGCTAGTACATAACATAAGCATATATAATATGTACACTTTTGGGGGAGCAGATCCTTGGATTTGGCTTTGGCGTTATTGGAGAGCTTAGGAGGAGATGAGGGGAAGAATATGGAGCAAGTAGTGGAAGAGTGTTATAATAACACTTTGAAACCATGGCATGGATGGATTTCTTCTGCTGCTTTCAAAGTATACATATGCATTTCACTTGGGACAGATAAAACAATATTTCTCAAGTTTCAAAATCCTATTGAGCTATTATTAACAAAAAGTACTAGCTGTGTATTGCAGGTGGCTCTAAAACTAGTGCCAGATAGCAAAACTTTTGTAGAACTGCTCAAGTCAAGAGATGAAGACTATGATTCCCTGAAGGAGGCAATGCAGGATATGGTTTCTTTACTTGGGCCTTTTCTCCACGATGTCCACTGCATCTTAGTAAGCTTCTATATAATACTCGTGTTGCTCTACCTGGGGACATAACATTCACACTAATTCCTTTGTTCGTGTCCTCTATGCCTATACGTATACCTAGCTAATCGGTGCCTATTTATCTTGCAGGAAGTTTATGATCTGCATAAGCTTAAGTCCATATGAAGCAAGGATTGAAGAATCCAATCCACAGTTTCATTCGTGTTATGTGTATAATATGTATCTCCTCTAGTTTATCACTTGGATATGCTGAGTTATGCATATGTAAACTTGGCTTGATTGCTCTATTCAAAAGAAAAGGGGAAAACACTTTGTATAATGAATGTATAGCATTTTGTATATATAATATTCCACCTTGAAGCGATTTTAGCACAAAATAAATCTGGTCCTGATTATACTATTACTCCATCGGTCCTAAATATAAGACATAATTGACTTTTTTATTTTAGAGATTAAGGAAGCTAAATAGGTTACTTAATTAGATCATATGTTGTGTATCATTAGATTATATATTAGTTTATCAATCAAACTAATTGAAAAAATAAAAATAAAAATATTCTAAAATAATTTAATTAATTCCTTTAATCTTTTAAAAAAATTAATTTTATCTTATTTTTAAGACCGAATAAACTATTTAATATGCGTGTGAATGAGCCTTGCAAAATTTGTCAATCAAGTACCACCCTCATCTCGCCGGTCACGCTCTTTTGGTTGGATCCTGCTGCAATAAAAGGGAATCCATTTTGAACCCCTCGTTTAGTGACAGGTGCAGAAAGCAACGAATAAATGGGCTGAAATTTAAAATTGCAAGGCCAAAGTTAATTTCAGCATTTTTTTAAAAAATAAGATTATGAATAAATTACTGTAATATTCACAAAGAGGGGTGAGAAACTGAGAATCATGAGGGGTAGGGGTGAATATAGTGCCCAGGAGCCGATATGTCCACCAGAACCCGATTAAAAATTGCATTGTTCAACCTAGAAAAAGTGGTCTAAGAAAAATTTGGACAACTTTGAGTCGGACGAACTATGGGGCAGAGCTGAGCATTGCCCCCCGCACGAAGACTTATATACAATTTATTTAAAATATATATTATTTTATATAAAATAAATAGTATTCTATACTTATTATTTTATTTAATATATATATATATTATTTCATTTTTATTAAACATTTTATATTATTATTTAATATACATCCACCACAATTAACTCATTGCATTTTAGATTGACGTTGTTTTTTGATTTGGATGGATAATATAAAGCATTAAAAAGTTGAGATCAAAGACAAAAATTTTAGTTTCTTTGGAGTCTTTATCACAATTGTACCTATTTTTATTAATCAATATTCATACATAAACACATATTATTTCATAATTTGTCATGTAATTATTAAGACATATGTTAGTTTTTTTTTTTTTTAATTTCAAGACTTAAGTTATAGATTTATTTTGAAATATTTTAAGGTGTGAAATTATATAATGTATTTGAAGTTTTTAATAGTATTTATTAGGTATAATTAGAGTTTTTATACATATGGTAATTGGTTAGAGATAGGGAAGCCCGCCCTGCCCAGCATATTCCTACCCTACACAAAATGGTTAGTGCTTTTACCAGGCATCAGGCAGTAAAATGCAGCCCGTTCATCTTTTGAGCTGAGTATTAGGCAAGGGTCTCGTCCCGCCCAGCCTTACACATGCCCATCCCTAATGAGGGGCATGCACCCTTGCCTGTTGCCTCCTTTTGAATCCGCTGTTTGTTTAGACTTTAGAGGATCGTAAAGTTTTGATTTTTTTTTTTAATGAATTACAGGCACTTACTATAAATAAGTTAGGGATGAACTCATCATATGTTCATAAAACAAAAGATCAAAACTATTAGATAGTTTCACATCTTATGTTAACAGGTATTGATCAATGATATCCTTAATGTGTTTTTTTTTTTGTCTGGTATAGATGTTCTCCTATTGAAGGCAATCCCTATTCGAGGTAATGTCGAGTACTAAATGTGGATCACATTTAATGTTTTTTTTTTTGTAGGCCCAGGGGTATCTACTGACGACAGCAGTGATTAATCCCCTCATGCTGTAAACTCCTGAAAGAATTTTAGTTCTGCCCACGGAACCACTACCACATTTTGTTTTTGGTACTAAAATGGTGGCAAGTGGGCACACCACTCCAACCTTCTGTTAGGCTCATATGGGGGAGGCCTCCCAAAAAAATTTACTCCATTCCCATCCCCGGCCTCAAATACGAGAGGTGATAGTTAAGGTATAAGGATCCCTTCCATTCATGTTATCTTCCGTTGGTACCACTATGGCCTTTAATGTGTTGAATACGAATGAGTACATTCACTGGATAATGCCCAGCCCAATTTTTGTACGAGCAGTCCACTACACAAAAACACACGGGCTTCAGAAATGGGAGATAGCTTTTACCGGGTGTTTTTCTTGGGCCTAATTTGTTTTGGTATTAGAAGTTGAAATGCATTTTTCCTAAGAACTTGGATGTTGCAGCGGCGCATCCCAAAGCCACCCCTCTGCGAAAGTCTGGCTCAAATATGCGCGTACTTTCTCTCTCTCGTTCGACTTCGATCTTGGTCGATTCAGTTAGAATCTTGGTATTCTTTGAGCTTCCAAGTGAGGGTCCTTCGAATCCCTTGGATATTTCGAGATCATATCTTTCAATACTTGTTCCATCCTGCACTCTCTAATTAGCTTTAAAGTTAAATTTGAGATGCGGAGCTTCAGAAGCTTGATTGCATACTTCTGTTGGATGCGTTTGATCACTCTTTCCTCTTTCAAATCATAAATTACGATGAATAGTTTCTCACTTGGATCCTGGAGTCCGAAGCCCTACCCAAAAAGCGACTTTGACTTGGAATCCGGAAAATCCATCAAACGATCCCGAAAGTCGAAAACCTCGCATCTTCATCCCCTCAGAATGATCAAATCATTTGGGAGTCGCCTTCGCTACTATTTCAAGTTGCACCCATTTATGGGCTTCTTCATCTCCTTATCTTTTGGGATCACAATTCTTCTGATCCTTTCTATATACGAAAGCCATTACAGAACGGTTAATAGTTATGGTAAATTCGATCTGGGTTCGAATGATTATCCATTCCCCAAGCTTCAAAATCTTATAATGGTCGCGGGCCATTCTATTTATACGAGCAGTAGTTGTGGGATGATTGAGAAGGAGGAATCTTGGTATTTGGAACCTTATCAGAAAATTGCTGGTCAAGCTGCCACTTTTGTGACGCACATACAAGAGGGGATTGATATTACAGCCAAAGATGACTCGGCTTTGCTCTTGTTCAGTGGAGGAGAGACTCGTAAAGATGCTGGTCCTCGCAGTGAGGCCCAGAGTTATTGGGCTGTCGCTGATTCCAAAGGATGGTTTGGTGAGTTCTCCTTATCAAAACATCATGGTTTCCCATTTGCATATTTTTACCTGATCATTGAAAGTTAATCTGGTGACTTGTGAAGTTAATGGCTGGGAACTAGAAAAAAGAGAATAGAAAGAAGAAAGATTGTGTTCCTCTGTTCATGATAAATATCACTGAATACTCAGTGAAATATATGTTAAGTTCATTTAAATTGGTGCTTAAACTTGTAAATTTATGATACTTAATGAGGTGATGAGTTTCCTTTGCTATTTCGATGATAAATGATCACACTACAATTCTGTCTCTTGATTGTTTGTGTAGGTAAAAAAGAAGGTGTGAAATGGAGAGCACTTACAGAAGAGCATGCCCGTGACAGTTTTGAAAACCTCCTATTTAGCATATGCCGATTCCGGGAGCTCACTGGCTCATATCCCAAGAATGTAACTGTATGCATCTCTAATCCCCCTTAAAAATTATAAAGGAATGAAACAAAAAGCATTCTGTCGCTTTTCGTTTAAATATGGAATGCATAGAATCATGTGTTTTCTTGTGGGTGGATCTTCCATCACATAAGTATTAGTATTATTAGGAGAGGTATAAAAGCTGATAGAACTGTCCTTTTCACAATTGTCATGCTTCAATATAAAACTAGATTAACGGCTTATTGGACTATTTTGGTTTTGGTTTTTATACAGCGGAACTGAGGGAACTCAATTTTAATGTTAATGGGGTTTTGGGATTAGTTCTGATTTGGTTGAATGTGGGAATCAGGTTGTGAGTTATGATTTCAAGCAAGAGAGATTTGCAAATCTACATCGATCTGCAATTGGGTTTCCAGAGTCAAGGTTCTTCTACGCAGGCACCTCTGCCGCATCAAATGCCAAAGCAGCTGCTCTGAAGGGGGAGGCATTGGTGAGAGCTCAATTCCAGAAAGATCCATTTGGGTGTCAGAGTTCTCTTTATCATAAGAAACTGAGGCGTGATCCGTTCCACCGCTCAATTCCGTACCCAAATGGTTGCCCAGAAATGCAAGCTTTATTCAGATACTGTGGACCAGCTCCTTATCCTGGCTCTCTCCCTTGGGCATAGCAGAGCCAGCTTTAGTCAAATTTTATACACTGCCAGCTACCAAAAATGAGAGACGAGGAACCAACAGATCAGATAGCTAGAATTTTTGTTTGCGTGGTTATTGATTGGAATTCCTTTTGTGAAAAATGATAAGCCCAGTGGATTGAAGTGTTTTTGCTTGTGTTTCTCATAGGCTGAAATATTTCATGACAATTACTGTTATGATTCACGCCAGAGGGGAAAACAGTCACTGCCGCCAGGGAAAAACAGTTGAAGGCAGTTCCCAAAGTTTGCTCCAAATAGAGTTCTTACTTATTCCATATTTATTGGAGTTATTTCAGTATAAATACTAATAATAATTTAAAAAAAAAGTGAATAGAAAATTACGGCAGTTGACAAACATGATAGACTTGCTTACGTCTAATTAAATCAAAATAAGCAAATTTTAAACATAAAAATATTATAGATGTATTATTAATATAAGTGAGTATTAAAGCAATGAATTTTTAATAAACCCATCCTGAATCTCCATATTTTTTAATCGTTCTCGATTCTTTTCAATTGTTAGCTTAGTCTGATTCAATTCAAGAATGCCTCATGAATCAATTTGGCTAATTTTATTGGCCCGATTTTGTAGAAATTATTATTATTAGTTGAAGACTTGAAGAGTTGGGAGATGCATTTCAAGTTTGGGTCAGTTCCTGGATTGTTGTTTAGGTCACATGGGAAATGCTTGAGGTCAGGCAGTACATCTTACTCAAGCAGTCAAGTCTAGGCCAGTTGATGGAGGTGTGCCCAACATGTTTTGAATATAAATGTTTATTACGCAAATCGAGATAAAACTTCTCTCACATACTTATCTCGTATACCATAAATCACGATTTATAAACACTTATTACCTAAAAATAAGCTATTCCAAACAAACACTAAGTGTGTGTTTGGATTAGTTTTTTTTAATAGCTTTTACGAAAAAAATTTGTGAGAGGAGTTTTATCTTGTGTAACTATTTTTAGGTGTTGCCAAACACACTAAGTTTGGTTGGCAGTATAGGGTTTGCAAAAAGTCGACATATTTTTCAAGTGCAATTGAGAATGTTAAGTGCTTACACATAACGCCCCTTAAACTTCTGAAGCCGAACACCCCCACTTCGCCACTGGCATTATTTGACATCTTCTAGGCACCACCAATCACAGACCCAATTTCTACGTTTTTTTTTTGGCCGAGACCCAATTTATAAGTTATAACTGAAGCTCCCTAAAGGCCATTAGCTACAGACTGGGAAAATG
The DNA here is from genome assembly GCA_963210345.1 of Inga oerstediana. Lineage (NCBI taxonomy): Eukaryota > Viridiplantae > Streptophyta > Magnoliopsida > Fabales > Fabaceae > Inga > Inga oerstediana. The sequence goes on from OY723405.1 coordinate 2,203,254, forward strand.
ATCGAAGACCTTCGAAGATAAAAAAGTACAGATTTTAGAAATTTCAAGTACAAATCATTCGGTAAAGTTTCAATTTTTTAAAATCAATTTCAGCACTGAATTTTTATTTTTAATTTTTTTAATACTGGTCTTCTTAAATTCGATCTTTCTAAGAATACAAAAAAATAATAATAAGCCGCCTAAAGAAGAGTACTGCAGAAAATTAAAATTAATTACTGGCTGAAAAAGAACACAGAAAAATCAATTTATGATAAAATTTTGTTCATTAATATGCGTTGAAACAAAAACATTTCCTTTCTGAAAAATGACTTCTGTTTTTCCATTCACAGGAATGAGAGCAAATGAATGGATGTTCAGAAGGTGAAAACAACGATTGTTTCGTGACCAAAAAGAAAATAAATTTAAGAAAAAGGAACCATCAGGAACCAGAGTTCTATCCCCAAAAGCTCCAAGAGCTATACGGTCCGCATCATGGTTAGGGTTACAGGAACCCCCATCACTTGGCTCCAATTAATCGCACTTTCAGCCGAAACCAGAAAATCAGTTTTGGAAAAAAAAAAAAAGGTAATCGTTTTATGACCCAAAAAAAGGATAATTTTTTTGTCAGATCCCAATAACAGAGAATTCCAGATATCAAAAGAGGGCTCAGATTGAATGGGTACGATAAATTTATCAGCACAGGTTGATCAGAGTGGTGCATGACTTTCTCTGATATTCATCACCGCCCACAACATTCGATACGAAGAAAGGAGATAGATGGAAAGAACAGCAAAACAATAGAGAATAAAAGAAGCAGAAAGATAAATAATAAGGATGCTATGGCCGGATCTGGGAAATTAAATGGGCGAGCAGGCAGGCGTAGAGAAGATAAGCAGAACGATAGTTATATATATCAGAGGAGGCGCCGAGGAGGCCGGGATTAGTGTAACTCCAGGGGGTATTGGGCCCGAAGGCTCAAAAAAACCCTAAAACGTTATTGGGGCCCGAAGGCTAAAAAAAACCCTAAAACGTCTTTTATGATGTCTTGACGCTTTTACCCCCACAAGTTTATCTTATTCCCAGCGACGCCATAGCTGTCCGCGGTTCACATGTGATAACTCATTTCGAACGAGCCCTCGGCTCAGGCCTAAGAATTTTTTTTTTCTTTTTTTATAAAAGATCAACATGCATTAACACAATATATTAAAAATTGGATCGGGCAATAAATTGATTGGGCTACTAGATTAAGGGTCAGTAGGTCAAATATGAGTCAAACCAGAGTTAAATCAGGACTAGACCGATAAGGAAGTAAGGATTTCAAGCTTATTTATATGAAATTCTGTGTAAAATTAATAAAAAATGATTTTATTTTTAAATAAAAAATAAAAAAATGGGTGAACCGATCCGTACGGTTCACCCCGGGCCAGACTGGTTGAACCTTCGGTTCGCCGGTTCATAGGTCAAATCTGCCGGTCGAGTCCGATTTTTAAATACTTTGATTAACACACAATAAAATAATAATATAACAAAGGCCATTATACAAGAGTTAGAAAAGAAAAACTAGTGGCTCAAGAGAAAAAATCAAACAAACCAACAAGCAACAAAAACATAAACAAGGGAAACAATAGAAACAAAGGTCAGAAAGTAAACAACATAACACAACAACAAAAGACTTTGGCTTCGAAAAAGGATTGGAAACACCAACAGAGAGCCACCTATTGCTATCAATTACACCAACAGAGTGAGCAAAAATTGTGCGAGAGCATGAAGGCAGGTGTTGCAACACATTTTTCGAAGGATATGGGCAACCCTGACGAACCAACGAGCATCAAAGCTCTTTGGAAGAGATAAAGGGCACTCGAATAGGATCCGAGACCAAGAACAGTGCAACTAGTGAATTCCCCAACTCCATGAAGCATGAAATAGAGCATAGCAAAGCCAAGCAACAATCCTGTATGAAAGCGCAATAAGGAAACAAACCAAAGCCAAAGGGTATGTAACGAGCAACTTAGCAGATACCAAAGCAACCATGGCAGTACCCATTCTATGGTTGCCAGAGCTCTAAAGCATCATGGTTCGATCAAGCGGGCCTTTTTGGAAGAAGACCCGCAAGAACCTAGACTCTTAGCAGCCTCCAGAACACAGTGAGAGCCATTGAAAATAGGATGGTAAAAGCCACGGCATCATCGTCGTCCACCTCCACAACCACCATGAGTAGTGCACTCGAAAGAGGTATGCAGTGGGCTAGTAGGACTAGAACCATCCAACGCAGAGATGTCATTAGCGAACTACAAGGCCTCCTCACTTGTACAAGCTTTGATGCGTATATAGGTTGAGGTACCCTATTATGTATCAGCAAAGACTAGTCAAGCTCCTTTGGATTTGAAACTCGAAGTTGCGGGTACAAGGCATGCAGAGGTTTAATGAAGGACACATGGGAAGAACAACCGAAAATCTAGCACGCATAAGCATCTCCTACCTTGGCTCTTGGAATCCAAGCAAACGCATCAAGCCATGAATGCAACGGAACCACTCATATGGGTAATCAAACCAGGAATCAGAACAAGCTCAGATGACCGCATGTCCCATTGCTACATGCAGAGCACTCGTGCCGAGCTCAGGGTCAACGAAGAAAAATATATCTCCCACACAGGATCAAATGGCCAGCCAGATGCCAATAATGAAGGAAGGTATAAAACACAACTTTAGAGAAGAACGAGAAGTGACAGTGATCCATTGAGTTGATATTGAGAGAATGAGTGTGAAGAAGCAACTCCCATCTTCGCCTATATATAACCCCCAGAGGACTTGAAGCAAACACAGAATATCTCACAGAGCAACAAAGAACTAGCTTGCACCATCCTTTGGAAAGAGTGAAAAACCAAGCCACAGAGAAAGATGAAGTTCCAATGTCGTGGCAAACAGGGGCTCACGAAATGATAAAGGTATAAGGAAGGAATGAACAGGGGGTTGACACTGCAACACCAAAGGGAAGAAGATATCATCATTATATAAACCCCTGTCAAATCCATCCTTTTGAAGCACAATTAATATCTTAAAAGATGCACTAACAAGCTTAGTTTGTTTAACCATGGGAGGGACGAGATGAGCTCCTTTACATTTGCAGGGGAGAGGTGAGACCGAGGAAGACACTAGGCTTGTAAATGATGAAGCTTTGAATGAGGCAGAGTCCATTGAAGTAGCATGATCTGAGGTCACATAAGAAGCCCTTATCTTGCAACCTAAGTCCAATCTCACAGAAAGGGAAGGTCTATGACGGTGAATATGGGCCAAGCGTGGACCCACATAGCATTGATGCAACGAAGACACCGACTTAGAGCAATGGTGAGGTGGCAAGCCAATGCCACCACATCCCCGGCAAATAGACAACATGTGTTCGAACAACACAGAGATCAGAACCTCCTTACCAAAAGGGAGCAGTAATTGAGGCACAAACTAAAACCATCGCAAACCATAGCATGCAACTTTAAAACGAAATCCACCAAGGTGATATTGAGATGAATAATCCACACATAATAAAGATCTAAATTGAGAAGCTATAATCTGAGCCACCTCTTCTGTATAATATTCAACAGGAAGATTAAATACTTGGATCTAAACAGAGAAATGATTAAGAGCTAGCTGATATATCGGGATATTGGGAGACTAAGAGTAAACTGCCAATGAGATACCTTGTAAGATTCAAATAACATGATCTAGGATATATTAGTAGTCCTTAACATATGAAAGCAGGTTAATCAGACCTAGACCAGACCGGCCGGTTCATACTGAAAACCCCCAAAGTGGCCAGTAGATCGGTTTGATCCGATGACCTGGTCTGATCTAATTTTTTATTTTTAAAAAAAATTTTAATTTTTTTTTATAATTTCATATTATTAATCCTAAAATCTTCAATTTCTCACTGGTTTAGCCCTGTGTTAGCTTCGGTCTGACCCATTGATTTTGACTCAGTACCCATGTCGGTTCAGTGACTAATCCGGGTTTGATTACCTTAGTTAAAAGTGTAAGACAGACTAAGCACCATGATGTTGAACAATAGACACCCTACCAATAAGATCCCAGTGCAAGGAAATAAGCGATTGAAGCTTCTTTGCGTGAATCATATGGGAAGAAAACACCTTTGCAAGAAAATGAGGGGAAAGTAGCTCAGGCGCAATGGTGAACAAGCAGGGAGGGACCATCTAGAAGGGCCCTGCATTTTCAATCTAAAAGGAGCCAGCACCAAACCAGCGATGAAGCAAACCAGAAACAATGCAACGAACAAACTTACCAAAAGCCAAAAGTAAGCCAAAGGAGATGAATCAGATCCAAAGAACATGAACCAAGTAGTAGAAGAAATGCCTAAGAGAGAGAACAACCCTCTCCACCGCCCTCAGTGACTTTATTCTTCTTCAGGCCTAAATTATATCCATACTATGGTTGGATATAATTTCAAGCCTATCTTATATCCATACTATTGTTAGGTTTTTGACTCCCTTCCTATGAGGAGAAATGACTAAATTATATATATGTGTGTGTGTGTATTGTTTTATATATTTTCTATTTTATGAAAAGAAGAAAAAGGAAAGAAAGGAAAAAATAGGAAAGAAGGAAAAGAGTGAGAGAATGAAAGAAAGGAAAGTTTCATTATTGTTTTTTGTGAGAAAAAAAATTCTCTCCAAGTTTTCTAACTTGAGGTTGTGTCACACTTATTTAAGTAGAGAACGGACATATTAGATTTTTGGGTAGAGAGGACCCGCTAAGGCTGGAGAGGTTGGAGAGAAACGCAACTTCACATGTTAATATTGGTAAATCAGCGGCATTCATTGATCGTTGGATGGAGCTGAAATTTAGTCAACATGTTTAGAACATATGATTTGTGTTTTTCAACAGTGGGATCATCATTCGGAGGCCTAATTTGAGTAAAAACATGTTCGTAGTCAAGGACTTTTTTTGATACTTTTAGTGGCTTGGCAAGAATAAGAACAAGACATTGACGTGCGTTGACAAGATGGGTAGGAATCTAATCAATTCATGTTATAAATGATAAAAGAGATACAATTGGAGATGTAGGGAAAAAAATCTCCTCCGTAAACTCTGTTGTCGGCCAAGTATCCTCATAGCATTCCATACAACAAACATGGAACAATGAGGGGGGGGGGGGGGGGAATAGTGGAAATAGCTGGATATGACCCCGAGAATTGTGATTACACAGTATCCGCTTAGACTGGGGCACACTAATTTCCCTCGTGAGACTTTCGAGAGCAACCTATGACCTTCTCTTCTTCTTATGAAGGCAGCACTAAACAGCAATAAATCACTGAAAAAGAGACATTTTTGCGAACACTAAATAAAATTTTTACATTTATTTATGACGTATAAATAATATGACTTTCACAATTTAAAAAGCAAATGTAGATTATTTGAATTACAAGATTGCTTGCTCATCACAAACTCGCTGCAGACGATACGGTCTTTCACTCTTTGCAAATTGCAATAAACTTTGCAGAGGTATAGAGTAAAGACAACCCAGTCTAGATGTGAAAGATCCCTTTTTTTAAATGTAAAACAGATATATAGTTATATACTACCTCTAATTATAGGAGATAGATAAAGGACTCACTTTAGTCATAAATATTATGTTTCAAATGTTCCTAGAAATGTATTTATTTTCTTTCCCATCTGCTCATCACTTTCAGGATAAAATCAATTTACAAAAAAAAAAAGGCTATGTACATGAGCCGGCCCAAAAGTTATACATGGCATAGAGTGACCCAAGACTCATCATGATCACACTTCGCTAATTAAGGAACCGTTTAGCGAAAGGGGGGAAAATCAACAAATGACAAGGACTGAGGTGAAAAACAAATCATGTCAAAATACATTGAGTGCGTCTATATGCATGAAACGTGTTAAAACGAAATTTAAGTCCTAGATGTTGACGCTCTGGATTGGGGAGGCCGTCTGTTTGAGACGGGCAAACCACTGTCACTGATGCTCCCTTCCACAAGAATATCTTGAAGCTCAGGAAATTCTGTTCTCCATGACCGCAGGGGTACGAGATGGCTATCATCCTTACTACTTCTCCTCCTCTCCTCGTGCCGTTTCACGTTCTCTGATATCTCATGGAATGTTCTGTTTATCCTTGCAATACCCCTCTCAACTGGTTCCACCACATGTGAAACTGTGTATTTCATGTCGTCAACAATCTGAAATATCATGACAAAAGGTCAAAAAACCACATCAGTTTTCACACGTACAGCCGAGAAAGCTCAGTTTAAACTGTGTATATATGTTCACATCTCACAATTTCACCACTTCCAACAACCACGTCACGAACACTGTGAGTAAATTTCATTCCCTGTCTCCCATCCTGTCGTCCAACCCACATTCCGGGTGTACGCTCTGAGTCTTGAACCTCGTCAGGGTCAGGTAATGCCCCAAGCGATGCATAGTCATCCATCACCGCCACATTACGGACACACCTCTCCCCTCTTTTGTAAGGTACTGCGGGGAACACATAAAGGTGCACAACAGCAGCTAAGCCCATCTGCCAACAAATTTTCCAATGGGAAACCATTAAAAGAAAAGGGCCTTCCCAAAACTTCTGAATTGGCTGAAACACTATTGCATATGCCATGCACAATGAAAAGTTTAAGCTCAAACAGGAGCATCAAACAGCAAACTAAAGTAAATAAAATGACTCGACTCTTCACAAAGATAAGCTGAATGCATTATTTTGTAACCGATGCAAGTTTCTGTCACAGTTCTAACGCAAAGAACTCATTGACCTTCAAAGATTTCCAAAGGTAGAGCAGAGCTCAGTATAACCCACAGCCCACAGGTGCGAGTAGGACCATAACATGTGCCAACAGCGTACAAAGCTCAACAACTAAAAATGGATTTCCTCGCAAGATATTTTACACAGCTTAGTTTTGGCGGTTTACTGCCCATTCATCAATTCTTTTTTTTTTTTTTTTTGCCAACAACCCATTCATCAATTCTAATTATATCCCTTGTCAAATTTTATGGAATAAACATGACGACAAGGCTATCCATTCAGTAAAAAGATCATGCTCATACATATTTCATCCACCACACGTATTTGATTATAATAATTATAAAGAGAGAGAATATTCAATTTGTCATATCCGCAGCAGAACCTGAAAGTTCACATATTATTCTATTCAATATTTACATATATCCATATCAGTAAAATTTGCCAGAGGCTAAGGGATTTCATTCGTAGATCTCACATGATGCTGATTAATAAAGCTTAAGCTTGCTCAACACACAACCACACATAGCTAATACAACATATTAGTACGTCCAAAAATTTAAATAGTTTAATAATGCAGAAATAGAAACGAGAATAAAAAATCTAAGAGTGCCACAATGGCTAACCTCTATACAGATAATGTAGTCTTGTATACGGGTTTTCAGCTCCTGAGCCAATGAACCTTTGAATGCTCCGACTGAAATAAAGAATGCAACTGCCACCCCTTGCCACCATGTTAGAAAGACAATTGACTTGAATGTTAGAAACTTAGCCAGCGGTTTAATTGGCTCCAATTTATCTTTAATAACAGAATAGAACTGTACAAGGCAGTATAAGGCCCATGTCTGGCTAAAATTAAGAACAACTGCCAGGTAGGGATACCTGCAAGCAAATAAGAGAATCAGACTGCAAGAATTCTAATAACAAATAGCCCTCCCCCATCAAAAGAACATGTAGATATAGTAATTTGACCTTTTCAATCGGTGATCCCAAGAAAGTACAAAATGTTATTTATATTGGAAAACATAATTTCTATCTGAGAATTGAAATACGTTCTATGATATGAACAATGCACAAGCAGACAATATCAAGACACAAACTGATACATTAGCTTAACTTACCCATACTTCCATTCAAACTTCCCCTCTCCATAAACCCCGATAGCCTGGAGGATCATTGCCAGCAATGCGCATATCATTTTTACTATCATCTGAAATAAATGTTGCATTCATCAGAAAAAGATAGGTAAATTCTGATCTGAGGGGAAAGGGGTTTTACTTGTCTCAATCTACCAAATCGCACATACATATTGCACAATGCCAATTTTCACAGCATTATAGAAGTCAGGACCAAGACGCCAACCACTTAAGAGGCAGTTTAAGGGAAATGGATGCTCTACAACTCCGTATGCATATGCTTCTTTTAGAAGAGGAGAGTTGTAATCCATTGCACTCATGCTTTCCATAAACTCAATTGTCATGTCCTCACCACCTATGAGCATAAAAAATTGAGCAAAAACTAAGACAATCGCAACACAATTCAACTACTAATAATTTTGCATGAAATATATGCCTTCTTGCATGGATAAGTTACAGCCGCGATTAGAGAGAAGTATACGGGCAAACAATCTGTTTGACATACCTAAGCAAGCTATCAAGTATCTCCCAAAGCAATATAATGCAAAAGCCTCATAACAATCTCGGATAATTTCACAGTTAAATGCTGCACTGGAATCAAGTAGTGACAAATACTGCATAAGAAAAATATCGGAATTCAACAATGTGTTGTTCATGGAAAAATAAATAAAAACATTATAAAACTGATTTTATTCTGTAGTACATCAAGCAGATATGCCTATACTTATGTTTGCTGTAGCTCACAACAAACAGTTTTTGCCCAAAATCGGGAAATGCAAACTGGGTATCATAAAAAATTATATTATGAGCTAAACAAGGCCAAAAAAAAAACAGCTAGAACTTTAAAATGAAAGGAAGCACTGCACAATTCATCTCTCCCACTCCCTTGATACAACAAGAAGTATAGCCCATAATGAAAAAATGCTGCAAGATGGAAAACATTTACATTGCATGCGACATAAGCTGACACAGATATTCATTAAAAATCTAGATAAACTTAACAAACCAAGAAAAAGAAAGTGAAACAATATTTCATAAATGCTACTTACCGATTCCAGTGCATAAACAGGAACCATTAAAATGAGGCCAATCAAAAACTTCTGCTCCTGAACCAAAAACACACTAGTAAGAAAAGAAGAACCTGGGGTGAAATAGCCATGTCAAAGAAAACTACACAAATACAGTAAGAAGCATTAAAAGGAGAAGGGGAGATTAACTAAGTATGGCCAAAAAGTAAAGCGGCATAAGTTTGAACCTCTGGCTGATTATACGCAGATAAATGCTCGAAAATCAGATACATGGAGAGAACAAGAGCAACAAGCACAAATATACTTGAACTGAAGATAGCCCAGCTGAAGGTTCCTGCAGACTCCACACCTAGGTTTAGGAGCCACATGTTTCCTGACTTGATTGTGGACTCAAGGAACGTAGAAAGAGTTATGGCAGAACATAAAACAACCATCAAGCTCATTTAATGGAAAAATATTATTTCTTGAAAGAAATGGTCTGCATTCCTTGTGATATGCTATTTCCACAGCAAGTGGAGTCTCCAACAGTCTAAGATGCTTGTGGTTCATTCATTCAAGTCTCTTTCCTTCTGTCTGCTCTTGACTGTATGGAATTAGTCAAACCTGCAAGGCACAAAATTTAACAGAGGAAAATGACCCTTCTGTTATGACAAGTAGTTCTAAAATATAATGAGCACCATGAAGAACTAACAAATTCCATTGACAGCAGATAGGCATGTTAGCTTTTGATACATAAAGAAATCCACCAAGATAATGGACAACAATCCTGCATTGGCAATCATATTCATTATTTAACTAATTTAACTGACTAGAAGAAATGGCAACCTGTAGGAACACTCTAAAGTCCATCCTTCAAACCATGTATTATAGTTCAATTAGAAACCTTATAAATAACCATTGGCAAAAAAAAAAGAAACCTTATAAATAACAGAAAATAAAGTAAAGACAATCCCTGAGACATAAATTAGAAAACATAAAACCATCCTCACATGTTTTGGCACCCATAACAACCAAATCTTGAGGCACCATTATCTAACAAGATTGCAAAATCAGTATACATGAACCAGACTTCCATGAGAAGTTCAACCACCAGATAAATCAAAGTTGGCATGACAAATTTTTATCATGCACATTAAATTACTGAGCTTCTAAAGGTCACAATCCTTGCCTTCAGGCATACCAACAAATCACAAACAAATGGGTCAAACGAGCACCGTCACTACGATCAACTAAACACCACTATTTCATGTCAGTCTTCTTCTCTCGAGGTGTATAACTTGTAATTACTATGGTTGATTAGAATTCTGGAATTTGATAAGAGCAGAGGAGGCCGAAAGAAAGGGTCAAACAAGTCGGGGGAGGATGGCTTACCTTACTCCGTATTCCAAAAAAGAACAGGGGGAAAAAACGCAAAAACCAAACCATCGTTCATAATCAAACGCTGAAGTCCAATAAAACCTCACTTCATTGAGAACTGTGAAACAGACTAACTAGCCGCGATAGTTTATCAAACAACAGTAGTAAATCACACACATCACTCACGACAGGTGCAATTCCAGTAAGAAGAATTCAGTGGGAAAAGGAAAGAGAAAAACCCTAGGCTACGTAATGGAAAATAAATTCCGGATGAGCCAAAATAACTCAGTGCAACCGAAACGAAAATAGCAATACAATGTAGCATCATGGATACTGTTGAAAGAAAATTAAAAAGAAAGAGTTCAAACCTTTGCTTAAATTTCTTTCCCTGTAAAATTGAGATGAATGGTTTAGCGGGAGAATCAAAGACAGTAAAGGGAAGGGAAAAGCAAACGGAATTGGCCTTGGCTGTTGAAAACTATAATCACGAAATTATCTGAAAAAGGAGAAGATTCTAAAGGGACTGGACTGATTGGACATAGATGTCTCAGATGAAAACCACGCGTTCAGATGACGGTCCCTGCGAAGGATAGGTCCGGGGTCTCGTAGGTTTGCTGAACTGGCGCCTTATTTCAGCATAAAAAAATATTTATATTTAGAAGGGCGAGGAGAGAGAAGGAAAGAGAACGCGTCAGGTTGTGCGCGTGGAAAGAGAAGGGCGGCTGGCTGAAGCTTCTCCATTTGTTTTCGGAGTTTGGATTTGTCACTAGGGCTTCTCGTCCTACCTAACAACCCCAGTCCCAGCTCGCCTTTAGACTGTTAGGTTATTAGTATTACTTCAAAATATTTTGGAAAAAATTATATCATTTTTATTAATTTTTTATTATACTTCTATTTATCATCTCAATGCAAACTGCACTTATTTTTTGTTTTCTTATTAATTAATTATAAAATAAATTAAGGGTAAATTTTAAAACATAGAAAAATTTTGTCATATTAATTGATTTCTTAATTTATGTAAAAGGATCTATATTTTGAGAACAAAATGGCTATCCCTATTAGGTTTTATATGCTTAAGCTGTTAGTTTCGTCTTTTTTTTTTCCCTCATAAACAAGAGGCAGTATACCTGGATAAGTAAACTTGCACTGCGTGATTAAATGTCTAATTTAAACTAAGTTAAAGAAATATGAAAATTTTAAGTATCTCAGTAAATTATATCTTGAAAAAATTAATAAATAAAATAATATTCAATTGCACAATGATATCATATATTTCATTATCTATTATTTTTGTATTACAATAAAATATTTTATAAAATTCTCATTCTAATATACAATATAGTATTATTCATTACATAAATAAAAAATTATATATAATTTATAATATGATTTAATTTCATTTTTATTATATATAATTTATAATTTGAAAATTCAGTTTCACAGTATCTTGCACGGATTCCTAATAAGATGCGTGTCTTTTTTGTTGAGGTGCATCTTGGTTCTCTAAATTTAGATGAGATTCCAATTAAGTCTTTTAAATAAAAAAAAAGAGTATTTTTAGTTCTTTTAAGTTAACACCATTATCTCTACTGACAAAACATGCTAAATCAATAAATTTAAAACGCTGATATGTCCTTTGAGAAGATTGGTTTTGAAATTAAAATATAAAAACGATTATGTTAAAGAATTAAAATTTAGACATGCCAACCTTTTAAATTTGCTAACTTATCATTTTATGTTAGTACAGCTGACCGTATTAACGTAAAATAACTAAAAACACACTTTTTAAAATTAAAAAGCTAAAATAAAACACCGTCTAAAGTTAAAAAGATCAAAAGCTTATTTTAGCCCATTAAATATTTAATTCAAACCAAGTTAAAGAAATTAAGAAAAATTTAAATACCTCAGTAAATTATATCTTTAACACATTAAAAAATAAAATAATGTTCAACTGCACAATAATATCACATATTTCATTATCTATTATTTTGTTATTACAAATAAAATATTTTATAAAATTCATATTTAATAAAACTTTCATTCTAATGTACAATATTGTACTATTCAATAAAGAAATAAAAAATTATATATAATTTATACATGATTTAATTTCATTTTTATCAACTATTAATAGTAAAAAACTCTCAATAAAATTGAATATAAGTAGCCAAGAGAGAAATAACTCAAGTATATAATTTTTTATTGATCAGTGACCAAATTTGAATTTTTGTCATTTGCTCCCTCAATTATCAACAGGATTCCCCACAATATAGCACAAGATAATTGTGAAACGGAGCTTCGAAAATTCAAACTGATGCGCATCCATGCACCACTGCACAACACTGAACCACTATTAATTTTATCTGGAAAGTTTGCCCATTAGTATACAAATTCATTACATGGTTATACAGCTACTGTATAAGTATATGCAGCCACAGTCAACAAAACCATTACCATAGTCAAAAAGGGGGGAAAAGAGAAGAAAACCCATTACAGAAATTAGAAGGTCCTCCTATCTTTTTGTACCCAGTTCCGTGTTGGTTTTTCCTTCTGAAACGAGGCGAATGTTTCCGAAACTTCTCATTTTAGGATATGTCAAACTCCATTATCCTCAAGGCATCAGCTAGCATTTATTTTCATTTTCAGCCTGCTTAATAACTTTTTGATCGTCTTCTGCAGCAATAGTGGATCTGAGTCCGATACCCCAGATCAAACTCCTTTGGCGACTTTTTGTTCACGCATACACAAGACCTTGCCAAACACAAATTCTGTAAACACTTATCTACGTGGCCCTTGCCCGGACATACCTCAAACGATAGAGGTGCTAGAACGAGCTACCCTTTGAGCTTCTTCCAAGTCCCTAAGAAACCTGCGAATTCAAACAAGACATATCTAATGCCAAAGAAATCGAGATCAACATCTGTTAAATATGACTTCACAGTTATTAGAAATGTCCTCAACCCATCGATGTGCTGCCAAATATTATAAATACATCAAACTCTGCAGGAAGTCTGGTGAAGCATTACTTAGAAACAGAAAAACCACCAAATCCCAAGTTCCCAACCATGTCGCTTCAAGAAATATCCAAATAAGATAAATCAAGTCCCAGTTAAGACAAATTTCAAAGTTTGCTCTCAACACAAGAGCCAAGCCGGAAACTGGAACTATCTATTCAACCATTCTATCAATTTAGGCTTTAGCCCGCCAAATTTAGAGCATAATTGCCGCACAAAAGTTGAAAATATCACTACTTGAATCCAAACTATCTTTATCAGTTCATCTTACCCATTAGAATTAAGAACTGCAGTACCACAGAGTATAAAACGAATCCCAGTATTATTGCTATTTTGCATCGCAACACATCGTGACTCCTCATAAGTTGTCCCTCCAACAATGAAGATGATAACTTCCTGTGGCCTGCATTCCATGGATATACAAGTAATGACAATTTAATATTTTATGCATTTGATATATTATATAAAAATTATTAACAAACTACACTATTTACAAATCAGGAATAGTATATTCATTTCTCCTATTCCGTACAATAATTGTAACAAGCCTTACCCTGTCCAGACATTTGGCCGAGCATTGATGGGTTAGGGTGGTAATCTTTAGGTTGGGCCATATTGAATAGGATTGTCATTTGTATTCATATTAAGAAACTACAGTCAATCAGACTCCAATCAATTAGGAGGCTCGGTAGTATAAAAGGATACTGGCATCCAAGCTTGAAAGAAGCCACAACAAAAGTTGACATATTATGTTGTCAAGAAGACACAAGTTCACTAATATGTCAAGCCCGTCTTATCGACAAGCATGCTGATAACTTCTTATATAAATATTTAAGTGTCTAACTGCCTACTTGTTAACTATTATCCTACATTCATTTGTCTTGTCACTAAAAATTTTAAAGTTGTTATTTAACTTCAGTCAAATATCAAACGACTTGGGCACCATGCAACATTCCAGTGGTATCATTGATTTCATGAAACCACAGGAATCTAACGACTCAAAAATAAGACACAAGTGCATTTAATAGCAAATTAGCAACCTACCTTGCCTGCTGAAAGTGATTTCCAACAATTGGGTAGTCCACATCCCTCAGTCGTCCTTTCACAATACTTTCCATGGTTTGGAACAGAAGTGGCTGATGTTGAGTGTATACATTCTCCACACCCTTAACATAATCCAAAAAATAAATTTAGTTTAAGATCCAAGATTCATGTTACGAAGCATAAAGTATGATAATCAAGTTTGTTCCATCAAACCTTCAATCCACGAGCCATGTTACGAGCAATATTCAGTAGATCTCTACTTCCATAAAGATCACCAGTTCTCTTGTCAACACCTGCTTGCTTCAAAAGAAACTGGACAATCTGTTGTCACACAAAAAGAGATATCAATAGCAGTGACTTTCTCATGGATTGTAGGGCCATCAAGGAAGAAAAAAAGTAGCTTCATATTTACTCCTTTAAATTTAATCCAGTGAATGGTAAACAGGACAAGGTAAAGCAACCAAAAGCAATCTACAATCATTTTTCACATGCAGTGGACAACATTCCCAGAGATTAAAAGATTGCTAACCATGATGGAGAATATGTACAAAAAATTCCGAAAAAAGGTAAGGAACACAGAAGAAATTCAGGTATTCACAAAAGGCAACAATTTAAATAAATTTACCCCAGGCTTGTACTTGGCTGATCGGGAAGCCAGTTTATTGAAAAGCTGCATTAATTGAACAGGGCTATCCTTCTCATATCGCAAAGCATACAACATGACTAAACGTAGTCGGTCCTCATCTGATATACTTTCATTGTTTAATAGATTTGTCACTGCCTAGAAAAAAGTACATAAGAAAGAGAAATCATAACCTGGAAAGTATGCAATAATTGTTAATTTAAAGCAGCTATCAGTACATATGATGCAGGGAATTGACACTTAGAATTGCTCTTATTTTTTCCTTCTTGCAACTAAGAGAATTGTCACATACCATATAATTTTTCCAGGTTGAAAATTAACCCGTTAAATATGTTTATTTTATTGCCCAGAGAAGCTTAAGCAAAAGGAAGTAATAGAGTTTCAATAATTAAAAACAAACAACATATACCTCAAAAGCAGCCGCTTGCCCTCCATTACAAGCCAACTCCTGTTCTACTTCTGAAACTAACATAAGCTTTCTCTCTTGAACTATCTTGCTCATTTCTGTTACCAAGGATACATGTTTTGACACGTTGCCATGCATTTTTCTGTACTCAGGGTAATTGTCAACAAATTTGGCCATGTCCTCTGCAATCAGTCAAATCATGGAATCAGTGAATCATATACTATGCCACCGTGCTTAGGTGTGTTTATTACATGAGTAACAGCAAAAAGCATTTTACTCTAACATATTGAAAAATTTAAAGCACAAACCTATTGTCTGGATGTTCTGGTTACTCTTTGCCGCTTGCTGAAATTCATCAACTAATCGCTTGATATTCATACCTATATCTCCAAAATTCTCATACATATTGGCTTTGAAGAAAGAATCTTGTTCTGATGACAGCACAACTTCCTGTGACAAGGAGTATCACAAAAATCACTTTCCAATCAGGACACTTCTTAAATTGCAATGCTGAGACATAATAATTCATAATAACTTGTAAAGAGTGTATCAAACCTCCTGATCCTTTGGAAATTTACCAAGGGATTTTAAGTCTACTTTGTTATCTTGGATTCCTATTAGTTCATGAACCATTGCCTGCAAATTGTAACAGCACAACTGAGCATTACTTATATATCCAAACAACTTTTCAGATTAATCAGCAAATGGTTTTCAGTAAGGAATAAAGTTTTAGCTTAAGCCCACAGACACCTGATAGGTCCATTGATTTAACAACGGGGATACAGGATCATCCCTCCTGTCAATCACCAATAATAATGGAGAAACTTCTGTTCGCCTAAAATCAAAAAGACCACTTTCCTGCTGGTACATCAATTTCTGTTTCAAATAGAATAATCCAATTAGCTATTTATGAATGATAGCACAATCGACATGATATGATAATATGACATGTTGAAACTAATTTACACATTGCCAGCCAAAAGAAGCAAAAATGTTCATAACATTGCTTGCAAGTATGAATGATAGCAAGCTTTACATACCAAGATGCTCTCTGCATTTTTTTAACTGATAAAGGATAACAGTCTAAGTGTATAAATTCACTGCCAAAGCCTATAACTGGATCACTTAAATGCACTCATGATCACAACAAATAATGTCAAAATCTCTCAAATTTTTTAATAAAAGTGAAAAAAATTGATGGTTAAAGAGTTATAAAACATGGCTTTATAATCAGTTCAACGGGAGGAAAATACTCTGGGTGCGACTTACAGCTGCTTCCTGTGCTATCCTTTTTGCAGCGTCAGATGTCCTTTGGTATCTAACAATGGGTCTTCGTTTTAACGCCAAGAAAACAGCTGCAATACTGTCAACAGCCCGATCACAGAAGCGCTGCAATGTTGAAGGATCCACCACTGCTGGGAGCATATAAATGTAATTTGAAGGCATATTTAAGGTAAAATGGAAAGGATCAAGTGCAACAAAGTCTGCATAAAACTCCTGGATCAGCAGGACAACAACAACTATATCAGCATGAGCCCTAGAACTTGAGATTGCACCACAAAATATAGAAGAGGGTGAGCAAGGGCTTCAACTTCAACAATATGTGGAGTCGTTTATCAGATAAAAAACTACAACAAAAATAAAATCTTCATTACAATTATGGGTCGGAGGAAGAAGGGAGAGAAAGGAAATTCTGTTCATCTAGGACTTATTCCACAATAATCATGATATTATTCAGGAATAATAAACTGACAAGTAATTATCATAACTATTTTCAAACAAATCTTAGCAAAGCATATGTTATGACAAAATTCATGTGCAAAGTGCTAAAAGCATCAAACTGTGAGACAGAAAAGCTCCTAAAAGTCCAAAAGGAGGACAATACAGTGCACACGTAAACAATCACCTGAACTTGCTGAACAACTTCCTGTTCATCTGAATCAGCGAGTATGTGAATCTGAGTGTCCTTCAACATATTGGAGAAAACTGTAATTTCAGAACGGATTCACAAAGTGTCTTCAATCAATGGGAGAAATTACTCCTAAACAAGTAATAATTGCAATTCAAGTTCCATACGACATGTTCCAAACAATTTTAAAAACTTACAGAGATGATATTCTCCAAATCTAGGATTGGCTATTTGGCGGCGCAAATGCTGGATGTTCTCTGAAGTTGGCCGAAGGAAGTAAACAGCCTTAAGATGCGACATAGATTCCCTTGACTTCGAAATGGAATCCACCAACTCTACCAAAAAGACTTCTTTCTGAAGGATCTCTGACTGTGAATAGACAACACTGACAATACTTACCTGCACCAATTTGAGAAAGATATCCACTCAAACTCAACCACAGATTTCCAACTTTCAAAGAAATTCAAGAAAGTTGAAATTGAATTCCTTCAGTAAATTGATCTATGATTTTAAAATTGAACAATATAATAGCAGGCAAATCAGACATAAAAATAGGAACTGATCTAGCACTAATTATTGTAGGTGATACGGTACGGGAGTAAAACTTAACGCAGGTGGTAGCTGATATAGCACTAATATCACTCGCCCAAATGATTAGAAATTGCAAATGGGTAAACAGAATTTGAATCAACAAACGTCGTAATTCAGAGCAAAGGGTGCAAGTGCCAATTCCAACTATCGAGCACCAATTAACAAAGATGGTTAGTAAAGGGACGTACCGTCTGAGAATCTAATATAAGAACCTTCATGCCAGAGATGTCTTGCAACATCCGGCTGATATAATCCCGTACTGCCGATGTCAGCACCATTTTTTCCGGTTTCAAGTCCGGTGAATCCCTCAGTTCCTGGTTATTGATCTTTCCCTTGATGACGACAATGAAAGTTTCAATATAGTTGGCGCGAATCGGGAAGGCAAGGCCCGAGCAACTCAGATCTGGGATGAGGGGACAAGAAAAGCGTTGAAGTCTTAACGCACCGTTTTAGGTGTGCGGCGAGTTTATGCTCCGTGCCTCCGTTGAATTTTAAACTTTTCATTAAGGTGACGGGAGTGAGAAAAAAAAGGATAACATATATAGGAAAAATCATTATTGAGGCGGACGTAGTTTTCTTCAATTTAAATTTGTTAACCGGGATTTTTTCCTTATTCAATATTTTAATTTTACAATTTTATTACCGTTAGCCCTTATAACTTTATTAATATTATCACGATGCAGAAGCTAATTTTGCAATCAAAGTAAAATTAAATGATTTAATAAGAATTGAAAAACACTTAAGTACAAGTATCAAATTAAAAATTAAAAATTGAAAGAAACGGTGGATACTTCAATAAGGGTTTTTCATAATATATCCTTAATATATGATCTACTTAACTAATTTAGGTAGATTAATGAAATTAGTTATGTTAATAATTTGCCAAAAAAAAAAAAAGTGTATTGATTTCCTTGATATGTCCTTTTAAATTATTTGCATATGAACTATTATTTCATGCTAACACTCTTTATATGTGTAATCAAATAGGGATATATTAAGGAAAAAATGTTTAATATGAAAGACAAAGCAAACTGATGTCTTATGATATTTAAAAATAAATTTAACCTTTAGTTAGCTTTTATATTAAAAACAAGAAGTAGTACATAAATAACTTTCATACAATACACCGAGAATCTACTTAATACTATATCGAAATTAACACATGAATTCTTTTAAGGTTATTAGGCCCTAATTACCGAGCTGCATATTCTAATCTCTTTCTTTGAGTTGATATTTAAGTCTGAGAGCTAACTAACATAAATTAGTTAAGTTAGTTAGTATAACATGCATTTTTTAAAATATATTAGTTATCTTTTTTTATTCATACATTGTTCATTATTTTTTATCATGGTTAAAGGCCAATTTTGCCCCGGAAGTATACCATGAGGGCCAATTGTGCCTCGGAAGTGTGAAAACTAGACCAAAGTTGCCCTCTCCAAATGTTCGCCCCAACTGACATTTGCCACGAGTGCAAAAATGACACGGAGGATGCCAAGATGGATTACAGACGTTGCTTGGTGGATTAGAGACATTGCTATGGCAACTTTTGTAGGTTTCTTAAATGCTATCTGCGACAGTGACTGAGTTAAGTGATAGAGTTTGAGAGCAGAGGACAAGGCTTCGAACCCAGGAGTTCGCCATTTTAACGAGGAAGAGGAGGGTATGCGACAAAGCAAAGGAGAAGGCATGGGGGACTCAACGTCTACAAGTTCGACAAACATAAGTAGGAGCAGGGTCGCTGCTATAATTCGTCAAGGTAACGAGATACAGATCCATGGTTCGACGAGGGTATGTTACTGTGGGATGTCAGCTCCTCTTTGTGCTTCTTGGACAGAGTTCAACCCAGGGAGGAGATTCTATGGTTGTAGGAATTACCAACAAGTATGTATTATTTTTCCCATGTTTCAACTGTTTTGTTTGTGGTTAATAGTTGATGAGGTTCTGATTGCAAAGAGGGAAATATATAGGGTGGATGTGAATTTTTCCAATGGGTAGATGAAGAAATGGGTGAGAGGTCAACACATGTGATAAACGAGTTGCTAGGGCACGTGGATAGGCTATTTGACAAGAATATGATGCAGAGGGTACAAGAGGAGAAGGGAGCTGCTGATGCTCAAGCATAAATATATGCCATATATATGTAGATGAAGAAGACATAGACGAGAATAAGGCTGGCGTTTTATGATTTAGTGCTAACCTGGGTGTTTTTTTTAGCTTTGATTTTGGGTTAAATCATTATTAGTAAATGATGCTTTAGTGCATTTTTTTTATTAGTGGAAGTTATTGAATGCTTTTAGTTGTTAAAGTAATAGTCCTGGGCAGTGGGGATGACTTTTATTAGTGATTAGAAGTGTAATGTTGTGTTGGAAAACAACTATATGTGTAATGACTTTTATGCTGAATATGTTGAATGCCTTTGTCAATTACAACCCTGTCAGCCAAGTGGAGTAGAAGACACAACTAATAATGCAAAAGAGTTGCAATATGTGAAGTTAAATAAATTTATCTTCATATCATAATAATACCATTACAAAAGAAGACTAGTAAGGAAAGTACTT
Organism: Inga oerstediana; assembly: GCA_963210345.1. Taxonomy (NCBI): domain Eukaryota; kingdom Viridiplantae; phylum Streptophyta; class Magnoliopsida; order Fabales; family Fabaceae; genus Inga; species Inga oerstediana. The sequence continues at coordinate 2,223,696 of OY723405.1, forward strand.
TGTCTTGAATAAAAGTATCTGGACATCATGATAAATATTACAAAAGACAACCCACAAAAAAGGCTAACTAGATGCCAAAGACAAGGAACAAAATATGGCAATTCAAAAGCAGAACCACTATATCTATCGGCCTCTCTTAGAATTGAATTTCTTTCGACTACTTTAAGAAATCAATGAGTGGTCCCGGTGAGCCAAAAGTTGTGATGTTGTCATTGCTCTTTGTCCTTGCACATGAGTCTTGGGTGTGTAACTGGCAAGTCAGAAGGAGTTGGGCCAAATGGTGAAGCACTTTGTAGTTGGATTTGTCGAGTCCTACTGTTGTTTACCCTACGAGATATGCTTCTTGTAATCCTTATGTTCCTCTCATTAGGTATTGGGAACCTGGTCTCAACGTCGGTATGTTTCTGCATATAGTGTTCTCCAGACCCTTCATTGAGGACAACTTGTGATAGCTGGCCAGGCTGTAATAGGAATACATCAAGAAACAGCATATAAGTTACAAGGGAAAAAAATGAACCATTGCCACACACATTACAGCAACAAACAGCATATGAGTTACATGTACTTTGGCAACTAAATATAGCAACAAATAGCATATAGTGACATGGAAAAAAATGAAACATTGCAACAAACATTGCAGTAACAAATAGCATGAGCTACAAGCAAAAAAAAAAAACTAAACTCCTATTCAAAACACATTGCAACAAATAGCATGAGTTACAAGCAAAAAAAATTGATGGCCCATTACAACTAGACATATAACAGAGTAGAAATACTAAATCATTGCAGCATATAACAGAGTAGAAATACTGAACCTCATAGTTGCATCACCATTAAAGAATACATTACAGCCCATAGACAACCTTTTGTTAACCTCAAATAACTGAAGACACTTAGGACTAAACTCACCTCTCCACTTAGAAGCATTTTTTTCACTCTCTGCCCACTTAGCCATTATCTTAAGCCTAATGTCATCAATCATTCTAATTATGGGCAGAAATCTAAGCTCATAAATCCAAGCATTGAAGCTTTCACAAGCATTATTATCAACCATCCAAGTACAAGACCTTGTGCTAAAATAAGCTCTTACCCAACCCTTTATTGGATAACTTACAACTGTTGTTGCTGCTTCTGACTTCAGCTCTGCCATCTTTGTGAGATTGTCACTGAATTGTTCTTTATAGGTGCTCCATGAACAAGCAAAAAATTTCTTCTTCAACTCAACTCCCTTCCACACCCTGTAATACGCAACCAAGAAGAGAAATGAAATTCTGATGTATAGAATTAATTCAGCAATTATGTACGCTCGTATATATACTCTAATAACCAAATATATACTCTAATACCTTGCTTGAGTTAGCATAGATGTGCCTAGCACACAGTCTATGCTCAGCAAGTGGAAGCACCTCCTTTACAGCTACATGTAAGCCCTACAACGGAAGTGGAAATTTGTTAGTACAACATAATAAGCAAGCACAATTTGAAGTTAAATTGAGTCCTACCTTCTGCATGTCTAACATTATAGTCACTTGTTCTCCATTATCCAAATCTAGGGATCTTTTCAACCATTACAGAAACCACTTCCAGTTCATTGTGCTCTCCTTTTGTGTTATTGCAAACGCTATGGGGTAGAGAGAGTCATCCGCATCTATGCCAATTGTTGTTAGCATAATGCCTTTTGTGTTACCTTTTAGGAAAGTCTCGTCAACCCCTGTGATGGGCCTACAGCCAGCCTTCCAACCACTCTGTAATAGATAACAATTCACATAGAAAATTTGCATATCAAAGAGAACAGTAATTCTAACAGAATGTAAGATAAAAAAAATACAGAAAGTAAGATGAATATAAACTTTGAAATAATATACATGCACATTTGCTAGAAATATACAAAATGTAAGATAAATATAAACTTTGAAAGAATATAATTAAGTGTTGTAAGATAAATATACATAATAGATTCTTGTACCTTTGCAGCATTAAAACATATATACATGCGTCTGAAAACCCTCTTCCCTTGTTCTAGAGCTTCCTTACTTATTTCCACAGAAACATCTGAGCCATGATTTGAATTCCTCAACTCATTACAGTAGGCTTCAACATTTCTGAACTCATCTAAGTAACTACCTTCCAAATCCTTCATAATCATCCTCCTAGCCCTCCTACACGTCCATCGGTTCACATACAGCTTGAATTTATCCTCCATGTCCTTTTACATGTCTGCGACCTTGTAGCTTGGTTTCTCTTGGACCTTCTTCCTAAAATGTGAAGCCAACCACCTCACTGTTGCCCTAGGGTTGTTAAACACCCTTCTGCATCTGTGTTCTGAGTCATATGTCTTTACTACAAGGCCTGGGTTGGATCCAGTTGTTGATGCATACAGTACAAATGGGCAGCCCTTTTGACATTTGGCTCTAACCTTACAAGACTCACTTTTGCTTAGGTGCAACTTCACCTTATTCATAATTGCATAAGTATTAATTGCAGCTACCAATTCTGCGCCTTGTTTCAAAAAGACATGCCCACCATAAAAAAATGGTCTTTCCTCTAGCCCAATTCCTTCTTCTTCCAAAATCACTCCAGCTAATGGCCCATTACAACTACCGAGCCCCAATTCCCCCCTCCAAACCCAATTCGTCATCATCATAGTCAACACCTCCATCATCCACTGCGGTTTTGTTCCCTATACTAGATAAATCCTCATATTCACTATCACCATCACTATCCTCCCTATCCTTACTATCAGTATCATGACTGTCAGATTCACTATCAACGTCTTCCTCTTCACCTTCAATTCCATTTAACCTATCATTATCCCCGTTATCATGTCCAATTTCATTATCAGTGACATTGACAACAACCTTCCCTATTTGTATCTCCTCTGCTTTGTCATACACACAGTTCTCCTCACTTGGTATCCCATAAAATGAGTTTACATGTCTAAGTAAAACATGTTTATTTTCCTGCAACCCCCCTTTCAGACTTTTGTAATGTTTATAAAAGTATCTCAAGCCCCAATCACACCCACCATGCCCATTACCCTCGAGACCACCCTTTAAAGCATTTTTGGGACTACCATAACCATTACCATATGATGCCATCTACCACTAAACAAAGCAAACAAAAATATTAATTTAACACCAAAGAGACAAAGGCATCCGAAAAGCAAAGCTTTGTCTTCGTTGAATAAAGTAAAAAACACTTCGTCTTCGTTTAATCTCAAGATAAACTGAAAAGCAAGGCTTCCATACCTGTTTATGATGGATAAATCTCTGCTCCAACCTCTAATCTCTCGTCGTACAAGCTGCAACCTTCAAAAATCACCAGCGACCACTTCGACGAACCCTAGCATACAGCGTCTGTTCTCAGAGTCCGTTCAAATTTTTTCCCCTTTTGATCCTTTCGTTTTTCGTCGTTTAGCCTCATCTTAGTTCACTGCCTTTTCTTTCCACTTGCCACGTTCACACCAGCTGCACCATTCCTTCGATCCCTTGCCACGTATTGTTCAATTACCGTGCCAATGTGGTATATTCCACTGCCACTGTGTAACTTTCATGATCAACGTTAGGCGAACGTTTGGAGAAGGTGACTTTGATCCAGTTTTCACACTTTCAGGGCACAATTGGCCCTGAAAATACTTCCGGAGGCAAAATTGACCTTTAACCCTTTTTATTATTATCAGGGTGTAAATTAAAAAAAAATGATAAATATGACGGAAAAAACAATATCGGACAGGAGGGAGTACTTTATAATGTTTTAGCATTACGGGCCTATAGCCGAACGGTTCAGCCCAAACATTTCGCCCGAGAAAATCAGAACCCCAAAGGCCCCATGCAACCAACCCCTCTTGGTGAGAACTGAGAAGGAAAAACAGGGCTTCTTTTGTCCCGGAGAAATCTCCACTTCCCGACCCGTACAAAGCACCAAACCCATAATTCAAGTGCTCATCCTGAAATCGAATGAATCTGATGAAAACCTTGAACTTGAGGGTCTCCCCAATGTCACTCTCACCCGTAATCTCTGCAAGTAACTTCTCCTTGCCCCTTCCCTCTCCCAGAAAGTTATCTTTTAGATTCTGTGCCAACTCACTCCATCATATTTCGGGAAATTCCCAAATTCTGTGTGCTAAGAAAAGAAAATCAAAGTCGGAGCCTATTCTCGAACCCACACTTGTCGAAGAAATATCAATGAACGATGAAGAGGACGTCCTTGATGATTTTGAATACGGTAGAGCTACCCTCTGCACTGAATCTCTTATTTGTCTCTGAATAAAAACTTTCTGTGAGACGAACTCGAAGTTCACATTTTTCCGTTTTAATTGCTCAAGTATTATTCCAAATTCCCAAACATTCAAATCGAGCTCTTGGGACCATTTGGCGAAGTCAAGACGAGTTTATACCGAATTTTCCAATGAACTCAACTGGGGATATTTTTGCTTCAAACCGCATTATTTCTGACGGAAGTTATTGATTTCATAGTGGAATCAGGGGATGACGATGATGGCTACTACGTCGAAGAGGAGTACGAAGATGACGAAGCTGAACTCTTTGTAATTTTCTCTGTTGACTTGCTGTGTTGATATAAAATTTCGATTTTGTATATACATTTATCAATTTGCACATTTGGTTTTTAAGGTAGGCGATGGGGGCGGAGGCGGTGGGATTTCCCTGGCTGGAACGTGGTGGGATAAAAAGGCACTGGCGATTGCTGAAGAGGTAGCTAGGTCTTTCGATGGGGAACTGCAAATATATGCTCTTAAGACATTGGTCAATTCCAGCATTCGAGTGCGCATAGAGAGGCTTTCCAACAAGTAAGCATTAGATGCTATTAATGTATTTTCTGGCAAAAATAAAAGTAAAGAGGTGGAACTTGAAGCTAATATTGCTTCAGTTAGTTGTAACATATCTTAAATGTAAGACCTGGTTTGTAGGTGCACTGCAAATTACAAACTACAAATTATGTCCTACATTTAGGACTGGAGGAGTATTTTATTAGAATTTATGTTGGATATGCCACCAAACAAGGATGCCTCCACGATAGTATGGCCTGTCCCGCCTTCCCTCCAGGAGAGAACAAGTCTGCTCAATTTTATCAAAGTTTTTAAGCACAATGAATGGGTAAAAGAGCGTAGAAAGATTACCCATGGTATCTGTGTTTAGACTAGCAAAACTCTTTAATCACTCCATAAGCATAACAACTATATATTGCAGTAGGCTGTTCAAAATTTTTTCACCTTGTAGTTAAACACAGTGAATACTGTCTAGTGTCTGGACATTTTTCAGCAGAATCCACCAAGTGTAATAATATTTATCTGTGTCTGCCTCCCTTTGTCTTTGCCTAGTTCTAATATCTGCTGGCATCTTAATTTCTTTTTTGCCCAAGTTTTTGAGGTTCCTGTAATATGTTAATAGTCAATGGGTACTTGATGTTTGAGCCTTCACTTTCATATATCCGTAGGTCTGGCTCGCCCAGTATGGAAGACATTGAAGCTTTTTCTACAGCCTTTAGAGCAAAGTTAGATGAAGCAGAGCTTGCCAAATTTGTGCCTGAAGATATAAGTTTGGAGGTACCATTTCAATTGTCTCATTAAAATTTTATCCTACTTTGGCGTGTGAGAAAAACTTAATGCCACTGGCATGATGAACAACGTGCAAATAGTTGTTTTGGCAGTGTTTCTGAAGGCCAGAGCTTACGAATTGAAATTTTAGATTTTCAATGCTTTACCCTTTGATGAAGAGTCAAATTTATGATATCTTGCTTCAGGTGTCTTCTCCTGGTGTCGAAAGGATAGTCCGGATTCCAAATGACCTGGATCGGTTCAAGGAACGGCCTATGTATGTGAAATACATGAGCAATGAGGATTTAGAAGGTTCGTCTGCAGAAAGTGAGGGTGTGTTCCGCCTGATAGCCTTTGACTTGGAAACAAGATGTTGCACTTGGGGTTTGGCAGACGTGAGAGTAAATAGAGAGAAAGCAGGGAAAGGAAGACCACTGAACAAAAAGCAAAGAGAATGGCGTTTAAGCACTCCCTTTGATTCTTTGCGTTTAGTTAGGTTGTATTCTGAAATGTAACTTGTATTCTTGGCAAGAGGTCATATTTTGGCACCCCACGCCTGTTTGTGTAGTTTTGTAGTCTGAGCAGATTTAGAGAGCTTCATATTCATGCATGTACAAAGCGAATAGTTATAATAAATCCATGTCAAATTAACTGACATTTGTATTCACGACTGATTGTGGTGGTATGTCAAACTGGAGGAAGGAGGAGGCAATATAAAGAGGCTAGATGAAACCTCTCCCAACCTTATATCATAGGCAAATAACTTTTTGAATTTTTGGAACTTTACAATAAACTTTCCTGACCTTGTACATTTATGGAGTGAAATTCCATAATTATTTATCTTATAACACAAAAAGTTTGAGTAACCATACACATAACCAAAGTAATATGCACATACAAAAGTAAAATGTACGGGATATCAAATTGATAGTTTGAAGTTATTTGTATACACTTGAAAAGTCCATGGGACTGCCAGGCTAGGGCATTTTAATGTGGGGGGTTTTTGTCTTCTTTGATCAATCACCACATTTGTTGGAAGAGACGGTCGTTGATGATTGATTTGGGGTTCCCCCTTTTATTTTGTATTAAGTTCTTAGTTGTAACTTAATGAATTTCAGTTTTCATTAAAAAAAAAAGTCCATGGGAGTTTATTATCAATTTTTAAACATTAAGTAGGTTATTTGTTTATGGCTGTTCAAAGAAGTTTTATGCATGGAATTTAGCCATACGAATATAAAGGTCTGTATACAGCAGCATTTATCACTCTTTGTCTACACTTATCATTTTTTGGAGCTCTCTTATAAGTAAGTAGGAAAGGATTTTTTTTGAAGTAGAAAGTGAAATATATAGCATTGATTGTAAATTTGTTACAGCTTTATAGTCATAATTACCATTTATTTTAAGTATTAAAAATGATTTTTTATTTATAAATTTGTTATTTTTACGTGGTTGTGGCTAAAAAGTTTCTACCCCGTGATACTTATCGTAGGCCATAAAATGGCTTCTAGCTCTTTATTTTTTTGCTCAGAAGCTTCTAGCTCTTTATTCGGTGGCATTGATTACCACGTTTTCAGATTTCGGATGCCTTACGCTATTTGTAAGATGCCGTGTACAATTTTCTAATTTATTTATGGCTTGAGGGTAATAGATTTAACGCTTGAAAAATAAGATTAGGCATTTAGGCCAATAGATTGACTTGAGGATGCCCCACGGAGTCCTATATTTCATTACGAATAGGCACACGTTTGGCCCAAGGGGGACCAATTTGTGGGTTTGCTCTTATTAGGTGCTGCCGGGGTTAGATCCCGCTGTACCCACCCAGTACATTAGGACCAATATATTATATAAAATTAATTTATAATTGTAACGGTAGACTAGGAGATTTGAGAAGTAATTATATATATATAACTCTAGTTTTATTTATAAGTTTTTTTTATTAAAAAATTTAGTTATATTTATAAGTCCAATTTTAGTATAGTAAATGAGATTTTGATATTTTTTTTTATTGTATTAATAATGAAATAATTTAAAGATAGATAGATAAAAAAGAGTTAAAAAGTACTCACTCATAAATGAGGGCATGTTAAAAATTTACCTCATATCACTTTGGTTCTATTATAAATCATTTTTAATAAAAAAATCTGGTTCTTCCAGTTTTAGGATAGTAAAAGCATTTTGTATTTTTTTTACCCCTATTAATTGTAATAAACAAAAGGATTTTATTCATATTGATTTTTGGAATCAACCAGAGATAAGGGTAAAATTAGTAATTTAGCACAAAATTAATGAGTTAATTAACTCTCATTGGTATATGAGAATTAATTAAAAAAGATTTATAAATAAAATTAGAATAATAATTGCCAAGACAGCTTTGAACGACTACTAGAGCCGGGAATTCGGGCCGAGCCCGTCAAGGGTCGGGCCTATGATTTAGAGGCTGAAAGTGGAAGCGGGCCTAAAAGGGCCGGCCCTGTAGGGCTGCAAGCCCTGCGGCCGGCCCTTTTAGGCCCGTTTAATATTTTTTTAAAATAAATTAATAAATATAATATCATTATATCAAATTATCAATATGAGAGACACCTAAGTTCCTAATAGAGTATTAACAACAGGCAAACACTTATTAATTGTTTTGATTTATTTTATTTTCTACAATGTTTTATTCATTTAAACTTAAAAAAAAAAAGGCTAATTTGGACATTAGATGATTATTTTAACTAAAAATTTATGAGTTTTAAAAATAATGTATACCAATTTAAAGCAAAATAATAAATAAATTGTAAAACCTTTAAAAAAAAATTTTTTTGAATTAAAATGAGTTTAAACCCGTTTAGGCTCGAGCCCGTGAAGGGCTAGCCCTGTAGGGCCGCGGGCTTCAAAAATATGGTACTTGCTCGTTTAGGCCCGAGCCCGTGAAGGACCGGCCCGTTTTCCCAGCTCTAACGACTACCCTAATTTGATCATTATGGGCCTTGACACGTTGGCTAGCATTATGCAGATATCTTAGTTTTGTGTTTATTTTTTAGTTTTGTTTTATGCTTTTTTTTTATATAAAAAAAAATTATCTCTCTTTTAATATATGAGATTTAGTCAAAAAAAAAAAATTATTTTACAAGGGAATAACAATTTAGTTCCTGGTTAGGGATGAGGCAAGAGGGAGATGGCTGATGTTTTGACTTGACTTTTGACTTTGAGGGGAACCGTATATAAAATTTGAATCCACTGAGACTGTTACACCTAATTCTGGAAAACCGAGACATTAGCCCCGACACCGGCGCAACTAGCTCTTCGTTGGTTGGTTCTCCTGCTATAGTTCTACTGACCTCCTGTATTTATTGGTAGCTTTTACCCTTTTCGGTTCACAAATCATCATCTCAACTAACCCGCCCACAGCTCTCTGTTTCTATTGACCAAAATCACCCTCTTCCTTTTCCCTTGATATTAGTAACTTTCATGTTGCTCTATCACGCAACTCCACAACCACCCCTTCCCCACCACCTTTTGCGCGATTACTCCATTCCATGTCTCTTAACACTGTTCTGCTTCTCGTTTTCCAGATTTGGACTCTGAGTCTTCTGTTTTTGCCAAGTAAGCTCCCTTTTCCTCTTGTTAATCTATATCCCCGACTGTGACCCCAAGCCTATTTCAATAAACTAACGTCTTCAGCCTTCAAATCTCCTCAACCCCTGCTTCTTCACCCTTCAAGTAAGCATATTTTTGTTCCTGTATGCTCTCTCACAATGGACGTCTGGGAAAATTGGTGGGTTCTGCAAATAATGCAGATGCTGGGTTTGGTTAGTTTCTGGATCTCTTTCGCCAAGGTTAGGACTCTATGCTCGAGAGCTTTTCGATTTATGGATAGAATGATTAAGGGTGATTCCAATGTCTGGGACCTTCCTTCTTTCAATGGGCTTGTAACCGCTGGATCCTTCATATCTTTTCTCTTGGTCCTTTTCTGGGCATACTCGTTTGTGTTTCCCACTTCGCACTCACTCGTTCAGGGTCTAGAAACTCGTAACATTTCTAATTCGGCAGCTCAGAGTCTTGAGATTCTGAAACCCAACATATCAATTTTTGGTTGCAATGTGTTTGAAGGAAGGTGGATCCGAGACGAAAGTTACCCTTTATATGATGCTTCACACTGCCCTTTCGCAGAACGTGGTTTTAACTGCCTTGCAAATGGGCGTAAAGACAGGGATTATGCGAAATGGAGGTGGAAACCCAAAAATTGTGAGATTCCAAGGTTTGATGCTCGTAGATTACTGGAGGAACTTCGTGGGAAAAGAGTGGTCTTTGTCGGGGATTCTTTGAGTAGAACACAATGGGAGTCTATGATATGTTTGCTTATGACGGGAGTAGAGAATAAAACAAGTGTGTACGAAATCAACGGCAATGAGATCACTAAACGGATTAGGTTTTTAGGTGTGAGATTCAGTTCTCACAATATTAGAGTCGACTTTTATCGATCAGTGTTCTTGGTGAAGAATGGTCCGGTGCCAAGAAATGCTCCTAAAAGGGTGAAGACGGCACTAAGACTGGACAAGATGGATGATATTAGCCATGAGTGGATTGATTCAGATGTTCTAATATTTAATTCAGGTCACTGGTGGACACGAGGCAAGCTTTTTGACGCGTGAGTAACTTAATTTTCCAAACATAAAAATGATTTACGTTTTATTGACATGAATTTCTGAAACTGATTTACTAACTGCTCAGCTTCTTTGGTGACAATATTCCAATATTTGGATTGTAATGCATTGGGTCTTATTCTTCATCTTCGGTTGCTATCACACAAACGTGAATCTAGCTGTAACTACTTTTTAAATTTCTCTGAATTTGTAAGCATACAAAGTCAGGGCTTTTCTTGGAAGTACTGACAGGATCTTCAGACAGGGGGTGGTATTTTCAAATCGGTGACTCGCTAAAGCTTGGAACGCCAATCAACTCTGCTTTCAGCACAGCTATGCACACATGGGCATCTTGGGTAAAAAACGCGGTGGACACAAATAGAACGAAAATATTCTTCCGTACTTTTGAGTCATCTCATTGGGGGTAAGTTGTTCACCACTTTTATTTTCCGAGTCTCTGGTTAATGTGTATGTGATTGTATTGTGAAGCAAAAGGAATATGTCTTTGGCTTGCAATAGTGAAGTTGGTGGTGTCTGTGACAGTAAAACTTGCAAAGTGACAAGTAGACCATGGAAGAGGACAAATGGGAGAGATCGAAGCCCAATATCAGATATGATAACGAGGACTGTGAAGGAAATGAATGTATCAGCAAGAGTGTTGCATGTGACCCCAATGGGTGCATATAGAAGTGATGGGCATGTGGGGCGTTGGAGTGACAACCCGTCGGTGCCTGATTGTAGCCATTGGTGTCTGCCAGGAGTGCCTGATATGTGGAACGAGATTCTCTTCTCTTATTTGCTGTGAATACAATGGCGCAACTTGACATCACAGTTTTTTGTGAATATTGGTAGCTGTAAAACTAGATCTGGATGTTGCAGTCTCTTCTCTTCCCCGCGTTGCTACATCTATAAGTTTTTATTTTTTATTTCTATCCCTTGGCCAGTTGTATCTAAAAGTTAACCAAATGTTGGGCAGAGAAGTTGCGTGTATATTTGGGAAGCAATAATTCCTTCACCGTAAGCTTGTGAATAAAGGGGAGGCTCTATGGTGTAAATTTGCCTTTCTGTGATCAAATTTTGTAGCTTTTGCCAAGAGGCAAGACTCTTGGGGTGTAACAAACGTTTATGCTGTTGTTCACTTTGCCGTTAATAATAAAGAAATTCAAGTTTCCAATCATCTGTTTCAATTCCAGATTCATTTATCTCTATATGTTAACAAGGAATAATTGGAGGACGCTGACTTTTGCTTACTCTTTCAGTATTTAAAATTGACGGCACAGTCCATGAAAGGAGGTTATCGATCAGTTGAAAATGTGCAAATAATGTGTTGAACTGCATGCCAATGATAGGAAGTTGTCTCTAGGAAAAACATCACATTTCAATTCAATGAGCTGCGAATTCATGTAAAACACGAGTAAATTGAAGTGTCCTTGTCTGACAATCTATATGCAAATATCTACAAATATAAAAATGACTTCAAATTGAAGATAACTGAGTATCCTGTACTTCATACTTGCCCGAGGATGCACAAATCTCCACAGGTTATAGTACAGGCATATGGGAATTGCATACTAAGTGGTCGGAGTTTATGGGATGGGTCATTCACATGCATGCCTTTCTATTTTTATATATTTTATTAAAAAAGAACAAGCTTACACCTCAATGCCTTTGAGAAGAAGAGGAATGAGTTTCAGAAGCAAAGGAACTATAGCCGAGAAGTGTTTTCCACTGCAAACATCTAAAACTTAGAATGTGTGTCAAGTCACTAAAAACTTGCAGGAATGCTAATCAAATCAAAATATTTCTAAATGCTGACTACAAAAGGCCCCTGACGGCCTGACCCCCCACATTTCTCCAACATTGTTGATACAAACAACCATTCAATAATTAACGTAAGATCCGACATGGCCTCCCCTCAGCCAACCAACTTCAACTTCCCTTTCTTCCCCTCACCACCTTTTCGTCCCTTCCACCCGCCGCCGTCTCATTCATCTCCTCCCCCGCCGTCTCATCCATTTTCCCCTCCGCCTCCGCCTCGGCGTGCCCCTCCACCACCACCTCCACGAGTACCTCCACCGCCACCTCCACGTGTCCCTCCGCCTCCTCATGTGAGTCCGCTGTCGCCGCCATCTTTCCCAATTGATCCACCTTCTCCACACGTGCGGCCATCTCTAGCCCCAGTTCCACCACCTTCACCTGCTCCACATCATCATACAGTGATTGTGATAGTGTTTGTTTCATTGGGCGGCCTTCTCTTCCTTTCACTGCTGGCTTTTGCTCTGTTTTGCTTTATTAAGAGGAGGAAGAAGAAGGCGTCTCAAGAAATGGGCATGGTTCATTTTGATGAGCATAAAAAGGTTAAGGAAGAGATTGTGTCGGGTCCTTTCGGACAGAAGGTGGTGGTGGTGACGGTGGAGGATGATGTGCATATCGACGCTGAAGTGAGGAAGGAGGAGAAGTTTGGCGACGGTTTACATGCGGAATCATCGTCAACATCGGCCAATGATCAGGTCAATTCTAGTGGCCACGACCAAGATGTGGGAAATGCTTCTTCTGGTATTGAACACCGCCATCATCACGAGCTTCAACATAAGCCAAAAAGCCAAGATTGAAACCATCTGAATATCTCAAAACTGCATGCAAGCATTCTATTCTGTCTGTAATAACCTCCGTTCGCACGTAATTCTGTCAAGTAATTTGATTTTATGAAACTGAAAAGTTTTCCTTTTTTAAGGAAAAAAAATTAAAGTTACCAATTCAACCATGTATTCAAATAAAAAGTATAAATATGTAAATTCCTTGCTTTGTATAGAGTTTCAGATAATTGGCACTATATATTTATGACGTATGAAGATTTTAATATATAATGGCTCAAGAATTTGGTTCTCGTTTCGGTTCTTCTATTCTCGATAAGAACAAAATTAACTGAGCCTGTCCGGGCAACCGCTAGAAATAAACGATTGCCATGTGCCAAAGAACTTCTTAAGAGAACCTGCAACAGAGCCACTCCGGGCCAAGCTCAGCTTTATTCATGACTTTTGTCTTTTGGGAACCTTTAAAAATGTAGCATTGTGTTTTAGGGTCTGTTTGGTTCGATTTCATTACAGTATACTACAATACAATAGTAATGCAATGCAATATTAATTACATGAATAATGTTTGGTTTGATTTTTAAGTAAAGTGCAATGAGTTAATATTTTAACAATTATTTAAAATTAATATATTGCACAAAGTCTATTTTACCCTTAATATGATCTTTGTAGAAAAAATAATTAAGAGCTGGCGGCGGCAACTATGAAGGAAGAGGTAGTGGTGGTGACGATAGCGGTGGGCAGCGGCAGAGGTGGTGGTGGTGGGCGGTTTCCAAAGAAGAGTTGGTGGTGGTGGAGGCGGCGGTGGGCAACAACGGAGGTAGTGATGGTAGTGGTGGGCGAGTAGCGAAGGCGACGAAGGAGGTAGTGGTGGTGGTTGTGGGCGGGTGGCGGCGGAAGTAGTGGTTGTGGCGGTGGGCAGCGGTGGAGGTAGTGTGTGGTGGTGGTGGGCAGGTGTCAGCGGCGGCAGCGGCGGAGAAGGAGGAGGTGGTGACGGCAGCAGTAGTGGAAGTGGAGGAGATAGTGGGGCGGCAGGGGTGAAGGTGACGGCGGTGGAGGAGGAGGCTGTGGTGTGATATGGTAAGTTAAATGAGATAAGTGAAATAAAGACACAAGAAACTAAAGGATAAATTGGACTTTTTTAATCATACAATGGGATGGTAATGCGGATTCATATGGGAGAAGGTATGAATGAGGATTACCAATTTTTTAGTAATCATCATTACCATGGTAAACCTTATTATCATGCTAAAGAACAACCAAACATTCTTCTTTCGGTAATGCAATCATGATTACCATTGCAAACATGCATTGAGGTTAAACCAAACGGGTTCTTAGTTTTAATCCTGACTTGTTGGGTTTTCCCACTCAATTTTGATACCTCCGGTCTTATAGATTTCAACATTATTTGCTCCGATAATGATATCTGGGTTCAATTTGATTATGTAACCAAATTTCTGAAATCAAATTCCTCAATCTTGCAACCAAATCTTTAATTTCCTTTAATTTTGTTTCATTTGTATTTGATCTCTGTTTAGGAGATGTTTTAATTTGACCGATTAAAAATTAGCACATCTTAAATTATTTGAAATAAAAACTAAGGATATATTGTTATAAAAGTATATGCGATAAGAGAGCGAGAGAGAATTTCTAGAGAAAATATTGATAGAATTTTTAGAGAAAACTTCTCATTCACTTCATTTGAAATAATCGATTACAAGTTTTTATATAGAGTCAATAATCTAACCCTAGTTACATGATTATGGTTACTTTATACAAACTATAATTACTTTATATCTTCTTTATGTCATTGTCTTCTTTTACTTTTGCTTTGTGTCTTTTTCTTATTTTTCTTTATATCAAATCTTCTTTTCTTTGAGTCAATAGACATCCACATAATTAATATTCATAACAATCCCCCTTGAATGTCTATTATGAATGTGCTTCATTAAAAATTTTAACTAGAAAAAAAACCCGGTGGGATAAAAACCTAACCAAAGAAAAGAGTACAACATTCATTGATACACTGTTGAGTGTTGCCTCATTAAAAACCTTTCTAGGAAAATCCAGTGGGACAAAACCTAGAATAGGGAAAAAGAATACAGTGTGTATTGACTCCCCATCTTGACGACATCAGTTGATATCTCTAAGTTTTCGAATATCAATGTCATGTACAAGTTTTTCAAAGATTGTACCTGGAAGCAACTTGGTGAATAAATCTGTTAGATTTTCACTTGTACTGATTTGCTGGATATTTATTTCACCATTCTTTTGAAGATCACGAGTGAAGAAGAATTTTGATGAAATATGCTTTGTTCTATCACCCTTGATGTAACCTTCTTTAAGTTGGGTAATACATGCAGCATTATCCTCATATAGAACTGTTGGAATCATTTTTCTTGAAGATAAATGACAAGTTGTATGTATGTGATGTATCATTGACCTCAACCACACATATTCTCAACTTGCTTCATGTATTGCTAGAATTTCTGCATGGTTAGATGATGTGGCTGATA
This sequence comes from Inga oerstediana, assembly GCA_963210345.1. Classification (NCBI taxonomy): domain Eukaryota; kingdom Viridiplantae; phylum Streptophyta; class Magnoliopsida; order Fabales; family Fabaceae; genus Inga; species Inga oerstediana. Next base: position 2,238,982 of record OY723405.1, read on the forward strand.
TAGTCTATTTCATATATCGCCATGAAATAGCAGTACCTCCACATGTAAACAGATAGCCTGTTTGTGATTTACCATCATATGGATCAGAAAAAAATCCAGCATCTGTATAACCAACCAGTTCATGCTTAGATATATTCGAGTAGTATAACCACATGTCCATAGTGCCTCTGTGGCAATGAAGAATGTGTTTTACACCATTCCAATACCTTCGTGTTGGTGAAGCACTGTATCTTATTAATAAATTAACAGCAAATAACATGTCAGGATATGTGTGATTAGCAAGATACATTAGTGCTCCAACAGCATTAAGGTATGGTACTTCTGGACCAAGTAGTTCTTCATTACCTTCTTTACTAATTACTCAAGGTCGGAATGGATCCTTATCTGCTTTCAAAGACCTTACAATCATTAGGGTACATAATAGATGAGATTTATCTATATAAAATCGCTCTAGGACCTTTCTTCTATAAGTTTATTGATATACAAAGATCTTATTCTTGAGGTGTTCGCTTTGTAATCCAACATAGGATTTTATCCTTCCTAAATCCTTCATTTCGAATTCTTTCTTCAACTAATTAATTGCCTTTTAAAGCTCTTAAGGAATTCTAATGATGTTGATATTATCAATATAAACAACAATTATAGCAAATTCATTGTTAGATCTTTTTATAAAAATGCATGAGCATATCGGATCATTTTTATATCCTTCTTTCAACAGATATTCATTAAGACGATTATACCACATTCACCCTGATTGCTTCAGGCCATACAAGGACTTATTTAATTTAACTGAGTATTGTTCTCGAGAACTAGATTTAGATGCTTCTGGTACCTTAAGCCCTTCAGGGACTTTCATATAAATATCATTGTCAAATGAGTTGTATAAATAGGCAGTCACAATATCCATTAAATGTAAATCAAATCCTATATTTACTGCTAGACTAATTAAATAATGAAAAGTAGTTGTATCTATTATTGGTAAATACATTTCTTCAAAATCAATGCCAGGTCTTTGTGTAAAGCCTTGGGCTATAAGACGTGCCTTATATCTTGTTATTTCGCCCTTTTCATTTCTCTTTCCTATAAAAACCCATTTACATCCAACTGTTTTTACATCTTTATGTGTAAAGATTACAGGTCCAAATACTTTTCGTTTTGCTAATGATTTTAGTTCTGCATTAATTGCATTTTTCCATAGTGGCCAATCTTTTCTCTGTTGGCACTCGCTAAAGGATTTTGGCTTATGATCCTCATTATCATTCATTACATCATATGCATATGATAAGCAAAGATGTCGTCAACATTGACTTTATTTTGATCCCATCAAGTTCCATTAATAACATAATTTATTGAGATCACATTATTTTCACATTATGTCAGGTACCTGGGTCTCTTCTGGGACTACAACATTCTCTTATAGAGATATCTCTACTAGAGATAATAACTCTTTAGGAGATGACTCTTTTGGAGCTACTAACTTTTCTTGATTATCCTCGACTTGACCATCTATATTCTTTGCTTCTTTTTTCTTTCGAAGATTTTTATCTTTGGAACCGATGGGCCTACCACGCTTCAGGTGTACTTTAAATTCATTTATAGTAGGTTGTCCTTCAGGAACATCAAGTTTAATAGAAGCATTAGCAGCTGAGATATGTGACTTTGTCATTTTCTTTGGATCAATAAATGCTTTTGGTATTTGATTAACTAAATTTTGTGATTATCTTTTAAACTTCCAGTACACATTATTTTATATGAGGATCAAAATGAGCCAATGATAATTCATTCCAGTTAATTTTTTTACCCAGTTGTTTGTTTCTCCCCCTAATATCGGGAAAAGTGATTTATCAAAATGACAGTCGGCAAATCGTGCCGTAAATAAATTTTTTGTATATGGTTCTAAATATTTTATGATCGAAGGTGATTCATACCCAACATTATATTCCCATCCTTCTTTGAGGACCCATTTTGGTGCATTGTGGTGGTGCTACTGGCACATATACCACACAACTAAAAATTCTTATATGAGAAATATTAGGTTCCTGACCCACACCATTTGTAAGGGGGAAACCTTTAGGTAACTTATTGGCCTAATGCGAATCAATATTGCTGCATGCAAAATGGCATAGCCTCAAACAGAAATTGGGAGATTAGATCTCATAAGTAAAGTGTAACACTCCAAATTTTATTCACCAAAATGCATTGTAATTATTGAAAATATTCAATGAAATAGAATGGTGAATTTTGGCCAAAGAAAGGAAGAAAAGGAATTAAATTAAAAAATGTAGTGGCAAATTCATAATTTTGCCAGCATAGCCTAAAATTAATTATTTTTCAATTAATTGAAGCTAATTTCAGTTAATTAAGGAAACTAAAAGGGAAATAATTAATTGGATTCTAAATTATGCCAAGTGTCAATATCTTAAAGTAAAGGATTAAGTTAGAATTGTTAAAGATGAGCATATATGGAAATTGGATTAAAATATGATTACTTGATACATGTAGTTTGAATAATGGAATGAAAGCCCAAATGTTGTGCATGAAGGGCCCTTAGGACCTTTTTGGCCTAACCAAAAGGGAGGAAGAGTAGTTATATGCTGATGAGGGATTATGACATAAGTTACATAAAGATAGGGCTAAGTACAAAAGTGCCCCAAAAGTCAAAATTTTGGGATTTATGACAATTAACTTAATTAGGGGAAAAGATGAAGTCATCATTAAGCTTTTACTTCATCTTCCTCTTCCCTCATTTTCGTCCAAGTTGCCCAAAATAGTGACAGAAAGTGTTGGAGAAAAGCTAGAGAGAAAGTGTTGGAATTTAATATTGGCTTCTTAACTTGTGTAGATATTCCTCTAAGTTCTTCTTCTTCATGCAACTCATTGTTTAGCAAGATAATCTCAAGGTTAAAGAGGGAGGAATGTGATATTCTAGAGAGAGAAAGTCCAAAAATGTTTGATTTAGCTTGTTTTGTGATTTTGGGATGATAAACTCTAGAAATGTTATGCTGCCCAAAATTCTACAAATCATGTTTATTTAGTGTTTAAATAGCTAATCATGTGATTAGAAGTGAAAATGAAGTGATTAAACAAGAAAAATCAAGAAACACTTTTTCTCTTCTAAAACCCTAATTTCGTCCAGCTTTTGTTCACTCAAGATAGAGCTGGAATTTGGGAATTTTGATGGTTCTATTGGATTTAGAATGAAAAATTGTGTAGAAATATAAGTGTTCATGATTTTTTGGAGATTTGTGCACAAATATGGAAATTATTGAAGTGCAAATGCATGTTGTCTAGTTATTTCTTGTGAGGTAGTGTTATTGTGTCATATGACCAACATTGCAAGAAGATAATAAGCAAACATGCGACCATTTAGTTGATGCATCAATTAAAATCATATAGTACCTAAATGGTCTGCATGGTAGATGTATTGGCCCACAAATATCTCCCTGTATTTATTCTAGAAATGTGAGAAACTCACTTTCTACTTTGCTTGGTGAGGGGTGAATAATTAACTTTCCCTTGGAACATGCTGCACATGAGAAATCATGGGATTGTGGTATTTGTTTACACTTCAGGGTATGGCCACATGAATTCCCCATTATTTGTCATATCATGCACTAGTGGAAAATTGACTTTTTAGACCGGTTAAAAAAAACTTTGTAGACCGGTTGTGAATTAGAATTTGTTATAGCACGTCTAAAAAGTATGTTATTTTTTAGACCAAATATAAGTCATACTTTTAAGACCGGTTGTTTCTAAAACTGATCTTAAAGGTTACCTTTAAGACCTGTTCTACCTACAACCGGTCTTAAAGGTCAGACCTTTTAAGACCGGTTGTGCCTACAACCGGTCTTAAAAGTCCACCTTTTAGATTAAACCTGGATGGCCTAACCGAACATGCCAAACATTAAATTCATTAGTAAACTTTTGGTTTACATTAGCAGACTTCTGGTCTGTATTGATGAACTTCTGGTTCTCAATAGTATATATTTCAATTGTGCTTATACATGTGTAATACATGCCAGAAGAAGAAGCAGGAAAACTTTCTAATATGCATTTTCTACCGGCAACAATGTTTGTGATAACAAAATATTTCTAATTATTTTTAGTTGTTGTTCTAAATGATATTCATTTATGTAGATATTTTTAAAACTCAATAAGTTTCTTTTAGACTTGGCAGAATAAAATGCATTATCAATGCATAATTTTGTTCCTTCAGGTAACAAAATATTAGCTCTTCCGGAGCCTTCAATTAACTTATACTACCAGATATAGTCTGAATGTTGGCTTTTTGTATTACCAAGGAAGAAAAATATTTATCATGTTTGAATATGGTGTGGATTGTTGCACTATCAATAAGATATAAATCTTCAGAATTGATGCCAATAATATTCATTCTTCATTAAAAGAAACATAAAAACATAATTAAGATTGATACCTATGATAAAAGCAACTTTAAATACATTAAAACATAGTAGTTCAAATTAAATTAAGAAATCTGCAACATCCAAATAGGTATCATTCATATCATTATGCTCAGAATACTCGGCCTGATCAACATGATTTATTTCAACATTTGATCCTTTACCATTATTTTTAATTGATTCTTGATAAAGGTCAACTAGGTGTCTTAGCGTACGACAGGTACGAGACCAATGACCCTTGCCATCATAGCGATAACATGGGTTATCAGTATATTTGTTATGCCTACTGATTTCTCCTTTTTGGTTCCTATATGTCTTTTCCCACTTCTGGTAGGAATGTGAACCACTATGATTTTGACCACTTCCATGCTCAAGCCCACGTCCACGGCCTCGGCCATTAGATTCATTTGTTACCACATTCGCTTTAGGGAATGAAGTTGAGCCTGTTGGACGAGATGCATGGTTTTTTAATAAAAGCTCATTATTTTGTTCAGTTACAAGGAGACAAGAAATTAATTCAGCATATTTCTTGAAACCTTTTTTTTGATACTGTTGTTGTAGGAGCAAATTGGATGCATGAAATGTGGAGAATGTTTTTTCTAACATATTTTCATCAGTAACATTTTCTCCACATAAATTTAATTTAGAAGTGATCCTGAGCATGGCTGAGTTATACTCACTTACATATTTAAAATCTTGCAGGAGTAAATGTTCCAGTCATAACGAGCTTTTGGAAGGATGACCATCTTCTAATGATCATATCTTTCTTTCAAATTTTTTCAAAGAATAAATGGGTTCATTACTATTAAATATTCAACTTTTTAAATCATCATGCAAATGGTGGCGAAGAAAAATCATGGATTTGACTTTATTTTGGTTGGATACATGATTCCCTTCTTTGATCGTGTCTTCTAGACCTTTAGCATTCACGTGAATTCCCACATCAACACCCAAGATAAATAATTTTTCCCAGTAATATTAAGGGCAAGAATTTCAAGTTTTTATAGGTTTGCCATGGATCAAACTAATTAAAGAAATAGATGAATATAATTAAAATATGAAATGTAAAAATGCAATATAATATCTTAAACGAAAAAAATAACCGTAAATTCGTAAAGAAAATAAATAATTCATAAGACAAGAAAAGAAAATTAAAACTTGTACGACTTTGGGCCATTTAATCCATGGCTTCGAGCCATTTAATCTCATATTTCAGTTAGGAAGTAAAACCTTCTATATAGGTGATTTTAGGCCACTTAATTTCATAGTTTCACTTTAGGAGGTAGAACCTTCCATATAAGTAACAACCTATGTCATCCATGAAGGAGGACTACAACCTAAACTTTCCATAAATGAGGCATGTACTATATCAAAATAAGAATAAAACAATGACTTCTGGTCATATAATTTCAGGAATCAAATGTGTATGGCTTCTGGCCATAAGATAATAATATAAAAGAACTTGTAAATAATATATATATATGATATAAAAACAATAACAATATACAATCTTAGTCATGGAACCCGATGTTTATAACAATCGGTGTATTACTCTAATTCCATATAGTGGCTTATATTGTCCCAGATCTATCAAATAAAATAAGGTATATGAAATCATTAAAGAAACCATAAGAAGATCATACCTTGGTTAAAGCTTCATGCTGATAACGTGTTATAAAAGAATATGTGATAAGAGAGCGAAAGGGAATTTCAAGAGAGAACATTGATAGAATTTATGGAGAGAACTTCTCATTCACTTCATTTGAAACAATTGATTACAAGTCTTTATATAAAATTAAGAATCTAACCCTGGTTACATGACCATGATTATTTTATACAAACTATAGTTACTTTATATATTTCTTTATGTCCTTATTTTCTTTTATTTTACTTTGTGTCGTTTTCTTCTTTTTCTTTATATCAAGTCTTCTTTTTTTTTTAAGTCAATAAACATCCACATAATTAATATTCATAACATATATTAGTTTTTCTAATTTTAAAGATTTTGATCTCATCCAAATTTTAATACACTTGATAAAATCTTGGGCCAAAAGTTTGCGTCACGTTGGCTAAGTCCATGTGAATATGTGATCATCAATCGACGAGGTACAAGATGTAAACAGAAATAAATGAAGCAAATATCTCACAACACAAAATTGATAACAAACACCATATTGATAACAAGTATATTTCTTACAAGTCACCAGCACGATCGAAGTACTCATAAACATGTTATTCATTAACTATTACGGGGTTTATCGGATTCTACATAAAACTTTCTTCTTCTTCACAATCCACCATTGTTCTAATCTAATCTTGCATGCGAATGATGCATCTGATGGACTCCCCTTTGAGCATGAGGTCAAAGGCTTTGTTGATCTCTGAGAAAGGGATTGAATGAGTGATGAATTTGTCCAGTTCCAGCTCCTGCAATTTCATCACAACACCCATTAGCAACTTATTTAACAACCCCACACAATTGAATTCAAGCAGCATACAATAAAATTCACTCCCCAAGTAGGCTTACCCCTTTCATGTACTTGTCCACCACAGAAGGCAGATCAGAGCGGGGTTTGTAGTTGCCATAGAAGGTTCCCTTCAAGGTCCTCTCGCTCAAGAAATTCATAGGATGTGTTTTAAATGCATCATCCTTGTTTGGCACTCCAACTAGTACCGCTACACCCCAACCCTGCACACAATAACCATTTTCATTGTTAGTTCTGCCTTCCAATGTAGCTTCTCATCAAGTTATTATTATAATATGTTTTTTATAGCGATATCAAGCAAATGAGTTTTGAATAAGTACGTCGTGGACACATTCAAATGCCGAGATCATGGCCTGGATGCTCCCTGTGCATTCAACAGCGCGATCCACTCCTCCATTTGTCATTTCAGCTATTACCTGTTCACAATTGAAGCTAGGCAACTTTGATATGATATTCAACTATATGTATTCATCAAATCAACTGGTTTTTCTATGTGTGTACTGACCTCTTGCACGGGCTTGTCATGATCTTTTGGGTTCACAAACTCATTAACTCCAAACTTCTTGGCTGCCAATAACATAAACTTCCATCAATAAAGATATGTGAATATAATTTAGCCATTCAGCCTCGATGATTCATTTTTGTGGGCAAGGAAGTATGAATAATACCTAGCTCAAAACGGCTGGAAACTAAATCAACCCCAATAATTCTGGATGCACCAGAAATCCTTGCCCCTTCAGCAGCCTAAAATTCATATAAAAAAAGATCAGGAGTTAGTCTAGCTGTTTAATTAAGAACTGCTAAAAAAACTAAACTCAAAAGAGGGGTAGAAACATACAGCAAGTCCAACAGCTCCAAGCCCGAAGACAGCAACAGAGGAGCCGGGTTTTGGTTTTGCAACATTTACAGTAGCACCAAGACCTACAAGGATGAAGGAATCAATCAGAAAATGGTATATCTACTTCAGCCAAAGATCATATAAACGATGGAGTAAGGGTAAAAGGATGCAAAACCTGTGCAGATCCCACAACTGAGAACACAAACTTTGTCAAGAGGAGCAGCAGGGTCAATCTTAGCAACACAACCAGCATGCACAACAGTGTACTCACTGAATGTGGAAGTTCCCACAAAATGGAATATTGGCTGTCCGTTCTTAGAGAATCTGGACTTGCCGTCGCCGATCATAACACCCCTGTCTGTGTTGATTCTAAGGAGGTCACACATGTTGCTTTCTTCCGACTTACAGTGTGGACACTCTCCACACTCGCCTGTGAATACTGGAAGAGCATGATCTCCTGGTTTCAGATGAGTCACTCCCTCCCCTACGCTCTCCACAATCCTATTCACCGTCCACACATGTATATATATTAGTTGTTCGTCTGAAGGAATTTATAACCAACGGGTAATTAAAACGAAGGGGAAGAAATGTACCCTCCGGCTTCGTGACCTAATATACGAGGGAACACTGGAGTTTGACCCTGTCATTGGGGAAAAAATAAAATAATACAAGTAAGATTCAGATTCCAGAAAGGAAGAAGGATTCATAAGGATAGGCAGAGAGACGAAATAAAATAAGGGTACCTTGGCTTCCCAGAAGTAGACGTCAGTATGGCAAAGAGAGGTAAAGAGGATTTTCAGACGCACTTCTCCAGCCTGCGGAGGCGCCACCTCTATCTCTTCAATCACCAGTGGCTTCCCTGCTTCCCAAGCCACCGCAGCTACATTTAAAAAAAAAAAAATCCACACAGCCGAATCAGTATATACTTTTGCCTAACGTGGATCAGTTCGAAAATACACCCCCTGAATTCAGATCATCATATAATGATAGGATCGGGATCCAAAACAAAACAGTCATCTGAATTTCGCAAATCACTTGAGTTTCCCGGAGGAAACGCAGAGAAGCGTGGCGCCATATAAAGAAATCAACAGAAAAAAATCGGAGAAAGAAATATTAATGGACCCTAACAACAACTACAGTAAGTGACATATCAGAACTTCAGAAGAGGAAAGACGAAGTGATATGGAAGCAGGGGATGCAACAGGCAGTTGCAGCAGTAAGAAGGAATTATGACAGTGAAGTCTGACCTTTGCACTTGATGATCTGACCGGCTGTGGTAGACATAGCTACTGGATACTGAGAATGAAGGACGACGATGACAGTGAAAATTGTTGAATATTATGCAGATGTGTGGAAGACAGTGGCCACCTAAAGTTATATATATTTAGGAGAATCATTCCTAGATTCAAAAAAAAAAAATATATATTACGAGAAATTTTTTTTAAGTTTGTAAATCATATTCAATAAATTTTGAATATATATATATAAAAGAGGTAAATAAAGATCTTTCTGATAATATATTAATTATTTAGGACCTAAGAATAATTTTACCTATATATTAGGGGAATGTGTAATAGTAGAAGGCGAGAACCCGAATCAAGGAATATTTATTTAATTGTTAAAACAAAAAAGGGGGGGGGGGGGAAAATGAAAACAAAGATGTCAAAACTGCTTTGGTTTTGCCGTGGCAGCGATCCAATACCAACAGCAACAGGTGGTGCGTGTTTGGTATTGTTTATTAGGGATTAATAAGTATTTATTATATAATTTGAGATAAAATTTTTTTCATATATTTATCTTATATATAGTAAATTATGATTTATAAATATTTATTACCCAAAAATAAATTATCCAAAAAACACGTGGTTTGATTGATAAACGCAAATTAGGAAAACGACTGTAGGTGTCTCTAGTGGCGCCTTGGTTTCCTGGTTTCCTTTTCAACGTAGCCTTCTCTGGTTTCAACTTCGCGTCTAGTCCTTCCTAATTTTTATTCTCCTATTTTATTATTCTAATTTTTTTATAAATAATTTTTATCTTTATTACACAAAAAAATAAAATGAACTGATTTAAGATTAATTAAAAATAATAAATATGTCAAAAATATCATATTTCTTTCAAATATGCTCCTATTTATAAAAAGAGTATAAGAAAAATAATAAGTAATAAATATGAGAGATAATGTGTAATAAATGAGTAAATGAAAGAGAATTAATGGTGAATGAGGGTAATTAATATAATTATGTGTATTAATAAAGGTAAAAAAGTAAAAAATAGTTTAAATTTTAAGACACAAAAAAAAATTACTTATAAAAAGAACTGAAGAGGTTGGCAAAAAAAATAAAAAGAACTGAAGAGGGGGAGTATATTTTTAAAACAACATTTACAATTAAAATGCTGACATTAAGCTCGAACATAAGAAAAATATTTTTATATTGTCATGATATGTAAACTAATATAGAGTAAACTACTAAACTTAACATCACCAACCTAGCTAACATAAATTTGAAAAATATTTTATGTACGTACTACGTATAGAACAACTGATATTAACAAAAACATAGGGTTGGCTTGGGATTTTAAAATGTTGGATTTTTTTTTGGGTCAGAAAATGTTGAGTTCTTGTGTGCTTTGAAGTTTTAGCAATATATAGCAAACTAGAATATTGATTATTTTCAAAGCAGAAATTGGCCAATTGTTCAATGTCAATTTGATTCGACAAGACAAGCAAAACGAGTTTGATTGCATCATCAATTGATGAGCACTAATAAATCCTTAACTAGATTTAATATTATTTATCTCTATATTTTCAAGAGCTGTTTTATTTTAGTACACAGATATGTGGATAATTCAAAACAAAAGCAATCTTCCCTCGTTCAGACTTCAGACGTTCATGATAAAATAAATGTTATATTTAAGAAATAAAAGAAACATTAATTGTATTTAATTTGGCGTTGTGAAACTAACGAACACAAATCCAATCAATCACAAACGATTACTTATATAAAATTATGTATTAAACAAGGAAAAACTGTTAAGCGAAAGTGATGGGACAGGCTAGAAGATCAGAAGGGAAGATATTTCAGAAACCCCGGAAACTTGCGTAACGCTAATAGTAATATCCTAGTCACTACCAGGAGGATGTTGTAATGACGTCTTCTTTTACGTATTTCCAGTCGTTTCAAACCTTGACTGTGAATTATTAATGCTGAAATCTTTATTCTTGACTATTTGTTCAATTTGATTTTTTAAATTTGCAATCAAATTCAGCTGTCATTAGAAAGAATTGTTATTTTAATTTATGTTATAGAAACAAAAGTATCAAACAAATACCATATCATATACACAGGCGATGAGTATAAATTATTATCGCAGTTTACAATGTGAGTTGGAAGGCACAGACGCCGAAATTTCAAGAAAACAAATGAACGTCCTAGAGTTCTCTACAACGCGACACCGCACAAATTTGATAAAATACAAGGGAGATTGTAGATTTGACATGAAACTTTATTCTTCTTGTTCACAATAACCACAGAGAACACAGTTCAGAAGACAGCACTCACTATTCCACAAGCATGGGTTCTACTAGTCTTGCATACGAATGATGCACCTGATGGACTCCCCCTTGAGCATGTAGTCAAATGCCTTGTTGATCTCTGATAATGGCACCGAGTGAGTTATGAACTTCTCCAGTTCCAGCTCCTACAACATGATCTCACCCATCATCAGCTCACAATCTAAACACAAGAAATTAAACAAGACATTAATTATTTCACTCAACCAGTACTAGAATTAGCTTACCCCTCTCATGTACATCTCCACAACTGAAGGCAAATCAGAACGGGGCTTGTAATTGCCATAGAAGGTTCCCTTCAGAGTCCTCTCGTTCAGGAAATTCACTGGATGGGTTTTGAATGCATCATCCTTGTTTGGCACTCCTACCAGAACCGCCACACCCCATCCCTGCACGCCATATGTAACCATTTACACAGTTAGCTTTGGCTTTTAACTTACCAATTAGCAAGCAAATGCGTTTTGAATAAGTACGTCGTGGACACATTCGAATGCTGAGATCATAGCCTGGATGCTCCCAGTGCACTCCACCGCACGATCCACGCCTCCATTAGTCATTTCAGCTATTACCTGTTCATTGTTAACAACTAAAACCAGGTTACGATATGATGTGATAGGCGACTCTATTTATCAGTCAACCCAACTCAATCTTTCATCCACGCATGCACTGACCTCTTGTACAGGTTTGTCATGATCTTTTGGGTTCACAAACTCATTCACTCCAAATTTCTTGGCTGCCAATAACAATAACAACATAAAACTGCCATCAATATATATTGCAATTTAAGTACATGCAGTGAAAATTTTAATTCTGAAAATATGAGGTGTACCTAGCTCAAAACGGCTAGAAACTAAATCAACCCCAATAATTCTGGATGCCCCAGAAACCCTTGCCCCTTCAGCAGCCTAAAATTTGGATAAGGAAACGTGATCAGGACATAACACAGCCGTCTAATTATGAACTGCGAAAGAAACTGAAGGGAAAAAAGGCAATGAACATACAGAGAGGCCAACAGCTCCCAATCCGAAAATGGCAACAGAGGAACCAGGTTTTGGTTTTGCAACATTCACGGTAGCACCAAATCCTACAAGAATATGAAGGAATCAATCAGAAAACTGTATTGCTAGACACTTCATCCAACATGATGATATGCATACATATATGTTGAGGTAAGGGAAAACCTGTGCAGACTCCGCAGCTGAGAATACAAACTTTGTCAAGAGGAGCAGCAGGGTTAATCTTAGCAACACAACCAGCATGCAAAACAGTGTACTCGCTGAATGTGGAAGTTCCCACAAAATGGTATATTGGCTTTCCATCCTTAGAGAATCTGGACTTGCCGTCACCGATCATAACACCCCTGTCTGTGTTGATCCTGAGAAGGTCACACATGTTGCTTTCTTCAGACTTACAATGTGGGCACTCCCCACACTCGCCGGTGAATACTGGAAGAGCATGATCTCCTGGTTTCAGATGAGTCACTCCCTCCCCTACGCTCTCCACGATCCTGAACATAATACCACAACCCATACTTAGATTAGTTTATTTAAGCTAAAGGAAGTTATAACAGACGCGCAATAAATACAAAGGGGATAGAAAATTACCCTCCGGCTTCGTGACCTAATATACGAGGGAACACTGGAGTTTGTCCCTGTCAAAGGAGAAAAAAATATATAACAGTAATAAGATTATGGTTCGGCAGAGGAAGAAAAATGCCTAATGGTAAGTAATAAAATGAAATAAGAGAATGACCTTGGCTTCCCAGAAGTAAACATCAGTATGGCAGAGGGCTGTGAAGAGAATCTTGAGACGCACTTCTCCGGCCTGCGGAGGCGCTACCTCTACCTCTTCGATTGACAGTGGCTTTCCTGCTTCCCAAGCCACCGCAGCTACATTTCACCAATTCCACACAAGCCATTCAGGATATTGTTGAAATAAAATCAGTTCGAAAATAATTAAACATATGACACTTCAAGCAGAACAATTGAAATGATTTTCAAAAATCACATGACATTCCCGGATTAAACATAAAGAAGCGTATCACCATCCAAAGAGGGCAACAACAAAAACTGGAAAAGAAATTAGCACACCTCAGCGACTGTACTTTCTAAATATCATAGCCGGAGTTCATAAGAGAGAAGAATATTTATAAGTGTGAAGAAAACTTGCAAAGACAGAGGAGAGGAGAGATATGACACATGAAAGCAGGAAAAACGATTTCCAGTTGCAGAAGTATGTTGAGATGTGATTAATAGTGGTGAAGACTGACCTCTGCACTTGATAACCTGACCAGCTGTGCTAGACATAGTTGTGGTCAAGGACTGAGTATGAAGGAAGATGGTTAAAGTGAGAAATTGTTGAAAGTTGTTGTGATGTGCGGAAGTCAGAGCCCTGCGAAAGCTGTATATATAGAGGGTGAAGACGTGCCCACTTGGCAACTTGTGAAGGCCAGAGAGAAGGCGAATTGAAAGGTAATACCGCTTTGGGTTTTGCAATGTTGTGAGGTGGGCGCCTTGGTTTCCTGAGTCAACGCCACGTAGCCTTCCCTGGTTTCAACTCGAGTTTTATTTATGTTTTGGGATCCTGTGTCTGTGCTCTGTATTCATCAAACAGAATTTGTAAATATAAGATAAAATTAATTTGTTTATAAAAATTAAGAAATTTATTTAAATTAATTTAAAATATTTTTATTTTTATTGCAAAACTAATTAGTTTAACTAATGAACTAATACATAATATAAGGATATACAATATATGATATAATTAAGTAACTTATTTAAATTCTTTAATCTCTCGAAAAAAAATCAATCATATCTTATATCTAGGGTGGAGAGAGAATTTTATATGATAAAACAATAAATAAATAAGATATCACGGCAACGGATCATCTTGACCCTGTGAAAACTGGAAACTGAGAACACAGGCTTGACCTTGGCCGTTTGGAGGTGTTAAAATAGTAAAAGGATGTTGAATTTTCCATGGTTACATAAATACAGCGCGCCCATATAACCCTCCGTGACCGGTGATCCCCCAACCCACCGGACGGAGTAATTCCCCCCCCCCCCCCAAACTAGTACATAAAACTATTTTTTTAGCACAAGTATGGTTTAAAAATTTAAAAAAAGTACAAGAGAGGCGCATGCCAACCGTATAAAACGCGGGATGCAAGGTTGCATTGTCGTCAAGTAGTGAGAGCTTGGCATAATTGGATAGATCGGTATTGGCCAATTAAAAGAAGAAAGAATCACAGTTTGTGGCTTTGATCATGGCATCCTGCGGCTACTATTGCCTTGGGGAGGGGTAATTCATCAGTACGGTGCCAGGGTCAGCGTCACGACACATAATGTTAGTTTGGAATAATTTATGACTGTGTTTGGTATCACTTATTTTTAGATAATAAGTTTTTATTATATAAGTTGATATAAAACTCCTCTTACATATTTACCTCATATACCTTAAATCACGATTTATAAATATTTATTGCCCAAAAATAAACTATTCCAAACGAACACATATAAATTTATGAGAAAAGTTTTATCTCGACTTACGTAATAAATATTTATTCTTAAAAAATAAACTAATTCAAATATCGCGTGCAGGTTCATCCAATTAAAATAATCCATTTATTAATTAAATCAATTAAGAAGTTACAAGAACCACACCCACTGTTTGCCAATTTGGTGACGGGGAACCTGATTCGTTATTCGTCCTGTGCTCCTTGAATTATAGTATTCATTTGGGATCTTATATCAAAAGTCGCCTACGGTGGGTCTGGTCAATTATGTTGTTTGATCCTATTTATAAATAATTTTTTTATAAGATTCATCTCTTTTATAAGTATTTTTTATTTTTTATCTGAAAATATAAATTTTATTTTTTTATTTTATCCTTATTAAATATTCATTATCTCTCATATCTTATACTCATTATTTCTAATACTTTTTATCTATTCTCTCTCCTATACTCTTTTTATAAATAAGGGCATATATGAAAAAATATATATAACATTTTTTACACACTTATTGCTTTTAACTATCAGTTCGTTTTATGCAATCAAAAGAAAAATTGCTTATAAATAAGATCGAAGGGAGTATAGTATATATGATCGGACCGAGGTATCCCACGAAAAATGAAAAAAAAGGGTAAAACCCATATTTATCTTGTCGATGGTCAAAATATTTTTAATTCGTAAGGTTTTTTTAAATCTCTTTATTTATCTTAGAAATGTTTTATTTGTTCTATAAATGCATATATTTATCTTATGAATTTTCATATATATTTTGTAAGTGGCCAAAATTATTTTTAATTCCCTAAGTTCTTTCGAATCTCTTTATTTGTCTTGTAAATGTCTTTATTTATCTTGTAAATGATCTCCTGAAAAAAAATAAAAGAAAGATATTATTATCTTTTTACCCACAAAACTTATACTTAATTTCATTTTAATTCATGAGGTGCTGTGAAATTTCAGAAAGTTTTGAACTTAGAATGATGTTACATTCTTGGGGGCTAAATAAAATTTTCCCATAAAAAATCAAGCCAGTCAATGAGAAATGCAAAATGTCTTTGTAAGAGTTTGTAATAAGGATTAGACTGAATTCTTCAAACATAACTTTTTAATGGTGATTTAAGGTAACTACCTAAAAAGAATGTTATTGTAACTTACATGCATAAACATATTTTAAATCTCGAGTGATGCTCCTAAATATGCTTAAAATGTCCCCGAATTGTAGGAGATGGTGGGCCCAAATACCGAAAGCCGCTCCCATTCGTTAAAAGGATTCACGAGGGCACTAATGAACATATGAAAGCGTTGAAGCCGACCCACGAAGTGCTGGACACTTCCCTCCCACCCCTGGCCAATATTTTCTCTTGTTTCTGATATGTGTTGTGTCATTTCTTTTTTGTAATCAAATTCTTCCATCGTTTTCTTTTCTGCTAGCTGTCATGACTTATGAGCAAGAATTCTTATTTGATCATATTCCCATTTATTACGTTTTAAATTTTAAAACCACGCTTCTTTTGTATCAGAAATTCAGAATCCAATAGTGGGGTTACGTACAACCAAGAGTCCCAGTGTTCACCAGTCAAAAGTCCAAGACCATGTCTACAGAAAAATATCAAACAAATATCATATCACATACATTGTGTTATCCTCAATCAAATTGAGATACCGCACAAATCTGGTGAAATACACCAGGGAATTAATTGTATATGAATCTTTATTCTTCTTCACAAATCACAAGGAAAGCTCAATTCATACACCACACACTAATCCAAATTATTCTAATCTTCCATACGAATTATGCATCTGATGGACTCCCCTTTGAGCATGAGGTCAAAGGCTTTGTTGATCTCTGAGAAAGGCACCGAATGAGTGATGAACTTGTCCAGTTCCATTTCCTGCAATTCCATCATAACATCCAGCCACACCCATTACCAACATATTTAGCAATTAAGTCCAAGCACCATACAATGGTACAATACAATTCATTATCTATGTAAGCTTACCCCTTTCATGCACATCTCCACAACGGAAGGCAAATCAGAACGAGGCTTGTAATTGCCATAGAAGGTACCCTTCAGAGTTCTCTCGTTCAAGAAATTCACAGGATGAGTTTTGAACGCATCATCTTTGCTTGGCACTCCCACAAGTACCGCCACGCCCCATCCCTACACAAAATCACCAATTACCACATAGTTAGCCCTGGCTTTGTAGGTGGCCTATATCTATCATCATGAGATTTTAGCAATATAATTAACAGGCAGATGAGTTTTGCATAGGTACATCGTGGACGCATTCAAATGCTGAGACCATGGCCTGGATGCTCCCAGTGCACTCAACCGCACGATCCACACCTCCATTTGTCATTTCTGCTATTACCTGTTCACAACCAAAACAAGTTAAGTGATGAAATTGTGATGGGCGACTCTGTTTATCAGTCAACCGAACTCTTTTATCCACGTAAGCACTAACCTCTTGTACAGGCTTGTCATGATCTTTTGGGTTCACAAACTCGTTAACTCCAAACTCCTTGGCTGCCAAGAACAATAACAACATAAACTACCATCGATATATATACATTGCAATTTAATTAGAAGCACTGAGTCTTTTCTGAAAAATATGAGTTGTACCTAGCTCAAAACGGCTGGAAACTAAATCAACCCCAATAATTCTGGATGCCCCAGAAACCCTTGCCCCTTCAGCGGCCTACAATGTTGATTAGCAAACGTGATCAGGACATAACATAGATATTTGATTATGAACTGCTGGAAAACTAAAATCCACAGAAAAGAAGGAAAAGGCGTTTATTAACGTACAGCAAGGCCAACAGCTCCCAGTCCAAAAACGGCAACAGAGGAACCGGGTTTTGGTTTTGCAACATTTACGGTAGCACCAAATCCTGCAAGAACAAAGGAATCAATCAGAAAATGGTATTGCTACTTCGGCCAAAGATTATATGCATGTTGGAGTAAGGGAAAAATGCGACAAACCTGTGCAGATTCCGCAGCTGAGAACACAGACTTTGTCAAGAGGAGCAGCAGGGTCAATCTTAGCAACACATCCAGCATGGACAACAGTGTATTCGCTGAATGTAGAAGTTCCCACAAAATGGTATATCGGCTTTCCACCCTTAGAGAATCTGGACTTGCCGTCAGCGATCATGACACCCCTGTCTGTGTTGATCCTGAGAAGGTCACACATGTTGCTTTCTTCAGACTTACAATGTGGGCACTCACCACACTCGCCGGTGAATACTGGAAGAGCATGATCTCCTGGTTTCAGATGAGTCACTCCCTCTCCTACACTCTCCACAATCCTGAATATAGTACCCCAGTCCAAATGTAGATTAATTTTATTTAAGCCAAAGTAATTTATAGGAAATGAGAAATACATACGAAAGGGAAGAAACATACCCTCCGGCTTCGTGGCCAAATATACGAGGGAAAACTGGAGTTTGTCCCTGTCATTGGAAAAAATAATATAACAATAGTAAGATTCAGTGTTCGACATAGGAAGAAAGACGCGTAATGATAGGTAATGAAATGAAATAAGAGAATGACCTTGGCTTCCCAGAAGTAAACATCAGTATGGCAGAGGGACGTGAAGAGAATCTTGAGACGCACTTCTCCAGCCTGCGGAGGAGCCACCTCTACCTCTTCGATAACCAGCGGCTTCCCTGCTTCCCAGGACACAGCAGCTGCATTTCACCAATCCCGCACAAATCGATCAGGTCATAATTTTACATAAAAGCACACAGAAAACATGGATCAGTTGGAAAATACATTTCCCGAAATCACACACTTAAAGATATGGATACGATCGGAATCCAAAACAAGGCAGTAAAAACATTTTGCAAAAATCACTTGACATTACGAAATGAAGCAGAAAGAAGCACGTCAGCATCCGAAGAGAGCAACAACAAAAAAAGGAAAAGTTAATAGAGCTCAACAACTGCACGTAATGGGACGATTAAATCCAAAATTATTAAGAGAGAAGAATAATGAAGAAAATAGAGAGGTGTGAAAGCAGGAATAAGGAGGGGAGTGAAGGCAGACCTCTGCACTTGATGACCTGACCAGCTGTGCTAGACATGGTGGTATGAAGGACGATGTTGATGGTGAGAAATTGTAGAAATTACCTAGGATGTGGGGAAGGTAGAGTCCTGCGGAAGGAATATATAGTAGGGGAAAAGCTGCCCTCATGGCGTCCCGTGAGCGCCTCCAATTGGGAAGAAGGCATTACCTCTTTGGTGTTGCAGCGGTGTCAGGAAGGGAAATTCGATTTGTGAAGTCCAATAAGATGAAGGCGGGGATTCCCGAGTGGTTTCTGTCCAACTCCAACAGCGCCTTGGTTTCCAGAGAACACGCCACGTAGGCATCCCTGGTTTCAACCATGAGGTCCTCTGTTTTTAGACTCTGGGTTCCTCATCAAACAGAGTTTTTAGTAGGAATGAGGAAACTGCTCAGCTTCAGCCTTCAGGTTTGGACCTTGCGTAGAGTTTCAATATCGTCAACGATTAAATACTGTAGAGAGCAAATTGTTACTGTGAGGCTCTTAGCACAAGGATCGCTTAAAATTTACATTCACCGACCATTCAGTTGCACTGGCCTTGGCATTAAGAAGGCGCATAATTGTACTATCGTCATGGCATTTCTATTACTTTTTTAGTAGGAAGATGATTCGGTGAGCGTCACGACTCACGAGTCACGACACATAATAATCAGGCCATCCAATTAAAAGTGATTCTCTTATTAAATAAATTAATAAGTTGCACGAATCAAGCTGACTGAACACTGATCTGGTAAGGGAGAACTTGATTCCTCATTCCTCCAATTGCGTTATTTGTGGCTTTCGTTTTCATGGCATTAGCCGCAGAGGAGTTATTATGCATGCTGCATCCTTGCATCATCCCCTCTACGTCCAAAATCAAAACCACACCCCAGGACAAAATATATTTTTAATACTTTAAATTTATATAAGTTATATTTTTAATCCTTAAATTTATAAAATATATTTTTAGTTTTATAATTATAACATTATTAATATTGTTAATAGGAAACGCTGACGTAATAAATTCAAATGACGACTGTATAGGTTTAAATGATAAATGTGTAAATAAAGGTTATTAATATTAAATTTACAATATGTGTAGATTGAAGATTACCTAAACACCCAATTAACTTTTTTTTTTCCGCCAACTAAAAACCCAATTAACTAGTCAATATCATAACCTCGATTGTAGTAAAAAAATTTAGTTTAATAATATAAATAAAATTTAGTTTAATAATATAAATATCAAAACATTGATTTCATTCCCAACGATTTGTCAGTTTATTTTAGTTTAATGATCTAAATATGTTATATTAAAAAAATTAAAATTTAAATATGTTTTATTAATTACACAATCATTATTTAAGATTATTCGTCAACGTTTTTCGTTCACAACATTAACAATATTAAAAATATAAAATTAAAAGTATATCTCATGTCAAACTTAAAAAACTAACAATATAATTTAACGGGGCACAATGCATAGCAGCACAACCATCCGAACAAGTATTTCAAAAACATCATCATCATCATCATCATTTCATTCATTTTTTTAAGTTCTTAAGGTCCCTTCTAGTTACCCACTTGTATCCACGTTAACTCACCACAATAACAACTGTACTTAAAACACGGTATTCCGGTACTCTCAAATCACAAGCGATCAACGCCCCTTGCCAGTATAACGCCCCCAAGACGCTCAATTGATAAGCAGAAGCCAATTGATAATTAAAAAAAAAAAAAAAGTGAGTGTTTGGTGATGCAAGTAATTAATTAAGTTTTTTCCAATTTTAATAATTTTTGTCATAAGCTCTATTTTTCAGCTTTTCCTGATTTAGCGTTCGGAGAGAGTGTGAATGATTAAAATATTTTTTTACTTGTGTCCAGTGTGCTATCATACTGATTGTAATTTTACCCTTAATGTACTTTTTCGGCTACAAAAATTAATTTAAACTATTTTTTGGTATTTTTAAACCTTAAAATATTTTTTCAGCTGTACTCAGTGTGTTATCAGACTAATTGCAATTTTACCCTTAATGTACTTTTTCAGTTTCGAAAATTATTTTAAAATATTTGTTGGTGTTTTTAACCCTTTAAAATATTTTTTCACCCACTCTCTCTTACTATTATCACAAAATTCATTTGTACTTAAGTCAATCCAAACAAGTTTTAATTTTATAAAAGTCATTTATAACATCGATGTTCCAAACATAAATCATATTACACAATCGGGCTTTTACTAAAAATAAAATTACCAAAAGCTAAATCGAGAAACTCTATTTTTCTAATCGCTGTTCCAAATTGCTTATGAAGTTAGAGGTGAATCCCTGTATGTAGGGAATTGATTATTTAGGGATTTTTCTTATGAGGTGAATCCCTGCGAGCGGTTTGGGATTTTTCTTATGAAGTTAGAGGTGAATCCCTGTATGCAGGGAATTGATTATTTATTGTAAAATAGAAATATTATGGATTCAGTCACACTCACACACACATACACACGTGTGTGTGTGTGTTTTATGTGTGTGTATAACTGTATATATATATATATATATTTTTTTTTTTTTTTTTTGGCGCCATGCTGAATTGGCTTGGGCTGTTGTGTTGTGAACGGTTTGGACGACTGTGTCTGTGTCATAACTTGGGCCCAAATAATTAAAAAGAAAAAGTGAGTGTAGCGCCGGGATCCTCTGAAGCCTGAACATCCCAAATCCAAAGACCATTTGATTAAATTCAGCGGCTGTGAAACTCGCGAAATGTAAAACGTCCGATAGCTCAAATCCCAACCGTGAATTTCCATATTACATTCTCTTCATCATTTGGCAATTTCTTATACAACGCTCGTAATATATTAGTCTCTCCGGCTCTAAATATAAGACAGAGTTGATTTTTTTGAATAGATTAAGGAAGCTAAATAAGTTACTTAATCATATCATATATTGTGTATTCTTATATTATATATTAGTTTATTAGCAAACTAATTAGTTTGGAGAAAAAATATAAATATAAATATTCTAAATTAATTTCATTGGTTTTCTTAATCTCTCCAAAAATAATCAATTTTATCATATACTCCCTCCGGTCTTAATTATAAGACAAAGTTGACTTTTTTGGAGAAATTAAGGAAGCCAATTAAATCACTTTAAAGTATTTATACTTTTAGTATCTTTAGATTATATATCAGTTTATTAGTCAAATTAATTAGTTTGAAGAAAAAAATATAAATATAAATATTATAAAAGTGATTTAATTAGCTTTCTTAATTTCTCCAAAAAAATCAACTTTATCTTATAATTAGGATCGGAGGGAGTATTTAAGACCGGAGGGAGTAGTCATTATCAATTATCCTTCAAGAGTTTGATCATTTTTGTCGAATTTTTTCCCCATAAATTTTGTACGCCGCAGCATATCAAATGTTCCCTCGCTAACTTAATATATGCATGGCAGGAGCCCCAAGGAGGAGGAGGAGGCATGCGTTGCTATGTTGCCTAATTACCCAACATAGCCTTTTCTCTGTTGCTGGCGACAACATTGCAATAGTGGGGAGCAAGGTCATTAAATCTGGACCGGCCATATATAGAATCGGTGGAGGTATTTGGTCAAGGGTCAATGGGTTAAATCGAAGTCAATCTAAAGTCAATCCGGAATTAGACCGGTGAGGAATAAAAAATTAAAAAATAATTTAATTTCTCATCACACCATCCAAAATTCCAAATGTTATATATCATGTCAATACCTTAAATTACTAACAAAATAATCATATACCTATCAAATATTCTTTGTAATTTTCTTAATAAATTGACATTACATTATCATATCACCCGAGTTAAATATGAGTAATCTTAAGTCAAGCCTTAGTCAAGATGAACCCGGGTTTGTGCCTCACCCAAACCGAATTAGGGGCCAGTTCAGTCCGGGCTTAATAACATCGGTGAAGAGCCTTTGCAATACTACTACACGGGTGAAGAGCCTTTGCAATACTACTACACGGTTTATATGTATGCCTGTTAATTAATTAATTAACTGCTAAACCATGGACTCTTTTTGTAACAAATTAAAACAAAACAGCTAAACCCAAATATATGGACTCATATTGGTCATTTCATATGAATTATGAGATAAAGATTAAAGACCCACGCACACAGAGACATACAAATAGAATCATGCACAGCAGTGTTTGCCTGTTTGGACAGCTCCTAGCCACCTAGCTAGCTACATATGTTGCAGTCAGGTCGGGGTTATCAGAGTTTGGACAGGCATGCTTCTATCTGGGCTTTATTGACAACTAGGGTCGTCTTCTAGCTGCAGTCATGTTTGGCGTCTTCATAGGCCAAGAAATATGTAATACAAGAGCGTTACTGGTAAAGAAACTAACATGCCAAATATAACCCTGCAGCATATTCACAAGAAACATCAAATTAATTAACTGCTTAAATGAATCATCATGCATGAAAGCGTAGATCAGTTCGTGAGCTGATCTATAGTGGCTGTCCTACAGAAAGTCAGAAAGTATTTT
This sequence comes from Inga oerstediana, assembly GCA_963210345.1. Taxonomy (NCBI): domain Eukaryota; kingdom Viridiplantae; phylum Streptophyta; class Magnoliopsida; order Fabales; family Fabaceae; genus Inga; species Inga oerstediana. The sequence continues at coordinate 2,262,363 of OY723405.1, forward strand.
TAATATTCAGTTTGGAGATAGGCGCATGATATAACATCATATAATATAATCATAATTAATTATTTACGCGTGGGAGCGATTAAAAGTCAAGTACTTCCTCCTATATGATGTGTGCTCACCCATAATATATACCCTCTCTAACTTTATCCTTCTAAAACGATCGTCGCCCCTCCACGTATATATGTTCAAGTTATAAATATTATTATATCATTAATTAGTTCCCGTCGTTTTTGATCCAGCAGGGTCGTGACGTCATGCATGCCGCATCAACAACACAAAAACCTGTGTGCGCCGATCCAAGGCACAATATATTGGACTTAATTTTAAGCTTAAATTATTTGTCAAGCGGCGACGTTAATTTTGCGCCGCCTGTTACAGAAGAATTTTTCAAATTAGAGTTTACTTATCCAATTTTGGTAGCTTATAAATAACCAAGTTATTCACGCGTCAAGTTATTATTAAAAACATTATATATGTTCCAAAATTGACGTACCCAGTGCTCAAGATATCAGGATGTACTCCGTATTCCCTTGCAAACACAAAAGGCACAATCCCTTGTGGAAGAGCTGCCTGAGAAACCAAAAGTTAACTAATTCATAACAATTTTAATTAGCTCATAAATTAATTCATTAATTAATTACGTAGGTACCTGTACAATGGCAGCTCGTAGTTTGGGTCCTCTCAATCCAATGGCAATGCAGGCAGCAGCCATGACCAGAGGTCCCAGAATGAAGCGAAGGGCCATTCCCATGGCTGCTCTCTTGGCGCCACACGCGATGATCCGAGGCTGAAGTGCCATAAATAGCCCTACACACACACACATCATATTAATACTCTAAAACCACCTTAGTTTTCTTGAAACATGACAATTAATGTTTCATTATGTTTCTTTCTACTTACCTAAGCTGAACATTGCCATCCCAAGGCCTGCGTCCGAAATTATTTTAACACATGAATTCACCAAGCTAGGCATCCCTACATTCCATCTTCAAACTCACATCCATCAACTTCCAAGATTTCTTATTTAATTAATTCAAAAAATCATCGCTTTTTATCATTCATATTACTCAAATAATTGTTCCTCGCAAATTAAATATATAATATGTCACTTACTTGAAAGAGATAAGAGACCAAAGCAAGCCTAACACGCTAGAATATGTATTAGGGTTTCGCAGCAGTTTCCTTCCCACAACGTTAAGTATAAGTCTCATCATTACAAGAGCTCGCGGCATCTTCTGGTTTGTTCCCACTGATGAATCTTTGGGACTTCCTTTTTCCTCCAACATTGGGATATCGGTGATATCTCTGAAGCTAATTTCTTTCTCTTTGATATATAATACACAAAAGCAGCGCATCAGTAATATAGTAATGTAGAAATTAAAAAAAGACATTAAACGAGGCTAATAATTAAACTTTCAGCAGCCACGCACTCCGGGGAATAATATTGTTTGTGAATTATTTGAACAGGTGTTCTCTAGACAACATTATCAATCAAGAAATTAAATTATAGGTTTGGGAATTATAGGTGTAAGGATTCCATACTTAATTTAACCTCCATCTATAGGGACTAATTAAAATCGCTGTCTTCATCATCACACACGTGCTGTCTCCCAAATGATGGCTACTATCAATGAAACTTCCTAGTAAAGGTTGTTTCAGGTCTTATAGAGACTACACCCGGCGCTGCGCAGTGAAGAATGTTGATATAATATACTGTTTTAAAAGTATATATCATTTGATTCAAATAGTATTCTGCAAAATCATTCTCAAACTCTTGTCAGCATTGCTAAACTTAACAATATAATGAATAAAAGTGTTATTTCTTATGCACTTTTTTTAACAAATAACTGGTATCCTACTTATTTGGTAAAATTATGTCAAATGTTGTAATGCAGTTGCTAGAGGAGATTAAATATTTCGGGATAGTTCATCATCTTTATACTCTACAATAATTCCAATATCTAAAAGAGGTTTCATATTTTCTTGGGACTTTATATATAGCATTAGGCTTAAATAAAAAACAATGAATCATAGCAGTTCAAGTATTTTAATTTGTTCACACAAAAAATGTTAAACTTGATCACTCTTTTGAGTTTTGTCCATTCTAATTTCGATAGTTTCAATATATTTGTCCTAGTTAAAAAATTACAATATTTCCTTTGTATCGTTCTAAATTATCGATTCTCCTCTATCCTGCTATTGATCTAAAATTTCCTGTCAAGCTTAATAGCTTAGCTTTGTTGACTTAGATTTGACTTATTTAACCAATATCATCAATTTAGATTCAAACTCAAGTGTATATGCTAGAAGACTTAGATTTAGCTCAATAATAAACTTGGAAGTGTAAAGTACCGAATACTTGACAAAAGTAGTTCAAATTCTAAACTTCTAAAATGCCATTGACGTATGTGCCTCTAGATATCTTTTTTTTCATATATTCTCACTTCTTATAGAATTCTACAATGCATGTCTTTGCCGGAATAAAGTTTGTGAAGGAATGAAACCACGAGGCAAGTGACAAAAAATTATTAAAAATAAATATATTTTTTTAAAAAAAGAAAAACAGAAAGGAAACCATTAGGTAGACCATTCACCACTCACAAGTCACAATAAACTGGTATAATTTTTGAGCGAAAGCGAGTGAAAAAAGAAAAGAAAAGGAAGTTGAAAAAGAAGGAGCAACAAAATCTGAAATGAGATGAAACATGCACCTGAAGTCTAATATGGACGAAAGCTCATGAAAAAGATGGCGGAAAAATTTTGAAGGCAAAAAAAAAATGGCGGGAAAAAGACGAAGAAACTGCACATATGACCAAGACAATTGGAGACACAATTCATCACATAGAGGAGGGACACCTGAAACAGCTAGCTACAATTAATGCTTCAGATTTGACTTATAGTTCCAGCCTAATATTGTTCCGTCTCCCCAAACCCCTAAACCACACAAAAAAGTTACACACGCACCGCACAACACCGTACGTACGTACGTACCTGACACTGTTATTTCACGGCATCCTGCTCCCTCTCCGCCCTCACACTGTTGGTAATTTTCCCCCCCGCTCGCCGGAGACGTCGTCCATAACGGTGGGCTCCTTGACACCGTCATTTCATATTCGTTAAAGTTAGACCCCCGCGGCGTGGCTTGGAGGGAGCAACCATCTATCGACGTCGCATATTCTATAACCCGCGGGCTCCCGGTCGGGTACCCGAACCTGATGTCTTCCCCGGCACCGGCTTGGTGTGACGGAAGCAGATGGAGTGGTGTGTTAGCGGAAAAGATTTCTGCGTTGGAGAGTCTAGGAGTGGCGATGCCAGCTGACGAAGATAATGTGGAGTCAGGAGCAGATGACGTGGACCGTCGGATACGGACCCGGATTCGTCCATGGCTGTCGGTTTCAGTTTCGGTTCGAAGCGGCACGTCACGACCGTCCAGCGAGATGACGTCACCGTCCACCTGAAATTTTACGATGGAGGCCGCCGTTGGTCCAGGAAACTTGCTCCGAATCAAAAAGGTGGCGGCCCTGTACTCGAACAAGAATAGGAGTAAGGTGTACCTGAAATTAGATCTATTATTAATGTGATTTCTCTCATATATATATATAAGCAGATATTGTCAAACTGTCTATAACATAGTTGTTTGATATACTCAACATCTTTACATTGTATTAAATATAGAAGATGTTACACACAAAATAATATATATGCATAGGCAGGGTTCAAAATGGACAACATCGAGGAGGTATGTGTGTATATATATACCAGACGATAGATTGAAGCACGACAAGTTGGACCATGAGGGAGTGGGTGAAATGGCCGTACATGGCTTGGAGCAAGGGAATGCCCAAAACGAGAGTGTTGGGCAAGGAGGAGAGAGAGAAGAGAGTGATGAGCCAGTCCAGGGTTGCAGAGCGGAAGAAGAAGAGCCAGAGGGAGAGAGAGAATAGAAGGGAGAGCTTGGAGAGAGTGTCGGCTAATATGAACTGAGAGTCCATTTGGTAGGGATTGTTACGAGAAATGAAGTGGAAGGAGAGGACAGGGACGGCAAACACCGCCACGAAGCGGTTGATGCCGGAGCACTGGGCGCTGCTAAAGATGCTGAACCATTTCACGGAAGCGTAAGCCACCAACATGGCGAAGTATAGAGGCACAATTGCACTCATCACTTTGTAGAAATCACCCCATGTTATCATCTTTCTTATTAGGCCCTATATCCGAACCCCTTAAGTAAGTAGTAATATATATGATGAAGATACTTATATAGCATTACCCAGGGTTTACACACACACTTCCCTAGCACTGGTTTGCCCTCCCCAACATTGTTGATTTACATATACAGTAGTAATCAATTACTTGTTGTTAGGGTTACTTATAATCATTGAAATGTTGCACGTTTGTTTCCTACATTTCTTTCTTCTTTTTTATGACTTAATTATTTTCAACGTGCATGGCTATATTTATTGCGCAATCCTCAGCCTCATTTGTCGTAATTAAACTCTGTACTCCATCCATCCATCGCTTTGAATCAAATACAACGTACATCACAGGCTACAGCCCCCACAACATATACAAATAGAAAACACTACGTCTATTTTGATTAAAACATATTTAATGTTGATTATTTTTTATGTTTTAAATATACTTGTTTTTGTAACTTTCGAAGGGAAATGTTTAATTCGCATACGATAAAGTAATTTACCTTTTTATTTGTTTTGTTTTTATGGATTTGAATCAAGGACGGAAACTTCTGTTGAGCAATGGATTTTGATAGCTGTGTTAGATCTGCTGCATTGTTCCCTATCACTACCCTCTCATTCTCTCTCAATTCATGCCATCCTCATACCAAGTCTCTTAATATTTCTTCAATTGACAAGTCAGTTATATATATGCCAAGTCTTTCGTTAGAATATCAGAGTTTGTGTTACTTGCTCCAAACAGTAAATAGGTTTTCATGATATTGTTGCCCACTTCCTTGATATAAAATCTACTTCAATAAATAAATTGAACTACAAACTATATCTTATATTAAGGAATGGAAGGAGTACAAGAAAATGCTTTAACATGTTATCCAACTAAGTGAATAAATATAATTATTGCCCGTTGAAATCTGGAAAGCAACGCAAAATTCACAATTACACAGAATGGCCATAGTGGATTACTCTGCAATATTTTCAACACACCATTTTATTTTAAGTCCAATTATGAAAATTGGCACTCCATCCACAAAAATAAGTCACAGAGCAGAGAATAATTGAGTTGATAAACTCACACACACACATTCCATCACTAATAATGAACATTAATTTCCAAGTGTATGTATTACAAAAGTGCTTTTTGTACGCACTACTTTAAAGCTGTCTTGGCATTTGGCATTAGGTAATTTTGTGACCACATGTTGGTCTCAGCAAAGTTTTCCTCGAAAGTGTTCAAGGATAGGAAATAAATCAAATAATATATAGATATATAAATGTACAGTCCCATTTGTCATTTTGCGGCTACATTTCTGCAAGTGAAACAGTTCCCTTAGAACCTAAGAACGTGCGATGCTGGGATCTGTAACAATACTCCTCTGTTCTTACTTATAAAGGAGAGAGAAAATTTTTTTAATCATATTTATAATAAGTCATTCTATTAAATTTTTCATGTAAACACACAATTTTATCATTCATTTATTATTGTGTAAACTCTATTTTTATAGAATATTGCGTATATTAAATAGGGATTAAATTAAAAAGTTGTTAAATTTTCAGACAAAGTTAATAAGGTTTAAAGTTTTTTTTTTAGTCTATGTGAACTCTACTGAAAGAGACTTTTAAACATGGCTATACGAGTAATAATCACTTTGGTATCTTTGCTGGATGTAGCTCTTCAGCAGACAAAGCAAGCACTCATACCCCTTTGTGTATCTGATTTATTAGAATCACGACAAGATCAGATAATCAAGTACACTATGTTGCTCTATCTTTTAATTTCATACAAGGAACACTATATTCATCCAATTAGAGTTACTATATATCATAAATGTACCCCACCCCCCAAAAATTCATTTCATTATAGAGGGATCAGTGTAGGGATCTGTATATCGTTAGGTTAATGAGATTCTAATTTGTCTGTTACCAAAGCTTGGGAGGGGGGGGGGATAGAGTGGTGAGTGGGGGAAGGAGTGTTGGTGAATAAGAGGCAAAAATTGTCCCATATGGTGTTTTGTTGTTTGTTCATGATGTTTGTTTGATAGAGAGGAGGAGAGAATAATGGATTGGAGAGGGCGGACACGATTAGACCATTTCAACTTTGGTTAAAAGTCTGTCGTCTCAGTTGGTACTTTTCACTTTCCAATCTGGAACCCACCACTTTCACTTGTTCCGCCGCGCCTTTATATCCCAATGGAAAAGCAACGTTCACAGTTCACTATTAGATTCATTACCATTTTTCATTTTTGTCCTTCTGATCTTGTCATTCTCATTTTTTTTAACATAAGAATTATTATTTATTTTGGCATAAAACCTTCCTCAGCAAGTTATGACAATAAATATTGTACCAAAGTTGATTAACGTGCAACAAAACTTGTCCCATGGGGTGCGCTTTCTGTTATCTTTATCTGCTGGTAGGAGGATAAATGTCAAGTTGTGGATGTGTCACTAATGGACCCCTTCATCCCCATTACAGAGCTGTCGTCTTGGTGGTGGTTTTAATGTTCATTTAAGTGATCATAAATCAAATTTTGGGTATACAATGTGAACGACAAGGGCAGAAGCCTAGCAAAACAAAGTTACATCCTCGGTGGACCTAAAGTGCGAGAAGCGTCATTAATTTGGAGGTTGGTACTTAAAGTTGACACCCAGCACAGACACACTCCTTCGAACTAATTTGTTCTTACCCCTTTACTTTAAATTATTGTCGTGCGCAAAACCAAGCATGGATATATTAACATTTGGTTTTTAGGATTTAGGGCGTAAGGCACATCTATATTACCAAATTAACAAGACATTATTCAGCCCGAGTTTGATCATTAATTACTGCAACCCTAAAGGTAGCAAGAAGTCCATATTTGTTATGTGAACGACTATAAAAATACAATAAATATAATGAAAATGAAAGGCCCCGGCGTTGTGGGGGGCATAAAAAATAGCAGAGCAAAAACGATATGGCTTAAAAAATTATTGTATACACGAGACTAATCACGATTGAGCTAGTTTAGCTAGAAAGACTAAGTCTAAAATCTTCACATCCAGTGTATCATCTACCTTTACAATACCATCAGTGCCATCTACCCCAATCAACTTGCCTGTAGCACCGCGGAGAGCCCCACCCATAATCTTTATCTTGTCTGATTTCCTCGGTACTACAGCCTCCATTTCGCTGGGAAGAGCTGTTATTGTTTCACCATTTCCACTTGATCCCAAGGCTACCCTGCAAGATCCGTCCTGAAACACAAAGTAACCAAGAGGGAGCCAGTTAGTTACTACACAACAAGATTAAAGATAAACCTCCCATGTCAAAGAATATAACTGAAATTAGGGACTGTGCTCTAAAAGGAAGTTATACCAAGTATAACCATTTCACACAAAATCAATCCCCTCGAGAGGGGGTGGAAAAAAGCCAAGACCATCAAGTTAAAATGTCAGCAGAACCAATCTTAAAGCTCAAGTACAAGCAAAAATTCATTCAAGCAGTCCGTGAATGACTCATAGTACATACCGGAAGCACCTCCCTTATTATTCCCACAATAGATTCCTCTCCAGCTCGGCGCACATTGACCAATATATCTGGCATAAACCATGGTCCTTCACTGTCTGCACCTGCAACAAAATTGAACCATCAATCATCAAGCTAAGCTAATAAAAAAGATTCAAACGGTCATTTCGAATCTTGGCAGATCCAATCAATAAACAACACAAGGAAAATTAAAGGCAAAAGACAAAACTTCAACGGATAATTACGGCTGTGTTTTTTTTTTGGGGGGGGGGGGGGGGGGGACTTTTTATCAACCTTTAAAAAGATGTCTAGAGGGGGAGTTTTGATAATCACAAAGCCATTCAGATGGATTAGCCAAAATTCAAAAGGGATAAAAGATATGGTGCTTCCATCAACATAACCAGAAGATCACATTTGATTGGTGATACAAATCAGTCATCTATCATTAAGATAGATTAAAATAAACAATGAGATAAACAAATCCCAGTAAGAATGAAAGGCAATGACAAAATTGGGAGGAAGTTTATCAAGGGACTAAGAGAGATGTGGAGTAAGAAAATGAAGATGGAATTAGAAGGTATAGAGAGGGTGTGTATGACAAGAGACCATGGATCACCTATCATAGGCATAGAATATGAAGAAAGCTGCAAGGGGACCAAAGCAGTGAGTATGGTCAGCAAAAAGAAGGGGATAATGCAGAAAGTGGAGGACGTGAGGCAAAACAGAAAGTTAGTATGACAGATGCATCACTAAGAGGTTGCACATCACTCTGAACACTAACACCCAGTTTCCAATTTCCATGTTTATGGCTGTTTCATCAAATATATTGTCCATTTCCTAGCATTAATAATGCAGAGAGTGGAGAACGTGAGGCAAAACAGAGAGCTAGCATGACAGATGGAATGCATCACATAAGAGGTTGCGCATCACTCTGAACACTAACACCCAGTTTCTAATTTCCATGTTTATGGCTGTTTTGTTAAATATTTTGTATATTTCCTAGCATTAATCATAAAAAGCTGTCATAAGCATAGTCAAAGGCGGTACGTCATAGGTATTATCATTCATGAGATTTGAGAAGATTCTCCATGGCTATTACGACTAGAGAGTAAGATCCTTACTAGACTCTGGTTCTAGTGAACTGTTACTTAAATAAACTTTGAGAAAAACAGCAGGAAGCACCAGTCTTTAGCATGGTTCGCAGGCTAGAAGCATACAGTGATCGCACACAAAAAAATATCCCTTAGCTAGAAGTCAAGCTACAAAAAGCTAAAATACAACATAAACCTATCTATCCATCATATAAGAGAGCGCTTATCTACCTATAACTGGGGACATCATGTCCAGACCACCAGTTCCTGGAGTCATAGGCTGCCCTCCAGGGGTGCCGGGAAGATAAGATGCTGAGTTTGGTGTCATAGGCTGTCCACCTGGTGTTGATGGTAAATATGGGCTTGGAGCATTGGCTGCAACAATCATACACATCAAATAGAATGAATACAAGTGAAAAAAAAAGATAAATGCGAAGACAATAATGATGAAGACGGCGCTACCATAGGCAGAATTGTCCCTAGGTGTCCCAGCTTCGCTGTAATTGCCACCAGGAGTACTAGCCCAACCAGCACCAGGAGTTGGAGCTTCATACATTCGTGAAGCAGGACTCCCCGGCTGAGATATTATAAAGAAAATAAGAAAAAGAAATAAAAGGTCACTCTGGTCACTCGAATTAAGATCACAGAGTATCTAGGAAGTTAGCTAAGATTCTGAACCTGGTATTGTGGACTGGTACCCCAAGAGCCTGGATTTCCATCTTCCCAGTTATTATCCCTATTTTTTTTCAATCACAAGTATTAGCATTCACAAAACACATCATTTTTATATATCATACAAGTTGACAATAGGCATTGAATTTGGAACACATGGTTCCCTCGTAACTTTGTGGCGAAATGAAGTGGCAGCATTGAATTTTTAAAGTTTTTAACAGTAAAACACTTTGTAACCTTTTTAAACTACTAGCTTTCGCTCATTAGAATCTAATGTGGTCAATACCTTAGAGGACTCATGGGAGTGTAAGGATTCCATGCCCTATCTCGCATGGGAGTTCTCATCCCATCGTGAATAGGTGTGGCTGCAAATAGAAGTATGTTAAGCAAATACATAAGTTATATTTACAAGATATCACTGTCAACCCAGCACAAAAGCTTAAACAAACCTCCAGGATCTCTCATAGGAGTCATATAAGGATGTAAAGGAGTCCGAGAGGGGTGCATTGGGGTCTCACTTCCCATTCCATACCGCGATGACTCACTGGCAGAACATACAGAATAAGAAGGTTGACTCAAAAATTGTTCAACAAATTGAGAATATTAGAAATTCATGTACAGAAAAATTATAACTCACCGATACGGGGTCACAGCCACATTATCAGAAATATGACTACGATCAACTGCAAACGATCAACAAGAATAAATATATATACAGAAGCGCAACCAATGATGAAGGGGATTATCCAAAAAGCTTGCCTGTCACAACTTTCATTTGGGACTCCAGTTCAACCCGAACTGATGTGCCGTTAACTTCTATAACACGCCCGCGATAACCTTTATAGGGACCTTGGCGAATTTTAACTGTTGCGCCAGCCAATCCATCATGCCCTCTTCCACCTCTATGCCTTCCTCCAGCTATTCACATTTGAAAAGAATGAGATAGATCAAACAACTTTCTCAATAAAACAATGTCCTAAATCAAAATGATAGACCAATACAACATTCCAGTACAAAGAGTTACACGCACAATTAATTGGTGGCCCTCCTCGAGAAAACCTCCTGGGAGATTGTGGGATTCGAGGTGGAGTTCTAAGGCTGGGAAATCTTGAGTAGGCATCACCCTAAAGTTTAAAAACAAGATGAAACAAATTATTAGAAGGACTTGACAAAAAGACTTCCACCAAATATACCTAACACAAGATCACAAACTAACTACATTTCTATCGCCATGGGACCGTGAACCCCCCACAACCACACATGATTGAGCTTTTGAACATATAAATCCAGCATGTTCAAGATGATGTCGATCATAGATGAACAAGACTCCCCTATATATGTGCTCCACAGGTCCTTGTTTGCCCTATAGCACAAAAAGTAAGACTTAACAATATGAACATTCAAGAAACCAATCTTGGCAAAATCAGAATCTTACTTTGCATGGACCCTCAATTATCCGTACAACATCCTTTGTTGAAACTGTATTCTTAAACCTATCCTGCACACTTATTTTTTTGTCAATCTTGCACTTGATTTCCCTTAATTTCACAAGTGCAACATCAGGTCTGTCAGGAACTCCCTTGAGAACCTAAAACAAGATAAAAACATTTAAAATGGGTAAAAACAATAAAAGAATATTCTTGACTAGTTCGGCAAAATACAAACCTGAAAGGCCTCACTTTCTACACGTATTATCACACCAAAGCTCAAATTACTGCACCACATTGAATTAAAAATGAGTAAAATGTAAAAATATACCGAGAATGGAAGCAAAAAAGTGCTTACTCTAGCAGGACAAGATCATGGAGCTCATAGTCCCCAATTCTTGTGACTCCTGTGGTGACTTCAGAACTCTCCACAACATCATCAGCAAATACACGAATCTAGGAAAAAAGATACTTCCGTGTCAATTTATTAATTACAAATATTAATTTGTAAAAGATTTTTTCATACTAATATTGGAAAAATAAAAACCCACATGTTCTTTTGTTGTATCAGATAAAATAATCAGAACATGCTGCTCCACCTTCACCACCATACCAGTAGCCCCTTCTTGTGTGCCAGAAACAACTTTAACATGGTTCCCAGGTTCAAAGTATTTACAAAGTTCCCTTTCATTTACAGCGAGAGTTTTCTGCCAAGCCAAGGAAAAATAAAACCAATTAATAACAGAACATCATGCAAAAGTATTAGGCAATCCAACGAAGAGAACCAGAAAATAAAAATTCATGCTTACTGGAAGGCCCTTGATTTCTGGCCTTATATGAACATTATCCTCATCAACTTTCTCTACCCACCCCTTCAAATTCTTTAGATCTCCCTTGATGACAATAACAGCATCACCTTTCATAAAATGCCCTTTCTTTCTGTTTGCAAATAATGTTGACAGACTAGCTACATCCCCATCTCCATTCTCACCCGGTTTTCGAAATTTTTCAAGTTCATCAAACGTAGGTTTGATATTTTGAGCACTGATTGACTTTATTGATACTGTTTTGTACAAGAAACCGTCTTTGAACATCATGCCTCCAATGGTTTCAAAGCGTTCCCCAGTCATGGGGTCACGTCTATGCTCTACACGGATATGTAGTTCCCTGAAAAGAAAGAATCCATAAGACCAGGATGAGAAAATTTTCCAAGAAACATGTACTGGTGTCATCCACAAAGAAAAAGGAGGGAAAAACAGCATTACCTAGCTTCATCAACATTCATAAACCGAGGAGGAGGAACAAATGCTTTCTTTTTCACAACTTCTCTGCCTTCCTGCATTATGAATATATTATGCACAAATTTTATTAAGCTATTTCAAAAAAGAGTTGATCGTTTGACAAATAAAACGATAAACTCTCAAGCAAAAGAAAAAGTACAAACCAATTTATTTGCAAGAGCTTGTAAGTCTATCCTCGGAATCAATTTCACAGTAATCCTCTGCCGTACATTATCAACATCCACAACCTATGAAAAAAGAAAGCTTGGTTGTAAATAAAGAAAGCATGTAGAAGCTATCATATACTCCCTAGAAAGCAATCCCATACTTTTGCAAGGTCCCCCTTGTATGTCCCAATCTTCATTCTGACCCAAGTATCTCTAGAAAGATCAATAGCTTTGCTTTCAACTGAAAGAACATCAGTCATCTCTCTAATTGGAACAAGTGTTATCTTCTGGGCAAAAATGGTGCGTAGACCTTTACATGCCTGGATCATAAACAAGGGTTAAAACTTGACAAAAATACCCTAATGATGCAAAACATAAACTTTAGACATGTCAACAATACCTCTCTCACATGGGCTTCTTTATCAGCTTCAACATATATATAATTTTTGAGATGATCAAGAGCAACAGCAGACCTTATTTGCAGTTCAGACCCTTTATCAATATATTTTTGCATAAGGCAAACAGCCGCCTCACGCTCACGACCAATCTATGAACATTAACAAAAAATCAATGAAATGCTTTCAATTCGGCATCATAAAATTTATGCATCACGATTATCATACCGCACATTTAACCATCCACAATTTTGGATCTCTCACAGATGGCAGAAGTGCTTGCTGCTCTACGTCTGTAGCTTCTTCATCATAATCTGTAACACGCCTTCCATATCTTTCTTGAATGCTCCTTGCCATAGCTTCAAGGTCTTCATGGTCTTCTTGATCATGGGGCAGCATACGGCGGCTATGCATCCTCCTTCCACCATCTTCGTCTGGTAGATCAGTTCCTTCTTCGACGATGAAATCTACATGATACAGGACAGCCATCATCTTTTCTCCTCGTATTTGATACAGGGTAGGTGAGATATCATAATTTCAAAACTATAATGATACACATGACATTTCAAACGATAAAACAGAAAGTTCAAGCCATCCACAGCATTCTGCTCGACGAAAAGTCCACAATGTTTCATCCTCCAGAACTTACATGATCGACCCAAATCACAAACGTAAAGGACTATACCTAAAAGGGAGCACATAAACTCCGAATGGATAGACGGTTACCTCAAAAAATCTAAACTAGTCAGTAGGAAGTAATTCCAGTCAATTGCAAAATAATTATGTTTACTGCCAATTATTCAAATTGAGCTAATAAGATATGCAGGAAAAACTTACCGTCCTCGCCTTCTTCATCTTCCTCTTCGTCATCGCTGTCCACCTGTGCCTCTTCATCGAAGAAATTGGCAGCATCAAGTCGCTTGTATTGGCGCTTTCGACCGCCTCTTGCATTAAAATCATCCTCATCATCCTCCTCCCCCTCTTCGTCCTCGTCGACCTCCTCGGCGTTGTCATCTATGAACCCATGTCTTCTCCGCTTCCTGGAGGCTCCTCTGTCGGCCTCCTCCTCCTCCACTTCCTCTTCGTCGTCATCGACCGCTTGTTCATCGTCGTATTCCTCCCCATACTCATCCTCATCGGGATCCATGCCTCGGGAAAGCATAACGATCACAAACCCTAACCAGTAGAGTGAATGAAATGCTGTTGGATTACAGGGCTATGCCCCGAAAATGCCCACAGAAGGTGGGATTAAGGAACAAGCTTCAACCTGCTCTTGGAATTACAAGAAGAATCCCTTCTGTTTTTCTTTCGTAGGAGCCCTACTTCCCTCTCTGCGACCGAATCCGTATTCTCTCCCATGCCCTTCCCCTCCCTTGCGCCTCCTTGCTCAAAACACTGCCGTTTTGGGGGGCCCATGCTCTCCGCCTCCCTTACTCAAAACACTGCGGTTTTGGGTGGGTTGGGCCGTTTTATTAAAAAAAAAATTTAGCATTTGAAGTATTTTTAAGTGATACCCAATACCTTAAAATAATTTTTAATATACTAATCATATTTAAATATTTTTTTCGTAATAACTATTGTCTAATATTGTATCCAAAAAAAAAAACTATTGTCTAATAAACTATGTTTTAAAGTATTGTTTTAGTAACACTCAGTATCATAAATTAATTTTTAACTCGCTCAGCACCTGAAACATTTTTTTATTACCACTTTATATCTTAAGTTTAAATTGTTCATTGCAATTAGAAAAATATTTTACTATGCTAAATGTAGAAAACATTATTTCATGATACTGAGTGATACTGAAAAAATATTTTAGGGGTACTACAAAAAAAATAAAAACCACCCAGCCCTAGACCCAAGATGGTGGTGTTCTGAGTAAGGGAGGCGCAAAGGAGGAAAAGAGCATGGGAGAAAATCTGGACTCCTTTGTGACCTCCACTTCAAAAAAAATTGCAAATGTTGAATGTCACGAACAAACAAAACCTAAGAGCATGTTTGGTTCAAATCCTAATCTATGAATCTCAAAAAAACAGTTTTTTTTTTTTTACGTTTTACTCTCATAAAGACTATTAACTCGTGTGTGCATGATTAAAAAGATTATATGCATTATTAAGAATGATTTTTCCATGTTATCTCATTAATTTTCATACGATAAAATATATTATGGGTATTTAACAGAATGCTTCCCACTTAACACATTCCCTTTTCTTCCTATCAAATATTTTATTTTCCCTCAACTTATATTTCATTTTCATGTTTGTCGAATAACTCACTTTTTTAAATTCTCTCCCCCCCTTCCTTTCCTTTCCCTTATTACATGTTCCCTATACCAAATAGGCCTTATGGACTTGTTTGGTTCAAGGGGAGGGGAGGAAACAAGAAATTACCCTATTTGGTTTGATTAGAGGAAAAAGAAAGAAAAAAATTTTTAATGATACTTTATTTGGTTTAAAAAGAATGAGAGAACAAATAATAACTAATTTATCGTTTTACCTTTACATGTGAGTTTATAATTCTTTTACTTGTATGAATTATTTAAATTAGGTTACACTTTAATTTAAATTACATAATTTATGAAAATTCACTCTCATCTCAACTTATTGTTAATATGAAAAAACTGATATGATGTGTTTTTTATCTCTTGTTAATATGATAAGAGATAAATTACATAATATGTTTTCCCCTTTTTCATTCTTTTGAGATTAAAACAGACATACATAGTATTAATAACTTATTTAGATTCTCAGCAGAATATAATATAATGAAACTTTGGATCAGCCAATCAAGTAACATACTGTTTATCCTATCATAAACTTAGAAGAAACATGAACTTGCTTACAACAATAAAGTAAACAAACGGTTGCTTGACCATAAACAAAATGGAACAGAAGCAGTAACTCAAGAAGTCACTCTCTTCTCATCGTGAAAAAAAAACTGAAATAGAACAAGAAGTTCACAGAGAAAAGTAAAAATTTCATGACAAGGGTTTCAAACAAAGAGCAGCATCTTGATTAAATTCAAGATAAATTATTCCTAAATGTTCCGTACAATCAGACCGAGACAGGTCGAATGCGACTCTCCTGGGAGGAGCAGATGGCAAAAGCTGACTCTCACACATATACATCATTCCGATCCCAACAAAGGGCTTACATTAATTCATTAGTATCCTACTCTTACCAACTGAATGTTGAATTCAGAAGTTGAGGAATGCACAAAAAGATGAAAGATTACCATTAAATATTCTATAACTCGATAGGAATTGTAATTTGCAATATTTATAATTTAGCTAGGAAATTATGCAGCTCAACTTATTTATCTAGACAGGAATAGACTAGAAGTTGAAAAAATTGGTACATGGCTTCAATTTGCTTCCTATAGCTAATGATAAGGAGTCAATTTCTGTTGCAAAACATTAATTACCTTTTCTCGGCTGACATTCCGTGGCTTATTAATTAAACAAATTCCACCAAACGTCAACACCTTCAAAAATGCTTTCAATTTTATTTGGAACAAAAAAGACATTCACCCCACTGGACCCACGAAGATCCCTCTCTAACTCTTACCCATCATCTCTCCTCTTAACCAATGAACAGGGTGCTCAGCGGCTTATTTCAAGACTATACTCTGACAGCGGAAGACTAGGTGGCGAAGATCGTGCATTGGCAAAAAATCAGACAAGAACGAGATGTGGGAAGATTGTAGTGACGAGTTTGTTTCATTGGAGATCAGAGCTTGAAAGAAGCTTCAGCGGTGGATATAAGGCTTCGACTTTGTAGAGGGCAATATTGTAGCGGAGGTGATCGTCAAAACAACCCTGATGGATGGATCGACAAGAACAGCATGGACATCACAAGGAGGTGTCGCCAAGGCGAGAAGGTCTGTGTGAAGAAGTGGCAAGGGCAAAAATGGAATATCAGAGAATATAAAGGGACAAATTGGTCTTAAAATTTGGCTTTCTTCCAAAAAAAAAACCGCAAATTGGAGGGACCAAAATAAAGGGAACGAAAGAAAAAAAGGGATAGATTTTTGCTCCCATTCTCTCCAAAATTTTAAATTAAGTGAGGGAATGGGCTCATTTTTTCTCTCATCTCATCCCCTCCCCTCTAACCAAACAACCCCTAAGGACTCGTTTGGTTGGAGAGAAAAGATCCAAAGAAGGGGCTTCAAATTTCTCTTATCCATTTATTTTTATTTCTTTCAAATTGGGGGGTTTTGAAAGGATAAAAAATGAGCCCATTCCCTTCCATCCTCTCCCTTTAAACCAAACAAGTTTTAAGGGAAATGGTGAGAAGCCATGAAACCAGTTATGCATCATAAGCTCTTCCCATTTATACTATCTAGATGGGATTTAGATGGTTCAGGCTTAACTTTCTTTAATAGATAGTTTCTATATTAAAAAATCATTTTTAAAAAAATGTTAGTTAATAAATTAGTTTTATTTTAGATTCTGTAATCATTAAAATATTTTTTAAAAAATATAAAAAATATAAAAAAATTAAATCTGGATGGGATGGTCCATTGGGATAGGCACCGTAATTGTTCCAAGAAGCCACTCCCTTTTACTTCGGATGCGGCTTCTCTCTTTTTTGCCTTGCATCCACTGCTCTCAAACGGTGCCGTTTTATACGCCACAAAATACAAATGACAAAGCACTTCAAGCCTTTCCAACCTTTGCATCAGACATTAGGACTAAAAAAACAAAACAAAAATTAAAGGTGGTGTTTTTTTTAGTACAATAATGGGTGCTTCATTAATTATAAGTATTAACTCTTATACTCGTAATTTATTGATTATGGTAATGAAAATGCGCATAAGCTGTCACAAAATACAAAAATAAAAAGAAGAGATTTTTAACAATTAACATGATAAAATAAAAATTATTTATTATCAGCATAATAAAAAACTACTATATTTTTATATTATATAGGGTAAGATACATCTAACACGCTAAAATATTTTCTCAATGGCATTTAGTCCATTATCCCATTGTATTTTTTTGAGTAATGTAATGACTTCTCTTAATTATCATGTAATTAATTTCCAAACCAGGTAAAACATTAAGTATTACAAAATACAACATATTATGGGGCTCTGCCCACAATACTAATCCTAGTAGGGTTAAAGTGTAAATTTACCAATGAAGTTTTGTCCGATGAGCGTTTGGCACAAATATCTTTAAAATGGGCAAAAATACCAATGAACAATTAAAAAGGGGCATCCACCACAAAAACCGTTAATCCGTACTAATGGCGTTAAATTATAAGAGAAGAAAACCCCTAATGACGTTAATATGGATTTAACGGTTTTTGTGGTGGATGCCCCTTTTTAATTGTACATTGGTATTTTTGCCTCTTCTTAATTGTTCATTGGTGTTTTTGCCCCTTCTAAAAGATATTTGTGTCAAATGCTCTTCGAACAAAACTTCATTGGTAAATTTGCACCTTTACCCATCCCAGTATGCAGCGAAGTATTCAATATAAGCAACGTAAACTAAAGGCCTTTAAGTTTGACAATATATATTATACTCATGTAACCAAACGAATCATACAATTGAGATCAAATCAAGTTTCATTTGTCTTCCCCTCAGCAGCACCACCCGAGCTCTTACCTGAAAAATTTTAAATATCAATAGGGTGAGTCACATAGACTCAATAACCACAATTCCATTTTAAAAAGTATGCAGGGAATGATTATAAGATAATTAAGCAAACAAAATATATATTCATATAACATAAAGTTTAATCTTCCCAAGACATTATCATTTCAAGGAAAGAATTCAATATGCATACAGCTCCTTCAACCATCCTTATAATCTCCTTAACCGCTGACATAACCTATAAGCTACAAATAATAGGATTAGTCTTTTTGACAAGACTGCATCAAGCTCTCCAATAATGAGATGTAACCCGGCTAAAGGCTACAGAACTCATATCAGATAATGGATTCTATTTCCATCAAAAATGGAAAGGTGTCACCTGCCCTTGAGATGACCCTTAACCTAGCTAAAGGAAAGAGTGATATCAAGGGCCCTGAGAATGCCAAAGTCATCCACTGTGCACATGGTGGCGGCTATACCACGTGGTATAAAAGAATTAAACATCTCCTCAATTACAACTCACCATATCCAACATCTCAACATCACAATTTTCAATATCAATAATTTATTCATATTTTTCATATTTAATGTTATGCATCATCAATAAATCATTCAGGCCACTTAACTAAAAATTTTCTAAAAACATGATTACTGTCAGTGTACATTTTTCATATATAAATTACTATAACATATTTATCGCAATTAAAAATATCAACATACGTATATAATCATTTCAACAAGCATACATGATAAATTGGAAAGGGGTTACCTCAAGTCCTTGATACAACTAAACTTGAGAGAATTTAACTCCAACAAGCCAAATTCAAATTCACTCTACAATATATATATATATATATCTACATGTTAATATAATTTATAATAATTGTTAACTAATACAAAATATCAAATAATAATCCCCATAATTGGCTCAATCTTCTAAAAAAAAATAATCACAATTTATCTATTCCTCAAATTTCTTTTAACTCAAAATTTTTAAAATTTCTTAACTCTATTTCACTCAATAAAATTTTTAATAAATATAATTCTCTAATTATAATATTAAATCATAATTTATAATTTCACATAATTTAAAAATTGTAAAACTAAACTGATTAAAATTTTAATAATACTTCCAATAACTCAAATAAATTGTTTAATCAAAATTTAATTGGTAAAAAACGTTCCTAAAATATAATTTATGATTTATTTAAGAAGAAATTAATTATAAAATCATAAAACAACTAAATGATAAATATAAACCGATTAATCAACTGTTATTTATTCTCTACATATCTATAACCATTTGTTGTAAAAACTCAAAATTCTCCCAAAATCATAACCCCAAAATTCTCACTAATCACTATAATATTACCGCCAATAGAAAGATAAAAATTCGTAGAACAACTTTTATGAATAAAGTTTAATAAGAAAAGGTGATTTTAAGTACCAAAATTATCATAAATTTAGAACCTAACATATTAAAACTGCATTTGCTTCCCGCTCACTTGCTTATGAAACTGAATGAGAGAAGTGAAGGGAAAGAGTATTAATAATACCCTCCCCGTCACTTTTTTCAAGCGGGCCTCACATATTTTTTTTTTTGAAAAAATTGCTAACAGTTTTTTTTAAAAATATTACAATCCGGTGTTAAAGTATTTTTTTATGCAATTTTGGTTTTAAAGTATTCTCCTCTACAACAATGAGCACCTTAAACTTATGATATTTAATACTTCTTAAAAAACATTTTAGAGTGTTTGAGCCTTGATGCCCAAAATTATTGAAAAATACTCTATAATATTGAGTATTGTTAGAAAAATACTTTACATTACCGAAATAAAACGTGATTTAGTTTAGGGCATTGGCACCACTAGAAAAATCTTTTAGTGTCCGTTTGGTTCACAGTATCAGAGGTAATGTAATATAATGATGATTACGAGCCTTGTGTATGCAAAAAATTCTCATTGAGAGACTCTCCCACCATAGCCAGGTGCGCGACACAGGTCGGATCTGGATGTAGTTGGGGCAAAGCTTCGGTGAACCGGGCGGGCAACAAAAAAGAATGTAACGATGATTACATAAATTTATTTTGTTCGCTATTAAGAAAAAATGATGCATGCGCATAAAAATGTTTGGTTAGATTACATCATATATAAGAATATATGAGCAAAATATAGTAAGAGACAAAATTACCTTTAACTACATATGGACATGTTGGGTTCATAGTAGTTTTTTAATATTTAATGGTGAAAATATTATATTATATATAAGTTTGGTTCATAATAATTTTTTAATATTTAACGGTGAGAATATTATTTTATGAGGTATTTTAATATTTTTAACCACCTAATATAATTTTAACTTTTTAATGAGGATTTTTTGTTGAATTTTTATATTATTAATTAATTTTTTACTATTTAACGGTGATAATTATTTAATATTTAATAGCATTTATGGTTGGGCAGTTTGACTAATTTAAAAATTATAATGGCAATAATATATTTTTCACTTGATTACAACACGTTTGCATCCTTATAATTAATGTAATCAAGATTATAAAATATAATCCTCTTTATATTACTAAAATCAAACAAAATATTCTAATCAGTGTATTGAATCAGGATTATATAAATTTCCCTTCCATGGAATCAAACCAAACGAGTTCGTGGATACAACTCTACTAACTATCATATTCATATAGTTTATTTTAATTTTATCAAGATCCATACAACATATTAAAATATATTTTATCAGTTTTTTTTGCCAACATATATTATAAATTATATATAAATATAAGGAGATGATTATAAGTATATACAAATATAATCAAAATATATTATACCAAAAAAAAAGCCACCATTTATTTATTTATTTTTTTGATCGGTTGGGAAAGTTTGAACTTTGAAGTGTTTTGTCATTTGTGGCTCTGAAACGGCGCCGTTTGAAAGCAGCGGAGGGCAGCGGATGCAAGGCGAAAAGGACAGAAGCTGCATCCCGTTTCCTTCACTGCGGGACAACCCAGGGCCCGCCTGACCCATATTGAATCTCCTCTGCTCCTCCCTCGGCGCGTCAGAATTATCGACTGTCCCGCCCTGCGGCGAACACAGGAAGCCAAGCGGTGCGTTTTTTGCCTATATGTCCTGGTCGGGGATGAGCTCCAGCTTCCTTGCATCTGCAGCGCGCTAAAAATTCCATTCATCGCCTCAGATATCAGACATGGCAAGTGATAGTCACAAATCGAGATCACCCGCTTCTCATCATCATCAGTCTGTCTGCAGTCGAACGCACCAGATTGGAGCTTTATTCCTTGTCGCTGCCACCTTCTTCTTCACTAGGCTCTTCGATCATTCCGCCGTTCCATGTAGCTTCTCCGTTGATCAAGTACAGAGGTCGCTCGACCTAGTGCACGTTGGACCCTACTCATGGCCGGATAGAGGGTATGGGTCTCAGCTCTCTCTTAAGATCTACGTCTACGATGTGGAGGAGATCGACGGTTTGAAGGTCTTGATGTATGGAAGGGAAGGCAAAATCACCGAGAATGCCTGTTTGAAAGGCCAGTGGGGAACTCAGGTTACTCCATGCTTCTGTAATTGGGCCACTGTAGTTTGATAAATTAGATTCTGCTAAATCTTCGTGTTGTACATTTCGTTTATTTAAGTGGGGCTTGGCGTTTAGAATCGAAGGTGTGCTCATACTTTAACTTTGACATTGTTAGTTACGTGAGCTCCGTATACTCTGGAAAACAGAATGCCCTAAAGTTTGTGAATTGTGATTCACTTGTAATGGAAATATGTGGATCTCTGGAATAGCAGGCATAACCGAACATGCGATTGATTCAACTGCACTTAACCCATAGATCCGTATACTCTGGAAAACAGAATGCCCTAAAGTATGTGAATTGTGATTCACTTGTAATGGAAATTTGTGGGTCTCTGGAATAGCAGGCATAACCGAACATGCGGTTGATTCAACTGCACTTAACCCATAGATCCTCGCAGTATACACACATTAATAAGCTGACAGAGATGATAGTGAAGAGATAGAGAGAAGTGAAGAGAGAAAGGAGAGAAGGTACATGAGTGAGAGAAATGAGTCGTACTATTATTCTCTAGATGCACAGTATTTATAAGATACAATTGACAGCTCAGCTTACTTAACTGACTTTTAGTTACAGTCCTTAACCACCTACTGTTAACCACTCACTCTAACATGAACACAAAGTTTAGTGAAATTCTATCTTGGTTGGAAGTTGAGGATTGCCAGCCTGCTGCCAATATTAATGGATACGAAATATATAGTGTCATTGCCTTTTCATGTTGTTGGAGAACTTCATTGTCATATGCTCTTTGGCTTAAAATTTTTAGTAAACTTCCATCTTGCTCTGTTTAACTAGCATATTGCTTGAATTTCTGACTTCTCTAATGGCTATATTGACTGTAGGTCAAACTACACAAGTTTTTCCAACAATCAAGATATCGAACAGAGAAGAAGGAGGAAGCAGATTTATTCTTCGTCCCATCATATGTTAAATGTGTCCGTATGATGGGTGGTCTAAATGATAAAGAAATTAACCAGACATACGTCAAAGTAGTTCTTCATTTCCTTGTTTGAAGTAGTGCGTGCTTTTGTTTATATGCATAGTGGCTAATAATGGAAAAGACTAAGTTGAACTCTTTTTGAACTTAGGTTTTGAGCCAAATGCCATATTTTCGATTATCTGGAGGCCGTAACCACATATTTGTTTTTCCCAGGTAATCATAAGATGAATATACATCCATCATGTTTATGATGTGTATAGAGATTCATGTAAAACATGAAATGTTTTAGTTGCTACAAATGCTTGAACAAGTGCAGGATCATTGAATTGATCTTTCTCCCAGAGTCTCTTTTTCCATTTGCTTAACCCACACTCGTCAGTATGCTAATGACTTCACAGGCATGCTCTCCACTGTGATAGAAAACATGTACTAAACGGTTTTGTTGTACAGTTTTTTATGTATGAGCCTTCTTTTTTTTTTTCCTGAACAAGTTTTCAAATCCACGCCTCTGCAGTTTAAATCATAGCAATGAACCACAAGGGCACATGTAGCTATTATATGCATGGTACTTTGATAAACTAGGAAAGATTAACTTTGTAATAAGTTTTTTTCAGTGGTCTTTTGGCAGAGGAAAATTTTGGTATTCACATTGGCTTGAAGAATTCATAGTAATCAAAGCATCTTAACATCATGTAGTCCACCAGGTAGTTGTTGAAAAGGCTCTGCAATCTTTGTTGTCAGAGCCATCTGGTTGCAAATATGGATCTTAAGGATTCAAACATACCCTATGACAATAAGCTCAAATAATTTGTTTCTGAAGATTTCTCTTTTCAAGAGGTGTTTTGTTCCGCATTGCTTTCCTTGTAGCTAACACATGATTTTGAATCTTCTGATTTGCAGTGGGGCAGGAGCTCATTTGTTCAAATCTTGGGCAACATATATAAATCGCTCTATTATTCTTACTCCTGAGGTGCACTTATTGCTTGTCTTGAAGCTTATAAATTTTACTTAGCATACCTTAAAAAAGAAAAAGAGCGGTCCAATGCATAAGGCTCCCATCAGGTGGGGTATGGGGAGGATAGATGTACGCAACTTTACCCTTACTAACGGAGAGTTTGTTTCCAGGATTTGAACCCGTGATCTCTAGGTCACATGACAGCAATCCTATCGTTTACGCCAAAGCTCACCCTCTTAGCATACTTTAATTTCTAAAATTAGTATATAATGATCAAACTGTATATTTTGTTCAAGTTTTGTCTCTGACTTTTACAAACTTGAAGGTGAAATTATTTATGGAGAACAAGCTAAGGAATACGTGGATATACCTGCACACGTAATACTTGGACACTATATGATATGAGAATATAATGCTTGGACAGAACTATTATTTTTTATTTTCTTTAAGGTGGTTCTTCTCAAATAAAGTTTGCGTAAAATATGTTATGTTTCTCACATATGGAGAACCTGCCTGCCTTTCCTTAGTTGAGTTTTCCTGATTTGTTATTATAGTCTTGAAACAAACCAGAATATTTGGCTATACGTTATGATGCAATTCTTTGTTGCTGGTGGTAAATTTGCAAAAGTTAGTTTTTAGGGCGATTAAGAACTAAATTGGAAATTACATCTTCTTTTGTTGGTATGCTGCTAGACCATAATTATCTGGGATCAAACATATTAATCAGGGTTTTCTAGGTGGCTGGAGGGATCCTAAAAATTAATTCATAATCCTGTCCCCTTTCTGTTTTACCATTCTAAAATTATAATTCTCTTATTTGTATACACCATCACTCCATCAGTAGAGGTCTAAACCTCTGACTAGTAACCATGATCATTCTATGGAGCTATGTTTAGTCTTTTTTACTGCCATGTTGCAAACGCATCTACTTGTGATCTAAATGTCCATCTCAATATGCCTAAAAAAAATATTATGATTGGTTTGGAGGTTAGTGGTCTGGGTGCAAAAAACCAATAACTAACAGATGCATGGGGTCCGTATGATTTTTTCTTTTAAACCATAAGTTTGTTATTGGACATTGCAATATAGGGTGATCGGACTGATAAGAGAGATACAAGTGCCTTTAATACGTGGAAAGACATCATTATTCCCGGTAATATTGATGATGGTATGACTAAAACTGGTGCTCCAGTGGTCCAGCCACTGCCTATGTCAAAGCGGAAGTACTTGGCAAACTATTTGGGACGTGCACAAGGAAAAGTTGGTCGTCTTCAGCTGATACAGCTTGCAAAACAATTTCCAGATAAGGTACACCATCTTTTATGATTTGGTGATTCTTGTCATCTGAAAAGTGGGCTATTTTTGAGGAATGTGTCTCACTCAACATTGGATGCGCTAATGAGGAGGGCATATCAAGTTGTTCAGAGCCCAGTTAAAATTGGTAGAGGAAGATCAAAGAGAACGCTCAATGAGGTTATTGAGTGAGATCTCTTAGTTAACAATTTATCCCGATATTTGGTTTTTGACATAGCTCAATGGCGTAATTTGATGCATGTAGCCAAGCCCACCTAGTGAGATTAAGGCTCGTTGTTGTTGTTGTGTCTCATTCAACATGGAATTTCATTGGTTTGCAAAATTTGCTTACATTTAGACAATGGTGTGCTAACATCATGTGGTGGGAGAATGGCAACTGCCATTTACTTGGATACCAGTACATCAATTGTTCATGTTCATTGGGTGCCACAATGTGATTGGATTTCTGCATGTTGTCTTTTGTGCAATCTCTAACTAAATTCCATTTTGTGGGAAAATTATCTGTTGGTTCCATTTAAATGCACTTAAAACGCCTGGTGAACTTTTGTCTCTCGTGTCTGTTGTACTGCTATTTTTTGTAAACGTGCTACTTCAGACTAGGTTAGGTTTTCATTGTGATATTATTATGCAGCATGCGTGATGTATTGATGAAATGAACAGTTGGAATGTCCAGATTTGAAATTCACCGGACCTGCCAAATTGGGAAGGAAAGAATATTTTGAACACTTGCGCAATGCAAAGTTCTGCCTTGCTCCACGGGGGGAGTCATCTTGGACCCTTCGCTTTTATGAGTCTTATTTTGTGGTTTGTTTCTCTCTCTCCGTGTTTGTGGGTCTGTGGGCTTTGCTTTTTTGGTCCCCTTGTTGGGGTCAGGATGGGGGCTTTACTTGAAAGGAATGAAAATAGTGATATTTTACTCAACAGGAATGTGTTCCAGTGATATTATCCGATCAAGTAGAACTGCCTTTCCAGAATGTCATTGATTACAGTCAGATATCAATAAAATGGCCTTCCAGTCGAACAGGTGCGGAGCTATTGCAGTACTTGGAATCAATACCAGGTCAAAAATACTATCTGCCGTTTGTCTCTTGATTCACGCACCATGTTCTTTCAACATCTTTCAGCCATTTAACTTGTAAACCGTTTTTCAGATGAAGATATAGAAGCAATAGTAGCTCGAGGAAGACAAGTAAGGTGCTTATGGGTATATGCTTCAGATCTGGCACCCTGCTCAGCAATGCGTGGAATCATGTGGGAACTGCAGAGAAAAGTGAGGCAATTTCATCAGTCAGCTGAAACGTTCTGGCTGCACAATGGATCCATTGTAAATAGGAACTTGGTTGAATTTTCCAAATGGGACCTCCCCGTCCCTTTGCCTTGATTAGCCGGGAGATACCTTACGCTTGCATTTTCTATATTCTGTAGCATTCAAAACATTTTTTTGTTTTAACAAGTTATAGTTGATTGAATTATTCGTAATATACGGTGCTCATTTGGGATAGTTTGGGATAGTTTATTTTTTTTACTTATAAGTGCTTATAAATCGTGATTTACAGTATACGAGGTAAGTATCTAAGAGGAGTTTTATTTTGACTTACGTAATAAGCATTTATTATCTAAAAATAAACTATCCCAAACTCCCTCAATCTGCTCTCTTATTTCTTCTTGGAAAATGACAGAAAAAGAAAAATACTATTAAAATATGTAAAAGATAAATAAGGGGGGTGAATTTCAATAATTTCAAATTGACTGATTTGAAATTTTGAAATGTTGATAAATATGTGAAATTATATAAGTGCTTTTACTTTTTATTTTTTCAAAAAATCCTTAAGACCACTTGCTAGCTATCGGAGGTCGGAGCTTCGTCAGCCTCATATATTTTGTTTGAATTTTTTTAAGCAAAAATTGTTAATATAGATACTTGAGTTGTTAATAACGATGCTAAAGATGTAAATGGGGACTTGATTTTTTTTTTCCTTTTTGAATTTCTTAGGCAAAAGTTACCAATATAGATAATTGAGTTGTTAATAATGATACTAAAGTTGTAAACATGATATTTGTTAAATATTTTCTAATAACTTTCACTAGAGTTTTGATGGTCTAATATTTTTTAACATTTCTCGAACAAAAATTGTTAATATTGATAATTGAGATGTTAGCAGTAATATTAAAGTTGTAAATGGAGTATTTGTTGAATATTTTTGAATAACTTTTCCCGAAGCTTGGCGGTCTAATATTAGACCACCGTTCACAACTTTAATATCGCTATTAACAACTCTAGTATCTACATTGACGGCTGTTACTTAAGAAACTAAAAAAAAAAAAACTCCGGCTGCCAAAAAAGGGTTCTAGGGATTTTTTTTTTTTTAAGTAAGAGCACTTAAGTAAGTTTATTTAGTACTTGTTTGAAATAGCCATTGGAGTTTTTAAAAATAGCTTTTCAATCGTAATTTACGGTATACGAGGTAAGTATGTGAGAGTAGTTTTATCTCGATTTATGTAAAAAAACACTTATAAAACCTTTAAAAACCAATTCAAATAAGTAGTATACTGTCAACATTACAAAATTCTGAATTAGCCAATTTGAAATTATTAAAATTCACCACTGGTATTTGCTTTTTACATTTGACATTATTTTTCTATCGTTTTCCTAATTATTAAGACAACTTGTGAATGATAATTTATAAATATAATTATGATTAATTTTTTAATAAAAAATAAGCTTCCAAAAATTTGTATTTTATATTAATAAAAGCTTGTCGTGGTCAGCGTCGTGTTTTCCCCTAAACCTTCGTTGCTTTGTTTATGAGTTTGGTTTGATGTGATGGGGGGGGGGGGGGGGGGGGGGAAGTAGGGGTGAGCATGGTGCCCAGTAGCCCGGTGCGCCCACCCTGGCCCTGTAAAAAATTGCCCAGCCCAGTCCTAAAAAAATGGCCCGAAAAAATTTTGGGCAGCTTTGGGCGGGCTAATAACCGGGCAGGGCCGGGCATTGGGCAAGGGGTGCTGCCCTGCCCATTTGGCCCTGCCCTGAAAATTATTTTTATTTATTTAAAATATAAAATTTCATATTAATTAAATATTATTTCATATATATATTTTTATTTAAAATATATTTTGTCTATTGTATAATACTCTTCTGATCCTCTCTTTTTTGCCCTACTCACTAAACACTATTTACAAGTAGATTTCTTTCTTATTTACTTTGTGATATATTAAATTATAGTTGCTTTTTATTTTCTTTCCAGATGCTTCATCATTTGATCAACTTTTGGGACATTGAATTGATGCAAACTACTTTGACTTCACGGCTTTAATTACAATCATATTGTTTTCTTATTTATAATGGATTATGGATGTTGTTTAATTTTTAAAGTATGGATATTTGTTAAGACATATGGTATTTTTTAAATTTCAAGACTCAAGTTGTAGACTTATTTTGAAATATCCCAAGACGTGAAATCATCGAATGCATTTGAAGCTTATATTACTTAGGACGAAGTTAAGACATATGGTATTAGTAACTACAGGAATGTTAAAGAAATTCATAAGGAATTATTTTTTTCATATGTGAACAAGATAAGGCGTTATCACTTGGGCAAGGAAGCTCACCCTGCCCAGCCCACCCTTGCCCAGCCCAAAATAGTTAGGGCTTTTAGTGGGCAGGGCCGGGCATCGGGCTGCATTTTGCAGCCCGTTCATCCTTCGGGCAGGGCATCGGGCAGGGGTCTCGCCCTGCCCAACCCTGCCCATGCCCACCCCTAGGGGGAAGGATGAGAGGGTGGATAAATTTTTTTTAGGTTAAAGGTATTTATATTTTAGATAAGAATCTAAAATATAAAAAGAATGAGAGAGTAAATTTTAGATAAAAAATTAAAATTTAAATAAATAGAAGGATAAATTTTAAATCTTTTTTATTTAAAATTATAATTTTCTCACCCTTCACCTTGAACCAAACGGAGTGTCAAAAAAATCAAACTTCAAGTCGCCACGTGTCAGCTAAAGGGAACATGTCAGCAGAAAAAGCGAACAAGGATTCGAGCTTCCCAAGCACAAGATGAGCACGTCCACAAAATTTCTAGCCTCGGCTTCTACATCATTCTTCCTCTCTGCTGATAATTATTCTGTTTCTCCTCCATCCTTAATCAGTATCACTACTCGCCCAATTCATCGCGGACATGGCTACGGCTCTGTTCATAAACTGTGGTTTTTCTTGGAGTAGTTCAAACCATATGCTAACCCCTCCTTCTTCACATCCAATGTGTTGCTCTTCACCAGAACTTGAAGCTCTAAGAACTAGAGCTGCTTCGGGTTCGAAAGGAGCTGACTTTGTTAACGGAGAGAGCGAGAAGCGTTCAAATTTACTGTTGAACAGAAGAACAATTTTGGCTTCTGCGGTTTCCGTACTGGGTTTCCCGAGCGACAGTTTAGCGGCGGTGAAACAAGGTCTGCTAGCGGGAAGGATCCCTGGTCTATCCGAGCCTGATGAACAAGGTTCTTACCTTATTCCTTTTCCTTGACTGTGTAGCCCCTTGCTATTGCTATTGAGTATTGACACAAAACAGAAGTCGGAAATTGTGTTTATTTGAAGGGTTACAAACTAGTCTATCAGTTCTTTTCTGTAGTTCATGATTAATAGAGGAATAGATCCTTTTTTAATTGATCAAATAGAGAAATGAATCTATAGCATCCCATAAGCGTGAACGAAAACAAAAAATTAATCCAAATTTTCAAATGTAGCCCATGATGGAAGGAATGAAGTACTTGAATGGTTCAAGCCTTGACTCTGGCCATGATGGCGATGTCTTTAAATAAGTTCCAAATTTCTTGATCCAATATGTGTTTTTATATGTTTGACAGTTGCAGCGCCAGTTTTCTTGTATAATTATTTTTATAGCTTTTAAGTGAAAGTGACATACTGTAGGCAAGTATTTGATCAGACAGGTTGGAGGACATATCGCAGGCCAGATGAAAAGTCTGGAGGACATGGAGTTGGATGGAGTCCTATTATCCCTTACACGTTCAAAGTGCCTCAAGATTGGGAAGAGGTGATAATTAATAATCCCTGACATTTAGTGTTGGAAATGTGCAATATAATTCTATAACGTCTCAGATGGTCCTTAGCCTTTAAAAATCCAATTGGATCCCCCTGTAGTGTTTCCTGGGGTACAGTAGGGAGAGATAAGAAGAAAATGGTAGACTCCCCTTATATGGGTTCGTTTGTGCAAAAGTATGATGCGCCGTCATGTTTCTGTCTCTCTTGACTTTAGTATAGTAAAATACTTAAAAGGATCTGGGAGCTTAAGAGACTATGAGATGGCTTCTCTTTCAAAAAGATGCCTATTCACTTTGATCATAGTAGCTATGACTATACCTTTTCTTTATCTGGAAAAACTCAAGTCTGATTCTTGGGTATTTGCAATCAGGTTTTTCTATGAAATTGTGACGAATGGAACAACTTTTAGTGAAGGAGTCAATAACGAGAATACAAAATGCTAACTTGTATAAAATGTTCGCATTATATTTATTTTTTTTAAAAAAAAATACTCATTGTCATCTTGGAACTTCAACTAAATTATCTTTCTCTTCTGCTTGCTAAGTTCTGACAACTTGCGCATTTTCCACTTAACAGGTACCAGTGTCAATAGCAGATCTTGGTGGCACAGAGATAGATTTGAGATTTGCAAGCTCGAGGGAAGGACGCTTGTTTGTCATTGTTGCTCCTGTTCTGAGATTTTCTGATGGTGAGTTTGTCCTATTTTTTATAATCCACTTTAGTATTCTCGAGACAAAGGAAAAGAAACTGATGAAAAGATTAATAATTTCAGATTCTAATCTTTATACCATATCATAACAGATCTTGGTGACGATGCTAAGATAGAAAAAATAGGACCTCCAGAAAAAGTGATCAATGCGTTTGGTCCAGAAGTGATTGGGGAGAATGTGGAAGGTAAAGTTCTTAGTTACAATGTAGCGGAACATGAAGGAAGAACATACTACCAATTTGAACTAGAGCCTCCTCATGTACTTATTACAGCTACTGCAGCCGGCAACCGCCTGTACTTGTTCAGTGTGACTGGCAGTGGTATTGAACTTTATCTGCTATTGGCTAATTTTGCAACATGAGTTCTGGACAGCCTTAAAAGTAGGGGAAAAATCGAATCTAATATTGGATTTTTTTTCAGGTCTCCAGTGGAAGAGGCATTACGATGACCTGAAGAGAATATCAAGTTCTTTTCGTGTTGTTTGATTGGGATCTTTGTAAATCGAGAGATCACACACAAGAAAGGTCTTCTGTATCTGTAGTATAGGGGGAAAAAAATTTGTTTGGCACCTTCATTTGATTGGTGCAGAGATAATGAATATAGAATTGTGGTCGTGTGTACCTACAGTAGAGCAAAAAAAGTTTGGGTGGCTTCTTATATCTTCCATTTTAGGTGGGAGTTAAACTGTCTGTTTTTGAAGTTGACATTGCTAGTAGTCTTGTAAAGAATTTGCAGAAAGGACCCTTTTGGGCCTTATCATGTAAAATTTTCAGTGATGTCGAAATGATCGTTAAACACCAGCTTTATGGCTTTAAAGTTTAAACGCCGGGTTTATCTCACACATACAACAATACTGTAACGAGTATTCACAAATAATTGCCAGTTTTGGGAAGTTTATGTCACTTTGATGCTTAGTGCAAGTTATTATTGATAGGCCTGCAGAATATTATTAGTGCCAGGTAGCTGACTCTTTTTTGCCATCGCTTCAGCCATTCATGTAAGCCTTGGTATTAATCCTTGTTATGCTGGCCAAAGTAGCTGACATCATTCCCCTCAAACTATACTGTATCTCCTGCATTTTGATTCTGTCCTTTTCAATCTTAATTCCGATAGTGATCGTTAACATAAGAGGAACAGCAATGCATGAGTTCTCTCATGCATTTCAGTTTTTTGATCTGGTTCTTTGTTCACTTCAATATTATTATTATTATTAACCACTTTTCTTTTCTTTTTTTTTTTGGGCAAATACAAAAGGCAAGCAAAGCCTGATGTTAGGCCAATGCCTAACTAGGTAGAGGGAATATTATCATATTATATATGTATAGCTGACAGGGGAAGAGCAGGTATTTTAGCAAGTTAGACACAGTATTCACACTTGATTGTCCGAATGCTGGCTGCTAGTGGAGAATAAAAGCTATGTGGGGAAGTTCTCAGAGGATGAAAAATGAATGGTTCAGAATGGAATAGTACGTTATTTAGGGCTAACAAGACAAACAACCCCGTGCGATGCATGGATATGTTTCACACCAAAACAACTATTATTTTAAAAGTCTTTTTTCTAATTCCTTCATTGTAACTTCAGATCTTGGAAAACTTCCTTGTACACTACATTGGTGGTCTGAGTAGTACATTTCTTTCGCTCATCTAGTACAAGTAATTTCAACCCTTTGAAGCTCTTCACTCTTGATAATGCGACATACAATTGACCGTGTGAAAATACCGGGCTTGGAAGGTATAGGCCGACATTGGACATAGACTGGCCTTGGCTTTTGTTAATGGTCATTACAAATGAAATAATGATAGGAAATTGTCTCCTCGTCATGTTGAAAGGTAGTTTAGATTCAGAAGGATTCATGTCCATGTGATGTATCAATATATCTTCACCAAAGCTTATTCCATTCAAGGCCTTCGCCTTGATGAAGTTTTTGCCTAAATGTGTTATTCGCAACCTAGTCTCATTGCATAACCTAGCTGCTTGGTCAATATTCCTTATCAACATAATCGGGACGCCAACTTTTAAGATCAGCTTATGATGTGGCATCCCTGAGCATCTGATTGTGTTTAGGAATTCTATATTATATAGATCTTCAAAGCTCTCATTAGCATTATATGTACGACTAATGGAATCTAAACTGAAGTACTCCACTGCATTACCCGGCAACAAAGAGCATATGTAATCATTCAACATGTCAATATTGTCTGACGTAGGTGTCAGTATTGCCCTATTGGTAAGGTAATTATCTTCTCCAATACGTTCCACTAAGTTTGGAGATGTTGATTGAACTATTGAATTGATAGGATTTTTATCATCAAAAAGCAACAATTCTGTTGGTATTGAGATCTCCTTAGTGCCATCATATGGAAGTCCTATTTTACCATCTCCTACTTGTAGCAACTACTTCGAGAAAGACTTAATTTTCTCTTGTTCTTTTGGATCTATCGATGATTGTAGCCTCATGTTCTTTGTAAGGTGGAGCAACTTGCACTCATTCCATATATGAGATGTATTGATGGCTGCGTCGACAATTTCAGCTCTGCCACCCTTGGGCATAACTGGTAATATTTGCTTGAAGTCACCTCCCATTACAACACATTTTCCACCAAATATACAATCGCACTTCATTAAATCTCTTAATATGCGGTTGAATGCTTCAATACAATGTCTCTTCACCATGGGTGCCTCTTCCCAAATGATGAGATTTGTTGCTTTTATTAGATTTGTTGATGGCAAATTGTGAGTAATGCTACAAATGGAGTCCTCATTAACATCTATTGGAATAGAAAACCTTGAATGTGTTGTTCTGCCTGATGGTAGTAAAGTTACAGATATCCCACTTGAAGCCACGTTAATAATAATTCCACCACCTGCTCTAACTGTTGCAGTCAAGGCGTTCCATATGTAAGTTTTTTCAGTCCCTCAAACCCATGGATAAAGAAGAAGCCCCCTGATTTTGAAGAGACTGCATTAATGATCTGTTTGAATACCATCATTTGCTCATCTGTCATAGATTTCTTCAATTCATTGCTTTTTTATTTTTCTTCTTCTTTGTTGTAGTTTAACTCCTGCAGGATTAGATGGTTTGATGTGTCAATTATGTTCTCGTTCGTTGGCTTTGGCATGGATGGGTAGTCATCAAGGGTTTTTCCATTTCGAAGCAGAAGTTGTTGTATACGGTGTAGACATGTTTCTTCTTTATGTTGCCTTGAAAACTGCACATCTGTGTACATTTAAACTGAACATTAATCCCTCCTATACAAGTTTTGTATGATACAATTAAAAGAAATCGACTTTTGCTTCATAAAAAATCAATTTGAGCAAATCTAAATTTTTTATAAAGACATGCACTTTGAAATGTAACTTCAATATTGTTAACCTTTCCTCCAATTATTGCTTACAGTTATAGCTATTCAGATACATCCTTATAGTTTTTAAAAGAGAACACATTAATAAGGACAAAAGCTTTTTCATGAAATAACCACAAGGTAAAATCTTGCTAATACTAGCATTTGAAAAGAAAACACACTTCATAATGTATTATAACTATTCCAATGTTGTACCTGTGAAACGTTGGTCATCGTGCCTTATATTCAATAGATCTTCACCAAGCAGTTCCTTTGTTTGCTCCCATACTTCTGATGGTTGCGAAAGGCAATGGCTCAATAACATACTTACGAAAAATTGTCGTAGATAGTTCCCAGAAGCCCACAATGATGCTTCTTTTATGGCATCTACATACTCCTTGTCATCATCAAGTTTTGGAAATTGTATACAATTCCTTCCTTAGGTTCATCTACAAAGCGCTCAATTGAATTCTTGTGTGTAGCACTCACTTCTACTCTAGTTAGCTATGAAGATAAACATTGTCATTAGCATCGCCATTGACAGGTTTAAGTTTGTTAGTTGACAGATTAAAAAGAAGACATTTAGGAAAAGACAGGTATCAATAATTAAGTAATTATTATCCCCTACCTCTTCGTCAACCAAAATCATGCCAATCTTCCATACAGAATGTGGATGCACCTTTCTTTTAACTACCCATTTCCTCAGCACCTTTGCATGAACAGACTATGTGTCTTTGTTGTCATCAACACTGTTGAACTTGTCCTTCTTCATCATTTGACAAATAAACGTAACGACAGTGAGCGAGACACAAACATATGAGTTTGCGTAATGGAAATATTATTACTACTATTTACTGCAATAGTTATGGAAAATAAATTTCATAAGGATCTAAGTTAATTTAACCTTCCGATACTAAATCTGCCTTCACGTAGTATGAAGAAACTAAACACCAGAGAAAGACATGGTTGCTAGTAGCCGGTGTCTTTGGTGCAACTCAACACCATTAAGTACACAGGATTTGGCGGGAATAGGTCCCGTCATATGAATATAGTTCTACGCAATTGAAATAAAATCATACTTTGAACGAAACATAGAGGTAAGAGTATTAAACAATCTGCTATTCGCATATATTGGAACTTGGATAAGTTTTACAGCTTTTACAGGGTTGTCATGGTTCAGACGCATGCTTGCATGAGCATAATATTGATGGCTGCTACGATTGTCGATATTAAAGACCTAAAAAGGTCAAAAAAAGTTGTTCATTGGGCAACTTTCCGTAGATAACATAGAAAACTGAACCCTCTCTTTTAAAACACTGAGTCACCGTTGACCCTGGCCAATGACAGTCGGCAACATGTTGGTTGTATAAACTATTCATAGGTTTGGTGGAGTGCAATAAAATAGTGTGTTGAGGCCAGTTTAGAAACTCGAAGATGAATTTGTATTTCCCGACGTTAATAAGTCCTGGAGCCTGAGTATATATTCTCCAATCTATTTAAAAGCTAAGTACTTAAACTTGATGTGATGGGTATGTAATTTACGTAGTTCAGTTTAAGTACATAACTTTTAAATAAATTACATATCTCAATATTTTGCAAATTAAAATTATCTTGGATATCATAAAGTTAAATTTTATCTACATTTACAGTGCCCTGGGTATGTTTATTTTTTAAAATTATGATGATTGATCGTGATATAAATAGGATCTAACTGGTATTTTATTGAGTATCACTCTGATTCTATTTATAAGTCCTTTTTAACTAATTCTCATATACCAATGAGAGTTAGTTAATTCATTAACTATAGGTTAAATTTCTAAAAGTCAATATGCATAAATTTATTTTGTTTATTACAATTAATAGGGGTAAAAAAGTATAAAATACATTTACTACCTTAAAAATAGACTTATAAACATGATCAATTTTTTTTGTTAAAAAAGATTTATAAATAGAACCAAAATATTACATGTACTCAATGAAGGAGGTAGGTATGTTTTTTAAAAGCCATAACGGTAACTCGGTTTAAATGGAAATGCATGGGGAAAAGATGAAATACGCGGGAAACACCCAAACACTATAAAAAGCAAGGATAAACCAATGACCATTGACTATAAGACAGCTAGTTGTCTGGAAACGCTCTGTTTGCTTTGGTCTTCATCAACTGACGTGGATACGGAAACCAATTGATTTTCGTTAAGCATGCCATGTGGAAATCTAATCGCCAATTGTTGTCGAGCCACAAGTTTTAGAGGTATATATTTGATGATTGATGATCCCCTGGGGCAATAATTCTCAATTCGTTCACAATCTCTATCAGGCACAGACTTCTTTCCACCAAACAGCCACTTAACCAATAGTTATTACCCTAAACCAGAAGAAGACACCAACTTGTCTATAGGTGAACTTTTTCTTCAATGTGGCGCCATGAAAGAGTGGAGTTTCCTGTAGCTTATGGTAGTATTTATGGTAAGGTCAATTGCTTTTCCGTCATGCTGTGACTGAAAATATGGATGGTTATTTCTGGTGCTTGAGATGATGGTTCAGGTGAAATCTCCTGGCATCTTGGTCAAACTTTTTGCCATTTAAATTACTGTAAGAAATACTCAGCTGAAAGTCATGCATTTAGCCATTTCGATATATATTTCGGTGATTGACTTTAAGACAAGGTATTGATAAATGTTGTTCATAATTGCTCAAGGGTGAAACAAATTGACTAAAGTACCATCTAATTTCCTAAGCAGTCTTGTATATATGTTTCTGCAGAATTCCTTTGATAATTGTTCATTAAGATCACTTATTTAGCCAGAAAGGATTATAAAAAGGTAAGAGCAGACACGAGTTGCGTGAGTTGGTACAGTCCACCAACTTGATGTCCATGTTTTAATAAATCAGTAGTAGAATTTTAGGTATTAGATGGTGCAGTCCCTTTGAACAGGAGCCCATTATGACATAACACTATTTAGATAAAGTTTTGGTTTCCACTTTCAAGCGTGGCCACACAATACAGACATAAAGTGTCTTGGGCATCATGCTTGCTTTCTACTGATTACGAATCACACTGTTTGTTTTCCTTGCACCTGAAATGGCCTTGTCAGTACTTGCATCTGTTTAAAGACCTAACGCTAAAATGATTACCAGTATAAGTGCTCGTTTGGAATGGCTTATTTTTGTCCAAAACGTGCTTATAATTCGTGATTTACGGTATACGAGGTAAGTATGTGAGAGGAGTTTTTTCTCGGCTTACGTAATTCGGGCTTATTTTTTAAGCTACCGCTAAAACAAACAAGCCTTAAATTAAATAGAAAACGACAGCGTTTATTATATATATATATATATATTGTTGGAAAAATACTATTAAAAGACAATTGAATTTCTCTATTTCTAACTGGGGTTGCTAAACTTAAGAAATTATTAATTAGGTCATACAATCCAAATTAGGATTTATAAATTTTATCAATTTACTTCAATGCTATTTAAGTTTTTAGAAAAGGAAAATGGAATATAGATTGCTGTTGCCAATGAGAATGTGTGAATTGTTAAATTTAACTTGTTAATTTTTAAAATCTCTACCAGAATTGTTGCAGAACACAAATAAAGAGAGAACGATAAAACTTATGAGTCCCTTTGTTCTTTTTTTTTTAATTTATTTTTCTCTTCATTTGATAGTGTATAGTCATGGAGAAAATCAATGCCTAGCGTCAGACTCAGACAGCACTGTCAATAATGGATGGCACAATTATAGTACAGAACAAAAAATTGTAAAAAATGGTGAATAAAACTAGAAAATTGAGATATATCCCAAAAACGATTATCATATTTCGAACTCATTTGCTATCATATTCAGGCTACTCTACACTTTCTCTGTTTCTTTGACTTTCACCTTTGAGGCTGCATAATGTAATAAAAGCAATT
Source organism: Inga oerstediana (assembly GCA_963210345.1). Classification (NCBI taxonomy): domain Eukaryota; kingdom Viridiplantae; phylum Streptophyta; class Magnoliopsida; order Fabales; family Fabaceae; genus Inga; species Inga oerstediana. Next base: position 2,300,506 of record OY723405.1, read on the forward strand.
ACTAACTACAATTTCAATTTCAATTTCAAATTATTGTTAATTATCAATCCAAGCAGGTGTCAAAGGAGAGGATAGGAGAGAAACAGGAGATAGATGAAAGAGAGGAGGTGAAAGAGGGTATATTGGTAAAATGATTTAATTTTAAAATTCTAAATTAGATTGGTTGACCTGATTTATAATAAGTTAAATTTAAAAGCAGGTTAGGATTTGGCTGTTTTGCAAATACTTTTAATGGGATATCAGATGAATAGAGTGATTGATTATTAGACAGTGCCGTTGAAAACGCGGCCTGTCAAATTGCAAGAGTGGAGGGGCCCATGAGCCTAACTCACAGCCTCAATGAACCTAATTGAAAATTCCTGGAGGGTCCAATGGGCCTAACTCAACAATTTGACATGTGTCCTGCCTCCAAGTACATGCCAACATGTGTGCAATGCTTTTTTATATTACTACCTGTAGTCATAAACAAGTGTTAACCCGTGCGTTGCACGAGAACGTGAATTAAAACTCAAGCGAGTCTTAGATTTCATTACTAATTCAATACAGGAATTGATTTAAAACTTTTTAAAGGATTGCATTTATTTTATTTCTACATGCACATTCTCTTAAAATGAGAGAGAGAATTTTGTATGAATAAAAAAAAAAAGTTGTGTGGACTGTATTAAAATGTGCAAGGAAGGATTTGAAAAAATACTAAAAAAGTTTGGAAAAATTAATCTTTTGGCTCCTATAGTTTTAACTAAATTATAACACAATCCCTACATTTTGACTTGGTATAAAATGGTCAAAACTATAGAGACTAAGTTGCAATGAGTCAAAGTTCAGGAATTGAGTTACAACAAAATTAATATTATAGGAATTGAGTTACACCGAATCAAAATGTAGAGACTGAATTATAATTTAGTTAAAACTATAAGGATTAAGAGATTAATTTTTCCCAAAAATTTTTGAAGATACAGCGGGGGCAAAACTCAAAAGTCAAGGGGGAGAATCCATAACTATAATACTTAGGATGCAGGTACTGCTGTAACTCAAAACTCAATAGTGCGATGCCCCAATGAAATATAAGAAACTAACTAGATTGTCTAATTCCACCTGGACAGCATTTTTGACTAAATCAAATTGTAAAATGATCATCTCATAGGCAAACTCTGAGTGACTTCCTTCATTCTCGGAGCCCATACATGCCTGGAGTAGCGTGATTAAGGATTTCAGTGCCCCCTGAGATCAAAAAAGAAATCCTACCTATCCAAGAAATAACTCCTTTAAATCCTACCTATCTACTTCAATTAACTTCATTTATGAAGCCGTACATTATTTTGTCTTATAAAATTCATTCAAACATTCAACAAAGAAAGACAAAAAAGTTATAAACTATTGTGGAAATAGTAGCCAATGCATGATAATAAGCGAAGTTAAGATTTCATGTGAAGTAATCAAGCATCTTGTGAATATAATATCTTCCCACCCAACTTGCATAGGACAGCACCGTTCTTCTTTTTTGCCCCCTCCAAAAATCAGGCGCATGTCCCAATTTTTTATTCTTAAAATATTAGAAAAATAACACCGAGATCCCAAACTATAGAAAAAATATCATAAAAATCCCTTCAAAAAATCAATTGTTAGAAAAGTCCCTAAGGATTTTTAGGGACTTTTCTGACATCAATTCGCAATGTCCATTTACACAAATACCCCCACTAAAATAACTACATAAAAGTCACAGGAGCAGAGGAAGGAAGACGCGTTTTTGGGATTAAGGAGAGAGAGAGAAATGGACATACGGGATGCGCACACGTTGGAGGTGCAACATTGAAGGGATAGAACGCGGTGTTAATATCATTGAGAATGTCTTCTTCTACATCGTCCATCTACGGGTAGTGAGGTACAGCAGCGAACTGATTTTTTTTTTTTTTTTTTTTGTGAAAGTTGGTTGGATTGAGATTGAGGGGTTGGTCAAAGGTTGGAATTTGGGCTCAAAAATAGAGTATGTGGTAGGTAATAGACAAGAAATGTTAAGAATTTGTTACACATATGATCTTGACCATTGAAGTTTGAGTTTCACCTTGGGTAGGTTGTGTTTCTGTTAGAGTGCTCTGTTTTTGGGGTAAGGTTACAAAGGAACTGCTGTGTTTTAAGTGGAAATGGTAAATATAATTGTAGTTCTTTGCTGTGAAAATGTAGAAATCAAACTAAAAAAGTGTTATAAATTTTTGCAGATGTAGTTGTTAATATGACAGTTGTAGTTGTTAATACTTACAGAACCTGTGCTATGTTTTTGGGGAAGCAAATAGAGGTGTGAGTGCGGTTTGTGTTATTAGAAAATGCTGATATGATGATAAAAAAAGTGTTGTTAACGTGTTATAAATTTGTGCAGATGTAGTTGTAAATATTGCTGTCGAAATTGTTAATACATATAGAACCTGTGCTATGTTTTTGGGGAAGCAAACAGAGGTGTGAGTGTGGTTTGTGTTATTAGAAAATTCTGATATGATGATAAAAAAAGTGTTATCAACGTGTTGTAAATTTGTACAGATGTAGTGTAGAAGTTGTTAATACGAAGTTTGTGTTGCAGATTCTCATGAAAGTAATAAAATCCAAATGAAATTCAAAGTTAGCCTTGATACATCAACATTTGTGGATCTTGTAGATGATGAAGGGGTGCTAGAGGAAGTTGTTAAAATGACTAATAATGTTGTGAAAGAAACATTAAACGTTGTAAACAATGCCAGAAGTGACAACAATATAATGTGCAACTTACTGATATAGCCCAAGATATTGCCCTAGTGCAACGGCAGAAATTAGTTGTAAACATAACTTAATAAGTTGTAAACATAACTGAATATGTTGTAAATATTACATAGAGTAGTTAACTCTTCCCATCTCCAATATTCAGCGAATTTACATGTGGCCACATGCTTAGACATTGTTAAAATGACTTATCCTGTTATAAACTAAGCGTTAGCAGTTGTAAACAATGCTATCCATAGAGTTAAACTTGCTATAGATCAAGATATTTTCCTAGTGCAATGGCAGAAATAAGTTATAAAATTAACTTCAGAAGTTGACAAAATAATCTAAGATGTTGTTAAAACTATACAAGTAGTGGACAATGCCATTTTTTGTGTTCATCGTAGTTTCATGTGGACACGTGCTTATTTGTTGTTAAAATGACTGATCATGTTATAAAATAAGCATTCGCTGTTGTAAACAACGCAATTTGCTATGTTCATCGTCATAAGAATATGGTTGTTAAAATGACTTTCAGTGTTGCGAAAACATGCATATCGAGTTGTAAATTAAAAAAAAGTGGTGTGGTCACCTTAGTGTGTAAAGGCTTTGTTTCCTTGACCTGTTAAACAATTTGTAAGAATGATTAAACATGTTATAAACATACGCATAACATGTTGTCAAAGTCCGCACTTGGCAAACTTGAAAGTAAACCATTCCATAATTACATGTGAAAATAACTGATTATGTTGCTAAAATAACTCATGATGTTGTTAAACGTCTCATTACATGAGTGCATTTTCTGCAACAAGGCATTTCTATAAAATATCAACAGATATACACAACAACTAGGTTGTACTACAAAATAACATCTCAAATACTACATGTCTTTCTTCCTCTTTATTTGTTGGTTGCCAGTAAGAATGGACAGCACACCTTTGTTTGCTTCCCCAAAAACAGAGCACAGGTTCTGTACGTATTAACAACTTCCACAACAATATTTACAACTACATTTACACAAATTTACAACACGTTAACAACATTTTTTTTATCATCATATCAGCATTTTCTAATAACACAAATCACAATCACACCTCTATTTGCTTCCCTAAAAACATAGCACATGTTCTATACGTATTAACAACTTTTACAACAATATTTACAACTACATCTGCACAAATTTACAACACGTTAACAACATTTTTTTATCATCATATCAGCATTTTCTAATAACACAAACCACACTCACACCTCTGTTTGCTTCCCCAAAAACATAGCACAGGTTCTATCCGTATTAACAACTTCTACAGCAATATTTATAACTACATCTGCACAAATTTATAACACGTTAACAACAATTTTTTTATCATCATATCATCATTTTCTAATAACACAAACCACACTCACACCTCTGTTTGCTTCCCCAAAAACAGAGCACAGGTTATGTACGTATTAACAACTTACAAAACAATATTTATAACTACATCTGCACAAATTTACAACACGTTAATAACACTTTTTTATCATTATATTAGCATTTTCTAATAACACAAACCACACTTACACCTCTGTTTGCTTCCCCAAAAACAGAGCACAGGTTCTGTACGTATTAGCAACTACAACTGTCATGTTAACAACTACATCTGCATAAATTTACAACACTTTTTTGGTTTGATTTCTGCATTTTCACAGTAAATAACCACAATTATATTCATCATTCCCACTTAAAACACAACAGCTTCTCTGTAACCGTACCCCAAAAACATATCACTCTAATATAAACACAACCTACCTAAGGTGAAACCCAAATTTCAATGGTCAAGATTATATGTGTAACAAATTCTTAGCATTGCTTGTCTACCACCTACCACCTACTCTATTTTTGAGCCCAAGTTTCAACTTTTGACCAACCTCTCAATCTCAATCCAACCAACTCTCATAAAAAAAAAAAAAAAAAATCAGTTCGCTGTTGTACCTCACTACTCGTAGATGGACGATGCAGAAGAAGACATTCCCAATGACATTAACACCGCGTTGTATCCCTTCAATGTTGCACCTCTAATGCGCGCGCATCCAGTCTGTCCATTTCTCTCTTTCTCCTTAATCCTAAAAATGCGTCTTCCCTCCTCTTTTCCTGCGCCTTTTCTGTAGTTATTTCGGTGGGGGTATTTGTATAAATGCACATTGGGAATTGATGTCAAAAAAATTTCTAGAAAGTTTTCTTACCATTGACTTTTTAAAGGGATTTTTATGGTATTTTTTCTATAGCTTGGGACATAGGTGTCATTTTCCCTAAAATATTTCTCATGCGCTTCTATTGAGTCCACTGGGTTCCGGCTCGCCTTCAAACTCATGCCAGTTTACTCACAATTATGCATCGGACACCTTTCTTTTCAAAATTAAAAAGTAAACAATTTGTAGTTTCTAATTGCAGGTACGTGCTGGGTTGTGGTCACCTTTCCTATATATAATCTCTCTCACCCCCTTCTCATACCACGTACCATTCTGCACTCTCTGTCTGTCTCTGCATATTTTCTTCATCATGGAAGATTTTGCACATTTCATGTTTGGCATTTTTGGTGCGTTTTCTCATCATTTAGTCTTAGCCTCTCTCTCTCTCTCACACACACACCCTTCTCTTTTTCTGAGTCATTTCTTCTTCTTTCGGTTGTTGCAGGAAACGCTTTTGCCATGTTCCTCTTCTTGTCTCCGGCGTACGCATCCATCTCATAACTGCCTCTCTCCCTCTCTCTTATTTAATTTCATTATTCAGACAATTCAGAGTGAATACGGTGAGAAATTTGGCTTTGTTTGTAGGATTACATTCTCCAGAATCATAAAGAACAAATCTACAGAAAAGTTCTCCGGCATTCCTTACGTCACCACACTACTGAATTGTCTCCTCTCTGCTTGGTAACTAACTTCTCTCTTCAGAGTCCCTTTCAGTCATCATCTTTATTACGTGATTTTTTTTAGCCTTATTTTCACTCTTTCCCGACGTTTTCTTTTCCTTGCGGAATTGAAATGGCCGAAATAAATGACTAATAAGTGATTATATTGCATTGTCTGTTCTCCCTTTAATACCTCCAATAATATTGCATTGTCGCATTCTTCTTTCTGACCATTACATTTTTCTTCTTAATCTTGATCAGACTGTTTAAATAATCTTCAGGTACGGTTTGCCATTCGTGTCCCCCAACAATTTATTAGTTTCTACGATCAATGCCTTTGGAGCAGGAATTGGAGTCATATACGTTCTAATCTTCATCACGTTGGCACCCAAGAAAGAAAAGCTTAAAATCATCGGACTCTTAGCTTTCGTACTCATACTATTTCTCCTCGTCGTCCTCGTCTCTCTCTTTGCCCTGAACCACTATCCCAGAAAACTCTTCTGTGGCCTCCTGGCATCTATATTCTCCATTGTCATGTTCGGTTCACCCCTCTCAATCATGGTGAGCCGAATGGTGATCAAACATTGATCTTTTTACTTGAACACATTGAAATTAACATGATACATATATTTATGCAGAGACTGGTGATGAGAACAAAGAGCGTGGAGTTCATGCCGTTCTTTCTGTCGCTATTCATGTTTCTGTGTGCTGCTTCTTTCTTTGTGTTTGGTCTGCTAGGTCGTGACCTGTTTGTTGCAGTAAGTAGAGTTAAAAATTATGCATATATCTGATTTGATTTGATGTGGAAGTGGCAAGTGAAAGAAAATGTGTTGTGTTGTGTTGAAAAGAGTGAGTGATTTAATTTGCAGGTCCCGAATGGTGTGGGTACGGCTCTGGGGGCAATGCAACTAATAGTGTATTCTGTGTACCGTGAAAAAAGAGGGACACCTAAAACAGAGGAGGAAGCTCTGGAGATGGGTGAAGCAAAACCAAATCCCCCACAAGAGAAGCAGTCTGATGCTAATTAGTTAATTAAGTAATTGATTGATGATTAATGGGTAATTTCCCTCTTGCCGTAATTCTTCCTTGCTCTCCATTAGAAAGAGTAAGTTTGACAATGTTCAGAGCCCTGTTAAAGCTTATTGGATCTGGATTTGACTTTTCTGCAGTGCAGATCTCCTTCGGAATCACGCGTGCATGGATTATCTTATCTATGCATATTACATACGTAGAGGAAGAGAAAAAGTAATATTTTATATTTAATTATAAAATTTTTACCCTGATCTGCAATTAATCTACAAACATTGATTTATAAAGAAATCAAACCGAATTTTTCTCGTGCTATTCTTTTTTCACACTCATACCGATACTATATCGATGTTATATATATTTTTAATTTAAATTACTTTTTTATAATAGTACAAGGGGGAGGCTAGGGGTGAGCAAATTAGAACCGAAACCGAAAACCGAACCGAACCGAACTCAATTCGGTTTTTTCGGTTCGGTTATTTCGGTTTTTATTATTTGGTTATTTCGGTTTTCGGTTTTCGGTTCGGTTATTAGAAAAAAATTTCAGTTAAAACCGAAAAACCGAAATATATATAATATATTTATATTTAATATATATTATTTGATAAATGCATGTTTTTATAATTAAATAGGTGTAAATTTTCAATAATATTAGATAAAATCTATAGATATTTTAAATCTAGTTAATTTATTGTATATATTTTATCCCTAAATGTAATTTTAAAGATAAAAAATAATCTTTTTTAAAAATTTAATTATATATATTTTATTTTATAGATAATAAATAAAAAATCGGTTAATTCGGTTATTAACCGAACCGAACCTAAATATTTCAGTTACTTCGGTTCGGTTAATCGATTTTCGGTTCGGTTATTAGAATTAGCTTAATTCGGTTTTTCGGTTATTTCGGTTTTTATGGAAAACCGAACCGAAAAACCGAATGCTCACCCCTAGGGGAGGCTGCGGTTTTGATCTCGTTTATAGCCTTCGAGAAGTTTTCGCCCCTCTAATTTAAAATACATTTTCCCGAGGTTTTCCAACGAAAAGTTCAAGCTGTCTGCATAATTTACACTGATCGTGAATAAATTAAAGCAATAGCAGCCAACACAAATGAACTTGTTTTAAGAATCAGATTCCCGGATAAAATCATCGTTAACTGTAGGTTCTGATGAGGGAGACTTGTACTAGTATTAGAGAATACAAATGATTAGGCTTTTTGCCATCAAATGATTAAGCTGCACAGATAATATTGTCCAAATATAAAGAGAATCGGATCCACCATGAAATAAAATCAGGAGGCTATATACGGTGGTTGATAAAAGTAAAGTAAAAGGTAAGCACATTAATAAATACAAACAGAGGGACATCTAGAATTTTAAAAAAGTACAGGTCAAGACAAAAATAAGAATGAAAGACGAAGGGAAAAAAATATTAGAATTACCAATAAGTTATTGATTGAGGTGATAAATGGTTTCATTCTTATAAGGAAGAGAATACAAGTTTGAATCCCGGAGATCGCACTTGTTGTGAGAGATGAAATAACCCTCTGCTCTCCAAGCTTTGGAGGGGAAACACTTGATCAAATAAAAAAAAATAGAATAAAAAGTTTCACATAGACTTAGTTGAAAAATAAATTGAAGATGAAATAAACCTTTGCTCTGCAGGGCTCAAAGTGGAAACACTTAATCAAATAAAAAAAAAACTAGAATAAAAAGTTTCACATAGACTTAGTTGAAAAATAAATTGAAGATATATAATTTTAAGGTAAGTCCTATTAAATTAACTTACAATATCCTGATAGAATGACAAATACAATATATACATATTTTCATGAAATTTAATATGGCAAAGGCGTGCGTAATGCACGGGCACAGCTCTTGTCTCCACACTCAACAGCCCACTTAACGTGGCTATTATCTGATAATAATGCTGCGCACTCCAACACACTTGTCAACAACTCTTACCCTATCTATCCATAAGTTGAATAATTATTTCAAACAAATAAATTGGAAGAGACTGTAAAGAGTAAAAATTCAATCTCCCTTTGCATAACTTGACTGAGTAACTCCCACATGGAGAGTTCCATAACTGTGGTGTGGTTTATAAATTCAAAGGCTTTCCCTTCTCATAAATTCTTCGAAGTCTTGAGTTACACCATCTTACCAACAAAACATGCACGAAAAACCAACGAAAGTTGGCGCAGATTGGTAGGTATCTGCGCCACACCAATCTGTTCCTGGGTTCGATCCCAGGAAACGGAAGGTGTAGAGAATTTCTGTTGGGAGCTCTCTCCCCTGGGGCGCCTCAAAGAGGTGAATTCCTGTCGAGCCTATCAGATTGGGGGCGCCAGGACTAGTCGGTTGTCGGGGGCCCATGTCGGTAAATCCGGCGTTGGCCTTCAGGTTAATGCCGGATACCTGGAAGGTGGGTCCACCAAAGACTAAAAATGGTCTATTGCATAAACCATAAAAAAAAAAAACATGCACGAAAAACAGGTACTCATATGTAGAGATGGACCAAAAAAAAATATGTAGAGATGGACGCATGTTCATTGCCCCAAAAAAATCAGTGTTTTAACTTTTGGGCCGAGCTTCCATGTGGACCACATTTTTTCTGCTTTTTCACTTTTTCATTTTAATTCTTAATTTTCCATGTCAATGTGATCTCTTATCTTATCTTATCTTGACAGTATCTGAGCACGAATCCGTAATTATATATGCTTAATTATGGAAATTTATGTTCATTATTATTTATATATAAATAACCACTTAGCATTATGAGTTTAGAGATAGGACACGCAGGGTCCGGCCTTTGATTTTTCTTTTGTTGTTGCATTTCAGCTTTTGTGAAATTAACATTTTTCCTTCACTTTGATAAATACTTAAATTCTAAACATCCACTCTCGCGTGGGTGATGTTTGAGTGTGCAACGTTAATTTTATAAAGTGTAATTATTTAAACTTTGTATTTCATTATCGGGTTTTATTAAAATAATTGTGCATGGATGAGTTAAATTAAAATTACAAATAAAAATAATAGGTGTGATGTGAGAGAGAGAATCTGCTTTTGACGGGGGGCAGGGCTTGTGGCCAGGATGGATGGGATATGTTGAAACGGCCGTTATGCTGTTTTAAAGAGAAAAAACATAACGGTAGGTTTTCCGTCGAGGCACGTGCCCCAAATCCCAATACATGTCATGCAATTGCATGGCATGATGCATGGAGAGCAGTGTTTGGTTTGAGGGGAGGGAGGGGAGAGAAATGTGGATAAATTATAATTTTAGATAAAAGAAACCTAAAATTTATCCTCCTATTTTTTTAAATTTTGAGTTCCGATCGAAATTTTATTCTTTTAATCCTTTTAAATTTTAAATTTCCATCTAAAAATTAAATACCTTCAACCCAAAAAAATAATTAACCCATCCTCTCATCCCCAGAACCAAACACACCTAACACCTAGGGTTTCTCCTCCCCTCCTCTTTTCCTCATATTGCCCTTCTTCATCTTACGTCATCCTTTCACTTTTTTTTGTCCCGACTGAGACATCCTTTCACTTCGCTTCCCCTCAATTTCACTCACATTTTCTTTTCATCCTAATTTTATGATTAATGGGGGCAGCAATGACTTTTTCAGTTTTTCTTTATCTGTCATTTGTAAACCTTTTGGATCTGTGTTCGTATTTTTTTTAATATGAATTTTGTAATTTTTTTAATATAGGAAATATTTATATTATGGGTGTATAAATTAGAAAATGCATAATAGTAATGCTCTGTGTGAACAAAATTTACATGTGCATAAAAATTTATTTGGTCTTTCTCAATAATTTTCCTCTAAAATTTATTATTTAGTTTTTTCTTCTTTGGATCTTTTATAAACTTGAAACTATTGGGTCTTTTGGAGTATATTTTTAATTTAAAGTAATGTAGGAGTATGACCTACATCAGCCCTCTTCTCTTTCTTTTCATGGACATCTTACCTATCAATTTATAAAAGTAACCAATTTTGGTTTTTGATTAAAAGTGTCTTGTCTATCAAAAATCTATTGTCTAATCGTGAATCCAAACACAATTAGATGAGAGAAAATCACTTTTATCTCTCTAATTGGATGATAGGATTGCCAAACATCATCCTAAACACACTCAATCATCCTATTTCACATTAGTTTAAAAAATCAACATTAACGCCTTTATATTGTTTATGCAAAATATAAATTATTTCTATTGTGAAAGGCTTCCTTTTTTATATCCCTATATGCAACAAGTATTAGATTATTCAGTTACCTCACTTTAAAAGATATACTTAAGATATCTGAAATCACATGTATCATTGCATCACCAGCCAAACAAATAATTGAATATTTACAGAAGCTTGAAAAAATTTGAAATATGTTCTTCATATGTACTCTTATATATATATAAAGTTATATTTAACCATATCACGGAAAACCAACAAATTTAAGCTATGTTTAGAATAGCGTTTTTTTGGAAAATAAGTGTTTATAGCGTAAGTCGGGATAAAACTCCTCTCACATATTCATCTCGTATATCATAAATTAATAAATTATGAATTATAAGCACCTATAAGTCAAAAAAATAACCCAAACGAACACTTAACTTACTTATAGCAACTCAGATTGACATATATGGGTGAGTTTGCAGGGAGTCGGAGCCTTCTAGTGACATTATTTTCATCCGTCCAAGTGTAAGTTTGTGAGTTTTGTTGGGGTATTGTGTTGCACAAATCCGACAGACCGGCACAACAATACTGTCATGGGGCCATCTGTTACAAAGGATCGCCATTAAAAGAACTTTTATGGAGGAATCAAGCAATTATAGGCACTGACTTTCTCCTTAAATGCTCAAGAGCCTCTTTATTTTGGATTCATAACCCTTGTCTTCTTGATGCTGCAACTAGCCTTCTATTGGCAATCTATATTGTGAATAAATGTCTTAGACACCTGCCTACTAATATTCCGTCCGTCTAGGCTTGATATTACCTGACAGGAAATTTTAGTTATGATTCTTGTTCTTTTCTCTGTTACTTTTAGTACTATTTCTCTTCCTTCTTCTATTAGGCTTTCTAATTCAAATATTAGTACTCTCACAGTTTGCAACATGTAACCTTAACTTCATATTTTAATACTCCCGTCCTAATTATAAGATAAAGTTGATTTTTTTGGAGAAATTAAGAAAACTAATTAAATTACTTTAGAGTGTTTATATTTTTAGTTTTTTCTTCAAACTAATTAGTTTAACTAATAAACTAATATATAATCTAAAGATATATAATATATGATATGATTAAGTAACTTATTTAGTTTCCTTAATTTCTCTAAAAAAAGTTAATTTTATCTTATAATTAGGACCGGAGGTAATATCATTTTGTCCTGTATCAAAAAAAAAATATTTATAAATATAATAAGTGTGCGAGCCTTTTTTTTTTCATAGAATAGGTATGAGGCAGGAAGGGGGAATCCGAAAAGGTAATAAGGGAATGGGCAAGGGCAAGTGGAAGGCAGGGTGGGCCAGCCTCAAGCATGAGTCGATAGAGCCCACAGATCCGAAGCCCCTCACGCAACAACCAATGCCTTCCAATTCCTCTCTCACCCTCACGCAACTTGCTCCACATTTTTGGTATGCCCCCCAAAGTACTCCCTCCTTCTGTACTCTTCGCCTACGTTGACTTTCTTCCCTCCTTCTGACTCGCCTCACATCTGGATCGCCTCTTTGACATCTTTTTCTTTGCTTCCTCCGTGTTCATTCTATATGTCTCTCTGTTTATTTAAAGTTATTAAATCCGAATCGCTCACTGAATTGATTAAAATATGAAGTTATGAATTAGTGGATTAAATTGAAGTTAAATCAGAATTAATCTAAAATTAAGTCGGTAAGAAAGTGAAGATTTTAAATTTATTTATATAAAATTATGAATAAAATAAAAATAAATAAATTATTTTTAAAAATTAAAAATGTTGAACTAGTCTAACCTACCGGACCGGTTGGACCACCAGGCTCAAACTAACCAATCTGGTCCGATTTTAATAACATTGTTTTTTTCTTTAAACCAACTTAAGCCAATGATTTAAATATGCTTTATTTTATTATACAAGCTCATTATTTATGCACATTCTCAATGCACTACATCCAAGACAATATTTCATATTTGTATGCATATGCCCTGCTTAAATAATACGGTCTGTTAATTATAACATTGTGTATTCCTGATTAGTGATGTTAGCGTTAATATTGTGCCTCTGTTAATTTCATCCGTTATTTTTTGGTCTTTATTTTGTGCATATTTAATTGCTGGTCTTCCCTATCCAAGGTGTTTTAATAATTAATAAAAAAAATTAGTTAACGACATACTACATATGGATATGCTCACATATAGAATCCCAAAATCAACTAAAACTAAAATGCCCGCACTCGTCTCGTGATTGCTTTTGGGCTGAATGAAGAAATTAAAGGTGGGAGCGTCAACGACAAACTTCGTGTTTGTTTCAACGTTTGAGGATGAAAACTGATTTCAACAGTGTTACAAACGGATTTAAACAATGAAATGGTTAGAATGAGTGTTTGTTTAGATTTAAGGTGAGAAAAATTATAAGTTGGAAAAATTCATAAGCCTCCAAATAAAATTTATTGGAGTTTATGTGCCTGTGTGTATAAAAAAATATTGATAGGAGTATTTTTATATTTTTAGAGATTAATGAGGTACTCAAAATCACCTCTAATCACAAGATTTCTTTTATGAAAAATGTTTTAGATAATTTTCTCTTTCTTCTGGTAATTAGAGAATACTTTGGGATAAGAGTTTAGACAAGTTTTGAATTTTGTTAATATATGACTGTAGAAATGTAGAGAATAATTAATAATTAATTTTAATCAGTTTAGATTTATTATTTAGTTATTTTATGATTTTATAATCAATTTTTTTTATAAACATATCATAAATTAATTTTTATATAGTGTTTTTACTCATTAAATTTAGTTTAAATAATTTATTTGGATTATTTGAGGTATTATTAAGATCTTAATATTTAAATTAGATTTTGAGTTATGTGAAAATATGAGTTAGGATTTAATATTTAAATTAGAGTTTGATATAATTTATAAAATTTAAGCTTGAGGTGCACAATAGAAAAGATTTTTGGAGTGCACCAATTTAAATTAGAGTTTGATATAATTTTATTTAAAAGTGTACCATTGCCAAATTTTCAAATTTAATTTTTGAGAAAACTGTGAAAAAATCCCTTCGTGTGTATATATCTTTCTAGATCCCATTTGACAATTAAGTTGCCAATTATGGTTTTTTTCACAATTATCCCTTCATTTTTTCATTTTTCATAATTTTTACAATTTTCTTTCTTAAATAATACAAAAACTACTTATGCAAAAGCCAAATCAAACATCATTCACTTTTACATAATATATATGAAACTAAGGTAAATTTTTATATGAAGAGTGTGCAAAGAACTGTTTTATGCCTTTTGCCGTGTATTTTTTGGTAAGGTTTCTATTGGTTCGAAGATTACAATTAACGGACCCAATTATGTCCCCGGAGAAAATAAAGATTTGTGAGTGATAAGTATGCAAAGAACTGTTATCTGAATGGGTTAGCGGCATCAAAATCTTGAGTATGTGTCTTGTGATAACACTGTCACTATTGGATGGTTTGGATCAATTTATCATCAAGAATGCTACTTTAACAAATGCAGATATCTTCCCAGGTTTCATTTGGCAGTTAAGTTGCCAATGAGTTATTTTTCCACAATTAATCCTTCATTTTTTCATTTTTCATAATTTTTTCAATTTCTCTCTCTTAATTAATACAAAAGTCACTTATGTAAAAGTCAAACCAAACATCATTCACTTTTACACAAGTTACTTATCCAATCGCTAATCCAAACACTCATCATTTTACCCAATCTAACTTTTTTCTAATCTTAAGATTCCATAAGTTTAAGTAAAAATAAACTACCTATCCAATGGCCAAAACAAACACACCTAAAGATATCTGCTTCCAGCATGGTGGACATCCTCTCTCATCCTCCTTCCACGTGTCTTTTTGTAAATACGCATACAATCAGCAATAGCCCTTGAATTCATAATTTATGATATAGGAGAAAAGTATGTGAGAGAAGTTTTATCTCGACTTACATAATAAATATTTATTACTAAAAAATAAACTATCCCAAACCCCCAATAGCCGTCGGCGATTCAGTATTGTAGAGTTGTATTTGAATATCGTGAGACTCAATCTTCTAGACACGACATTTTCTAAAACGTTTTGTTCATGTTCGAACTCAAAATTTTATGTTTAAATTATCATAACTTCTTATATTTGCACCGATACGTGTCAGCAAGCATCTCACTTATGATCAGTTTATTTTGCTGTGGTCAGTATTTTATAGACAGCTATTTATGTTTTTATGCGTCCCATTCCCACTAGAGGAATTTTAGGAAGCCAGGGTCCGTTTGGATTAAAGAAAAGGTGGGAAAGGAATGAATAGAAAAGAAAATAATGAAAAGGTATAAAAAATATTTTGCCACATGTATGTTTGGTTTACACTAAAAAAGAAAATGGATTGATGGAAAATGTTTATTTGAGTTGCAGAAAATAAGATAGGAAAATGAATTAAAAGACTATTTTGTCTTAGGTAAAAATATTATTTAAATGTCTATAGGACATGCTCACCTTTTTTTTATTACATCAAATGTCACATCAATAGGTTTTCCCTTTCCGTATGAAAATTGGTTCCCATCAATTTTAATGATAACCCATTTTCAATCACATGATTAAAAATTGGGGAGCTTAGGAAGTTATTTTTTGATGAAAATGGGGAGCCAAGTGGTCACTACCTGTGAGAAAATCTGATTTTCCCTTTTTCTCCCTTCATTTTCTTTGAACCAAACAGGTCCTAAGTAATTGGAGGGAAAAAAATCCGG
Source organism: Inga oerstediana (assembly GCA_963210345.1). Taxonomy (NCBI): domain Eukaryota; kingdom Viridiplantae; phylum Streptophyta; class Magnoliopsida; order Fabales; family Fabaceae; genus Inga; species Inga oerstediana. The sequence continues at coordinate 2,316,099 of OY723405.1, forward strand.
GGCACGTCAAATGAAGGGAGAATAATAAAAGTAAAGCCTTGTGGGCCATAACAGAAAAATACATCCGGTTTTAATTATAAGATTAGGTTAATTTTTTTGAAAAAATTAAAGAAGTTAATTAAATTATTTTAAAATATCTATATTTATATTTTTTTTCAAATTAATTAGTTTAACTAATAAATTAATATATAATATAAGGATACATAACATATTATATGATTAAATAATTTATTTAGCTTCTTTAATCTCTCCAAACAAAGTCAATTTTGTCTTATATTTAGAACTGGAGGTAGCAGACGTTATGTTAAGGGGATAAAAAAAGGTTCTGTTATTTTTACACTCCCGTGTTTAATATAAAACATATTTAGAGAGTTAATATTTATTTCATATATAAGACATAGCTTTAATATTTGTCATTTCTTTCATAATTTACCCTTATTGATGTTTCATCAGCAATAATTAAGAAGGAGAGGGAATGAGATAATTAAAGAAGACGATTATGATATTTTAGAAAACATATGTCATATTAATTAACTCAACTAACTTTCTTAATCTAATTAAATTAGATAAATATGTCTTATATTAAGAAGAAGAAGGAGTGTGTTATATCTAGAAACTACTTTGTTTGTAATAACTTAAAAAAATTTTAATTTGTACAAAATTTCATAAATATATAGAATATAGAATATAATACACAAACCAATCACTAATGACATCATCTATAATGAGCAGTGCAATTGGTGGGATGAGCTGCTATAGCTAGGAAATTGGACTGAGCTCGTCAGGCCAACTCTTCAAGGGGCCGGCTTTTGATTTAGAGGCTCCTGAAGGAGTCAGCCCTTTTAGGCATGTTTAGTATTGTTTTAAAATAAATTAATACATGCAATATCATTATATCAAATTATCAATATTAGAAACATCTAAGTACCTAATAAAATATTAGTAGCTGGCTAACACTTATTAAATGGTTTGATTTATTTGGTTTTCCACAATAGTTTATTCATTTAAACTTTAAAAAAAAAGGCTAATTTAGACATTAGATAATCATTTTAACTATAAATTTATGAATTTTAAAAATAATGTATCTCAATTTAAAGCAAAATAATAAATAAATTATAAAACCTGAAGGTGAATTTTATTTGAATTAAAATAAGTTTAGACCTGAACCCGTAAAGGGCCGCATGCTTCAAAAATTGGGGATTTTACAGGAAGTAGGACTAAATAGGTCGGCCCATTCAGGCCCGAATCCATAAAAGGCCAGCCTGTATTCCCGATTATATGGCTGCTTGACAGTCAACTTGTAGCCTGGCCACTCATTTATTAATAGGCACACAGGCTAGCCTGTGCCCATCAAAATGAATAATTTTTTATTGGGTCAGGACAAGATCATTGGGTTGTAGAAGACTTTCTTAGGCCTAATATCACTTTTATCAAGTACTACCTCCGGTTGTTAATATAAGAGCCAATTGACTTTTTTTTAGATATTAAAGAAACTAAATAAGTTTTATTAAACTATTTATATCTATTATTTAGTTTTATTAATATTTTAAAAAAGTCAAACGGTTCTTATATTAAAAATTAGAGGGATTATCAAATATCTAGCTAAAAAAGATATCTATAACTCAGAGAATTTTGAGAAAGACACTTGTTAAGGGAGGGGACTCTAAGCCTCTTAAAAGAGTAAACCTTAACCTAATAAAAAAAAAGGTTTATAACAAAATACATTATAACTATACCCAAAAACAACATAAAAGGGTTAACACTCCTTTGATTTTTAAAATTTCACCCCATTTTTATTTTAGTTTCTAAAGCTTGAAATTGGAGAATTCAGTCTTTCAAGTCTACTTTGTTTGTAATAAGTGGTTATAGAAATTTGAAAAGGACCCGAATTGGTATTTAAGGGTGTTACTTTATCTTATGTGATACTAACTCTGTTAAATTGGCCTATATGACAGTCTTACTCCGCAAATATATTACTCTCTCCGGTCCTAATTATAGGATAACATTTGAGAGTTGATCTTGGTCATAATTATAGGACAAAGTTTTAATTTTTATCAATTTCTTCCTAAAATACCCCCATTGATACTTTCTCAATAATAATGAAACACAATAATAATTTTATAATGCACGTATATATTCTATAAAGTAAGTAATACTTGCAATTCATTAATGTCACATACACCTCAATTCTACTGTTTCTTTTATTTTATAAGAATAGAGGGTAAGAAAATCAATTCAACACTATCAACGTCATCATCTCTATTTTTAAAAATTGTAACTTTCCTTTTCTTTAATTCCACTCGAACCAAACCGGCATAACTCCATTTTAATGATAGGCAAGATCACTTGCACTACATCAAGGCAAGTGATCAACATGTACAAAACATGATTTCTTATATGTATTAAATAAGGGCATTTTAGGAAAATAAATAAGATTAACTAATTTAATTACTATTCTTAATTTTTTCAAAATTAGGTAAATATGTCATATAATTAAGACCAGAGGGAATATAAAACTTTTGAGGCATTTTATTTTTTGAAAAAAAAAAACTTGCTCGACCGCTGATGTCATTCTGGACAGATCTGAGCGTCTGTTTAAAAACCCGTTTGGGTCTAAAAAAAGCCCATATAGGAGCTAAAAAATCTAAAAGCTCAATTGATGTTTTTGAAAAAGCTTTTAGGTTGGCTGGGCTTATGAGTCAAATGGAGCTTTTATGAAAAGCTTATCCAAGTTACTTCTCTCAACTTTTATGAAAAAAAAGTCATTTCTGACAACGCCAATCAAATACAAATCACATCTACAAATCTCTTTTTTTTTATATGACTTTTCTAAAACACCATCCGAAAAAATATCTTTTTCTCGGCCGCTAATCCAATCAAGTACTGAAATCAAGCACTGAGAGGAGAGAGCTACTTCTGAGCAACTTGGGAGCGAGGATCGTATGTGGTGAAGGTATTGGTCGGCGTCAACGGTGGCTCTGTAATTCGAATAAACCACCCAACCTTCGAAATCCCACCTAGCAGCAAGTTCATCAATATAAATGAATTATGATCTCAAGAAAATGAGCACTTTCGACCTTGGGGCTTTCAAGGCCCCAGGCCCTGATGGTTTACAGGCTGTGTTTTATCAAGAGTACTGGTCGACTGTTGGGGAACATATTATGAAGTTGGTAACTGAGATCTTTCAAGACCCGTATCACGTTCGAACAATCAATGATACAAGCATTGTGTTGATTCCAAAAACAAATTATCCGGAGTCCATCAATGATTTCAGACCTATCTCTTTGTGTAATGTCAGCTACAAGATCGTCACCAAGATTCTGAGTACAAGACTTAAGGAAATTATGGGGAAAGTTGTTGGTCATCACCAATGCAGTTTTATAGCGGGACGTCAAAGCAGTGATAACATTATCATCGCTCAAGAGGTAATTCACTCAATGAGAACGAAGAAAGGCCGAAAGGGGTGGATGGCGATAAAGGTTGATCTTGAAAAAGCTTATGACCGTCTGGAATGGATGTTTATCCGTGACACTCTGAAGTCTGTGGGTATTGAAGATCACATCTCTGAAGTCATAATGGCTTGTATATCCAGTCCGCGATTCCGAGTCTTATAGAATGGGGTAAATACTGAGGAATTCTCAGCCTCCCGAGGAATAAGACAAGGGGACCCACTCTCACCCTACATTTTTACGCTGTGCATGGAGCAGCTTAGTCATGTTATTGAAGATTCAGTTTCTGAAGGTTTGTGGAAGCCTTTTCAGGTTAAACGGAGGGGCCCTTCTATTTCACACCTATTCTTTGCGGACGATCTTATCCTGTTTGGAGAGGCTTCGGAAAGCCAGGTAGATCATATGTTGAGTTGTATACAAAAGTTTTGTGATGTATCAGGTCAGAGGATGAATAAAAGAAAGACGAGGGTATGTTTCTCCAAAAATGTTAATTTTTCCAGAGCTTACAGTCTTAGCCAAAGAATGGGTGTATGCCTAACAGGAGATTTGGGTAAATATTTGGGTATCCCTCTCATTCATAAAAGGGTTACCAAAGTTCTATTTGCACCTATTATGGAAAGAGTTCATAAAAGGCTATCTGGGTGGAAGAGGAGTTGTCTTAACATGGCTGGAAGAGTAACTCTCATTAAAGCAGTATTATCTGCTTTGCCGTCCTACCATATGCAGACAATGTTGATTCCCAAGGGAGTTATCCAGGACCTGGAAAAGTTGAGTCGGAGATTTCTGTGGGGTGAAACAGATGAACACAAGAAGTTGCATCTTATCTCCTGGGATCGGGTCAAGCAGAATAAAGAAGATGGCGGTCTAGGTATACGTGATATGGGGAGGCAAAATGAAGCCTTTATCATGAAACTTTGCTGGCACCTCCTCACTAATAAGCATGCCTTATGGGTTCGGGTGCTCAAAGCTAAGTATCGTTGGGACCAGACAAGTAGCCCAACGAAGATGAGGAATGCTTCGCTCACTTGGAGGGGGATTTGTTCCATTTGGGATAGATTCTACAGGGGTGTAGGGGTGAAGATTGGAAATGGGAGACAGGCATCATTCTGGTATGATAATTGGTCGGAGGTGAATAAACCTTTGATAGAGCTTGTTCCAGGCCTTGAAGGTCTTGTTGATAGTAATGAGAAAGTTCAAGACTTTGTTAATCCTTGGGGTGAGTGGGATGTGGACAGATTAAGCAGATGGTTTCAGCGACCGGTGATCGACCGGATCTTGTGTGCACACGTTCCCAGTGAGGAGAGAGGAGAGGATACATACTACTGGAAGCCTTCATCTAACGGTTGTTTTTCTATTAATTCTGCATATCATTTTAGTTTTGCAGGTAATCAGAACCGTGAAGAACCCTTATGGAGATTGCTCTGGAAGTGGCCAATAGCGGAGAAAGTCAAGACATTCATGTGGCTTGCAGCTCAGGACAGGGTACACACAACCCAGCTAAGAGCAAGATGGGGGTTGCAGGAGCATGCTGGATGTCCATTTGGCTGTACTCAGGATGAGGATCTAATGCACCTTCTGAGAGATTGTGCCAATGCTCGGGACAGATGGCTTTCCATTATCCAGCCAACTTTGTGGTCTCAGTTTTCTTCTATACATGGTATGGACTGGTTGAAATGGAACCTTAAGCACGAAGCTGGCCGGGACTTCACTAAGAAAGTTAAATGGGCAACGCTTTTTGGGTATGTATGTTGGGACATTTGGGTTGATCGTTGTAACAAACTGTTTGGGGAGGATCAGGTTTCTGTTTCGACTAGTGGTCATACTAGCCTTTTTAGAGCTAGTTGGGATATGGATTTGTTCAATAACTGTAAATTTTATAGTCATTCTACTAGAGATAAGGAGCGGATAGTACAGGATCAGCCGGGTTTCAGTACTTTAGAGACCGATGGTTCTGTTTTAGCGTCTGGACAAAGTAGTTGCGCAGGTGTGATTCGTGGAGAGGATGGGACATGGCTATGCGGATACATGAGCAAGCTCATTCATGTGCCTCCGGTTATTGCGGAGATTATTGCAATCGTGCAGGGTCTCCAGGTGTGCTGGAACAAACAACTCACGAGTATTTTGGTTTTCACTGACTGCCTGGAGGCGGTCAATTTAATTTATAGGGGTGCTGCTTTTGATAATCCATTTTTGGATGTTATTGAGGATGCTCGTCTTTGGCTGTCTAGGAATTGGAGGGTTCTTGTCTTCCATGTCCCTAGGGAGCAGAATATGTTAGCAGATCATCTTGCTAGGTTAGCTCATTCTACAACAGGAAATTTTGTAATCCTTGATCAACCACCACCTTTTGTTCGGGAGGTGGTCGTTGCTGAGGGATGAGTGCCCTGTTTTTTGTTGTATGGGGTTCTGCGTAACCCTAGTTTGCATTAGTCTTGTACTTGATTAATGTATTCCAGTACTTGATTCAAAAAAAAAATGAGCACTTCCAATTCGCGTTCAACTTAATTATCAAGAAAATCTCAATATATTAAATTAGATACTAAGCCACCAGTTACGCGCAGACACTTGTATGAATCAAAAACTAAAACAATCAAAACCCATTGTGAGTACATTCACGATGCAGGCAAGATCTAACGGGGAACGAATCAAAAACTAAAAAAAAAATCAAAACACATTTTGAGCAAATAAAATAGGAGGTAGTTGTTATTGAGGCTTCAAAACTGAAATCGAAGAAATATCAGAATCGAGAAGACACCGAAGGAACCAGAAAGCATCCTCCACCGGAGACGGAGAAGGAGAAACAAAGAACGGAGACGACGGAAGCCATCGTCAGATCGCATCCTCCACCGTATCACCATCGTCAGTCAAGCAACGTCGCATCCTCCACCAGGTCGCACACTGAAGACGACCATGGGGGCTGAAGAGGAGACGGCAGTGGTTGAAGAAGGAGGTGGGATCATCTGGGGGATCTCACTCTGATGCTCCGGTTTGCCATCGTCAGTCAGGCAAGGGAGTTTCTCTCAATCTCTCTCTCTTTTTAATTTAAATAAACATTACACAAATTTTATACTCCCTCCATCCTAATTAATGATAGTGATTAACAGTTAATTATATTTATTTTTTTAAAATATCCTTATTTAAAATTTAAAATGGCATCTAATTATGTTGATTTTATTTTTTTTGCACCTCTTCTGTCTCACATACGACTTCTCCAAACTTTCACACAATCCATCTTCCTCAATCTCCCTCAACAACTTCCGATTTACTTTTATTACATTATTATTGAGAAAGTATCAATAGGGAATATTTTGAGAAGAAATTGACAAAAATTAGAACTTTGTCCTATAATTATGATTAAGATAAACTCTCAAATGTTGTCCTATAATTAAAACCGGAGGGAGTAATATATTTGTCATATCAACTTCTCTAGGAATCATGCCAAAGTCAGTTTAATAGAGTTAGAGCTATATAGGATAAATTAACACTGTTAAATGTCACTACAAATCCTTATTAAACTTTAAATACCAACTGTTATCCAGGTCACAAAAAAACAAAAAAACCAATGCTTATGAATTGAGTAAACTTGAAGGATCAAAATCATTAGTTTCAAATTTTAGATACAAAAATAAAAATGGGGTGAAACTTCAAAAAATAAAAGTAGTGTTAACCCAAAACAAAATCCTCTATAAACTACCGTCTACTTCTATGTATCTATTTGAGTTAGTTATAGGAGTTACTTTTATAACATGATTTACAGAGTGTACGAGATAAGTATATAAAATAAGTTTTATCTCGATTTACGTAAACTATATCTCAAACGCCAACTCAAATATGATATACTTTTATTAATAATTTTGATTTTTCGAAAAAAATAATATTTAATATTTTGGGCATCAATATTCAATAATAACACTTAAAGAAGGAAATATGATAAAAAAAAACATTTGAATTAGAAAAGGCAAAAAAATCTAATAAATGAGAAAAATGACAAATAAGTGATATAGTAGGAATGATGATTTTTAAACTTGAGGTTTTGACAATTTGAGTATATGAAATTATAACTAAAAAATAACAATTAGTAGTTTGAGTATTTACAGTGACAATTTGAAAAGCTCATGTTGTCAATCTTTATACCAAAATTGCCAATTCCTATATATTCAAACTATTAAAATACCCAAACTTCAAAATCTCTTATTCTTACAAAATGATATATTTGTCTTTTTGTTAATTTAATATACATATTAGGATTTTTTAATTCAAGTAGTATTTTTATATGGTTTTGATAAAAGGAATAAAAATAAGGGAAAATGTCAGCTAGGTCCCAAGCTAGAGAAAAAATACCACAAAAGTCCCTTTGAAAAATCAACTATCAGAAAAGTCCCTAGGGACTTTTCTGACATAGATTCCCAATGACCATTTACCAAAATACCCCCAAACAATTTAATCACTGTCATTAGTTACAACATGTTATGCTATATTTACAACTTCGTAAGTCATATTAATAACATCGTAAGTTACGTTTACAACATGTATATAAAATGCGTGATTGTGTTACATTTACAACCTCTTCAGTTACGTTTACAACTCATTAAATATAACGTAAAATGTTGTAAACGTAACTGATTATGCTGTTAATATGACTTACGATGTTGTAAATATAGTATAACATGTTGTAACAAATGACAGTGGTTAAATTGCTTGGGGGTATTTTGGTAAATGGTCATTGGGAATTCATGTCAGAAAAGTCCCTAGGGACTTTTCTGATAGTTGACTTTTCAAAGGGACATTTTTAACATTTTTTTCCTAGCTTGGGACCTAACTGACATTTTCCCTAAAAACAAATGATCAGGTTAGCTAATACTCATTACGGTTCTACTTATAAGCAATTTTTTCCTTAATTGTGCAAAATAAATTGGTAGTTAAAATCAATAAAAGTGTAAAAAATGCTATGTTTTTTCATATTTACCTCTATTTAGGAAAAGAGTATAAGAGATAATAGATAAAAAGTATGAGAGATAATGAATATTTAATAAGGGTAAAATAGAAAAAAAAAACTTATATTTTTAAATAGAAAATGAAATTATTTATAAAAAGGGATCAATTCTATTAAAGATAAAATTATTTAGAAATAAGTCGGGAGTATTCCGTGGAGATTGGCGTTTGGGTAAGATGGTAATTAAAGAAGAATAGAAGGACATATGTGTAACTATAAATCCAAATTCATGGCGCTGGATGGAAACGAGCGGTGGAGATGAGATGAGATGAGAAGATGTATGGCCATGATGAACTGCGGATACAGCATCATGATAATAGGCAGGCACGCATGTGCATCAGAGGAGCTAATACAAGAACAGGATTTGACTTCATTCCAGAGAGAGACCGAGGGTAGAAGAAAGAGAAAGGTGACACAGAAAGAATGAAGAAAATTCAATCCGATCGAATACAATTTTGACGTCCGCAAGGACTCTCTTCTCTCTCCCTTCTCTCTCACTCATCTTTTCGCTCCTCTTTCCACTTTCTCTCTCTACACCTCACAGCCACGAACAGGGTGTTTACTGAGATTGATAGTCCATATCCCAGGTGATACACTGAGAAACCCTAGATAAGCTCCACTCACATCTTCAATACTATTCTCAATGAAGGAAAATCTGAGTGCAAATTCCCACCTTTTCTTAATTCTTAATTATTTGATCAGTTCCCACTAGCGTTATCGATTCTTTTCTTCGGTTCTATTCGGAGGCTTTCTCTGTTCAATTTCAACTCCTGGTGAGTTCTCGCTAGTCTACCACTTTGACCCTTTCCACTCCTGTTTTTGTTGCTGTTAATCCACCGTGCTCCATTTTACTTGGTTGAGCTCTTGGATTCTTGATTCTCTTTAGCTAGGGCTCGATCGAGGACTGTTTGCACTAAATTTTCTGTCACTTCTTTTTGCATCCTGCATAACCTTTCTTTCTTATTTTTTCAATGAAGTTTTTATTTTGCGCCTCAAATCTTTTTGCCCGGCGTTGTGAGATTGAAAATTGAGCATAGACTTATTATAAAGAAGCTAATCTCAATCATCTAGCTCGGTTTGCTTCTCTGTTTTGGGTTTCACAGCTTGGCTGTTTGCAGATGGGCCCTTTTCTTCGACTAAAGGAAGATTTGGTATTTTTTCCAAAGGCTTTGGTTGTTGGCGTCACAATATTATTATCTTGAACCTTGTTTCTGTGCGGTAGTTTAATTGTTTTACTGCCTAGCCTCTTGTGCAATGGATGATGAATTGGATCTGAAATGTCATGTATTGTGCAGAGATTCATGCGAAAATCGTTTGAAGGTTGCTTCTTTGACCGCATCAGTGCAACCGACCTTCAGAATCGAAGGTTGTTTCTTGGTTTCAGCTTTATTTGGTCTATGGCTCGTGCTTGGTTAAACTTAATACCACAGGCTCTGGAAGAATTCTTGCCCATTTCTGCTGGCGTGCAGTAAATCCTCTGGAGCTTGGAGCCTTACGTTTTGGTATGAAATACTATCTGGGTTGAACTGTATGCCCAGTTTATCAAAAGCTGGTGTGTGATTGTAGTTTGTTGAACTCATGCTTTATACTTGGTTGTTCTGCTTAGGTGATTGTGTGAAGACCTCAACATTGAAAAGATGGTACCCCCGGGACCACCCACTCCGATTGGTGGTGCCCAGTCTGTCTCACCCTCCCTCTTGAGATCTAATTCTGGAATGTTGGGAGCTCAAGGGGGTCCGATGCCTTCACAGTCTTCTTTTCCCTCGCTTGTGTCACCTCGGACTCAGTTTAACAACATGAACATGTTAGGAAATATGTCCAATGTATCTTCCATGCTGAATCAGTCTTTCCCAAACGGGGTTCCAAATTCTGCACTCTCTGGTCCCGGAAGTAGCCAGCGAGCAGGTGTTGATGCTGGAACTAAAACAGATCCTCTTTCCAGTGTTGGCAATGGAATGAGCTTCAATAATACCACACCCTCGTATGTACAATCAAATATGGCGAATCCTGGTCCATCTGGTCAAGGTCAGGCTCAGCAATTTTCAAATCCTTCTGGCAACCAACTATTGCCAGATCAACAGCATTCCCAACAGCTTGACACTCAAAATTTCCAACATAGTCAGCAATCATTGCAACAGTTCTCAGCTCCTCTGAACTCTCAGCAACAACAGCAGCAGCAGCAGCATTTTCAATCAATTCGAGGAGGGATAGCTGGCATCGGACCTGTTAAATTGGAGCCCCAAGTAAACAATGATCAACTTGGGCAGCAGCAGCAGCATCAGCATCAGCAGCAGCAGCAGATGCAATCATTGAGGAATCTTGCACCAGTGAAACTGGAACCTCAACAAATGCAAACAATGAGATCTATGCCACCAGTGAAAATGGAGCCCCAGCATTCTGACCCGTCACTATTTTTACAGCAGCAGCAGCAGCAACAGCAACAACAATACCTCCACATGTCACGGCAACCCTCTCAGGCTGCTGCGGCTCAGCTTAATCTATTGCACCACCAGAGAATGTTGCAATTACAACAGCACCAACAACAGCTCTTAAAGGCAATGCCTCATCAACGTCCACAACTACAACAGCAGTTTCAACAGCAGAATATGCCTATAAGGACTCCCAAGCCAGTTTATGAACCTGGAATGTGTGCTAGGCGGCTGACGCAGTACATGTATCAGCAACAGCATAGACCTGAAGTAAGAAGTATTCTATCTATTATTCTATTGCCTTTGTTATGTGCATACTCTCTGTCCCACTAAGATGTTTTGTTTCTTCATTTTATTTAGGATAACAACATTGAGTTCTGGAGGAAATTTGTTGCTGAATATTTTGCTCCTAATGCAAAAAAGAAGTGGTGCGTTTCTATGTATGGAAGCGGCAGACAAACAACTGGGGTTTTTCCTCAGGTATGCTACTATTGAAACCCTTCCAAACTATTTTCTTGGGGCCTTGATGACCCCGTCACAGCAAATTTATTAGTTATTTTGTGAGGTCCATTATTCTACACTAAATTATTTTATCGTCATCTTTTTTGTCATTATCATTGTCATGTATTGGGCAACTGTTCCCTTTCTTGTCGTCATAGACAAATTTGGGATCAAAGGAGTAGTAGCTTAATTCAATGCTAAGCATTAGCATAATCTAAGATGTCTATTATTGAAATTTTTTCAGGACGTATGGCACTGTGAAATATGTAATCGCAAACCTGGCCGTGGGTTTGGTAAGATTCTGTTTTTGGGTTACCTTTTCAGCATATCCTTGTCCAGTTTTCTTCACTGTCTCAATATGGACATCCTAACCTCTTTTACTTATTTTGTTCGATCTGAGGATATTTTATACTTTAAATATATGGCTGTGGTGAATTATTCTCCTTTCTGATTCAAGAAAGCTTTTGTACAATTTCAGAAGCAACTGTTGAGGTACTTCCCAGGCTTTTCAAAATTAAGTACGAAAGTGGCACTTTGGAAGAGCTACTTTATGTAGACATGCCTCGAGAGTATCATAATTCCTCTGGTCAGATTGTTCTGGATTATGCGAAAGCAATACAAGAAAGTGTTTTTGAGCAACTTCGTGTTGTTCGTGATGGTCAACTTCGAATAGTTTTTTCTCCGGACCTGAAGGTTATGCATGGAAATTATAATTTTCAGCTTTAAAGTAGAAAACGCTGGGGCATTTTTTTTCTCGTTTCTCACTTTTTTTCATTTTGTCTAAGAAGATGCTGACATTCTGATGTTTATTATTTCTTTTGCAGATATGCTCTTGGGAATTTTGTGCTCGGCGTCATGAGGAGCTTATCCCAAGAAGACTGTTAATACCTCAGGTTATTTATTAAATAATTGCTGTCACAATAAGCTTGGACATTTTAGTCAATAGATTCTCTACTTAAATGAACTAGGGGATGTGGTTGTTTGATTAATAAATTGATTTTAGCAGATTCTGTTAAACTACTCAGTAATCTACTCTTGAAGGGCATATATCCTTTATTGGTAATTAGACTACACATTTGTATCATATGACTATCGCAAGTCCTGAGATTTTTACTTGCAAAGATGTTTGTGAGCACCATATAGTATGGATTTTGGTTTTACTGCGTAATAATTCTAAGAATCTTTTTGTAATGTTGATATTCAGTTCATAGAGATGGTGACAGAGATGGGTGCGAGTACAAATTTAGAATGTTACTGCGTTGTGGTTGTTCACCGTCTTGTTTATATTTCCTTGTTATTCAGGTTAGTCAGCTTGGAGCAGCTGCTCAAAAATACCAGGCTTTTACTCAGAATGCAACACCTAATTTATCGGTTCCTGAGTTACAAAATAATTGCAATATGTAAGTTCTCTCTGCTGTGCTTGATTTATGTAGATTGCTTTGTGATGGTTTATTTTATGATTATTCTGGGGTAACTGGCTGGATTTTGCTTGTTTCATTTGGTGGAGTGTTTTCCCTGAGATGTTTCAGAACTCTGCTAGAATCAGGCATCCTTTTATTAGGAATAATAGGGCCTTTGCATGTAGTTCTCATGACATTTGGGGTTAAGAGCTGCATGCCAGTGCTGCCTTTTTCAGTTTGTAAATATTGTCAATCTTCTTGTTCAATTTTGTCTATGGTCTCGTTTGTAGTGCGTTTGATCTGTTTTTGGTCTGACTCTTTGGGAGTTTGCTAGTTATGGCAAGGTTTCAATGGGCTTCTTGTGAATTTATGTATTTTTTTTCCAGGTTTGTTGCATCAGCTCGTCAGCTAGCAAAAGCCCTAGAGGTGCCATTGGTTAATGATTTAGGATATACAAAGAGATATGTGCGGTGCCTACAGGTAATCTAACTATTATCAATGTTTATTACTTTCATTTCCTGTACTTCTTTCTTGGTGCCATGATGACCTTGCTTGATGATGTGCTATGGGGAAATTCTTTTTGCACTGATATTTGTGCGGGGGGGTCCTTTGTTCAAGGGCTTTGTCTGTCTTAACGTCATTGCGAGCTTTAGCAATTGATCTTTTTTAAAGTTGTATCCTACATTCAACTTGATAAACTTGTTTCCTGTTTCTCTTTTTTGTTGGATATGCTGCAGATATCAGAAGTGGTAAATAGTATGAAAGACTTGATAGATTACAGCCGAGAGAAAAAGATTGGACCTATGGGTAAGTTTAGTAAGTTTGCTTGATTACAAATATGGATATGAACGTGTTGGTCAAAATATTGTTATGTTGTATTGAGGGCCATTAGCAGTCATCCAATCCCATACTCATTTGCGCTGTTCATTCCAGTCCTAAAATGTTGTATTATTTGTTATTCAGTAGAATTAGGAGTCTTAATTTTTTTTATTGTGTTTATAATGTATAATTATAATATAATTTATGATTACGATTATAATTATATTTTGTTTGGATATATTCATTTTGTTAATTTTGACACAAGTGTCCTGTGTATTGGGTGATTATGGATATTCTGATCCAATCTTTCCTAAACTATGCTTGGTAATGGAATCATTTCTAGCAAAAGGCTGTATCTGCCTGTTGACGGGAATAGTTCTAGATGTGAACACAAATTGATGATTTTTTTGTGTCATTCTGGTGTAAAATTGATGATTTTTTTGTCGCTCTTCTGGAATGGGTTATATATTTCATTGAGATGATCAGGAGCTGCAAATACAGCAACAGAAAATTTTAACCAGTTTACTGAGAAGCTAAAGATAGAGAAGCAGTAAGCATTGCTGCGGAAAGCTTTTAGGTGGTCAGCTGGGCAAGAAATTATTATCGGAGGCCTGATAGGAAGCAATCAGGTCTGCAGGTTATTCTGGACAGTGAGGGATCTAGGACTTTGATTTTTTTATTTTAAGGGATACATTAATTGAAGCTTGTTCATATCCTCTTCTAAAAATTGCTCTTAGAAGCTTAAGTTAGTTGCTATTAGCTCCACATCTGTCAAGGGACTGTTTTCTGATATAATTGTTATTGGGATTTTTGGGTCTCAAGCATAGTTGAGTTACTACCTTTGGTCGTTAGTAAATGTCACATTTTAGAAGGTTTTCATAGTCCTGAATACAAGTGACATTGCAAAATGTCTAGCATTAGATTCTTTTCCCACAAACGTCCTTGCAATGGAAACTGTTGATTTTCCCTTCTAGAAGAAGGTTGATGTTATAATTTAATTAATTTAATTAAGAGCTATCTTTGAAAGTAATGTTTTAATTTGAAAGATTAAATAACCTTAGCTACTTTTAACTTGTTTCCTTTTTATGTGTGAAGTAATTAAAAGTGACTTCTAACAAGGAGGGAGTAAATATTTGTGGAATTATGGTTGTATAATTGGAAGAAAATTGTGTGTATCTAATGTTCCTTTTTTGTTACCCCTAAGGTCTGATTGTCTGGGCTCTGACGATGAATTATATAAATTGCAAACAACCTAAGTCATCAATTGTCTTGTTTCATGCCTGGGACCTGGGCTTGCTCCTGGAGTTCCGTTTGTTCTTTTGTCCATGTTTTTGTGAAGATTAAAATATATCAGTTTATGAATGCAAGTTCAGTGAAGCTCTGTTGTGAAGTTTTATGACAAACTATCAGATTTTTGAGAGTCAGTAATGGGTAGGTTGAAAGTCAATTGACTGGTGCAAGTTGGGAGAGGTGAAGTACTCAATGTTTTGTTTTCCTGTTTAGATGGGGGACGATTTTTGTGTCCATGAACGTTGGTTAAGTGGGCAACTAAGGCAGCATGGATGTCTCTGTCTAAAATGCCATAATCTCATGTTCTGATTCTTTGCTAATTTTTTGCGAGGGGGTTACTCATGTTTGATCTCTACATGACTAATTGAATAACCATAGACCGTGATTATATTTTTATTCTTGGCATTTCTCAGAAAGCTTGGCCAAATATCCTCGGAGAACTAGCAGTTCATCTGGAGTTAATAGTCAAGCTCAACTGCCTGAAGATCAGTTACAGCAGCAACAGCAACAACAAATGGTGGCCCAAAACTCAAATGGTGATCAAAACTCGGTGCAACCTGCTACTGTGCAGATGGCTTCTAGCAATGGGGTGGCTAGTGTAAATAACTGTATCAACCCAGTATCTGCATCAACTAACCCAAGCACCATTGTTGGGCTTCTCCACCAGAACTCCATGAATTCTAGACAACAGAATTCAATGAACAATGCCAGCAGTCCGTATGGTGGTAGTTCTGTTCAGATACCATCCCCAGGTTCTTCCAGTACCGTGCCGCCAGCACAGCCAAACCCGTCGCCATTTCAAGCACCTACACCATCCTCATCTAGCAATCCCCCACAAACTTCTCACTCATCTTTAGCTGCTGGCAATCACATGAATTCATCTAATTCACCAGCTAATGTTTCCTTGCAACAACAGCAGTCATCCCTTTCTGGTGAAGCTGACCCCAGCGATGCTCAGAGTTCAGTTCAAAAAATCTTATCAGGGATATACACCCAAAATAATGGCACTGGTGGCATGGTAGGTGTCGGCTCTTTTGGAAATGATGTCAAGAATGTGAATGGGATTATGCCAGTGAGTACCAATACAGGTCTCAATAGTGGCAACTGCCTGCCTGGCAATGGGCCTGTGAATGGCAATTCAGGTGTTGGGGCTGGTGGATACGTTGCAATGGGTGGCGGGCTTGGTCAATCTGCTATGGTCAATGGGATCAGAGCTGCAATGGGTAACAACTCTATTATGAATGGGAGGGGAGGAATGGCATCTATTGCTCGAGACCAAGCTATGAATCATCAACAAGATTTGTCAAACCAACTACTTAGTGGACTAGGAGCAGTAAATAGTTTTAATAATCTTCAATTTGATTGGAAACCTTCCCCATGAAAAGGGTTTGCAGATATATGGGTGTTCTGGTTCTTGACAGCTGCTTGTGCAGCAAAGCATGGTAGACCTGCTTTAGGCCTCCCTTATGATGGCAGGCTGCGATGGCATAGTTATAGGGCATATAGGATCAAGGCCTGCCTCTGTACTAATCTGTTATTTGCCATGTAAAAAATGAAAATCTGCTGGCTGGTTTTGTGGCTGACGGGTGTGATTTTTCTTGTGAATTCAAATGTAACTTTTTAATTTTTCCCCAATCTTAGTGCTTTCACAGTTTATCCTAGACAGGAGACGCATACATTCACGTACGCACACAATAAAGTTTGGGATCTCGGGCGACAAATTCTGGATGGTTATTAGGAGACTGGACCTGTGTCTTGGACAATGTCCCCCGTAACACCGATTTCCTACCATGTCCATGCGCAGACGGAGAGATCAATTTCTGCGGGTTCAATTTGAATATTCATTTCCCCTGACTTAGTGTGTGTTTGACAAGTACTAAAATCATGGTTTGCGCAACCCGAGACAAAATTACTCTCACACACTTATCTCGTAAGTCATAAAAGCTATTAAAAAAAGTTCATCCAAATACACACTTAGTATTTCTTTAAGCGCTATTCATGAATTGGTGATCATTTGTTTTCTATTATCAATCAAAATACAAGGCATCGGTAAAGAAGAAGCAAGTCTGATGTGGAAGAAAGGTAGATGATTTACCCTAGACAAATGTTGACAGATAACTAAAAAGAGAGAGGAGACAAACATTTTCCTCTATCGGTTCAGCCAATGCAACCTTGCTAAGGGAAAATACAGGGGGTACAAAGTATTATTTATGTATTGAATCCAGGAAAGGAATGGCCGTCCCAATAAACAAATCATAGTTGTCGAGATAAGAAAATGAGAAACAGCAAAGTGTCTGAAAGTGAAATCTCATTTCTATTCAGTTGTTCCAGTGCTTTCTCTGGGTTCAGATGTCCAGATATTTCTCCAGCGTCGCGGACAGGGTAGACTTGGGGACCGCACCAATTACGCTCTCTTTTTTCTCGCCATTTTTGAAGAAGAGAACTGTTGGTATGCTCCTGATTCCGTATTGTGTGGGTATGTTTGGACTGTCATCAGTGTTGAGCTTGTAGCATGCAATTTTTCCAGCATACTCTTTCGCCAATTCATCGATCACAGGGGCTATCATCCTGCACGGTCCACACCATGGTGCCCAGAACTCCACCAGCACTGGGGTTTCGCTTGCTATCACCAGGTTTTTCCAGGTTGAATCTGTCACTACTCGAACTGCACCATTTCATCATTTGTATATCAATCATCAGACGCAACACACAGACGGCTTATACAAGGAATAGAAATCACATGAATTAGATCCTATCATATTAACTGATATGAACTGTGTTTAATAATAACAAATAAATGAGAGATTCCGGAAGCAGCAGAGTTGGCGAGTTACCTTCGTCAACAGCTTCGCGAGCATTGCAAATAAAACGAGATCTTCGGATATTTCTGGTCGTTGATTTAAGAGAGGGGTTTGATAGTGTTGATTTGAATCCTTTGAAATTGGGGACAACCATCTTTGCCCTCGAAGAAAATGGATGAATGCATTGAGGTCTGGCCATACCCACTGTGCTCACTCGTAAACAGTTCTCCAGAGCCATTCTGCTTCTGTCTTTCTGCTCTAATTTCACTGAAATGTTTCCGCAGGCTTTTCTTCCTCCTCCTCGTTTTCTGATTATCTGATTTGATTCCGAAAAATGCTATTCATGAAAGAAACATATCGGCAAGTGGATATCATTGGAAGATTGTGAGGTGTTGAGAAGGCTGGAATTCATGTGGATGTCATTTATTTATTGAAACCTGATCAACTTTGAAGTTTATCCAGCTCTCGTTATTTTCCAAAACTCTTGGAGCCAGAGACACAAGAATACAGCACGTACTCATAAGTGTTACATAATCTACGCATTCATTGACTTCTATTTCTAAGTGGAGAAGGATCAAATAATTTAATAATGCTTTTTAACTATTTATTCATAAAAGATGAATGCGAGTTGGGGCCCATGCTCTTGAGAGATAAAGTAATTAGAATTAAGGGCCTTATTGGGTGGTGACATCAAAGCATTCAAGTTGTTATCTTGTAGTTCCAAACGTGAGGGCACATCCTTTCATTTGACAGTAACCACATCTTCTCAACTTGGAATTGTGGCCTCACAAAGCTACCCAAGTAGCTTCACAATAATAACATGTCATAGTTGCTTCATTACATCATCCTCAGATCTGATATGAACAAGGGAAACACACGACCGATGCTTGAGGGACTTGTTCATAACCAATTAGATCAATTTGAAGATGCTGGAACAAGGAGCTGTGGACTAGAAGGGGGATTCTGTTAGTGTAGTTCCTGTAAATACACTATGTAATCCAAGTCACATCTAAAGATGTTGTCCGCTACTTTATAATCACTGATTGATAGGAAGTAGTATTCCCCAGAATAAAACGGACCCTTCTTGTAAATATAAGGTGAAAATAACAGCAAAATGTAAAATAATTAGTAAGTAGAGAGAATATGAAATGAAAAGAAAGCCCGAAAACTTCAGAGGAGGAAGAGAATGCTCAAGGTTCCTAGAGTGTGGTGCCTGAACATCTTGCAGGCAATGCTTTTTATAGGCCTCTCATGTAGTCGAATGTTAGGCAAAAATCAATGACAATAAACATGATTAAACCAACAGTTTCTGAATGTTGAATAATATAAAATATTTTATTAATCAGTTTCAAAAATCTGAAAATTATGGCCAACGTTGATAATGATGACGGGTTAAAATAAAATAAAATCTGGTTAATGCTCCTTGCAACCGAAACCGTTGAAACCTCAAATGCAAATGCCTCAAAAACTTGGTTTTTCTAGTAATCCATTTTCATAAAATAAAGGGTAAACAGTACTTTTGGTCTCTCAAGTTTGGGGCAATTTTGGTTTTGGTCCCCGGAGTTTAAAAGCTGTGGTTTTGGTCCCTCAACTTTGGACCGTTTCAAAACGTTGGTCCCTCAACTTTTAGAAGGACTTGCTGACCCCTCTGACGGCGTTAAATCATCCCAGGTGGCACTAACGGTGTTAAAATTGGCTATGTGGCATGCTGAGTAGACCGCTGATGTAGCAAGTTTTATATATGTGGGCTGAATTTAAAAACGAAACAGAAAACCTGACAGCAAAAAACGAAGCAACAGAACACACACAAGACAAAAAGAAAAGCACAAAACACACGGTTTAGCCAAAAGGGAAAACGACAGTGAAGCACTTTATCAGCAAAGATGCAGATCATATTTAATATTCACTTTAATCACTAATATAATAAAGTGTTAGAGTGATTAGAATCAATAAGAACAAGTTACACAAAATTTCAATGATTCTCAGAAGTTTCAAGGTGATACTCTGTTTTCTAAAAAATCAGTTATTCGGATAACATCTGTTGTATTTAAATAGCCTTCTTTGATAATGAATAATATTTATTCGAATACTTTATCCTCTATCCGAATAAACTTTTAGAATTTGAAGTGTATTCGAATAGTGAATTCCTTATTCGAATAGCTGCCTTGTAAAACAAATGATATTATTCGAATAGTGTCATTTGTATTCGAATAATATTCTTCATAATGAACTTTCATATTCGAATATTCCAACCGTTATTCGAAGTCTTTCACACAAAATATATGATATTATTCGAATAGTACTTGCTCTATTCGAATAGTGCACCTTTGATAATGAATCTTCACAAACGTATACTGCAACCTCTATATTTGAATAAACTTCTGAGGGCGTAATTACTTGGATATAAATCCATGATAAATTATATATCATCGGAAAGCTCTCATCGTCTACATTTCAATGCAACAAGAATCAGCTCCAAACTCATTGTATATAGAAAGTTATGATCTAAAGAGTATCTACTGTTCTTAGACAATCTCTGAAATCACGAGTAGCAACTTCCAGAAGGCATATCTCTTAAGATATAACTTCAAATATTCCAAATTAACTATCCATGGAAAGCTCTTTGAGTCTATTTTCATATGGCACTAGTTTCGTCTCAATCCGATGTATAGTTTGGGAGTTATATCCAAAATACCAAAGCTGTCTAGGCATATGACGCTGATTCATGTATCAACTTCAACAGATCATATCTCTCACATTTGAACTCTTTTTAATGTGATCTTGGTGTCAAAATGACGCATTGGAAGTCTAGTTTCATATGCCACTAGTTTCACCTCAATCCGAGTTGTGGTTTGGGAGATATGACCAAAATACTAAACATCGCCCATGCTGAAAGAAACAGAGTCTGCTGCGTTATTCGAATAGTACTTCTTCTATTCGAATAAAATCACCCTTTCTCAGTTATGGACTATTCGAATAGTAACTTCATTATTCGAATAATATTTGATTTTTTGCACTGAGACCATTCTGATAGTTCCATTACTATTCGAATAGTCCTCTTTGAAATATGTCAAATATTATTCTGATAGTCTCCTTACTATCCTGATAGTCTTGTGATTATTCGATGTTGAAATTCATCAAAAGCTTATTCGAATAATCATCATACTAATCGAATAGTGCCCTTACTATTCGAATAGTTATCCTACTATCCGGATAACATATTTAGAAACCGAGTTTAAAATCACACTGACTATTCGGATAATGCCTTGACTATTCGAAGCTAGTCGCTCCTCTCAGACTTCACCGGCAAAATCACCGTCGCTCGGATATGACCTAACAACGCCGCTTTTGCTCGTCGAAACAGTGGATTCCTTCGCCCTTTTCCACTTCTTCCTAAAGCGTGAGTCCTCTTGGGTTGGGTTTTTGTTCTGTTACTTCGTTTTTTGCTGTCAGGTTTTTCTGTTTCGTTTTTAAATTCAGCCCACATATATAAAACTTGCCACATCAACGGTCTACTCAGCATGCCACATAGTCAATTTTAACACCGTTAGTGCCACCTGGGATGATTTAACGCCGTCAGAGGGGTCAGAGGGCCCAGCAAGTCCTTCTGAAAGTTGAGGGACCAACGTTTTGAAACGGTCCAAAGTTGAGGGACCAAAACCACAGCTTTTAAACTCTGGGGACAAAAACCAAAATTGCCCCAAACTTGAGGGACCAAAAGTACTGTTTACCCTAAAATAAATTTAGATTTTTCCAAAAAAATATCACTTTTCGGGTCGGATATCTCGGGTAGCCCATCCTAGTTCAGCCCAAGTGCCCAACCGTTACTGCCTTTTCTCGACCGATTGCCGTTAAACCCTAACTGACTCGGGGATTCGAACTCAGCTCCTAACCTTTGATTATTGGGCAAGAACGTTAAATCTTTGCTTCAGGGTCGTTTTTTTAAGACCAGGTTTTGTTCCTAGAAAGGAGTATATATTACGAAGAAACTTCTTTTCTTTTCGGAAATTTTGAGAGCCGTATTAACAAACATCCATCACTTTGAGAGAGAATGCCACGTAAAAGTGAGGGCTTGTGTGGCGACGATGATGACTCCACTATTGATAAGCAATGCAGCACTTACTTCGATGTCTATGGCCCTCAAGTAATGTGTCCATCTTTCTGTGGTTATATTCATATGGAATCAGAATGCATCTGTTTTTCCTCTATAGGGTTCAGTCTTTCCTCTTTTCCTAAGTGAGCTTGGTTATCTAAGTGGTCACGATGCAATAGTTTTTCTTTCATGAGGCTTTGTTCAATATGTTTTGACGTAGCTCAGCTTACTTAATCTGATATGCATTTTCAGGGCAAGGCCGATGTTATTTTCAAGACACCCGAAGCTAATTCAACTTTGAATCTTCAGGTAGGTTCTTATGAATACACAAAATGTAGTCTGATAAGCTAATTCCTCACCTGTGTTTGTGTTATGAAACAGGACATTCAAGGACTGGTAACTTGGGTTCTTGCTGAAGGATTTATGCCGTCATGGGTTTTCATTAAGGTGATGATGATGCAGTCCTCCCCATCTTTTACTATTTTTTAATCAATATATAAACAGCTTAATACATGGCCATTTTAATGTTAAGCCAAATTGCAAATAATCTGCTTCAGTGTAGAACATATGGTGAATGCTCTAATTACTCACGCAAAACTCTCATGATCTGCAGAACAAACCTCTTATTCAAAAAGTGGTTATGCTCTATACTCCAGGCCTGGATGCAGCTTTGTACTTGTCGCAGTCTAAAGTGCTCCCCTTTTTAAAAAAATTCTGTGGCAATCCAAGGGCTGTCTTAGCTCTTAGGTCTGCAGAAAAAATGTTCCCTAGTTATCTTAAAATATGTTGTTCTTCTTTAAGGTCTCTAAATATCTTTTTGTGGTTAGCTGTGTTTCAGATGGAATGCAGACTATAGATGCACTCCTAACGTGCAAGCTGAAAAGAAAGAGGGATGAAAGTAGTTCAGTTATGGAGAAATCGGCCCGGATATCTCAGCAAGGTCTTCATACTTTAATTATCAAAGTATCATTAAACTTTCCATTGGCTAAGCAAAGTTAAATGCTGCAAGGCGCTACTGAGAGTTCCCTTACTCTTTAGAGGGAGCTGTATGTGAGGAGAAGAAAGGCCTCAAATTTTAGCAAAGGATGAGTTCAAAGTATTGTGTAGTTCAGTGTGTCTAAGTGGCATTAAATAGCACCCTCCCAATATGTCTAATATGGCATGAATTCCTCATTTTGTGAATACCTTCGTCTAAATTTTCTCATGCTTGCTCTTGATGAATATAGATTATATGTTTAGCTAGCTATGCTCTAGCATTCATTTTGAATTGGTTTTCAAGTTTTCAACGTCACCCTTTCAATGTTTAAAGGAAGAAATGTTTGCAATATGATTACGCAAATGCAGATGAAGGCCTTATGATGGTCTGTGCTTGTATATTTTCTTTCAAATATGAAAACTCTTTTAATAAAATAGAAATTATGTACCTTTTTTCCTGCTTTAGTGAGTTTTGCTTGTGATACCGCTGACATTAACATTTTGACATGGAGTTTCTTCTGCAAACCTGTTCTTTGTTGTGTTTACTTACTTGATAGGATCATTTGTTCTTTTAAAACTATGTTGTTACTTGAAGGGCCATAGAAATTTGTTCACTGCCATGATATGTGTTGTCTTCATGCAGAAAAAAGCAGTGGTGTTACGGATAATATATCATTTATGGAGCTTACAAAAGGCATGCCTTTCCCTGTTACATATTATACTCTTACAGAGAAGGAATTAGAAGACAATGGATATTTATTTAAACAGCCAGGTGACTTTTACTCTACCGTCATACATATGCTCATTTATATGACTTATATTTTTGTTTGTTCACGTACTTGCTTGACATTTTCCTCACCTTTTGGTAAAAGGTTTTCTTTCTACTTTGCCTGCTCCTTTGGGATCTTCTCCCTGTGAAATGCTGGCGCTCGACTGTGAGATGGTAAGTTAACCAATGACAATTTGATAATTGTTGTAACATAGAAAGTGATGGTGACTTGTGTTTTTTATTATGTTTCTTCCTCTTCTTAACTTGCCTTCCGTGGCAATTTGATGCTGTGCTTATTTTTTGTTTTTCCTTTTTGTTAGTGCATCACAAATGAGGGTTTTGAACTTACAAGAATTACTCTAGTGAATTTTAATGGACAGGTATCTACTGAATTTTTGTTCTGATTTCCGTTCTGCTAAATACATGCATCTTTAGGAGGAATGATCGTTAGGTTCTATGTTTATTTCAATTTTCATTACTTTTGCGCCCCTCAAAAAGGAAGTTGTTTGCAATAGTCCCTGGCTGGTTCAATATCTATTTCCAATTGTCTATTGAATAATATGCTATTTGGCAGGTCTGGAGAGCTTTTTTTTGGTATGGCTGGAGTTGGGGGAATCAGGAAATGAGGCACTTTTCGAAAGAAATGATATTTAATAGTTTGATTTAATATATTTTTTAAGAAGCACATGTTCCAATGAACTACATATTTTTAATAACAGAAATGTATTATCCTTGAAGATATTTTTGCCATCTTTTGGCTTCAGGGAGGGTTGCATATATCTTAATAAAAGAGATGATTGTGTAATTTGGCACATCTTGGCGGAGGAGAGAGTAATTTATCCGTTATAAGATTCTATATTTTGCATTGGGCTTGTATCTTGGGTGTCTATTCTTTAAGCAGTTATAAACTGAAAACAACTTCTTTTACTTCTCGATGGGTCAGCTCATGAAAATAATAAATTTTTACTTGCACCACTATGGCTATTTCCTCACTTGTGGAACTTTGGCTTTTATCCTTTCAGGTTGTGCTTGATAAATTGGTTAAGCCATCAAATGCTATCATTGATTACAATACCAGGTGAACTGTTGGAACTATCTGTAAACCGCCTTGAAAGTGTTATGGTTTAAAATTTTGAGTGTACAATTCCTATTGAGCTTAACGTATTTTAATATCACTTGCCTCATTTCCAACAAATTAGTTTGCATAATGTTATAACCCAATCTGAGATAATGGAAATAGCATTGGAATTGATTGAATACTCAATAATGTTGTCCCCTCAATGTGAGAGAAACAACTACAATCTGTATAGAAACAGCTCTCACAGCCTAATAGGATATGGTTTTAATGAAACCCAGCCTCCTCCGCACAAGACTCTCATACAAAATATGGCATGCCCTCCCCAAATGCCCCACACCCACTATATTTCAAAAGGCAGTCAACACAGTTTTCAAGGGACTGTTACAAAAGACAAACCTACGTCCTATCGCTAACTCTACTAATCAACCCTTTACATCAAAATAGTGGGAAGTAACAAAGTCAACCTTAATCTATCAGAAAGCATCTTTTCCTTTAGTGTGCAATTTCCTATATTTCCTTATATAGGTCTGACCTTCAAATGGGGTCCTAACATTACCCTCCTGTAGAAGTTTCACCTTGTCCTCAAGGTGGAAGTTCGGGAATTGTCTGGACAGCATGTCAACGTCTTCCCTCGAAGTCTCAAAATCTGGAAGATCTTTCTACTTAACTGACACCTCTAGTTGGCCGTTTGTGAGTTTGTGGATCTGGCATATCTCTTTCGGCTGAACTTGCAATTCAAACTATTTTGACAAAGCTGGGGGGATTGTGGGAACCACCGAAGCTGACTGAACAGATCGCTTCAATGTGGAGACATGGAACTTGGGGTGTATGCGAGTTGTGGGTGGAAGTTCCAACTACTACTCCCATTTTTTCCAGAATTTTGAAGGGACCATAAAAACGTGGGCTTAGCTTCTCATTAATTCTTTTGGTAAATGTCTTTAGTCGGTAAGGTTGCATTCTCACATAAACTTGCTCTCCTACTGTTAATTGCACATCTCGTCTATGTTTGTCAGTGTGTTTGCTCATTTCCTCTTGCGCCTTGAGTAAATTCTCCTTCAGAACTGCAATGATCTCATTTTTGGAACGAATTTGTTCATTGACTTCTTCAATGGCGGACTGTTCATCTTGCAACCTGAGGAAGGAAGGAAGGTGGATCCTTCCCATATAGAATCCACATTCCATGCTCATCCCAAAGATGAGCATGTAATGTGTAACCCCCTTCACTAACAGGGCCGAGATTAAGCGTTTAAACATGTTTAATAATGGAATGAGAGATCCGGAATAATAAAAAAGAAACTTTTTACAACACTTGTACAAATAGATCTCCATTCATTTCGTTAATAAAAACAATCGGCCTGTTCGGTCTGTTACATATACAATATCAGAGTATCAGTAAATTCCCGACGTTCACCTGGGATAATAACATTAATCCAAAATATTGTTCAGGGCATCACTGCCCGTCTCAGTATCCATACCGGGGATTACACAAAACTATAATGCTACGATCTATTCAATATATATACATTTATCTAAAATGATAACCAGTTCAGTATAAAACCAAAATATCTATCTAAGACTACCGCCGGCAGTCCTAATCGCCCTTATCCACTTGCTTGTTCCTCGATCCGCTTGCCCTGTCTAGATATGTTGATTCTAGAGAATCTCAGTAGCAACAGTTTACGAATATGATGCATATATACAAAGCAAGTAAACATATATCACAATGCAACAATCAATATACAAGGCCGGGCTTACGCCATGTCACCTCAACTGTATCTGTATTCAAGGCCAGGCTTTTGCCACGTCCCTTCACTGTATTCAATGACTAATGCATACAAGCAATGCAATATACATGATATAGGATAAAATGTTACTACCTTTGTTTTTCCGTTCTTGAGCAGGCACAGGCCTTCTTTGCTCCAGACAAATATCAAATCCTAAATAAAAGCCCTAAAGGGTTGGAAGAACTACTCCAGGGATCTCCTTTTGGAAGCACAAACACTGACATTTTTCACTGATTCATTCGAGTGAAGATGGTCTCACTCGAGTGAAGGGGCACTGACACTCGAGTGAAGACGGCCTCACTCGAGTGGTGGTATAGTCTGCATTCGGGTACCAGAGAGTGAAGGATAGCGAGTGAGTACCTGAGAGCACAAGAACTTTTTTAGAGACAGTGACACTCGAGCACATTGGACCTCACTCGAGTGATAGCCAAATGCTTCACTCGAGCATTAGAGAGTGAAGTCCAGGAAGTGAGAACCCGAGAGCAAACAGAAATTTCAAAGAAGAGAAGCACTCGAGTATTGGCCTTTGCACTCGAGTGAGACGGAATGCTTGCGAGTGTTGAGACACACTCTTGCACTTTTGCAGAAGTGAAACACCGAGATTGAAGGAAAAATGAAGAATCTCACTGAATCACTCGAGTGGAACTCAACCACACTCGAGTGATGTTCATCCCTCACTCGAGTGACCATATCAGAACCCAGAAAACGCATACACCATGACAGTTTTACATAATTTTTACCAAAAGCTATCAATGAACCCAAAACCTCAACCAAAGCCACTCCCTCATAAAAACACTTAAGGAATCCAATGGACATGTCAAAACCACCAAAATCCTATTCCATTATCATGCTTTGGTTTTGGGCAACATTCAACACCAAATTTCCAACATTTCCAAACTCAATCATTCACTCTACAATCAATCCTATCTATCCATACACATTCCAAATATACCATTTCCATATCAATAACATGCCAAATGTCCAATGATCATCATTTTTCGAAAATGGCCAATAAATCCCAAAAATTTAAAACTACTCAATTTGGCACAAAACTTAGATAGATAGGTTGATTTCACTTACCTCTTCAACTTTTCTAAAAGGACTTCTTGATCCTTCAACTTTCATAATCTCTTGCAATCACAAACCAACACCAATGGACAAGCTATAACCATCAAAATGAAGCTCATTACTCAAGGAACAACTTTAATGAATGATGTTTGAGTAATAAAGATCATTTTCCCTTACCTTTTCAAGCTTTTCTTCCTTCCCTTTTGGCAACAATGGCTGACAAAGAGAGAGAGAGAGAAAATGAGAGATGGGCTTAGAGAAAAAGGAAAATTGATTGCACTCCCTTCCCCATATCAGTTTCAGCGCACAGAGGGAGGAGAGGAGAGAGAAAACACTAAAAAATTCATTTGACTTTTCCTACCAATCCCTTTACATGTGATTTTGCCAAGTGTCCACTCCTCATTGGCTCACATACAATAAGTCATCAATTAATTTATCTAATCCATCCATTAGCCATTTAATCACACATCTCATTTCCTCTTAGTTAGCAATTAACTTCCCATTAATCACCAACTTATGACCAATAATTCCATTCTTTCAATTTTCCACAAATTATGACATATTAATTAATATTGTCATAAATACACATTAATTCAACTTTAATCCACGATTACATTCTCAATAATCCTCATTAGCCCTTAATCAAAATTTGGGGTGTTAAATAATGCTCATCCCCTAATTTTGGGGGTTTTTTATTTTTTTTATTTTTTGAAAAAATACTCCATGCACAAAAAGTTAATTAGCTTAAAATACCAAGTGTCAAAAAAATATTTCAGATATTGGGTGCTATTAAAAAAATATTTCAGGTTACTGGTGTTGCAGGAAAAATATTTTTGAATGTAGAATTATAAATTAATTAATTTGAGATACTGAATGATAAAATTATTTTAGAGTGCAGTATACAATTTAATCCAAATAAATAAGAATACATAAAAAAAAAGGCCCTTACCCCAAAATTGAAGGGATTAGCATGTTGTGCTCATCTTTTGGATGAGCATAGTATGAGGACCCTCCCATATATGGCTTTGAAAGGTGTCATCTTGGCGGAGCTCTGGTGTGATGTATTGTACCAATACTCAGCCCGTGGTAGCCACTGCACCTAATGGCTTGGGTGCTCACTCGAAAAGCACCGCAGGTATGTTTCTAGCCCCTTGTTCAATGCTTTCGTTTGCCCATCAGATTTTGGATGGTATGCTGAACTGAGGCAAAGCTGAGTTCCAACTTGTTTGAAGAGTTCCCTCCATAATTGACTCACAAGAACACAATCTTGGTTGGACACAATGGTCCTGGGAAGCCATGCAGCCGCACTATTTCGCGTACAAATAAGTCAGCCACATCTTTTGCTGAAAAGGGGTGAGAAAGAGGTATGAAATGAGGGTACTTAATAAGCCGATCCACTATGACAAGTATGGTATCCTCCTGCTTGGATTTGGGAAACCGGAGATGAAATCTATGCTAATGTCCTCCCATATAGCATTGGGAATTGGGAGTGGCCGCAATAACCCCGTCAGGAGAGAGAGCTTGGTGTTTGCTTTTGACACACTTCACACTTAGCAACATATAGCTGAATATCTTTCTTCATCCCTTCCCAATGCACTATGTTTGCGAGCCGCTTGTAGGTCCGTATGTAACCAGCATGCTGTCCATTCGGAGAATTGTGATATTCACTCAGCAAGATGGGGATTTTGCTGGAATTTTTAGGTAATACCAGTAGGTTTTTATAGTGCAAACAGCCCCTGACTAAATTGTACCCTTCCACCCCTTCCTTTGTAGTTAGGAGCTGCTGCAATATTTTACTGAGTTTACGATCAGCTTGTTCTTCCTTCTCCCATACTTCAATCTCATCATGTTGCCATAAGGAAAATCCCATCAGGCTGAAAGAATCTTCTTGGCGAGAGAGAGCGTCAGCGGCTCTATTCTCCTTTCTTGGTTTATAGGTGATTTCAAAATTGAATCCCATCAACTTAGATACCCACTTTTGCTGATTTTCTTTTAACACCCTCTGTTCCAGCAGGTATTTAAGTGACCTCTGGTCAGTTTTAATGATGAATTTCTGCCCCCACAAGTAATGTCTCCACTTCTTGACTGCTAACACAATTGCCATCAACTCCCTCTCGTACACCGAACATTGCTGAGCTCGGTTGGATAATTTTTGGCTGAAATAGGCAATTGGCTTCCCTTTCTGCATTAACATTGCATCCACTCCCTTTCTTGAAGCATCGGTTTCCAACTCAGTGAATGGAAAAATCAGGCATTGCAAGTATGGGCAAGGTTGTCATGGCTGTTTTCAAGGCTTCAAAGGCTCTTGTGGTCTCCGTAGTCCACTTGGATGCATCTTTCTTAAGTAGGTCAGTCAAGGGGCTAGTAATCTTCCCATAGTTCTTGACGAATCTCCTATAATACCCTGTCAGCCCCAAGAATCCTTGCAGCGATTTTATATTCCTTGGCTCAGGCCAATTCACTATGCTTTCCACTTTTTTTGGATCAGCTTGCACTCCTTCTAAAATCAAGTGACGTAACTATTTGATCTTGGGTTGTGCAAAGTTTCATTTTTTTGGGTTTATAACTAGATGATTAGCCTGCAATACAACAAGCACCTTGAATTTGTAATGTCCCTCATGTGTCTGGATCGCTGTCTTGTGTTCATCTCCAACCTTGATACGTATTTGGTGATATCCCGATTTCAAATCCAGCTTTAAGAAAATCGTGGCCCCCTTCAACTCATCTAATAGCTCGTCCATCGCCGGAATTGGGAACGTGTCAGGCACGTTGATTTTATTCAGCGCTAGGTAGTCCACACTAAAACGCCAACTCCCATCCTTAACTAACAACACTGGACTGGAATATGGGTTGGTACTTGGCTGAATTATGCCAGCTTGTAGCATGTCTTTAACAAGCTCCTCTATTTCCTTCTTTTGCACATGTGGGTACCGATAGGGTCTGATGTTTGGTGGTTGTTCTCCAAGTTTGACCACGATAGCATGGTCTCTTTCTTGTCGGGGTGGTAGTTTCCGAAGCCTTGCACACCACCGGGTACTTTTCTAGTAGCTTCTGAATTTCTGGAGTTAGTGTCACAACTTCTTCCTTCTCATCCTCCAGGTTACTGCACTCCGCCAAGAACCCCTCCCCCTTCTTCCTTACTGATCGCATAAATGCTTTGAATGAGGTTTGAGTCCTAGATAGAGTCAGATCTCCCTGGAAGCAGATTTGGTTGTGTTTTTTGCCAATCTTCATTGTCATCTGCCGCCAATTTACTTTTACTTCACCTAGCGTTTGTAATCATTCTATGCTGCGCACTACATCGACTCCCCTAGTGGAAAAGGGTAGAAAGTTTGGTTAATTTGTAGCCCCCGTATATTCAGGGACACTTCCTTGCATTGCAATCGCCCTTTTATTGTATAGCCATCTCCTACTGTAACAGTATATTCAGTTATCTCTTTTGCCCGTATGCTCGGCCGTCCTACCAGTCGCTTTAAGAGGAAGAGAGGCACCATTGTCAGTCAACACTATCACGTCCTCGCCGGCTATTTTTCCTCTCACCTTCATGGTACGATGGTTCTCGAAGCCTATGATGGAATTGACTAAGAGCTCCAATCGATTTGCCTTACCTTCAACATCAAAATCATCCCCTGCACCGTCGTCACCTTCTTCCAGGTTGGCCTCGGTCTGGTCAGGTTTGACTTCTAATATGAATAGCTGAAGATTCTTGTTTTTGTAGATATGGGTTGGAGTGTATTGGTCCTCGCACTTGGAACAGAGGCCGAGCTCTTTTCGTCGAGCCACCTTAGCGTCCGACAACCGACAGTTTGGGCCCCCGCGCCGCGTGGCTGAGAGTCCCGTGGAGGTGCTCCCCGTCCGGGTCTCAGTAGTCTGTGTGTCGGGTTTATGCTGGGTCGGGTGGCTGGTGGCTGGTCTGGATCGGGTTGCAGGAATGGGTCGGATTGTGATTCTGGGTTGTGATGGTTTTGGACGTCTCTTGTGTGAAGGACACCCTAGAGTGGAATGGTTGGGTTGATATGGGCTTGGGCCTATAGTTGGGTCAGTGCATTCGGCTGGCCTTAGCATTTCTTTCTACCTCCAACATTTGAGTCTTCTCATCCGCACATAAGGCCAGGTCAATCAGGTCATCTAGCCTCTTCACCTGCGTTAGCTTCAGTTCTGCCTGCACCTCTGTTTTTAACTCATTAAGGAAAGCGCCGATCAAGCACTCCTCCGACGTGTTGGTTAGCGGCGACGATAAACGCTCGTACTATTCTACATACTCAAGCACCGGACCTTCTTGCTTAATTGCAAACAAAAGCCGATATTCACCCCCGAGTTGCGAGGAATGAAATCGCTTCAGGACCCTCTGTTTAAATTCTGCCCAGCTATACAACGGTATTCGTGGTTCTTTCCATTAGTACCAGTTCAAGGCTTGCCCTTCCAAGCAGATGATGGCCGCTTCCAACTTCTTAGCTTCTGCGATGTCGTTAACATGAAAGTACCTCTCTATTCGGAAAAATCAGCCTAAGGGATTAGCCCCATTGAATACGGGTAAGTCCAGTTTGCGATATTTCACCACCTCCTTCCCCACTTCTCCATTGCTCTTGGTTTCGGTTTCTTTGTGGTGGTCCTCTGCATCATCTCGGCCTTTAGGTCGCTTACTCGAACTGACTCCATCCTCAGTAGCATTTCTCAAATGAGGTTCATGCTGGTTGTCAATTCTACAACCTGTTTCAACAACGCTTATAACTCATCCACCTTCATCGCGAGATTTGCTTCCAACTCCTTGAAGCTTTTTACCTCATCCGTCATCGCCCTAAGATTTCACCGCTCTTATACCAAAATGTTATAACCCAATCTGAGATAATGGAAATAGTACTGGAATTGATTGAATACTCAATATTGCTGTCCCCTCAGTGTGAGAGAAACAGCTACAATCTGTAGAGAAACAACTCTCACAGCCTAATAGGATCTGGTTTTAATGAAACCCAGCCTCCTCCTCACAAGACTCATACAAAATATGGCATGCCCTCCCCAAATGCCCCACGCCTACTATATATCAAAAGGCAGTCAACACAGTCTTCAAGGAACTGTTACAAAAGACAAACCTACGTCCTATCGCTGACTCTACTAATCAACCCTTTACATCAAAATAGTGGGAAGTGACAAAGTCAACCTTAATCTATTAGAAAGCATCTTTTCTTTTAATGTGCAACCTCCTATGTTTCCTTATATAGGTCTGACCTTCAAATGGGGTTCTAACACGTAACAAACCACTTTTGATTACAAAACCAAAACAGAAAAACTTTTGATGCTTCTTTACCCTTCTTTTGTGGTATGGAGTGTGGATGCCTGAGTGATCTACCGGCGTAGCAGAGGGATTCTATATATGTAACAAAATGCTTCTCTTTTTCTTTTCCTCTTTTCATTGGTTTAGAGTAATACTTGATCCTGATCCTCATCTCATTGCAATATCTTGTAATAAGACTTAATTTGTTGTTTAGTTGCAAAGGGAAATATGTATTTTTGAACTTTTGTTGAGTTGCATATTTTTGTGTGCTGAGAAAGGACAAGGATCGATGACATTTTTTATTCCTTTCTAAGGGCTTTAATTCCCATAGAAGGGGGAGTTTGGGGTGATAATCTTCTATCTAGGCCTATTGGATTGGAGTCTCCACCAAAACTATAGTAGGAAAAAAAGTAATAGAATAAAATGGATGGAGGGGGTGAAAAAATAGAGCTAAATATATAATTTCATCACCTTATCATCCCAATGAATATCGAGTGATGGTTTATCTTTTATTTTGTTGTTTTCCTGTTGTTCCCCCTACTGTGAGATTTGATTATAAGTGTCACCGGTGAATAATAGTTGTGTTCTGTGCAGGTATAGTGGTATAACACCTGAGATGTTAACAGGGGTCACCACAAATCTGAAAGACATTCAGGTTGTTATTTAAAAGTTTGATTCTTTCTTATTATCGCATTGATAATCTGTGCCACCAACTTTTGTTACAATGCTTATTCATGTCAATTAATTTTCATTTGCGTTCCATTCAGGATGAATTTCTAAAGCTGGTTTACCAAGAGACTATTCTGGTTGGGCATTCTTTGGAAAATGATATGTTAGCTCTGAAGATCTCTCATGATTTGGTAATTGATACAGCAGTATTATACAAATACCGACGAGGCGCATCTCATAAAACTGCTCTGCGGATTCTTGCCAAGAAATTTCTCTCTCGGGAAATACAGCAATCAGGTAACGGACATGACAGCATTGAAGATGCTAGAGCTGCAATGGAATTGGCACTATTAAAGATCCGGCATGGCAAGTATTTCTTCTGTATGCTTTACCGTTGCATCACGTGTGATGTAAATTATAAAATAGTTTTGAGGACATGCTGTATCTTTGAGAGTGGATACTATTTTATTCTGGATTCAGATACCATGAGATCAAGTTCTCTAGAATTGTGACGAGATCTGTTTGTGAAGTAGTCTTGTATCAAGGGATAGTGTTAATTCAGGTTAACATGTGTGTTGTGCACATAGATATAGCTGTCAGCTTTAACTAGGTTTGTCATTTTTTAATGTGGCCATTATTGCTTCCTTGACATGCTAGTGACTGCGTTCTTTCAACAGGACCTGACTTTGGTTCTCCCCCGTCTTTCATGCGGAAAAAGCTCTCTTCTATTTTAAGCGAGTCTGGCAAAACTTCCTCTTTGGTTGATAATATATCTATAGTAAAACGATATGCTTCTGAGTCCTCCAGTGCAATTCCAGTGACTTCTGATGATGAAGCACTCTCAAGGATCACCAAGGAGGTAAATGTCATGGACTCATGGTAGGCTTATATCTGCTATTTTCTTCTTGTTTGCTTACTAGCTTGTTTGACTTGTTATTGGTTACAGGTGAAGAAGGACAAGGTAAATTTTGTCTGGACACAGTTTTCGGAATTACATTCGTACTTGAAGAAGCAGGCTGAGGATTCGGAGATCTTGAATAAAAGACTTGCAGAGATGATGTCTTTGCTTACTTGTAAGAAGAATTCTGCTAAAGGTAAAGACATCAAGCTGAGAGCAACTTCTGAATTGAAGGAAATTCTAGGTCGCATGGATTCTAGAATTGAAGCTCTGTATAAGTCATTGCCATCTAATGCTATGTTGATCATTTGCACCGGTCATGGAGAC
The DNA here is from genome assembly GCA_963210345.1 of Inga oerstediana. NCBI lineage: Eukaryota > Viridiplantae > Streptophyta > Magnoliopsida > Fabales > Fabaceae > Inga > Inga oerstediana. The sequence goes on from OY723405.1 coordinate 2,350,714, forward strand.
ACTGCAATTGTGCAAAGGTAGATGTTCCCTTTATTTTTCACATTATTCTATTTTTCTGTTCGTTTTTACACAGACTATCTGAATTTTTATTGATTTAGGGTAGATATTTGATCCTTAAGTACTATTCCCAACTATTTCCTAATGTTTCTAATTTTCTCAATTGCGTGCGTAAGTTTTCATTATCCTTAGTACGAAATTCTATCAACCTTGAGTCCACTATTTCACCAAAGGAAATTTTGAGTCCACTAGGGTTCTGGCTGGCTGATTTACCTGTGTAATATATGGATTGCCTAAGTGGAGACCTGAGTTACTTTGGACTCCTATATCTGCAATGCATATACTTGAATTTGATTGCCTGTTCGCCCTTTTAATAACTACTGTTAAAAAAATGTCACGGCTTCCTCGTGTCATGGAACTACAGTTATGCTATATTTAATGTGTTTATTTATTTGGAATAAAAATTTATGGTTTGTTTTGCCTATTCATCTGCATGGAAGACTTAGGAGAATGCTTTCGGAGCAGAGCGAAACCACCATATGTCGTGAGAAGATTGTGGAAATCCTAGAAGAGGTTCAGGCTCGAGCTGAGGTTGCCTTGTGCTTTTTAGGTGTGAAGCATTGATTGTAACTCGCGAGGAACTGACTTATTCTTGAGACCTCTTGGTGAGCGTCCAAAATAGATAGTAAAGGATGTTAATGTAAATATTGATAATTTATTCAGATAAAAAGGTAATATTGATAATTCTGTTGCTTGCCGGACCCTGCCCTTTCTTGTATCCTCTCACTGGAAGGAGAAAGGGCCATCAAGTGATCATTTTTTGCACTCTGTTTCCACTTTCCTCCCTGCGTCGTTTGTTTTTCTCTTGCATTGGGCGGAAAGTAACATGTCACTAGTCTGATCATGGTTTAGCTTGGAAATAAGAATGTTATGGCCGCCTTGTGTTTGTTTTATGTGGCATTTTTCTTATTTAGGTGGGGAAAAGCTGGTTTACGGGTTTTGGTCAAACAATTGCTTATTAATGTTTCCCAAAATCAGTCTCAAAATTTCTTCTTTTTTTATTGAGTATTTGTTTCAAATGTCTAAAAACTGCATTTTTATAATGTTTACTGAGCGAGTTAGGCGATATGTTCGTAATCGGATGTGTTTTTCTTGGTACAATAATCGGATGTTTTTTTATTAATGATAAGTTGGATTTATAAATTGGCTAATTGTTGATAGCAGGCCTAATTTGTTCCTGCTTGCCTGCCCATAGCCATACGGAATGCTTTTTCTTATTGTCAAGCTCCAGCTTATTACTCGACAAAGAAAAGAGGAGGAAAAAGGTTCTTCGTTTTTCAGAAATGCAATCTAATATATCTAAAGAAAGTGCGTAGTAACAGTGTGAAATCGGCAAACGGTGGTTTCATTGGCTGCTGGGATATCTTACTAACGGAGTGAAATAGAAAACAGTAAGTTGAGGCTCACACTGTATGAAGTGGTAACTGATAAGAACAATTTGCTTGGAGGTTATAGTAAATTAGTAATTATGAGTCTACTGGTGTAGCTACTAAATTAATTGAAAATGGCCCCTGTAAAAATTAAGGGGTGTGTGTACTGTAGATAGGAATAATTATTTGTTCGTAATTAAAACTGCTGTTGTAACCCTCGCTAAGCACTGTACACGTTAAACACACTAATTTTCATTCACGCATGGAGGCGGCGCACATTCTCCAACAACTGATTATTCTCCCCTTCACTTCCCATGCATTCATCATTCTCACTTTCATGCTTCCTTCACATATATATATATATATATATATATATATGTATGTATGCATCTCCTTTTTATCTGTCCGGTTTATTATATACTGATCAATAGAGCGATGATTTGAAAAACTATATTTGGGGTTATACATAAGGAATGCAAAAAGACTTTTTGTTGCAGACACAACCTTTTATTTACTCAATTATCCTCTTACCCAATTATCATGTGTGATTTAAATGATAACAGTCCTACTCTTCCCTTTTCAATTGCTTCTAAATACAACCTTCAACTTGATAACTGCTTCATTGGCCATTATTATTGAAATGATAACAGCCCCACTATTCCCACTAAAACTGCTTCATTGCCATATCAGTTTGTTACACCTTTTGGTATGCCCCAGGTTACACTTGCCTCCTCCCTTGAAAAATATGGACACTATCATATTTTATTTCCTTCACTGCGAAATGGGTATAAAAGAATGACCCCTTAGCATATACAACCTTGCACATTTGGTATACACACTACAAACTCCGAATATCCAAATATGACAAGCATTCAGCATGATTTTATTTCCCAAATCAATGACAGCAAAGACACTTGGGTTATTGTTGCATGTGTGCTTAGGAAGTTGGTTGGTCGCAAAAGCACTCCTCCGTATGATGTGTGGAAAGTCGGATTGATTTTGGTGGATCAACAGATTTAACAAATATGTAAACCCGCTTATTATGCATTGACATGTACAATATCATTTACAAAATTTTATGCCAAATCTAAGGGAACTACAATTGAAGGTTTTGTTACTCAAAACCGCTTGAGGGAACGTTACATGAAGGAGCTTCAAGAGGGTGAAGTTTACTAGTTCCAAAACTTTGAGGTGTTGGACAATAATGACCAATATAAGGTGACTCGAAACCCTTGAAAGATCAGATTTCACAACAAGACATTTTTCCAGAAATCTGATTTGCACATTTCAATTGAGGCATTCAACTTTAACCCTATTAAAAACATTACAAATTACACAACAATTAATGAAGAACTAAACTGACATTACATTTAACCATTACATTTGTTTGTTACCAAATTGACATTACCAACAAAACATAGGAAGAAACCACCTAGGTTCATGTGGTTTTAATGTGAGTGTTGCCTTCACTTCTATTATTTTGATATATAAACTTCAATAATTATTACAGTATTTAAACATTGTATTTGTTTGAAAAATTGCTCTCTTGAAGTTGTCAATGATATGCTCATGGAGTTGTCAATGAGGCCATTTTTTTATTTTGCAGTTTTAAGGGACTATTTTTTCATTTTTCTTTTTTCTTGGAATTTGAGTGTAATTTTCCCATTATATTTTCAAAGTTGTACGATCACCTGTATCTTTCAGGTTAAAAACTTAAAATATTATTCACTTGCTTTCAAAAAAGTAGTACTTAGTTAGATAATAGTGGTAAATAATATATTAATGGGTTTCAAGAATAAAATAAATTGATATTGAGTTACAGCTTATCACGACACTTAACAAATTACTTCTCAAACAAAGTTACAGGTTAGCAACATAGACAAGGAGGAGTTAGGATTGTAAGAGATTGAGAAACTGCTGTGCAAAAATGGACGGTCTCTAAATGATTTGCTTGCATGCCAAAGCCAAGAGGCAAACACATTATAGACACTACAAACAATCTCCTTCTCCAAGAACTCAGCTTCGACAAGGAAAATTGTGCAATAGAGGTTGAGAAACTGAAGACCTCACTAACAAACGAGCAAGCTGGGATTTTCCAAGAGATAATGAGGTTTGTCAACAATACCAACGGTGGTGTCTATTTTGTCTACGTGTACGGCGGCACTGGAAAAACATACTTATGGAACACCCTAACAGCAGCAATAAGGGCCGAAGGACACATTGTGATAAATGTTGCGTCCAGTGGCATAGAGGCCACTCTGCTTCCATCAGGACGAACGACACATTCAAGATTTGCAATCCCTATAGACATCAATGGGGATTCAACATGTAATATCTCTCACAACTCATCACTAGCAGCTCTCTTGTAAGCGTCCAAAGCAATCATTTGGGACGAGGCATCAATGATCAAGAGGTATTGTGTGGAGGCCGTTGACCGTACCTTAAGGAGTAATAAATTAAAAGTTATAAAATTAACTTCTAACAAAAGTATAAAACACTATAAATAACCCTGCATTCAAATTGCAGTTATAAGACTACTAATAATTACTTTGTCTTTTTTGGATACACTTTGGGAATGCAAAGAGACTAATATGTGATTTAATAGAAGGAAAAAAAATTTACAAAAATTAACCTACAATAAAACACCATTACATTTGCTTGCAAAAAAAAAAAAAAAAACACTGTTAGATAATCCTTCATTGAAAAAAACATTATTATGCAGATACTCGTGCTTTATTGTTTCAGCTTCCTATGGCCATATTATGATGTTTTAATGGCCACCAATCAAAAGTTTACAAAATTGCTTTCACCAAAATGAAACTGGTAATAATTAATAATTAACAATTGCAATAATGAAACACTACACAAAAAAAAAATCTCAAAGCCTACATCTATAAACATCCATTCTTCCTAAGAACCCACGGCAAACAACAACTTCAATACCCAAAATATGGCCAGTGAAGGAACTCAAACAACATTGGCTATGCTCAATAGTGACAGCCAAAACAGCAAAATTGCCATCAGCATCCTCAAGTTTGTGAAGGACCAGAAGAGAAATGCCACCAACACAACCAACACAATACACTTCATCCTAATGGATAACGAGGTATGGTGACTCAAAAGAGACAAAATAATATTTCAATAACATATTATATAACATTCACCACACACAGTTCCCACAACTACCTAACCAATCAACTGACCAACTATGTCTACAGTTCACCAAAATGCACGCAATACTGGTCGACCATACGGCATTCAGTAAGTTCAAAATGATCATAAAGGAAGGGCAGTATTACTACTTCAAAAACTTCATCGTTGTTGAAAACACCATGCCCCTCCAAGTATGCGACCATCCATATGCCATCGTATTTGGAAAAGAAATAGAAATACTCTTATATGAAGGAAATGGCATACCCGCAAATACATATGAAAACTTGCCACTATACAGAATTGTGAAAGAGAAAACGGCATTGCCGTACTTAAGAGGTCACACCCGTTCTTAGCTTACCCATATGCTTCCTAATTCAAATAACTCTAGCTAACAAATCTAATGCCAAAACCGTTGAAATCTACACGCAGATATTATTGGTTTGGCGAGGAGCCCAGGACGGTACAAACTATATGCCGACGCAATGGCCACAAGCAACTATCAGTCAAGGATGCACATCACATTGACAGACTATAGGTGAGGCACAAGTATATAATTTACCAGCCATATTGAACGGCCATCTCCAAGTTCGGACTTTTGCAAATAAATTGATTGAAATGATATGATGCAATAAAGGATAATAGACTCTCTCCCTCATTACTTCCAGTGAGATCTGGATGACCTCCACTCTTCTCTTGAAAAAACGTGCCAACAAAGAAAAAGAAATTTACATAACAAGAAAACACAAACACAACAACAACTAAAGCACAAATTTCCCCACCAAAAATACATGAACTTGGGCCCCCTACAAGTTCAACTGATGACATGCAATTGAATTACCTCAATACCTAACCTCCTGGAAATATAGGAAAGGGACGGGACATTTTAGCATACCAAAAAAGGACTCATAGTGCTGGCATGCAGCAAAATAGCCAAACTTACCCAAGCTATATTACTGACCGGATAATGGCGGCCCGTGCAACGCATGGGGAGAACACCCTAGTTCACAACAAATTGTCAAAGGAAGTTATCTACCTTGTTTGGCTCTTCAAAATTATCCTTAAGATTTATCAATGAAAAATATAAAATATATGGAAATGTTGTACTCTTCGAATCATTTTTAAGAAATTAATCACAAAATATTTCTTTTAGAAAATTCAATTTCTGTAAACAAAAAATTGATGCCATCTTAAAACCAATTACAACATCAAGAAGCAAAATTTTTTGAGGAAAAATGTCACAACCGTATTTATTAGAGGATACGGTACTAGTAAATTGGTATTTATATATGACGCTGACATATGACATTGGCATTGAAGGCCATGAAAGTGATGAAATCATATACAGTGTCTGTTTGGATTAATAGTAGAAGCTATTTTTACAATGTGATTTATGATCTACGAGATAAATATGTGAGAAAATTTTTATAAACGTACTTTTATAATGCTAATTCAAACAGGTTAACTCAAACAGGCTCATAAACAGTTTAAGGTTGAATAATTTCAAACTACTCATTAAAGGCTATAAATATAGAAACGGTTGAATAATTTCAAAAGTACTCATCAACCCAAGGTTGTGGTAATTTGTTCGTTAGTCTACATCCGGACTACGCTTAAACGAACATAGACGAAACAAGTCAACACTACATAACAAGTATTCCAATAGAATGATTCCAACTTGTTAAAAGAATCCTGCTTGTCACCTCCACGCCGAAGCTACAATCAAGTTCTTGTCTTGCCACCCAAAATGAAGTGCACCCATTTCCTCCTTCATCTTGTACATGTCACAATACTGCCTGATGAGTTTCCGAATTGAGTCAGTCACGTGACTGCTCACTGGGTATGAAGTGAATCCAGCCATTGCCATCCTTGCCCTCCATTTCCCTGCAACTTCATACCTTTCAATCCGATCCTCACCATCACATGCAACAATGTTGACAATGTCCCTTGCTAAGCATTGCCTCTCAACATTCATCCTGTCCTGACTCTCTCTGGGAAGAGTTGCATCAAGCGACTCAAAAACAGCAGAGTAATAATTGTAAGCCTCTACGAACCTTGGGAAGAAAGGGGTTGTGTTAGTGTTTACATCTTGTTCCACAACTGTTACTACTTTTGGATTTAGGCTCTTGACCATGCGAAGGAGTCGATCTCTCTCGTTCACTGTGGAAACACTCTCATCTGGCATGTGGTGCAGCTGAAATGCAAAGTTCACCACAAGTGCTTCCCCAGGGCGACATTTGAGCATTGAAGGTGTGACGAGAGATGTCCTTGATGCCACGGCTCGAAACTCAAATGGCAGCTTCAAGGCTTCTGCTAGCTTCTCAAGTCGTTGTCCTATGATCTTTAGGCCTCCAACAGATCGTTGTACAGATTCTGGATCATCAACTCCAGTCAATCTCACGTGGGGTGGCTTGCCTGGCCTTGAAGCAAGTGTTTGTAGTAGTGTTATGTATTGGCTTCCTTGGTTGATGTCAAAATCTACTATGTGCACCTTGGTTTCATCTTTCACTGCCTCTGTGATTGCACCATTTGCAGCAATGAATCCAAATTTAAAACATGGGCACACTTCAAATAATATCTGCATTGCTGCCAGACGATCTGAAGAAGGAGGCTCCTTGCATTTCAGGGCTTTGTAAATACACTTGCCGGACTCAGCCAAGCGAGCTGCAAGTCCTTCAACCATATAGGCTGCAATTCTTTGGGGAGGATCTCCCTGAATTGAGACCATCTTTCGGAGATTATTTATCATATCTGATGCCTCCTTTAAATTTCCTTCTGAAAGTACACCTGCACATTCAAGAAGCAGTTGCCTGGGGGTCTGAGAAGAGATATGTGATACTTCTTTGTTGCTACTGATGCTGCTAAGGTTAGAATCTGAGGATGAAGACTCCTTTGGTGAGTCATGGAGCTGCATGTTCTGAATGGGATCAACCCACTCAGGGTCAATTTCCATGCTTTGAGCAGTCTCAAATATGTCTTCCTCATCATCAAGCAGGGCCCTCTCTAATTCTTGCAGTTTTAATCTCATTTGACCATTAAAGTCAAGGGCGTCCAGGCTTTCATTTTCTGAGAAATCTGATCCAAAATTGGGTTGATAATAGGCATCATGACGCCTTGTGGACATGAAAGAAGTATCAAATGGGTTATTAGTAACCATAGAAGCTCCTAAACTAGCCATAGGCGGGTAAGGAGAAGCATCATCCGGGCGAAATGAATTGCTTGAAACCCCAAAACTAGATGGTTCTATCAGTTCTTCAGATGGTGAATCATGGAAGTACTTCTCATAACTCTCACTGGAGCAAGAATCTGTCATGTACATACTTCTTTGTTTATCAGGATCAAAACTTTGGGAGGACTCTGGCTTAGCGTCAGTTCCCTTTAGAGAATAGAGTTTAGCATTTTTATAGGGTGTGGCAACCAGCTCAGCAGATCTAACTAGTGACATGGTTTTTCTTTGATTAGGTTGCCAGTATAGAATGTCAGTCTGTACCCAAAAACATTGCATATATTAGCTAGGAAAATATTAAGAAATTATGCAACCAATTTAATCAATGGGCTTTTCACCTTAAGAAATTATAATATAAGTTTATTACAGATCTTGTTGAACAGTCTAAGTTATCTCAATCCACATGGGAGAAACGAAAGGAGAAAAAAAAAAAAAAAAGAAATCTAGAACATCTTTTATGTTAAAAGTGATTATGACACTTCGGAATTATTGACTTCAATAACAGGTATAAACATAGTTAAAACCCCATGAACCAGCTGGTTGATAGTCCATCATGCTTCAACTAACAGCAGCTTTCATCCAAATGATGAACAAGTCCTACTTAATAAAGTTCTTTAAATTATGACAGAGTTTATTGCTATTTTACCCATGTTCTCAAACCCGGACCGGAAACAAGCAGACTGATCCGGTCCGATCATCAACGCGGTTCAGTACTTTCTTTTTTTCCCTCTAAAAAAATCAGTTTTTTTGAATTTTTCTTTAGAATTTCATATTAATAACCCTAAAATCTTCAATTTCTCAGGCCTTAAATTACCTCCAGTTTGACCCACTGACCCTTGACCTAATACTCCAACTAGTTCAGTGGCCAATCCGATTTAATTACCTTATATTTTATCCTAAACAGACTGCCAATGATTGAACATATACAGGCACTAGCTACGAGCAAAAACATGAATCCCAAACTTTATTTGAATTTCTAAGCCTAAGTGAAACAATGATATCAGAAATGACCTTTGAAAGGAAAATCTCGAACTTTTTTAGAACAGGGTGTTTAAACAGATACCGAGAAGTAAGAGGAAGAAAGCCAAGTCCTTCTCTAGTCTTCTCCTACCTTACTAACCACAATCACTGAATATTATCAGGGTGTTCTCTAGTCTTCTGATAGGGAAAGAATAGCTATCAGAAATAGTGATCCAATTCTAAATTTTGTGGAACAGAATTTAAATGAATCCAGATCTTCCAGATTATAGAATAAGGATTTAAAAAGGATCTCTATAAACAAAGCATACCGGATTGAATTAGGAAACAAGACGCAGATAAACCATGTGAGTCTTCCTATCAGGTACAGACGACGAAGAGGATGTACCTCAGAACAGGGTCAAAGGGAAAGAAAAAGAAAGCTTAGATTTATGACCAAGTAACAGAGAAATTATAGAGAGGCCAAAACGGAAGATTGTCTCTTGATGACACCTTTTTTTCTATTAGAAAATGTTTGATTGGATGAAGGTAGGTTGAAAAGCAACAAATCAGATAACAAATAAAATGCAAAGGGCAGCATGAAAACGCACGAAGTTAGAGAAAATTGATACCCAACTAAATAAATACCTTCAAGAAACAAACATAGACTATTGTAGATTATGTAAGCGAAAACCGGCAGCCCAATAAAACAATGTCAATAGCGTCGTGTACCAAAGGTCCGCCTAAAATCAGGAAACTTCTATTAATCCGAGAAGTGGTTTAAGAAAATTGGAAAACTTACCTACGATTTTCGCAAAAAAGGAGGAAACTTCTTAGCTTTCACCGCAATAGTTTCTCATGTCTCGGTCTCTTTGTTTTGATATGCTATATACCTGCATGTTTACGCCAACTAGTCTGACTGAAACCACAAACAAACATTCATATTAGTGTACTATATAGGCCGAGAACAAATTCCCGCGGTCCCTGCTTGTAATAACTCAATCCTCTCCGTCGGATTGAGGCCTGCAACAATCCATTTTGACAAGTTCAATGGTAAATGAGTCATTTAGCAGGAAAGGCTTGAACTAGGAAGCAAGAATAGACTCGTGCACAGTGATAGACGGCCGAAAATGAAGCGTGAAATGGTGACGTATGATCTGCATCACTCTTTGCGTAGAATCTGCTTTTTGACAAAGTCAAAAGTTGTGCAGAAAGTATTCAAGGTTCCAATCCACTAGCAGCAGCATCAGTAACAGTGGCCCGAGTTCTTGTTCATGTTTCTTAAAAGGTTTCTCACGCTCTCTTCTGTCAACACTTCCATAATTTGCTGCAATTAACAGTCGGTTCCAATAATAACTAATATGATGAACATATTTTATAAGGGGCAGAATACAAATTTAAATATCAAAAGTCACACTTGATAGGAGCAAAATTTTTCTAAGTTTCGAAAGAAATCATAATATTGGTCAAATAAAAAAATGTTTAAGAGTAGTATCTTGGGTAACAAGTAACAACAAAGGAGCATTATTTTTCAGCAAAGGTGAAACTAACGTGTCGTTGAGGAACAAATTGCCTAGTCAATTGATGTACTTTTTAATTAATTTATTAATAGTTGCAGATCGAGTTTTATGGGGGACAAGTGTATCCAATGGAAGTGTGAATAATGAATCAATATGTCATCAATGACGAGTTAGGAATAAGGGCAATGATTTTATGAAGGGAAATCTGTCATGATGGAACCAACAAAAGAGTAAAATACATGCACAACTTGAATTTCTTAATATTTGTGTCATAATCATCCCCCCTTCATCTTATCCCAATACACCAAATTATGAGTTGGAATATAAGATTTCCGTTTTCCCTCTCGTACATGTTTTTATTTTTATCTATCCCAATGCACCAAATCGTGTATTTGAGTTAGCACGTCTTCGTGTTCACTGAAATGGAGGCAACCACTCATCAAGATTTGGGTTTTATACCTAACCAATTTGAATTCTTTAATGTATTCTTACCAGTTTTCACGTTATTTACGGTCGCTTCCATAAGAAAGCAACAGGAAATTAGGTGCTGAGTTGATGTATGTTGGCTTGTACCAGTACAATTTTTACTATTTTTTTAAAACTGCAAATTTAAATCTTAACATAGTTTTAGATTAATAAATAAAAAAAGCTTTATAATATACATTGACAAGTACTTTCTTCTTTTCTTCCCTATTTCCCCAATCTCTCTCGACGAATAGCTTCAGCCAGTTATGACTTATGAGGGCTCGCAGGCAAGTTTATTTTAGGAAAATTTTAGATAGCCCCGCTGTAGTAAAATAATTCCCAGTTACCCCTATAAAAATCTTAAACATCACTGCACACTTTTGGAGGCAAATGAAATTAATTTGTGGATTGAACAAACAAAAACAACACTACTGCAAAAAAAAAAAAAAAAAACCAAAACAAAAACAAAAGAAAAGAAAAACAAAGCTTATGAGTCAAATTTGTATATTTACATGACACATGTGAAAATTTACAAAATCATCTCAACATACAAGGGTCATATTTATAAGAACACATGTATGAATATATAAGTCACATATGATTATTTACAAAACTCATGTGGGAATTTAGAAATCAAATATGCATATTTATAAGACACGCGTGAAAATTTATAAGACCATCTCAACCATGTACAAGATGAGACATTTACAAAAACACATGCTATTTACAAGACATTTGTGAAAATTTACTGTTTAAATATGCTTATTTACAAAACAAATAATTAAAATTACAGGATCATCTCAGATATGTACAAGACAAAAGGCATATTCACAATAACGTGTACTATTTACAAGGCAGATATCCCTATTTGCACGACATGTGTGGGAATTTACAACACCATTTCAGCCATGTATAAAAGAAGGGCATAAATATCATTTAAACTAAAAAACTTGATTTCAGTTTAGTACCAGTGAAGTTTCAAAAAATTATAGAAATGTTTGATATTTAATGCACTACTACAGAATATAGATACTGCTACCCTAAAAGACGTCCCTTTTTAAAATAGGGACGTCTAAAATATAGGCGGTGGCATTTTTGTAATTATGTGTGGGAACTTGGTAGTTTTAGACGTCCCAAATTCAATTTGGGACGTCTAAAGTTAAAAAAAAAAAATTTAATATTTTTTTTTTTTACTTTAGACGTCACTTTAGACGTCCCAAATTGAATTTGGGACGTCTAAAGTAAAAGAAATTTTTTTTTTTTTTTTTTACACTTTAGATGTCCCAAATTCCATTTGGGATGTCTAAAGTGGTACTTTAGACATCCCAAATTCAATTTGGGACCTCTAAAGTGATGTCTAAAATAAAAAAAAAATTTACACTTTAGATGTCCCAAATGGAATTTGGGACATCTAAAGTGTAAAAAAAAAAAATTATTTTTTTTTAACTTTAGAGGACTTTAGACGTCCCAAATTCAATTTGGGACGTCTAAAGTAAAAAAAAAAAAAAATTTGACTTTAGGAGTCCCAAATCCCATTTGGGAGGCCTAAAGTGTGACTTTAGGCGTTCCAAATCCCATTTGGGACGTCTAAAGTAGAGACTTTAGACCTCCCAAATGGGATTTGGGACTCCTAAAGTCATGTCAGAAATTCTGACATGTGTGAGACTTTTTTTCCCTTTTCTTCATTCCCATGTCAGAAACTCATACTTCTTTTTCCATCTTTCCCATCCCCATGACTTCTCTTCCCTTTTTTCTGCATTTCCTTTTTTCTTTCATTCCCGTGACTTCGTCTTCCTCTCTTTCTTTTCTTCATTCCCTTTTCCTCCACCTCCTTCCATTCTCATAACACCTTCTTTGCTTTCACTCTCCGGCGTACACCTCCTCCACCTTTTTTGCCCCCTCCACCCTCCGGTGTACACCTTCCACTCTCTTTGTTGCTTTCAGCCTCCGGCGTACATCTCCTCTCCACTGTGTATACACAACTCCTCCAACGTCTTCTCTCCACCTTGGAAGCACATAGACATTGTTGGCTGCCCTCTCCCCTGGTTTCATCAGGTTTGTTTTTTTTTAAATATAAATTTACATGAAGAATTAAGTTAAACTTGCAATATGAAATTATTATAATGCTTTCAATTTATTTACATGATTCTAGTTATTGGAGTGTTTTTCCCTTGATTGTTTTTTTTTTCCCAGAATCATAAACTAGTTGTTAGTAGTTATGCTATACTAATAATGTTTTTGTTTTATACGTTTGGAGCTTGGAAATCGAGGAAAATACATATGTATATTTATTTTGATGAAATAAATAACAATTAGTTTGTAGTTGTGTGGTGACAAATATTTTGACACTTTCTAGTTGTTGTTATACATATATGATATTAGGTTGTATGAGTTGTTGTTGTTATTATACATATATATATATATATATAGTAAAAAGATTGCAGTGCTAGAAGTCCTTACCATTTCGTAAGGGACATTTTTTTGTTTATGAATCCATCTTCAATTCTGTTTCTGCAATTTTAATTTACTGGGTAATGAAGAATATAAATAATTACTTTTAAAATAATAAAACTTTTTAACCTCCCAAATTAAGAATTTGGGAGGTCTAAAGTCCCCCAGTGGAGGACTTTAGACGTCCCAAATTGAGATTTGGGACGTCTAAAGTCCTCCACGGGGGACTTTAGACCTCCCAAATCTCAATTTGGGACGTCTAAAGTCCCTGACTTTAGACATCCCAACTTTTTTGGGACGTTTTTTCTTAAAATATACTACGACTCCTACATAGACGTCCTTTAGTTTTTGGACGTTAAAAGTGCTAAAATAGGGACGTTAAAACCCCTTTTTGTAGTAGTGATGTTTACACTGCGGGTGCATTGAAATTTTCCCTTTATTTTATCGCTTTTTAAAGAATGTTTTTACAGCAATACTGATGGTCAGATGAGAATTTTTAAGCAAAGTGCGTAGCCTGACTCATAAAATACTATAAGAAATCTACATTATATGTTACAAGAAAGGGAAATTTTCAGTTGATTGCAAATTAATTTCAGCTAATCCCTCAAAATTTTATGAAATTTTACTGTATCTCAAGGTCAAAATGAAATAAGTTTTTGTAGATGAAAAGATAAAGATGCCTTTCTTTTATTTTTTTAGAAAAGCATTTATAAGTGGGGATAGTACCTATTCCATGGTTTGCAAAAAGGCTGATTCCTCTCGTGTGTGGCGTAGTATTACTATTGTTTGAGACACCTTTTATAGTGGAATTGGTTGAACCTTGCATAGTGGGACTACAGCTAATGTATGATGGGATTTATGGACCCCACTCGATGAACCCCTAATCCAGTTTGTTGATCATGATTTTCATTACTTAAATCCAGGTGCCAAAGTTAGGGATTTTGTCTTACCTACTGGGATGTGGAACATTTCAAAATGGAGGGATTTCCTCATAGATTGGGCGATTAATATTATACTTCAGATCCACCCATGTGAACCTGGAAAAGATCCTTTCTATTGGAGAAATGCTTTAGATGGCAAATTCAGTGTTCGGGCTGCTTATAACTTCATTTCTACTCAGCGGGATCGGAATGGTTCGGCTCTGTGGAAGAAAGTGTGGAAGTTACCTGTTCCGGAGAAAGTGAAGATGTTTTTCTGGCAGATTATTCATGAGAGGCTGCCTACCAATTTACTCAGAGCTAGGAGAGGTTTACCATTCAGTGAAGAGTGTCCTTTTCAGTGTGAGCGTACAGAATCCATTATAAACATCCTTCGTGATTGTTAGATTGCGAGATTAGTGTGGTTATATTTTATTGATCCTAATTATCATTTTAGTTTTTTTTTTACTTTGATTTGCAGATATGGATCAAGGATAATTTGTCACTTTCGTTGGGAAAGCCTTATTATCATCGTTGGCCATGGATCCGAATCTTCAGCATCATCTGTTGGTTTTTATGGAAGAACATATGTAAGGGTGTCATGGAGGGAGTTCATGCTCAGCCCAATGAAATTATTCATGGTGGATTGTACCATATCATGGAATCCAACATTTCAAATAACTTGAAACACCAACTCTTCTGTTATACTGTTGGAGACGACCACTCCTGGATATTGCCACCAGAAGGATATATTCGCCTAGAAACAGATGGATCAGTTGATGCTCACTGAAATGCAGCATGTGGAAGGCTTGTTCGGGATCATAGATGCAATTGGGTCATTGGCTTTCAACGCAGATTATGATTCACTCCACCTACCACTACTGAGCTTATGGCCTTATGCCAAGGTCTTCAACTGTGCAGGCAATATGGATTTTAGAGAGTTGTTGCTTACACAGATTCTCTTGAGGCGTATCATCTGGTTATGCGGGACAACGACCTTTACCATCCACTACGATTGGAGATTAATGCAGTTAGGGATTTGCTTTACTCCGAATGGGACATTGAACTTCGTTATACACCACGAGATACGATCGGGTGTGCTAATTACCTAGCTAAGGATGCTCAAACTTTAATTCAACGTCTGGTTGTCTTGCCAGTCCCCCATTCGGGATGTATTCCTATCATGCTGGAAGATCTTCTACATTACTCTTGATGTTTAATATATTTTGTTGTATTTCCTATCCAAGTTAGCTTGGCTACTCTATGTATAAAAAAAAAGAGCATTTACAAGACAAATATAAAAATTCACAAAATAAATATGGGCATTTACAAAATAAAGGGATTCAAAAGAACATAGAAAGTTAAAAATATTTTAGCCATTTACAAGGTAAATATAAAAATTCACAAGACAAATTTGGGCATTTACAAGATAAATAAATGGATTAAAAAAAATCTAGGGAGTTAAAAATATGTTAGCCATTTACAAGATAAATATGGAAATTTACATGATAAATAAATATATTTACAAGACAAATAAAGGGATTCAAAAGAACCTAGAGAATTAAAAATATTTTGTTCATTTATAAAATAAATATAAAAATTCATAAGATAAATATGAGTATTTACAAGTCAAACAAGATAATTTACAAGACAAATAAAGTAAGGGCGTCATTGTCTCTTTACTCACAAAAATTAATTTCATTTTGAAAATGAGGTGTAATGAAGTTTTAAAAAATTTTGGGGTTGACTGAAATTAATTTACAACTAAAGGAGCTTACTGACATTTTCTCCGTAAGAAATCACATTATTCATAAATCATAAAATATTATAACTTATCCCGAGTCTTGAGGCCTCCATCCAAAGCGTGTATCTATGGGCGATGGGTTGAAAGAGTCAAAGCCCTAAATTTTAGACCTTAATAAGGCCCATTAATTATGGGCCAAGTCTACCGGCGTAACCAGACTATCTGGTCCAGATTCTTATGTTTGCTTTTGTTAGTGAATGCTTATAATACCAAAATTAATGTCTGCAAGAAAAAAAAAAAGAAAAGAAATAATTATATTTGTCGTCCAGCAATTCATCATATATATATATATATATATCAATATATATAACCAACATAGTTGGTCTAGGTTTAAGGCCCCGCTAGATCACTTTAAATCTAGAGTTTGAGTTCCCAAAAAATACTTATTTTAAAAGGGGTAATCACGAACCCCAAATAGGATACCAAATAATAATATCAACCAAAAAAAAATCATGATATGTATATATATATGTGGGAACGAAAAGTTCCCCTCAATTTTGTTGCTTTTGCATACAATTCTAGGGGGGGCATCAGTTGTTTTTCAGTTAGCTCTCTCATACCTGCGTATAATTCATTAATTCTAAAACACAGCAGCAGTTTCCTGAAAATTATGAATGGAAAGAACATGTGGAATAAGAAGAAGCAACTAATGATATTAAAACAATATCAAGAAAAGCATGATTATGAATTCATCATCTTTGGCGTCATCCATTGAGCAGAGTCTAATTATATAATGATGTTCCAACGCAAGTGTGTTTTAATCTGGTCCCTAATTCGATTATAAGAGAATTGGTAGGTAGGACGTCGTTCTAGTGCTGTATAGTAAGTGTCCCCTACTAATCAATTCATGCTTTGCGCAAAAGTGAGACGAAGAAATTAAATTGGACTAGGTATGCCACATATGTATATAGGCCCATGTGTAGCCAGGTCTAGCAAGCAACCAAGACCTGAAATAATTTTATAATGACAATGAGTAACATCCCCAGCACCAACAGAATGGACGATGGCGGCATGTTTAGAATATTACAAATGTTTACTGACTTTGATTTGAACTTCTTATCATCTTCTGAAAGTTGCAGGCCACAAGATTTGGATATGTTTGAGTAAAATAGGGCCAATTATTGGAAACATGATTTAAACATCCATTGATTTCTCGACCTGAGTTCCACTTTTAACTATTCGTACAGATTCTGCTGTTTTTATTTTTACAATATTCTAACTCTTAATTAGTGAATATATATACACCTTGAAATTTTATAATAATAATAGCTTGAAATATATATATACATATATATAGTTATAGAGACAGGGAGAGAGACACACAACACACAACAACAACAATAACAATAGTTGAAGAACTTGTGTTTGCTGTGTCATTTTCCAGGCAATAAAGTTCTTCAATTCGTGTCTAATTTTAGTTGGTGTGGATTTGGTTATATGCTCACCCATGTACTGCCATTGGCAATTATCAAGGTCCATAATCATTAAGCCAGATATCTTAATTGGTTCTTATGCATGAGTGTGATTGACTATAAGTATATAAATATTAGAGTAAACATAAGGCTTCTAATTAGTTCGGAGAATTTAATAGTTGATATGGTGAAGGTTTAATTAATTAAAGAGGGGGGGAGCTGTTTTTCATTAGGTGAAGTGTCGTTATCGAATGGCACTAAAGGTATATCAAAGCGCAGAATATGGGAATGTCGCTTTAATCTGGTTGAAACTGTGAGACAAGAAAGAAAGCCAACTAATTAATTATCACCAACGAACTTGCGCTACGCCTATTTAAAAAACACAATTTATCCTTGGCAGGTATATTTTGAGGTTGGTTTTGTATGTCTACGAGTGCAAGAAATTGAACCCGACTACATTAAAAGTATACATATTTCGTACGGGTTACTTCAACCTTGTCGGATAACTGAGGCTGCTCAAACGAGATAGACATGCACATATTAATTTCTCGAAACGTACAGCCTCACAAATTCAAAAAATTGAAGCATGTGAAACGAGATATTTAATAGGTTCAAAAGAGGGGATGTTTAAGAGTCAAGAGTTTATTTGATTTTCATCCACATACATGCATGTGACTGGATCAACATTTTTGTATAGGAGAAAAGTGCGGCGCTAGTGAAAGTGAAATTGTCAGAGACTTTTTCTAATAACGTAAGAAAAGGCCCGTTTCTTCACTCTTCGCTGCGTTGGAGATAAGTCCGAAGACAAGGCTGCTGAACTTTGGAACACCACATTTGCAAGAATTAAATGAAGCCAGCATCAGTTGCAACAGAATTCATTTATTAAAGGACAAAAATAGTGATCTGAGGGAAAATTAGGGTTAGCAAGCAGCCCAAAAAAAGATGATACAGATCACAGAGAGAATTGTACGATTACAAGATGCATATATATAGCTGGATAATAAGTAAATAGAGTCAAAGTAGTTGGTTGAGGACTTGTTGATGTCAAATTAGGGTGTGGGGGGTTTATGATGGTGATGAAAGTGGTGGGTTGCTTAGGTTACGTGGGAAAGTGAGAGAAAAGGTATATAATGGTTTTCATATAAAGACAGTTTGAAGGAAGAAATTGATGTTTGCCTGTGCAAGTAACTGAAATGTTTTGCATTCACTGTTCGAAAGCTATCTTAAACCCTTCTGCTTCGGCTTCCCTCACACAAGCCCTTGGAGATGGACACTTATCATTTTAACGTACGGTCTAATATTCATCATGTGTGAAAACAAACTTTGTACTAGGTGTAATAAATCGTCAACTGAACCCATCTGCAAGTTGATTAGTCACCTTCTAATAAATTGGTGTAATATAATAAAGATTTATACTATGGCGAATGGCCTTGTGTTCATACAATCACTCATATAAATGCGTGTAGAATTCATGTAACTGAGTTTCTAATTATGGTGTGGTTGTCTGCGAAGGGTGCCAGCCAAGAGCTTTAAATGTTTTCCTGATGGAAACGAACAGGTTATAATTTATGGGACTGAACCGATTACTTGACCAAACCAAAATATATATGATTAGTTTCAGTTCTCTTAAGATATATAGTGGCAGAAAATTACTTGCAATGGTGGAATTAATTCACTAGAATCAGACAGTACTTAGTAATTAACCTTATTATATATTTGAGGCAATGAAAGTTGTTTCGTTTTTACTATATTTAACTTTGAAGTTCAAAGCGTTCCTCGTCCGTCAGAGTTGAACTTCAAGTTTCTGTTGCAGACCTAAAGTCATTTTCGAATTAGAGAGATCACCTCAACTTGATTACTTTCTTTGATCTTAATTGAAATTCAGTCAAAATCCTTGCACCGTTAATTTAGAAGGGTCATCATATTTTTTTACATCTCCTATTTCGGTGGACATCCAAGAGAACTTTTGGTGCCTTTAAGAAATTAAGGTTTTAAACTGAAAAAACCAATTTAAGATTGAACGCAATGTTTGAGGCTTTACAGTATTCACATATCCAAAGGAATAATTTTGCTGGGTTAATATAGGTCTTCAAAATGAATTTGGAGATCTTCTTTGAATCGCGAGACTTTAATTTCAAAACCCCACGCGAGGGTTTATTTATGATAATAAAGCATGAATTAACTGAAAGGATTAGTGTTTTGAAAAAAAACATCACGACTGCTGGACTTTATTAACAAGATAAGACCGGCGAAAGTCATTTCTAAGAAATTGACAAGTCGCATCTCTAATTATTTTTGAGGATCTGTTTTAAGTGGGCTCCCTTTTTCAAGGTATATCAAGAAATAACTAGATAAATGCTATATATATATACACTCAGCCTCGTGTAAATTAATAATTATCATTAGAATTAATTGTAGTTTTTTAAAATAATTCAACGATAATTTTACATATACCTATGTATAGAGATATTTGTCAAATAAAATCATTACAAATATTATGTATGATTGCATGATTGGAGAACTTGAACGTTGAGTTTCCGAATGAACCAAATTAAATAAAACACGATAGGATGGAACAAATAGTAGTCAATATAGGCACCCAAAATTAAACAAATGATCAAACCTACAGGCATATTTCTCCATGAAATCAGAAGTCACGGAATGTTTTAATCAAATTAATTAACTACCTTATACATCCACATAGCCCAGGATCCATGCGCGCGCGCGAGCGCACATATCAACTTCTGAAATATTTCTAACTTTGGTTTGATATGATTGGCGTGTTGTAGTGTATATAGGTAAGATCCACCAATCGCATTTACTTGGGGGGGGGGGGGGGGGGCGACGGAGGTTATTCGATTTCGTGGGGTATGAAATCTCAATCGGTTAAGAAATGAACAAATATTTGAATAATAGTTACTTCACAAAGGTTTTCAATGTTTTATTTGACTTGCCATCTGCATGGAATTGAAGTATGGTAAAACAAAGGCAGACGGTTTAGAAGTACTTTTCTAGTTGCTACACTTACACGGCATTTGAATTAATCCTTAAGATTAAATTGATCGTGACACTTGTTTCATCCCCCTCTATCGATCACAATGACCCCCTAAAATCCAATGCATAATGTTTCTTAAGATTTGTCTATCTTGACCCTCTCTGCTTGTTTACCCCGTTCGTTGCGTCACCATTTTCGCCATCAGAAAATTTTTTTCCCAATAATCTTTTTTTAATCACAGAAGCGTTAATTCTTCCCAGGATAACTCAATTTGACCAACGGAAGTTGGCGCAGATGGGTAGGCATCTGCGCCACACCAATCCGTTCCTGGGTTCGATCACAGGAAACGGAAGGTGTAAGGAATTTCCGTTGGGAGCTCTCTCCCCTAGGGCACCACCAAAGGTGGCGTGACCTGTCGGGCCTATTCGATTGGGGGCGCCAGGACTAGTCGGTTGTCAGGGGCCTATGCTGGTAAATCCGGCGTTGGCCTTCAAGTTAACGCCGGATACCTGGATGTTGGGTGCACCGAAGACCAGGAAAGATCCATTGCATTCCATCAAAAAAAAAAAAAAGGATAACTCAATTTGAAATTGAACAGCTTATTAACAGTTAACATCTCGGATCATTAATTAACCCTCTCTATTTTCGGTTACAATTAACCGTATATCATAAAAGAGAACGTCACACCCATTGAAATGGGTGTTGATCTGAGTCAAGGTTGTTATTCTCTACGGAAAAGCATACGTACGCAATAATACATATTCTACATAGCTGTGAGCTTATTTCTTTATATGCTATCAAGTACGTACCTTCGATTATTGCGTTATTGCAAGTTTATTTAGAATTGGCATTTGATTAATTATTTAACTCTCTATTGTTAAACATAAATTATTAGCTTGTTGAACTTCGAAAAGGAAAAATTGAAACGTGAATAATTAAGTTTGCATGGACAAAATTATTTATTTTTAATTTTGTGGAGTCGAAAAGAGCAAGGTACATTAATTTCTTTTTCTTTTTTTTTTTTGAGATACAAAGGCAAGTAAAGCTTGAAGGAATTACAAAAACAAGGGGCTAGACTCCAAAGATTGATCTTGTGGCTGCAAACCATGTTCTAACACAAAAAGACGGACACATTCCGCCGGTGGTGACCCTAATTCGGCATAAATCTGGGGGTTATAGTAAGCCGATCGTGCAAGATAGTCCGCACAGCGAGTATTCTCCCTATGTGTATGGGAAATCTTCAAGTCCCAGTTTGCATAGATAAGGGAATTGGTATCAATGATGACGTCGTGCAAAGGGTGATCAATCTCACATTGAGTTGCCAATAAGTGGACGGCCTGAAGAGAATTAGTGAATAGTTTGATTTTCTTGAAACCCAGCTGCTTACAAAGCTGGAGACCTCGATGGATTGCGTGGATTTCCGCAGCAGTTGGGAAAGAGATTCCTAACTTCTGTTGAAATCCACGTATCCAGTTGCCTTGGTGATCGCGGATGACTCCTCCATAGGTTGATTGACCATCACTTGCAGTCGAACCATCAACATCGATTCTAATATAGCCCTCCTCCGGGGGAAGCCAGTTGAGAAGACCTCTCTCCGAAGCTTAAAAAATTTGGTGATGAAAGCGTCCCCTCTCCACACTTTCCGAAAGGTGAAAGATGCATTTATGAACCAGCTCCTTTGGTTTAGCAGCTTTACCTTCAAATGCCTGACAACACCAGTTCTTCCAGAGGAGCCAGCATGTGATACTGAATACTTGTTGCCATGACCATCTAGCCATTATTTTGTTTTTGGGGGAATGCTGTGAATTCCATTTAAGCCAATTCTGCAAATTACCAGAAGCAAACATAGTATAGTATAAATGGTTAGTTAAAGAAATCCACACTCTCTGGGCCTGCTCACAGTCTCTCAGAACATGAAGGATGGATTCTTCACTCTCACACTAAAAGGGGCAAGTGTTTAAGGCACTCGGATTAAATCTCGCTCTAATCTCATTAGTCGGGAGCTTCTCATAGAAAACTTGCCACATGAAGTGTTTGATTCTTTCAGGAACACCCCAGTGCCAAAGATGCCGCCAGGGAGGATGGTGAGTGAGGGATTGCTGGTGGTAGATAACATCGAAGGCAGATTTCACGCTGAAGTTACCATCGGGAGCATTGCACCAACAAACAACGTCATCAACAGTGCCCATAGGAGGGGGGCATCATAATTTTATCAACCACCCAATTAGGAAGGAAAGCCTCCCATTGCGCCTTGTCCCAATGACCAGAGGGTGAAGTGAAGGAGCAAACAGGAGCTTCCATATCTATAAGGTGCAAATTCCTATCCACAAAAAATTTTAGAGGCTTGTCCAGAGGGGCCCAGCAGTCCTGCCAAGCATACGTGTTTCTACCGCTTTTGAGCTTCTTGCCAAGACCCCTTTGGAAATCCTCTCAAACCACAACAATTCCACTCCACACGGCCGATTGGCTACGCCACTTTTGTACATGAGGAACCGAGGAAAAGCCACAAGAGTATTTGGCACGAAGGCACTTGACCCACAGAGCTTCCGGTTTTGTGACAAGGTTCTAACACAATTTTATAAGTAAAGCTTTGTTTTGGCAGCGAAGGTCCTTAATCCCTAATCCTCCTACATTAATTTCTATATCTATTAATGTGTCCATCGATGTATAGAATATAACACATATATAGTGGTTGATATCCCTGCAGGTGCCTATTACTTAAAACACTCGAGCGAAAATTGATCTGACCACTAAGTACCTCAATGATATTGGAAAGCATGTGGACGGTTTTAAAACTCGCCAAATTTAACATTTCCATGTTTCTAAATTAGGGCATGACGACTTTGAGTATAATTACCAACTTTCTAATGCATTAATTTACATTTTCTGTTTCATATGCTACAAGAGCTTGTCCGAGTTAGAAGCCGAATGAGCCAGAAAGAGCATAGTTCAATTCAAGGTGAATTGATTGCCCTGACCTTGATACAAACTTTAAATCTTTCAGATATCTTACAAATTATCGGTGAATTTCGGCTTTTAATCAATGGTCCTTCTGCATTTCCCAGAATAAAGTCAAAAGTGAGTATCATTTTCTTCTGTTATATTCTTGTAATTGAAACCATATAATAAATATTATAATAAACTAAAGTATGATCTGAAAATATACACGGAGGCTTGTGTACGCTTTAATTTTTTAAGTATTTAAAAACACACACACACCTTAATATATATAATGATATACAGGATAAATTCTAAAAAATATGATCTTGTTCTATTTTATATTAAGTCAAAACCTCATATTCAAAATTTCCCCTGACTAATTAAATTAGTTAAGCACTTAATTGACTGTGCAAGTTAAGATATTTATTTACCGTATGATATATATCATCTGAGAGACTTGCATTCACAATTACAGTTGCTAGCATTAAGGAAATTGGTGTGTTTGAAGGATGTGGCTAGAATATTAATTAACGCAGTCTCAGACCAAGGAGAGACGTCCCTTTAGTAAAAACTATACGGTAACCAAACTAGTGGGTTTGATATAACGTGGTACCATGGTTTTCGATAGAATATATATTTAGTTAGAAATTTGAAAACGAACAGATAGAAAGAAAGAAAAAAAATGAATTTGATGTGGAAACGAAGGACCAACAATGACATAAGAAGAAGGTCTCTTGTTGCTAAATGGTGAACATATATATTATATAATATATATACATGTATATGTATATGTACATATATAGGGCATATATGGGTATGGCTAGCTAGCTGGGTAATCAATCGTGTGAAGACAACAAAAGTGACTTGCCATCCACAGCCCTAAACCAACCCCCAGCCCCCCGGCCTCCACTTTCTTATATATCTTCTTTTGGACTTCTCTCTCTCTGTGCTTCATCTTCAAGTTTAATTCTTAAACCAGTTAGCTAACAGCTTCCCCTTGCTTCCATGGAGGATTCTTCTTCATCTGCTGTTGAGGACACCAAGACTTGCCCTCGCGGTCACTGGAGACCCTCCGAGGATGAGAAACTCCGGCAACTTGTCCAACAATATGGTGCCCAGAACTGGAATTCTATCGCCGAGAAGCTCCAAGGAAGATCAGGTATCACCATCTCCTATACATCTATCTCTGCTTCATATTTATTATCTTTATATTCATATGCATGCTTGAGAGTTTAATTGAGAAAATGGAAGAAAAAATAAAGAACAATATTTTAGTTCAGACACTTTCCTTCATCTAAAACTAACTTATCGAATCATGGTTTAATTTCTTTCATATTGTTCTCGTTTGTTTTGCTGGATTCAGTCATACGGTAGAACTCTTGTTGAGTTTCAAAAGCCTTCTACCTGGCATGTATCTGTTAATTTCACTCTGACGAGAGCATGTTATTCATCTAGGAGATAGATATATAACATGTATTTATTTAATCTCTCAATCATAGGTACATGATTATCCTCAGGGACTTGAACCATATGTTGAGATTCCAAGTACTCTTGTTTTTATGTAGGGAAAAGTTGCAGATTAAGGTGGTTCAATCAACTTGATCCTAGGATTAACAGGAGGCCATTTACAGAAGAGGAAGAAGACAGGCTGCTGGCAGCTCATCGCATCCATGGGAATAAGTGGGCACTCATAGCAAGGCTTTTCCCAGGTCGTACTGATAACGCTGTGAAGAATCATTGGCATGTTATAATGGCGCGCAAGCAAAGAGAACAATCTAAGTTATGCGGCAAGAGAAGCTTTCAAGATGCTTATAACTATAATGATTCTAATTATAGTATTAGTTCCTCGAAGAACATTACGTCAAATTCTTATCTTAGCTCCAGAATGAGTGGGTTAGAGAATGCCAGATTCTTTGATTTCCGTAACCTTGATCATCATAAAGATAGAATATTATTTGCCGATTCTCCCTCGACTTCTCTGGCTTCCTGGAGTTTTGCAACCTCCTCATCAAACGGTTCTCCTGTGGCGGATTCATTTAGAAGAGAAGGCAGAGATTTCTTCAATTCTCATTCAAATCATTACATATCGGAAGTAGCCAAAGGTTCAGATAGGTTTCATTACAGAATTTATCCGAATTCTTCAGCAAGTTACAGGAGAGTCGTCCCATCAGTAAGTGCTTTTGGACTTTTTGGTTCCGGTGATGATGGAAAGACAAAGAGGGACTTCACCAATTTCTGTGATAGCTCAGCACTCACCAGGTTACGGGCTTCTACGGATCAGCGAGGGCAAGAAGATGACGAGCCAGTCGAACACACAGAAGTTCCTTTTATTGATTTTCTTGGTGTGGGTATCTCTTCATCATAACAAAGCAGCTAGTATAGCACAGTAAATGTTAACTTGATGGGGAAACATGAGACCCGCTTTCTAGTTTTCATTACGTAACTTTAGCATTTCACTCTCTCTTTTCTTATGACATGCATGTGGACAGCAAGGGTTCTCGTTTTCTAGATCTTGTGAGCAGGGTAGTCAGGAACCCAACTTATTCGTTCTCATGAAACATTAAACAAGTCTCTTCTTGTTCCGTCATCGTGGTTGCTAGAATATTGTACTGTGTATAAATCAACGGCAGTTACTAGTTTCATGAGAAATGCGTTCACTGCATGCTCGTGTTGGCTTAGGAATAAGAAGAATAAAGCGATGAAAATTTGCAGGTTGGGACGATCTTTTTGCCATATAGCTGCTAGTAGTGCGTTATACTAAATTCACTTGTCGCTTGTCTTTGATATGCATGTCAAATTACTACTAGTAATTCGATGGATAATTGTCGCTTGTCGCTTGTCGCTTGTCGCTTATCTTTGATGCTGTAACTCTTAATGACTCATGAAGAGGCAAAGCTAGCATACAGCATCCACTTGAGTTCTTTTCATAAACAATCATGAGTTTTCCGATGAGGGCACGAACCATTCCATGAAGTTTAGCTTTCACGGGAAGGAGTACCAGAGGAATTTAATTTGCTCACTTGCGTGCGTGAAGCGTGAGAGGATTGATAAGATATAGTTTAAAGAGAGCGGGTAAAGTGAGAGAAAAATAAGATGATGGATTTGTTTTGATCTAAGTTTTATCTTCGGCATATGATTATTAATCACAGTGCTTTCAGTTTATCGGCCTCGTGTCGTCAAACTCCATTTGTATTCCTGTTTTTGTCTTTTTCCCTCTTGCAGTTCTATTCGGTCTAAACCGATCCTATGGGGTAGGCTTTAGACCCGGTCAATTTCGTCAAACCCACTGGATCCATGCAGGCCTTTCCACACGTCTTCTTCTTCTTCTTGTTTTTTTTTTATTTTTTATGTAATGGATCATTTTTGGCCTTCGGTGCACCCACCGTCCAGGTATCCGGCGTTAACCTGAAGGCCAACGCCGGATTTACCGACATGGGCCCCGACAACCGACTAGTCCTGGCGCCCCAATCTGATAGACCCGAAAGGTAGTCACCTCTTTGAGGCACCCCAGGGGAGAGAGCTCCCAGTGGAAATTCTTTACACCTTCCGTTTCCTGGGATCGAACCCAGGAACGGATTGGTGTGGCGCAGATGACTACCCATCCGCACCCATACGTCTTCACGGCACGGAGTATTTAAAAGGGTTTATTTTTATTAGTTACCCATGACACGGTCGTTCATTCATATTTTATAATATAGTTTCATTTAATTTCCACAAAAGTCACACTGTTCAGTTTTTAATATGAATACTTTTTCTAAATTTGTATGCATTAGCTTATAGTCATAACTGTTGAATCGTATTCCAACGTGATTTGTTACCCGAGCCTGAATTTACCTTTCTCAGCATGAGTTTTTATTTATAATATTTGAATTCTTGACCCAACTGTTTAAATTAATATTGAAATTTCATGCAAAACACATGCGCACGAGTTTATTTAAATATATAAAATTAAGTTTCATTTCCTCAAAGTCATATGTGCGTGGATGAAGAAATGGAAAAAATCGGAAAACTGCTGTCACACACACACACACATATATGCACACTGTATATATATTCAGTTCAAATTATATAACAGATTGCAAAAAATCAAGTAATATAATAAAAGAACATAATTAAATGCTTGAAGAGTGTGATTTTTGTTTTTTGGGGCAGAGCTTGAAGAAGGATCTTGGTTTGGTGAGCTGTTGCTTGTGCAATAGATCGCGTGGATTACGTGCCGCTAGTCCCCCAGTATTTTCCGACATGATATAATTGACTTGAAGATATTGTGATGTACAACGGTCACTAGAACCAAACTTTGATGTAATAACTGTCAATTTGGACTTATGTGTACGCGTCCCTAAAAATTACACATTAAAAAAACTGTATTTGGTGAGCATTTCTCTATTTATAACTGTATGGAATGTGCATGGACGGTTTAGATAAAAATAATTAAGTAATGTTTGACCATTATAAAGATATCGATCTTGGTTTTTAAAGTTTGGAAAAAACTATAAACGGCACATTAAAATAATTAACTCTTAAAAAACGAATTTCCCATTTAGATATATATATATATATATATATATTTTTAATACATGGGGCCAAGACAGAGCTTGGAATTAATTAGAGTTAAGTAATAGAGTATACTATGCCATATCCTCCTGTATGTATACAGTACAACCAGGATGCGGCAAAGGCAACACCACTAGACTACCAACTACTTGGTGCGCGTCCCTGACCAAAAAATCTGCGCATCTATTCGCCTCTCTAGATGCATAATGAAGTTATACCTCCCAATCCAAAAAAAACAGATCACGGGCTTCCTGAACCTCCCCTGTAAGAGGATGGTAAGAATGACTACTGCTATCCCACACAATCAATTGATAGGCCTCTACCGAATCGGTATGAGCATGGATGTTCTGGAGATTAAGCTGCTTACAGAGCTTCAAACCAATCACTATTCCCAATAATTCAACTCCTGTAGTCGAAGCAACACCTAACTGACGTTGGAACCCAACCACCCATTTGCCATGGTCATCTCGAACCACCCTACCACATATAGCCGATCCTGTTAAGTCGATAGAGGCATCTGTATCCAATCGAACATACCCGACGGTGATGGGTGCCACCTGGTATTCTTGACTCGGTTGTTCTGGAACAGCCTGTTGCTAAGGGTATCGAACATATTGCTATCCATCAAAGAAAACATTCCCTGATAAATAACTTCTTGTGCTTGTAAGCGAGTTCCTTACATAACTCTTTTGCATCGGTTCTTCCACAGGATCCAGAGGATAAAGCTGAATATTTTGTACCAAGGCCATCTCCTGAAGCACCTAAAGCCCATGTCACGGGATATATTCATCCTAAGCCATCCCTACAAATCAGTTTGAAAAAAAACAAAAATGAGAAGTTAGGGTGAACAAAATATAACCACACATTCCTCGATAGCTCATATTCACGAAGAATATGGAGTGTATTTTCCACTCTCTGACATTGAAAAGGACACTCCTCACTCTGAGATAACCCTCTCTTAGCTCTGAGGTAGTTTGTAGGAAGCCTCTTGTGAATCATTTGCCAAAGAAAAAACTTCACTTTTTCCGGTACTGGGAGTTTCCACACCTTCTACTACTGGAAATCGACCTTCGGATCTCGTGGTGTGGAAATAAATTTATAAGCAGCACGGACACTAAAATTTCCATCCGAAGCGTTCCTCCAGTAGAAAGTGTCAGCTTCGTTCCCCCAAGGTGGATGAATCTTGGAAATGATATCAATTACCCATTGCGAAAGAAACTGCCTCCATTGTTGAATGTTCCAGCTTCTACCTGTGAGCACAAAATCTCTAAATTTTGCACTTGGTGTTATATCATGGATATTCCGGTCAACCAAATAGATTAAAGGCACTTCAATTGGGGTCCATAGGTCCTACCAAACATTAGTGGATCGACTGTCATTTACCCTTCTTCCTACTCCTCTATAAAACCGCTCCTACATCGATGAAATACCTCGCCAAACTCTGGATAGGCTATGTCTGTCATGCACCATAGGATAGATCTCATCCTCACAACCATATTTCGACTTAAGGCACTTGACCCAAAGAGCGTCAGTTTTCGTTAACAACCCCCAACACAGTTTCATAATAAAGGCCACATTTTGATTGTAGGGATCCTTAATACCCAGGCCTCCATTATCTTTCTCCTGTTTAATTTGATCCCATACAATTAAATGCATCTTCTTACCCTCATTTCCTTGATTCCAAAGGAAGGAGCGACCAATCTTTTCCAGTTCTTGAACAATGCCTTTTGGAAGCAAGGTAGTTTGCATTTGATAGGTAGGCAAAGCCGACAGTACTGCTTTAATGAGAACCGATCGACCTGCCATAGTAAGAAACCTGGTCTTCCACCCTGCCAACCTCTTTCGAACTCTCTGGATGATAGGGAAATAAGTAAGCTTCGTAGCATATCCATGGAGCAATGGCACCCCCAAATATTTTTCCAAATCTCCGGTAATACCAATTCCCAAATCATTACTAAGCTCAATCGCTCTATTGAAATTCACGTTTTTTTAGAAGAAAGCTTTAGATCTAGCTAGATTAACTCGATGCCCAGAGACCCCACAAAATGCTTTCATAACTTCCTTCATCACTTTGATTTGGCTGATAGAAGCTTTTCCAAATAGAAGCAAATCATCGGCAATGAAAAAGGGATAGAATAGGAGAACTTTTACAAAACTTGAATCCCTTCCACTATCCATTATTCACTTCCCTATGAATCTGATGTCCCAGCCTTTCCATGCATAAGACAAATAAATAAGGACTGAGAGGATCTCCTTGACGAAGCCCACGGGACGGCAAGAAAAAGGATGATTCAATTCCATTCCAGAGGATCTTCATTGATACCGTAGAGGTATATTGCATGATGATATCCAGAATATTGCCTCCTATTCCAAGACCTAGAAGGGTATTTCTTAAAAAATCCCAATCAAGACGGTCATATGCCTTCACCATATCAACCTTTACTACCACATATCCTTTTTTCCTTTGCCTCTTTCGCATTGTTTGAATGACTTCTTGTACAAGGATGACATTATCAAAGCTGTATCTTCCTTCAATGAAACTACACTGTTGGGGGTCAATCAGATAAGTCATGCCCTTCCTTAAGCGAATCACAATGATCTTGGTAATGATTTTGAAGATAACATTGCATAAAGAGATAGGTCAAAAATCTCTCACCATCTGGGGGTTGTCAATTTTCAGGATAAGCACAATATTTGTGTGATTAATATCCTTCACCATTGTGGGATTTTGCCAAATAGTTTTGACATAATCACACACCTTTGTGCTCACCATCTCCCATTGAGATTAAAAGAAATGAGCATTCAGGCTATCAAGTCCTGGTGCTTTAAACGCACCAATCGTAAATGCCGCATTCTTAATCTCAAGATCTTCAACCTCCCTATGAATTAGATTATCGTCTTGGTTAGACAAGGGAGGAAAATCAATAGGCCAATCTGAAGAAGGCATAAGAAGCTCATCCGTAGTGTACAAGTCCTTAAAGAATGTCCCCACCATGTTCCTCAATGCTTCTTGATTGGTAACCCAATGACCTGCTTCATCCTATAGAGCCTGAACATATTTTCTTTTCCTTTGAATAACTATGGAGGCATGGAAAAAACTGATATTTTTATCACCACAAGTAAGCCATTTGGACCTAGATTGTTGGTACCAGATTAACTCCTCTTGAGCACTTAACTTACTATACTCCTGCCAAAGAGTTTTCTCTAGTTTATAAAGCCCATTAGAAGTACTGTTAACTTGTGCTCTATTAATACCCTCTAGTTGTCTAATAATATTCTGTCTTTTCTTTGGGATACTACCAATCACGTCTGAAGACCAAGTCTTAGCCTCTTGCACAAATTTAGTTACCCCTTCGCTCCAGTCATCATTTTCCCAATACTTAGTGACTATCGTAGGGAAAGTCTCCTCCAAAGTCCACACCGGTTGATATTTGAAAGGAGGACTTCCCCTACGATTATTATGAGGGGACTCATCCAAAATCACCAAAAGCCGATGATCTGATTTGAAACAAAGACAGTGAAAAACTTTACTATGAGGGTGCCTCATCTCCCACAACGTATTACTAAACCCCCAATCTAATCTCTCTTTCACTCTCCGCTTTTCCCATGTAAACCTTTCTCCAACATGTGGCAGTACCAGAAGTTGAGTGGCCCTAACACATTCAGAAAATTGCTCCATAGCTCTCACCGAGGGTTCAGAGCACCCTAATTTATCCTTAGGGTCAAGAAATGAATTAAAATCTCCTATCACCAACCAAGGATCAACCATAGTTAGAGTAATATTTTCAAGGGATCTCCATAAAGCCACTCGTCTATTAGCTATCGTTTCCCCATAAACAAAAGTAGTCATAAAAGAATCATTATTATTTTTATCAACTAGCTTGCAGTGGATAAATTGGATACTTGAACAAATATAATCCACTTGGGTATTATTATCATCCCACAAAATTCAAATACCCCCTATAAATCCTGAGGCTTTAAGGCGAAGCCAATTACTAAACCTAAGCTTACGCGTCATACTATCTGCCCTGGTACCACTAATTCTGGTCTCAATTAAACACAAAATATCTATATTATATTTTTTAACCACATGCTTCACAGTGCCAGGAAAAGTTCTATTTCCCGCACATCTGTAATTCCATAAAGCAATAATCATAATGATTAAAGTGGGAGACGAGGCACAAGCACTTACTGATCACTGGGAGTATCATGAACCTGTGACACTTGATGTACTGCCATATGTGTCATCCTCTAGATCCGACCTGTTCATTGCATTTTCTATACTATGCTTAAATTTGGCCTTTATAAAAGCATTAGAAATTATTCCCATATTTTTGTAGGCCTTCCAATAGAAAAATTCCATTAATTGTTGCGCCATCATTTTGATTTGAAGTTAACACATTTGAGCCCATTTGAGTAACATTCCCCCTTACAATAATATGGCCACATCGGCCCATTGAAATAGAATTAGAACCAGCCGAATAAGTTCGTCCCACAACTTGGGTTTAGGCTTGAAATATCTGCCCAGATGAGCAAATTTGGTCCACCTCCAGATTTCGGTCCACGTGTTTTAGCTTCTCCTCTAGAGGAGCTTTGGCTTTTCCCTTCCCTATGGACCCTGCCATTACACTCCTCTCTTTTGAGAATCCCTAACTCACAGCTGAGGAAACTATGCCTCTACTCTACACCTACGCACGTCTCGGTTCTGTCTCAGCTATCATTGCGTCAGCCTCATGCGACGAGCTTGATTGGCTTGGTGCCGTGCGCGCAGAAACCCAGCTCTTGCGCCACCGATCCTGATCCCCCAGCAGCTCCTCCTCGCCGATCTTAGCTAGTGCACTGAATCGAGATGCCGTACCCACCACCTTCTTCAGCCCCCTTCTTCCTCACGTGTCTGTGCTTTGCTCCACTTCATTCCCCCTAGCGTGATGGTTCCTCGAGGTTCGAGCGCGGTTGGGTCGGGTTACTAACATCCAGGATCCGAATTCCTCTTCGACGTTAGGACCATTCTTTGCCGGCGGTAACCGTGTCTCTGGTTGAGGATGCTGATTAGGAAGGTTGGAACTCGTTTGGCCTTCCTTCACATAGGTCCAAGAACAAGTCTCCTTCCAGTGTCCACAGCGTCCGTAAGCGAAGCAGATAAGGTTCAGACCCTGGTACTCCACCTGATAAGCCGTATTAGCAGCAATGACTCTGGATACTAGTTTCTTGCTAAGATCCAAATCAACGCAAATGCGCGCATACCACCCTCTTTCTATCCTTGCCTATGCTGAAGATAACTCTGAGGGAGAAAGAATATCAATTTTAACAGTTCTCCCAATCCATTTTCCCAACCTTGAGATGAAAGTTTTATTGTAGCATTGCATTGGGATATTAGGAATCCTCACCCAAGTCACAACACGTCCCAGAGGATTATATAGGGGCCGAAATGCGGGAACCAACGCTGAACCAAGACTGTATGCTGTTGAACCACCCAAGGGCCATCATACAAAACTTTGTGATATAGGTGTGCCCAACCTTCCTTTTGAATAAACCGAACAATGAAATAATTGTTGGCTAAGTCAATGATATCAAACTCATGAGTCTTCCAAATCCTACTCAAGTGCATCTTTAAATTATACACGTTATATTTCTTCCCAAGCACAGTAAGAATTAGCGCCCCATTTTAGGGTTTGCACCATTCGCTATACTCAACCGCTGTGACTGGAACCACTGGGTAGTCTTCCATTAGTCTCTGCATTTCCGCTGTGAGCTCGGGCATATCCCATTCCTTATTAAGAATGTCGGATGATAATTCCTCATCTTCCAAACAGGCCCCTGAATTATCAATACCATTGAAACCTAGAAGAGAGTCTTTATATGATGTATGCCTCTGCTCTGTTTGATTTTTCATATTCATATCTGCATTGCCTTATTCCATGGGGGTGTCCTCCACTGAGACATTCTGTGGAAAAACTTCGTCAGTCATTTGGATGTCTATTTCTGCTAGCTAAGAAGACTCATTCTTCTTCTTTTTATTACTACCACCAGCCAAGAGATCGGACCGCCGATCCAGTGGTAATTTTCGGTTGTGAATGTCTCCCATGACGGAACGAAAGAAACGGGCGCATTTTCCAAGAGAGAGCAAACTTGAACTACTTTAGAGCACTAATCCCCATTTAGATATTTTAAAATAAGATTATCATATTACAAAAGATATTCTTCCAACAGACAAAGTTATAAACCTCCTATTCTTTTTATAAAAACTCAAAATTTGAATTGCATTGGTCTTTTTTATAGAAACCCGACAAGAGTTGTCTGAATATTTAATGAGGTTCTTTTTTTCATTTTTGCCCCTCATTAGTTATGCGTATTGCATTAATTAAAAGGCGATGTTACTTATATTTACACTAATTCTCTCACTTTTTTGTCTCTCATAAATAAAGGCATACTTGGTAAAAAAAAGTCTATTTTAGACATACTTATTATTTGTAACTAATTTTAACCATTTTTTAAACAACATAATTCATTTATCGAGCTCTTATAAATAAGACCAGAGGGGGTAATATGTTACTGATCAGTACCATAAGTAAGTACTATCTTCAATATAAAAGTTACTTAACTAATTTGAGTATATTAAAAGAAATAATTGAGTTAGTTATTTATAACAAATATGAGTTGATTTTCCTAAAATACCCTTGTTAATCGTGCATAGCTACCATTGAATGAAAGCCCCTTCATATATATAGTTAACACAGATACTTTGTCGAATGAATTGAATAATAAATTTGAGAGACAAGATATATTGATGTCTTATATTTAAAATTAAATCCAACCACCAACTAAGTGCATATTTGAATTGACGTTCTAAAAATACGTTCATGTAAGTCGAGACAAAATTCTTTTCACATATTTACTTCATACACCGTAAACCACATTAGAAAAACAGTTTTGTCATTGATCCAAACGGGTACTAACTCTTATATTGGGACTTAGGAGAGAGTAAAATTTATCTTATTATATGAGCTCGAGAAGCTAACTAACTTTCTGCCGCCCAAAAGAACAAAAAAAAAGGGCAAGATATTTGTGGTGTGACCATATAATTAACAAATGTCAACAGCCCTTGACGCTTAATTTGATTCGCAAGGTGAAGAAGAAGACGAGATGTAAACGAGATAGAATAATTGGAGAACGGGCGGGCGGGTGTAAATGAAAAAATATATATATATATATATGTATATACTCCCTCCACCTTATAAAGGGCTTCAACTATAAGACAGGAGTTAAAAAATAATAATTAAATCATTTAATATGTTTTAAAAAATAAATGTGTTTCACTTTTATCACCATTAAGAAATACGTTTAACTGTATTAGGGATATTATTTTAGAGAGAGAGAGAAGAAATATAACGAGTGAGCAAAGTTAGAAGTGAATTTTAATCATAATGACAAAATAAGAAAAAAGATATTAATTAAATTAGAGCTGAGTTATACTCTGAAGTGTGTTTTTCTTTTAGAAGTGTAATATATTATAGATAAAAAGGATTGCGCTGTACTTGCCTCAATCTAACTAACGTATACTCTGGCACGCCCTGCCTACAGAAATTACTTTCAGAATCAAATGTAATATTTTTAATTAATTCAGTGCTCTGGCGTATTTGATCTTCGTCGTGATTTTAATTAGTGCTGATGCATATAAATTCCGCCAGCATCCACTGTATTGTCACGGCTTTTAGCTGTAGTAGCAACCATATTTGAACTTTGGAAAAGTGAGAAGGTGGGCAAGAAGAAAGAACTTTAATTGGATTGCGCGACTTGTAGAAACCGACAATTTGGAAGAGCTTTATTTCTTTCTTGTCCTTTGAGGATAATGTGTTTAAAGCTTCCGTGGTGGAGAAGAGTAATGATGTTTCTTGCGTAGGATCGACAATGATGTTTTTGTACCCTAATAGCTTGTGATCTGCCACTTCATCGATCAGTAGAGGAACAGTAAAGCTGTACGTGTATAGTACCAAGGACATGGAAGTTATAAGCGGGATTAAATAAAGTGGTAAACTCACCCTCACAAAAGAACCCTCAAGGCACTAAACAACCAGGAAATTTGCAAGTCAATGACCAGTGTGGCCTCGGAGAAGCAGCCATCACAGTTGAGTCTGCCGAACGGGGCGGGAGCTTATATAAGAAGATGCTTAATTTATGCAAATCAACGTCAGGCGTGTCAGTTTCGCACCGCCCCAGTGCGGATAAATGTTACGTATTCGTAACTCCTTTTCTCTTTATCTTTCCTTTATTGTGTTTTTCTTGCATCCGTCAAAATTAATGGCTATTACAGGCTTGCCAATGAAAGCCAATATGCCTTTAGTAATTTTGACGTTTTCTTCTTTGTGGTCAATATATGATGTATGAGTATAATTCTTGCCTTTTGACTCCTTAATTGATTGAAAATAACCCAAATTTCAACACCCGATTGACGTAGCTTTGGCCATTTAATGATGAGAATAGATTAAAATGTAACATAATGTGCATTTTGACAGCTGATGATCCAGCATGTGCTGTTAATTAGGTAGAATTAGAGGGTCAGTACTGTAATTCACAGAGGGAGGGGGAGACAAGGTTGCAGGACCTGGGAAAATTAGAGAGATTCAGGAGAGGTGGATAGAATAATATTAATTTTAAACATGTTAACCCTAAATTTTAATTTTAATGGAAACTAGATTCCACAGAAACCCCATTAATGAGTCCGAGAAAATAAGGAAAGAAGCAGACACATGGATAAATCGGCACTCTATAGTATTCAAACATTGGGCCCAAGATGTCACAGGCCTACGTCGGGAGCCCATTTTTCAAGTTTTTTTGGCAATATTTTTTGTCAATTTTAAAAAGGATATACACTTTGTACGGGAAATGGATATGCATTGTATTATTTTTTAAGTACAAACATCTTCTTATTAAAGGAAAATCTTATTCTGGTGCATTTTCTCAACAATAACTAAAAATGAATATATATTGTTTGAATATGCACTTGGAGATGTACTCACGTTTAATGCTCAACAATGCTTCGAAGGGGATTACCTCTATAAGAGGATACATGTACCTAAAGAAAGAAAGGATAAATTATTGGTCTAGACAATGATCATATATAGGCATATGTGATTTTTCAGGTTCAGTGGCTCAGGAAAGATGGAGAACTCAATAAGCTTTTTAAAAATATAACTATGGAGTTTTATATAAGCTATCGTGATCTTAATACTATGGTACTGATATTTGAAACCATAGAAAAGTTATCAAGATGGCGATACAAGTGTTAGAAGAAGGTTCATGAATCATATGGGCACGGATCTCCCTCAATACCTTTAACTGCTATGTTAATATATTCAAAACCAAAGGTATAGAGACAATGGCGTTCAAAGGAGTTTATTCTGTTAGCTGGTGACTTTTGAAAGTAGTTGAGGTTTTTCTCTCGTTCTTTATTTGAAAGTTCCAATTTTGAAGGTGTTTGAACTTTGAAGGTTCCTTCCATTTTCAATTTCTTTGGTTTTTTATCATTTTCGCCTAAATGAGCATTAACTCTAACTAATGTTGACAATTCTAATTTTTGTCTACAAGATATATACAAAGAGCTATAGGCAAAGGGCCATTGACTACCTTTGTTGTTGGTGTTAGGGATAGAGGTGTACAATAGGTTGCCAACCTCTTTGGTAGGAATAATGATGAGCAAGTTAGTTTATTTTGGTGGCTATAAGAAACTTAAACAAGTGTATGAGAATGAGGGGACACCTATGTGGAAAGGATGAGCAGTGGCTTAGGCAGTGATAATGTTTGACGAGTTCCTAGCATATCCTTCCAACACTGTTCAAAGAAGGTCGATCTTATAATAGTTGACAATTAATATTAGCATCTCTAATTTGTGTCTATAGGATATATAATGTTATCAAGCTCTGATACTATTATGTCGAGATCTTGAAACCTTTTGAAGATATGGAGCTCTTCTCAATACCTTTTGAAGGTATTGAGCTCTGATACCTTGGTATCGATATTTGAAACCATAAAGAAAGTATTAAGATGGTGATATAGGGGTTAGAAGAAGGTTAATGATGTATGTCATTGACTCCAATTACCACTGACAATTCTAATTTTTGTCTATAGAATATATGCAAAGAGGTATTGAAGGTAAAGCTAAGTAAAAGACTATTGACCACCTTTTTTGTTGGTGTTGAGGCCAGGGGTGTACAGTAATTTGTCAGCCTCTTTATTTGGAATATTGATGGGTGAGTTAGTTTATTTTGGTAGCTATGAGAAACTTAAACAAGTGTATGAGAATGAGGAGATACCTGTGGAAAAAATGGGAGGTGACTCAGGTAGCGATAACGTCCGACAAGCTCCTAATGTATTCTCTGACACGGTTAAAAGAAGGTTGATCTATATTAATTGAAAATTAATGTTAACATATCTAGTTTTTCTCTATATGCTATGTAAAGAATGTATCAAGATATAATACTATGGTATTGATATTTTGATACCTTTTAATGACATGGATATCTGATACCATGGTATTGAGATCTTGATACCTCTTAAAGGTATTTAATTTTAATAACATTCTACTAATATCTGATACCATAAAGAAGATATACCATGGTATCGATATCTCATACCATAAATAAGGTATCGAGATGGTGATACATGTGTTAAAAGTAGGTTGACGATGTAGATATGCATAGATCTCCAGCAATATGGTGGCTACTTTGACTGTTACAATAAGAAACCTAAGAGTAAAGATGACTACTCAAGAGTTTCATATTTCATTTCTTTTATATCGTAAATGATAATTATAATTAATAAATAATCCAAAAAATCTAAATAAAAATAGAAAAAAGAATGAATCAATGAAATGTTGTTTGGTCTTTATTGAAAACTTGAGTAAATGGTAGAACTTTCAGGACTTGTTTGAAAAGCAGAACCCCTTTATTTGATGCAACTACTTGAGCTAGATGAGAGGAAACTTTCACATTTGATTGCGCATTCTATCACGAATCTTTTATCAATAGTTTTAGGAGTATAGTAATCGTGACTATACTAGTTCTTGAAGATGAGATACATGAGAACAAGGATAGATCATGAATGTATTCATATTTTATACTTTAATTTTCATGGTATATATCATTGGTTTCTGAAAACTCATGGAAGAAATTAACAAATGCAGGGAAGCGTCCACACTCTTTTTGAATAATTAATTCCCATTTTGAATGTATTTAGACATCATAACAACATGAAACGTTTGGTGTACTTTTGGTAAAAGCTCATGGGTATTCTTCACATTAATCCTTTATTTTATTATTCATGTAATTTACATTTTTTACTTCATCACCGATAAAAGACTTTAAATTTTTTACACTAATAACATGCGAATATAAGCATGCATTTTTTAAGTTTGCAATCCAGTACTCCATGGCTAATAGCCTAATAATTATTATGAATTATTTCTGGTGCTTGCAGTCTTGCACATACAAGTTATCTTGGGAATGTTATACCAAAATATTTTTGTGTATTATATTAGGGAAGAGAAAATTAAAGGGTTAAGTATCATTTTTGTCTTAGAAGTTTTGCCTTGGGAGTTTTGAAATGAATGGAAAGATAATCTACTTTCATTAAGTGATTTATTAGATAATCGAAAACAGAGAATCTTGAAGACTATTCGAAATTCAGAAGAACTACGGGAAGGGGCCATTGAACAACTGGAAAAAGCCCGGGACCGGTTAAGGAAAGTAGAAATGGAAGCAGATCGGTTTCGAGTGAATGGCTATTCTGAGATAGAACGAAAGTTTTTTACCCTGGAAGTTTACAAAACATAGCTTATTTGCCCCAACTTTATGGTATCCCAATAGACGTTTGCCATGTCAAAAGAAACACCAAGCAAGCTTCCGCGTTTTATTCCACCTCATCTCCCCTTCCTTTCTCTCTCCCTCCTTCACTCCTTTGCTAGCCTGGTAAATCGATTGAATAGTCCCTTCAAAAGACATAAATCAATTTACTAAGTGATTAAATCAACTTAATCAAACTACAAGTGAAAGCTCATCTGTACTGTACTAAATCGATTTCCTCTTGTATAAATTGATTTATCATTGAACTCTTCATCAATTATAATCGATTCAACCCTCATTTTTGTTAGAGGCAGAGCAGGCACCCTTTTCAATTCTCGCCTACTATTTCTCCAGAAACACAATTTTTAAAACACACAATCATTACAACTTTCATAACTCCTTCTTCTGAAACTTCCTTCTTAGTACCGTTCTTACTAGTTCATTGGTTCTCTTCTCATAGTCTTTGCTACTCCCATCATCGACAATGGCGAGAACCAAAGTACCTGGAGTCACGGGAATCGCCGAGTTCTCATCCTCCTCATCAGAATCTATTGAGACTACAGTTCAAGGACAAAAGATCATTCTCACTCTGGCTATCATCAAGACTCTTCTAGGCATTGACACTGATGAACCCCCTCTACCACCTAGAGACTTCACCCAGGGAGAAATATATAGTTTACTGATGCCAGGAGAGTTAGTAGGTCCCTTGAACATCTTAGTTGGTTTAATAAAAAACATTAATCAGGTCATCTTCTACATCTACTCAAGGTGCCTAATCAACAAAGGCAAGAACATCTCCTGCATCACTAATAAGACTACCTCAACATGACATCAATATTGTCTCACGAGACTCGAGACATAGGTTAATGGATATATGATAAGATAGTGAGTGATAAATCCTAATTTTACTATGTATTTTCATAGTTTTTTGAGAGATTTTATTGAGAATATCATGTTTGGAATGTATTTATAATGATTAATTGTGATTAATGATGATTATGTGGAATTAATGATTACGAGAGCTTAATTGATGCATTTTATAATTTCTCTTAAGTGTTTGATTAGTGGAACAAATGATATCACATTGATATGAATTGTTTTGTAAGAAACTTGGGGGAAATTGGAGTCAAAGAGCTGAAAATAAGAAGAGGGACTAAAGTGTAAAGTCTATAAAGTCTGCAGGCAACAAAAAAAGGGACCAAAGTGCAAAATACCAAAAGTTTTTGAAGTTCGGCTGCAATTTTCTCCAATGTTTAGATTTCATCTTCCTCTATCCAAATTCGCTAGAAATCAACTTAAAAATGCTCGAATCTTCATCCAAAAAGGAAATTCGGTCCACATCCATCACTTCAACGCTCCTTCTCACTTCCAATTCTCTCATCGCCATCCTCTTCCATTCTTCTTCCATCACTGCCACATTCAACTCTGACTCCATTGATTTCTGCCATGGATGAGCTAAAATGAAACTCGGTGGAGCTATCTCTGACGCCATGAGCAGCTGATTCCATTGTCTTCCTAGGAGTTGTAGCCGAGGTTGAGCTATGGATTGCACAGGGAGTCGACTACGCTTGATTGGTTCGCTTTATATGTATATGAAGTAGGCTCGACTTAGACAGGTTGATTGTAGTTTCTTATGTATACCGATTAGGAATTCTCTATGATTGATGTTGTATCTCTCACTTTGAGTAAGTTTAATCATCCTCTTGTGTCTATTTGCCATTTGAGCTTGCTTTAACTAATTGATTAATGGTAGCTATCGTTTGATGTTATCTTGTGAGATTTTTGGTTATGTAGATCCTAATCTGTTGCATGGTTATTTGCATTTTAGTCGACTCGTATCTTTATAAGGTTAGGAAGGTGAAGTTACAACTCTTAAGAAACACATTTGTCAATAATTCATACTCTCACTCATATCCATTTGTTGCTGGACCTTATCTTCACTTTAAAAGCCAGAAAATTCTATAAAAATTAGGAGTATTTTTAGACTAGAAACAATCTCATCTTGACTGTTATTATGTTATTAACTTGTGGCTCATTAGGTTTGTTAAGAACTTTAGCATCCATTAAGCTCCTTAGAGACTCGATCTAGGCCAGATAACTACTTTTACTTTATTTTAGCTTAGTTTTCTTTGATTAACCCCTACAACAATGTTAAATTAGTGAGATTTAGGTTCCACTCATCCATAAGAACTATAATCCCCTTTCCACAACTGGTATATCACTTTCTCTTCCTGAACAATATTTGGCACCAATCCCAATAAACTAGTAATTCACATACCACCTTTTGGTGAGCATCAACTAAACAGGATGGGTATCCCACTAGAGCATTATGATACGAGTGTGCAATCTCAACCGAAGAAGAAGAAAAAGGTGACTACTAAGCCAACAGAGTCCCAGAAGACCATACCAGCAGAAGAAGAACAAACCTCACAAGTAGGACCTCCAGGCCCCTCTTATCTACCAAGCTATCTTGCTCAGGCTGTTGATGAGATGAAGAAATTCAATAAAGATGTCATCGACTTGGTAATTTATCAAGTGCGGGTTTTTGTGGATGCAGTCAACACCAACTTCAAGCAACTCTTTGATCTTCAAACCGCTCAGACCCTACGAGTTGAGAGGATGGGGGACATGATGAGGCAACATCTTCATATTCCAATTCCTACAATGGTTCCCTCATTCCAGGTCCCTACTACACCTGTAGTCCTTCCTTCATATATCCCTCCACGTCCTCCTACTGATTCCCCGATCACCTCTGCCCCTATCTCCTTAAACATACCAATCACTGCTGAGCCTATGATACCACCTCCCACTACAATTCCTGCTACTACTACTCCTGCTAATCCCACATCTACTTCTGCTGATGACAAAAGGGGGAGAACCAGTGTGTTGATTTCAAAACAAAACTTATGTTTATGATGTTTTATGTTCTCTGCTTACTTTTGCTTTTGTGTGGTTAATTACTTGTGTATGTGTCTTACCTGTTGCGTTTGTCTTGATATTAACTTATGTAAACATTTGACAAGCTAGTGATTAACCACTTTGTTTCTGTTGTATTGTTGTGCTCCCATTACTTTGAAATCTAAAGTTTTATCATCATCAAAAAAGGGGAGAATGTTAGCTCCCACACTACAATGTTTTGATGATAACAAAACTTTAAGACTATGGAGAAAGAAATCTATTCAGCAAGCAAGTGACAAATCTTGCAAAAAAGGTTAAGTGTTGAAACAGAGAGTAAATCGATTTATGTTTTATGTAAATCGATTTACTTATGACAATAAGATTTTTTGAACTGTGAAGTAAATCAATTTACTTGTGTAGTAAATCAATTTACCAAATCTAATAGAGCAACCAAGTCTTTAGGTATGAAGTAAATCGATTTTGGCCAGATTTAGTAAATCGATTTATAGCATTCATAAATCTATAAATCGATTTATAAAAGATGACCGAGAGCAGTTAAATTTTCAAATGTGAAGTAAATCGATTTACCAAATCTGGCCAAGATTTACATGTTTTTCAAGCTTAAGTAAA
This sequence comes from Inga oerstediana, assembly GCA_963210345.1. Lineage (NCBI taxonomy): Eukaryota > Viridiplantae > Streptophyta > Magnoliopsida > Fabales > Fabaceae > Inga > Inga oerstediana. The sequence goes on from OY723405.1 coordinate 2,393,897, forward strand.
TCGATTTACTAAACCTCATAATACAAGGTAAATCGATTCATTGACAGATAAATCGATTTACACAAGCTGGGCAAAATGAGACAACCTTTGAAATAGTGGTAAATCAATTTATGGGCCAGGCAAATCGATTTATGTTATTGTGACAACAATGATAAATTGATAGAAGAGGGGCCTCTCCATTTCCCTTATCATCTATTTCCTTTTATTTCTTTATTCATACCGTTAGATTAACTATAAATAGTTGAGATTTAATATCCTATAAAAATATTATTATAATATTAAATAATAAAAAATGTATATAAATAAATTTAAATCATTGAACTTTGATATAACTAATTCATATCTTTATACTTTTATTAAAGCATTATATATTTTTATATATATACTTTTTATAGGATATTGAATCTCAACCGTTGAGAGGTAATCTAACGGTAAAAATAAAGAAGTGGAGGGAAATTGATAGTAAGATAAATGGAGAGACCTATCTCCCTAAATTGATTTATACTTTATAGAGAGGGAGAGGAGGAGATGAGGTGGAATAAAACGTGAAAGCTTGTTTGGCATTTCTTCTGATATGGCAAACACCTGTTGGACAAATATGTTACGTCTTGTAAACTTTCAAAGTAAAGATGTTCTAAAAAAACTTTTAGGTGTCCAATACTCCTAAAGCAAAACCGCCAAAATAAAAATGATACTTAACCCAAAATTAAAATGAACTCGTACATTTAATAAAAGCATAGGTAGTTCATTAATTTTTTTTGGGCATGACATAGAATCTATGCGAAGCAATCGGTGAGAAACTGGCACGCTCCCCGCAGCACGAATCCGTCTCATCTTTATAGAGATTACTTTCGATTTCTCCAACCTTCTCCCCTTCTCTCTACTTTATAGTTTGCTTTATCCCTACGACTTTCTCCCGACGAATAAACTTCCACAAGGTGTTAATAAAAAAAAACAATTTCTCTGATCCAAATCCATCTCCGTTGATCCCAAGTGCTCGATCGACTCTTTTTTCCCGGTACGATAGTTGACGTTTCGATGGACGCTTCCTCCTCCTCGTCCAATCCGGCTGAATTTGACTACCTCTTCAAGCTGCTGCTTATTGGGGATTCTGGGGTTGGAAAGAGCACGCTGCTTTTGAGCTTCACATCCAATACTTTTGAAGATCTTTCCCCTACTATTGGTTAGTTCTGCTTTCGTATTACCCCCACTCCTCGTATTCTTCTCCCATCCTTCCTTATTGGTTTTCTTGTATGGGATGAGAACAAAAGCATCACTTGGCTATGCTTTTTCGCTGTTGACTCTCATTTATTTTCCGTAGAGCACGAGGTCGTGTGAACCTATCAATGTGCTTTCTAGCACACATGATTCTGTATGGGATCCAATAATGTTTATTCTCCTGGCACAAAAACCAAAATGGCTATTTAGCAATGGTGGTTGGACCATTGAATTAAGTAGCAGGAAGTTCTACCTTTTGCTACGAGCAGTGTCTTTTGTATACAATACAGGGGAGATGCATACCATTTGGTTGCATTGTTGTCGTCTCAGGGTCTATAGGTAACCGGTTACTTTGATTTGATGATCATCCGATGACGTTGACTTTGCGTGGTTAAAAACTATTATAGGGATATTTGGCCAAACAAACTATGATGTATTCATATAACTATATGCCAGACATGTGTGCTTTTCTTAGATATTAGGTCTTGATTGTTATAAGAATTACGCAGGTGTTGATTTCAAGGTCAAGTATGTTACGGTTGGCGGGAAAAAGTTGAAACTTGCAATTTGGGACACAGGTAATGTTCTGTGTTAATGATAAGTCCTTTGAAGTGAAAATTTATTATAGTTTCCATTCTTGATTCCTAGTCACGCCCTGTATTTTTGCGTCCCTTCATACTTAAAAAAATATATCATTTAATACGTGCGACTTTTGATATTAGTTCAATATGCATGCGCTCAATGCATATTGAGTTCTAGTCGTGAGAGTGGCAGAGCTCTGGCACAATTCTCTGCTTTAAGCAATTACTGCAATATAACAGAATTTTTTTTTTTTTGAATACTTTGATGTTTTTTCATTAGCATATTTTCATATGACATGCGTGTGCTAGGTGATCAAGATTGTTAGTACTTGGTGGATAGCAAAGTTGAGAGTCGAGAGTTTGGTAGGTTCTTCTAAATTTTATAGTGTATTGAAAGTATTTGAAGTATGCATTCTTATACAAACACCTAAGTGCTACAGTTATGTCACGCGGAAGTAAATACTTTACAGTATTCTTCATTTTTTTTGTCCTTTTTGTTGCACAATTGTATAAACAAAGCATGAGATCATTTTGGATTTCTCAACCATCTTTGAAATGACTTTGATGCATGGTGTTGTATTTTTTATTTGAGCAGCTGGGCAGGAAAGGTTTAGAACACTTACTAGTTCATATTACAGAGGAGCTCAAGGAATAATTATGGGTATCTTGATTTTCTCCATCTTATAGCTATATTTCTCATTACTATTTCTTGAGTATGATGTGCACATCTGTTAGAAATTTATTGAACTTTTGCAGCTTCTTTCTGTGAATCACATAATATTACAGTATAGTAGTGCACCTATTTCTCTTTTACCTTTCTGCTGCTTGGAGATCCTTGCTTTGTCATATGTTCAAATGGATGTTTTCCATGATTCCCATATTCATGGTGGCATATGACCAAGTTTGATACCATAGATGAATCTGTCAAAATCACAAATCCTGGATTAGAAGACTGGGGGAATATTAGTGCAGGTGGGGGACTATGCAACTGCAACTCCAATACTGGCTGCTATTTTTTCCACCAAATGAAAATGCTTAATTAGGACTAGGAAGGGACTGGGAAAGTCATGAGAAGGGATTGAACCAAAATTTCAAGAAGCCAGAGCCCAAATACCTGAACTGTTGTGAAGAGAATGAGCAAGCCTACATGACTACCTACTTGACTAGCATCACTGAAGACAAAACTGGCACAAGGTTCTCTGCATTCACCCATGGTCAGTGAGCCATTTTACTTGTGTTAATAAGCCAAGTCTAATGGCCTTAAATCTGAATAACTTTCTGGTAATCACCTTCAGTTTGGAATTATGGAAAGTTTGAGGACTGAGGATTGGTAATTGCCTTGAGAGCAGAGTTTACTTGTGCTTAAATTTCGTTGCATGTTGAGTATCTAACCCATTCTCAATGCCATTATGGTAGATAGAGTTAGCTTAGAGGCGCACAATTTTCTGTTTCTATTCATTTATTTGTAGTTGGCCTTTCTTTTCTTTTTTTTTCTTAAAAAGAAAATCGTCAATTGGTATTATCTCTAGATTTCAATGAATATTGTATTGATTCTTATTTCTTAGACCAGAAATTTGACTACAACTGGATGCCTGTGACCTGTTTCTTGTCTAAACGAAATAAGGGGGTTACATTTTTTTGTTAATCTGTAGCTGCTGCATTTTTTTAACATTTTATACTATACACCTTTTAATTAAGTCTGCAATCTCCAATATAATACAGTATATGATGTAACACGGCGAGAAACCTTTACAAATCTATCTGATATATGGGCTAAGGAAATTGACTTATACTCGACAAATCAAGATTGTATCAAGATGCTTGTAGGCAACAAAGTTGATAAGGTATGCTTTCAAGAATTTGTATTTGTATATTATTTTATGAGCAAGTTATGAGTTCCATTGGTATTGTTGAGGGATGGCACTCTTGTGAGCTGAAATTGTTGGTCTAAGAACGTGCAACCTAATTGTCTCATATTTCAGGAGAATGAAAGGGTTGTCAGCAAAAAGGAAGGGATAGACTTCGCGAGAGAATATGGATGCCTTTTTACTGAATGCAGTGCAAAAACAAGAGTCAATGTGGAGCAGTGTTTTGAGGAGCTTGTATTAAAGGTATTGTACACATGCCCCTCTACTCCCCTCTAAGATGAACAAATGCACACTCTGATTCCTAATGTGATAAATGGAATGCGAATACATTAAGAGCTCGTGAAAAAGGTAACTAAAGGAATCCCCCTTCTCTCTCAGAGAGTCTTGTGGCACAACGGCAAGCCCAAACTCAAGTTTCAACCAATATTGTGGTGAAATTTCACCGGATGGAGTAAAAGACTCAAAACTGTTCTAGCTCTATTTGTGTATACTTACTCAATTGTTTGCTGCTGTTTGACCATTGCAATCCCTAGTCTAATCAACATGCTCTTCGTATCTTTTACCATTTTTTGGCAAAATATTGGGCTTAGATTTTACTCCCCACTTGCTTTTCTTTATCTACCAAATACTCAAGCCTCTATTATTGAAATGACGAATTCTGATGTGGGTTCCACCTGATCTGCAGATTTTGGAAACGCCAAGCCTATTGGCTGAGGGCTCATCCGGCGTGAAGAAGAACATCTTCAAGGAGAAGCCTCCACAATCTGATGCATCAAGTGGTGGATGTTGTTCTTGATGATTGTAATGTGTGCTTACGGGGTTAAACTTTCCACACTTGGTCTCATCCGTAATGTTAGTGTAAGCAAGTTTAAGTGGAGCCTGTATATTTTAGATTGAATGATAAAAGTTGTTAAGAATTCATGTACATTGAAAAGATTTCCGTCTTATTGGATGAGTGAATATTCAATAGGGAAGGCTCGCCGCCCTTGCCTTGCGTCTATATCCAAGCTCCTCCATTTTTAACATGAATCATCACCATGCCATTGTTTAGAAAATCATGCTCGACAATACATGCCAACTCAACTGGTTTTAAATAGCTTAAAGTTAATGATATTAGGCTCTTTCAAGATCAGATCGGTGGTTCTTTTCCTGAGTGTAAGAACGAATTCTTTTTTTATTCCCAGATGGTGGTGGCCTCAATTTTAGTGTGTTCAATATAACGAGTATGGTTACACAGCCTTTTTTTTTTTTTAATTGAAAAAAAAAAAACAGAAATTGAGATAAAAATGGAGTATTTTGCCTTTTTATTTTTGGCCCACAAAATGAATTTTCCTTTCTTCCGTATATGTTTTATATTGGATATTCAGATATTGTTGGTTTTCCATTGTTTTCCGTCTCGTAAATTGTAATCGTGTATCTTCTAAGATACTCATCATGCCCATACAGTTTTTATAAATAATTTTTATCTTTATTGCGAAAAATGAATTGATAGTTAAGATTAGTTAAAAACAATAAATATGTCAAAAATGTCATGTTTCTTCCAAATATACCCCTATTTATGAAAAAAGCGTAGGAGAGAGAATGAGTAATAAATATGAGAGAATATAAGTATAAAATGTGAGAAAAAATGTGTAATAAATGAGTAAATGAAAGAAAATTAGTTGTGAGTGAGGGTAATTAGTATAAAGATGTGTATTTAATAGGGTAGAAAATAAAAAAATAGTAAATTTTGAGACATAGGAAGAAAGCTGTTTATAAAAAGGATCAATATAGGGAGAAAATTGTTTATGAAAAAAAGTCAAGACCATCATAAATTATATATTGACCAGAGAGATCGTCAGGGTTCTATGGTGTAGTGGTTAGCACTCTGGACTTTGAATCCAGCGACCTGGGTTCGACTCCCGGTAGGACCTTTATGTTTTTGTTTTGGCGTGTGTAAAGACCAATGTAGAATTGGTTCCATTAGTTTTTTTTGGATCTCTAGTCACAAAAGAAATGGAAAGAGAAAGACCAATGTAGAATTGGTTTCATTAGGTTTTTTGGATCTCGAGTTCATATCCCTAAGAAGACACTGTTTATTAGATGACAATATCAAGAATGGAAGAGAAAAAGAAACTTATTATTTACTATTCAATTTTTTAATATAAGACATATTTAAATAGTTGATCTTAACTCTAAATATAAGACATAGCTTTCAAATTTATCAATATTTTTTTAATTTATCCTTATTAATATTTCTTTCAAATAAAGAGAAAAATGAATAAGAAAATTAATAAATATGATCAAACATGTCATGGAAGGACAAAGAGGAACCTCATCACCAATTTCTATGATAACTCAGCACTCCCCATGTAATCCCATTGTTTTCATTCCTTTATAAATAAATAGTTACGATATGCTTGTTGCCACCGCTACCGCTACCGCCGCTATCATCAAATTTTTCAGGATGTTACGCACTAAGTTACGTACGGGCTTTTTCGGATCAGCGAGGGTAAGAAGATGACGAACCAAATGAACACAAAGGAGCACTTGTTAAATATAAGGGAATCAGTAAAGATTATGTCAAGCATTTCTCGAATTTCTTTTGGAAGTATTTCTTACGATGTGATACGAATATTTCAAGTACAAAATTTAGCGATGTAAAAGGTGTTGATGAGGCAAAAGCAGAGCTGGAAGAAATTGTTCGCTACCTCCGAGAATGTAGACAACTCTATTATAAGTCCTTTCCCCCATAAATGCCTCACACTCAGTCTTCTTAAACTTGCATCTATAGGATACTTCTTTAACTGAAAAATTTTGTATGTATTCGTAGTTACATGTTCTACTGAGATTACCCATAGGGACCCGGATGTTAACTGCGAAAATTTATTCTCAAGATGTCGTTGTTAAGGTGATGTTGTGCTGAGATGAAATATGCTATCCAATCAAGCATAAAATAGTTAAAAATTATTAATGTTATTAAGCTCACACTGATCACTGAACTGGCCGAAGTATTTCATTAAGGATCAGTGGGTCAGATCAGAGCTAATCCAAAACCAAACCAGTGAAAAATTAAAGATTTGTGTTATTAATTTGAAATTCTAAAGAAAAAAATAATAATTTTTTTTTTTTAAAAAAAAACCGGACTGGATCAATTGAGTTGGGGTTATGTAACACTTAATTATAATCATTCACGTGTCTTAGGATGTCTTTTTCTATTGTTTTGGCTTTGTTTCTTGAGCCATGTCATTGTCGGGCTGTTTATGATTCATGTCCTATTCTGTGGATTTAATGCTTTGTAGTTTTATTTTGTATGCATTTTCATCACTAAATTTGAATGACTCTAATTCATTGTGCCAGCGCTTTACCCGTCTTGGAGGTAAGTTGCCAAAAGGTGTTTTGCTTGTTGGCCCTCCTGGGACTGGAAAAACAATGTTGGCAAGAGCTATATATAGCTGGAGAGGCTGGGGTTCCTTTCTTCTCTCGTAGTGGAAGTGAATTTGAAAACGAGTATGTTGGTGTTGGGGCACGAAGGGTTAGGAATCTTTTTGCCGCTGCAAAGCGTCAATCACCCAGCATAATTTTCATTGATGAAACCGAGAGGACCAAGTGCAGCATAGGATGACATTAAATCAGGTGCTTGTTGAACCAGAGGGATTCGATCAAACTGAAGGCATTGTTGTGATTGCAGCTACTAATTTTCCTGAGTCATTGGATGAAGCTTTGGTGAGACCTGGGAGGTTTGATCGCCATTATCCAGATGTAGAAGGAAGGAGGCAGATTCTCTTGGATCCTTACGTCTTGGGTTAGAAGAAGGCTTATTGTGATGGATGTACTATGGCAGTGCAATTAAACCTCTGAAATTCTCCCAATTCACATTCTTGCTGATTTTCTATTTGCAACTGTAATGCCTTAACGTACAGGTTATAAAGGTTGAGGATGTCAAGGCTAGAGGTTTTCGGGTGCTGACCTTGCAAACTTGGTGAACGTTGCTGCTCTTAAGTCGGCGACCGATGGTGAGAAAGCTGTGAGCATGACTCCAAATTGACTGCTTTCCAGGAGGGTGGTCATGCTCTTGTGGCTATCCATATTGACGGGGCACTTCAATTCACAAGGCAACCATGGTCTCTTGGCATGGTTACTCACCTGCCTGACAAGGACGAGACCAGTATCTCCCGCAAACAGATGCTTGCCCGTCTTGATGTTTTGGAGAAAATGAAGTTACTTCTGGTGCTTCCGATAATCTCACCCAAGCAACTCATCTGGCCTGGGATATGGTTACTAAATATGGCATGAGCAATGAAGTGGGACTAATTGTCACTCATGGCCATAAGAGAAGCATGAACTTTGAATCTGGGTTCTTTCTAGAGAGGGCTTACAACAATGCAAAAACTATTCTAATCACTCACAATAGGGAGCTTCACGCCCTTGCAAATGCTCGTCTGGAACACGAGGCACTTGCCGAAAGTCAAATAAAGGCTGTGCTTGCTCAAATTAAGTCTCAACAGCAACCACAGCTTCCAACAATTGAAGCACACTTGTAGTTTGCAATCAATCCCAGCTTCTCCAGCAGCCAGTACTCAAAGTGTTGCTCAGGTTGGACATCAGCAAGCTGAGCCGGAAAACGGGCCAAGCCCGTAGTGTCAACTAGTTTAGGCTCGAAAATTGCTACGGCTCTGCCAAAGATTTTAACCTTAAAATAGAAAACGAGTTTATATTTTTTAACTGTTCACGATATGCTAATATTGTTGATCTTTTTTTTTTTTTGGGAGAATCCCAAAAAAAAACTTAGAAATTGAGAAATAACAAATCAGGTATTTTTCAAGAAAAAAGTTAAGAATTGCTTCTCATGTTTTAATATTTTCTAATTAATTTTTAATAAAAAACTTGATTTGTCATTTTCCAATTTCAAAGTTCTTTTTCAGAAATTGTCCCTTTTCTTTTTTCTCATGGTTAACTATGGATGTTGCAAATATTTAGCTATTATCTGTTTTTCAGAATTAAATTTCATAAAATGTAATGGTTTCATATAATACAATCAATATATATCTATAATAACTAGATTTGTTTTATAAAGTTCATGTTTTCATGATTTCACTATCTGTAAAGTCTTTTACAATTTACTTAGATACTCCTATATTTGTAAATATTTCAAATGGATGAAATCCCATTCCATTCAAAAAATATATACATATATTTTAACAGTGCCAACTACTTCGTAAGTCGTGACTTTTTCATGTGTATTGTCCTTATAATCAGTAAGATCATTCTTATTGGTTGATTTGGTTCAATTTTTCTTTCTCCATAATAAATTTCAAGTATTAAATGTGTGTTTAGTGTAATACTCTATTTAAAATTTTGAAATATACATTTCTTTCTTGATAATAATATGTGTTTTGTCTACTATTTTAGGAATAAAATTATGTGTGGCTATGTTTAGGATTAGAATTATGTACGTGTCAAAGAATCTAGTATTTCTTTTAGGTTCTTCATATCAGTAATAAGCACAGGTCCCATTCATCGCATGGATTGATTGTCTTATTTGGTTAATAGGAACTTCTAAAATAGGTTGGATAGAGATTGTACCAAAATAAAAGGGTGGAAGGGGAATCTTTTGGGATAATAATTTTCATTAAGAAACTTAATTAACAAGAGAGAGCATCCGGTTTATATGGTGTAGTAGTTATCACTCTGGACTTTGCATTAAACGAACCGGACTCAGGGAAAGACTGTTCGGTCTTCGGCTTCCCGCTACACAGTACAATCACAAGGAAATATTCGATAAAGTGATCACCCTCAAATTTTTTTTTAATGAAAACTGGAATTCAATTAGATAATAACTATCAACACATACAATACTCCTAAAACAGAGACATCTATACTCACTTCCTCATCACCCACCATCAACTTCCAAACTAGAAGGTGGTGGTTGATCAAAAAGCACAAAATTCTCTACCAAACTATGGGATAGTTTCGCTAAATGATCAGCCAATAAATTTTCCTCCCTCGGAGTATGGTTAACTAGTACTTGCCAATCTTTACATAGCCAAAGTCTAGCATCTACTACCACGTCAACAAAAGGATGATCCTTCTCACAACCTCGTGAAATCATATTAATAGCCTCAATAGAATCTGTGAGGACCAGAACCTTCCTTTATCCCTTACTCCAACAAACTTGAAGGCCTTGTATAATTCCAATGATCTCTACAATTGTTGTAGGAATCGAAATAAGCTTGGAACTGTACCCACAGACCCATCCACCATCTTCATCAAGAATAATACGCCCGCAACCGCTCTGACCTGACTCCAAGACTAAACCATCTACTTCCAGGCTAACAAAACCTGTTGGACGCTTTCTGCCACCACCATCAGAAGTATAATGATGAGTATAGAAGTGAAGATGAGAGGTTAGGTTCTGGTTCCAACTAGCTCGAAATAAACTTGACAGAGCATCAGTACAAGCCATGTCTCCCTCCTCATCAAAAAGTCTCCTATAGTGAGTTACCCAGATATCCCAGCAAACATACCCAAACAGAGTAGACCAAGGAACCTTCTTAGCGAAGTCTCTATCCGCTTCATGCTTGAGATTCCAATATATCCACTCCTTTCCTTGTAAAGAAGAAAAGGATGCCCATATAGCAGGATTGACAATAGAAACCCACCTTTCCTGCGTATTAACACACTTCTTTAGTAAGTGCATCGAATCCTCTGCCTGCTCACAATCAAACATACCCGTCCTTTTTTTTAATAAAAATTTTTTTATCTTAGTGCGCAAAATTGTATTAATTGTTAAAATTAGTTAAAAATAATAAATATATAAAAAATGTCACATTTCTTCCAAATATACTCCTATTTATGAAAATAACATAGGAAAGAGAATGAGTAACAAATATAAGAGTACGAATATAAAATATGAGCGAGAATGTGTAATAAATGAGTAAATGAAAGAAAATTAGTGATGAATGGGAGGTAATTAATATAAAGATGTGTATTTAATAAGGATAGAAAAGGAAAAAATAGTTTAAATTTTGAGACATACCACTCTAATTCTATTTATAAGTCATTTCTGACAAAAAAATTTGGTCATATTTATAAGTCTAGTTTCAAGGTAGTAAATGCGTTTTATACATTTTTACCCCTATTAATTGCAATAAAAAAAATTATTCATGTTGACTTTTGAAATCAACCATAGATAAGGGCGAAATTAAAAATTTAGCCTATAGTTAATGAATTAAATAACTCTCCTTGATATGTGAGAATTAGTTAAAATGAACTTATAAATAATCAGAGTGGTAAGAAAAAAGTTACTTAAAAAAAGATCCAGGAAAAATTGCTTATAAAAAACACAGGAAGGAATGTAATTTAACCCTTACTTTACCCCTAGTGTCCCTACACAATGAGACATGATATCTTAAAACAACGACTTTGTTTTCTGCTGGACCAATAAAGAGGTTATTAATAAAGAAACGGAAAGAGAAAAGGGCACTTAACATTTAATTTTTTTGGTCAAAATAAAACCAACTCAGGGGAATCAAACAACCGACAAAAAGCACCACGCTTGAAAAAGCATTTTTCTACTCCAAACGAAGAAAAGCAGCCCAAGGCCCACCTGACAGTCCCGAATTAAAAAAAATAAAAAAATCAAAGAAAGAAAAACTGGGCGTGAAATTTGAAAATGATATACTCGTTGGAAATTGATAAAGCGCCCGCGCAAAGATCAGTTAAAATAGTGTCCCCTCCCGCGACAAAACCGTTTCCCTGAATTAGAAAATTGGTCTTAGCAACTGGAAAGGCGAAGGCATGCGAGTACCGCGGGCCTCAATCCTCTTTCTTCTTCTTCTTTTTCTATCGGTTCTCACTCACTCGTTTACTGTCTTCTCATCCTCTTCTCCTCAGCGGACTCCCTATCTTCCCTCCTTCCAAGTTCACTGACCGCTCAGTTGCCTTACAATGGTGAAGGAAACGGAGTATTATGATATTATTGAGGTCAGTACCTCTGCTTCCGAGGAGGAGATTAGCAAGGCTTATTACCAGAAGGTTTGTATCTGATCTTAACCCCATTGCTTTGTTTTTTACCTGACACGTTCTTTTCCTTCGTGATTTTTTTTACCCCTAAAATTTGTCAATTCAGTTTATGAGTGAGTCCCTCTTCTCTTTGGTTATTTCTTCACGATGAGATTTAGATTTTCTAGAATCTCTTATCTCAGAGATGCTGCTGCAGGCAATGCAAGCTCATCCAGATAAAAATCCAAATGATCCTCAGGCGGCAGAGAAGTTCCAGGCAAGTCTGCTTTATATAATACTGCAGAACTTGATTTGAGTGGAAGTTAGTTTTAAAAAATTTCCCTATAGACTACTAGCATACATTCTATATTCTGATCAGTATTATGGGACTGGGAGGACCCTTCAATTGAAACGGTTACTTATTATATATGTTTGCCCTCTGGTTTTGGCAGCTTCTGGGTGAAGCTTATCAAGTTTTGAGCGATCCATCGCAAAGAAATGCGTACAATCAAAACGGAAAGCACTCGGTGTCTAGGTAGGGATGATGCCTTGCGTTTGTGTATTTCATCATAATCTGGTATTCAAGTTGCTGAATTTACGGGGATGAATTAACAGAAAATTCTTTTTTTTTTTTTTTCGTTTAACGAAAGACTAATTAACATAACAATGCTCCATCACAAACGCAGTAGCCTATTACAATTCCGAAGGACCACTGGAAACGTATAACCTCTTAAAGATTAGAGAATGAATTCTTTGGTATGAAGGGAAAAGCAGCATTAAATCAATAAAAATGAAAACATCAATCACACTTTTTTATTATCCTAAACTAGCATTGTTTTAAAAGATTTTTTCCCTCAAAAGATCCATGAGTGTTGATGCAGAGAAACCATACTTGACCCCATGGAAGTCTTTGCCCTGCTTTTTGGAATCGAATTATTTGAGGACTACATAGGGCATCTAGCTGTGGCATCGATGACTTCTTCTGAACTAGCCGATGAAGCTAAGGATCCTGATAAACTAAATGAAAATTTGAAGGTGAGCATGCCTTGCGATTCAGTACATGTAATTGTATATTATGACTTCAAATCTGTGGATGGATTCTTGCCAAAAGATACTCACACGCCATAGTGATAAGGTGGGATTTAATCATACGTTGAATATTCTTTCTTTAGGTTTCTGGTACAAAGTACTTAAGTAGCCCTGGCCACTGTTCTTTCTTTCACATTCACAAAAAAAATACTTGCAAACGCCGCATGCTTGTATATTGAATATATATTTGTTTATCCGAACCACTTCAACCCACCATGATTTGGCATATGCTTGTATGGTTATCTAACATCTTGTGTATTGTATACACAATTTAGTGCAGGCAAGATGAGTTTACCATGTACATATTACTTTTGTTTGCATCTGGAAATGAGTGAACAAAAGTCATCCTCATTTATCTCAGGTGTGATTTGCTTCAAATTTACATAGGTTGTTGAAAGAGAGAGAGAAGAAAAACTAGCAAGATTCTTGAAAGAGTTCCTCAGTCAGTATGTCCGTGGTGACAAAAAGGGATTTTTCCAGCGTGCAGAATCTGAAGCTAAACGACTCTCTATTGCAGGTTAATCGAAGTTCTAATTCCTACTGCATACCTTGACAATTTAGTCTTCAACTAAAAATACATGTAAATGCTCATCAAGACTTGCCACTGCTCAATTCATGCTACTGAAAAGAAACATGGCATGGAATCCAATTCTTGAATATCTTTTAACAGCTGCCTTGAAATTTTAAACGAAGTTGATTATGACCTTAAGAAGGTAAATATTGTATGTTATTTCTGGTCTTTCTCATCCTGTAGAGCTTGAATATTTCACAAGGACACGGTAAAACTATATAATTGGGAAACTTGGTTGGTAACATGTGCATGCACACTAAATGCTGTTACTAAATTGTTGCCATTTTTAGCTCGATCAAATTGTTTCCATTTTTAGCTCGCTCAAATTGTTGCAATTGTTTAAATGCAGCTTTTGGAGTTGATATGTTACATACTATCGGTTATATATACTCAAGACAGGCAGCGCAAGAACTAGGGAAAAAGGCTATTTATCTTGGCGTGCCATTTTTAGCACAATGGGTTCGGAACAAAGGACATTTTTGGAAATCACAATTCACAGCTGCTAAGGCCCCGTTTGGTATGTAGGAATTGAGGGGGTGGATATGGAAATGGAATTCAATTCCACCATATAAGTTTGTTTGGTACAAAGAAAGATCATGGAATTAAATTCCATGTGGAAGCCAAGACATGGAATTAGCCTCATTTTGGGTTCCATCAAAAAACATGTGGAATTAGGAGAAATTCCATGGAATCTTTTTTTTACCCCTCAATTTTTATAATTCCATGTGATCATTTCCATCTACTACCCTTCACTACCTTCAAAAAAAAATAAAAAATAAAAAATTGAAGGACATTTTGGTATTTTTATACAAAAATTACATCTTATTTCCATGACATACCAAACATACTTTTAGTCGCCATTTCCATTTCCATTTCCATATCTATATCCATATCCATTTCCATCAAAATCAATTCCAGCATACCAAACGGGCCCTAAAGGTATGCCGACAGGCAACCGAATCTGCATCTATTATTATAAGCTAATCCAAATTTGCGTCAAATTGAATCCAAATGGAGGAAACTCTATTTACGTAGGCTTTTTCTTATTCACAAAACTGGAATTCGAAACATTGATCCAATGCATGTGATACTAAGTTTTTTCCCCTTTTGTATTTTTTGTTCCACATCCTTGTTCATATCTAATTTTACTTGGTACACAAACTTTAGGTGCTTTTCAGTTGCTGCAGCTTCAAGAGGAAGTCCGCAAGCGATTTAAAATGGATGGCAGTGGCGCTGAAATGAATGTTGAATCCCATTTTCGCCTTAATAAGGATACGCTGATGAATTCCTGGTGGAAATTAAATGCTGTCGACATAGAAGTAACACTCGTACATGTGTGTCAAATGGTGAGTTCAGTTCAAAATACATAAAAGTTGGAATCCATTTTAAGATCAGCGTGGAATCAATTTTTCAGAAGTTTAATTTAAGTGATTGTGGGAGGAGTAATGGAAAAATACTTTTTCGGGTTACTTTTTTGGATTAAGGGAGAATTTTCTCACGAAAGTTTTGAAAAGGGGCAATTTTATTTTGACTATTATATCAGTTAATTTTGATCATTAGTTGACTAATTTTTGTTAAGGTGTATTTGCCCTAAAAGTTTTAAACTTAACTTTGGAAAAAATAAAATAGATGATACATAAATTTTTGAGGCAAATCTGCATCTTAATAAAAATGACGTAAACGACATCTGGATTGTCAGTTCAGCATATTTAATTAACTAACAGTCAAAATTAATTAAAATAACGGTCAGAGCAAAAATGCTCCCTTTTTAAAATTTTCAGGATAAAATTGCCTTCCGAAAAATTTCTGAAACAAAATTATCTCTTAACAGTTACTTTTTGTTTTTTGGTTAGTAAAGGGGGTGATCCACCGTATCAATACTTATTCATCCTCAGACACCTACCAAATTCTTGAGTAGCACATCATGTAATTCTCTAGGAGGCATATCAAAATAACACAGTTCATTTTCATTAACCAAACTAAAATTTGCAAGCCAGAAGTTACCTTCCCGTAAAAATGAGAGCAACGTATTATTTTTATATGCCATCCCACTTTCAATTGAGATTCTGTTAATTTTATCACCAGCTAGGACATTTAATAATGGCAGTGAAATTCTTAACAGGATTTTGATAACTTGTTTTGTGCAGGTCCTTAGGGAAAACAACGTCAAGAAAGAACTTAAAGCTCGGGCTAGCGAGCTCAAAATTCTCGGGAAGATATTTCAGGTGCACAATATCACATGCTCTTGCCTTTTCCTTATCAGCCCTAGTTACTTTCCACAACAGTAAAGTTAATTTATAATTTTGACTATCTGTTATCCGCTGATTTTTGTCATTTTTTCCCTGCCCATGCTAGATATGCTCGAGATTACTCACACCTATTTGCAGAATGAAGTCTTTTTGCGTATTTTTATATCCTAAATGACGACTATAATTACGATTTCAGGAAAATAATTCAAAAGAAGGTGGTGCAGCATCAAAGAAGAAAATCGTTGCTGATTCTGATGGTGAAGGAAATAGTTCTGATTCTTCTGATGATGAATCTCCAAGAGCACTTTCCTACCGAAGCCCCTTTTTCACTTTGGCATGTTATAGATTACTTTCCCTTTTTGGATGCCCTTTGGTCTTTTTATTAAACTGAATTTATGCCTTCTTGCATAGAAACATTGATTAAGCAAATGTGAAAATTCATTTTCCACATGGTATGCAGGGTATAGGAAGGCTCTTCAAATGCCTCTGTAATCCAGCATTTGATGTGGATGACGAAGAGATAGTCTTCAGAAGCAAATGTTGACGATGAAGATCCCGAAACATGAATACAAGCCCTTGTTTAGCATTTTGCTTTTGGGATGACAGTTATTTGTCTATTACGCTTGTCGAATGCCGAGTTCTGGAGGCAACAGCTAAATATATCTACGTGCTCGTTTGAGATAGTTTAATTTTAAGTAATAAATATTTATAATTCATGATTTACGATATACACGATAAATATGTGAGAGGAATTTTATCTTAATTTACATAATAAGTGTTTATTAACCCTCAATAAACAATATCAAACACACACTATTTATTATTGGCGTTGTCATTTTAAAACGCATCACTTTCATCTCATTACTTTACATCTGCCACAGCTTTCTCTTGGTCTCTGATCTCAAATTAATATTTTATGTACGTGTGTGTAAAAAGGCAGTCAAATATACACGACTTCCATCAAATGGGCTACGAGGAGAAATGGATTTGAGCACCCTTACCTGTAAATGTTTTTAGTTTTTTACACACTATATAAATAATAATAATAATTAATTACGAGAAACAGTAACTATAAGAGATGAATTTAAAAAATAAGGTAAATATAATTTTAGTCTCTCAAGTTTAACCTAATTTTGGTTTTGGTCTCAAAAATTTAAAATTGATGTTTTTGGTCTCTTAAATTTGGTCTGTTTATAATCGTTAATTTCTAAAGTTTGAAAGGATTTAGTGGCCCTTTAACGGCGTTAAATTGTCCTATGTTGCACTAACGATGTTAAAGTATCTTATGTGTAATGTTTATTAGGATACTTGATGTGTCAACTTTAATATATAATATTGATCTAAAAACAAAATGCTGATGCAAACACAACAAATCAAAACACATGCACGCTTGCTTCAGTCAGAAGTGGAAGACGACAAACCAAAAATCTTGAAGTTGAAAAAGAAAAGGAGGAAAGGTGACTCAAGGAGTAAATCGATTTACTTATAATAGTTAGATTTATGAGGTATTATAAGCAAAATATAATATTCCCGACGGTGGATTTAACTCAGTCTAAGAAGTGTACATGAGACAAATCGATTTATGAGGCATTAAAAACAAAATATAATGTACCCAACGATGAGTTTAACTCAGTCTAAAAAGTGCACATAGGAGCAACAATGCTGCAATGATAGAGCCATTGATGCATGTAATCAATGGCAATGATGACGCAGCCAATTGATGCATACATGAGAAAAATTGGGTACAGAGCAAGCATTGAAGTTTTTTCAGAGAGATCAATCTCATCCACTAACCTTATAATTTGGACATTTAACAAACCTTCGACCATAATTTTTCTTTGTCCATGAAGTGAGAACTACAACTTCATCCCCACATCTGCATTTTTCGTCGATCATTCTTCCCACAGTGTATGAAGAAGAGCTCTTACTAGAAGCCATCGCACAGACGGTTGAACCTTGAACCTCCCCTAAACTTCGATCGCAACTGCCCTGAACTTCGCTCTTCCCACAATGTTTGCATAAGCATTTTTTTTCAGACTAATATTATATATTAAAGTTGCCACATCAGATGTCCTAATAAGAATTACACATAAGATATTTTAACACTATTAGTGCTACATAGGACGATTTAACGCCGTTAAAGGGGCTACAAAGTCCTTTTCAAACTTCAGGAATTAAGGGTTATAAACAAATCAAAAACACCGATTTTAAATTTAAGGGACCAAAAATAAAACCGGACCAAACTTAAGGGACTAAGTGTGTGTTTGGATGAGTAAAAAAATGCTTTTTAAAGAAACCATGGTTTTATTAAAAAAACATACAAACATTGAAAAAAATGGCAGAATCCCGTTTTATCCAAAACCATGATTTTGCAAAATCATGGTTTTACACAAGCTATTTTTTTCCTCTTTTGCATTGCTTTTTCTCTTTTGCTTGGAACACAAGGCGTGAGGAGAGAGGGGAGATCAAATGGGATGAAGAGGTGATATAGTGATTTGAGGAGAGAGTAGGTGGGACCCACCAATAATAGGGACTTTTTACAGTTTTCCTATAATTTTTTTAATTTCAAAATTTTAATGCTCACTCATATCCTTAATATAAAATCTATTTATCTAATTTTGTTATATTAAAAAATTAGTTAAATTAATTAACATTACATATAGACAAATTTATTTCATTTTTTGTATTAATTATGAAATTTAATATTAAATAATGGGTTAATATGTATCCTTTTTAATTCCATTAAGGAATTTTTTTTCTCTTATAATTTAACGCTGTTAGATCAAATTTAATGGTTTTGTTAATTTAATTGTTCAGTACCTTAACCCTTAAATAATACATAAAATATAATCTTATTTTTTATATGTACTTATCACAAAATTTAATGTCATTTTTAGTAATTTGACCATGAAAAAAGCTATTCTGATCATAATATCCAAACACTTTCATTTTATCAAAATCATTTTTTTCCCATAATGTATTATCTAAAAGCTATTCACCACTTTTTCTCAAGAAGCTATTCTCCAAAAGTTAATCCAAACACACTCCAAAAGTGATACTCCCTCCAGTCCTATTTATAAGCAACTTTCATTTTGATTGCACAAAAAGAATTGGTAGTTAAAAACAATAAATGTGTAAAAAGTGCCATGTTTTTTTTTTTCATATTTGCCCCTATTTATGAAAAGAGTATACGAGGGAGAATAGATGAAAAGTATGAGAGATAATGAGTATAAAATATAAGAGAAAATGAATATTTAATAAATGTAAAATAAGAAAAAGAAGCTTACATTTCCAGATAAAAAATAAAAATTATTTATTAAAAGAACAAGTCATATGAAAGAGAAAGTTATTTATAAATAAGAGTTAAGTGAGTATTTACCCTAAAAAATATTAACATATTTAATAGCTTACGGCACGTGCCCGGCAACTTCCATGGATAAAGGAGTTGTCCTATAATGCTTCGGGAACAGGTCAAAATTCAACGAGATACAAATACGGAGAATCTCATATTTGAGTGGTGAGAAATGTCTACAAATTTGAAAGTGAAGACAGAACATAGTTTTGAGGTAAAAAAAAGAAGACAGAACATAGTGGTCCTTATTTAAGGGTCGTGGTTCGTTCAAGTCCCAAGATTCGCCATGTCCAACTTTTATCTCTAGTGATCGTAACAGCCATGTTCCATTAAACTACGCAGCCTCAGATCTCCACACCCAAATATCAAGAAGGTCAGAACCACCTGGGTTCCGCAATGCTACCATATCCTTGTTAAATATGTAATCTTGTTCTCATTCCTCTCTACCATTTCAAGTCTCTCATTTCTGTCTCTTCCACAGCCAGAAAGAAGCGAATCCATGACACCATAGGACCACTTCAAGAACCGCATCGGTAATTCCGAGCATCTTTGAGATTTAAAAAAGAAAAAAGTTTACTTTACCTATAGGTACGAAGACAGAAATCTATTTCGGCAAAAAAAAAAGACAGAAATCTAACGGAGTTAATTCCTTAAGTTAAAGAATAACGGCGAAAACTTAAACCCCGTCTCTCTTTCAACAATTTGAAACAACCCAACCCAGTTCTTGAATCCAAAATGTCACAGACGCTTTCCATGACATTATGGACGCTAAAACTACTTAGATACAAAGTTCAAGTTGTTCTGCATAGTCCGCAGGTTCCAATAACAAAAGGATTGAGTCTCATGTTTCATAAAGTTCCACACAAATATATACAAAGAGGGGAATGTTCACTTCTCTGAGCCGCAGAAGGGCACTTCCTTGAATGTCCAATCATAACCCATAGAGCTCTGCTCAATGAGCTTGATATGGAAGAGAGGCCATTGCTCGATGCGAATGCACAGCACAAGCACAATGCACAGAAGTCAGGTTCAAACAGCCACTAATGATGAGTGAATGCCTGCCAGAGCAGGTGTGAAGCGCCGGGAAGGAATCACACACGGCCTGAACAGCAGAGGGTGTGAGTGCTGTGCATTGGCTAATGTTGAGAGTTCTTAACCCATCCTCTTCATTAACTCCTTTCACAGATCCCCACATCCTGTGATTCACTTTGCTATGGGCCAATGAATACATTGCTCTGTCTGTGATGTTTTGACAGTAGTACAGCCCAAGGGACCTCAGATGGGGGCACCCGTTTGCCAGAGCAATCACACTCTCATCTGCAATAACATTTGAATGTCAATATTGTACTATAAAGTGGACGTTGATGCTTTCAAACCCTTCCTCATTTGCTAAAACCGCATACATAAAGCAATTGCCTATTGCGGTAACTTTGATAATATAGAAATGAAGGGCTAGGAGATTACACATTTTCTAACTTATTTGCCATACTCCTATAATTCAAACAGTAAAAACCGCTCACTACAATCTAGATCTTCTCATTTCTGACAACATAATTCCAATTTCTCCTTCATCTATATGTAGTTTTTCTTGCTCATTTCATTTTTCTTTTTGAACAGGAAGTTTGGTTTCTTTCAGTGACCATGATGTACAGAAACCTCCACTGCATGCTCAAGTATATTTTACGAACAAGGAAACACAAAGCTTAAAGAGTACATTGCTAAGAGACGGGGGAAGGGAACATCCATGAATCCTTGTTGGACTGGCTTTTATACACATCTTAAGAGCACACCCACTTTGACTTTAGAAAATATGATATCCTCAATAAGAAGCAATACAGGATAAACTGTTGAGAAATGAATCGCAAATCAAGCCAACAGTAACTCTGATATATTAACACCACAATGAATCACATTGGGCAATTTATCTATGCGAAGAATTTATAGAATTTGTTTACCTGTTATAAGGACACAACCACACAAGTCAAGTGTTCTAAGATCAGGGCAACCAGCTGCTAAACTTGTCACTCCATCATCACCAACATTTTCACACCACCCAAGGTTCAAAGATTGTAATTGGTTGCAATAATGTCCTATAGCCTGCATTTCATACGCAAAATCTAATGGCATCTAATAACCATTAAGTTTTAAATAGTAAAATGGTAATGACAAGAAGCAAGTGCCTTAATTATACCTGTAATGCATTGTCTGATGCTGCTCTAACACATCCACAAAGATTTAAACATTTCAATTTTCTGCAGAAACTGGCTAGGTGTGCCAGAGCACCATCGCTAAATGCCGAGCACCCACTGATGTTCAGATTTGTAAGATCAGGGCATCCATGGGCTAAGGCAAACAGAGACCGATCAGTAAGCCTGAAACTTTTGCTGAGATCCAGCATCTGCAGGTCGTGACAGAAATTTGAGATAGTCTCAACAGCATTATCCTCTAGTTGAGGTTTGTCTTGACGAAGGACTAAAATTTGTAGTTTTGTAAATTTAGGCATAAGCGATAGGACCAAGTTATTCATGTTCTTGCTGCACCTGAAGAAAGAGGAGTTAAGTAATCCTGTCATTATGATGGAAGTCATCTTACAAACTAACATAAATAAAGGGAAAAGACATATATCAGATTTTCCAAAGTATATCAATACATGAACATAGCTTACAACACTTCATGTAACTAGATAATGAAACTTTTGAAAAACCAGTAATTGTGAAGATTACTAGGGAGGACGAGAACACTTGGGGGGGGGGGGGGGGGGGGGTTAGGAACTAGTAGCCAAGATTTACAAGAAACAACATTAGTTTAATAGACTCTAGATTCATGTTAGAAAGTTAACAGGTCCAATTCCGATACTTATCGCAGAGAGATGAGATCAACCAGATTTAAACTCTATAATTTGAGTTAAAATATTATCTTTATTTTAAACTCCGCATCTTTAAAAAAAAAAAAACCATTAAAAATATACAAACAAAGTAACACAATCCAATTTTAATATGGATGGTCTATATGTGGTGCTCATCATCTGAAACTGAATCCCATGACATACACCAAGGCGCAAGGCGCAGAGCCTGACAGCCTACTGATTGCTAGGAAACTTCGATTTTCTCAGCCCTGTTAATAGCTTAACAGTTCAGTATGAAAATCCTTCAGAAATAAGGTGAGATTGTGGTACACTAATTTAAGCAAAGATTGGGAGGGAAAAAATGAACATATACCAAGAGAGTGACAAACGGCAAAGGGCGAAGCAAACCGCATCTCTCCATCCACGGCAGACTCCAGAAGCTGCGATCACCGTCTGATTATCAGTTAGTGACAGAATCTGCATCAAAAGCTCCACTGGAATATCCTTCCATTCGGTGATCACCCCGGCTTCCATTTTCACCCCTCTAGTACTGTTTCCACCGTTAACACCGCCTGCAACCATCATAAGTTGCTCAAAGCATAAGTTCAAGTCCTCTGTCCTCAACTTCTCCTCGCCAATCATTTCACGTTTTACGCTCAAACGTCCTTCACCAAGCAGATAATTTTCTCAGCCTCTCGTTTCCATAACCAAATGATATATCATAGAAATTACAAATTATGTATATATATAAAAGGAATAACAAAATTTTCAGACTTTGGGTTACAAAAAAGAAACAGCTGTAGCAAAACGATAATAACCACAAACCGAGAAAATCCACGGTCCAAGGGAAATAAGTAATTTGGCACAGAAAGCAACAGAAAGATCGTTTTCTTTAACAAGGATCCTATCTGATTAGGATAATTCCCACATTACGTAAATAGCCTTCTCAAAATTTTCAATTACCAAATTGCGTATTTGCAAAGTACAAAATTTGTTACAAGCCATTCATCTGTAGATTGCAAACGATCCAAGAAGAAACAGAGGGAATACCAAACTTCTCCCAGAAAGAGAAACCCCCTAAGAATTTTAAACTGAAGAATAAGTCGAGTGATCAATCAATCAAGGAACTCTTATTGCAAGGGAAGACGAGGAGTGATTATAGCATGCTTGAACAAAATAAAACCACAGCACCGGAAGATAGGGACCGAGAAATCAGGAATCGAAAACGAAAAATATATCCCTTAGCAGTTGACAATCAACATAAGGAGAACCCTTCCGGAGCAGAAAGTCAGAGAGAAAAGGAGATATTAAAGCTGAGATCATTACCGCTACTGCTGGAGAAGAGAAACAACGACGATATCTTGCCGTGCAATGCTATTACCTAGAACAGGTCGATTGCGTGCAGGACTAATGCGAAATAGTCAGAGAGAAAACAAACCAAACAAGATATTACAAGCTGTGAATGATGTACTGGAAAGCAGAGGGCGAGAGGAGAAAGGCCTATTAAATAGCTAAATAGGAAAGCACAGGGTACGGCCTAAATATGTAAAATAATGCAAAATAGATATTGAAAAGAAGGAAGAAGGATGAATGGGAACGCATGATGCGGGTGGACGACGCTGGCGAGGCCACGTGTTGGATGATGCAACGGTTATGTGGGTCGTACGATACAGTGATGAAAATTTAAAATAACGAAGGAAAAATTGAACGTAATGACAAAATAACAGCCATATTTATCATTAAGAACCTTATGTTTCCATGATGACTAATTAGACCACGCTCTTATTAGCAATTAATTTGAATATAAATTACAAAATGACCAAAATCCCTCTCAAAGCCTGTACAGAGGCAAAAAAGAAAAGAAAAGAGATATTTGAAGTCTCATGAGAAAAATACTATTTATACAAATTGTCTAACAATTATGGAAGGCTTTTGCATAAAGGTAACATTCTTGGACACTAAACTTACAAAAGGCCTTGCCATAAAAGGTCTTTTTTCAGTTTGTAAAGACAATTATAATTTGATTCTCAGGAGTACTTTTTCAAAACGAAAATGAAATTTATCAAGAAAAATGAGTAATGTGAGAAAAAGATGCTTGTGTATTGTTTGAGAAGGAACGTCGGAACTATAGAAGAAAAATATGTGAAGAGAGGGAATAAATTGGAGTGAATGGAAAGGAAAAGAACGGGTCAAAAAGAATGGAAAGGAAAAGAAGGGAATCACTGAATAAAGGTGGTGACGCGAGAATTGTGTAGAAGTTTCTGTTGTTTATATCCGAAACCGCGCCTGAAAGCAATTTCACAACTATGCATGCATTAATATTCTTTATTGATAAGGCAGCATATGATTAGAGATAAGATAATACTATATATGTATATTTATTTTTTCAATATATTTGAGGCGAATAATATTATTATTTAAGCAATTATTTAAATCGTGATTAATCAATTTTCATATGTATATATTATGGAAGTCACATATAGGGGTGAAAACAGGCCAAACCAGGCCAGGCTTCACCCTTAACAGGCCAGACCTGTCAAGTAGCATGTTGGTCTAAGCCCCATAGGCTTTTTTTTTTAAGCATGAACCTGGCCTGAAACCTATTAAGAAAGCCTATATTTTCAAAAACTTTAAGTAGGCTTACAAGCCACTAGAAAATAGGCAGAAAACATACCTAATTACATGTATCGATTAGATTATCCACAATGTTTGCTCAAAAAAAAAAGATTATCCACAATAATTTATAAATTATCATATAATCTAATCAATATCAAAATCAATCAAAATGGAGTAACTGAGATAAAATCCAAACAAAATCTAACACCAACAAACTCTCCGTATCATTAATTCATTCACTTGATATATCATGAAATCCATCTCCTGATTTGTGCTCCCCTTCTTCTCTCCTCTCGCCTTGGAATCCAGGATTAGAGTTTGAGTGGCCTTACCATTGGCTTATATCTTGTATATCTTCGCCAGGCTTCTAGAAATACATTTGAAAATACATACAATCTAATCAATCAGCAAGATAACACCAAAGAAAACAAAACAATTATTTTGATTACAATTATTTAAACCAAATCAGTATAGCCACCAACCAAAACGCATCAATGTAGTTTCTTCTTCTAGTTCAAAGCCCTGGAAAAGAAGAAATCAAATACAATGAATTTCAGAGGCATGCTTGCGGTTGATTGAGATTTGAGAGTGAGAGATTTAGAATTAAGCATTTGAAAAATACTTGCAGTGGCTTGTGAGTGAGAGATCGAGACAGAGAGTCAGATTGGACGCAGATCAAAAGGGAGTTTTAGACACAAATCACTGGGACCAATTTTGTTCATACCGTAAAGAATTCAGAACAAAAGCCAAGAAAAAAAGGCAAAGCCTGAGTGTGTTGACCCAAAAAAAGAGCAAGAGAAAAGAAAAACTTACCAGGAGCTACATCTACGAACTTCCCACCGATTAGGAGACCATGGGACGACCAGTGACGGGTTGAGAGGCAAAGGAGAGTGACCAGCCGCCTTCTGTTGAGGAGGAGAGCGAGATGAAGTCGAGTGATGAGAGAGCATGTGTAGTGCCTTCCATCTCCAAGCTCAAACAAAACCCTTATCCCCAAATCAGTTCCTTTCCATCAAAAAAGAGAAAATAGCAAGGGAGAAGAGGAAAAGAGTGAGAGGAACTTACTAGAATGTAGAATGGAGAGAACTCGGCGAGCTTCAAGACAGAGACGGAAGACTAGCGAGTGGCGAAGAGCGAAAGAGGCGGGGCTAGGCGGGGCGGGGCCGAGAGCGAGAGCGAGGTTTTGAGGGAGGTGCATGGTGAAGAAACAAAAAACCTAAGGGATATTGAATGGGCGTTGAGGCTAAGTGCTGTTGGGCTGTTATTGGGTTGGGATGTTGAATGGCACAATTTTTTTAAAATATATATTAACAGGTCGATTTGATAGGCTTAAAAGGCCTATCAATAGGCCTAGGCCTGGCCTGTTTAGTAAAACAGGTTTTGAAATAAGCCTAGGCCTGACCTTTTATTCTATTAGATCAGGCCTGATCAGACCGAAAACAAGTCAAGTCACATGCCCCTGACAAGCCGTCTAACCTATTTACACTCCTAATCACATACAATGGGAAAATAGTCACTTCACAATACACGCCATGTCACAATCAAACATGTGACATGAGTAATGGTCTGTTGCGATGGGGTCTTTATTTGTGTGATAAATATCTGGCTTTGCTGAGAAATAAACATTTCAATTTAGGTATAATTACATAAATTGCATGCTAAACTAAGTGCTTGTCTAATTTTTTTTAGAAGTGTTTTTAACTATTTACAAAATAAATAAATGAAAAAAATATTATTTCGTTTCATGAAAAAGTGATTAAAAAAAGTAGGGGCAATTATAATGAAGTCTCATGTAAGAGAAAAAATGAAGAAATGGTCCCTGAAATTGTCAGTGTAAGCTTCTCGACTTGTCATTAACAACTTCAGGGACTATTTTTTTATTTTTTCTCTTGTACGAGACTTCATTATAATTGTCCCTAAAAAGTATCTTTTACACCTTTTGGGCACTAAATTATTTAAGACTGGGCAGAGCTTGCAAGTGGCGGTCTAACTAATCCATTTCAGTTTTAATAAACTTGGGGTGTTCATCCAGTATCTCAGTTTTATTGTGCCAGTCATTATCTCAGTTTTATTGTGCAACTTGGGGTGTTCATCCACCAAATAAACTTCTTTACGTCATGTTCCTTTCTGCAATTTGGTTAGCGCCTGTTTGATACGAGGAAAATTTGAAGAGGGATAGGAAGATTATAAAGGATGATGAAAGATGGATTGAGGGAAGATTGGTTATTTGGTAGGAAGAAAATTGAACGTGGAACTTGATAAGAAAAAAAAAAGAGAAATACCCATTTTACCCTCAATATAAATTAATAATTATATAATAATTAAATTTATATTTCAATTCATAAATTAAAGAATTAGTAGTACAATAATTTAAAAATAAAATAAAATGAATAAAATATAAATTATAATTTAAATAAAAAATATTTTATTTATTAATGAAATTGAAATTATTTTTTTATATGATAAGCAAATTCTGTAGAAATTCGAACTTATTGATGAAATTCGAATTTGCAAGGCGGTAATCCTTGAAAATTTGAATTTGATAAGTAAATTCTGTAACAAATTTGAATTTCTCGTCTTTTAATTTAAATATTTTAGGAGCATATTGGTTTGTTGCATCTTCTTCCATTGAAGGGACTTAGGATCTCACTAATTTTGGTGGGATCTCATCTTCCCATGAATAAGGGAACATTGGTGGGCCCATGGTGAGGCCTGGAAACTTGAGTTCCCGAGAAGATTGAGCCAAAAATGCGTATCAAATGAGGGAACTTATAGATGTTCCTTTCCTTTCCCATTAGGGCCTGTTTGGTACAAGGAACATTTTAGGAGGGAATGAAAAGGAAAGGAGGTGAATGGAAAGAAAAGGAAAATTGAGAGGAAACTTAAAAGGATGAGCTGTTTGGTAGACATGGGAATGGAACATAGGTTGAGGGAAGATTAGATATTTGGTTGGGAGAAAAGAGAGTGGTTTAAGTGTGAAGATTGTGTGAAAAACCTAAAATACCCCTACTTCACCAGAAGTTCAAATTCGAACTTAATATTCCAATTCGAACTTAAAAGCCCAGATTAAACTAATAACCTCAGTTTGAACTCAACCCCGTTTTCACTGTTCATCGTCTTCCTCGTGGTAACTTCACCAGAAGTTCAAATTCGAACTTAACATTCAAGTTTGAACTTAACAGTCCAGATCAAACTTAATAACCCCAATTCAAACTCGACCTCGTCTTCACTGTTCATCATCTTCCTAGTGGTACTGTTCATTGTCTTCCTCGCCAAGCTCCGAGACAGGAGAAATATTACCCACTTCATGCCATAAACCACAACATAATCATACCAACATTACCTTGATTCGGAGCTGTGTTTCGCACACCGTTCGCCTCTTCCCTTTTCTAGACTAGCTTTCAACTCTATACCAAGTTGCTTAACGAAAGCATTTCGCATGTTGTGCCTCCATCCTTAATCTATTTCATATGTTTTCAGGGGCTTTTTTGTTACAGATTTTATCTTGCCGAAAACATTTTCAAGTTCATCCCACTTTTGGTGGGAACTCATTTTCCCATATTTAAAGGAACATTCGACTTGGCGGGAAACAGAGTTGATGTCACTTTGGGCAGCCAAACACGTTTTTAGCTAAGAAACATTGTAATCTTCCCTTTCCCTCCTCAACTTTCCGCGTAACAAACAGGGCCTTAGAGTTTTGGTGTCTACAATAAAGAATGGATTAAATTTAATGTTATTATATTTTTATATTTTCAGTAGTTTTTATTTTCCCATAATGAATAATAACATTGATATTAATCAGGGTCTGGGTTCTCTCAGAATTCTTTTTCTCCTTTTCTTCTCAGAATCTCATCTCCACCATTAAATTTTAAAAAATGAAGGGAGAATGACAATGAAGTCCCAAGGAAGAGGGAAAATGAAGAAATGGTCCCAATAGATTGCAAAATGAAAAAATGGTCCCATGGAGTTGTCAATACAGGCTCCTGGAGTTGTCATTAACAACTCCAGGAGCCTGTATTGACAACTCCATGGGACCATTTTTTCATTTTGCAATCTATTGGGACCATTTCTTCATTTTTTTCCTTGCATGGGACCTAAGTGTCAATCTCCCAAAAATGAATGGTCTAGATTTAATATTTTATAAAACTATTGTTTTAATCATAAATAAATAAACTTAAACTATTAAAACATGATCTACTAAATTCATAACTGTAATACAAACACAAGTAATGAAAAAAATTAATTTATAAAACATTATAATCATAGTTTTAAAATATATTAAATTTAAATAATTCATTTTTTGATTTAAGAATGGAGATGATATTCTGAAAAGAAAAGGAGAGAGAAAAAAATTCTGTGAGTATCCTCTTCCTATTTTTTTTTTTTTTTTGGCCAACATCCTCTTCCTGTTTATCATTGGTAGAATCATCGGGGCATATCCAAAAGACCACATGAAAAATGAATTGCATCATTCCCTTTTCTGCTGTCATGGTTCCAACTCAGACTTCTCAACCTTTTATGCCTATAAAATTTAGTAGTTTTCTCTGACAGCCACACATGCAACTTTGTCAATGAGTACTTGAGTAGCCTGGACGCGGAAAAACAAAAATAAATTATCAGTTTGAATTACCAGCAATTTTTTTAAATACAAATATCTCTCTATTAAAAATAATTCTATCTTAAGACACTGTTATGTACTAAGTGTAGATACTTTTAATTTCGGCATAAATTTAAATTTAGTTTGCCACATTATAAAGAAGTTGACAATTTATCCATTTTTTTAAACCCAACACCCGTTGATGATTATTGGTAGATATTATACACGTAGACTACCGATAATCTAATTTAAAACATTATGATCAATAAGAATTTCAATAGAATTTTTTTCTACAATTTTCCCTTTTAAAAAACGTAGTCCTCAACTTTTATTTGGTTGCTTGTGGCGATGAAGCCTTTCGTGTCAATTTGCCTGCCACGAGATAAGAACCACTAGGACAAGTTTGAGTGTGGCCGGACCCAATTATTAATTGAAGTAATAGACAGAAGGATCGGCTTCAAATCGACATTCTTTGGAGCAAAGGAGCCAGTAGTTGCTAAAGATCTGTCATTTCAGTTACAATTATATCAACTTATCTCGTTATTTTCCTTGTAATTGTATTGAAGTTAGAGATATTTTGTTAAGACTCATCAACCATTTTAAACTACATATATAATTTATTTTTCTAATATTTGAAGGATTGTGTTACACAGAACCCTACAATGATACATGTTTGAATTAATTTTTAAGAATAATTTTTACGATTTATGAAATAAATAATTAAAAAGAATTTTATCTCGACTTATGTAAAAAGATTTTTGAAAGCACATTTTATAATTTCAACATAAGAAAGATGATAGATGTAATAGGATTTACCACGTAAAAAAAGTCACATTTTTGAAAGAGTCACGTTTTCATTAGTACTCAAGTCAAAGGGTCATTTTTTTTTTTTTTGCTCACCCGATTCACCGGAGTTTTGCTCCTACTACATCCGGATTCGACCCGCGTCGCACACTTGACTATGGTGGGAGAGTCTCCTAATGAGAATTTTCTGTATATATAAGGCTCGAACCCAAAACCTTACTTAAGCGGAATCAAGCCGTTTACCATTTGGACCAACTCCTATTGATTCAAAAGGATCATTTATGACCTCAAACTAAAAGGTAAGATAAACATGTTAGCAACGCCAAAGACCTCTTCAAAACTAGCCAAGTCACGTTAGACTAGACATTGACAACTTGGAGAGGACAAGCAGCTTGTGGAAGGCCGTATTCGCAACGAGCCATCGACAATTTTTCCCCCCTTTTTTTAATTTGTTGATGACTAGGTCTATAATTGAATAAAGAGGTTTTGAAAAAGAAAAAAAAAAAAAAGAAGAAGAAGCATGATTTCTTGCGAAGTGGAAAATAATTAAAAGGGGGGAAATCGGATCTCACCTCAAATTCATTCATTTGCTTGCACATTACCCAGCCAGTATTATCCAGTTGCGACCTCAAGCGTGTTCGATTAACGTATAAGAATCATAATTAAAGCAAAAACAAGTAACATATTTTGTTGCTTGCACATTTTGTCTTGTACAACTTTCTTCATATTTAGCAATAGTTGGCAAAAAAAATCCCTTGCTGTTAATCTATCCGGGTATCTTAATATCGCCTTCCACTCCCCAATGCATTTTTTTGGTCCTAACTTTGGTTCTCATCACAATTCTTCTGCTACTTTTAATGCCGGTAGGTACTTGTTCGTCTGCTTCATGTCGTTGTTGATAAAATTTAATGCCACCTATCATACGTGTGTGGTGGCAAGGCGATACACGAGCACTCATCAGGTGGTTTAACATTTTTCTTGACTATCCTCTCGTTGATTCGTCAGATGTTTAAAGAAGGGGCTCTATATGAGACATACGAAGGAGCGGTAATATATAACTGAAAGGTGGGATATGGTTTGGAGGAGGATTTAAGTTTACAGAGCATAGATCTGATACAAAGTGGCAAAGGAAAACACATCAACTTTATTCATATATACACAGTGATGTGCCTTCTCAAAAATAGGACACTTGACGATTCTTCAAGACAAGAACCTTTCCAGCAAGTTCCCAAAGAAGAAACCTGTTTTGGCCCATCCTCGAGTCTCAGGTGCCTCCGCGTTGGTTGGCACTCTCTTCACCTTCACCATCATGGTCTGTCCAATCTCTTTGCGAAGTGCTTCAACAATCTTCATGTCCACTGGATTTCCAGAAGCATCTTTCACGTAGAACACATTCAGTGCTTGCTCTCCCATGGTGGATACAGCTGCCCTACAAACTGTCAAGCCATTCTCTCTCAGAACCCTGGTTACTTCAGATAGCAACCCCACCCTATCCTTTGCATACAGCTCAAGGCTCACACCCTGCGTCCATAAATCACAGAATCCATGCTAAAATCTTTTGTCAATCAACTGAAGTAGGCTTTAATTTAATCTGCTGAGCCAGCATACAGTATATGACTGATAATCAACTGATCAATTTATCACTTGCAAATTACAGAAGAAGCTTTCCTTCATCTGCATTTTTTTTCCTATTTTAAGATTATAGGGATGTGGATGATATTACGTGGAGCACATAGATTCTTAAGCTCTATTGAAGGCAAAAGACCACTGCCACTGATTAGTGGATATGATGGTCAATTACAATCTGAGAGGAACCTAGCCCCATGTATCTGCCGTACCATTGCAACAATACAAGTAGATAGCTGCAGATCCAAAATGCATTAATTCGGTTAAACTCCGAAGGCTTTCTGCTGTAAGTAGAAGGCAAGAAAACATCCCTAAGGAAGAGATAGGAAAAGAAAATGGGCTGGAAAAAAACAGATGGAGTCAGAAGAAAGTCTAGGGATGAGGGGGACATTCATGCCAAGAGGATAACATAAATCATTAGCTAAGTCAGTTAAGGAAATTACTTATCATTTGGCATTAGCAAATGCAAAAGAAAGCCAAGTTCATCAATAAAGCACAGTAAGACTTACTCAAGAGCTCGTTTCATCCCCAACTTCTTTTTTTGAAAGGATCACAGAAGAACATAGAAATCAATTTTAAACACGATACCTCGCTTACTCTTCTCTGAATAGCAGCTTCAATGCATTTAATCACCCTTTCTTTCTCTGCTTCAGTATCAAGCGTACATCCATCCATGTGCCGAATGAAGTACTCCTAATTGCACACACACAGTTCAAACTTCAGACAGCAACATAAAAAAATTCTGTACCTTAAATGTTGCTTCATATTCAACGTTGTATGATGATAAGATGAATGAAGCAACTCACAATAATAATTCAATTGAGAAAACTAGATGTAAGGGAGTTGAGAAATCATGTGGCTTTTAAGGATCAAGGCATTAGTTTCATCTAAAGGAAAATCATTTCCATTCTTAGGTGTATTATAAGTTTGAAGAGGTAAATCCTCTAGAGACAATTTCAAATTTCCTCTGCTTTTCAGAAGGTTTTCAAAACAGACAAAAAATTTTTGTACAGATTCTGATGGCAAAGTGGAGTGCTGTAAATAAGACACAGTGGCATACCTGGGATGCGTAAGGGCCATCTGATGAGATTGTGGCATGAAAAACAACATATTGCATATCAGTAAGAGTGCAGACAATGTCAAACATCAGTTTTGCCCGATCTTTACAGCTGACACTAACCACTGAATACCCTTTTTCCTCACAACGTTCTATTGCTATTTTCGGCCTAAAAAAAGGAGGATAGTCCATCTCAGCTGTTACTCCAGTACATTCATAGTCCCGATCGGCAAACAACATTTGGTGGAGTCTCCTATCCATATGGGTGAAACCCATAGAGAAACTGGTGTGAGCCGCTTTCTCATCATCCTCACATCCACGTAAAATGTGTTTGAGCTGCTCCTCCATAAGAGATAATCTGTTTGGGTTATCAACAGCCCCGGTGGTAGCATCGTTGACATAAAGAACGCATGCTATACGTCTATTATGAGTCCAAACTTCAGCCGCAATCACATTAAATTGAAGATTGGCAAGGACAGCAGAGATCTCAGACAAGAGACCTGGCCGGTCTCTTCCTATGAGCTCAATAGCTGTGTGATCACCAATGGAGTGCACCCCAACCCGTTTGGCAGGCCAACTCTTTACCCCTTCTGTGCTCTGGCCCTTGGGTCCTAGAGTCTATTGTATGTTGGGGAAAAAAGAAGAGAAAAGGAAAAACAATTCATTAGCTCGGAGTATTTGATATGTGCAGTTTTAGCTCAATAGATTCCCTTCTGTCTACCAAAAGGAATGGTGTCATTTCTCACAGAAAACTTTCTATTATTTCAGCATTTTAAATAAATCAGTAATGAAACATTTTTACTTGGCCATTATACGGATATGATGTCAGATTCCAGTGAAAGAAAATATCAGATATAGAGGAGAAAGAAGAATGATACCTTTTCAATGAAGTCAATGGTTTTGATGTCGGTTATCTTCTTTCCTTGCTGATCCGTCACATGAAAAACTGTTCATTCCATTAATTGAACGTCTTAAGCAGTTGATCCAGGGGCGTGCTCAGGTACATATGGACATGCACATGGTAGGATATTTTATGCGAGTGGAAGTCCGGGGGTGTTTGTGCGTGCATATGTGCATGCATGTGTGTGTGAGAGATAGTTAACAGCTTTTAATACGGATTATAACATGAATGGGTACAATATGTCCGTGTATTCATTGTCAAGGCATTACTAAGCTTCATCTTAGTTAGAAACATACCATCCATAAACCATCCACCATCTGAAGATATGTAAGCCTTGGTGATTATGAAGTCAAGGTCTGTTAGAATTTGCACCAGTTCCAGCAGAATTCCAGGTTTGTTAACACTATCAACCTGCATTTATTTGAAATAGCAATCCATCAATAAAGTAGCATATCAATCCATCTGTATATTTCATCTGATGATAATTAAACTAGTGATCTTTTTCAAGAAATATGGAATGTATGAGTCATGGTGACGTTGTGGGGGTCTCATTGTGTTGTGCATAGCCTCGGTAAGAAGAGGATTTCTGTACATATAAGATGCTATTGACTAAAATCTTCGCCTATGATCACTCCAGTGAGAGGGGGCCTGGTCTACAGCCAGAGGGGTGTAAACGTATAATTTTTTTTTTCCTACTCTCCCAATCTATAGAGACCCTTATTCAAGACCTACATTTTTACATGAACCTTGTTCATAGAGAAAGAAATATGTAGCTAAGTAGCAGTTCATGCAAAAACACCTACGCAATAAGGATTCTTAACTCACATTAAATTTGGCCAAAGCTTTTCCTTAGGTTACAGATTTCACTGAGGGCACGTAAAATCTCATTTTTCATGCAAGATAAAATTAAATTTGATATAGATGGGAAAGGAAAAAGGTTTTAGTGTTCAAGTGACTTTTGAAACTAGAGATGATATGGTTGCTGAAAAGTTCGGTAGCCGCATCACTGGATTATGACTGACAAAGAGACCATGAAAATCCACAACTTATTATTTTGAGAAATTATACCTTGATCAGTGTACAATCATGGCAACTAGCATTATCCACAGAGACCCTGCGAAGCGCAAACAGAGCTTACCATCAACAAGTTACTTCTATTTGGGTTTTCAAAATTCCCAATGTAAACCTATAGCTCTCATCAAGGTACTAAATCTGAGTCTCGGACTCCTTAAGAATTGAGTGAACCAGTGGATGATCACTTCCTCATAGCTATGGGTTTAGGATTTAGAGTCTAGGATTAAAGTTGAACTAAAGTTAACTAACATTGTTAAATTTATTCATAGAATTTTGACAGTAAAGATCACTTTAAGTCATAGCATATCAAAGGAAGTAACAGCAAACCTTGGAGGATTGATTCTGTTGCTGAAGTTCTCATACTCAGGATCAAAATATGGCCAACAAACTGTAGCCATTTAATTTGAAGTTCAATTTCTGCAGTCAACAAGTTGCCCTAACCAACCTGCAACAAGTATAGAATTCTTGTCTGATTAGCACCCATGACGATTGCGTACTGAAGTACTGGGGTGTTCAGATATCACAGCACACCCAAACCTAGTAGTTCCTACTTAGAATAGGTGTTGCTACAAGCTTTGCAGTTGTTTCACTCCAGATTGAAAAAGAGTTCACATCACAACAGGATCCACGGAAGCAAAGAAGAAACCGACAACCAGACTAAACAAAGGATCCTGATACAAATGCTACTTTTTTTTTTCCATTTGCTTGTTTTGGTCCAGGGTTCTATTACGACTTAATGGACAAAATTGCTGCACTAGGCCATGGGACAGATTATCAGCAGAGAGGACAATATAAGTAAAAAAACAAGTAAGTTGTAGTGTTGCACGGACTCGTCATTCCTTCACTGGGTATATCGTTATATGATATGACTTCAGTGGCAATTTCTAATTTTTTATGTTGTGGGCGTCAATCATTCACGTGGCCAATGGAATGGAGCGAATGCTTAAGCTTAAAGCAGAGGTTAAATTATGGTGGCAATGCAGAATCTGCTTCCTCTAAGGATCTTTGACGGAGATTTTAAGGTAGACATTGAACGCGCCGTGTCCAGTCGATTAGGAAATGCGGGGAGAGAGAAAGAAGAATAAAGAACTCCAAAAGAATCACGGCATCATCGTTGAAAAGAGACATTTTAGGTGTAAAATTTAAAAGGGTGCTTTTTGTCCTTATCATCTTACTTTGGAGTTTTGAGCTACGCAGAGGAAAGCCCTAAATCCCATCAAATTGGTTTGAATCAGAAAGCGCAAGATGGTTCGTCTGGGTGAGTGTTACCTGTACCTTCTGAGTATCTGATCATTGGGAATTAAAAGGGGGGGAAGAACAATCCCACATTGAAATGCTTTTGGAGTCCATTGGACAAGAAAAACGAGGGTGGAACTTTCTTGCG
The DNA here is from genome assembly GCA_963210345.1 of Inga oerstediana. Taxonomy (NCBI): domain Eukaryota; kingdom Viridiplantae; phylum Streptophyta; class Magnoliopsida; order Fabales; family Fabaceae; genus Inga; species Inga oerstediana. The sequence continues at coordinate 2,429,712 of OY723405.1, forward strand.
CACTTGTAACAAAACAGCAAACACTCGATGCGCGACGCAAGAATCTCGAAAAATGAGAGAGAGAGAGAGAGAGAGGCCTGAATGTGACATGAATCATGATACTATTTCCGTTTAAACAGAACACTCCTTGTCTTTCACTTTCTTTGTGCGGTTTTCAAGATTCTGAGGCCTGATGTTTGGGGGAGTTTATTTTTAATTTATAAGTATTTTTTATATAATAAATATGACTATATGTAATTTAGACTTAGTTACCCCGTTCTTTTTTTTAAAAAAGATTGACGTGGAATTGCTTTTCACCCAAACAGACACAAGTCAACGGCAAAGGAGGCAAACGGACGCGTAAGAAATATAGGGGCGGATTGATTTTGCTTTTTAAAACAATAAGACCTACTTGATAATCTGTTTTTGTTGTTTTCAAAAACAAAAAAATAAAAATAATTTTTAATTGTTTTCTTATTTTAATTTTCTCTTTTTTTTTAAAAAAAAAAAACACCATTTATTATTATTAATGTAGGCCACCGTCATATCATTATCAACTACTATACCACCATATAATTTCAAAAATAAATTTTTCAAAACCACCCATACAAACAAATTTTTCTGTTTTTTAATTTTTAAATCTTATTTTCAAAAACTGACTCATAAAATTGTCGGTAAAAAAAAACAGAAAACATAATCAAACAACCCCATACACATTATCAAAACAAAAAACAAAAACAAAAGAAATATGCAAGAGTGGGAGAAGCATGAAGCAGAAAACACCAAGGATTGAAGCCGAACCACAGGCCTTCAAATTTCAGACTGATACAAGAAAACTAAATTCAAAGGTGAATGGCCGCGCGATTGCATGGGGGAAACGGCGTTTTCATTCCGTCACAGTGATCTATATTCTTTCTTTTTGGGTAGAGCGAGAGAGATGGATCAAAAGGTTGCAGCTCGTTGGCGTCCGAAACAGAACTTTCTTCGAACAGCAGGAAAACAAAGATGCGTGGGAATGAAAACGCTTAATAGTTAGGATAAAGGAAAATGAATCCACGACTATTGGCTTGAGGTGAAACTAGGAGGAGGAGGAGGTGAGCTTGACAGACAAGTTTCAGATGGCGGAAGAATCAATTAATAACCAGAACACAATCGATCGCAATTCGCAAAGAAGACGGAGAGAAAGCAAAGCACGTACCTGAATTGAAAGAAGCAACAGTGAAAAGTGCCTCCAGGATTCCAACAGGTCAATATCTCAGCTACGTGTTTATAGAGATGATACAGACAAAGAGAGATAGAAATATCAGAGGAAAGAACAGAGCACTTTATGAAAAGAACTGAAGAAGCCTCCTCTGCTCTGCTTTCGACGTTGGAATCCCACTGCTCTCTCTCTCTCTCTCTAAAGAATAAATGCCAAATGAAGCACGGGAGAGGTGGGATGGCGAGGCGAGCAAATTTAATTATTGAATAAATACGCATTGGGAAAATATTAACAAAAAATAGATAAACTAAATAAATCAATTTATAGTAATATTTAAAAGATATGGACGAATGTGAGTGGCGGTCTAGCCCTGATGTGGATGCGGTGGCTTCAGCGGGCAGAAGGCGGCGCGTGATGTTGTAGATTTTGTCATTTTGCGATGGCCTAGGTGCTGAGGTGGCGGTTGGTGAGGAGAATGTGGTGTGGAAGGCTTTGCAGTAATAAGGGCCAAGCGTGGAGGGAGAGCGTGAGCTGCACTCTCGCCGTTTGTGGAAGGGGCATAGGCATAGGGAAGGGGTGTGGTAGGCCTGGTGGGTGTTGTCGTCTTTGGGGTTTGGAGGGAAATCCCGCATGCAGACGCTAGGCGCGAGGGTCCAATAATTTTATGGCGAAATGACGACAATATCCTTGGTGTCTTCATGATGTTATTGACGTGTCATTATCTCTGCCTATAGACACCTGCCTCAGTTTTGCACCCCCGCCTGCCTGTGTGCTCTTTCCATCAAACTAATATCTGGTTTTCTTCTTCTTTTTTATCTCAATTCACCATGCATGCCCTATGAATTTTCTATGAACAGTTTTTTCTCAGACTAAAAAATTAGGGCAACTGTTTTTTCTCGGACTAAAAAAGTCGTGTATAGCATATATAAGTTTGATAAGAAACTACTCGCTTCATTTCGATTCATTTGTCTGCCGCATGTATAATCAGGGCAATTCTTTGGAAATCACACCTGCCGTGTTTTTGCTGGTAAATTCAATAAAATAATAGTATAACTAAAAATGTTAATCTAACACTGGTTGACATCTGACATTTACAGGAATTTTACCCGGACTCTGACCCCTCTACAATCACTAGTTTTTTTTATTATTAAAAATATGATAGTCAATGTTCAAATTAAATTTGAGCCTCTTTCAGCTTATGTCTGAAAGCCGTGGTAGTTTCTCTTTGCTTTCCTGTTTTGGTGCGGGATGCTACACCCATTTAAATGTAATTTCTCTACCTTTCTTCATGAATTTCCTATCTGTTTACCTCAAAGGAGAGATGGAGATCCTGCATGCATCACAAATTAAAGCCTTACGCTTCAAAATTCAATTAGCTAATAATTATTCCTTTCTCTGATTCTAAATATAAAATAAAATTGATTTTTTTTAAAGATTAAAAAGTTAAATAAATTACTTAATCATATCATATTTTGTGTATCATTAGATTATATATAAGTTTATATGTTAGACAAAATAGTTTGAAGAAAAAAGGATAAATATAAGTATTTTAAAATAATTTAATTAGCTTATTTGATATCTCTAAAAAATAAATTTTATCTTATATTTAGGACAGTGAGGAAATATCTCACAAGGAGTCTAAATATCATTCTTCCAATTGATCAATTTCTACAATGGACTTTGGGAGGATCATTAGTCATGGGACTGCTCATGAGTTTGCCAGACCTGAATATGAAGCATTGATGGATTAAATCACATGAGACATTTTGTGAGGTTTAGATTAAATTGAGACACCCTCAGAATTCCTCGTCCCCCAACATATACGATCATAGTGTTCTCCTCTCTTTCTGTTGGTGACATGTTGAGGTGAATGTTTTAAGCAGGAAGGAAAACTCAAGTACAACATAATACCACATACGTATTTCGGTCCTAATTATAATATAAAATTGACTTTTTGAAAAAAATTAAGGAAATCAATTAAATCATTTTAGAATATTTTTATTTTTATTTTTTTCTCCAAACTAATTAATTTGACTAATAAATTGATATATAATATAAGAATACTAAAAATATAAATACTCTAAAGTGATTTAACTGGTTTCCTTGATTTCTCCAAAAAAATCAATTTTGTTTTATAATTAGAACCGGGGAGTATCTTGTATATATGATACAACAATATGGCCATATATAACTTAGTGACATGAGAGTTCTCTTTTATATGAGAGGTAACGAGTTCAATCTCATTTATAATATCAAATTATTAGTGTTTGTCCCTATAATTCAAAAAAAATTGGTCGCTACATTCAATTGAAAGTGCTAAATATATATTGAATCATGATGGCAGGAGGAACAAAGTGGTGGGCCTCAATTAGCATATGACTTTCTTTGTGGTAATGATGCATTGATGCTCCAAAAGTGGGTTGGTCTTACGATTTTGATTCAAAAGAGAGGTTACTGTGCAATGAATTTATGCTCCGTCAATGGGTATGTTAATCCAAACATTAGCCTTTAGCCCTTTACCACATAAAAACCCCTTCACATTACTTGGTAACAATACCTGTGCATCTAATCATCTCAACTGTGTTTTTGGATAGAAATATTGTTATTGATTGGGTTTCTTGTTTAATCGTGTAGGAATTCGATTAGATGATATAGATCCCTACCCGATTATTGATTGTCTAATCATCTTAACAGCGTGTAGGGATCTTGATGTTTTCATTTTCAAAACCCGATTAATTGTGTGATAAAATGGGGACAAAATAAAAGGGAAGAGACTGCTCACACTTTTAATGGTTCAACCTATAAATTCATTTTCCGTATCACATCTTCAGAATCTCTCTTGGATTTTCCACAATCGTAATCATTCCTTCTCTGTCTATCATCAACTAGCGGTGGCCACTGTTGTTTGGTCCAATTTCACAGACTGTTGATAAGTGTAAAGTGTAAAGTGTAAACTAACATCAACAAACATCTATGGAGAATAATCACAACCAGTCAAGCAGTAGAATGATGATAATAATAATTATCTTCGTTTTTTGAAGTTGTTTTGTGTGGAAATATTTACGCACAAGATATTTAATGAAGTGTTTATTTTACTTACCAATCAAATGACTAAGGGATTGCTTGATATGAGGGATTTGGAGGGGGAAATTTATTTGATTTGGATTTTAAAAAAATTAGAAAAATGGGGTTTGAAGTTTTTAATTAATTTTTCTACTCTTCTATTTTTCATCTTATTTTCATTAAAATTTTAAAACCCACTTCTTTAATTTTTTTTTTTTTTTTAAAATCCAACTCTTAAGAATTTTCCCTCCCATCCATTTCCCTCCTGCCAAACAGACCCTAAGCATAAGGCAAGTTTTCTTGAAAAATAGACAAGCTATAGTCAAACTATGAATAAAATAAAGAAATGATTTGTACAACCAGAATTTGCTGAAACTGAATTATTTTAATAAATTGAGACAATCTATCCACGCACCATTCGATTCATTATCTTGGCAAACTTACTGTAACTATAGTTTCAACTCAATGCACTAGTCCAACATTGGGAGATGGCGAAATAGACTGTAAAAACGAGAAACAAGACAGTAATATAATTGTAATATGCTCTTAAAAGTCAACGTCTTCTTCACTTTCATCCTCCCTCTTTGGATACAAACCTTCTCTCCCTTGATAGTAATTAGGCACGAACTGATCTGCCATGGCATGGAAATGATCATTTTGTCCTTCAAAAAGGCGAACCACCTGAAGTGACACAAACTCTTGATATAAAGAGAATATGGAAGCAGGAAAAGCAGATACTTGGATAGAACTCTATGCATATGTACTTAGCAGTCATTTGAGTGTGTTAGCTTTTACAAACATGATCTGATGTTTGATCTAAGAAAACATTCAAAGTCATTTGTAAAAAAAAAAAAAAAGGGTTGGCAAATAAACCCCAATTTTGCTTCAAAATCTAATGACTTAAAAAGTCATATTGACTTATTCAACCCCGGGACTATACAAAATTGAATTCTGTAGTGGTGAATTTTCAGTTACCTCAGCCATTGATGGTCGCATCTCAGGCCTTCTTTGCACACAGAAGTACGCAGCTTTTGCCATAAGGTAAAGTTCATATGTGTCATATGACTCCCCAAGACGTGGGTCAATGAGTTCTTGTAAAGCCAACTTCTCAATCAATGGCTCGGCCTGAAATTTCCATCAAGGTTATTAGATTGTAAGGTAAGAAAAGAGCCGGACTTAGCTACTTCCAGCTATTGACCATTTGGGCATTTAACACCGTTTTAGCTGCTACTTATAAATTTTATAAATTAGAATTATCTAAAGACAAATGATGGATGAACATACCCATTGACGGAGGGATGGTTGTTCAGGATTACTACTGGACATGCCCACCTTGCGTCCTGATATTAATTGTAACAGAACAACGCCATAAGCGTACACATCTGTCCTCACAGAAACAACGCCATCTTCAGCATACTCAGGAGCAAGGTATCTACACACACAAAAACTATGTTTCATGATTGCTGAATTATGAAGTTGGAATAGCAAAAATATATGATTTGGCCCTGCTGGATATTTAAACTTTGCACCAAGTCCTCACCCTGATGTGCCCACTATCCTTGTTTGCATAGTATCATCGCTACCAGTCTTCCATTTGGCAAGGCCAAAGTCACCTAGCTGCAAGTTGACATCAACCATCCTCCATTGAGATCAAGTAATTGCCAAAATGTAATCAATCTTAATTTAATCTTAAATGACTTTTACCATGGGAACAAAATCATGAGTAAGAAGTATATTGCTAGGTCGCATATCTCGATGAATAATGGGGCCCCCACGGCATTCTTCATGGAGAAAGCGCAATCCTTTTGCAGTTCCAATAGCAATAGCGTATCTTTGAGGCCACTCAAGAACTGCAGCATCTTTATCTGCAAAATTGTTTTCTTGATTCTCAAATTCTAAACCTTCAAGTGGATATACAGTCAAGAGAGGGGTGAGAAAGACAAATGATACAAGCCAACAAGCATCTACATACTTACCGAATAAATGCCAGTCAAGTGACTTGTTGCAAATATATTCATATACCAAAATATTTTGCCTTTCTTTGCAACAGTAACCCAGCAGCATCACTATATTCTTGTGCCGAGCAAAACTTAAGACATAAACCTCAGAATGAAATTCAGAAAAACCCTGGGCACTTTCTTGTTTTCTTACCTTTGCAGCAATTTGCTGTCCATCTCTAAGAACACCCTTGTGCACGTGACCATAACCACCTTCACCCAATAAGTTATCCTTTGAAAAATCATTTGTTGCATTCTGTATATCAGAATAGTTGAACCTCATCGACTCCTTAGCATACAGTTCAGTCCTCATCCCACAACCAGCACAAAGAATTGGTGCATCTGAAGATTTTTGTATAAAACCATATTTGTTTTGCTTTTGGACAATCTGAGAAGTAAAGGGACCTGGCAAACAATTGGACTGTTATTCATTTCAATCTCAAGTTCAATCATTTTATCCTGTTTAGTTTTGACTAGTAATAAAAATGTTCAGTTCCTAACATAGTGAATCGTACATGGTACTGCTGCTAGAGATTCTTATGCAGAGGAAGCATAAAAAATGACAAGACAGGCTCCCAAACCTGATCCAGAAGACGACCCAGGATCTGATGGGAAGCATTGTTCGCGTGATGCAAATGAGTGCTTTGTGTCGTCAGAAGAAACCATGGATGAGGGACAGGCTTTGGAAGAGGAAATAGAATGCCCAATGTCTGCAACACTTTGACAATCCGATAGAGAAACAAATTTAGACAAAGAATAAGCAAGCTTGCTTTCCGTGACATCTACTGTTTCAAGTGATATGTGAGATCTCCAAATAGCCAAAAACAAGTTTTCTTTAATCAATGCAACCTTGCTTGGTATGTTGTGAAGGTATTTTGTGTCCCGTTGAAGGTGCCTGTTTCAATTTTCCAGTTACACTTGAAATCAGTACAAGAAAACAACCGAAGCTATAGAGTATACATGGAGGGATAGCTTTACATAATACCTATCAAGTACAATCCAAGCTGCATTATAGCATTGAACCTCTTGCATTATAACCTGTTTGATTGGAAAACCTGCAGTGACTTTGACTTCGATGCTGATCTGAGGATAAATTTAAATGAATGAAGAAACAACTTAGATTCTTGCATAAAAAAAATTAAACATGTAGTAATTATGAGTAAAATAGCTCATTAAAGTTTGATACCCCAGCATTTTCCCAATCTTCATACATTGGCAAAAGCATATTTGCATATGAATCAAGTTTCTTGACAACTACTTCATCCATTGCACGCAAATTCGTGCCAGCAAAAGACTCAGGGCACGGTAATGTCTGGTACCCCACTGTTAGGCAACAGAAGAGTCACATAGTGAGTGGACCGCAAATTAAAGAAAAAATTATATTAGTAACCTTCCTTCAGCATTTATGCTCACGAAGATATCATAAACTGTACCAAAAACAAGGCTGAGAAAAACGTCAACCCATGGTCATAACTCATAAGTACAAACTGTTATGTAATAACTGAGTTGATATAATATAAACAAGCTATATCAAAACTTATCCTTACATAATAAAATTTTGCTTCATCAGAACCATCAGATGAGCATGGAATCTTGATAAATTTCTGGAAAACGCAACACACACACACACAGTCTTTATCTCGTCCTAGTACAGAATCAAACAGCATAATTGGATTATTACTTACTGGGGTGTGGCACTTTGTGCAAGACGCCGAGCACTAGCAATTTGTAACCTGCAAATAAAATGCCACTGGTACTTCGTACGTGATCAAGAATGGACTTGATCTCATGCTCACTGATATCTTTGGAGGCATCACATGCAAGGATGACATAAGACGTTGAAGGAGAGCTATCCATTGAGAGAACCAGAAAAAATGAATCTTCAAAGCAAAAACATCATCTTTGCTAGCTCCAAGTTATTCAAGTTTCACGCCTTTGACGAGGACCAAGTTTGAAGCTTATATTGTGATCCGAGTTTAGGTGTTGTGGAATTGTAAAGAAGCTTCCCCTTACCTTATCTGAATTCCAATACCAACAACAAAGGCTCGACCGGTACGAGGATAATATTCTGTGGAATATTCTTTCAAAGAAAAAAAATGGCGGGAGATTTGCCGTCTTCAGCAGTGGTAATAGGAGGAGTACGAGGAACATGACGACAACGATGGTTTCGAGGCCGGACATGCTTCCTGAGATCCCAGATTCCCTTATTTTCCAACTCTCAATATTAAACTATTCATTTTCAGTCAACCGTTGCTCCTGCTCAAACTCCTTTCACGCCTCTCTGTTTCTGACTTTCTGTGATGTCGCCTTAAATGCTACACCGCCTCTGAACTCTGAACTGAGTTTTCAACTTTTCATCAAGAAATGTATCAAAAAACGCCCAAAAACGGGGAATAAGGTTAAACGAATCCTGAAATATGTACATATTTAATGGAACTGACATCCTAAATTCTTATGGGAGATGCTGGGAACATCTATGACCCCTGTTATACTTTGGGTACGTCGCAGGGTTCTTAAATTTATTTACTTATTTTAATAAAACAAATAAAATCTCATTCTCGAAGATAAATCAAATAAAAACTGTTATTAAGTTTCATAAAAAAATCCGAATAGTGAGTGTTGAAGTTCAAATCAATTGAATTGATGAATTAACCAAACTGGTACAACATACATGTATATCACCCACATGCAAGGGGCACATCACATTATGTGCCTCTTAAATTTGAGAAGCATGTCAAAAGTTCTACTTTAAAGTAAAAGGATTATATTTGGAAAATAAAATTGATAGAGCATAAATTTTCGATGTCAAGCATACTGAATTATGCATTTAAATATAATATTTAAATATTGGCAAAATATGTAAGAGGCAGCAAGTGGAGGGAAAAAGAAAAGCTTTTTACTCAGATTTCAAGCAGGAGTCCTAGCACATTACAAATAATCCAATATCTGTCCATTCGCAGCCTTACTAGCATACACACGCACTCAGCAAGAACAAACCATCCTGTTGGCGCGAAAATAAACAAACCATTAGTTCACTCTCCATTTTCACTAGCAGCATAACCAATGACGAATAGTATGACCAAGTGTTCTGAAACGGCACAACGGCACCAAACTTAACGTTGCCCAAAACAATCAATCTTAGTGTTCCCTGAAGAAGGTATTCAAACGCTTGCATGGGCATCGAACCATATCGTAGATTTTCAAATCTGTTTTTGTCTTCAAGTACTGATGGCACATAGGTCCCATAGGGCTTAAAAATGAACAGTCTAGCTAGCCAATTTCAACCCTGAGAGATGATTGCAAAAAGCAAAAAGCATCCGGATAGCTAAGGTAGATACAGACCATATGATGAACTTGACTGTGACACTGCCAAGGCAAAGTATGCAAAATAGTAATGACAAATCAAACTTCTTTAATGCAAAAATTATGTCCATCACTATAGATGGATGGCATAACGAATACTCAGCAATTCAACAGCCTCGGATGCGTGAGAATTAGCGTAGGTAAAAATGTATAGTTACCGATGTCAAAGACTGAATTAACGAAGTCAATATAGGTACTAGCCACATATACTATAACTTCTCTTTCTCAACCATTACCGAGCAGCAAAACAATCTTAGGTAATTACTCTTTTCCAAACCACCATCAACATTCATTGCCAATTGCAACAACTTTTATCTTCCTTTATCAAAACTTTTTTCAGGCATAACCTTCAGTTTCCATCTCCCAGTGCAGTAACTTCAATGCAAGATAAAGATCTTTCCCGCCGTACTGATGTAATTTATTTGCCTCAAAAGAGTACACGTGATTTTTTATCCCAATCCAACTGCATCCTGCGAACTCCTTAGCGCCTTTATGTTCCACTGCCTTTCTCACTCTAACCATGCTCTCCCACTTGCCCCTCATTTGATATGCCTGAGCCAACACCAAGTAAGGTAAAGGTGACTGTGGTTCCATCTCCATTATTTTTTTCGCTACCCTTTCAGCAAATCTCAAGTCTTCATGAATTGCGCATGTAGAGAGAATTGACTTCCAAATAAGAGCAGTTCTATAAGGCATTGCTTCAATGATATCAATAGCTTCCTTCAGCCTACCAGCACGGCTCAACAACTCCACAGCAAAAGCATAATGCTGCTCCCCTGGTTTAACCCCAAATTCCTTTTCCATAGAGGATAATATTTGAATTCCTTCATCAACCAAACTCCCGTATTTGCATGCTAGTAAGACTGCAGCAAGAGTTATTCGGTCTGGTGACATACCTTCCCTAATTAATTCATTGAAAAGGTCCATAGCCACAGACACTTCGCCATTGTTAACTAGACCCATCAATATGGTGTTCCAGGATATCAAATCTCTTCTTCTTATTTCACTGAAGATATCCAAGGCATCATAAATAAATCCAAATTTTGAATACATTTCAACGAGTGAACTGGCAACTATTGCATCTGACTCAAAACCCAATTTCAGAACCAAAGAATGGATTTGGTTACCCAGTTCTACTTGTGACATACTGGAAAAACAACTCAGCAGACAGCTAACCATGTATTCAGTTGGCCTAAGGTTCTTCCTCAGGGTCAACACAAAAAGTCCTAATGCCTCTTCTCCTAAACCATGGCTAGCATATCTTGATATCATGGAACTGCATAGAGCTGAGTCCCATTGATACTGTTCTCTAAAAAGCTGTACAGAATCCTCCAATCTGTTGCATTTAGAAAAGAGGTCAATAGCTGCACTTGATACAACGCTATTATAAACGAATCCCAACTTGAAACAAAAGGCAAAAATTTGCTTACCCTTTCCTAAATCTTGCAGGTTAGAGCACACACTGATCAATATAGAAGATGTAAACTGGTCAGGTAACAACCCTGTGCTTCTCATACGATGGAACTGCTCTAAAGCTAATTCTCGATGTCCTGCATGATGGCAGGCCGAGATCAGAGAATTCCAAGATATAATATCCAACTGCTTCATGGTCAAAATCACACCAAAAGAATAATCAACAAGACCAAAATTCCCGTACATATTTATTAAAGAATTCCCAAGTACCAAATTTGAGAAATCCATTCCACTTCTGATCAACCTTCCATGAATTTGCTTACCCTGACAGGGACTTGACACAAGTGACATCATAATGGTGTAAGTGAATACACTTGGCCTCATGCCAATATTTTGCATCTCTAGGAAAATTTGAAAAGCTTGGTTACTAAACCCATGAGAGGAATAACCTGAAATCATCGTGTTCCAACTGACAACATCTCTCACAGGCATTGCATCAAATAAATGGCGGGCCTTCTCAAGATGACCGCTTCTGATCAACCCTTTTAAGCAGATATTCCAGGACGTAGAGTTCTTATAACTAATATCATCAAAGACTTTCAAGATATCACTCACCCCACCAAACTCGGCGTACAGATCGAGACAACGATTACCCAAATAAGTGTAGACATTGAAACACAATTTTATCAGCTGGGCATGGATAACCTTGTTCAATTTTAGAGACTTTTCGGATAAGCAGTAGTCTGAAAGAGCAGAAAAAAAGGAGAGCGTATACTTAGGACCTTGTCCTAGCTTTAAATATGGGTACATACATATGCTACGACCTACGAGACAGAAGACAATTAAACGCCGAACTTGAGATAAAGCATAATGCATTACATGCTCGAACGGACCTTCCTGGAATTTCTATTGTTGAACCTCTGTTGCTAGTACGTTTGGAACAGTTGGAAGATAGATCATTCTTTACGAATTAGCGTTTAATCAATACCTTCAAGGCTCTCGCTCAATGGCCCCAATGGGGGATTCACAAGGGGATGATTTCTGTCATCTCCAATCGGTAAAGAAAGCCTCCAAATCTGATTCATTGCGCAAAAAACAGACACAGAAACTGAACAGTTTGCCTTTTGTGTCATTGGGGACTTGAATGTCTTCTATGAAGTTTTTGAACGAAAGTATGCTACTGTATATCAAACGAAAAGATTAACGCAAGAGAACTTCATAATCCACGAACCTAGCATCTTTTGGACCTTCAGGCTTCAGCTCAGCCTCCAACTGGTTTCTGACAGTGCAGCTAAAGAAGGCTGCCAAAAGGATATAACCTCTGACCCGAACCGGCGCCGACTCGAGCGACCCACGGCCCAGCCGAACCGCCAATTGCCAGCAATGTTTCCGCCGGGGGAGTGGCCTGAAATGAGCACCCGATAGGAAGAAGGAGAAGAAAGTTAGAGACTGAAAAAGAGAGACGATGGGTCTGTGTCGGAGAAGGGGGAAGGGTGGAGTTCGGAGATGACCGACCAGGAGTGTGACTTGAAAGCTTTTTTTTTTTTAATTAACCGAAGCTATGGTTCTGTTCGTTGGAGGTAAGTTTGTTCCATTTTTTTCAATAGAACTGGATATTATTACAAACTACTCAAGCGAATACAAAAGTAAAACTATCCCTCATCAAGATTAGCCCTCTCTGGAGGCTAAGTGGGGATCAATCAGTGTGTAGAAATTAGTTGCAATGTGGATCAGGTTATTTGGGCTTTGTATACTATGGGCCCAATGTCTCTAAATAGAGGCAGTCCTCTTGTATAAATATATGTACATTTTCACATTACATGAATAAGAGAAGTATTATTCAGTCAATATCAGTCTAGTGGTGTGCTAATCAACATGGCATCAGAGCCCAGGTTCCACACCTGAAAGAATGACTGCATAGGCCCAAAATTAAAGAAGACACCCAAAAAGGAAGTGGTCTTCCAAAAGATCCGAAGTACAGTAGACGCGGACTCTCAAGAAACTTGGGCCAAGTTTAATCACTGATCCAAGAAGAAGACAGGTCGATTTGCAACAACAGATCGATCATTGCTGAAGAAAAGAAACACTGGTTTTCAAACCAGAACACAAAGCTTCCCGAATCTACCTAAAACAGCCAAAACACAAACCTTCCTCTCCGTTTGGCAGTCGTTGAAGGCTGTTCATCGGCCATTTTCATCGCTGTGATCTGGGCACTCATTCTGCCGTCGCTCAAACTCAAGATCGCATCGCATCGCCGTCGCTCAAGATCACTCACCGATAATCCTTGAAGGCTGTTCATCGGCCATTTTCATCGCTGTGATCTGGGCACTCATTCTGTCATCGCTCAAGCTCAAGATCGCATCGCATCGCCGTCGCTCAAGATCACTCGCCGATAATCGTCACCTAGATTCACCGCTCCATCGCCATCAATCTTCACAGGCCTTAGGTCGCAGACGATCGCGCTTCCCGTTTTGTTCTTTCTGAGTTCAAGATCGGCTTTCTCTGTTCAAGATTGTTCTTCCTCTGCTTCGTCCTTCCTCTGTTCAAGATCGACCTCCTCTGATTCTCGAACACACGCAGCCACACCATTTTCTGATATTTCAAAGGTCGAAGAATAAGCCGTGAGTTTCTGATATTTCTGATATTTCATAGTATTCATTCATCTCTTCTATCATGGCTAAGAAGAAAGACGACCTCACTGGTGTCTTTGTTAGATTCCTATGATAAATATGTAGGGCCTGTGAAGACAATTAAAATTCCTAATGGTGATAGGGTGCAAGTTACTCATGTAGGTTGTGTTAAATTTCCTAATAATCTAGAATTAAGAAATGTTCTATATGCACCAAAACTACAGTTCAATCTTATTTCTGTTTCTAGACTTACAAATGAGGCACATTGCATGATTACCTTTCTTCCTAACCAGTGCATCTTGCAGGGCCTTCAAGCTGGGAAAATGAAGGTGACTGGTAGATTAGTTGAGGGACTTTATATTCTGCAAAATGAGTCAAATAGTGACGTAACTGCTGTAAATTTGATTGATAAAGAGAGTATAGATCATAATGAACCTATAGATGTCTCAATTCTGCACAATAGGTTAGGACATGCGCCCCCTTCAGTTTTGAAACATTTGGATTTTGTAAAGGACAAACGTTTTGACATGAATAAAAGTTGTGAAATTTGCATTCAGTCTAAACAAACCAAACTTCCATTTACTTCTAGTTGTATTAAAACTGCTTGTTGCTTTGAATTACTTCACATGGATGTGTGGGGTCCATATAGGACACCTACCCATCAAGGACATCAATTTTTTCTTACAATTGTTGATGATTACTCAAGAGCAACTTGGGTGTTCTTGATGAGACATAAATCAGAAACTGCTGGATATATAAAGAATTTTATTGCATATGTCCTTAATCAGTTTGCTTTCCATGTTAAACGTGTGCGTAGCGACAATGGAACTGAATTTGTCAATAACAATTTGCAATCATATTTCCTTGATAAGGGTATCATACATGAAACATCTTGCCCATATACTCCAGAACAAAATGGTATTGTAGAAAGAAAGCATAAGACACTTATGCAAGTATCAAGGAGTCTTATGCTTCAATCTAACATACCCATTAGGTTTTGGGGAGAGTGTGTGAAGATGGCAACATATGTTATTAATCGGGTACCCTCTAGGATTCTAGGTTTTCAAACCCCATATGAGAAAGTTTACAAGAAACAAGCTGACTATAATTGTTTGAAAACTTTCGGTTGCTTGGCATATACTACTGATTTAACTAACTCTGATAAATTTCATTCAAGAGCTATTCCATGTGTTTTTATGGGTTACCCGAGTCATCAAAAGGGTTATATTTTGCTTAATTTATGCACTCAGGATATTATGATTAGTAGACACGTTGTATTCATTGAAAATGCTTTTCCTTTTCGTGACACACAGTCTGCTGATCAGGTAAGTCAGCATGCAGAATTTCGAAAAATCTTTTTATTTGATGATGATTTGGATATGGATAAAGGATATATGCATCCGATGGTTTCTGATTCAGCTGGAGACAATGATAATTATGAATCTGGCCAGAATCAAGCTGTTGTTCCTTCTAGCTCCCTGCCTTTGCCTAGTCACACTACTAGGACAGCAAGGGACCGTAGACCTCCTATATGGGCCACAGACTATGTTTGTGGGCTTGTTACTTTAGAAACAGGCATACATAAAGAGCGGAATAACTGTTTATATCCTATTGATGAATATATGTCTTATAAACATATTTCTGACTCACATCTCTGTTTCTTATGTAACATAGATTCCATTGTTGAGCCCACTTCTTACTATGAAGCTATGAAAGATGATAAATGGATTCAAGCTATGAATTTGGAAATAGCAGCTTTAGAATGCAATAGGACATGGGATATTGTGCCCTTGCCTCATGGGAGAAAACCCATTGGTTGTAAATGGGTGTATAAGGTTAAATATAAATCTGATGGAACCATAGATAAATATAAAGCTCGTTTAGTTGCAAAAGGCTATACACAAAGAGAAGGGATTGATTATCATGAGACTTTTTCACCTGTAGTTAAAATGATTACCATTCAACTTATTCTTAAATTGGCTGTTTTGTATGATTGGAGTTTATTCCAAATGGATGTTGATAATGCGTTTCTGCAGGGAGATCTTAATGAAGAAGTGTATATGACCATTCCTCAAGGCTTTGAAAGCCAAGGGGGGATGGTGTGTAGACTCAATAAGTCCCTTTATGGCCTCAAACAGGCTTCTAGACAATGGAATGAGAAATTGTGTGCTGCACTTTTATGTGGTGGCTTTAGGCGTAGTAAGCATGATTATTCTCTATTCTATAAAAACATTGGCATTGATATTGTATTGGTTCTAGTCTATGTTGATGATATATTAATTACAGGTAGTTCTGAGTCGAAAATCCAAGAAGTAAAGGATTTGTTGAATAGCAACTTCAAAATCAAGGATTTAGGGATTATGAAATACTTCCTTGGTATTGAAATTGCTAGATCAACAAAGGGTATAGTACTTTCACAAAGAAAATATGTTTTGGATTTGCTTGCAGAAACAGGAATGAGTGGGTGTAAGCCACTTACCATACCAATGGCCACCAATTTGAAGTTAGTAGCTTTTGAAGAAGGGAAACATAAGAAAGAGGATCTGTTTGGAGATCCAGAAAGATATCGAAGACTCGTGGGTAAATTAATCTACTTGACTTCAACTAGGCCTGATCTTTGTTTTTCTGTACAGGTCTTGAGTCAATTTATGCATCAACCCATGAAGTGTCATATGACGGCAGCTCTGAATGTGTTGCGTTACCTAAAGCAGAGCCCTGGAATAGGAGTTCTTCTCAGTAGAGAAGGTACTACTACCTTAGACTGTTTCTGTGATGCTGATTGGGGAGCTTGTGAGACGACACGAAGATCAGTTACAGGATACCTTTTAAAGCTTGGTGGTTCACTTGTGGTGTGGAAGACCAAGAAACAACTTACTGTTTCAAAGTCCTCTGCGGAAGCGGAATACCGATCACTTGGTTCTGCGGTATCCGAAGTTGTATGGGCTGTTGGCTTACTTAAAGAAATTGGTTTTGAGCATTTGACTCCTGTTAATGTATTCTGTGATAGCAAGGCAGCTTTGCATATTGCTGCTAATCCGGTTTTCCATGAAAGAACTAAGCACATAGAAATCGACCTTCATTTTGTTAAGGAGAAGGTGTTAGAAAAGGTAATTGCTTTACAGCATGTTCGTTCACATAGTCAAGAAGCAGATATCTTGACTAAAGCTGTAGGTAAAGAAATACTAGATCGAATGCTTAGCAAGTTAGGAACTATTGATTTGTTTAGCCCCCAACTTGAAGGGGGTGTAGAAATTAGTTGCAATGTGGATCAGGTTATTTGGGCTTTGTATACTATGGGCCCAATGTCTCTAAATAGAGGCAGTCCTCTTGTATAAATATATGTACATTTTCACATTACATGAATAAGAGAAGTATTATTCAGTCAATATCAGTCTAGTGGTATGCTAATCAACACAGTGATACAAAAGTTTTCAACTAAACCATGCGACAACTTCGCCAGATAATTAACTGGCACCAACTTCTCCCTAAATTAGACTTGCCAGTCCTTGTGTATGACAAGTGTATATCTTCTATGATGTTCCAAAAAGATAGTTCGCGTTACAATGACTAATGGTCGGTTTGGTTAGACTGAGGGGAAGGTACGAGGAGAGGAGGGATTTCAATGAGGGGAAGAAGGGATTTTAATATTAACTTATTTAGATTGATTAGAAGAAAGGGAATATGAGAGATTTTAATGTTACGTTATTTGATTTAGAAGAAGAGGGGGGAAATTATTTTCACATGAACAACTTTACCCTTATGTTATGAGTATCTTTTTCCAAACTTTATTAAATATATAATAAAGTTTAATTATAAATAACATTTAATATAAATATATATATGTATTTAAAATTATATTTTAAAATAACATTTAATGATGTATGATGAATGAAAATGGCCAAAGGGTAGTTATAAGTTATCATAAAATGTGACGGACATTTTTGTTCAATGTCAATTTTTTTTTTAGCCTCCCCTCCAAACTCTTCCAATTTGGAGGGGGAGGATTATAAAGGGAGAGAGGGAAAAATTTCAAAAAATTCCCCCTCCTCTCCTAAAAAATTTGTAGCGTCAATTAGGGGGAGTAAAATTTCTTTCCTCCCCTCAAACCAAATAGACCCCAAAACAAAAATAAGTGGCTTCTATATAATCTGAATATATTATAACCTTCCTAAATCCCCTCAACCAACACATGTAAAATCCATTAATGATACCAATCAACTCCGCAATAGCTTGAGGAGGAATGGATGTAAGTTAGTTTGTTCCATTTTTAATATGGTTAATTGAAGTCAAATATTTTAAAGCATTTTGGGTTGATTCATATTGTTAAGGTATTTTTACACTCTAAAACACTTTATGACGCAATTTTATTCTTAAAATATTAATTTCTTTAGGAGAAATTTCACTCATAAAGCATTTTTATAAGCAATTTTAACAATGTCATTAACTCCTAAAAAGTGCACATGATACATTACCCTAGTAGCAAAATGATCCCTTGTATAGGGGAGGTGGGGGTTCAATCCCCCCAAGCTAAATTGACCTTCTTTCTAACTGAAACTTCTAGAAAGTTTTTCTTTAAGTGAAGGTGCATCAAGAACTCCCAAGTAATTTTTTAGCAGTAGCTTTAGGATGCTTAATGTTGGGGGAAAAACTTTAAGGTACTAAATAAATCACAAAATATTTTAGAATAGTAAATATAATTGAAAAAAATACTTTGGAGTACTTGATGAATTACAAAATATTTTAAAATGTTGGATACACCTTAACCTTTTTTAATATATATTAGGAGCAAAATTATACCACGAAATACTTTATAACACTGGATTTATCTCAAAAAATAGTTTAAAGTGTTGTGTAACTCTATTATTTTTCAAAATTTATGGAATGCTTATATATTTACCCAATATGAAAAATATTTACTTAAAGTAGAATATTTTTGTTTTAAATGAGACAGTCGAACTGCATAGTTGATTATTGCAACATAAGACAGATTAAAAAGTTTTAATTTATAAAATTTAAATATAAATCATCCACTGTTTTACAAGTGTAGATGTCGAGAAGGAAAAACAAAGAGGAAAAAGCGGAGCATCCGGGTCTCTAATCATGCCGACTCCTGAAAAAATAAGTAACAAATCTGACTTTCTATTTTCTAAGGCTAAGCAACAAATTAAGCTGTCTTAATTCATAATAAGATCCTATAAAAGATGCCGACAAATTAGCCGTTGGAGGTCTGTGCCAGCTGGATAGTTGTGCAACGCGTGGGCAATATAATTCTCTCAATCTGACGTAAGAAATTAAAAAGACGACACTGACTTTGTATTAGGAGGTTAAAGCCTTGTGGCCGTATATCTGCGGATAAAAATTTGGTCTCCATTACGTGTAAAGCTAGGCGTGTTTGATACTTTGATATTCTCTCCTTCGATTCTTGAGTCTCACGTTACCCCACCTTCCAGAAAGCACGGATGAAAATTAAAACTTTCCAGCCATTGTCAATCTCAACATACCAAATGCAGTTACTTCTTAGAGTATCATATGAATCAAGCACCAAGTGTAACCACACAAGTGGAAGGACAGAATCAATGTGACTTGATGGATATTGATGAGGTGGAATGTCAAGGCAAGCATAATTTCAAACACAAAATCTCAACGTTTTGCCGTTTATCTTTAGTTGATGGAACCCCACTCATTTAATTAATTAATTAATTAGTGCCTTCTACCTTCCCTCTGCCTCTTCCTCCCTCACTCATTCCCATTTTCATTCTACTTTTCTTTTTGCGTAAAGAAGTTGCACAAAGCTACGTGTTTCTATAAAGTACGCTCTGTTTCACTTCTTTTTTTTTTTTTGGGTGCTCAATAATCCGGCCGTCTGGCTCAAGATATTACACCGACTATAACACCTTAACCAATGTTAGCCGCTTATTTAAGAATGCAAAACTTAAAGTTGACTTCATGATCGATCGAGAAACACCCAAATGGCGTTCTTTTAGAAGCAAAGGACCCTTAAACGGGTCGTTTGATATTTTTATTTTAAGGACCAGGTTTGTTATGGATTATATTGGAGCACAATTGCAGGACTGCAAGTGACTGATTTTTACATATACCAACCAAAACTACCTCATGGATCGCGCACACTTGTAGCTTCCAAGGTTTTAGACTTTCTTTTCAGATTTAATACTATATTGAGTCAGCTGCAACTTTGCACGCTTTAAAGCTTCTAAAAAACTCATTTTTGTATTAAATTACTACTCGCTTCGGTCCTAAATATAGGATAAAGTATATTTAGGAGCGGAGGTAGTAATTCATAACAACCACACCAGCATCATGGGATGTCCTGGTTGCTTGAGGGGGCATCAAATATCATTAGTTATGATTAACAAAATGATAATAAATGGAAGGCAAGACGGGAATGATGGCTTTATGATCCACTTCCTGGTGCAGCACCTGACGTGGGACTTTAATTGATGTTCTTCTAATCATTCCTCGCGCCCCTCCTCCATAATCTCAGCCTTTTGATTCTTATAATGCTTAAGCTCATTTATTTATATACAAGTGTAGATATTTAAATGAGAGTTTACATGCCCACGTTTGGAGGTTAAGGGTAGAAGATACTTTTAAACATTGAAAAAAGAGAGAGTTGAATACAGGGCTCACGGCCACCGTCTAGAATTCCTTGACTTTTTTGCAGCCTCATACCCTCAATCTCAATCATTTATCTTTTTTTTTTCCTGCCCGGTCAATCATCTCTCTTATTAAAATCTTAGTTATCAAGAAATTAACCGCATCAATCACTATTAAGGCTTACGCCGGTGAAGATATTCGTGTTATATTACCCTCCTCTGGTTTCTAAACAGAACCACGCAAACACACTCTTTATTTTTATTCTTTCTCTGGTCCGAGACTTCCGGGAGAAAACAGAAAGAGCCATGCTTGATCCGGCAATACATCAACCCGCAAATTCGATTCAGTTACCGAACAGAATCGGAAGTAGTATCCATGGTTATGGAAGATGGGAAGACAGAAGGAACTCTGGTTTCTGGGCTTCAAAACAAGTGGATTATGACGACGATGGCGACTCTGGTATTTGTTCGCCGCCTTTATGGAAGGCGAGCCCAGCCAGAAGCCCACAATTTGATAAAAACTACTATCAAAGTCTGTCCCCTTCGTCAAGAACACAAGCCATTGTCAGAGGCCAGAGGGAGCTCATGGAAATGGTTCGGAATATGCCAGAGTCAACCTACGAGCTCACCCTAAAAGATCTGGTGGAGAAGACCACGGTTGAAGTAGGTGAAGAAAATGAGAAAGAAGAGAAGACTTTAATCAACAAAAACGAGTACAGAAAGGAAGGTAGTGGTAGTAGCAGTGGTAGAAAGGGTGATCAGAGGGCGGCGGCGGCGAGAAGTGGAAACATTCAGGGTGGAGGGTTTTATTTGAAGATGATAATGTTTCCTCCATCTTTGGGATCAAAGAAGAAGAAGAAGAAGAAGAAGAAGAAGGATGAGTTATCAGGAAATGAAGGTTCAAAGGCGACTCCGAGACCATCAGTATCTGAAGGATCTTTGAAAGATATTGTGGATAATGAGTGGTGGAAGAAGAGCCCTTCAGCTTCTGGGGATAGTGAAAGTGGTGCAACCAGTGTCAATAGCAGAAGCACTAAAAGCTCTGAAAGCAGCAGCACCGACAGCAGCGGAAGCGGCAGGTAATTTTGAATCCATTGAAATTTACTCAATTGTTTTTCATTGAGTGATATAGAAATTATTAAAAAGATTTCTTATAATCGCATGGTCTGAGAATCCTTTTCATTGTTTGTCTATATGAGTGATGTGGCTATCTGGCTTTTCAAGTTCAGAAAGTTATTAAGCATGTTTGTTTCAACTTATAAAAACTTATAAGTTGCTTTTTACGTAAATCGAGACACAACTCCTCTCACATACTTACTTCGTATACCGTAAATCACTATTAAAAAGCAACTTATAAGCAATCGAATCGCTCAACCAAACATACCTATTAATAGTACGGTAGGGGTGGATTTTAGAACCTAAAAAACAAAAAAGGGAACCTGTGTGCTTTAAGAGGATGGAAAATTTGCATATGTGGATTCTAGCATTCATGAAAGATTCCGAACTGTGTTCAAGTTCTAATAACACAGTGAAATCGTGACGTTAAAGAGGGGGCCGTGGTGGGTGGATAAAGAGAGGGTTAACTTAAAGTGTTAAACTGGTTGGTAGACAAAGGAAGAAGTTGTTGAGAGAAAAGACCTGTTTGGTAGGTGAATTTCTCAGGTGAAAACTAACGATGATTAGTATTTAATTTATCATGATTATGAGCAGCTAATGATGATTGAGTAATGTGATGGATATAATAATGCAGGAGAGAGAGGAGGGTCCGCAGTTGCTGGTTTCTGATTGGCAGACCCAAACGGCTAACACGGGAATAAAGGGATATGCATCCGCTGTGTGTGGTTTTGTAACAGAGACTGCAAATCGCAAAGTGAAGAGTGTGGTTGAATTTTTATTTCACAAACGCAGCCTTAACAGAGGAGTTTGTCTATTCCTTTCAGTTATATATGCATGTTAATATTATTCCCCGAATATGTTGCTCCTAACAGAGTCCAAACAGCAACCTTTTATGAGGAGCCGAAGTCCGGGAAAGAAATTAGTGTACTTCCACTGGTTTTAACATTAAATCAGCTTTGTGTTAATTTATTCCTTTAATTAGATTTTGATATTGTGCAGCAAACATTTATCTTTCTCCTGACTAAGAATAAAAGCCTCTACTACCCATATCAACTCAATGGTAGGTTAACTCAGGTTATAAAACCACTCGCACACTTTTGTTTGTTATTATTTTTTTTTTTTGGCATTTTTCAGGCCATTAATTTGTCAGTATACACTTATTTCTTTCTTTCTTTTTTTAACACTAATTTTGAAAAGCTTAATCCGTTTTTTTACTTTATATCACTTAAACACACATACGCATACAATCATATGACAATATTAAGGAAGAAAGCATGATTCCAAGTTCAGATTTGAAGATGTTTCTAAACGCTTTGTTTGAGGGCAAAAACATCGTTGAGAAGGAACTTGTGGATGGTGATGTGGCAAATTAAAGATGACTCCTTTCTCTTCAATATAATGATGAGTTTGATAACGAGATATTCAATATACAGATAGGTTCTTGAGCAGAAAATGAGGAATCAGAATTCACCTCAATAGAAATTCAATAGGGTGGAGGGGGACAAGGATGAATATCATGAAATCAAGAATTACATCAAGTAGCAGGTGTTAGAAAGCGGTTGCAGCACCATTCAGTTCTTCTTCTTCTTCTTGAGATTTTAGGTGGTCTTTACAAGTGTCGTCGTATGGGTTTAGTTGCACAAAGCTGAAATAATTGGATGCATCACAAAATGCTTTAATTTAGACCACTGGATGTATTTGGAAAAATGATTTTAGAGGATTGGATACACCTTAAATTAAATTAAATTAATTTACACAACAAACCACGTATCTCAAAGCTTCTATTAAATCTCTCGAACCAAAATCAACAAAGAGATTTCCATAACAGATCGTAAGCTCAGCGGCTATTAACTCTTCTTCGTCCATCCACAGCCCATATCTAGTTTTCAACCTTAGTATTTTCTTTTGGGCCCTTCTTTTGATATTTCGGTATTTTTCTTTTTTAATTAAATATTTAATTTTGCTCTGCTAACACTTTAACTCTTCTAATAACTTTGCTCTATATATAACTCTATTAGCAAAGTTAGCCCCTGGGCATGATGAGTTAATAGTACTAACAAACAAAATTAAAGCATTTAATTTAGAGAGAGAGAAACACACAAATATTAAATTAAATTAAAAACTGAAAATCCTTTTTCTAAAATTATCACTTTACTTATTAATTATTGCACCCGATACCTATATATAAATTACAATAAGGGTTTATCATAACACATGTTTTTTTTTGTGTGAATGTTCTGTAAAGTTAATGATTCAGCCTTTACGTTAGGATCAGAGAAAGTATATGACTAGGACGGTGCTAGTTGACTTATTAATTAATCATTATCATGACAATCATGCAGCCCGGCACAAGCAGAACGTTGCTCTAAGTCTAAATCCAGTAATTACACACACACACACACATTGCCAACTGTGAATCATGTCACTAAAAGGAAACTACGAAACTATGAAGATAAGCGAAGAAAAAGAGGGGGGGGGGGGGGGGGGGGTTACCCCCCAAAGACATCCAACAAGGGACAGAGGATATTATTTAGTGCTCTCAATAATCAAGTGCAATATGAAGGAACATAGAAGCGCGCCTAACCCAAGCAGATTAAACTTTGAGAAGCCTGATTTGGTCAAGTGACGATTGCATATCAATCTCGTGGCATCCATCAGCTTCTAAGGACTGCTTATAGGTCATGCCAAGGTATGCTTGTGGATGTTCTTCATTCACGAATTCTGGTGCCGGACTCACAAATTTGTCCAATGATGGCCCATGAAGTGTGGCCACCGATATCCTGTTCACTTCGTTTCTGTCAACAGCTACCCGGTGAATATGACTCCTATACTTCCCATTCGTTAAGATCTGCACCGTTAAGCACTCATTAATGATGACTACTCAACAAATTAGCCAGAAGTAAGGTTTAATTAATTAATGACATAAACTAGATTGGATTTCACTAATTGGAGATGGTCGATACACTACTTGAAGGAGATTAAAGCATATAAATGCACCTCAAGATGATCGCCAAGCTGGATGAGGATGGCGTGACTGGGAATACAAGCATTAATCCAATATCCCTTATGAGACAGTATTTGTAATCCTCCATTCACATCTTGTACCAGTGTTACTATGAAGCCCGGATCTGTGTGATCAGGTATACCAATACGACTTTTTGATACATAATTGGGTGGATAAAGGTTTATGGATGATACATCAAACCCTGCATGTGTTGGATGGTTGAATTAGTCAGTGTTAATCATCACTTGTCACCACAAGGGATTCTTGAGGTTTGGTCATCACTCTCTAATGAACGGTTGATTGTTTCTCTTGTAAACACTGATTCTTTGTTAATATATAATATTTCTATTAGGTTTCTTGTCATTGTTGTTTACCTGATTTCAAGTTAAATGCTTTCTCTATGTAGCTCTCTTCAAGCCCTAATGTCTTTGACACTGCTTTTGCTAATCCATTCACTACCTTCCTCATTTCCTTGTAGTATTCATCTAAAATGTCACTGCCATGGAAGAACACCCCATTTCAAAAATAAGATCAATCCTACAATATCTAACTAAATATTTAATGAAAATAGCTACGAGGTATATATCACATCAATGTAAGACTTGCATAGATAAAAATTATCGCAATAATAGCTATAAATATATATATAGCTCCAAATTAGTTGCTTGATTTCTAATAAATATAAATCATCAAGACATAGGTCAATGTATTCCACATAAGAAGTTGTACGATTAATATTTTACTTAATAATCTCCTTGAAGGCCATATGGACAACAGGATCAAAAACTAAAAAATTAAAAAAATGTACCTGAAGCTTGATGGGTTGGGAGGAAAATGATATTGGGGGTGTGCCATCACCTTTATATATTCCCTATTTTCTCCAGAAGAATAGTTTCGGCCCCATCTAATTCGGTCCATTGGATCCTTTGTACTGTATATCTTCCTCTCCTCCAACGTCGATGGATCAAAGAATTCAGAAATCCCCTTGAAAAGAGCGTCCAACACCTTTTCTGGGATTTGATGATTTACCAGCTGCTTGCAGTGTGTGTGTGTCACACAAAAAGATACGTTTTACTGAGATGTACATGAATACGAGTTATATATATATATATATATATAGTTTGTACGAAATCATATATAAAGCCTTGGTGCTGCGTGTGTGTGCTTACGTAGAAGAAGCCATAGTCTTGGCACACTTGGCCAAGGTGTTCTATAGCCAAGGATGCTTGATCAGGATCATTAGAGAAAAGCATGCAGTAATCAACTGTGGGAATCTCATCATGAACTAGTTTAGCTGAACAAGACTCGCTAGAGGGCTTAAGGGTTGGTGGTGAAGCTATTTCAGCCATCACAAACCGAAGAATAAGCCTGGGAAATACAATACCCTATATGAAGATATCGATCTATGTTAATTTGGATGACAGAAGGTGCAGGCTCGAATAAGTGTGTCGACCTATAAATAGGCGAAATATCAGATAAGACCCCAAGGGTTATGGTCATTTTTAATTAGTAACTAATGTATAGTTTATTATATTATGCAACTTGTAGTTTTTTGAGAGAGTCAAATGTATTACCTGGAAAATGATAATTAATACATAGCAACTCTTTGCCTCACATGTATGCAAGTTGTAGTTAATTAGATGAATTCACACTATTGGCGTATGTTATTACTGTATACGCATGTTGTATTATTACGTAGTTCGCATCACATCTCCCTAGTTTTCAATTGATTAGGGCAACTTGCTCTCTTATCGTGGTCCTCCGGCAGATTCAGTTTATTCCCTAGCAACGACAGACTCAAGTTTGGTGATTAATATTATTAATTATGATTATATCATATGGCCTCATACGCAAGACGGTAGAAAATTAATGAGGAACTAACATATTATCAATATACCCATATGTTATTATTTGCTGGTGCAAGTACGTGACAGAACAGGTAATGATGTTAGCGCAGCATCTTAATGAGGAACGAGCTCCCCTGCTCGTTTAAAGAATGAGTAGGAAGAGTTTTTTTTGATCTGGATCATTTAGATTATTTTTTTTTTTAAAAAAAGTTATTTTAATAGATACATAATTTAAAATAAAGATAATCATTTAATTAATATTTTTTTAAAAATTAATTTTTATTTAGAAATAACCAGCCTTCTGGTCCCCTACCTGCAGAGAAATCACGTGCAGGTAACACAGTTCAAAAAATATAATAATGGATCAACTGGATCATGTGCCTTTGTCGATGTCGGCAGTGACCACTGTACATACGCTTCAGACGTCCTTTTTTATTTTTTATTTTTTAATTTTAATTTGAAACACATGTGTTTATATACTTTCTTTTTGTCTTGAACTGCTTTTCTGCACCATGGAAAATAATTGGCAAGGTCAGTTTTATGCAACAGGCTTCTCTCCTCTACTCTTAATATCCGTTGCCGTCCTTTACCTCAAAATTGTGTCGTTTTGACTCAAAAAATGAAGCAAAGCATTGTTTTTTTTTTTTTTTGAAAAACAGTATTCAACTTCTTGAGGTATTTTTGCAGTCTCAATCAGTTTTCTAAAATATTTTTTAAATAGCACTCAATATCCTAATAAAATTTTTAGTCCACTTATCACCCTAAAATATTTTTTAATACCACACAATATCTAGTATTCAACACCCTAAAATATTTTTTCATTAACATTGACTCAATATCCAAAACTAATTTTTATTTCACCTTAGGTAACACCCTGTGTTTCAAACTAATTTTTGGTATCATATTTTAGGGTGCCAGATATACTAAAAATTAGTTCAGTATACTGAGTGAGTGTTTAAGTAACTCCGAAAAACAGTATTCAACATCCTGAAGTATTTTTTCAGTACCAGTCATTTTCCTAAAATATTTTTGCAAGTTTTTAAAATAATTTTTCAATATTATCCAGTATCCTGAAGTATTTTTTTTAGCATCAGTCAGTATTCTAAAATATTTTTGATGCATAACTGACACTGAAAAAATACTTTACGAAGTTGAATACTATTTTAGGGTGTTGAATACTAGATATTGTATGATATTAAAAAATATTTTAGGGTGGTAAGTGGACTGAAAAATTTTGTAGGATACTGAGTGCTATTTAAAAAATGTTTTAGAAAACTGAATGAGACTGAAAAAATACCTTAAGAAATTGAATACTATTTTTCAAAAAAAAAAAAAACAAGGCTTTGATTCATTTTTTGCGTCAAAAAGATGCAATTTCGAGATAAAAGACGGCAGCGGATATTAAGAAGCAGAGGAGAGAAGCTTATTCCCAGTTTTACGTGGGTGAGATGTTGTGTTTCACTTTTTATGTTTTATTTTGTGTTCGTTTGGAATAGCTTATTTTTGGACAATAAATGTTTATAATGTATGATTCACGGTATACGAGGTAAGTATATGAGAGGAGTTTTATCTCGGCTTGCGTAATAATGACTTATTTCTCAAATTTAAGCTCTTCCAAACATATACTTTGAGTTTTTTATTTGGTGGCACGCAACGCAATGCTGGAGCTGGTAGCCATATTAGCTTAATTGGCTATGTGATCAGTATTTTGTGCGGAGGGCTGTTTTTCTTATTGAATAAATAAGTGTATATATGAGCTTTTATATAGATAACAAATTGATGGGGATGCAGAGATATGAATCTTATAAGAATCTATCTAAAAGAAAAAATATGTCTAATAGGAAAATCTATCTGAATCAAACAATTAATAAAATAACACTTGAATGATAACTAATAAAATAAATAATCTATAAAATTGCAGCGCATAAAACATATATATAAATATTATATATATTATTCAACACTCCCTCAGACTTCAAAGTTGCACACTCTCATCTATATTATGAAATCTACAACTTTGTCAATGAGAGTGACAACATGGTCATTATATCGGCAATTTGTTGTTGAGCATAGAGTTTAATTACTAATCACACTATAATCCGCTTTATATTTAGTTCAGAACATCCAGCTCGACCCATTTGTCTTCTTGCCTCTAGGGAGATCAACTAACTCCCATATATCATTATTCTTGATACAATTTATCTATTTATCTATTGCATTTTTGCAAACTTGCACTTTTTCAGCATTCGCATATGACTTAGCTGAATCAGAAGCAAAAAGAGCATAATTACAATCTTCATAAATATCTATTTTTTAAATACCCTGTTTGGTGATTAATATTATTAATTATAATTATATCATATGACCTCATATATACGCAAGACGGTAGAAAATTAATAAGGAACTAACATATTATCAATATACCAATATGTTATTTCCTGGTGCAAATACGTGACAAAAGAGGTAATGGTGTTAGCTCCTCTGCTCATTCAAAGGATGGGTAGGAAGAACTCCTTCCATCTGGATAATTTAGATTATTTATTTTATTTATTTTTTATTTTTTTAAAAAAATTATTTTAATATATATATATAATTTAAAATAAAGATAATTATTATCAAAAAAAAATAAAGATAATCTTTTAATTAATATATTTTTTAAATTAAAAATGTTTTTTTATTTAAAAATAACCAGCTTTCTGGGTCCCTTACCTGCAAAGAAATCACGTGCATGTAACACAGTTCAAAAAATCTAATAATGGATCAACTGGATCATGTGCCTTTGTCGATGTCAGCAGTACCCACCGTGCATACGCCTCAGACGTCCTTTTTTAATTTTAATTTGAAACACGTGTGTTTATATACTTTCTTTTAGGTTCTGTTTGGGAAAGCTTTTGATTATAAAAAAAGCCCATTTGGCCACCAAAAGTTCATTTTGGGTGTTTGGGAAAGCTTTTTTGTTGGTTGGGCTTATGGAAAAAATGGAGTTTTTGGGAGAAGCTGATTCAAGTAGCTTCTCATACTCCAAAAGCCCATTCATATTTTTTTTTAATAATAATTGCTCCTTTTTTATTTTATCAGTTTTTTTAAAAAAAATTTCATTTCAATTATCACAATATATTCAACTAATATATATATATATATATATATAGTATTCAATAAAATTCATGCTATTTTCAGTTATTTTCCATCTAAACGGGCTTTTCAAACGCTAATCCAAACAGGTTTCAGGTTAGAAAAAAAGTCACTTCTGCCACTGCTAATCCAAACACAGATCACATCTACAATCTAACTTTTTTTCTATCTAACTTTTCCAAAAACCCGTCTGCGAAAAAAGCTCATTCTCCACCGCTAATCCAAACACGCACTTAGTCTTTAACTGCTTTTCTGCACCATGGAAAATTGGCAAGGCTAGTTTTATGTGGGTGAGATGTTGCGTTTCACTTTTTATGTTTTATTTTGAGTTTTTTATCAGGTGGCACGCAACGCAGTGCTCGAGCTGGCAGCCGCATTAGCTTAATTGGCTATGTGATCAGTATTTTGTGCGGAGGGCTGTTTTTCTTGTTGAATAAGTATATATATGAGCTTTTATATAGATAATAAATGGATGGGGATACGGGGATATTAATCTGATAAGAATCTACCTAAAAGGAAAAATATATCTAATAGGAAAATTTATTTAAATCAAACAATTAATAAAATAACACTTGAATGATAACTAATAAAATAAATAATCTATAAAACTGTAGCACATGAAGCATATATATAAATATTATATATATTATTCAACACATCCCCAGATTTCAAAGTTGTACACTCTCATCTATATTTTGAAATCTTTAACTTTGTCAATGAGAGTGATGACTTGGTCATTATATATCGGTAATTTGTTGTTGAGCATAGACTTTAGCTACAAATAGTGCTTTGTGCTTTTTCACATTATTATTAGTTTTATATTTAGTTCAAAACATCTGTTCCCGCCCATTTGTCTTCTTGCCTTTAGGGAGATCAACTAACTCCCATGTATCATTCTTCTTGATACAATTTATCTATTCAACTGTTGTATTTTTGCAAACTTGCTCTTTTTCTGTATCCGCACATGACTTAGGATCATAAGCAAAAAGAGCATAATTACAATATTCATAAATATCTATTAATGATCAAAACTTTTGGGGAGGAGTTTCACTCAAGGAGCTAGAGGATAAACTTGTTGGTGAAGATGTAATTATGTCTATCCTAGAAGGTGATGAGTGTGGCGTTTGCCAACTACTGCCACTAGATGTAGATGATTCCAAACTTCCTGGTTCTGGTTTAGAGTTTCCTATTACAATACTTATTGGATTAGAGATAGATTTTTCATCTACTTTGTTGCTTCAATTCCAACTAGCTTCTTCATTAGATACAACATCTCTGGTAATACTTATTGGAGTACTGGCTATAACCAACAAAGATTAATTTCTCACATTTTTCATCAAGGTTTTGATGAGATGATTTTACCAAAACATAGGCTATACAACCAATAACTTTTAAGTGGCTTACCTGTGGCTTTATACCTCTCCATGCTTCATAAGGTGTCATACTAGGGACTACTTTTGTGGGAGACAAATGAAGTAGATACACTGTGGTGGCTAAAACTTTTGCCCAAATTAAAATTGATTAGGAAGCTCTCTTGCCTTTAGTATGCTACTGGCCATTTCTACCACAATTCAGCTTTTTTTGTTCAGCAATGCCATTTTGCTCTGCGTATGTGGTGAAGTGAGTTCCCTGTGAATATCATTCTCTTCACAAAAATTAGCGAATTCATTGGAACAAAATTCTCCTCCTTTATCTGTATGTGCGTAATACCTTTAAGTAACAATCACTTTGTTTTTCTACAAGAGCTTTAAATTTCTTGAAATTTTCCTTCATATTTAAATTACAAGAAATAAACCGAACTTATTTTGCTATAATTATCAGTAAATAACAGAAAATACTGACTACCATGTAAAGATTCAGTATTCATTAGTCCACACAAATAAGCATGCACTAATTCAAGATATTGAGAAGCCCTCAAAGACTTCCCTACAGGAAACAACTTTTTAGTTTGTTTCCCAAGAGCACAACTGCCACAAAAATTAACAGCATCAATCTTTGATAGCCCAATAACCATATTCTTTTTACTCAAAAATTGCAATCCATTAATTAAGATAGAAATGACCATACCGTAAATGCCACAAATCAGAATTACTGACTTCTTTAACAACTAAAGCCCTTTTGTCAATAGAGGAAATATCAAGAGGAAACGTACAATTTCTAGTCATGAGGACCTTTGCAACTATTTGACCAGACTTCTTATCATAAACTTCACAACAAAAATAATTCAAGGTGACTTTAAAACCATTTTCCACCATTTGTCCCAATCTTAATAGTGAAATGTGGGTAATATTAATTGCAAAGCTTTATCAGTCAGCAAGTTTTTTTTTCCAAAATGTCACTATAGCGTCCATGTTATCGTACTCGTCATCACTTTCAAGGTCAAACAATCAAACTAATGGTCAAAGGATATTTTTGCACCTATTTTGTAACCACATAGTCATTATTGCACCTAAAAAAAGCATTTGGTGTTGGGTGCACTTCGAGGACAATCACATGTGTATTTTTTCACCTTAACCCTATATATAAATATTATATATATTATTCAACACTTCCCCAGACTTCAAAGTTGTACACTCTCATCTATATTTTGAAATCTTCAACTTTGTCAATGAGAGTGATGACTTGGTCATTATATATCAGCAGTTTGTTGTTGAGCATGTACTTTAGCTACTAATAGTGCTTTGTGCTTTTTCACACTATTATTAGCTTTATATTTAGTTCAAAACATCTGTTTCTACCCATTTGTCTTCTTGCCTTTAGGGAGATCAACTAACTCCCATATATCATTCTTCTTGATACAATTTATCTATTCAACTATTGTATTTTTGCAAACTTGCTCTTTTTCTGCATCTGCATATGACTCAGGATCAGAAGCAAAAAGAGCATAATTACAATATTCATAAATATCTATTAATGATCAAAACTTTTGGGGAGGAGTTTCACTCAAGGAGCTAGAGGATAAACTTGTTGGTGAAGATGTAATTATGTCTGTCCTATAAGGTGATGAGTGTGGCGTTTGCCAACTACTGCCACTAGAAGTAGATGATTCCAAACTTGCTGGTTCTAGTTTAGAGTTTCCTATTGCAATACTTATTGGATTAGAGATAGATTTTTCATCTACTTTGTTGCTTCAATTCCAACTAGCTTCTTCATTAAATACAACATCTCTGGTAATACTTATTAGAGTACTGGCTATAACCAACAAAGATTAATTTCTCACATTTTTCATCAAGGTTTTGATGAGATGATTTTACCAAAGCATAGGCTATACAACCAATAACTTTTAAGTGGCTTACTCGTGGCTTTATACCTCTCCATGCTTCATAAGGTGTCATATTAGGCTATACAAATGATCATAACAAAATCTTATGTCCTTACTTATCTTGTTATGGAAAACGGATTAGCCACTTGACTTGCTAGATCATTTAGTGTGTCATGGAATTGATCAACTATATACATGATGGACAAGGCACGGTGATACGGATGATTCACGTAGTGATCGGATGAATACCATGATCAATCCTTCAAATGAATTTGATCGAAGCATGTGTGATGATGAGGACGGTGGTCTTCAATAAATGCTAAATGTGGTCGAAGGGGTGTTTCATGACCGTCCTCAAGAATTTGAGGAGTTGAAAGGTGATGCAGAGATACCATTATATGCTGGTAGTACTAAATACACAAGATTGCTAGTAGTGTTGAAATTGTACAACTTTAAAGTACGATATGGATTGAGTGATTCGAGTTTCACTGCACTGCATGAACTTGTGCAAGATATGCTCCCAGAAGAAAATGTACTTACTATCAAGACATATGAGGCAAAGCCAATACTTCGCTCTACAACTGGCATTGGTTATGAGAAGATAAATACATGCCTTAACGATTGCATATTATTTTGAAAGCATTCTGCAGCATTAGATAAGTGCTCCAAATACAATGCATCTCAATATGGGATGAAGAAAGGAAAAAGTTCGTCGAAGGTCATATGGTAATGCACTGAACGAAATGCTTAGTCATGGATGGGGGTTAGTGCGACGACCATCAACATATGGATTAGTTACTTTATCATCATCGTTTATCACTCTTGTTATTATTCATCATTTATTTATTTGTTGTTTTCAATGACATTGTTTGTTTTCTATAAAGACACTTGTACCACGATCTATTAGTGGGTGTCAACAACCGTTTCCATATATTGTCCTCGCCTCGAGGCACATGCTGCTCATTTCCCGGCGTCTACATTTTTGCCCTTCGATCTACTGGCACCAACTGGGATATTTGTTTTTGAAAAAGGGTGAGATTCTGAAGAATCCCCGTAGAGACATACGATCGACATATAAAATGTGAAAATTAAATATGTAATGCACTATATTAGGCAAAAATGAAAGTTCGATTTGATTCATATAGATTTACTTCATCCGAGTCATCGATTACAGCTAGGATTTCCGATAATATACCTCAACTGAGTCATCGACCACAGCTAGAATTTTCCGATATACCGTTGTTGGGTAGCGAACTACAACTAGGTACTATGCCTCTAGCACGCAATCATATCACGAAATACATTAACAAATATATATAATTATTCACATAAATGTATGAAAGATGGTAGTTCCTACCTCGAAGTCCGTCAAACCCCTTTTTTAGTGTGTTTCGTAAAACGTGTCATTTCTGACGTCTGAATCGGTCCTAAAATATTAAATGTACCAAAAATAGGTCATAACCTATCCAAGTATCATTTAGATTCTTCTATAGTGTTTCTTGTGGTTATATTAGTCTATGGTAAAATTTTACCAAAATGCCCCCGGAATCCCGGCCCGGCCTTGTTGTACCAGGCTCGATGGCACGTTTTCTCAAAATTTTGACCAAGACTATTCTGACTTATTTTCATCTAAGGAATCCATTTCTGGGCTCAAAATTACCAAATTCACTGTCAAATTACAAAAATACCCTTGACAGCCCCTATTTAGGGATTTAAGTGGCGTTTTCGTAATTATACTTTTTCGGCCTCTACCGAAAAAGTGCCCAACTGTAACCCCACCTATTTTTTCACCACTATGGATTCATGAGAAACAAGAGTTTAAAGAAGAATTTCATGCATGCTTATAAGAAGAACATCTAAGAGACAATACTTACCTTAGCTTTTTCCTTCTTGAGCTCTCATCTTCTCTCTTTTTGCCTTTAACTTGGATTAAATGTGCATATGACAAGGAAGAGAATGTGTTTTATTAACTTACTCTTCTTTCCTCTTGGCCATTAATTTAATCAATAGTCCAAAATGTGACATTTGTCACAATCTTCTCTTCCTTCATGATTACTCCATTGTCTTGCCATTAATTTGAATCAATTGCTTCCCTTATTTTGCTCCTCAAAACCGTGCCCGCCTCCTTGCTCCACTAGTCAACCACTCTTCCAAATAAGCCCAAGCTTGCACTCTTCCATGCACTCATTTTTTCCATCACTTCACTCAAGCTTATCCTCTCATCTTACACTCAACATTTAATCTACCCACTGACTCAACCATTATCATAATTGACCATGTAGCCTTGCCATCATGACTCTCTTCTTATAGCATGTGATCATGAACTTAATATTTTTTTCCTTATTTTCATGCTTTGGACGAAAATAATGAGAGAAAGGGAAGAAAATTGTTTTTCACAATTCCATGATTCACATAATTGGTTTATGTATAATCCCCTCTTAATTTCACAATTCTTGATTTATTCCATCAAGAATAATCCCATTATGCATTTTTCTTTATTTTCCTTAATTAATTGAAATTAACTCTAATTAATTGGAAAATAATTAATCTTGGGCTAAATTGTCAAAATTTTGATTTTGCTATCACCTTTATAATTTAATTCATTTCTTGAATTTATTTGCCCATTTCCTTGTGAATATGAATATTTCAAAATTTACAATATCCAAATTCATGAATATTCACCATTTTATTGAATTAATCAAAATAATTACAATATATTTTTTGTGAATATAAAATTTGGGGTGTTAAAGTGGGAACAAGAATTGTGCATAGATTTGTATTTGTCAGCCCACACCTTATTGGCCAGTATAGGGGGAGTGATTTGGAAGAACAATCTAACGATCTTATGGACATCTTCATGCGGAGAGCAACCCCTAATATGTTCTTTATTTTGCCATACAATCCGGGGTAAGTTATTTGTGACAATGTTTTAATAATGTATATTTTTTTATTCTTTCACTTTTACCATAACATTACTGTAAAAGTAAAATTTTCAAAATATTTTAGGTTCAATTGGATTTTGCTTGTTATCCATCCAATATCACCTGGAGGCCCCCGTGTTTACTATTTGG
This sequence comes from Inga oerstediana, assembly GCA_963210345.1. Taxonomy (NCBI): domain Eukaryota; kingdom Viridiplantae; phylum Streptophyta; class Magnoliopsida; order Fabales; family Fabaceae; genus Inga; species Inga oerstediana. The sequence continues at coordinate 2,465,404 of OY723405.1, forward strand.
ATCCTCTAGTGGCTGGTTATCCAGAGAATCGCCCTAATATGATGGTTATAATCAATAAGTAAGTGTATAGGTGTGTGTGTAAATATTTACGTGTGTGATTATTGAATAATCAAAATTAATCAATACTTATTTTGTTAGTGCATTAATCGCTTATAGAAGAAATGTTGGATTGAGCCATTCTCAACACAATGACCCAGTCAAGGCCTATACTTAGAGGAAGATTGCGGTGCTAATATAAGAATTTACTCAAATTTTTCATTCAAAATTTTTTCTTTAAAAATTGACTTTACTATTTCTTTGTACTGTTGCAGTGCCCATTTCAACCAAATGACAATGATTGCAGTTATTACATTATGAAATTTATGAAAGATGTAGTTACTCATCATCATCTAAATTATGTCCTTGCAAAAGTAAGTTCAATTCTTTTATTGTGGTTTAAATTTAACTGACAAGTGTCTAAGTTAATTGATTTTTAGTGAGTTTAATTCGTTTTGTGCATGATTTTTATGTAATATTATGAAGATCAACGTTATGCCCAATTAACTGTCCAACAAGTGGATGAAATCATTGAGGAAAGGTGTATGGTCAAGCAATTAGCTAACACTTAGGTACATACGTTAGGTTGTTTCTTGCCTATTCCTGTATGTGTTGTTTATTCTCATAAAATTAGTTTTATGTTACACAATTGTTACGTTGTAATTCCATACATACATTTAATATTCATTTTATGAATTAGTTATGTGTTATTTCATTACATTTTGCTTTGTTTATTTCATTCTATTTGGTTTTTTTCCTCTTGATTTGAATTAGGATTTGCCTGGTTTCATCGCGTTCAGGAAAAGGAAATAATTATGTAAAAATAATATTAAAAAAATCCCTCACCTCCTACGGCGCTTCTCTAGAGAAGGTCGTAGGAGGTGCTAACCTCCTCTGGCACTTCAAGATGAAGCCTACAGCGCTTCATCCTTAAGCGTGGGAGGAGGCACTTAAATTTAAATAAAAAATGAGTAAAATATATTGAATGCCCCTCTGTTTTACCTAAATTACACAAACCTTCCATCTATTTTTAAAACATATATAGACTTCCCTTAAAATTAAAATATAAGTTACAGAAACCTCTCTTACATATTTGATATTCCATTTCCATCCACCTAACCTTTAGTTGACCGTTAAGTTTACTATTAAACATTTACTTTAACCAAAATATCCTTTTTTCAACAAATGAATAAACATTTATATTTGCCTAAAAATAAATTTTTATATAAAAAATAATTTTAATACATGTATGTTCTAAATTTCTAATATATTATAAAATTTTTTAATTTTTATTATATTATAAAATTTTAAATTTTAAAATTTTCATATTTATTGAAACTTATTTATGTAAAAAATAATTTTAATACATGTATGTTCTAATATTCTTTTAAATGACTAAAAAATATTTGAAAGGCAAAAAGAAAAAGAAAGAAATATGTTTTATTCACAATATGTTATTAATAATGTAAATTTGATACAATATATGAATTATATTAATTTTAAATTTTTAAATAAGTTTTTTGCACAAACATTTATAAACATGTTTATTTTAGTATGCATCTATTAATAGGATTAATCATACTTTTAATTAAATTTTCTATGTCTACATTAATTAAATTAATTAAGTATTTATCTTAATATGAAAGAAATTTTAACATATAACTATTTACAAAATTAAAAATTAAGTTAAGAAAAAGAAAAAAAAATCTTAAATTACTTAAACAATTTTAGTCAAAATTAGGAAATTAGTAACAATGAAGGATAAATTAGTAAATAAAATTTATTTTAACATAAATTTTAATTAAAAAATAAAAATCCTTAACGGAGTTAACAGTTTGAACTTAAATATATGTTTTCAAAATAGAGGGGAGATCCGTATAATTAAGGTAAAACGCAGGGGAAGTTAGAGTACTTTACTCACACTACTACAAAAAGATTGAAAGGTGGTGCACATTTTGTGGCACTTCTTTAAAGAAGTGCCACAGCTGCCCCCTTTTTTTTTATTTAATTTTTTTTTAATTTTTGGGACCAGCTGTGGCGCCTGGTGGACCAGGTGCCACAGCTGGTGGGGCCAATTGTGGCGCCTGGTGGACCAGGCGCCACAGCTGCTCCTACCAAGGGTGGCGCCTGCCTTGCCAGGCGCCACAATTGGGTTCTAAAAAAAAATTAAATAGAAAAAAAAGGAGCTAAAGAAGTGCCACAATTGGCTGAATATGAATTTTCAACTCTCCCGCCAATCAGATTTCCCTCCTTTAACTTGACTTTTTATCTTTTCCCTCCCTTTTTCCTTTTTATTCCCTCTTCCTTAGCTCACGTTGACGCCTCTCCCCCTGTAAAAGATATCACTTTCTCTTGCACAACAAAAACACACACTCGTCTTCTTCATTAAATTCTCTTGTCCCTTTTTCCATTTTGTTTCGTTAGTCCCCACTTTTGTTCCTAGTTGTTCCCCTTTCTTCGTTAGTCCCCACTCCACAGCTCACATTTGCTCATCCTCGTCACTCAAGCTAGCGTCACCAACGTAAGAAGAAGATTATTTCATTCTAACTTGCTTTGTTTAAATTTTTTTTAGTACAATCAAGATAAACCGTAATATAACGTTTTCCTTTTTGCTTTGTTTAAATTTTTTGGCCGACAAGCTTGCGTTTTTTAGTAATCTTTTAATTTACTTAATCATCAGTTGTTGATGTACTGTGTTCACATATCAAGTTCTTGTATTGTGATATTTTTTATGTTAGCTTTGGAGAGTATTAATGTAAGAACATTATTGTTGTAAAAAGAAAAAAAAAAGGGGCCACAAGAAAGAAAATAAAAATAAAAATAAAAAGCAAAAAAAAAAAAAGGGCCTCCTGTGGCGCCTGGTTGGTTAGGCGCCACAGAAGGCTATTGAAAAAAAAAAAATTTAAATAGCTGTGGCGCTTCCAAGCGCCACAGCTATTTTTAGTAGCGTATAGATATGTGGCACTTCTCTAGTGCCACAATTAATACAATTATAAGCGCCACAGCTTTAGTTTTTTGTAGTAGTGTCATAAAAAAAATATGCAATCTACGGTGTTTTTAGAAATTCAAGAAGTACCGTAGCTTGCTTTTACAGTATTGGAAGCTATGACGTTTATTAAACGCCGTAGTATTCAAAAATATAAGCGTCGTTTATTTTTTTTTTTGTAGTAGTAGTAGTGAACGACTAATAAAATAATACTTAAATAATAACTATTAAAATAAATAATCTATAAAACTGGCAGCGCATGAAGAATATATATATATTGATGATTTATAATATATATTTATTCAACATTCCTCTCATGGCTTGGTGATTTTCCTGTTATATATATATATATATATATTGATGATGTATGAGAATAATAGTTCATTTAATTACCAGAAAATTTGAGCCGACACATCAGTTTGACCAGAAAACGAACACTAATAACATGAAATTCATGACAACGTACAGAAGAATTCACTTCAATTCCTCCTTCATCACATGTTCTTGAAAGCATAGGCTAAGATAGGTACATGGGTATGATCAAAGTCAACAATAATGGCTGGTTCAGGGCCAGCTGATTTATTTAATCACTGTCTTCGCTCGCGATAAATATAGAAGATCGATTAATTAAACAGCAGAGACAAGGATATATATTAAGCACTTGGAAGCCTGATTTTATCAAGTGATGATTGGACATCAATCTCATCGTGGCCCTTAGCTTCCAAGGATTGCTTATAGGTCATTCCAAGATATGCCGGTGGGTGATCTTCATCCACAAACTCCAGAGCCGGTGCTAAAACTTTGTCTAACGACGGCCCATGCAGCGTCGCCACCGTCAACCTTTGCACCTTATTGTTCCCAACAATAACTTTATGCACGTGACTCTTGTACTTCCCATTGGTTAAGATCTATATATACATATACGGTTAGGTGTTGATCAAGTTAATTAAAAATATTACTGATCCATATTGAAGGGGATGAGCTATTTAATTAATGGATAAATTAAGTACCTCAAGATGGTCGCCGAGTTGAATGAGAATGGCGCGGTGGGGAATATAAACATTGATCCATTTTCCAGTGTGAGATAGTATTTGGAGACCTCCATTCACATCTTGCGTGAGGGTTATGATGAAGCCCGGATCAGTGTGATCACCGATGCCAACATGACCTTTGGATACGTGATTCGGTGGATAAAGGTTCATGGCCGATACGTCAAATCCTGACTCCAACTCAAATGCTTTCTCTATGTAATTCTCTTCAAAGCCTAAGGTCTTGGACATTGCTTTTGCTAATCCCACCACTATATTCCTCATCTCCTTGTGGTACTCATTCAGGACCTCACTTCCATTCCCATTTAATTTCCAAACAGATCGATATGTTAGAATACAATTGAGGATAATTATGAGACATCTATCATAACTGGAAATAAGTGTGTATATACACATGTACCTGAAGCCAGAGGGATTGGAAGGAAAATGACACTGAGGATGCGTCATCACTTTTACGTATTCCCTGTTTTCTCCATGAGAGTTGGAGGAGTTTAGGTCCCACCTGATTTTCTCCATTGGATCCTTTTTCCCATACACTTTCCTCTCCTCCAAATTCATTGGATCAAAGAATTCAGACATTCCTTTGAAAAGATTGTTCAGCACTCTGTCTGGAATGGGATGATTGACCAGCTGCATGCATATATGCAAAGAATCAAATTTTCAAATAGACATTAATTAATTTGAACTATATATAACTTAATAATTGAAAGTGGGAAAATATCACAATTAGTCTTTAGCTAGATATATACATTTTTTTTTTTTTTGCCATACATAGAAGAAACCAAATAGACATTAATTGGTCTTTAGCTAGATACATACATAGAAGAAACCAAATTTGTAGGACGCTTGGCCTAGATGTTCCAGGGCCAAAGATTGTTGAAGAGGGTCATCAGAGAAAAGCGAAGAATAATCAACAGTAGGTATCTCATCGTCAGAAGCAGAATAAGAACGAGTGACAGTGGAAGAGTGATTTGAATTTGATGGTTGAACAGGTGATGGAGTGGATGTAATAGGGTTGCAGTATTCTTCTGACGAGGAAATGACATTAGCAGCCATGACAAAGGAAGCAAGAGAGTGCGTGCGATCAAGATTGTTATATGCTATTATGCTTAGATAATGAAAAGGAGCTTCACGATTTGCATGGAAAATTAGTTACTGGCCAAATGCACCTACAAATAAGCATCAGCAAATACCCAAAATTAATGTGAATCACATGCGATGGATTGGATTGTCAGAGTGGGTCACCTAACTCAAATATCTCGACTCCTAAAATGTGAAGAATGTGGTTTCGATGGGTGGCGGAGAGCAAGGACTAAAACTAGTTCATTGTTTTTTTTATATATATAGTTACGTTATAGTATTATACTCTGCATGTTATAATTATACAGAATAATTCTCTTTCAATTTTTTAATTAAACCAACTTAATGTAGCTAACTGACAATTCACACTTCCTTTTAATTTTTAAAATAAGCTTGGATTCTAATGAGTAATATATTGATTAGTTTCCATATGAATGTCATTTTATTATCTAAAAACCTCTGAGAGAACATGTATATTACACTCGTTATTACTGGCAAAAAAAAAATATATATATTGCACTCGTTATTTTCTCAAGGGAAAATCCCTCAAAAAGAACTTTTAAATTAACAAAAGACGCAGAGGTGTTTTGAAATTTAATATCCCATATCAGTGCGAGTGTCTGAACTGGAATATTAGAATTCGAGACAAAATGACGTGCGTGACCCTGAAAGTTTTTAAATTGAAAAGCGTTGAGGGAGGCGTGATAATGGCGCTAAAACGCGTTCAGAAAAATATCATCTTCTCTGTCGTCATCGGTGTCATTGGTCGACCCTGGATCCGTGGCCTTGGATTGCTATAGTTCACAACATTTAATATTTTGTGTTTCTCTGAATTAAATCATGTTCTCAAAAAATGAGAAGTATCAAAAGCTAAACAATATCAATAACTCCGATGCCATGAGTTGGGATAAACTAGAAAGAAAACAGAGTGAAATCTTGAGTACTCGTCATCTTCTTCTCGGTTGCCAACAACTCCGATGTCATCACCCCCAACAACTCGCCATCTTCTTCTTTTATAGGATCCTGTGTATATGCGCTAAAAAACAGGGATAAACATAGAAGAGATTATTAAGAACACTCAAGTGATCATAAGAAGTAATGAATAAGTTTGGAAAATCACTCGAATTGTCTGAGTCTTGACCCAATCACTTCCTGGGAAAATTTAGTAATGATCGCAACTACCGACCCTCACCGCCAACGACTCGTGTAACACCTCATTCGAAACGATATATATACTTAACGTTCAATTTGTTAAATATGTCACTTATGAACTTAAGGACTCTATCCGAACAAAACTTGAGTAACACTTACTTGATACTTTCAACTATTAGTTCAGAGTTTTAGTTTCAAACAAATATTTATCAACCGAAATATTTTAGGATGAAAAATAATCCTAGTGTCATGGCAATTAAATATAAAGTGGCATAAAGATACACAAGGAGCGTAATAGAGCCTTCAAGACTCGCTCCACAGGTGCCTTCCCTTGCATCTTACTAGAATATTTACCTGAAAAATGTTAATATAATAGGATGAGATTCAACGTCTCAGTAACTACCGAAAGTTTCTACCGTACACAAGTAATCACATACGATGAAAAGAAGGAACTGATTATGTATATATTTGTATGTACCATAATCTTCATACAAGACAATTACAAATTTAATCATCATCATATCAATCTGTATTTTAATTACAACATATAATATACAATTATGCAATATGCAAGATGCAACCTCCCTTATATCACCGTCCAACCTTATTCTGCTAACTGGAGCCATAGGCTAACACATAGTCCAACAGAAACTCATCCATTTGACTGGATTGTCCCAAGCTCACCAGTGCTTAAGATACATCCGGTCAAAGGTGTAGAGCTTAAGTCTGGACTATGGCTCCCCTCCTTAAAAGAACACAACTAAGGAGGTGTCACATGTCCCACAGCTCCAATGCAATCCCGGCCAAAGGAAAACATGGAAGAAGGGGCTCTGACAAGTGCCATCCACTGTGCACCGAGTGATGGCATACCACGTGGTAAAATATCTCAACATACAAATTCCTCCTTACTCCAACCCATCACAAATGCAACCGCCATGACAGTAATAAATATAATATCATTAAAAGACAATGTACAATAAATCATGCTTTCATTCTTATCAAATATCAGCACATATTCAAACATGCTAAAAAGGAAATAATAATCCAATAATACATTAATTATTATTAAATTATTAATCATTCGAGTGAAATGAGTTATAGAGAAATTTACTTGTGACACTACTTATTTGAGAATTAACAATATATACACATTCACATATAATTCAGTCCATTTTTCTTAAAAAAAAAACAATCATACACAATTAACAAGTATATGGAAGAATATTCAGAGTTACCTGGTATTCCCTAACTCACAAGCAATCATACGGAGTGACTCAAAATCTCTCAATGAGAGTCTACAAAACATAAACATAATTATCTATTAACATTTTTACCCAAAACTATTCTATAGTTTGTAGAGAACTATTCTAAAACTTCAGTAAAACTATAGTTTGTAGAGAACTATTCTAAAACTTCAATAAAACATTAAGGCTACCCCCTTGAAGACTAATATTATATACATACATATTAACCAATAATATAAGTTATTTTATTTATTTATCTAGGACAGAATATTTAAATATGATAAAACTGGTCTTATAAATATAGGTAATGTTCTTAAAGAATAAAAATAATAAAATAAAGAAATAAGTATCATGTTGGAATAGTGGGAGTATTTTAATAGATAAGATAATGCTAAGTGGTTCGCACTTTCCTATGTGCATAAGATGGAGAAAAGGGAATATATGCACAGATTTTTTTTTTTCAAAATGACAAGGAAGATGAACATAAAATATAGGTGCTGAGGCGTATGGGCTTAGTAATAGGATAATGAATATATATATATATATAGGTATGGGCTCATAGATTACAATATATATATATATATTAACAAACAAACAAAAAAAAACGGTGCATAGGCGTATGGGTTTAATATGAGGATAAGAATATATATATATATATATAGGTATGGGCTCATAGATTAGAATATACATATGCATACATATATATATATATATATATATAAAGGTTTGAAATGACACCTTGTGATGGTGATGGAGAAAAAGTGGGAGATAAATGTTAGGCTCACAAGAAAAATAGACAATAAAGAGTGAAAGATAGATAAGGTAGGAGAGTAAAATGTTTAAGTAAGTTCAACGGTTTTAAATGGGTTTATATATAAAAGTCAAAAATTTTAAGGCTGGATGTGAAATAGAAAGAAGAAGAAATAAAATATGTGCACAAAGGACAAAAACATATTGGAAGAAATCAAGAGGAACACGCAGCGAGTACAAGAATGAATTTAAAGTCAGAGTATGCATAGGAAGGGGAGAGGGATTTTAGGAACGCCTTGGGTAATGTTAAAACGATTTGAAGTCATTGAGGGAGAAAACGTGCAAAGGAAAAGTAAAAATAAAACAAGACAAGACATGCTATAGGGAAAAATATTAAAGAAATGAAGGAAGAAAGGTGTGTGTGTATCTGTGTGTGTGTGGGAGCAATGACAAGAAAATCTGTAGGGGAGATCAAGCCATGGACGGCGGCAGGAATTTGAGAAAGAAGAAGAAGTTTACCTGACCTAAAAGTTGGGGTTGCGGCAGGGAATAGGTGGAGTGAGAAGATATGAGTCTTATATAGAAGTAGTTTAGGGTTTGACATCCATTAAAATAATATTTTTTTTTGAGAAATAAATGAATAATAGTGTTTACATTCAAACAACTTTCTTTTCTTCTATACTACTTATTTTAATGATAAGATAAGTTTACACACACATATTCATATATTTAAAATAATTATTTTAAGGAGATATTTTATTTATATATATATATTATGTAGAGTAATATTCAGAACTTACTACTTCTTTTAAACTATTAATTTAACATGTACTCTTGACTAAATAAAACTTATATCACAATTAATCTTAATCTTAAATGCTAGCAAAAATTAGGATGTTACAATTCTTCCCTCCTAAAAAGAATTTTGTCCCCAAAATTCATTACCTTAACCAACATACAATGAGTTTCATTATAAAACACACCTCTAATCCAAAAACTAAACCATCATCCATTCTTTACTTTGTTTTGGCCCACCAAATAGTTATAATTTCATTCCATCCAAATGAGCTCATCTACAAACTAATAGCATTGAACTCAAACCAACAAAATAAAAGAGACCCACAACAAACAAATGGAAAACAAAGCAAAGGTAAAAATGTTTACACAATAAAATAAATAAATAAAATCATAGAATCTTCATACCATATAAGAGAACGCCCTACTTTAGCATACCAAATCAAACAACATTTATTTAACACCAGTTAACATATATTCAATTCATCATTTTTTTCCCCTACTATGCCATCTATTCCACAGTTGTATAATGGCTATCCTCATTCTCAAACTAATTACTCAAATAAGATAACATGGAGTTCTTAAAGGATTTCTAATTTAGAATCACTTTGAATCACATCCTTATAAAATATATATTTACTCTAACATAATATCAGGGTACCATTCTTGACTTGATCTTAATCCACTACTTTTTTTTTCTCTTACATATTTAAGTAAATGAGAATTTGCAAATAGACTCCAAGCAATACATTGGATTTCCAACAGTTCATGTTAAGTTTTAAAAATACAAGAACATATGTGCATTGAGTAATTCATTGATCACAACAAAATTTACAAAGATTTTTCATTTATACTGGAATCCTATAAAGTTGTAATAGTATAGTAAACTTGTATACTTTAAAATATATATATATATATATATTAAACTTTCATAGGTCACATTTCAAATAATTCTAAAAACAAAATACTTCAAGATTAAATTTCCTCATTTACCTCCAGATCTTTTCCCAACAAAATCATTACAAGAATTACTATTATCTTATATCTCATACTTGACTCATCTTTACAAGGTTAACTGACCATATATAATTATATCTAGTTGTCATCCTACTTTGCTTCCTATTAAATTTTTTTTTTCTTACTAAGGATATATATATATATATATATATATATTTTTTCCTCTTATTTTAAGACTTTCAAGAAAAATTACTAATACTGTTAATAAAGGTGTTGTTTGCTACCTTTAATAATTTCACCCTGTTATAAGGTTTATGACCTATTTATTTAGTTAGTTTCCTTTTTCTAAGATCCTCTAAATTACCTATACATTATACGTATACATATACATATATATATATATATATGAATCACCAGTCTGTTCTTATATCAACTCTACAATTTCTCTTGCCCATATATTTATCATTATAAATTGTTATTACTAAAATCATGTTTTGAAGTACACAATATTAGGATTTTCTCCTCTCTCTCTCTCTCTTTTTTTTTTAGCCAAATAATAACTAAGTTTCCTCAATTCATTGACAAGAATTACAACACAACCCCTTTTTAAAATCTCTCCTTTCTTTTGAAGAATAAAATAATTAACCATATACTTAAATAATTTTAAATTAAAAATTTTCTTATTGGTATATCGCAAATGGGTACATCATGGCACACAACAATTTTCAATCCACAACCGATCAAAACATAAAGATCTAAATCATCAACAACCTACGGCATCATCTTTCCTATGGTTTTAAATAATAAATATATCTGTGTGATAATTTGATATAATTATAAAGTTCAAGTCCAGGAGTCAATACAACCACCACAATTCTTATAAAACAATCACCATTGCAAGGGCGCAGGGAACAATAAATAAACTATATGCTCATCCAGCTCCCATAAGGTATAATAAGTTGTAATTTATAATGGGCGCTGATGTTATAGTCTCCAAACTTATTTTTGATAGTGTAATTGCACTCATGATTTCTGCTCCTCATCCTTAATTAATACCCATATTTTTTGTATGCTCATAATTTTTATAATATGACCTGGTATTTTCCACTTGACAAACTTTCTTGTTTTATTTTTATTACTTACCATTCTAGTCTTCTAGGGTAATTGTAGTCTCAATCACCAAATCAGTATAAACTATAAGTAAACATAATCTAACATAAGTTAATATAAAATCTTTCATCATCATATCATTTATAAGTTACATTTTATTTAATTTTTTTTTTATATTTTTGTAAAAATGATAGAAGATTACATTAGGCTGGCTTATTTGTCTTTTTCTATACTCATCCAAAGTTTATGTATTTTTTTTGGTTATAATATACTTTTTTTTTTTGTAATGTATATTTATTTATTCCTATACGTCTCCATAATCCATATACATACATATAGGAATTCACATCTAAATAAATGTGTCAAAGAAACTGAGTTAATTGCAGCCTACATATGAAATTATGTTATGACGTAAATCCAAATTTTAGGTGTTGATTTTTTTTTTCCACATTAAATCAAATAATATTATGACTAAAATAACACAAACATGACAAGACAAGTTAGATGTTAGCAAATCAATTTTTTTTTGACGGTGCAATTTTATAAACATACAACTTTAATTGTAGTAATTAATTTATGAGGCATTTTAGAGTCATACTAAAGAGGAACAACACAATCAACGAATGATTCAAAAGAGCTGGTAACATGATTGGGTGAGAAATGTAACACTACAAGGGTCATAGAGATGTAAATGAAAATCAACTTATATTAAAAGCATCTAAAATCAACGATATTTTAATATAGAACAAAACCTAAATGAGTGTTTTACTTAATAATACACACACATATATAAAATAGGTAAAGGCCCTCCAAGTATATTACTTCACCCTAGCATTATTGTATTTGTTTCCTTTAGAGGACGTAGGATGGGTAATTTAATTTTTTTTCCTTTATTCTAAACTTTAAACTTTAAAGTATAAATTATCTCCTTGAGTAATAATAAATTTTGATTTGCTCCTAAGTTGCAGCAGCTTGATACAATTGTCAATTATTGATTAGTTGAATCTTTAGGGTTCAGACCCTTCCTCCCCTCCTATGTAGAATATTAGGAGTATACAAGGAGTTAAATGTTAAGCTACAATTTATTTTCTATCAAATAACTAAAACTAACAAGGGAAGTGCACAAATCATATTTAAATTGCCATGACTTCTAAGAAATGTAAAGAAATCAGACTTTTTGAAAAAAAAAAATTTCAAAACAGTCGAATAAATGGCCACAGAATGTTGTATCTCTGATACCAAAAATGTAACACCTCATTCGAAACAATATATATACTTAACGTTCAATTTGTTAAATATGTCACTTATGAACTTAAGGACTCTATCCGAACAAAACTTGAGTAACACTTACTTGATACTTTCAACTATTAGTTCAGAGTTTTAGTTTCAAACAAATATTTATCAACCGAAATATTTTAGGATGAAAAATAATCCTAGTGTCATGGCAATTAAATATAAAGTGGCATAAAGATACACAAGGAGCGTAATAGAGCCTTCAAGACTCGCTCCACAGGTGCCTTCCCTTGCATCTTACTAGAATATTCACCTGAAAAATGTTAATATAATAGGATGAGATTCAACGTCTCAGTAACTACCGAAAGTTTCTACCGTACACAAGTAATCACATACGATGAAAAGAAGGAACTGATTATGTATATATTTGTATGTACCATAATCTTCATACAAGACAAATACAAATTTAATCATCATCATATCAATCTGTATTTTAATCACAACATATAATATACAATTATGCAATATGCAAGATGCAACCTCCCTTATATCACCGTCTAACCTTATTCCGCTAACTGGAGCCATAGGCTAACACATAGTCCAACAGAAACTCATCCATTTGACTGGATTGTCCCAAGCTCACCAGTGCTTAAGATACACCCGGCCAAAGGTGTAGAGCTTAAGTCTGGACTATGGCTCCCCTCCTTAAAAGAACACAACTAAGGTGTCACATGTCCCACAGCTCCAATGCAATCCCGGCCAAAGGAAAACATGGAAGAAGGGGCCCTGACAAGTGCCATCCACTGTGCACCGAGTGATGGCATACCACGTGGTAAAATATCTTAACATACAAATTCCTCCTTACTCCAACCTATCACAAATGCAACCGCCATGATAGTAATAAATATAATATCATTAAAAGACAATGTACAATAAATCATGCTTTCATTCTTATCAAATATCAGCACATATTCAAACATGCTAAAAAGGAAATAATAATCCAATAATACATTAATTATCATTAAATTATTAATCATTCGAGTGAAATGAGTTATAGAGAAATTTACTTGTGACACTACTTATTTGAGAATTAACAATACATACACATTCACATATAATTCAGTCCATTTTTCTTAAAAAAAAACAATCATACACAATTAACAAGTATATGGAAGAATATTCAGAGTTACCTGGTATTCCCTAACTCACAAGCAATCATACGGAGTGACTCAAAATCTCTCAATGAGAGTCTACAAAACATAAACATAATTATCTATTAACATTTTTACCCAAAACTATTCTATAGTTTGTAGAGAACTATTCTAAAACTTCAGTAAAACATTAAGGCTACCCCCTTGAAGACTAATATTATATACACACATATTAACCAATAATATAAGTTATTTTATTTATTTATCTAGGACAGAATATTTAAATATGATAAAACTGGTCTTATAAATATAGGTAATGTTCTTAAAGAATAAAAATAATAAAATAAAGAAATAAGTATCATGTTGGAATAGTGGGAGTATTTTAATAGATAAGATAATGCTAAGTGGTTCGCACTTTCCTATGTGCATAAGATGGAGAAAAGGGAATATACGCACATATTTTTTTTTCAAAATGACAAGGAAGATGAACATAAAATATAGGTGCTGAGGCGTATGTGCTTAGTAATAGGATAATGAATATATATATATATAGGTATGGGCTCATAGATTACAATATATATATATATATATATATTAACAAACAAACAAAAAAAACGGTGCATAGGCGTATGGGTTTAATATGAGGATAAGAATATATATATATATATATATATAGGTATGGGCTCATAGATTAGAATATACATATGCATACATACATACATATATATATATATATATATATAAAGGTTTGAAATGACACCTTGTGATGGTGATGGAGAAAAAGTGGGAGATAAATGTTAGGCTCACAAGAAAAATAGACAATAAAGAGTGAAAGATAGATAAGGCAGGAGAGTAAAATATTTAAGTAAGTTCAACGGTTTTAAATGGGTTTATATATAAAAGTCAAAAATTTTAAGGCTGGATGTGAAATAGAAAGAAGAAGAAATAAAATATGTGCACAAAGAACAAAAACATATTGGAAGAAATCAAGAGGAACACGCAGCGAGTACAAGAATGAATTTAAAGTCAGAGTATGCATAGGAAGGGGAGAGGGATTTTAGGAACGCCTTGGGTAATGTTAAAACGATTTGAAGTCATTGAGGGAGAAAACGTGCAAAGGAAAAGTAAAAATAAAACAAGACAAGACATGCTATAGGGAAAAATATTAAAGAAATGAAGGAAGAAAGGTGTGTGTGTATCTGTGTGTGTGTGGGAGCAATGACAAGAAAATCTGTAGGGGAGATCAAGCCATGGACGGCGGCAGGAATTTGAAAAAGAAGAAGAAGTTTACCTGACCTAAAAGTTGGGGTTGCGGCAGGGAATAGGTGGAGTGAGAAGATATGAGTCTTATATAGAAGTAGTTTAGGGTTTGACATCCATTAAAATAATATTTTTTTTTGAGAAATAAATGAATAATAGTGTTTACATTCAAACAACTTTCTTTTCTTCTATACTACTTATTTTAATGATAAGATAAGTTTACACACACATATTCATATATTTAAAATAATTATTTTAAGGAGATATTTTATTTATATACATATATATATATATATATTTTATGTAGAGTAATATTCAGAACTTACTACTTCTTTTAAACTATTAATTTAACATGTACTCTTGACTAAATAAAACTTATATCACAATTAATCTTAATCTTAAATGCTAGCAAAAATTAGGATGTTACAACTCGTCATCTTCTTCACAGTTATCATCGACATCTGCTTCATCATTGACATGATTCCCAACTCGACATTAGGCTTTACCAACACAGCATTACATTTTCACAACATCCTATTGACTTTCACAACTCGAGTTCATATCATCACTGGAGGGTAACCGACGAGTGATTAGCTTATAGGATCCAGAACTCGAGTTATGAATTGATAACTCGAGTTTTCCAACACAGCGTTACATTTTCACGACATCCCGTTAGATTTTCACAACTCGAGTTTGCCATTCACAACTCGAGTTCATATCATCACTGGAGGGTAACCGGCGAGTGATTAGCTTATAGGATGCAGAACTCGAGTTATGAATTGATAACTCGAGTTTCCCAACACAATCTTACATTTTCACGACATCCCGTTAGACTTTCACAACTCGAGTTTGCCATTCACAACTCGAGTTCATATCATTACTGGAGGGTAACCGGCGAGTGATTAGCTTATAGGATGCAGAACTCGAGTTATGAATTGATAACTCGAGTTTCCCAACACAATCTTATATTTTCACGACATCCCGTTAGACTTTCATAACTCGAGTTTACCATTCACAACTCGAGTTCATATCATCACTGAAGGGTAACCGGTGAGTGATTAGCTTATAGGATGCAGAACTCGAGTTATAAATTGATAACTCGAGTTTCCCAACACAATCTTACATTTTCACGACATCCTGTTACACTTTCACAACTCGAGTTTGCTATTCACAACTCGAGTTCATATCATCACTGGAGGGTAACTGGCGAGTGATTAGCGTATAGGATGCAGAACTCGAGTTATGAATTGATAACTCGAGTTTCCCAATACAGCGTTACATTTTCACGACATCCCATTAAACTTTCACAACTCGAGTTTGCCATTCACAACTCGAGTTGATATCATCACTGGAGGGTAACCGGCGAGTGATTAGGCTTATAGAATGCAAAACTCGAGTTGTCCATTGATAACTCGAGTTTACTAACACATTCTTACATTTTCACAACATCCTAATAGACTTTCACAACTCGAGTTTGCCATTTTCACAACATTGCAGGGTGATCATTCTACTTCTGGAGATAAGACCATATTCAATAATTCAATTTTCTTCGTAAAACAATTACTGAACAGAAAATTTACCAACCTTCCCATGTGAAGCTGAACAAGTAAAGGTTATCATAATGAAGCTGAACCAACTTTCTTTGCTATTCTTTGTTAGCAAAGGTTATCATTTTTTTTCCATCAGGATTAGATTGTTCGACTGGTAGCTGTTGTTTCTTGTTGGACATTAATTGTTATGAGTTGATTGGTTGGCTAGAAGAGAATGCGCGAGCACACTCACATGGCTGAGTGATTGGATCATTTTGTTTTAGTTTCTTTAGAAGTGCATGCAAGATATATTGAACTGGTTTTTAAGATTTTTACTCTTAGTTAGTCTGTTAATCAATTCAGAGGAAAATGATGCAATCGGTTCATAAAACCTTGGGCGCCAATGCTGTACACTTATGCCTATACATGCATCTGTCTGCAATAACTCTATATGATAAGATTAAGATAATCGCATGTCAAAATCCTAAAGTTTTGAACCTACTTTGGGAGCCTGCATATCAATATATCCTCTAAGACGATGTCTAACAATGGCAGAGTAAAAGCAAACATCTTGCAGAAGTTGAGTTTTGCTTATTGTGTTTGTATAAGAGTTTTTTTTTTTCAGAGAATAGTTACATGATATTCTCCTCATGAAACCAGTTTGCTACTTTTCATGTATAAACTGAAAATGTTGACTTTAGTAAAAATACTTGATTATCCACGTTTGAAAATGAAGGAGTAAATTACTAATTTGGATATCAACCTTTTATATGAGGTGTTATAATTAAGTTTTTGTTCTATTTGATCAAGGTTGAGGAAGTGAAACCTTTCTTTAACTGTTTGTCAGGATCCTCTTAGAAGTGCTGTTGTAGATTCTTGCATTCAAGTCACAGACAATGGGAGGGAAAGCATTAACAGAAAAGTATAAGCACAATTTCTTTGTGGTTTAATGTTAATATTTGTCTCAACTTTCTGTTCCAATCAATATGGACCAATGACATATGCTTAATAGGAATTCCTTGCACAAATTGCAGGTATTCTTTATATTTGCTCTTTACAAACTTTTGCTATGAATGTGTGCAGCATGCTCCCGATCTTGGTGATACTCCTGTAGCTTGATCTAAGAGGAGATGACAGTCATTTAGCTAAAGTAACTGAATTTTTCATGCAATATGAAAAACATTTGTACTGCAATGAATTTTCAAGATGTCTGAATCGACAAACTTTGAATTATTATTCACTTGGGATGTTATCTTGATATTTTTATTGCATAACCCTTAATGCTATTGGTGTTTTTATGCTTACAGATTCAGTGGTTCTAGCAGGAAAAGCCACTCAAATTCTTTAGACTGGAATCTTTTTTCTTCTACAAATTTGGATTCTATGACATCTGATGTTGTTGCTCCTTCACCTTGGATAATCTTTGGTTGCCAAAATGGTAAACGTTATAATTCAGATTTTGCTGATTGTGGTAGTTAAAATTATGCATACATATTCACATGGGAAGGTTGGTAAATTTTCTGTTCAGTAATTGTTTTACGAAGAAAATTGAATTATTGAATATGATCTTATCTCCAGAAGTGGGATGATCACCCTGTAATGTTGTGAAAATGGCAAACTCGAGTTGTGAAAGTCTAATAGGATGTTGTGAAAATGTAAGAATGTGTTAGTAAACTCGAGTTATCAATGGACAACTCGAGTTCTGCATCCTATAAGCCTAATCACTCGCCGGTTACCCTCCAGTGATGATATCAACTCGAGTTGTGAATGGCAAACTCGAGTTGTGAAAGTGTAACAGGATGTCGTGAAAATGTAAGATTGTGTTGGGAAACTCGAGTTATCAATTTATAACTCGAGTTCTGCATCTTATAAGCTAATCACTCGCCGGTTACCCTCCAGTAATGATATCAACTCGAGTTGTGAATGGCAAACTCGAGTTGTAAAAGTCTAACAGGATGTCGTGAAAATGTAACGCTGTGTTGGGAAACTCGAGTTATCAATTCATAACTCGGGTTCTGCATCCTATAAGCTAATCACTCGCCGGTTACCCTCCAGTGATGATATCAACTCGAGTTGTGAAAGTCTAATGGAATGTCGTGAAAATGTAACGCTGTGTTGGGAAACTCGAGTTATCAATTCATAACTCGAGTTCTGCATCCTATAAGCTAATCACTCGCCGGTTACCCTCCAGTGATGATATCAACTCGAGTTGTGAATGGCAAACTTGAGTTGTGAAAGTCAATAGGATGTTGTGAAAATGTAATGCTGTATTGGTAAAGCCTAATGTCGAGTTGGGAATCATGTCAATGATGAAGCAGATGTCGATGATAACTGTGAAGAAGATGACGAGTCGTTGGCGGTGATGGTTGGTAGTTGCGATCATTACTAAATTTTTCCAGGAAGTGATTGGGTCAAGACTCAGACAATTCGAGTGATTTTCCAAACTTATTCATTACTTCTTATGATCACTTGAGTGTTCTTAATAATCTCTTCTCTGTTTATCCCTGTTTTTTAGCGCATATACACAAGATCCTATAAAAGAAGAAGATGGCGAGTTGTTGGGGGTGATGACATCGGAGTTGTTGGCAATCGAGAAGAAGATGACGAGTGCTCAAGATTTCACTCTGTTTTCTTTCTAGTTTATCCCAACTCATGACATCGGAGTTATTGATATTGTTTAGCTTTTGGTACTTCTCATTTTTTGAGAACAGGATTTAATTCAGAGAAACACAAAATATTAAATGTTGTGGACTATAGCAATCTAAGGCCACGGATCCAGGGTCGACCAACGACACCGATGACGACAGAGAAGATGATATTTTTCTGAACGCGTTTTAGGGCCATTATCACGCCTCCCTCAACGCTTTTCAATTTAAAAACTTCCTGGGTCACGCACGTCATTTTGTCTCGAATTCTAATATTCCAGTTCAGACACTCGCACTGATCTGGGATATTAAATTTCAAAACACCTCTACGTCTTTTATTAATTTAAAAGTTCTTTTTGAGGGATTTTCCCTTTTCTCAATGCCAAAGTAGGGTGATACACTATGCATGTGTATACATTTTCAATGAACTTTTTTTTTTTTTTTTGAATTGAAGGGTAGGCATTGTCTGTCTAAGATTATAAGTGAGATCGAACTCTCGGAACCTCCTACATATAGGGCAATTCTCGTGTCACTAGATTATAAGGTCATTGATTTTTTAATAAACTTTTTGAACAGTCTTAGGACAAATTAAATCCTACGTCACCACCACCCACATATATTAGTCCTTTCCTGCCACCGACCCACGTATATCAGTTCTTTCCTGCCACCGAAATACACGGCAGAAGCTAATTCATCCCACCAGGACACCGCATCGTGACAACCAGGAGGTTGTTGATCCAACGATGAGTCAAATACGCCAAACTCCAAATCAACATCCCGTGCAAGAAGCTGCCAATTTGAACATTTTCGTTGATTACTGAACTCCCCCGTGTTTCTCCTTTTCAATGTATATTATTTATGCGCAAATTCAACACGAATGTCGAATTG
Organism: Inga oerstediana; assembly: GCA_963210345.1. Taxonomy (NCBI): domain Eukaryota; kingdom Viridiplantae; phylum Streptophyta; class Magnoliopsida; order Fabales; family Fabaceae; genus Inga; species Inga oerstediana. The sequence continues at coordinate 2,485,269 of OY723405.1, forward strand.
AACATCCTCATGGAAGAGGAGTGCCTCCATTGATCATTCTTTTCATTTTGTTTATCTACAATCAAGTTTTAATGGTTGAAATTTATTCTATTGATCATGATATATTTTTATTATGTTTGATGTTATAACAATATTTTTATATAATATTAAATATTAATCATTAAAACTTGATCTTGATATACTAAATGGATAGTAAATAGAGAAAGTAATCAATGAAAACATATGTACCGCACTTGATTTTTAATATAAGAAAAAGATAACTAATTTTAAGATATTAAGAACATTAGTTAAATTAGTTAGTTGTGATAAATATTTATTAGTTAATTTTCTCATACCACCCTATTTGATCATGTGCATTTGAATAATCTTTTATGGAAAGTTGGGAACCCCCTTAATTTATGAATTAATAAGAATAGTTTGAAAAAAAAAAAAAAGTTTGAAAGACAATGTAAACGCTTATATTAAGAGGCCGGGGAGTAATTAGCTAGTCACGTCTTAGCCCTTATAATGCCCTCTATTCTAACATTGTTTTGTTCCTAACCCAATACTATGATACTTCCAGACATGCTAATCTCTTACGCAAGAAATTAATCTTTCTTTATAGAGTATCAAACAAATAGAATAAAGAAATCTTCTTTTTTTTGATACTGAAGCTGCCGTAGTGCCGTTAAGGTCGAGGACTTCCGTCGTATTGGGCCAGGTCCAGTCATGTATGATGATATTGAAAACAAATAAACCTGGGCCATTAACCCAAAAAACCCGCGCGATAATTCAACTGGGCTCGTCCCATGACTGAGAGAGGATTATAGTGTTGCGTTGTAGGATGTTTCATTATTTTAGTGTGTGTATGGATTAGTTTTTAAGAATAGATTTTACTATTTATGAGGTAAGTGTGTGAGAAGAGTTTTATCTCGAATTGCACAAACCTAGATTTAGAAAGTTCCCAAACCTAGATTTAGTCTTGGTGATTGTCCCCACCGTGTTGAATTTGTTGTTTGGTTGGTTTGTTGCGGTTTGTGCCCTTTGAATTTCTTCCGGGAGTATTGATACGCCTAGTGTTTGTCAGTCTCCACTCTCCTTCTAACAAATATACATCTTTTCGGCCCAGAAACAGGTAGAAAAGAATAAAAGGCTGGGTATTAAAATTTGTCTGATATAAAAAAATTGAACAAACGGAACTTGAGATAACTTTGTGGTAGTAAAAACTCCAAATCCAAGCATGCTTGACTTTCAGAATTCCAAATTGCAGTTTTATGTCCACCACGGGTGTTTGTGAGTCTGCTATCGCTATAGGCTATCCTAGACATTTAGACTATAAACAAATCATAAACAATAAAACTTCTGGTTGGCAAAAAACTTGTTACATATTGTATATTATATATAAATAGATATACAAATATAATTATAAATAGTATTAATTATTAAATAATTTCACATAATTCACCAAAGACCCGTCTACTTTCCAGTCATATAGACATCAGCGCCAACTCTGTACTGAGTGAGGACTAAAATCAGCCCTGGCACCTGCAACTTGCAAGTGCAAGGCCGGCGTTCAAAAATTCATCATCATCATTATTATAAAAATAAAAACGCGTTTTCAGCCTTGCATTTTTTTCCGTTCTTAGTTCATACCCAGAGCAAAAGTCAAAGTGACCAACCTAATAGGTCAAATGTCAACCAAGTTCTTCTAATCTTCCCCCCCAATCTTCCGTTCTGTTTGGTCTGTCTTCACATTTTCCCCCACTACCTGTTCCGTTAACACATTTCCCAATTCCCGTATTATGCCTCCCACTTCCAGGACCCAATGAAGAAAATAAAACCCACTCTATATAAGTATATTTTTAATCTTTAATTGTTGGCCAAAAAAAAAATATTTTTGGCCAAATGTCCAATCTATTCTAGAGGCCAGAGTTTGCAAGACAAGGAAAGGGATGCGGAATTCATCTCAAAACTGTCGAAAGCAAAAAGTCACGAACCCCCAAATCGGCCCGTCCATTCTCTAGTATCTCTCGTCGACATCCCGATCTCTTGTGATTCTAATACTACTCCATTTGGATCCTCTTCTTATTTTACGGAACACAGGTCAACTGCCCTATTACTCCTGTTTCTCACTACGGCTTTCTCCATAGCACTTTTTAGTTGAAGGTGTTAGGTTGTTGGTCCATCTCTGTTCCATCAAAATTTGCGCTATCCTTCCAGTTATTTGATTCTTTTTTCTGTAATGTGCTCCCTTTCTTTAATTGCTATAACTTTGGTGGGTTCTTTTAACTCGATGATCTTGGCGTACCTTGATTTTGTTTAGCTCGCAGTTTCCCACGATCTAATTGTTTGCGCTTCTTTGTGTTTTGCACAAATTCGGTAGGCGTTGACAACAAAGGACTTCGGTTGCTTTAATTTTTACCTTGTTCTATTTTAGCTGATTTTCCCCCTTTTTAAATATAAACGACGGATCTTGTTTGCCTGGGGATTAACCCTTATGATTTTTCTTTTGTTGGCACTTTTAATTTCTCTGGTGTCAACTGTAAAGCTTCTTCTTCTTCTCTGGGTATTCGATATGTACCCACACGCAACTTAAGATGATGGGTTCTTCCCATCTGCTCTTTTTGCTATTATAACTTTGATCTTTTGAAGTATTAAGTTTCTAGTCGCAGTTTATCCTTCTTCTAGTGTATATCGCTGTATGATTCTAACATTAGCTTAGTCTTGCGGTCCAATTGCCTTAACTCGGGCTCCAATTCGCAGAAGATTAAAAGACGTCATTGGAGTCAGAGAGACATGGCTAATAATGCAGCAGCCTGTGCTGAGAGGGCAACCAGTGACATGCTGATTGGCCCGGACTGGGCAATTAACATAGAATTGTGTGATATCATTAATACGGACCCCAGGTATCTTCCTGCTTTACCTATTACGCATGGTTAGATGGCTAAACTCTATTTCTTCCTTTTTTCTGTAACTCCCGTACCTGGGACACATTTATTGTACTGAGAAGTTGAGATGTAAAGTGTGGCTTTATTTACTTCCTAAATAATGCATATCGGAAGATAGTTGCTTCATTGTGTTGCATATATTAATACCGTTCGAGATCATTTTAGTAAGTTTTTGGTATCCACGGAGGAAAAAAGTTGAAGTTTCTGTTTTAAAGTTTTTTGGCAAACGCTTACTTGGAAGTTGGGTAAGAATTTTTGATCAGCCTGCTTAAGAGACTTCTGTGGTATCTTCATTAATCCAACAAATAAACTGTTTCCCACCAACTCTTGTACAGCCAGTAAGAATCCATTTGTCTGTCATTCACCTCATATTCCAGCGTTCTCTTTAACTTGTTGTTTACCGTGTAACTACATTGAATAGTTCATGGATGTGTTGTGATTCTTAAAGTTGTTTACTCATTTCTTTCCTGTTTTGAGAGCACCACGTGTTTTTGAATTTGGATTTGCAGGCAAGCAAAGGATGCATTAAAGATACTCAAGAAGCGCTTGAGCAGTAAAAATCCCAAAATACAACTTCTGGCTCTTTTTGTCAGTATTTCTATTCTTACCTAATCTCTGTATACTTTTCTGGTAATATTCAGTTGCTTCATGTGTGCTTGATATAGAGAGGGTGAAAATTTTGGCAGTATTGATTCTTTTTATTGTGCATTGTGCAAAATTCTGATAATTTGTTTGGCTTTTGTAGTTCTGAGATATTATGTGTGGAGTACTTTCAAAATGTTCATTTGTTTTTTTTTGAATGAAGTAACAAGAAGTGGTTTCCTTACATAGATGTTGTATGTTGGAATATTTGGTGTAGGCATTGGAGACTCTCAGCAAAAATTGTGGTGAAAATTTGTTTCAGCAGATCATTGAGCGAGATATCTTACATGAAATGGTGAAGATAGTGAAGAAGAAGGTATCTACTGACTTCTTCATTGTTCAATTATTTCTCTCCTGCTCCTGTATATGGAAGACTTATATAGTGTTTTGTTCTTTCGATCTAATTGTGCAGCCTGACTTAAATGTCAGGGAAAAGATACTGATTTTGATTGATATGTGGCAAGAAGCTTTTGGCGGTCCTAGTGGAAGGTTTCCCCAGTTCTATGCAGCATACAATGAACTAAGGGTGATTGCTCTGTTATATCTACATCTTACGCTGTGCATTCATCAATATTTTGCTAGCAACATTTCTACTTTTAATGGACATACATTGGCATATCATTCATTTTACTACTGTATTATGATGGGTGGTAATTCTTTCTACTTTCTTATCGGAATTATTTTAACTTGTTCTTCCTATAGGTCTGAATGTTGTTACACATTCCTGTAGTTGTTGCTTGAGTCCTTGTATCAAATTAGTTAGGATGTGGATGCTATTGAGATTTGTCATAGTATAATCACCAAAATTCACATTTTATCATTTATTTGTTTATAAACTGTTCTGTTGCTGCTCAAGCTTCTTACAAGTAGCTGCTTCGATGCTCTTGGCAATGCACTGAGAGGTGTGGATCATTTGACATTGTTACGGGATTTAATACACTTACACTATCAGAAGTCCTCATATAAAATATTAACAATGAAATCATGCGAGATAATGATGATCAAGGCAATTTGTTTAAATTATGCGGATGTAGCTCAAAGCAATTTCAGATTGATATGACGTTTTAATTCTTATTTACTTGGATGGTAGATTTGTGACAAAAGATCATTAAAAAGTTAGTTGGTGATGTAGGATCAGTTTTGCATATAATGTATAACCTTATCTTGAAAGATATCTATAACAACGTTGCTGATATGCTGATATCTATAGCACTGATATTTTGTTTCTGTGATATATTATTCTTAATCCTTGACAGTCTGCTGGAGTTGAATTTCCACCACGGGAAGAGAATAGGGCACCACTGTTCACTCCTCCTCAAACGCAGCCAGTTGATTATCCTACTGCAGAATATGATGATGCTGCAATTCAAGCTTCTCTTCAGTCGGATGCTTCTGGCCTTAGGTGTTCTTTAATTTGCTTTCTGTTCTTAATGTTCTGATTCGATCGTTTGTTAAGTATGGCTAGCTGCAGTTCCTTTTTCTCACATTTTTCATTTTATAAGATAAATAACAGACTAGTTGAGTTGGTGTCACAATCTCATAATTTCAATTATTGACATTGTTTAACAAATTCTTTGTAGGCATAATTTACATGTTCATTATAATGATTCCAGATTTCTATTATAATAACATCTTTTGAAATGAAGAGAGAAGTCTGTATTCTATCTGGGTCTTATATTTCAGTTTATATATTTTTGGATCAACCCCTTGCTTCCTAATGATAGTTTCTGTAACTTGGATGTACATTTTAAAGTTTCTCGTCAATGGTAATAATTTTGTTTGATACTGCGGTCCTGATTTGAAAATTAAATAGAAAAATATTGCATTTGTTAAATTAACTTTTGTCATATATTTGAATTGAATGATTGTAGTGATTTTTTACATTCTCTTTTATTATTGGATCCCTCCTTTTAGTGCTTCTGTCTGAAAACTGCGATGTAAAAACTATTTTCCAGGATCAAACTTCTTTGATAATCAATGCAATTCAGGGTATATCCACTTGTAGATTCACCGTTGTTAAGCAGGATGTGATTGTTAACGGATATGTATCTAGTGGAGCTATTTTTTAGCTACTTCTAATATCTTTTGTTCCTTTTCTGTCTTTGTTTCTTTCTGGTAATTATTTCCTTTTTATAGCAAATTATTTTTATGGTTTGTAATCTGTTCCTACAACTAAATTCTTTTGTATTATACTTAGCCTGCTAGAGATTCAAAATGCTCAAGGACTTGCTGATGTATTGATGGAAATGCTTAGTGCTTTGGATCCGAAAAATCCTGAGGTGATACTGATTTTTATATTGTTAGGCTGAAAACAGTCATGGAAAGTTGATATTTCTTTGGTATGTAATATTCTTGGTAAATTATCTCAGGGTGTGAAGGAAGAAGTAATTGTGGACCTTGTTGATCAATGCCGTTCTTACAAAAAGCGGGTCATGCTTCTTGTGAACGATACTGCGTAAGAACATAATCTTAATGGATGATTATTTCTATTCTTTGTGCAATAATAGAGTGATCGGACTGGGATGGTTGCTTAACTTTCAGGGATGAGCAACTTTTGAGTCAGGGGTTGGCACTGAATGACAGCCTGCAACGTGTGCTTGGCCAACACGATGATATCCAGAAAGGAACGGTTAATTCAGGTGCAACTGCAAGAGGAACAGTGACCTCTGTTCTTCCACTTGTCAATGTAAGCCATGAGGATGATGAGGCAGAAGATGACTTTGATCAGTTAGCTCATAGGTGAGTCCAAAAGCTATTTATTTTATTAGTTAGTACATGTTTGGATTAGCTTTTGGAGAATAGTTGTTACAATTTACTAAGTAAGTATGTGAGAGGAGTTTTGTCCCGGGCTTTCATGGTTTGCCAAACATGTACTTAGTAAAGTTATTTATGTGTTTGCTATCTTGTCCTCTAGTAAAGACATGACGTGGAGTAAATTGGAAGAAGCTTGATTATATGATGCTGAGCTGTAAAAGAACATTCATTTGATATTTGTTTCCTTGCAGAACTTGTCACAGAATACTTGCAACTGTTTCACATTTTGTTTTTTTCCCTGTTACTTGTCACTTTCTCTTGTCCTGCTTAGTGTATTCACAGTCACACAGGCGCATAATTAGGCCACCCATAATTGGCAGAGATACACTCGTTTGATACACTTTAGTTGACATATCTCCCTTTGCATACAGTTTTATCATTGTGATTAATGTGTAAACATCATATTTGCAGGTCAAGAGATACTAATGGACTGGGTCGTAAACCAGCCAATGACAAGGCAGAAAGCGTGAGAGTCAATCAAATCCTTCCTCCACCACCACCACCAAGGAAGCCTGTCGCTTCTGATTCTGGCATGATTGACTATCTTAGTGGCGACACATACAAAGTAGACAAATCAGAACCAACCCCATTTTCGGTTCCATCTCATTCTAGCCCTCATCCTTCCTCGCCCCCTACTCACAGCATGAGTACGTCGCCACCAACTTTTACCAGACAACCCGTGTATGACGAACCATCGCCCCTGAGCAAATCTGCAGATCATCTTCCTCCAGCTCCCTGGGACACCCAATCTACTGGTGTACTTCCACCCCCACCGTCAAGGTATAACCAGAGACAACAGTTTTTCGAGCAGCAAGGTACATCTCATTCAAGCAGCGGATCCAATTCCTCTTATGATAGCTTGGTGGGACTAACACAGAATTTGTCTTTGAATTCTTCTACCCCACCCAAACAAGAGAAGCCAGAAGATGCCCTTTTCAAAGATCTGGTTGACTTTGCTAAATCGAAGACTTCTTCGTCTTCAAAACCAAATAGGTCATATTGAGAAGTTGTGTTTGTATTGCTTCTGGTGGTACAGGTTATATGCATGTTGATCGAGTTTTGCCTCGTATGTGATATGACTATTTCATGCTTGCCCTTAGGAACTGTCGTCGTATGTGATTTTTTTTTTTCCATGCATGTACCTAGTTTAATCCATATGCTGCATATATTCATGTATATTGATAATAAATTTGGTGACTCGTGATTTCAATAATATTGGATTCTTAGAGTTTCTCGAGTGGCTTCATTTTTCGAGATCCTAGTCCCCGTACCTGACCCACAAAAGAATGGGCCCAGGACTCTGATGGCTTGCTAACCGTGAGTGAAATTAGAGTTGATCATGGAGTGGTATAAATGAGTTCTTTTGGACCCAAAAAGTTAAAACTTCAAAATAGATCATATTTTGAAAGGGTTAAGGTGTAGAGAACATCTTGAACTATTTTTTGAGGTGTAATTAGCACTCTAAAGTATTTATTGGTATAATTTTTTATCCTGATGTATTTAAATTAGAGCAATTTTACCCATGGCCTAACAAAACGTTAACACCGTCTCTTACTGGCTTAGAAAACTTCTGCTTTTCCAGTCATCGACCACACTCTCGTCACTTGATTTTTACCTCAGTGATGATCAGAACAGTACCATTAGAGGCTGGGTCCTTGCTCTTCGAAGAAGGAATTGCATTTCATACCGTTTTTTGTATTTCAACAGCCAATGTCCTTAGATTCATAATGCTCTGGTTTCCCTGCCACCAATAACATGACGTGGTGCTCAAGAAAATTCACAGAAGCAAGAAAATAAACATACATCAGAGAAGGAGGTTGATTGTGATCAGAAGACGATGACCATCCAAGACCCATGGAAGACATCTCAAGTATGGCACGATCGTTTTCCAACACAGGCTGGCACTTGCGACCCTTTGCTCTTAAAACTCATCCTCTCCACTGCCATGAAGATCCCCATTAACCATTTTAGCTTAATTACTAGGATCTGATTCAGAAGAAAACAGATCAAGATGCAACTCTGAATCAGAAATCAAATCCCAAAAACGAAATAGGCGAGTTAGGGAAGAAAGGGAGAGATCCAAGATTCGAACCAAGATTATGTATAATATTTTTAAAGAATCAAAAGATAAAAGAACCATCACTCTGAGAGATGAATCTTTGAATAGAAAATGGAAAAGAAAAAACCCAAATTCGTTTTGCCCCCTTTCAAAGCGAAAAATAAGGAAGAACTGGAAATTCGTTTTGAATAGAAAATGGAAAAGAAAAAACCCCATCAACACAGGCCTTGCCGAGTTGCAAGATGGCGTCGGTGACTTGGCTTGGATTTGGGGGTCGTCGAGTGTGGGGAGAGAATGTGGTCAATGACAGGGAAGGAGGCATTTTTTTTTGAATAGAAACTGGAATACATTAATCTATTAAAAGATTAGAACAGAACCTACCTCAAAACAGAGGCGCAAAACCAAAAACACTCATCAACCCCCGCCTATCAGAAGAGGAGGTGGTGGGTGATCAAAGATGACAAAGTTGTCAATACAATCATGGAATAACTTTGCTAAATAATTGGCCTGTCGGTTTTGATCCCTAGGTATATGTCTAACACGGACATGCCAATCTCTCGACAACCAGAACCTAGCCTCTTCTATGACTTCCCTAAAGGGGTGAGAAGGAGGCATTTTTTAAGTCAATAAGTGATAGCATGAAGGTTCTGTTTGGGTACGGGCAAAATTGCATCAATAATCAATAAATATTTTAGGATGTTGATTGTACCTTAAAAAATAGTTCAGAATACTCACTGCATTTTAACCCTTTTTTAAATCAACTTTCAAGTTTGACTTGTGTAATTGCTCATTAAGATATTATTAATGCTTTAAATTAGTTTTTAAAGACATTATTGTTACAAAAATAATATCTCACTAGAAAACACTTGGAAGAATTAGTTATTAAAAATATTTTAAAAAATAATTATTTTTCTGAGTAATTAATTTCATACGTTACCGTCTTGTTAGAATGTGATAATTCAATATATATACATTATGAAAAAGAATATTACATCCTATTTTGTTGATAGAATATTTTATTGAATGAAATACGAAGAACATGACAACCAAGCGTCTAAGAATTATTAAGTTACTTATTTTGTGAACTTCCCCTTGTTTTACAATTTAGAAGTTAGAGCATGTTATACATTTTCAACAACAAGGACAATACATTATCCCACCATGTGAGATCGACTACATAGATCACATCACATCATTGTGTTTTACTAAAAACTAGAAATAATTTCCACTATTTTGACTATAATGTTGAATGTAATGAGTAAAAAATTGTCGTAATACAAGATTGAATTAAAAAGTTTTTATACACTTATTTGCTTTATATTTAAATTTCATCTGAAAAATATTCAATATTTCATATTAATATTGATAAATGATTTTTGGAGGAAAAAAATAAAAATTAGCAAAATGTTTTGTGTGTGTGGAGGGAATGAATTGCTGTGACTTATCTTATAAGCTGAGCTCATGAAATCTTTTGAGCCCACCATCAAGTTTAAGAAGAAATACATTCCTTGTTACACTAATTATTGTGGAGACGCCCCGCCCACATGTATAAATGTTGCTCAGCCATAGCCCCAAGTGAATAATGTAATTACTCAGAGTGTTTATAAGGGATAGATATAAATGAGATATATAATGGCCTTTGCTATAAAAATGAAGAAAATGAAAAGTGAGTAGCTAAGCTGAGGTGAAGTGGCTCATAATATATTGCAAGCACGAGCTAATAACCCCGGCAGAAATGTAGCTACCTAGAACTGATGAGGAGATTAATAGTGTGTGTATGTGTTTGTAACAAAGAAATACGAAAGTAATAAATGATTAAGAGAGAAGGTGGCTTTAATTAATTATTTGATTGATACATGGTGATGGAGTGACAGAGCGGAGTGTATATATTTGTGTGTGTGTGTGTGTGTGTTATACTATATATGACATAATGTCGTTGCGTTGTGTGAGATGATTATTGCAACAAAGAAGCTGATAGATATATGTGTGTGTGTGTGATTGATTAAGAGGAGAGCAAGTAACGAAGAAGAAGGCGATTGCAAGCCTGCTTCATGCGTGCACACAGTCGCATCATTATCTTTCTCTTTATTTTCCCACTTCTTGATGCTGGCAATGACCCTTTCTTCTTGCTCGTTCCTCCTCCTTCTGCTAATTCCGCCATTTCCATCACTCTCTCTTTAACTGATTCTCTATCTTTTGCTTTTGCATGTCAACTACTGGTAGTGATAGCTGATATATATATATATATATATGTAGTGTCATAGAGAGAGAGAGAGAGAGAAAGAGGAGGAACCTTCGTGCCACCTTCTGGCGATTTGCCATTTTTGTCACAGACAGCAGACCTTAGCTTCATGAGACCTCAACTATGTGCCGTACGTACGTACGTACTTGCCCATTATATTATCACGCACCTCTTCATTTCATCTTCATTTTTATATTTAACTTCACCTTCAAGTTACTCCCATGAGTTTCAATTTAAATTCAAGCAATCCTGCCCTCGTATTATTAAATTAACTTCAAAAGCACTGGTAGAGTTTGGTTCACGTTTTCTTAAATGATTTTACGCTCGTATTAGGCAAATATGTAGGAAGAATTATACATGTTCCGTAAAAGGTAAAACTTAAATGTGCTTTTTCTTTTCTTTTTTTTTAAAATGAAGGCCAACAAGAATTGATTAAATTTACAACAGCATATTCCAAACCAAAAAAGTTTTAACGGTTCATCAAGCAAAAATAGTATTCATAGTATAAATATTAGGTGTAATGTTTCTGTTAACAAACTCAAAATTAAAGAAAATATACTAATATCTTCTTGAGAATTACAAGTCACAATGACGTTACAATAAAAAGGTGATTATATTATTAACCCTAAACTTTAGAATTAATGAGAGGTGAGGACCAAGTTAATCTCTCTCAATCTTAATGAGAATCCTACCATCCTTCACGCTCTTAATTTTGGACTAAAACCCTTTATATAAAACTTTAGGGTCATCTAGTAACTAGGTGATTAACACTAATCATCCTAACTAATTTAATATTTCAACATGCCCCCTCAAGTTGACACTTCTTATACTCATGAAAGTGTTAACTTGCCAATACAACAAATAGGGTTGAGTGAAGTGAGATTAAACCAGTCATTTTGTTATTGTGAACAACACTTTTAAGAGACATCTTAATGAAGAATCATACCATAACATTGTAGTTATCTTCAGCTACTTGTTGATTCTCTCTAACATGCTTCAATATGTGAGTCTATGAAATAGTTTCTGGCTGCAATAATTGGCTTGCTTACAAGCATGACACCACATCCGTCCACTGAGAATCAAATGAGAGTGTAGTCTATTTAAACCTCTTTGACTCTTATTGCTTCTGCATTTTCTTTTAGCTCCAAATACTGCAGAACTAGAGATCTCATCTTACACCCTGATGTAGACCACTTGGAAGGTTCATATGAGCTTTTATCTTTAAACTTTGACTTCAAGGACAGTGGGTCACCTTTGCCATTTGAAGCCTTTGTATCTTGAGCTTGTAAGACAACTGTCTCAGGCGCCACTCCCTTTTGTGATTCAGCAGGAACAGAACCTTTCATATGCAAAGTCTTCATAGGGAATCCCATAATAATACACGGAATCATCAATGCAGACTCCACCCTGAATGCAGAACGCCACCAAAAATGAGTTCCAATTAAACCACCAAAACATTTCCAAGAGCATATCCCACCGGTATGCACATGTAAAATATTGAAACCCATACCGGTTTTTTTTTTTTTTTAAGCAGCTGGGGCATTGTCATCAATAAGAGGAGCTGCAAGACTAATAAATGATGCCTCACCAACTAGCATGCGACAGAATGTAATGAACTAGAAACCAAAGCCTAAACCTTCTTCCTCTGAGCCTGAACCTGCTGGGGCTGTCACAACAGAGTCTCAGCCCATCGTGGACACACATATGGCAAAAGCTTCTACTACCCCAAAGAGGCTACTTATTATATTTTGTATTTGCAAGCAACGTCATCAACATTCTTTGCCTCTATCACGAGTTTCAGTATGCATGTGATTGCTTAAATGTGACAAATGAAAAGACATGTAAAAGTTTAACCAATTAGTAATCTAGAAAGCACAGCCACCATACCACAAGATATAAGAAAAGCTGAAATCATGTTAACAATTCACACTGCAAAATGAACCTTTACTGCCTCGACACTTCATTTACTTCAGCAGCACAGTAAGATTCTTCATGGAGTGACAATATTGGGAACCCCGTTCCATGCCATAATAACAATCTTGTCGAGTCCAAAGACCATCGAAGGCACATAATCTGCATGCCGACTTGAAAGAGCAGATCGATCAATGAGGAAAAACATTATAGGATGATCTCACGAACAATAATCTGAGTCACGCTAAAGTCCATAGTCTTTTGTCAAAATAAGGACTCTGACGGCAACGATGGCCACGCCCCCTCTGAACTGGATCCACGAGGTTCTTGAAGGACCCTTTCTTGAAGAGCACTCCGATTGAATAAACGGTGTCGTCGGGAAGAAAAGGTGATGGTGGCCAACGCAGTGGGTATAGTCCTAACAAATCAACAAACACTCTGAAACTACGGCGGTGTTTTAATTCTTTCAGTGTCTTTTCTCATCCATGATCTGAATCTTCCTCTGTTGATCGAATAAGAAGAAGTGACATAAGATTTAAAGAAGACGGCAAGGTGGTGCTCCGCCACTAGCTTTAAACTTCGGCAGCGGCGGCGAGTCTCGATGCTCTGAGTCGAAGTGGAAGCTGGGATTTCAGAGATTGCACCAGATCAAGAAACGTGGCAAAACAATCGACGGTGCAGATTCAAGAAGCGAACTGGACTGAGGTGGTAAAGCAAGAACCATGGGCCTCATTACTTTTGGCCCAAAGACAACCTTCTCAACAAACTCAGAATTAAAGAAAATATATTATTTTAACAATATATATATATATTAACATCTTCCTGACAATTACAAGCTACAATGATATTAGAATAACTCTCTTTTTTTGGATATCATACTATTAACCTTAAATTCTACGATTAATGAAAAGTGAGGATTAAATTAGTCTCCCTCAATCTTGATGATGATTCTATCATCATCCATGCTATTAACTTTGGACTAAAACTTTTTATATAGAATTTTAGGGTCATCTAGTAACTAGATAATTAACACTAATCATCCCAATCAATTTAATATTCCAACCGTTTCAACTGTACTTTTTTCTTGGCAATTTTTTTTATAAATATACCACTTTGGTCATGTTTCAACGATTGAACTTCTCAAAAATAGTATCATTTTTAATCAGAACTTGGAAAATAACATCTACAAATGAACGATGATAGGGACATTTAACATATTATTCACCAAACCCCTCATTCTGATTAACTAATGAGAAGATTGCATCGTAATCGAGTTGAACGTAAAATTAATTAATTTTAATACAATGGTCAAATAAAAGTAGGATATCACATTCGTGGAAACAAGTTTCAATGCTCGTCATAATGATAAGCTCTGAGAACTTTTTACTACTATTAATAGTTTAGATGTAATTTAGATGTTGGCAAAAAAAAAAAGTAATTTAGATGGCTTACCTTGATTTTTTTTACTTTTATTTTTTAAAAAATCTAATTACTTTAATATGTACAGAATCTAAAATAATAATAATCTCTTAATTATCACTTTTTTTAAAAAAATAATTTTTTATTTAAAAATCATTAAAAAAAATCTTAAACTAGACCATTCAAATATAGATCTCACCATAATGAAAAACTCTCGATGTTCATCACAATGATAACCACTGAAATGGATCCATGTTGATGCTGAGAGTAGGGACGCCAATTGAAATTTATGAGAGCATTATTGTTTTTGTAAATCGATCCCAAACTTTGAGACAGTTATATCCTACAATTTGTTGTCATTAATATATCAAACCTCATTATTTGCCATGCGGATACACACAGTATTAACTTTCAGGTCGAGCAATATTTTATTTTTTTAATACTAGTTTCCAGATTTCATGCAAAACAACATGTGTAGACCCTCACGCGGGACTACTCTCCGTTTGAATTTCTTGGAGATGTAGTGCCATGTTTTCTCAAGTTAGTTGACTTGCCATTTGTAAACCCAAAAAAAAAAAAACATGTATAGACGAGAAGGATACATCATATGATATAATGCACTGAACAAGACTGATCCAAAAACCAGAATGGAGCAATATATATAATATATATAGAGAGAGATGAACAAGACTAAAGCCTAAACACACAAGATGAAACACACATTATTGGTGTCACATTTATAGAGAATGCAAAGAGCTAGAAGTCTGAAAATGAAATTAACACACGAGTTGGGTAAGTAGCCTAGCTAGTAGACGATAAATATTAAATAATAAAGAGAGGTTCATTGTGATCGAGAATGGCGTATCTTCTTCACTAAGTGCTGAAAATGACGAATGACATCACCCAGAATTCTGAGTTTGATAGTTCCTCGAGCTGGTGGCTTCATCTTCTGAATCTTCTTCTTTGCCATTTCTGACCCAACGCTTGCTTCACTCTCTTTCATTTTGCCTTTCAGGAACAACTAACAAGATACCTTTCTATATGATAAAATCAGTATGGGTTCAAATTCTGCTGTGTGTGTATTTTACTTTGAAACCAATTATATATATATATATATATATAGGCGTATACAAGAAAGAAGAAACCAAGTAATAAATGCGGAATAATTATAAATAATTACAACAGATATTATGGCTGTCCAAATTGATGATAAAATGGGTTTAGGATATGGCAAAATCGGATTAAAATTGCCATGATGTGGCGGGCGCCCTTGTTCCCTAAATGAAATATATATAGTAGTTGAAACTTGAAATTAGCCTAATTAAAAGGACATCAACATTATTATTATTACCTCACCACAGTGACGTGGTGCAAGCTTATCCATACTATAATTAATACGGGCCCACACGCACCCTGGAAAAATTAGACCGCTAATTGTGCGTGCTTTAATGTGCTTTAATCTACCAAAGGCCAATTTCTTTCTGGCTAAATCAAATCAAGCAACAATGGAGCAGTTAATTATTTTCTGTATTCATCAATTGTTTTGTTTTTTTCTAAAAATAAATTCGTTAAAGATAATTGATACGTATATGCATGTGATCAAACTCATATCTGCTTTTTTAATTAATATTAGCCGGCAGCGAATATTGATTTTTAATTACTATCATCACATAGCACTTACCTTAATCTTACGTGTTAACATTATTTAGTGAAAGGATAGAAAAAGTAAAATTGAAGAATCCATATACGTTGAATACAGAGAAAAGAAAATACGCATGGACGGCAAAGAAAGAGACCCTGGGCATAAAATAATGGTGCCTAGTTGAATAACAAATATGAATCTGAAAAAAAAAAAAACTTTGAATAAGAATGAAAATCAAGACAAGGATACATGTAAAGAGAGGACGTGACATTGTTCAAAGTCAATCAAGCAGGTCAACAAAGTTAATATATGAAGCAACCTGAGACTTTTGAAGTTGAAACCACCAAAGTCAATCCTGCAAGTTGAATTGCCCCTACAAATATGAACTGTTCATAATTGGGTTCAGAATCAAGTTATTTTATTCTATTATATGAGTTCTATATCAGGGAGCTCATCACAAACAAAACGTACGATTTATAAGTTTGAATAATTTTTTTTAAAATATGCTATTTTTCTTTAGAAAATACTCTCATTTTGAATTTATGTTGATAACACATTCCTGAAAGGTTTGGTTGGCAAGAAAATTGAAACATCAGAACCAAAGACCAGTTTCTTATTATTGGATTCAAAACTTTTGACGCGTTAGAAGAGAAATTGAAGTGATAATCTGATTTGAGATGCTGGTAATGGTGGGATATACGTCTTACGTAGAAACAAGCTGACTGGCCCTTTTCATGGTTCCACAAAATTTCACTAGCTAGTTTTATGACTATGTTTTAGTGCGACTCTCATTAGTTTTAAGTGTGGCGGATCTAGAGTTTAGCAGGAAACAAAAAGGAACAAATAAAATAAGACTAAATTATATAAAATTTTTCTGAATTTTGGGTCAATTGCATATAACCTCTTTAATATTTCAAAGTTTAAATTTAATCCCCCGACATTTCATTTTTTTAACTATTAACCCCCTGATGTTAAGTAACCGTTATCTTTTTAACGAAAATTAATACGTCGGATTATGAGATGATATGTGTCATCCTACATGGCATCCTATATAAATTATTAATTTCAAAAAATCCGCTTAAACTTTGAATAGTTGGAGATAACCCCCTCTGAACTCTAATAAGTTACAAATAACCCCCTAATATTTCAAAACTTAAATTTAACTCCCTTAAGATTTTGATTTATAATAAATAAACCTCATGTTGTTACTTTAATCACTTTAATAAATTTATTAAGTTTCTTACTATCATTTGTCAATTAAAATAGTTTTCTTGTATAGCAAAAACTAGAAGAATAATATTTTAAAAAAATAAAAATGTCATCATTTGTATATCATTTACTTATTTTTTTGGGTTAATTGAGCATTGATAGCATAAAATTGTCATAATTTGTGTTAAATATATTCTTGTGTTGACTGAGCATTGATAGTTTAAATATTAAATTTTTGTTAGAGTATATCTCTTGCCCTCATTAATTTTTTATTAATAATGCATTTTTTTTTATTTTATATTTTTTTAAATATTATTCTTTTAGTTTTTGCCATACTAAAGAACTATTTTAATTGACAAATGATAGTAAAAAATTTAATAAATTTATTAAAATGATAGAAAGTAACTGGATATGGTTTAATATTATAAATCAAAATTTTAAGAGAATTAAATTTAAATTTTGAAATATCAAGGGGTTATTTATAATTAATCAAAATTCAGGAGGGTTTTATGAAATTAGTAATTTACACAGGATGTCACGAAGGATAACACATGTTATCTCATAATCTGATGTGACATTTTCCGTTAAAAACATAATGGTTGCTTAATGACAATGATTAATAGTTAAAAACTAAAAGGTCAAGGGATTAAATTTAAACTTTAAAATGTTAGTGGGGTTATATGCAACTGGCTTTAAAGTTCAAGAGGTTTTTGTATAATTTAACTATAAAATAAACAAAAACATTTGGATTTTGGGGGCTTAAGATCAGTCAGTATTGATAAACTATTGTAATTGCAAACTTACATAAACTGCGAAAAATTGCAGTTTTGCTTCCCAGGTAACGCGTAGGTTGAGTGAGGTCATGCCTCTTGACAAAGAAGAGAGGAATAGTTACAGTAATAGTATGAAGATGAAATGGTCTGTATTGGACAAGAACATTGAGTTGATATTTCCAAATGAAGACAGGAGTTGAGTGTGCAGGAAATGAATGAATCAATGATAAAAGTGATCGTTGTGCAACTTTACATTTCCCTTTTTGAGTCTGTCCCAAAGATTTGATTCATTCTTGCAAAGCCGAATTGAGCTGTGGGATGGATTGTAAGGGGGGGAAAATGAAATCCACATTATGAATAACCTTCAAACTCAGAGAAGGAAAGCAAAAAGAGCTTGGAATATCGACTTTGGGCTTCGCCCTCGCTCTCTCCTCATCAAACCTTGCAAGTGATCCCCTTGTTTTCCCTGCAAACACAACACCACATTGTCACCCAACTAGTTCATTCTGTACAATTATGGCTGTTACATGACCCATTTTATTTTATTTTAATTTAATTAAAGGTATCCCCAAATTACTTTAGACTTGAGACTAAGCCTAAGAGAGTGAGACCACTTACTACTTTAACCAATAAGTTTATGACGCATTTTTTAAATGCACAGGTAAATATTGGGGAAAATCCTAAATAAATACCATTTGAAAATGCAAAACCTTAAAAAGTTTATTAACACTTTAAAAAGACTTAAAGGTACCAAGTACCAAATTGGGTTTTTCAAGTTTTGATACATTTATCATTTTACCTCTCTTTTTTTTAAAAAAATAATAGTGGTGCCCCTGCTGAAGCACCACCGCCGGCCGCCACCACTCAGGTAGATGGCCGGCTGGGACTCTTGACGGTGTGAGCTCCAGCCGGCAAGAGCTTTTTTGGTGGGGAAGAGGGTTTTTTTTTTTTGAAAAAAATTTGTTAAGAAATGGCAAAGGGTGGGATCGATGGGTTCGATCCCACCCCTTTAGCAAAGTAGCATAGTATCATTGGACCACCAAAACTCCTTTAATATATATATATATATATATATATGCATTATTAAATATGTATAATATAATTAAAGGGGTAGTAGCTTTGACAAAGTTAGTAATGAAAATAACAAAATTCGTAATGATATTGACAAAACCGTTTGTTGATGAACCTTGGCTTGCATGTTTTCATCAGCATTTTTGCACAAAATATTTTTGTCAAAACCATTACAATTCTTATCAAAATCATTACTAAACTTGTCAATCTCATTACTGAATTTGTTAAAATCTTTTTATTTATGTTAATAAGTTTAGTAATGATATTGATAAGAATTGTAATGGTTTTGACAATCCCATTATGAAAACATTCATAATATAAATAAAAGGATCTTAACAAATTCAAAAATGAGATTGACAGGTTTAGTAATGATATTGACAAGAATTGTAATGGTTTTGACAATCTCATTATGAGATTCCATTATGAAAACATTCATAATATAAATAAAGGGATTTTAACAAATTCAGCAATGAAATTGACAAGTTTAGTAATGATTTTGACAAGAATTGTAATGGTTTTGACAAAAAGGTTTTATACAAAAATGCTTATGAAAACATGCAAGTCAAGGTTCATCAGCAAACGATTTTGTCAATACCATTACAAATTTTGTTATTTCCACTATTGAAAGTTTCAAAGTCATTACTAACTTTGTTAAAGTTACTACGCTTTTAATTATATTATACATATTTAATAATATATATATATATATATCAAAAGAGCTTTGGTGGCCATTGGGCCACCGTGCTATTTTGCTAAAGGGGTGGATTGAGTTCGATCCCACCCCTTGCCATTTCTCAACAAATTTTTTTCAAAAACAAAACCCCTTCCCCACCAAAAAAGCTCCCACCGGCCGGCCGGCAACCAGTCGCCGCCGGCCGGTGGTGGTGCTCCAGTAAGGACACCACTATTATTTTAAAAAAAAAATTGAGGGATAAAATGATAAATGTGTCAAAAATTGAAAAACTCAATTTGATCTTTAGTACATTTAAGTTTTTTTAAAGTGTTGATAGACTTTTTAGGATTTTGCAGTTTCAAATAGTATTTATTTAGGATTTTCCCTAAATATTGTGAGGGATTTTTTTAAATATAAATATATATAAAAACATTAAAAAATTGAAGGCACGTGAACTCCTTGAGGCAAGAGATTCCTCTTGCAATTTTACCTCCATAGCATCTTTGAGTGCCCCCCAACATTCCATCCTGTTGTACTTTTCAGAACTAGAATGGAAGTATACTCGGACTATGGAATCCAGCAATTCAGGATGCTCACTGAAAAGTACAGAATCTCCATGTCGAATTGCTTTCAGTACCTGTCATGATCAAGTCAGGAAGTCCTACTTATAACCATAATACCACTATGACAATCTGGGCAGACGTAAATGAGAAAAACCTATCAATGAATAATCCATATTTCTGTTGGTTTTTGTTGCAATTTGTGCAATGGAAAACTTTGGCAGAGCAGTTCACACATTGAGGACCCTCAATGTGATATAGAGTAAGGCAAACATACCAAGGGCATTTCCTTGGAGAATATGTGATATCTGAATTCAGCAGCTACATCTAGAAAGGGATTGGGACCACAGACAAAGCAATGAACATGAAGGCACATTTCATTTTTCACTTTCTTCCACTCAGCTACAACATCATCCTTCTTGTACCACCCTCTCAGCTGCCATAGTCATCAAAGGTAATGCAGACACAAAATATGAATTAAGGTAACTTAGGAGTCTGTTCAGTTGGGGATCAGATACTAGTAAGTCAGACAGGCATAAATTAAAGACACGTACCTGATCAAGGTTGATAACATTGGATACAGTTAAGGTCAGATTAGCTGTAAAGTCACAATGAGATAGAATATAGGTTCTTGGAATAATATTTGCACACTTATTTATGTGATCTTCCAATGGAACAACCTTCAGTTTTGAAGCTTCAAATCTTGCTGGAGGACCCAAGAGCCTAACAGCCTAACATTAAGAACAATAAGTGCCCTTTTACAAGGAATATCAATAATAAGAATAGCATATTATGTTAAATTTTTTGCCCTGATCTCAGAAATAAAAAAGTCCAATTTGACAAATGAAATTAAAATTCAGGAGATAACAGTTTTCGGTGGTGCTTTCTTCACGCTAAATAAGTGATTGTACAATAACCAGCTAAAGTTATCAGCTTGCCAAAAATTCTCTCGCGAAGTATATTTCTTTTGTGCATAAATCATAAAAAGCAATTATAATTTTGTAAATACAAGGGGACGCCAAATCACTGATTGAAGAGATCAAGTTTTTCTTTTTAACTTTATTTTAAAATAATTTTTAAAACCGCAAGAATTACATGGCCACATGAGTCAAGAGATTCCATTTGTTCAATGATAAGCTTCGGTTTCAAGAAAAAAATCTGTGGGAAAGAACTTGCGTCCCAAAAGTTTATGGACATATAGAATATTTACACATTTATATCAGTAAGCTAGAGGAGTTAGAGGGGCGTGCAGCGGGTATTCTACTTCTCAGGAACAGGACAGGCCATCATATGAAGAGCTAAATTTTCATTATAAAAGAGGGATGTGAGGGAAGAAATAAAAACCCAAAAAATTTTTGACAAAATCAAATTCTTCATACAATGCAAGGACACAAAATCTTAAGACAGAAAAACACGACTAAGCACTACCATGAATGCAAAGAATCAGACTTTAAGAAGGACGGCTGCTAGCACGGCAACATCTGAAGCGTCCACATCAAATTTAAAGTTGCAAGTCATGCTATAAACTGGACTTTCCGAAATGAGTTGAATAAGGACCCCGCTTTTGTTTTTTTGGTTAGAATCGTCCATTCTTCATGGATTAGACTTCACGAGGTTAATTTTCTGCCGTCTTTTAAGGAAGGATAACAAGCATAAGCATGCATATGTATAACAGGACATCACATTGTGAGCCCTTAAACTTCAAATGGTATAATGCAGCCTCAACAACCATTGATGAACTCGAAAGCGACTGAGAAAAGCATCTCTTTGGGCGTAAGATGTAACCCCCATCGTTGTAATTCAGTAAACATAAAACTACCGAGGAGAGGAGAGTCCAAAACTAGCACTTCACGAGCTAAAAGATTTCATGTGTGTAGCTATGATAAGAATTGAAGTCAAGCAGGAAAGAAAACCTCTTGGCGTGAAACACCCATAATACACTAACTAAACCGAAGATTCCGAAACCCAAAAAAAAAAGAGTAAATAGACATCACAACTTGCGACATTAATCAAAGAATTCTCCGTAATCCTCAGTTTCCCTCAAAGCTCACACTAGCTGGTATACTCAAAATGCCAGCGAATGAGTTTGAGTACAGGGCATGTCATTTCAAACTAGAAAGAAATTGATCTATTAGTAGAATATAGAGCAGGGTTTACCTCAGAAACAAGGGTGTTGTAGGATGCGGAAGCGTTGGTTATGGAGGATAAGAGAAAAGGTCTACATCTATTGGATAATTTTGAGACAGAGTTGGTGCTGAAGAGTTCCCTTGACGGTGAAAAAGAAAAGGCATTATAAGCACAATGGGCAGCCATGGAAGATGCCAAACGCAGTCGTCGTCTTCATCTTTCCCAGGCCACCATTGTCTTCTTTCGGGCCTTTTGCTGAAGACTGGAACACAGAGACGGGAAGGGGTCAAGGGGAGGTGATTTGGGCTGTTGTGCGTCGGACCCCACGGCCTAAAATCTCTGTCAATCAATTCCCTCCACACGATATCGTTATTATTGTTATTTGTTATTTGTTTTTGGAATTTCAAAAATCAATCTTTTTTAAATTAAGAAAAATACTGATGATTGGAAAATGGAGATCGGTCATGAAGATAAAGGTTGTGCCGCGTCATCTAACAGCTTGAATTTTCGATTGCTTGTGGATAAAGTGATGACGTGGCTTTTGTTGGGTCAGGAATTCATCAGAAGCGGATCCGGACCTCCTTGAACTCAACTCTACTTTCTACTGCTTTTATTTAATAATTAATAATTAATTAAAGGGTTGAAGTACAAATTTGTCCCGAAAATTTTTGCTAAGAAATAATGTTACCCCAAAAGTATTAAAATGGAGTAATATTGCTCATTTCTATTAAAAAGTTAACGGTCAAAATCAATTTTTTAACGGTCAATGTTAATTTTTTAATGAAATAGAGTAATATTACTACGTTTTAAAATTTTCAGAGTGATATTGAATCTGAAAAATCTTTCAAGGTAATAATACTCCTCAGTGTAAATTTTTAGGATAAATTTGCAACTTAACCTTTAATTAAATTAAATTTTTTGACGCTCTCAGTCTTTCCTCCTGGTTTTGTTGGTTGTGGTCTGAAACCTGAAAGCAGCAGCCCAACAAGAAATTAAGATTTCTGAAACAAAAAAATTTCAAAATATTTTTGCCCACAAAACGTGAGTATTAAGAAGAATTGTGTTATGAAAATATCAAATAAAAGGAAAAATAATTGTTTTTTATTTGGTTTCACATTACAGAGCAATGACGCCAGGATGCCAATGCAATGACAATCTAAGAACAAAATATTTCAAAAATTCAACTCGCAATGTTGACAAAAGGCATGAAACAATTTAGGGAAAGCTATTATTAAGGTGTCTGTAGCTTCCTTTACTTTTTATTTTTAATTTGACGCCTATATGTTTTTCTCCAATTATTAAACCCTATTAGCACAGTTAGTTTCATATGATGACTAACAATGCTAATAAAACAAAGTTAAGGGGCTAATGTTGCTAAAAAGGTAAAATTGAATGAAACTATAAGTACATCAAGAAATATTTTCCCAACAATTTACGGTAATGGGTAAGTAAGTAATTTCATGGTCGACATTTTTTTATAGAAAAATTTGGATGAGTTGGATCTCAAAAGCTCATTTGGGACTTGTCTTTAAACTCAAAAAGTATTTTTGTATTTACAACTTTATAGTTATCAATTAACTCCTTTATTAATTAGATTAACTTTATTTACCTGATGGCCAACAGTTGCACAAAAAAAATTTATTAACCAGAGTACCAGACTACCAGAGGGTCCTTCTCGGAATTGATGTACTTCGATGAATATCACAGCCCTGCTTTGTTGGGCCTTAAATGGTTGTCTTTTCAATTCCATCAAATTTTTGGGCCTGGTCAACAGGGGATTCTGTTCTCATGACACTGATATTTTGCTTCTTTACCTTATATTTTTTTAATTAAATTTGTGGGAAGACTATAGAGTAGCAACCAATGCCGGGCCAAAAAAAAGAAAAAAAGCAACCAATGATTAGCCACTTGTCCAAATTCGACTTCAATGCTAATGCTTTGTTATCAAGTCTTGACGTACTTGTTTGTTTCGAACGCCATTCCCAGCTCAGCTGCTGCATTAAAAAACATACTAACAAATATCACTTGGATGTAATTGCACCGCTACTCTGACTAGCATTATTCGTTTTGTTTATTATAATTAAATAGGTATTTTGTCAAGAGGCATTATTTTTTTTTCTTTTTTGTGATAAGAGGCAGATAGAGCCTTTGGCCTCCAAACCCGGACTCCCCCCGGTATTCGGCGCCTTTTCCTGAGTCTTTGGCCTTCTAACACTAGACCAGATAATCCGGGGCAACCGACTAATCCAAAGTAGGGGACATTTTTAAGCACACCTCTGTAAGGTGCTTTGCACTAAGGGTGGGTTCCCCCTTCCGATAAGTGCTTCTCTCAGGTTCGAACTCTTATTTACCTGGTCAATTGTTTTACCGCTGCACCCGACACTATTTGAAATATGAGAAATAAGCTGTGATATTAAAATTTTATTATGGATAAATTAGTATGCATTCAGTACGAATGTGTTATATCTTTGGTTTTTAATATAAAATAAAAATAAATATTTTTTTGAGCTATTAAAAAATTAAATATGTATTCTTAAATTATATATTAATTTATTAGTTAAATTAATTAATTTAAAGAAAAAAAATAAAAATAAGAATATTCTTAAATAATTTAATTATTTTTTTAAAAAAATACCAACTTTACCTTATAACAAAAAATAGAGTATATTATTGGGAGAATTACACTTAGGTCCCACGCAAGAAAAAAAATGAAAAAATGGTCCCATGGAGTTGTCAATACAGGCTCCTGGAGTTGTTAATGACAACTCCAGGAGCCTGTATTGAGTATTGACAACTCCATGGGACCATTTTTTCATTTTACAATCTATAGGGATCATTTCTTCATTTCTCCTTTTCCTTGGGACTTCAATGTAATTCTCCCTATATTATTTTACCTAAATAATAAAATATCCGATCCAGATGCACATCTTTCCCTGTAACTACTGGCCTTGTGCGATTTGGTGCATGTTTGGCTGAGCTTTTTGTACAGGAAATAAACCCAATTTACGCAAGCCGAGAAAAAACTCCTCTCACATACTTACCTCGTATACCGTGAATCACGAATTATAAGCATTTATTGCCCAAAAATAAGCTATTCCAACCACGCACTTCAATTGCCTATGCCAGCGCATTATGCCTTCGCCTTTCTCCGTTAATCTCGTCTCTTTTGTTCCTCCTTCCATTAAAATATCTACTTCCCTACTTACTCCTCCGTTCTCCATTTCCTCTGCGACCTGCGAGATAGTTTTGTATGACCCCGTCAGAAGTTTGAAGACTGAAGTCTGAACCTTTGACGAATTCTTACTTACAATTCGCCATTCCCCAGCTATCTACTCACCTGCTGAAGATGATAGACGAAAGTGAGTGAAGCCTGGGCAATATGTCATAGTTTCTCGTTTATATTACTTCCATTCCTTTCAAGGTAGGGTGTTACAATGAGCTTATCTTTATTTCTGATCACGATCTTCCCTTTCTGTTTGTGGCATGTAATGGAAATGCTTTAAAAGCATGTGTTGTTTGGTAAATGTAACTCATGCTTGATGCTTCTCTTCCTTTTCTCTGCTACCATAAACGAACCTCATCTGAGTTTCTTGCTTTTCTAGTTTTCTCTGCTTGATTTCTTGTTTTTCTCATTCTCTTTGGAGTTTCTCCATAAGGCGTCTTGTTATCGACTTTGCGGGAAGTTTTAATGAGTTTTTGCCAAGAGCTTCGCACCTTAGGGTGGGAATGTCCCTTGTATATCCTTGAAATATTGCAAGAAAGTTCCGATTTTTTCGTTTAAAAAATGTAGCATTCAAATTAAATTGGCAGCAAATCTACCTTGTACATAGCTTTCTCGTTCAAACGGAAGCCAAAATTTGTCCACATACTAATTCCTGAAAATTTGATATTGTTCCCAGAATATAATACTAGTAACTGCACTTGATCTTAGCCAAAAGGCCGATACCGTGAGGAAGTTCTGAAGGTATGACATTGTGTAGTCTCTCCTCAATGAGTTTATACTTAAGAAGAAAATCGTTGGTTATCAGAGTTGTGGGACAGGAAAGGGCTTTAGTCTCACATATGCATGATGCAAAGAAAATTTTTACGGCTAGATTGTTAGTATTCTGTCCTTTGCTTTGGTTTTTTTTTTTTGGGGGGGGGGGGGGTGGTTAGTCTTTGGGATGTTTATGTGCTAGTATGGTTTAGCTGCAATACTTTTTTCCCTTAGTCATGTAAATGAGACATTCTGATAGATTTTTCTAAACAATTAGAAAGAGGAAAGCGTGAATTAGCTAAGTTTCAGTACATTTTTATAATGAGTTTTCTAATATTTTGCTTTCCTCACTAGGTACATGTAGCTTGAAATACCAGTAGTTAAAAAGCATGGCTATTGTGAAGAATTCCCGAGTTGAAGGGAGGAAGTCATTGAACCACTTCTCGACGGTCTCCTTAGCTGTGCTTCTTGCATTTTGTTTAATTGGTATATGGATAGTAATATCATTCATTGCTCCATTTCAGAATTCAGAGTTGCAGGTGTCTGAGACTATTAATGAGGTAAAAAATATCGTAGGTGAAAATGCCTCCACCCAATCTGAAAATAGTTCAGCTGGGATAATAGATGAATCAACAAAGGCAGATCTCCAGGACAATAAATTTGAGGGTGAAAACTTTTTAAAAAACCAGGAGGAGCAAAAAGCTACCGGAGAATTGTATGATAATACAGCTGTAGAAGACCGGCTAGAGGATGCTATGAGGAAGAGCTCTGATGAAAAGGATGATTCAGATGAGGGATCAAGCACTAACGAGAAAGACTTCAACAGAAACTTAAATTCAGAATCTTTAGAAACAGATACAGTAGGTGTCCAAACTGAGGATGAAAAGAATTTGGACAAAAATGATAGTAATAACACATTAGGAACAGAAAAAAGTACAGGCAATAACAAACTTCAAGATGAGATGGCTAGTGAGACTGTGGAGGAGAAGATTAAGGAAAATATGCATTCAGAGGTGGAAAAAGCTGCTGGAGAGAGTATCATGGAAAGTCGTGAGAGTAGTCAAACTTCAAAGGAAGTTTTTGTTGCTGATACAGAGGCTGGAATTTTAAATAATGCTACCACGAAAAATGGAACTTGGTCAACTCAAGCTGTAGAGTCACAACATGAGAAGGAAACACAGAAGTCTCTAATTTCTACTGACAGCCACAAATATGAGTGGAAACTTTGTAAAACAACTGCTGGACCAGAATACATTCCTTGTCTTGATAATTGGCAAGCTATTAGAAGGCTTCAAAGTATCAGGCACTATGAACATTGGGAGAGGCACTGTCCTGATGAAACTCCCACCTGTCTTGCTCCTCTACCTGAGGGCTACAGAATCCCAATTAAGTGGCCCAAAAGCAGGGAAATGGTTAGTGACATATACTGGATGAAAATAACATGTTGTTACTGAATGTTGAAGTTATATTTTGGTTTTAATTACAGATATGGTACAAGAATGCACCACACACTAAGCTTGCAGAAGTTAAGGGTCATCAGAATTGGGTCAAAGTTGCTGGGGAATACCTTAGTTTTCCTGGAGGTGGAACTCAGTTTAAACAAGGTGCTCTTCATTACATAGAATTCATTCAGAAAGTAAGCCATTCTCACATGTCTTTATTTCGTCAATGCCATTCTCTTTCTAACTTTTCAACCTTAGCACCTACTTATTCACTACTCTGTCTTCATAATTCACCAATTATTTCATAATCTCGTTTCACATTGTATGGTTTACACTATAAAACAAATGGCTTCTCCTGTATATGCTTTCAGGAATTCAACCTCAGTGGTTTTTTATTTCTTAATTTTTATTTTTCTTATGTGTGTTATCATGCACTTTAACTTCTTTAAGTTCAACATGCTGTCTTCAAAATTTTGGTTCTCATTCGATTGGTACCTTCTCTTTGTTGGGTGCTTGCGTGGTGGTCCAGTCTCTTCCTAAAATAGCATGGGGGAAAAGAAGTCGTGTTATATTGGATGTTGGGTGTGGAGTAGCCAGCTTTGGAGGCTACTTGTTTGAAAAAGATGTTCTTGCCATGTCATTGGCTCCTAAAGATGTACATGAGGCCCAAGTACAATTTGCACTTGAAAGGGGAATTCCTGCCATATTAGGTGCTATGGGCACAAAAAGATTACCCTTCCCTGGTTCTGTCTTTGATCTTGTTCACTGTGCACGCTGTAGAGTCCCTTGGCACATAGAAGGTGGATAAACCCTTGCTGAACTTTTCTTTTTCTTAGCTTTTATTATTTCCATTTATGCTTGAATGATCTAGTAATGCCTTAGTAATTGTACAATGCAGGTGGTAGGCTACTGTTGGAGCTTAACCGTGTTTTGCGACCAGGAGGTTACTTTGTGTGGTCTGCTACCCCGGTGTATCAAAAGAATCCAGAAGACTCTGGGATTTGGAAAGGTAAAGCTCATTTTACCCAAGTGCATGTTGCTGGAAGGAACCACCATGTGGGCTGATTTTATGAAAACTTTTTTGCTGCAGATATGGGTGAAATTACAAAGTCAATGTGCTGGGATCTGGTGGTGATTGGAAGGGACAAATTGAATGGAGTGGCGGCAGCAATATATAGAAAACCAACTTCCAATGAATGTTATAACTCCAGAGCCAAAAATGAGCCTCCATTGTGCAATGAGCTTGATGATGCAAATGCAGCTTGGTACAACATAAATTTTTACCAAAAGATATAAGTTGGCTTCTCGAATTTTGGGCTATGATGCTCTTGAAACCAAATACTAATTGATAGGAATAAAAATATATAATTTTGAAAATTCCTAACAAGAATGCATTACAGAATAGAAATTTTCTATTTTTTTATACTTTGGTAAAGAATTGAAATTTATATTTACTAAACTACCTGTATTAAATCTAGAAAATAAGTGATATTTTTATTTTCTTTTGTTAACACATACTCTCTCCGTCCCTATATATAAGAATCTTTTTTTTAAAGAGCCTGTCCCTAAATGTAAGATCCCTTTTGAGTTTGTCTCAATAATAAATGCATTTTTTTCTATTTTTCCCTCAATTAATTATTATACTATATGCATTCTCTTTCATCCTTTCTCAATATTTCTCTCTCTCTCTCTCACCCATTCATAAATAGGGGTATTTTTGGGCGGAAAAATTAAATCTCCTATATAATCATTACATTTAACTATTTTTAACTGTTTTTTAGAATCTCGTGATTCAGTTAAAAGGCTCTTGTATATAGAGGGACGGAGAGAGTACTTATAATCTGTTTCGTCCTTGTAAAATCAGAGTAACTTTATCAAGTTTATCAGAGTAATGCTTAATTTTCTTGAACATTCTTTGTTCAAATATGAGAAATTAAGAGAGCCAGTGGAACCTCCATAGTCTTCAACTTTGTATTGGTAGAACTCGTTTTTCTTTTTTTAGGGTCCAGAGATGCCTTTTATGCTGACTTATCCGGGGTTGCCAACATTGTGGTGCTTTGAGAATATTTCTTTTTGTTGGAGTCTCTCTTTTAATCATCACATGTACCAAATTTCATATCTTCAGGAATGTATCACTAGAGACTTGTATGCACAAAGTTCCTGTTGGTGCATCAGACCGTGGATCAGTCTGGCCTGTACGTTGGCCGATGAGGTTGGAGAAACCACCTTATTGGTTGAACTCTCAGGCAGGTGTTTATGGAAGAGCTGCTCCTGTGGAATTCACTGCTGACTCTAGGCATTGGAAAAACGTTCTCTCCCACTCATATATGGATGGAATGGGCATCAACTGGGCTTCAGTAAGAAATGTCATGGACATGAGAGCTGTTTATGGAGGGTAAGTCATTCTCCATTCTTCTGGATATTCTGATTCCTACAAATACTATAATCCCCTCGTGGTCCTTTTCCCTTCAAAAATTCCTGCTGCATTTGTTCCTTGTTTGCATTTCATGGTGGAGAAAGAATATGGAGCCTTACACTGTTCAATGCTTCGATCAAATATGAATCAACACTTCAAATTGTACTGTACACTATATATTTTGTCTTGTAGTAGTGCCTGTATCGTATTGTGTTTTGTACCTGTGTCAATCCATGCTTCTTACGAGTCTGACGTTATATGATTTCATGTCATGGGTCTGCTAGAGTGACTACCATTTCTTTTCCTTCTCATCTTTTCCTGTTCCGTTTAAACTTAGTTTTTTTTTTTTTTTTTGGTGATGTAGCTGCTAAACTCAGTATTCTCGTTATTCAGGTTTGCTGCTGCTCTGAAAAACTTCAAAGTGTGGGTAATGAATGTAGTTCCAATCGACTCTCCAGATACACTTGCTATCATCTATGAGCGTGGTTTATTTGGAATTTATCATGACTGGTGTGAGTCATTCAATACCTACCCTAGATCCTATGATCTTCTCCATGCTGATTACCTATTCTCTAAGACTAAAGAAAGGTAAGTTCGGTGATCATAAAAATTGTCGGCCGTGAAATCTCCTGATTCCTCTTGCTTAACTAACACTTTACTCGATTCAGATGCAATATAGTAGCGGTGATTGCAGAAGTTGATCGGATCATGAGACCTGAAGGTTATTTGATCGTAAGGGACAATGTTGAAAGTACAGATGAGATAGAGAGTATTGCTAAATCTCTACATTGGGGTATTCTATTTAAGTACTCAAATGGCAATGAGGGATTACTCTGTATTCAGAAGACATTCTGGCGTCCAACCGAGACAGAAACCATTGTGTCAGCCATTGCTTGAGTAGAATGCTTTAATACCCCAATTTCAAACGCTGCACTCCTTATTTTTGTTTTTAAATATACTTATTATGTCACCGTATTGAAGAATGCCACCTGTCACCTGTCCTTTATTTATATAGTTTCTTTTGTAAATTTTGGGCTGTGTCATAGCATCCGTTGAGGTTTGCCCTTTCATATATTCACACCACTAGATTTTGTTGATGAGGAACTTCTAATAGAAGTTTGCTTTGTAGAAACCAAACCAGTGTGACTACAACAGGAGACTCAAACTGCTCTGGAAAGTTCTAGTCTTTTTGTGAAATTGCAGGAATTTTCTTGTGTATGAAAGCCAACATTTTGGTTTGATATGCTTGTAAAGATTTGTATCAAAGCCAGCTTCGATATTTGATCAACTCAATCGTTAAATGGTTATAAAACACTCAAGTCTTGTGGATGCATAACTTTAGGTAATTACTCGGCGGAATTTATTCTTTCGTGGAAGGCAGGCGGCCAATGTACCGAACACTAGCCGTTTGGTTTACAAGAATGAGAAGGGAAGCTAAGACGACACTACTAAAATGCTTAGAAATCTAGAAATCATGATTTGAAAGAACAATGAACAGACACGCATTAGTGACATCACTAGAGATGCACTTTATTAGGTCTACAAAAGTGTAGTCAAAACAAGTCCCACAAATAAAAAAAAAAGACGGCACAGACACATGAACATCAAATGATCAACGCCCATCTGCAATCTCAAATGCCACCTGCTTTCTTATGGTATCGTATCCAGATGAATTGCTAGTACTGGCAACCCTATCGTCAGGCTCATGAACAAGTAAGTATTCAGTTTCTTCTGCCATAGCATCCTCACTCTTCACCCAAGGATGCTTTTCCATTGCAATCAAACCCTCCAATTCCTTTGCTACTTTCTTCATAGTTGGCCTTTCCTCTCCGCTAACTCTAACACACCTCCTTGCCAGAAAAGCAACTTTCTTCAACTGTTCAGCATTCTTCTTCTGATCTAACAATTGCCTATCAAGAATTTCCCATAAACGGTCTTCTTTTATTGAAGACACAAAGTACATAGCCAAATTTGGTTGTTCTGGTCTATTGAATTGAACTGCTTTATTTCCAGTAAGTAGCTCTATAAGCACAACTCCAAAGCTAAAAACATCACTCTTCTCATTTAACTGACCTGTGAGGAGATACTCTGGATCCAAATATCCAAGCGTCCCTTGTACCACTGTGGTAACTTGAGTTTCATCAAGAGGAACAAGTCTTGAAGCTCCAAAGTCAGACACCTTTGCCCTATGATTGTGATCTAGTAATATATTGGTAGATTTTATATCCCGATGAAAAATTGGAATAGAAGCTGCAGAGTGTAAATACGAAATGGCCTCAGCAGTTTCTGCAGCTATCCTTAATCGAGTCTCCCATGAAATAGAGCATTCATTCTTTGATGGATCAATGTGGTCAAGAAGGGTGCCATTATCCACAAACTCATAAACTAACAGAGGAACTTCGGTTTCAAGACAACACCCCAAAAGTTTAACCACATTCCGATGGTTGATTTGGGAAAGCACGACCACTTCATTGATAAAATCCTTAACTTGTCTGGGATCCCCTCCTACTCTAGACTTCTTAATGGCAACCACTGTGTTGTCGGGTAATATACCCTTGTAAACCGTGCCTTGTCCCCCACGGCCAAGTATTCCAGCTTCATCAAAGTTGTTTGTGGCATTCTGAAGCTCATTTTGTGTAAATATCTTGGTTCTATCAGCATATCCTTGTTGTTGTGAAAGTGTCTGCAGCAGCATGTTTCCTCCATTTTGCTCGAAATTTCTTTCCCTAATTTGTTTCAGAGTTTGTTGCTTGTGAGCCCACCATAATGTGGAGACTAGTGTAAAGCCAACTAACAAGGTTACACAAACGCCTGCAAGCAATGTAGTCCAACGTATTTCAAACAAACTAAGATTACGGAAGTCTTTTTGAAAAGGGTATGATAAACTTTGTTTGGATGGATTTATATGATGGCCCCAGCAC
This sequence comes from Inga oerstediana, assembly GCA_963210345.1. Classification (NCBI taxonomy): domain Eukaryota; kingdom Viridiplantae; phylum Streptophyta; class Magnoliopsida; order Fabales; family Fabaceae; genus Inga; species Inga oerstediana. Next base: position 2,518,093 of record OY723405.1, read on the forward strand.
GAGACATGGTAGTCATTTCGGAAGGGAAGCTTACTAGCTAGCTACTACCTCTTCTCAGTCCTAAATATAAGACACAATTGATTTTTTTAAAGAAATTAAAGAAGCTAAATAAGTTTCTTAATTATATCATATATTGTGTATTATTACATTATATTTTAGTTTATAAGTTGTAAATAGTTTTGAGAAAAAACTATAAATATAAATATTTTAAAGTAATTTAATTAGCTTTCTTAAAATCTTAAAAAAAAAAATCAATTGAGTCTTATATTTAGGACAAGATGTAGTAAAAAAGAATCCTTCCTAATATTGAACAAGGCAAAAAATACTCCTCGTTGTAACATAAATAAAAACTATTTTATGATGAAAATGTTTATTTTTAAAACTGATCCAAAAGAAGTAAAATAGAAGAGGAGTAATTGACAATCCGTCTCACCTAGTGCGATTATAAGAGAGCGCGAATTATTTGTAGCGTCCCTGGTGCAGCGGGATCCATTAATGTAGCCATCGCCTGTATAACCAGGTGGACAAGAACAGTTGTAGCCGCCATCGAAATTGTTGCACAGCGCATGCGCTTTGGTATCACAATCATTGGGTGCGAGGCACTCATCAACATCTGAAAGTACAATAAATTAAAGGAGGGCATCATCGTCCATCCATCGGTATGTGGAAAAATTAGGAAAGGATGGAATGAATTGAAGAAAAATGGAATCAGAATTATATGTTACCCAGACATCCATGGGGATGGTATGGATTTCCTTGAAACCCAAGCTTGCAAAAGCATCTGTATCCGAATCCACTGTCGGAGTTCTTACAGTAGGCCTTGGGGTTGCACACAGAATTAGCCTCTTGACAAGTACCATTATCTACAACAGACCAATCTAGCACGAGCTTGGACTTGTCAAAGGGGAGATGCTCAAGATAATCAGGAGAGAATTGAAAGGAGCCTGTTTTGGCAACAAAAGCATAGCTGCAGTTGTTGAAGTCCCACACATTTTGATGATTGTTGAAGCTATATGATCGAATAGTGATATTCCTCATTTGAGGAGGAATATCGATTTGGCAACACCCAATTCCGGAACAGGTTTCATCACCCGTGTTGTTTACTGGTAGGGGACGTTGTTTACATCGCGATAAGCAGCCGGTGGAATAATTCTGTCCGTCCTGAAAACCATTCAAGTAAGCGTAACTGTCGCAACCCACACTCACGAACTTGTTTGCGGAGCTAGAAATGGGGAAAGCAACAATTTGGAGAGAGGAAAGAGAGAGGTCAAAATCCACTCCTCCTGATTGATTGTAACAAATGCGGGAGACATACATATAGATGTCCATTTGAGCATCATGGAGGGATATGTTAGAGACCTGGATGTCTGAGAGGCGGTAATATAATGTGGAGGTGGTGTGGTTACAGGTGAGATTGAAGTACTTATTCAGAGAGCAGCCATCTCCAACACCAAATGGATATGGAATATCCACATGGCCACATTTGTCGGGGCAACCATGCAGGGCTAATTGAGCTTCACCTGCTGTTGCCGCTATGCCTACTAACAGAATAATCAGCCCCACCATCTTCATTGTATATTTCTGATCGGATGGCTTTCCAAGCAAGCTAAATGCTTCCATAGATGCAGTCCGAGTTTCCTTTCATTGTATATATAAACATATATACGGACGTATGGTTAATGAATTATGGACCCCACCTACGTACGTAAGATTCCCATCGCATGCATCCATCCCATACGGCGAATTGAAATTCAAGAACAAAGCCCCACTGCGAGACTTTGACCAAGTCAGTCAATCCCCCTGGCCATGGAGCTTTATGAAATGATCTATATAACCCTTGCACCATTAATGAATGCTTATCAATATCATGTCCTTTTATAAATTTAATATTTAAAAAATATGACTTCTACTCATCAAAACATAAATTTTCACTATATTTTTTATTTATCAACGGAAAGTTTGAATCTGTTGGGGTCATTGAACTTTTTGTTATGTACCTTACCATTTCAGAGTGCATTTCTTCAATGATGTTAATTTTTAACTGATAGTACCGTCAATGCATTAATATATACATGAGATAAAATTTAAAAGTTCACTATTCAATATGGTTTATTTTCCAAATTTTAAACATATAATGCATAAAAAAGTTATATTTTTATTAAAAAAAATATTTTGAGAGAAAGATATGTGTTAAGCTCAGCCAAAGATTAGATATAGTGAGATCAGGATTTGAATTTTGTTTGAAATTGAAATAATTAGAGATGGAGCTCAAATAATAGCCACTATAAATTTGGTCAAAAAAATGAGTTATTTAATATTAATAGGTTTTTGAATATGATAATTGATAAATATGCAGGATTAGTTAATTAGATGGTGGACTCAGAACGCGACCTCCTTGAGTTTTTCCGGATACTAATTCCTTGCTTCTTCAACTTATTAACTATAACCACATGCACATGCATTCCAGATAGTGACAGTGATCCAAGAAGCTTCCCAAACACAGCAAAAAGTAGGTCGTCTCCTCTCATTCTATGCAGCTAATCAGTCTCCCCCTGACAAGTCTTCATGAACACCACAAAAGCGAGAGACTTTGACTAATTAAGTCACCTCCGCGTTAACCCCGCGCCCTTTAATGTCTTATATCTTTTTGGGAGAATTACACTAGGTCCCATGGAAGAAAAAAAAGAAAAGAAATGGTCCCTGTAGATTACAAAATGAAAAAATGGTCCCATTAACAACTCCATGAGCTTGTATTGACAACTCGTTAACAACTCCAGGAGCCTGTATTGACAACTCCATGGGATCATTTTTTCATTTTGCAATCTATAGGGACCATTTCTTCATTTCTCCTTTTTCTTGGGACCTGAATGTAATTCTCCCTATCTTTTTTATAAAGAGAAACTTTTATTTAAAAAAAAATTCGGATGAGAAATTAACCAAAAAAACTAGAATATATACTTTCACCTTTTTCCTCTAGTGAAACTTCTCTCGAATTTTTTTTTTGGGATGAACTCTTAGGGCCGTTTGGTATACTGGAATTGATTTTGATAGATATGGAAATGGATATGGATATGGATATGGATATGGAAATGGAAATGGATATGGATATGGAAATTGAGTTTAAAAGTGTGTTTGGTATGTACATGGAATTCAGATATTATTTTTATTTAATATTTATATTTAAAATATGAAATTACTAATATACCCTGTCGATGGAGTGAGGAGCAAGGTATTAAAACTTGGACCGAGTATTGAACCGGTCAGGGTACTGGGTTAAGGGTCAGTGGGTCAAACCGGGGCCAAACCGGAGCTAAACCGTGACCAAACCGGTGAGTAATTGAAGATTTTAGGCTTATAGTATGAAATTCTAAAGGAAAAAGTTAAATTTTTTTTTTTAAAATTGGGACCCGGACTGGTCTACTGATTGGTTCGGCAGGTTCCGGGTCGGTCCGGTCTGGGTCCAAGAACCTTGGTGAGGAGGCTAATTGAGGAAAATGTGGAGGTGGAATTACAAATCTTAGCTTCTAGGATGGAATTCATTTGGGTGGAATTGGCTAATTTAGCTTCCATGTGGAATTGGAATTGAGAGCCAATTCCATCATACCAAACAAACCCCTTCATAGAATTGAGATCCAATTCCATTTCTACCTCCTCCAATTCCAGTGTACCAAACGGGCCCTTAGAGCTTTATTTAGCTAACGAGCATGTCCTCCCCGTGCGTTGCACGGAGAGAATAAATTACTGCAACTTTTTAATACTATCACGTTTTTTTTTGTTATCTTAATGAAGCGAATGTTGTTTTCTAAACGTCACTATAATTGTCAAACATTTACAATGATTATAGAAGTCCATAATATTATTAGATCACCCCACGTGCGACCGATATGAAACATATGTTTAAACATACCTTGTGCCATCATGATTCAATACATGAAGATAGGTTACTTGTTAAACAAAAAAATGCACAACCTAGGGATCAACATTTCAAAAGACTTCCTTGTACACAACATTCTTTGTTCTGGTTGTTGACCCATACTCATCTACACTTAGAACAATCTTTAGACCATGCATGCTTTTCACTCTAGACAATGCAACATATAATTGGCCATAGGTGAAAAATGGTTTCAACAAATACAAGCCGGCATGACGCAAAGATTTCCCTTGACTTTTGTTGATAGTCATGGCAAATGAAAGTGTAATTGGGAATTGCCTCCGTTGCATGCGGAATGGCCATCGAGACTCAGAATGATTCAAATCTATTCGATGTATGAGTACCTTCTCTTTTGGTCACCGATTAGTAGAAACAGCATTATAATAAAACAAAATACCCATTTAAGGATGTAGATAATAATTTATGTACCATCATTATGGTCATGGAAATTGATTAATGGAAAAGAATGACACAAACCTTCATCAGAGTCATCATTGCTGCTGTCCGTCTCAATTTGTTGGGAATTTTCACACTCAAAGTTGAATACAATATTCCTATAATGAGCTTCTTGTGGGATTCCTTTTTGAAAGGCATAATAACGCGTCAAAATATGACCATAGTAACAGATAAATAGCATATGAAGTGTTTAGCATGGCAGGGGGAAAATTGTTTGAAGTAGGTTGAATGAAGTATAGTATATGATACAATTGTATAACATCAGCAACATTCAATAATATGAAAACCATGGAAAGGTATCGATTTTAATAAATGTTAATGGTTTTGTAGTGATAGTCCTTGTAATGATAACAGTATAGACTAATTATGACAAATGTTAATGTGTTTGCTTTCAAGATCTTGTTGTCTTTTCTAGGTTTATCAACATATTTTGTTCATTTTATTCTACTATCCCAAGCAATTATAATCCTTTCGATACTTCATAAACATTTCGTTTTTTAAAATGTCTTACATAGTTTATAAAAAACAAAGTGATTGTGTTGAAAAATAAATAAATAATGCCTTAATCAATCATTAGTAACATAATTATAAAGGAAAATGATAATAAGATCCTGAAAAAAAAAATTATATTCCCCCTGTTTCTAAATATAAGTTTTAAACAACTGATTTGAAGTTTACGAAGAAAATATTTAAAATTATTTAAAAGTAATAAATAAATATTCTTTTTAACTATACTCTTATTTATAAAGATGATAAGTGAGAGAGTCAATAAATACAACAAATATAATTAAAGAGTAAAGTTGGAAAAAAATGCAATAAATTTTGAAACGAAACTGAAACGAAGCTTATATTTTAGGACAGACATATTTTCATATTTAGGGATAGAGAGAGTATAAAATTAATTACAAATAAAAATTCAAACTTACAAATTTGGGAGTCTAAATTATACATAAGTTATTTATGTTCTAAACATAATTTGTAAAGCATGTCTGGATTAGCTTATTTTTTTAAGAACAAACACTTATTAAGTAAGTCGAAATAAAACTCCTCTCACATACTTACCTCATATACCATAAATTATGATTTATAAGCACTTATTGTCTAAAAATAAGCTATCCTAGACGAACACGTACAACTGCATTTCAATCAATAGCAAAATCATTTTTAAAAAATTTTTGTTAGAGACCTGGTTATAGTTCTCCCAATAATCTATGGGTGTGTGTGTATTTTTTTTTTTTTTTTGACCAGCTGGGTGTCTGTGTAATTATCTCCGTGGAGGTAAAAGATTTGAATTAGTTTGTTGTTGCCCATCAACCCAAATCATTATAAAAAATTGCAAGATTATTTAATTGTGCATCACAAAATTTTGGCCCCCATCTTCTTTTTGGGTTCAATTTTTAATCGATCACTACATAGATGCTCTCAAATTCAAACTTTTCTTCGTGGGTATGAACCAAAGCCATTAAATGTATGTCTAAACTCTATCTGCTTGGTTATATTAATTATATAACATGTGTGCTCAATTAGAGATGCAAAATAAAGCATCGAGGATTAATTTTGTTTAATCAAAAAGTGAAAAAGTACATGATATTATATTCAATTAAAATAATAAAAATTTGATGAGCATTGAGATTTAGCTTTAATTTTCCACCGACAAAAGGATAAGTCTCTTGGTACATGCATGCACATCGCCTAAAAAAGCTAATTGCCACCAAAGCTATTTTATCCTTCCATGCACTTTGATCTGATTGCTACATCAACTCTTCTTACCCAGCAATAATTGCTTTCACTTTTTTTATAACATTACATTTAAAAATTTAAACCTCAAACAAATTAAAGTGCACAGTACAATATTCCTATAATAAGCTTCTTGTGGGATTCCTTTTTGAAAGTGCACAGTATAATATTCCTATAAAGTGCACAGTACAATATTCCATTTCACGTTTTTGACATTGGATACCTAATTATTTTGAAACATAATTAATAGCAATTTAATAAGGAATTAAATGAAAATATCCTGTCATTTCTTCTCTTAATAATCACCAAAAATTTAAGTTTTCATGATAGGAGATGAAGCTTTATGTAGATAGTCACGTGGAGGATGGAATTCTATATTCAATTTTTAATCCTATTAAAATATTTAATAGGATAAAGCCAAAAATAAAGGATGTTTTACTTTATTAAAAAATAAAGCTATTAGACAAAACAAAATGATGAAAGAAGATTTCAACTTTAGTCACTTTGTACATGTAAACTAATTGAAGGTTAACAAATACAATTAACAATATAAACTTAGTGGGATAGTTACTCAGATATCCCGCCGACAAATGATCTTTCTTCTTCTACTCCTTGACTCTCTCTTTGTTCATTTTGAATGAACTGAATCTCTTTCATAATTCGATGATTAACCTCTTCTTCTTGGCCTTTCCCTGAACTTCACATTTTTTTTTTGGACACATTTTCCTGAACTTCATTTTTGTCTGCGAGTGCTTGGAACACATGGATTTCTCCTTCCTCCTATCAACTTTATACAATTATACTTTTTTCCCAAATGCTTTATTCAACGGATCTGGGTAGAACTATATATTCCATTTCACGTTTTTGACATTGGATATCTAATTATTTTGAAACATAATTAATAGCAATATATATATATATATATATATATAATTGGAAAGGCATAAAAAGGTCAGTTAGCATAATGATTTCATTTCAAATGCAAAATATTAAGCACATAATGGAGTAATTTAGATTAAATAAAAGGTAGGTAATGCATTTTACTTTTTCTCTGTGCGGATATAATACCAAAATAATTGAACGTCACGAATTCACAATTTAAAAATTTAAATCTAATGACAATAACGTATAAAATGTGCCATGCAAACTTTAAGATGCTGAAATTATTAAGTTTTAAGGGATCTTAATCTATTATATATAATTATTCGATGATAATTCTAACCATTTTCTTAAAAAATTACTGCACAAGAGTTTTTAAATTTGTGACAAAATTTAAAACATATTAAAATGATAAGGACCAAGGATAATTTCATCGATAGTAAAAGAAGGAGCAATTTCTTTTTTTTAAAAAAAAAACAGAAAGAAAGTAAGGAGAGGAGAATATGGACGAAACACCCAGAAATGTCTTATAAAACCACTTGGTAAAGGTAAAGTAATAACATCGTGTTCCATGCCTTTAGGCTCTAATTGGCTGCTAGAAAAATTATGAATGAAAAAGGAATGAAAAAGAAAATGTTTGGTATGACAAAAAAAGAGGAATGATAATATTTTTTTTAAATTAGAGGGAGTGATCCCAATCGGAAAGACACAGCACGCACATCAACTTTTTCAAAAGAGGAAAGTGTTTCTATCATTGCATGAGACACTATCCTTGCATGCCAGCGTAGAAAGGGTTCTTGAGGGAGAGAGGTTCTTAGCAAAAAAATATTTGACCACCATGTGTATATCAATCTTCAACTGTGTTTTCTTTATTTGGGCGTGCTGTCTTTTTCAGTAGCCTGTTCATAAACCAATGAAATGCATTACTCATATCTCATATCGGATGATTCTGCTACAGCGACCTGACTTGCTTCGTCACTTCCTCTGCAAAAGTTTTGTACGTACTGTGATGGTGAAAGAATTGGTAGGGTCTAGTATTTAAAATCTATCAAACATAGGAAAGTTTTGTGAGCGAATGCGTTGCAGCACTGCGAAGAGTCTTTTTTCTTTGGAATGGGAAAACCCCTTTTGATTTATTGCCGTAGAAAGTGTCGGTATGGTGTCAAGAATTTGACGAATGCTATACTATACTGAAATCAGTACTCTATAGCATCTCTTATGTTGAGTTTAAATGTTAGTAGATTGATCATTACTTTTTTTTTTTAACCTTGATCTTTAAGTTCAGTTTCACCCCGTGCGGCAAGAAACTTAATAGTGCTGCATTTTAACATTCCCAGAAAGAATGAATTTACTTTTGTTGGACTAACGTAATGCCAGAAATGCATCATTGTGTTGTTGCAAACTTTAAAGTCATAAACAAAATGCGGAAGTGAATAAATTGATTGTCTGAATTATTGTCCTGCTTTCTCATGGAACTCTTATCTGCCCCTACAAGTTTTAGTTCATGATAACTATCTGATTTATATGCTTTTTATGTTTGACCTGTTCCCCTCCCTATGAAATTTAGGCTCTAATTGGCTGCTAGAAAAATTATGAATGAAAAAGGAATGAAAAAGAAAATGTTTGGTATGACAAAAAAAAAAGAGGAATGATAATATTTTTTTTAATTAGAGGGAGTGATCCCAATCGGAAAGACACAACACGCACATCAACTTTTTTAAAAGAGGAAAGTGTTTCTATCATTGCATGAGACACTATCATTGCATGCCAGCATAGAAAGGGTTCTTGAGGGAGAGAGGTTCTTAGCAAAAAAAATATTTGACCACCATGTGTATATCAATCTTCAACTTTAAGCTCTGAACTGTGTTTTCTTTATTTGGGCGTGCCGTCTTTTTCAGTAGCCTGTTCATAAGCCAATGAAATGCATTACTCATATCTCATATCGGATGATTCTGCTACAGCGACCTGACTTGCTTCGTCACTTCCTCTGCAAAAGTTTTGTACGTACTGTGATGGTGAAAGAATTGGTAGGGTCTAGTATTTAAAATCTATCAAACATAGGAAAGTTTTGTGAGCGAATGCGTTGCAGCACTGCGAAGAGTCTTTTTTCTTTGGAATGGGAAAACCCCTTTTGATTTATTGCCGTAGAAAGTGTCGGTATGGTGTCAAGAATTTGACGAATGCTATACTATACTGAAATCAGTACTCTATAGCATCTCTTATGTTGAGTTTAAATGTTAGTAGATTGATCATTACTTTTTTTTTTAACCTTGATCTTTAAGTTCAGTTTCACCCCGTGCGGCAAGAAACTTAATAGTGCTGCATTTTAACATTCCCAGAAAGAATGAATTTACTTTTGTTGGACTAACGTAATGCCAGAAATGCATCATTGTGTTGTTGCAAACTTTAAAGTCATAAACAAAATGCGGAAGTGAATAAATTGATTGTCTGAATTATTGTCCTGCTTTCTCATGGAACTCTTATCTGCCCCTACAAGTTTTAGTTCATGATAACTATCTGATTTATATGCTTTTTATGTTTGACCTGTTCCCCTCCCTATGAAATTTAGGCTCTAATTGGCTGTTAGAAAAATTATGAATGAAAAAGGAATGAAAAAGAAAATGTTTGGTATGACAAAAAAAAAAGAGGAATGATAATATTTTTTTAAATTAGAGGGAGTGATCCCAATCGGAAAGACACAGCACGCACATCAACTTTTTCAAAAGAGGAAAGTGTTTCTATCATTGCATGCCAGCGTAGAAAGGGTTCTTGATGACTCACTTCAGAAGCTTTCACGCCGCACTTGACTTCGTTGTCAACAGTTTGTTGCGATCCGACAAAGTTATTGGTTTCATTTTAATTATGTCATTCAATTTAATCTAATAAACTTTATTGCACGAATACTACTAAATGGATCCTTGACCAAAACTAGCTTACACTTCACGCCCTAACATTCGTCCAATCAATGATTTACTCCATCGATTCTAATTATAAGATAAAGTTAACTTTTTTGGAGAAATTAAGGAAACCAATTTAATTATTTTAGAATATTTTTATTTTTATTTTTTTCTCCAAATTAATTAATTTGACTTATAAACTAATATATAATCTAAGGATACTAAAAATATAAACACTCTAAAGTAATTTAATTAGCTTCCTTAATTTCTCCAAAAAAATCAACTTTATCTTATAATTAGGACCGGAGGGAATATATTACAGTTCATAATTAACTTTTCATGAAATGTGTGAGTGGACTTCATTATTTGGAGATCGATTTTTCACGACTACTACCTTTTTTTAGGTAACTAACCAATCAATCATACACAATATATACTGATCGCATAATTATTTTGGTAATTGTATGAAAAAAATATTTAATCTAATTTTAAGCCATGAGTGATTTTGATGGATAGTCATAAATTTTATTTTTCAAATAATATATGGAATTCATTACCATTAATGGATTATAATAAATATTTTCCAGCACTAGAATTTCAAAGGAGAAAAAGAGGGAGAATGGTCTCTCATAAAGAAGAAGATTGGAAAATCTGCATCGAACAATTGGTGGGAAATTATAGCCCTTGGTTCGATTTCATGGAAAAGTATTACATGTAATTCTGATACAGCAGACTGATTGCATCGTTTGGTTGAGCTTATGTAATGTATAGGGGATTATATTTTGTAATCCTGATTACATCATTTGATGTAATCACAACTACACTGTTAGGACTCATGAATAGGGATGCGGATATCTTGTAATCAAATGAAAAAGATACTATTGTCATTACAATTTTTTAACTTGACCAAAGTGCCCACCTATAAATGCAATTAAATATTAAATAATTACCACTAATAAATATTAACAAAATTAATTAATAATATAAAATTTTAAAAAATATTCCTCACTAAAAAATTAAAAAAATTATACTCCACCATTAAAAATATTAAAATATCTCATTAAATAATATTTTCACCATTAAATATTAAAAAATTACCATGAACCCAACATGTGCACTGCATAATATATATTTTCATCATTAAATATTAAAAATATTAATATGAACCCAACTTGTAGAATGCATAAATTGAAAAAATTATCATAAACCCAACGTGTGCATACATACATGCATGCACATGCATGCATGCATGCATGCATGCATACATACATACATATATATCTGTGCGCGCGCGCAGATATAGGTAATTTTATCTCTTACTATGTTATTCATATATATTCTCATGTTCGATGTAATCTAACCAAATATTTTTATGCATATGCATCATCTTTCTTTAATGATAAATCAGACAAATTCATGTAATCATCATTACATTATATTTCATTACATTGCATTACATATATTATTGCATTACCTCCGATTCTGAGAATCAAATGGGCACTTAGGGGTTTTGGTTCTCTAAAAATCTTTTATCTCATTTTCTTTTCAGAATCTCATCTCTACCCTCAGATTAAAGAAATAGATGGTTTAGATTTCATATTTTATAAAATTATTATTTTAAATATGAATAATAAATTTAAAATGTTAAAATATGATCTACACAATTCATAAATATAACACAAACAAAATTTTAAAAAATTAAATTATAAAATACTATAATAATGATTTTAGAATATATTAAATCTAAACCATTCATTTTTTGTCTGAGATTGGAGATGAGATTCTGAGAAGAAAATGAGAAAAAGAATTCTAAGAGTATCATTTTCCAAAAAATTAGTGGTTAGTAGAAATGGAGGAGATAGTGAAAGTCATTTTAGAATTTAATTCAAATCAGATTTAATTGTCCTAAATTTAATTCAAATTAGATTTAATTGTCCGGTGTCTTTTTTTTCAACACTAGATCGAGCCCGTAATTAAATCATCTATTTGATGTTTGGCCGAAAAAACATATCCTTTTTATGCAAGTCTTAAGGGGAGAGCGAATAGTTTTTTTGTTTGTTTTGGTCATGGATCGCTTGGCTCATCTAATTCAAAGTGAGGTAAGAAATGGCCATTGGGTGCCTTTTCGTTTGAAGAAGCATGATACAACGGTTTCTCATTTGTTTTTTGTGGATGATTTGATTCTATTTGCTGAGGCAAATCTTGAACAAACAGGCCTGATAAAGGCTTGTCTTGATGATTTTTGTCTGGCATCCGAACAGAAGATAAATTGTTGAAGTCTAGGATTTTCTTTTCTAATAATGTAAATCACGTCAAGAGACATGAAATTAGCCAGTTCTTGGGGTTTACTCCAACTATGGACCTGGGGAAGTATTTGGGTGTTCCTCTTCACCATAAAAGGGTCACATATCAAACTTATGAGTATGTCATAAATAAGATGGATGCGCGATTAGCGAATTGGAAGGTAAATAGTCTCTCGTTGGCAGCCAGACATACATTGATTTCTTCGGTGGCTTCAGCTATTCCTACTTATACAATGCAATAGACTCTTTTGCCCAAAGCAACATGCGATGCCATTGATAAACGGTGTAGAGGTTTTTTATGGGGTAGTAGTGAAACCTCTAGAAAAGTGAATTCAGTGGCCTGGGATACTGTATGTGGTCGGAAGGAGGATGGGGGTCTTGGTTTGAGGAGTGCTAGAAAGCAGAATACTGCTTTTATGATGAAGCTTGGGTGGGGTTTGGTATGGCGTAGAGATGCTTTGTGGGTGAAGTTTGTTAGAGAGAAATATAAATGTGGGGATGATGTAATTCTGAAAATTGAGAAACGGAGGGAACAATCGCAAGTTTGGAAGGGAATTAAAAACGCATGGGATGATACGCTCAAGAGTATTGGATGGAAGGTGGGTAATAGTTGGAGAATATGGTTTTGGGAAGATGTATGGCTCCCAAACCATGAGAAACTCAGCACCTATGTAAGTGGAAGATTAGAGGAGGATGTGCGAAATTTGAAAGTGGTGGATGTGTTGACTGCTTCAGGTGATTGGGATTGGACTATGCTCAGGGGTCTTCTTCCTGCTCACATTCTCCAATATATGGAACAAGTTAGGCCAAATGTGCATAATACCAGGCAAGACACCCCAATTTGGAGATTTTCTTCTCATGGTGAGTTTACTGTGAAGTTAGCGTATCATTTTTTTGTCTCGGCATAGCTGCCCTCGAAGGTTAGGTGGTTGGCGGAAGATTTGGAAGGTGTCGGCTCCACAGCAGTGTAAAACTTTTCTATGGTTGTGCTGTAGAGATCGTCTTCTTACAAATCATTCTAGAGCGGTTAGAGGTTTTCACCCAACAGCTAGCTGTAGTTTATGCTTGGACGTCATTGAGGACACTTTGCATGCTTTACGTGACTGTAAATATGCAAGGCCAGTATAGGATTATCTGGTGCCGTGGCAACTTCGAAACAAGTTCTTTGCTTTGAATAGCCTGTATAATTGGGTTATGTGGAACCTTCACCAACGGTGCCTGGTTGCAGGAGTAAGTTGGTCATCATGGTTTGCAGTGACTAGTTGGCAAATCTGGATGAATAGGAACGCTGGGATCTTTGATGGAAATTTGAAGAGCTATTTTCAGATTCTTTACTAGGTGAAGGCCATTGTGGCTTGTTTGAATGGTGATCTAAGCATCATATAGAGAGGGAATGGGTACCACGGTGGCAACCTCCCTCTGTGGGTTGTTTCAAATATAATGTGGATGGCTCTTGTCGAGGTGTTGTAGCGACATGTGGAGGGATCGCATGAGACTATGAAGGCAAGGTTCAAGATGGATTTATGTTCCACATTGGAAATGGTACAAGTCTACATGCTGAGGTTTGGGCGGTGTTATGGGCTTTAAAGAGAGCATGGGAGCTGCAATGGCCAAGGGTGGTGGTTGAAACGGATTGTTGGGAGGTTGTTGAGCTGTTGGCTTCTTATTGGTCTGACCTTCATCCTCAGGGTGATCTGCTCGTGGAAATAAGGCGGTGGTTGGAGTAAGAATGGCAGGCGAGCGTTATCTGGTGTTGCCGAGAGAGTAATGGTGCTGCAGACCGATTGACACGGGAAGCACAGAGTATTGAGATGGGGCTTCATGGTTTTGAGACGGCACCATCCTTTCTAGAGGAGTGTCTTCATGCTGATATGCTTGAGTTTTAGTCTGTAGTTTTATGTCTTATTTATAAAAAAAAAAGTATTCTCCACTTCAAATCTTCAATTTATGTGGCTTTCAAGAGTGAAAAGAGAAGCTGAAACAACTCTAAAAAGTAAACAAAACTCATTCGACACACTTGCAACATCCATTAGAATGCACCTTCAGCATATAATATAATATAATAGCATCATAAAAATAACTAGAATATAATACTAGAACCTAGGAAACAGCAATTGAGGACATAAACACGGCAAGCTAAGCATGAGTATTAAGTGATCATCGCCCAAACCTCAATCCCAAATGCCATCTGCTCATGCATCAGCTTCCCCATATCCATATCAGCCACATGATCGGGTGAGTATTCCCTTTCATATTTCTTCATCGCACTTTATTTGCAATCAAATCTAGCTCTTTTGCTACTTCCTTCATTGTGTGCCTTTCCTCTCTTTTTACGCTAATACACCTCATTGCTAATAAAGCCACTTCTTCCATCTCCTCTCCATTCTTTTCATCTAACACCCGTTTGTCAAGAATTTCCCACAGACAGTTTGCTTTCATTGAAGACTCAAAATGTGTTGCCAGATTCACTTCACCTTATCTATTGAATTCAACTACTTTACTTGCGGTGAGCAATTCCATGAGTACAACTCTAAAACTATAAACATCACTTTTTTCATTTAGCTGACATGTGTGGAGGTATTCTAGATCCAAGTAGCCAAAAGCACCTTGCACCACTGTGCAAACATCAGAATTGTCTAGAGGAACAAGCCTTGAAGCTCCAAAGTCCGACACCTTTGCTTTGTGATTACAGTCTAAAAGTATATTAGCAGACTTGATATCACGGTGGACAATAGGAATTGAAGTGACATAGTGCAAATATGAAATTGCCTCGGCAGTTTCTATAACTATCCTTAATCGAGTCTCCCATGAAATAAGAGACATAGTCTTTGTAGAATCTATGTGGTCAAGAAGTGTGCCATTATATTGTCTACAAATTCATAGACTAATAAAGGAATTTTTGTTTCAAGGCAACATCTCAAAAGTCTAACAACACTTCTATGGTTGATTTGGGAAAGCACGGCTACTTCACTAATGAAATCCCTAATTTGTCTAGGATCGTCTCCTACCTTAGCCTTTTTAATTGCAACAGGAGTATTGTTAGGCAACATACTCTTGTAGACAATGCATTGGCCCCCAGTACCAATTACCCTACTCTGATGAAAGTTGTTTGTGGCATTTATAAGTTGAACTTCTTTGAATATTTTTGTTCTTTCAGTGTATCCTTCTTTTTGTGAAAGTTGTCCAAGCAGCACGTAGCCTCCATTTTGCTCAAAATTTCTTTTTCTGAGATCTTTCAACGATTTTTGCTTGTCTGCCCAACCCACTGATAAGACAACCGCGATGACAACCAGTAAGCCCACACTACAACCTGCAAGCAATATCATGAAACTTTGTTAAAATAAATAAAAACATGATTGAACAAAGAATGAATGTCTTTTTTTATTCTTTAAACAGAAGGCAAAAAATATTTTAAATAATGTAATAGAATAAAACGGAGTCATTTCCCAATGCAATTATACTGACAAGCCATTTATACATAGATCGACGGTGGTCCTTTGTACAGCCCGTCCCATTAGTGTAGCCGTCGCCCTTATAATGAGGTGGTGGACAAGAACAGCTGTAACCACCAACGAAGTTGCAGCATTGCTTTGGAATACTGCAGTTGTTAGGTCTGCTACACTCATCGACATCTGAAAATTAAATAAGAAAAGGGTATTAATTAATTAATAGTAAATGCCAATTTATCTAGAGAAGAAATGGAATGGAATTATATATATAGAACTCCGTTTGTACGTACGTACCGTGACATCCATCGGGATGATATGGATTTCCCTCAAAGCCAGGTTTGCATTTGCAATTGTAGCCAACTCCAACGTTAGAATCCACGCAATACGAGTTGGATTTGCAGGCATAGTCTGTGGTACTATTGGAAGAAGCAGATTGACAAGTAAGATGTGAAATAGTCCAATCTAGGGAGAAGGGGGCCATATCAAAGGGAAAGTACTGTAGATATTCAAGAGAGAAATTAAACCAGCCCTGTTTGGCGAGAAAAGAATAGCTACAGTTGTTGAACCCCAACACTTTTTTATGGTTGTTGATGGCGGATACTACCAATGAGTAGTTATTCTTTCCGATGGGAATATTATTGACCTGGCAACACCCTGACCCCGAACATGTGTTGGGGTTGGTGTCCCTTGGAGGCGGCGTGTCGCACAGCGTTACGCAGCCGCCTGAATAGCTCAGATCGTGGTCCAGGAAATTAACAATGCCCAAAGTGTCGCAACCGAGGCTAATGATCGTGTTTTTGCCGCTGGAAATGGTGAAAGCACCACCGGTGTAAAAATTGGAAGAAGATTGGTCTAGAACGACTCCTGAGTGATCGTAACAGATCCTGGAGACATGCGTGGAAATGTCGATTTGACCCTCTTGGAGGAATATGTTAGAAACTGGGAGGTTTTTGAGGAATAATGTGGACTTGTCGCAGGTGAGCTGGAATGTTTCATCCAAGAAACAGTTGCGAGAAGTACCAGGTTGCACTCCCACACCAAATGGATACGGAATGTCCACGTCACCGCATTTGTTGAGACAGCCGGCGAGGGATTGAGCTTCACTTGCCGCCATGGCTGCAGAAAATAGTAGAATGAACAACATCTTCTTTAGATCAGCCATCTTGTCAAGTACGTACGTCACTTTATCTGGGAAGAATGGAAATATGGAATACGATGATGCTACTGCCTGTTCAGGTTTAATACTTCTGTTTATAAAATATAAAATAATATAATTATTACAAATGATTTATTTTTCGTTCGAGGACTGTTCATCAATGATTCCATGTTCTGATTGGGAATTAGGTCCATTTTTCCATTAAGGACCAAAGGATGATGCTAACCAGATTCATCATCTTCTGCGTTTGGGAAGTATATCTGTGAGTATCAATCAGCTTTAATTACATTCTGTATGATCTTATGATTGATTAGAATTTAAATTATTTAAATCTGACTCGAACCCTGATTTTTAGTTAAATGTGGGAATCTTGTTACAATCAATACACTTTCAATCAAGAAATTGTTTTATAAATTTTTTTGGCAGTAAATTTCATAAATTCACGGTATCAGGTTGTGGATTTACATGAGAAATACGTGCATATTCTAGGAACGTCACATCATCTATACTTTCACTAATTAAAATATAACAACTCATCTTATTTTTATTTGGACAAAACTTAGGTCCATTAGGTCCAGTTAGCCAATCATATGTTGCCACATGTATTATTTACCCACCTCAGCATTTAACACTGTTAACCCACAGTTAGTCTGCTAAAATTCCCAGAAAAATTAAATAGAAGAAAAAACAGAAAAGAAACAGAGGAGTTGTGCGTTGCGGCAATCGTTAAGAGAGGACGCGGTAGTGCGATCGGCCCAGAGGATCTGCAGCCAAGGAAGGTTACATGAGTTCTTGGCTACAATTCAACACAGACGAACAGAAAGTTTACTTTCTCCCACCAGCAAATGATGTGAGTTTTGTGTTACAACGCTCAAAGTCGATTGTTTTGGAAACTGGAGGTTTTCTCGATTAAACTACCTGCCTTGGTGTATTCTGTGTGCTGTTTTTTGGGCAAAAGAGACGATACGATACAGTTTTCATCATTCATTAGGATTTCTTTTTCTCAATGTTTCTCATGATTGAATGGCTGGGTACTATTGCTTTCATTTCAATATAAATTCTTTGGTCCCATTAGCTCTTATGCAAAGCCGATAATAAATGAAATCCTTCCTGTTTATGTTATATGTATGTAATGCAGGTTTTACAGTGGGCTTTGGATGCAAGGGATCATCTGGAATATATAATGCCCCTTTTTCATGAAGCATATGCTCTGTTATTATTTATTAAGGAAGAATTGGGCAAGGTTTTTACAATGGGTTTTGGATGTCAGGGATAATCTGGAATATATAACTTTCTTTTGTTTTTCAAGTGGTTTTTGGATGTAAGCGTTGGCAATGTATACTTGGTTGCCTTCCTCTTCATCGATGGCACTATGATTGCCCAGCTCCTCTCTTTTGTTTTCTAATGTTTTTCCAGAAATTTATTAGGCTAACAGTGGGCTAACAGGGTTAAGTGATGATGTGTGCAAATGATCTAGGTGGCAATATATGATTGGCTAACTGGACCTAATAGACCTAAAGAACTTGACCTAAGTTTAGTCCTTTTTATTTTATATGGCAGATAAGTCATATGAAGAAATTTAAATTTTATGATTTTAAAAAATATAAACTTTATAATTTAAAAAAACAAATGATGGAATTTCCTCCCATGAGGAGTTGTTTTTTAAAATCATAAAATTTAAATTTTTCTAGATGACTCATCTGTTATGTAGAATTAAAATAAAATAAATTGTTATATTTTAATTTGTCAGAATACAAATGAGGTGAGGCTCGTAGAGTATGTAAGTATATCTCGCACAGATTTAAGCAAAATTTAAAAAAATTGAGTTTAATTAGAATCAATCAAAATTTAAAATGATGCGAACAAACTCAATCATCATTAACATAATTCAAGTAAAATACAATACCACATATTTTCTTTCCCCCGGAATTGGAAAAATTAACATTCAAAATTAATTTATTAATTGGACCAAAAAGAATGAATTTATTGATGATTGGCTGTAATTTATGAAATATTCCTAAAATAATTGAAGGACTTTTATTACAGATTCTCTCTCTCTCTGTTTTTTTTTTTTTGGTTCTTTGGCTGACTATTGCAGATTCAGTAATTGATTGCAATTGATATAATCAACTCAAATAGCATTATATTCCTGGTACTTGTCCAGAAAAAAAAAGAAAGAATAATTTCAACTTTCTAGTAGATACGAACGAGTCAATGGACCAGAACGCTGGTGACCATAAAAACATCATTTTCTTGAAACCCAATTGCCCAATGCCAAGTTGGACAATTTTTTTTATTGGCAGGCATATTTTTAGAGACAATCTTATTTGAAAATGGGCTAAAACCGGGGGAGAAGCCCTGAAATGAGGAGAGATAAAAAGAAATAAATGGAGAAAAGAAGAGCAGAGTATGTCTTGCAATTCAACAGTACACAACTCAGTCAATGAGGTTTTGGCATAATTGGTTAAGGTCTTGTCACCCCGATCAAAAGGGAGTGTGTTTAAAACCCCTGATCGATGGGGAGACCTCGTTGGTAGGCGATCCGGTAAGACCCTTGTAAGCGCTCGAAGAACCTTGGGGTTGTTCCCTGGCCTTAGTAGGGGATTGGTGCCAAAAAAAAAACAGTACACAGCTCACATTTTTGGTTGAACACGTTTTGGTGTATTATAGTGTGTTTGAAATAGCAGTAGGAAAAATGACTTATTATGATTTTAACTTATTAAAAATGACTTTATAGAAAAATCAGTTTGTGTAACATGATTTATGTTTGGATGAGCGATTGAATAAGTGATTTTCAATAAGTCAAAACTTGTTTAGATTGCCGATTGTATAAGTGCTTTTTTAAAAGTCAAAACTTATGTTAATTATAAGAAAACAAGATATTTAAAATTAAAAATAAGTGAAAAAAGTGAAGTTAGAAAACGTGATGCCAAAATACATAATTTCACAAAAAAAATATTACATAACTAATTGGATCATATGTCCCGTACAAGTTGATTTCTAATCATATCACGAATACAATTCATACAGGTCGAAGATGTCCCAACATTATTGATCGAGGAAGCCGCATCATCTATAATATTATTATTTTCATGAATTACATTGCCACCTTCTATTGCACCAAAATTAACATCACTCTGAAAATTTCTCCTAATAAAATTATGTATTGTCATTGTAGTAAAGGCCAACTATCCAAGAGTCTCCTGTGTAATCTTTGAATTTTATGAAGTAGAGCATTCAATTCGCCTACAAGTTAGCGTTATGGCAATGTTTTATAACATTGTAATAGAAACCCATCGGAAATTAATGACCAAGACTCGGCATTTTTCTTTCCACCATTTTCATTACCACCGTCATCCCTTCTTCTTCCTCACCAACTACCTTCACCATTAAAAATCTTCACCAGCATTTCCTCTTCATTATCTTCACCACATAGCCACTGTCACTAGTCCTCCTTCCTCTGTTTCAGACCACCACTTCCGGTGACCTTTGCTCCCTCTCGCCACCACCAGACCAGCTTCAGTTTTCTCTCTACCATTATCACTACCAAGCTACTTCCTCTTACAGCGTCATGCACCATCAGTTCTGAGAACCATTGCAATTTCAACTGAGCAACGAGAGGAGAGGGAAGACGTTTCACCTATTATCACCTTCTCCGACCCCCATTTTCGGTGACCATTTTTTCTCAACCATTTTTGTCCGGAAAAATTTGTTGGTATTACAGTGTGGGTGTGTCAAAAGGAACATGTCCCACATTGTTTGAGATTGTAGAGGTCAAAGTAATAAGTGATAATATATTACTAAATGGGCCAAGAGGAGGAATGAGTTTGCATAACAATGGGTCACCGGAAGTTGAAATCCGGCGATTTCTCTCCACCCATTGTGCATGAGTTAAAGAATGGACTAGACACTTTTATTAGGCTATTTTTGGAATAAATGAACTTATTGAAAAATGACATTTTCACTTAGGCTCAATAGTGAAAATGAACATTGGTGTGTTTTAAAAAGAAATGATGGACTTCCTATGTCATGCTTAAATGTCAAACTTTTGAAAATTGATGGTTTTTAAATACCTTCAATTCCCAACGTTTTGCATTGATTTATTTAACCTATTTAATATCTTTTAACATTCAAAAACACACCAATTCATTACAATTAAGTGACTACCAACGTTTAGAATTTGTGAGACCTATAAAAGTGCTTCAGTTAGAGGTTCAAGACATGGCTTTGGAAGCTTTCAAGCACTTTCTCTTCCTCCTTCTAAATATTGTATGCCTGCTGAGTTCTATTATATTTCGTTGTTCTGCTTACCCTGTTTTTTGCAGGAAGGATCTGTTTTATCCTAGGGAGTGCCGCTTCTTATCTATTGGTAGTTGCGGAATAGCTCTTAAGGACAGTGTCCTTGGACGTGACTCAGATTATTCATTTTCTTCGTATATGGTGTTGCCGCCAATAGGATCTGCAAAGCATGAAGTGGAGTTGGAAGATTCACTAGATCGTAGGTGAATTTAGGTGCTGACGCCAACAAAATTAAATTCCCTACATAATTATTACATTTAACTACTTTTAATTGTTTTTTAGAATCTCTCGATTCAGTTAAAAGGCTCTTATATATAGAGAAGGAGAGAGTACTTGTAATCTGTTTTGTCCTTGTAAAATCAGAGTAACTTTATCAATTTTATCAGAGTAATGCTTAATTTTCTTGAACATTCTTTGTTCAAATATGAGAAATTAAGAGAGCCAGTGGAACCACCATAGTCTTCAACTTTGTATTGGTAGAACTCGTTTTCCTTTTTTTGGGGTCTAAAGACGCCTTTTATGCTGACTTATCCGGGGTTGCCAACATTATGGTTCTTTGAGAATATTTCTTTTTGTTGGAGTCTCTCTTTTAATCATCACATGTACCAAATTCCATATCTTCAGGAATGTATCACTAGAGACTTGTATGCACAAAGTTCCTGTTAATGCATCATACCGTGGATCAGTCTAGCCTGTACGTTGGCCGATGAGGTTGGAGAAACCACCTTATTGGTTGAACTCTCAGGCATGTGTTTATGGAAGAGCTGCTCCTGTGGAATTCACTGCTGACTCTAGGCATTGGAAAAACGTTCTTTCCCACTCATATATGGATGGAATGGGCATAACTGGTCTTCAGTAAGAAATGTCATGGACATGAGAGTTGTTTATGGAGGGTAAGTCATTCTCCATTCTTCTGTATATTCTTTTTTTTTTGTTACAAGGGCAAGCAAAGCTTGTAAGTGACAGAATCTATAGGCTAGTTCCTACAGAATGATCTTGTGGTAACAAATCACAATCCAAAGCAAAAAGATGAATACATTCCATTGGGGAAAACCCTAACTCCACGTAGTCTTGTGGAATCCTATGCGTCGTTCCTGCCAGGTAATCTGCACACCGAATACTTTCCCTATGAGTGTGGGAAATTTCCAGCTCCCAGTCGCTGTAAACGAGAGATCTGGTATCTAAAATAACGTCATACAAAGGATGATCATGATCACAATGAGTGGTTAATAGGTGGACTGCCTGTAGAGAGTCTGTGAACAACTTGATGTTCTTAAGCCCTAGCTTTTTACATAGTAGAAGGCCTCGAAGGATTGCATGGATTTTAGCAGCAGTTGGGAAGGTATGACCTAACTTCTGTTGAAATCCACATATCCAGTTACCTTGGTGATCCCGGATAACACCTCCACAAGCAGCTTGACCTTCCCTAACCACCGTCTATATCTAGGCGATGAAATCTCGGGTCCAGGGGTTGCCAATGAAGAAGACCTCGATCTGGGACTTGGAATATCTGATGTCAAAACCTGCCATTCTCTACACCTTCCGAGAGATGGTATAAACATCTGTGGACTATCTCTTTTGGATTGTCGGATGACCCTTCAAAGGCTTGACTGCATCTATTCTTCCAAAGGAGCCAACATGTGTAACTGAAGACTTTATGCCATGGCCATCTGGCCATCCTGTTGTTTCCTGGTGAGTGATGTAAATTCAAATTGAGCCAATCTTGCAGATTACCAGAAAAAATATATTATAATATAGAGGGTTAGTTAAAGCTGACCATACTCTCTGCGCTTGCTCACAATCTCTCAACATATGAAGGATACTTTCCACACTATCAAACTGAAAAGGACAGGTGTTTAAGACGCTCGGATTGTGTCTCGCTCTTAATTCGTTAGTAGGAAGCCTGTCATGGAAAACTTGCCACAAGAAAATTTTGACTCTTTCAGGAATTCCCCAGTGCCATAGAGACTGCCAGTGATGTTGGAGCCTAAGGCTGTGCTGATGATAGATAGCGTCATATACTGATCTTACGCTGAAATTCCCATCAGTAGCATTCCTCCAACATACAATATCATCTTCGCTGCCCATAGGTGGAGATATCAACATTATTTTATCAACCACCCAGTTAGGAAGAAAAAAAGCCCATTTAGCTCTATCCCAATGACCCGATGGAGTCATAAAAGAGCGCACAGTGGCACTCATATCAACTAAGTGCATGTTTTTATCTATAAGGAATTCAAGCGGCTTTTCTACAGGAGTCTAGCATTCTTTCCAAGCTAACGTATTCCGGCCGTTTCTTAGACATTTGTCAAGGCCACTCTTGAAGTCATCCCAGACAGCCACAATTCCACTCCAGACAACCGACTGCTTATGCCGCCTCTGAATGAGGGGATCAACAGTTGATCTACATGAGTATTTTGCTCGTAAATATTTCACCTAAAAGGCATCCAGTTTTTTGATTAAACACCAGCACAACTTCATGAGGAAAGCTTTATTTTGGCAGTGTAAGTCTTTTATTCCCAATCCACCCTCACATTTTCTTCGTTTTAGAACGTCCCAAGAAAGCAGATGCAATTTTTTGGAGTCCTCATGTTGGTTCCAGAAGAAGTCTCGGCTGAGCTTTTCAATAGCTGATAACACCCCTTTCGGTACAAGAGTTGATTGCATCTGGTATTGCGGAATTGCCGAAAGGACTGACTTGATAAGAGTCGTACGGCCCGCCATACTCAGGAATTTACCTTTCCAGTTTGCCAATTTCAATCTCACCTTCTGGAGTAATGGAGCAAAAGTCCTCTTAACCATCCGTTTGTGCAGAAGAGGAACACCCAAATATTTCCCAAGGTTCGCAGTCAATCCAACTCCTACAATCTGGCTTATCTTGTACGCCCTGTTGAAATGGACATTTCTAGAAACGAACATTTTAGACTTGTTCAGATTAATCCTATGACCAGAGACTCAGCAGAAAAGAGCCATGACATTGCGAATCTCCACCATCTGCTTATTAGAAGCTTCCCCGAAAAGAACAAGGTCGTCTGCGAAGAAAAGATGGGAGATATTGGGACCAGAAGACCTCAATTTTAAAGGATGCCAATTCCCCATTTCAACTTTTTGGTGAATTAGTTGACCGAGCAGTTCCATACAAAGGACGAACAGAAACGGACTCAGCGGGTCACCCTGATTCTTCTGTATATTTTCATTCCCACAAATACTATAATCCCCCGGTGGTCCTTTTCCCTTCAAAAATTCCTACTGCATTTGTTCCTTGTTTACATTTCATGGTGGACAAAGAAAATGGAGCCTTACACTGTTCAATGCTGCATTTGTTCCTTGTTTGCACTGTACACTATAGATTTTGTCTTTTAGCAATGCCTGTATCGTATTGTGTTTTGTACCTGTGTCAATCCATGCTTCCTACGAGTTTGACATTATACGATTTCATGTCATAGGTCTGCTAGAGTTACTACCATTTCTTTTCCTTCTCAACTTTTTCCTGTTTCGTTTAAACTTAGTTTTTATTTTTTTGGGTGATGTAGCTGCTCAACTCAGTATTCTCGTTATTCAGGTTTGTTGCTGCTCTAAAAAACTTCAAAGTGTGGGTAATGAATGTAGTTCCAATCAACTCTCCAGATACACTAGCTATCATCTATGAGCGTGTTTTAGTTGGGATTTATCATGACTGGTGTGAGTCATTCAATACCTACCCTAGATCCTATGATCTTCTCCATGCTGATTACCTATTCTCTAAGACTAAAGAAAGGTAAGTTCGATGATCATAAAAATTGTCGGCCATGAAATCTCCTGATTCCTCTTGCTTAACTAACACTTTACTCGATTCAGATGCAATATAGTAGCGGTGATTGCAGAAGTTGATCGGATCATGAGACCTGAAGGTTATTTGATCGTAAGGGACAATGTTGAAAGTATAGATGAGATAGAGAGTATTGATAAATCTTTATATTGGGGTATTCTATTTAAGTACTCAAATGGCAATAAGGGATTACTCTGTATTCAGAAGACATTCTGGCGTCCAACCGAGACAGAAACCATTGTGTCAGCCATTGCTTGAGTAGAATGCTTTAATACCCCAATTTCAAACGTTGCACTCCTTATTTTTGTGTTTTTAAGTATACTTATTATGTCACCGTATTGAAAAATGCCACTTGTCACCTGTCCTTTATTTATATAGTTTCTTTTGCAAATTTTGGGCTGTGTCATAGCATCCGTTGATTTTTGCCCTTTCATATATTCACAATACTAGATTTTGTTGATGAGGAACTTCTAATAGAAGTTTGCTTTGTAGAAACCAAACCAGTGTGACCACAACAGGAGACTCAAACTGCTCTGGAAAGTTCTAGTCTTTTTGTGAAATTGCAGGAATTTTCTTGTGTATCAAAGCCAACTTGTTGGTTTGATTTGCTTGTAAAGATTTGTATCAAAGCCAACTTCGATATTTGAGCTACTCAATCGTTAAATGGTTATAAAACACTCAAGTTTTGTTGATGCATAACTTTAGGTAATTACTCGGCGGAATTTATTCTTTCGTGGAAGGCAGGCAGCCAATGTACCGAACACTAGCCGTTTGGTTTACAAGAATGAGAAGGGAAGTTAAGACGACACTACTAAAATGCTTAAAAATCTAGAAATCATGATTTGAAAGAACAATGAACAGACACGCATTAGTGACATCACTAGAGATGCACTTTATTAGGTCTACAAAAGTGCAGTCAAAACAAGTCCCACAAATAAAAAAAAAGACGTCACAAACACATGAACATCAAATGATCAACGCCCATCTGTAATCTCAAATGCCACCTACTTTCTTATAGTATCGTATCCAGATGAATTGCTAGTACTGGCAACCCCATCGTCAGGCACATGAACAAGTAAGTATTCAATTTCTTCTGCCATAGCATCCCCACTCTTCACCCAAGGATGCTTTTCCATTGCAATCAAACCCTCCAATTCCATTGCTACTTCCTTCATAGTTGGCCTTTCCTCTCCGCTAACTCTAACACACCTCCTTGCCAGGAAAGCAACTTTCTTCAACTGTTCAGCATTCTTCTTCTGATCTAACAATTGCCTATCAAGAATTTCCCATAAACGGTCTTCTTTTATTGAAGACACAAAGTACATAGCCAAATTTGGTTGTTCTGGTCTATTGAATTGAACTGCTTTATTTCCGGTAAGTAGCTCTACAAGCACAACTCCAAAGCTAAAAACATCACTCTTCTCATTTAACTGACCTGTGAGGAGATACTCTGGGTCCAAATATCCAAGCGTCCCTTGTACCACTACGGTAACTTGAGTTTCATCAAGTGGAACAAGTCTTGAAGCTCCAAAGTCAGACACTCACTACAAAAAAAAAGGTATTTCGTAGCGCTGCACTTGTAGCGGTTATATTAAACCGCTACAAATTATAGTATTTGTAGCGGTTTTTACCTAAACCGCTACAAATTTGTAGCAGCAAGAATATTTGTAGCGGTTTCCTACGAAAAACCGCTACAAATTTGGCGCGAAATTCCCGCCAAAACTTGTAGCGGTTATTTTGTAGCGGTTAATGCACATAAACCGCTACAAAATACCAAAGGTCATAATTTTGTAGTGGTTTTTACTGAAAACCGCTACAGAATTTCAAGAGACTCCAAATTTGTAGCGGTTCTGGGCAATAACCGCTACAGAATTTCAAACGTTGTGAAGATTTGTAGCGGTTATTGTAGAACCGCTACAAATTTAATTATTTGTAGCGGTTAGAGTAGCGGTTATTTACAATAACCGCTACTAATATGTGGCCTATTTAAACCGCTCGCATCCTCCATTTCTCATTTTGCTCATTTTGTTTCCTAAGGTTTCTCTGAGTGGTTTATTCGATATTTGAGCGTTCAGACGAGTCTATAGGAGTTTTTGGTCAGTATTCCGCAGTATTTACACTTGAGGTACGTATATAACACGTATTTTATTTATATTTGTATTTTTATTATATTTTTGCATAATAATGTGACTAATATTTTTTTTAATTTGTACAGTTGATATGGCTTCAGGACAGGATAAGGGGAAGGGGAAGGCCCCTGAGGTCCCCAGACCGAATTTACGGGGCGGCAGCAGCCGGGCCCCGGGCAGAGGGAGGGGGCAGCGCGCAGGCAGGGCTACCGAGGCATCTCAGCCCATCCCTCCACAGGAACCGCAGACGATCCCACAGGCGACGACCTCAGCTGAGGTGCCTGAGTTGGACGTGCCAGAGATTAGCGTTGAGGACTTCCTCAACGAGGAGGAGTTCGAGATCCCGATTAGTGGGTTCAGGGAGATGGAGCAGTTCCTCGATGAGGAAGAGGCTCGGGAGCAGAACAACCCACGAGGGTCGTCTTCGCGGTCCACTGGGTTTGAGGTGCAGGTCGAAGGTAAATTATTTAATTTTTTAATTTTTTAATTTTTTAACTTTTTAACTTTGAATTATAATTTATCTAACGTGCGGTCAACTGTGCAGATGAGCAGGGGAATGTGTCGACGAGGAGGCTGGATGTGACCGGTCCCTGCGAGTTGTAGTGCCGTGGAACGAGGGCACTGACCAGCCGATCCACAATGGGGGTCACCTGCTCAACCGCTTCCTGAGCGACCTGGGATCGAATTGGATGCGGTTCCCCCTTCACTTCCCGACGTGGAGGCACATTCCGAAGGGGCCGAAGGACCAGGCTTGGGAGGAGGCGGTTCAGGTAATTAAAACTATTTAATTAATATTTTTTTAATTAATTCTATTTAATTATTTTTTTTAAATTATGGTTTTTATAATTATTGATATTTAAATGTATTTTTTTCAGCTGCGGTTTGCCGTCCGGGCCAACTGGAAGAGGTACGCCCTCGTGAAGATGGGCGACGCCTGGAGGAACAGGAGGAACCGTCTCTTCCACAGCGTGGATCGGGACGGGACGATGCCTCTGGAGCAGCTGCAGGAGAGCGTCCCGGACGGCGTGCCGCCGAACGACTGGGCGCGTTTTGTCCAGTTCAGGAGGAGCCCTGAGGCACAGGTAATGTATTTATTAGATTTTTGATATATAATTTTGTAATTGTTAAATATTAAATTATAATATCAATTTATTTTGTATTTAATTTTAAATTATAATACATTTAATTTTTTTTTCCAGGAGCTTGATCGGAGGAACGCCGCGATCCGGGCGCAGCAGACGATCCACCACACAGCAGGATCGAAGACCTTTGCTGTGACCTACAGCGAGCTGGTAACTTTTCAAGTGCTTCACTTACTTTTAGCTCATAATTTCATAATTAATACTAATTGTTTTGTAATTGTTTCAGGAGACGAAAGCACAGCAGGAGAACCGTCAGACGGACTATGCGGAGCTGTACGCCATCACACACAGACACCGTGACGGGACTGCGACCTCTCAGCAGGCAGAGGCGGCGATTGTAAGTTAATTTATTATTATATTTTTTATAAAACCAAGTTAATAATGAAAAATGGTAATTATTAATTGTTTCATAAAATGGCAGGAGCGGATGCAGCAGTCGCAGGCTAAGCTGCGACAGACCCAGCCTGAGGAGTCACAGGGGTCAGTGGACCCGACGGCTCCTCTGAAGGCGGGTTTGGCTCAGCCTGAGCACCCCGGACGAGTGCGGGGGATGGAGATAGGCGCCAGACCCAGCATGATCTACGGCAGGAGCGCCGCCTCTGAGGCTGGTAGCTCTAGAGGGGTCAGACGTCGGAGGGACGAGTCGATTGACTAGCTGCGGTCAGATTTGCAGCAGCAGATGGCGCAGCAGATGCAGGTGCAGCAGCAGCAGCAGCTGCAGATCCACGCAGACGCTATATACGCGCAGCAGACGCAGTGGCGTGAGATCGCAAACACTATGCTCGAGGGAGCATGGGGTCGGCTGTTCCCGGACCAGCAGTATCCAGCGGTCCCCCCTGTCCCTCACTACGTCGTCCCGAGCACTACTCCTCCTCCTACAGCTCCTCCTCCTGCTGATGAGGATGGTGCGGTTCAGTCTGCGCAGCGGCCCGATCCAGCGGCATCTGAGGGAGCCCCACCTGAGGGAGCACCAGAGGATCAGCCCCCAGCTCCTTAGTTTATGACTTTTTCTTTTCTTTTAAACATTTGTAAATATTTATGAGATTTTATTTCAGAATTTTCTTATTGTGTTTTATATAATTATATTTATATTATTATATCGCATTGAAATAATTTATAAATGATTTAAATCTAAATTTAAAAAAAAAAATTATATATAGATTTGTAGCGGTTTTAACCTAAAACCGCTAGAAATGTATAGATTTGTAGCGGTTATTAGTACATATCCACTACAAATATATAATAATTTTATAAATAATTTATAAATTAAATATATATATAATTTATTTTTTTAAATATATTTTTAAAAAAAAT
The DNA here is from genome assembly GCA_963210345.1 of Inga oerstediana. NCBI lineage: Eukaryota > Viridiplantae > Streptophyta > Magnoliopsida > Fabales > Fabaceae > Inga > Inga oerstediana. The sequence continues at coordinate 2,547,593 of OY723405.1, forward strand.
AAATTATATATACATTTCTAAATAATTTATAAATGTATATTTGTAACGGTTTTGAACTCATAACCGCTACAAATTTACTTATATATTTGTAGCAGTTTCCCTTCAGAAACCGCTACAAATATATAAGTTTGTAGCGGTTATACACTAATAACCGCTACAAACACTCAAATCATTTGAATTTTGAAATTTGCCGCCTTTGTGCACATTTGTAGCGGTTATCTTATGTAAAACCGCTACAAATTAGAAAATTATTTTTATATTTAATGTTCAACGGCTTTAATATTAGTAGCGGTTTTATATAGGTAACCGCTACTAATACGTTGAACATTAGTAGCGGTTATAGATATAAAACCGCTACTAATACCCAACAAGTACATTTTAAATTTCCCTCCAATTAACTGCTTGAATATTAGTAGCGGTTTTATATATATATAACCGCTACTAAATTATAAACGTTGGAATTTCTGTAGCGGTTTAATAACCGCTACAAAATTATAAACGTTGGATTTTCAGAATATAAGGTTCTACGCATTCGTCATTATCTTCTCACTCATCTTCTTCTCTATACTTTCTTCTCTTTCACTTGTAGCTATGGATAAATCATGGATAAGGTTGCCGCGCAATTCTTCTGAATATTTGTACAGATTAAACAGTTTCTTAGATTTCGCATTCACTAACGCCAGCTGTAACGGCAAGATCGTCTGTCCGTGTCGGAAATGCAAGTTCAAGAAGTGGCATGCACGAAATGTTGTGATGGAACATTTGCTTGTGAAGCCTTTCCCTGAGGACTATACGTTCTGGGCAGTTCATGGTGAGAAGGCCGGCGTTAGATATGACGAGGCTCTTCCTCGAAGTTCTCAAGTAGGCGTTCAAGTAGATGAAGATGATCCTGTGAATGATGCTGTGCGTGATGCGTTTGGATTTCAAGGCGACAACTTCAACGAAGAAGTGCACGGCTCTGAGCCGGCTTTTATGGGGAATGAAGCAGCTCGGGATTTTTTCAGCTTGATGGATGAGGCAGATCGTCCTTTATATCAAGGTTGTCGCAAATATTCTAAATTATCTTTCTTAATCAAACTGTATCATATCAAGTGCTTGTGTGGGATCACGGATAAGGGAATGTCGATGTTGCTCGACTTATTACAAGATGCATTCCCCGACGCCGAGATTCCCACAACCTTCTACGAAGCCAAGAAGATCATCAACAGGTTGGGGTTGAATTATCAAAAGATTGATGCGTGCCCAAATGATTGTATGCTGTATTGGGGAGACGATTCCAGCAGGGAGACGTGCAAGAGATGTCACACATCGAGGTACAAGACAATTCGGAAGGGGAAAAAGCAGAAGAAGAAACCTGCAAAGATTCTCAGGTACTTCCCTTTGAAACCTCGTCTACAAAGATTATTTATGTCGTCTAAAACTGCTGAGCACATGAGGTGGCATGCCGTTGATAAAAACAAAGACGGTAAATTAAGACATCCGCGGGATGCAGCTGCTTGGAAAACGTTTGACAACGACTTTCCAGATTTTGCGACTGACCCCAGAAATGTCCGGCTTGCGTTGGCGACCGACGGTTTCAATCCTTTCGGGAATCTTAGCACAAGTTACAGTATTTGGCCGGTAGTCTTAGTTCCCTACAACTTACCCCCCTGGATGTGTATGAAACAAAGCTCTTTCATTATGTCTATGATCATTCCAGGCAAAAAGGCACCGGGCAATGACATCGATGTGTATCTCCAACCGCTTATTGCGGAATTGCTTGACCTGTGGAATGTCAGCTTGGAGACGTACGACGCTCACAGCAAGACTTTGTTCAACATGCGTGCAGCCTTGATGTGGACGATCAGTGACTTTCCTGGCCTTGGCACATTATCTGGTTGGAACGTGCACACTGGGTCGGCCTGTCCGGCTTGCAATTTCGACTCTGACGCAGTGCGCCTTCCCCACAGCCGAAAGTGGTGCTTTATGGGGCATCGGAGGTTTCTCGATGGAACGCATAAGTTCAGATTGCAACGGAATCGCTTCAATGGGAAACCAGAGAAAAGAGGACCACCTCAGACTTTGTCCGGTACAGATATCTTACAGCAGCTTGAGCATGTTGACTTCGAGTTTGGAAAAAGCGACGGTTCAGCACAAACTCGCCAAAAGACGCGTAGGACTTCGGCGCCTCAGCAGTGGAAGAAGATAAGTATCTTCTTCACGCTTCTGTATTGGAGATCTAATTTACTTCGCCACAGTCTTGAAGTAATGCACATTGAAAAGAATGTTTTCGACAATGTGCTGTATACGCTGCTTAACGAACCCGGCAAGACAAAAGATCACCTTCAAGCTAGGAAAGATTTACGCGACATCGGAGTTCGTGAAGACGCTTGGCCAGATGAGCATGACAGATTTACACCGGCGAAGTTTGCCCTCACAAAACCGAACAAGGATATGTTCCTCGCGACGTTGAAGAAATTAAAAGTTCCTGATGGGTATTCAAGCAACATTTCTCGATGTGTCGACTTGCAGGCTCGAAAGGTTGCTGGCCTGAAGAGTCACGACTCACATGTTCTTATGCAGCAGTTACTCCCTCTGGCTATAAAGAATACACTTCCTCCCGATGTTTCCATCGTTTTGGTGGAACTTTGTTCTTTCTTTCGGAAGTTGTGTTCTAAGGTTTTGATCGTTGAGGAGCTCGATCAGCTGCAGTCGAAAATCATTCTTACGCTTTGTCACTTGGAGATGATCTTTCCTCCGTCCTTTTTTACTGTGATGGTTCACCTCACCGTCCACCTCGTTCATGAAACAAAGCTCGCTGGACCAGTACAATATCGTTGGATGTATCCGATTGAGAAGTACTCATTTTAAATATGTGCTTTCATTTATTGTCCGTATTTAATGTTTGCTCGTCGTCCTTTTCATCATTTTATATCAATTTTCTCTTATGTACTTCGTAGGTTCCTTGGGAAATTAAAATCTTACGTGAGGAATAAGGCGTGGCCAGAAGGTTGTATAGCTGAAGGCTATATAGGGGATGAGGTGCTATATTTTTGCTCAAGGTACTTTGATGATCTTGAGACGGCTTTCAACCGCCCGCCTCGTGTTGACGATTGTCCTGAACCTGCGCCGACATCAGGAGAATTTATCCCTCGTGTTGGTAAACCAGTTGGAGCAACTGAGAACTTCAAACTAACGGCAACTGAGAAGTTCCAAGCACATAGACATGTCTTGATTAATTGCACTCAAGTTGAGCCTTTCATACGGTAAGAATTGTACACTCACATGTATGTTATTCGATCTATATCTTTCGTAACATTTCTCACTTTCATTTCACTAACGCCTTTCCATTATTAATTGCAGGGAATTCAGAAGTCATGTCAAGCGTCAGCTCAGGATCCGTACACAGACATCCTCGGAAGTTGATAGGAGGGTCCACAGAGAATTCCCGGGCTGGTTTGCTCGCAGAATACTAAATGACCACAACCCACACTCACCGGATTTCAGAGCTCTCGCAATCGGGCCTCTTGATCATGCAAAACGGTTTACAGCATACAATGTCAATGGTTTTAAGTTTTGCACGGTTTCACGGGATCAGGGATTGCAAATACAGAATTCGGGTGTTTATGGCACATTTGGGACAAGGAGTTATGCGAGCAGCAGTGACGCCAACATGCAGTTCGGAGGCGTCCCTTACTATGGCAAGCTTCTTGATGTGGTCGAGCTTAATTATCAAGGCCGTTTCACCGTGACGCTGTTCAAGTGTTTGTGGGCAAATACCACTACTTCTCGGGGACTGACAACTGACGACCTAGGGATCACATCAGTCAATTTCTCACGGCCGATTCATACTGGTATTTCTCAAGATGATGAGCCGTATATTCTAGCTTCAGAGGCACATCAGGTTTATTATGTCGAGGACGAGCGTCATAGGGATTGGCACATGGTCGTTCATTTAAAGCCAAGAGACCTTTACGACATGGGTGAAGGCGATAACATCGCCTACGAGAGTGAGCCATTTCAGCCAGCTGATTTTGAAAACTACTTCCCTGAAGGCGATGACAATTTACCTCTACTGCGGTGAGTTTTTTTAAGTCCACGTCATTTCAATTAAATTTTTTAAATTTAATAATACATCAATAATAATAATTTTTCTACAAAATTTCTGTAGGGATGGCGACGATGAGTAATCAAATTCAATTGTAAAAAATTTGTCTTTAAAAAAAATGCAAAAAATTTGTGTTAAAATAAAATGTAAAAAAAAATTAAAATAATATTTGTAGAATTCAAGTGTAAAAAATTTTTCTTTACAAAAAATGAAAAAAATTTGTGTTAAAATAAAATGTAAAGAAAAATTTTTTAAAAAAAATTAATATAATATTTGTAGCGGTTATTAAACCGCTACAAAAAAATAAATAACCGCTACTAAATAATAACCGCTACATTAACCGCTACATTAACCGCTACAACTAGTTAAACCGCTACAAAATATAAATAACCGCTACTAATTAATAACCGCTACATTAACCGCTACAAATAATACGTAAATCCCTATAAATACCTTTATTACAACTCATTTCAAACACTCCCCAATTTCTTTTCACCTTACCCTTCTTTCATTTCCTCTCATTTACAACTTATTTCGTATGAATAGAGGAGCTGAATAATACGATCAAATATGGTAACAAGATTTTCAATTTCTTTTAGAATACTTCTTTCATTTCTATAAAATTTATTCTAAACATCTTTTTTTCTAGATATATCTTAACTCTATCTCATTTTCATCTATTTTTCATATACAATTACATTATATTATAAAACATAATAATTCCTTATTACCTAACTATCGTTAATAATATTATTAATATAATTTTATACTAATTATATTCAATTACATTTTTTCTTTTTAATTTATTAATAAGTTAAACTATAAAATAATAAACTAATTGAAATAGATAAAATAATAACAAATTAAACTATTTAATATAATATTGAAAAAAAAGAAAAAAATCAACGTATATATTTAAAAAAAATTTTAAATATTTGTAGCGGTTATTAAACCGCTACTAAATAACGCGCCTTTTTTAAAGATAAATTTAAATTTTTTTGCGGCAAATTTGAATTTGATGAAATTAGTAGCGGTTCTAAGAACCGCTACTAATTTCATGAAATTCAAATTTGGTAGCGGTTTCTTAACCGCTACAAATAAAAAAAGTCATTTTTAACAAATTTTCATTTTTATATATTTGTAGCGGTTTTTTAACCACTACAAAAAAAAATTCTTTTTAAATCTGTAAATAAAATTTTTTATATTTGTAGCGGTTATATAACCGCTACAAATATCTCTTGATTTTGTAGCGGTTACTATTAACCGCTACAAAGTTTGTAGCGGTTATTTTTGATTGAGTAGCGGTTTTATAGAACCGCTACAAAGCCGCTTGCAACGTACGATTTAGTAGCGGTTTTTCTAACCGCTACTAACATAGTTTGTAGCGGTTAGAACCGCTACGAATACCTATTTTTAACCGCTACTAAATCACGTTTTTTTTATAGTGACTTTTGCCTTATGATTGTGATCTAGTAATTTATTGGTAGATTTTATATCCCGATGAAAAATTGGAATAGAAGTTTCAGAGTGTAAATATGAAATGGCCTTAGCAGTTTCTGCAGCTATCCTTAATCGAGTCTCCCATGAAATAGAGCATCCATTCTTTGATGGGTCAATATGATCAAGAAGGGTGCCATTGTCCACAAACTCATAAACTAACAGAGGAACTTCAGTTTCAAGACAACAACCCAAAAGTTTAACCACATTCCGATGGTTGATTTGGGAAAGCACAACCACTTCATTAATAAAATCCTTAATTTGTCTAGGATCCCCCCTACTCTAGACTTCTTAATGGCAACGAGTGTTTTGTCTGGTAATATACCCTTGTAAACTGTGCCTTGTCCCCGCGACCAAGGATTCTATCATCATCAAAGTTGTTTGTGGCATTCTGAAGTTCAACTTGCGTAAATATCTTGGTTCTGTCAGCATATCCTTGTTGCTGTGAAAGTCTTTGTAGCAGCATGTTTCCTCCATTTTGGTCAAAATCTCTTTCCCTAATTTGTTTCAGAGTTTGTTGCTTGTGAGCCCAGCATAATGTGAAGACTAGTGTGAAGCCAACTAACAAGGCCACACAAACGCCTGCAAGTAATGTAGTCCAACGTATGATTTCAAGCACGCAAAAAGGTGTGAATTTTGATTTAAATATATGTAAGAACTATATTCCTCTGATTATTTCGAATTGCTCCGTCCAACAACCCCCAATGCCCATAATGTACTACCATCCCTCTAATAAATAAACCGCGCTGTGAAAATAGGAAGAAAACTCTAATATTGACCAACTGCCTATATATAGCTCAAACAAACTGAAATTACAGTAGCATTTCTAAGAGAAGGGCATGATATTTTTTTTTCTCGGACGGATTTTTGTGATGGCCCCAGCACGCGACGGTATTTGATTAATATAGAGCCCTATAGCAAGGCAAGCTTCGCACGTATAATAAAAAAAAATATTTTTATGATGAAAATATTTAGTATTTCTAAAAGCGATTCCAGAGAAATAAAATGAAAGAGTCATCCAAATTCTGACCTAGAGCTATGATAAGAGAACGCGAAAAATCCGGACTGTCCCGAGTGCAGCGGTTTCCATCAACGTAGCCATCGCCTGTATAACCAGGTGGACAAGAACAGTTGTAGCCGCCATCGAAATTGTTGCACAGCGCGTGCGCTTTAATATCACATTTATGGGAATTGGGTGCGTCGCACTCGTTAACATCTGAAAGTACATAGGAGGGCATTACTATGCAGCAAAAGCAAAGGAAACGATTGAATGAAGAAAAATGCATGGAAGGAGAATTACCCTGACATCCGTCCGGAAGGTATGGATTTCCCTGAAACCCGGGCTTGCACGAACATCTGTATCCGAATCCACTGGGGGAGTTGTGAGAGAGTAGGGCGTTGGGGTTGCATATAGGTTTAGGAGGTTTAGCATCTTGTTGAAAAGTAGCTTCATCTACAATAGACCAATCTAGCACGAGCTGGGACCTCACAAAGCGGGGACGCTCAAGATCATAATGATGAGAGAAATTAAAGGAGCCTCGTTTGGCCACAAAAGCATAGCTGCAGTTGTTGAACCCCCACACATCTTTATGATTGTTGAAGCTATATGATTCAAGAGTGATATTCCTCATTCGAGGAGGAATATCGACTTGGCAACACCCAATTCCGGAACAAGTTTCACCACCCGTGTTGTTTACTATTAGTGGGGGAAGTCGGTTACATCGCGATAAGCAGCCGGTGGAATAATTCTGTCCGTCCTGAAAACTAGTTAAGTAGGCATAACTGTCACAACCTACACTCACGAACTTGTTCTCGGAGCTAGAAATGGGGAAAGCAGTAATTCTGAGATTGGAATAAAAGTCAGAAACCTCTCGTCCTGATTGATCGTAACAATTCCGGGAGACATACGCAGATATGTCCATATGATGGGCAAGGAGGGATATGTTCAAGACATGGATGTTTGAGTGGCCGTAATATAATGTGGAGGTGGAGTGGTTACAGGTGAGATTGAAGTAAAAATTCAGAGAGCAGTGGTCTCCAACACCAAATGGATATGTAATATCCACACCTCCACATTTGTGGGGGCAATCATGCCGCCGGGGTAATTCAGCTTCCCCTGCAGCTAAGGCTACTAATAACAGAATCACCCCAACCTTATAACTAAACCCCGTCGTCTCCATTAATTTCTAGCTCGGCAAAAGAGAGAGATATGGCTTTCCCAGGTAATTAATGGTTCGAAGCAGTTCAACACAGCCTGCTTCTTTTCACTGTATATATAAGAATACTCTACGCGAGATTTGAAGACGAGCTTGCATTGCCATGGCCCCACGTACGAACGAATCACGCCACTTCATTTTGCATCCATCCCATTAAGAACGTAACAAGGCTCATCAGCTGAGAGACTTTGACCAAGTCAGTCGTCAATCCCACTACTGGAGCTTAAGAAATGAACTATGCCTTGGTATATAAAAAATACGACACTCGCATCTGATATACTCATTAAAACATAATTTTTCACTTTATTTTTTAATTCTACCGGAAATATTAAATCTGTCTCAAGTCATTGAACTTTTTGTCGTACACCCTGAATTCTATTTCTGGTCGAAGATATACCCTGAATCCATCATATATACCTTGCAATTTCAGAGCGCATTTCATCAGTGTTGTTAAGTTTTGATTCACATATATAAGTTAACATTGTTTAATGATTTTTTTTGGATGCATGACTTATTTTTAAATGTAACATTTTTCTATTTGAGATTATTTGAAGAAGATACTCCATCCTAATTTTAAACTGATTAATTAAATTGACACGGATGTGTCAGTTTCTAGAGCTAGCTAGACTACCATCAACATATGAATTATTAAGAAATTAATTTGAAATAAGAATAATTATATTTATTATTGCGCTCGATCTAGCTAGGCAGAAGCATGAAAAATTTTCGATCGTTTTGAGGTAGATCGAGATGAAACATGTGTAAACTTCCGTTTCTAGGTCATACGAAAGCAAAAAAAAAAAAAAAAAAGAGTAAATAACAATAAACAGACGGCTCCGAAATTCATTTATTAATTGGCCCTCTCCGGACATTGTAATTACTCTTCTTGTTCTTCTTTTTCATTTTTTCTTTTTGATTGTACGATCAGTAGTATATCAATATGTTCATGAGATAAAATTATAAAAATTCACTATTCAATATGGTTTAATTTCCAGATTTTATATCATGCACAAAAATATTATGTTTTTATTATTTTATGGAAAGATATGTGTTTTTGCCAGTATGGAAAGATATGTGTTAAGTTCAGCCAAAGATGTTATTTGGTAAATTAAGGTAATCCATGTGGCAAATTGATATATATATTGAGTTCAGAAATTTAATTTTGTATCATTATGTGTTATATATTTGTTGATAAAAATAATTGGAGATGGAGCTCAAATACTTACTTAAATCGTGTCAAAAATAAAAGTTATTGAATTATTAGGTTTTTTAAATATGCGAGCGTATAATTTTAAACTATAATTATGCGGTATTAGCTAATTATCATGGCAGCCAGAGTACGTAGCGTTCGCATTTGGTGCCCAGGTCGAGGACAGTGAAGGTGCAGCTTCCCAAATAATACGACAAAAGTTAGCGACTTAGACCAAGTCTCCTCCTCTCAGTCTCCCTGTCGTAACGTTCATTATTCAATGCTTTCCCCACACGTACGATTTCAGGCATCGTCTTTAAGAGAGAATTAATTTCAAGTGCAGTAGGAGTAGTAGTAATTAAGTACGCTTCTTGCATATCTATTTCTTAGGCTTTTCTTCAAACAAATTAAAATGACAGAAAACTAGTGATAATGCAGAATTATACGATGCAGTCTAGACTTGGGTTGGGTGCGACCACTAGAGCTGGGAATCAGGGTCGGCCCTTGACGGGTCAGGGCCTAACAAGGCCGGTCCTAAAAAGTTCGGGGTTAGGAAAATTGCAGTTTTTTAAGGCCCGACCCGAGAGCATCAGGGTCAGGGCCGGCCCGCAGGGTCGGGAAATCCTTTTCACAATATTTAACTATTTTTTCTGCGTATTTTCCCCAGAGAGATATAATTAGTAAATAACAACGATTAAAGTTTTAATTTAATACATAAATGTTGTCAACATTAAGGTTTAAATGACACGTCTCTTACAACAAACAAACACAGTTACTAATGTATAATCAAAGGTAAAATCATGTCCATAAATAACTCACACAAAGACCAAAGTATAAGAAGGCAAGAAGCTAAATACTCTAACCTCTAAACAACATGAGTATAACGACTATAATTTTCACCTTCTTCGCCACTATCATCAATTTCAAGGACATTTGATTGTATTTCACTTTGAGAAGTAGGTTCAAGTAGTCAAATAATCACAACCTCCATCAAAAATCATACTCTATCAGGCAAAATAGTATATAATATGATTTTAGTCTAAATAGGCAGAACAATATATTCAAAAATCATAATATGATTCAATTAAACAAAACAATATACTCAAAAATCATACTCTATACAATATGAGGACAGAGTGACATCATATAGATTCAATAAGGTAATTCAAAAATGTAACATGGTTTCTTTCCAAATAAAAAAAATAAAAAATAAACGGGCCTAAAGGGCCGGCCCTTTTAAGCTCGAGGTCCTACAAGACCGGCCCTTTTAAGCCCGACTTCCTTTTAAGGCTACAATTTATAACCCCGGCCCTTGAAGGACCAGGGCCTAAAAAGGCTCGACCTGTTTTCCCGACTCTAGCGACCACTCATGTGAGAGGGATAACTGCAGAAATGCCACCAACATTTATTAGTTTCCATATATGCAATTTACAGCACAAATTAAAGTCACAATCTTTAAAATATTCCTACGTGCATCCATAGGGCTATCTTATCGAAGTAATCTCAGATTTATTTGTACAGTATATTTTTATTTTTACAGGAGGTCGAGCCCTAAATTAAATTAATTATCCCTAACGTACCCACGGGTTATGGATGAGGAAAAAATATGGAGAAAAGCATACTATTTTGAGAGTTTTTTCTCCTCTTTCCATTTTTCTCCCCATCCAAGTCAAGGGTGAGAGAGGGAAGGAAGAAAATAATTTGTCAAAATATTTTTCTTATTACATTCATCTAATCTCTTGCTTCAACTTATTAACCACATGAGGTTTAAACCAGTGATCCCCCTCGCGGCTTTATGCGTGGCGCACACATTAATTCCATGCATTCATGCAATTAAGTTGTCGTGCATACATCCGTTCGAGAGAGTGAAAGTGAAGAATCTTCCCAAACACAGCAGAAGTTATCGACTTTAGGTCTCCTCCTCTCATTCTATGCAACTAATCACTCTCCCTCGTGGCTTTCTGCCGTCTTGTCTTCTGAATGTGTCCTCATTCCTGACCATCTATCTAGATTCTAAGGGTGGAAACGTAATTTTTAATCCCGATAATTATGGTCAACTAATTACGTTAATGTTCCTATATATAATTTTTTGTAAAGAAATTAGTTTTTGGGGTTTTTTCATTATCTCTATTTGAAATTCCTTATCTCCAAAATGCTCGTTGAGGCATGAAGCCTGCATCAGGATGAAGAAGTCTTCATGAACACAACAAAAGCAACGGACTTTGACTAAGTCACCTCCACGTTAATCCCACGCCCTTTTTTTTTTGGGTAGAACCTGTTGGAATTATTATATAAATAATGTGGGTGTGTCAAATGGAACAAGTGAAATGATCCAAATACTAAGGAATTTTGGATTGGCTAAGAGGAGGAATGAACTCGTACAACAATGGGCCACCGGCTGAAATCCGGCAATATCTCCCACCCCTTGGCGCAAGTTGAAAGTAGACTGGACACCCTTTATTTGAGAGTATTTGCCATTAAATTGAGATTTATTCTTTCTTACTATAAAATGTTCCTTTGCTCATATTATTTTGAATATGGACATTGAATACGTTGCAAGCTTTTAATTTTATAAACGTATTTATCAATTTGTTTTAATACCTTTTATGCTAATAAATTTGTGAAGTCCTGGACGTTACACTTCCATTGTTGTGATGATTTATTGAATAGCTTTTAATGTCATTATTGTGGAATAGGGAAGTTTAACATTCAACTAATATTAGTGACATTGAATGAAGCAATTTGGGCAGATTACGTGGATCAATATTTTATTGGTTTTAATGAAAATAAATGGCTGCAACGTTTAGAAAACCGCCTAGCAACAATGCTTTTAATCACATTTAACGTGTTGATTTTGAAATAAACGTTTGTGGGTTGTTGCCTATATAAGGGGTGCTTCAGTTTGAGGTTGAATATATCCTACTCTTAAGCCTTTGAGTATTTCTTTCCTCCTCTGATTTTTACCTGCTGAGTTCTATTTCATTTCGTTGTTTTGTTCTCCCTGTTCTTGCAGGAAAGATCCGTTTTATCCTGGGGAGTGTCGCTTTCTCTTAGTCAGTGGTTGCGAAAAAGCTCTTAAGGACAGCTTCCTTAGACGTGACTCGGATTACACATTGTATTTTCAGGAACTAAGACAACAATCTTAAGAGCTAATATGGCTTCTGTTCCTCCTGCTGGTACTGGAACTAGTGCCGGAGCTAACAATGCTATTGCTTCTTAAGCAAACAACATTGGTGCTGGTTCTAACCCAATGGTGGTGCCTATTCCAAGACAATTTCCTGACATCTCCAAAATAGAGCAATTTGAAGGGAAGAACTTCAGACGTTGGCAAGAACATGTCTACACTATTCTTGACATGCATGGAGTTGCTTATGCGCTTACATAGCCTGCGCCTTCCCCAGATGCTAACCAAGCTCAGAAGGATGCTTGGGCCTATGCTAACAAGGTTTGCAGACACACTCTTATTACTACTTTGTCTAACGATATGTTCGATGTGTACCATGTCTATAAAGAAGCAAATGAGATATGGGGATCACTTATCCTCAAGTACACAGTTGAGGATGTTGGGAAGCAGAAATTCGTGATAGGAAACTTTTACAAGTGGGAGATGACAGATGACAAAGACATCAAACTCCAGATCAACGAGTACTACAAGTTAAATGAGGAGCTTCGTGCTGAGAAGATCAATCTGCCAGATGAGTTCGTGGCTAGTGTACTAATCGAGAAGCTACCAGATTCATGGAATGACTACAAGCAATAGCTGAAACACAAACAGAAACAATTATCTCTGAATGATCTGATCACTCATATTATAATTGAAGATACCAACCAAAAGGCGATACAAGCTGCAAAAGGCAAAGAAATGGTCGCTAAAGCAAACCTAGTTGAGGAAAAGTGGCACAACAAGAGGTACGACCCCAAAAACAAAAAGAATAAAAATAAAAAACCTTACTACAAGCCCACTAACCCCAAGAAGAAGACATGAAATTATTTTGTTTATGGAAAACCAGGTCATTATGCAGCGCAGTGTAGGAAAAGGGCTAAGGGAGATAACTCTCAAATGGGTGAAAATTCTCCTAAGCCAAATGTGAATTTGGTTGAAGGAGATAATAGCAATGATGAAGAAATCATTGTTGTTGTAGTGTTACAAGCCCTTCTTGTCTCTGATGTGAAGAATTGGGTGGTAGACTCAGGAGCTACCAAGCACATCTGTGCAAACAAAGAGATATTTACCTCCTTTGAAGAAGGGGAAGACCATATCTATCTGGCTGACTCCTGAACCGCTAAGGTTCATGGAAAAGGGAGGGTGGTATTGAAGCTCACATCTGGAAAGACCATGGCATTGAATGACGTGCTGTATGTTCCTGAAGTCAGAGCTAACTTGGTCTCTGTGGCGTTGCTTGGGAAAGCTGGGGTTAGGGTATGTTTTGAATCTGACAAGATTGTCATGACTAAGAACAATGTTCTTATTGGGAAGGGCTATTGTAATAAGGGACTGTTTGTTCTTAGTGTTTCTGAAATGAATGAGAATGCATCTTCTTCTGCTTACTTGATTGATTCTTATGATATATGGCATGCTAGATTAGGACATGTTTATAAGTCTTATATTAAAAGACTACAAAATCTTGGGCTTATTTCTGAAACTAAAAATGATTTTTAAAAGTGTGAAGTTTGTGCAGTAACTAAGCAAGCTAAAAAACCGCATTTTTCTACTCAAAGAGAAACTGAGTTGTTAGCTTTGATTCAAACTTATTTGGGAGATTTAAAATAAACTGAGACTAGAGGTGGTAAAAGGTATTATATTACTTTTATTGACGATTTTTCAAAATATACCAAAGTGTATTTGATGAGAAATAAAGATGAGGCTTTTGAAAATTTTTTTTTGTACAAGGTAGAAGTAGAAAATCAATTAAACAAAAAGATTAAAAGGGTCAGGTTAGATAGAGGAGGAAAATATTTATTATTAAATAATTTTTGCGAAAAAGAAAGGATAATTCATGAAGTAACTCCTCCTTATTCACCTGAATCTAATGGTGTTGCAGAAAGAAAAAATAGAACTTTAAAAGAAATGATGAATGTTTTACTTGTAAGTTCTGCAGCATCTAATAACCTGTGGGGTGAAGCCTTGTTATCTGCTTGTTTTTTATAAATAGAATACCCAACAGGAAAACTAAAAAGACACCTTATGAGTTATGGAAAGGTTTTGTGCCTAACCTTCAATATTTAAAAGTGTGGAGGTGTCTTACTAAAGTTTTACTACCTGATGTTAAAAAGAGGAAAATTGGTTCTAAAACTTTTGATTGCATATTTATTGGATTTGCTCAACAAAGTGCTGTTTATCGTTTTCTGGTTTTGAAAAGCGATGTTTTAAATCATAACACAATTGTTGAAACAAAAGATGCAGAGTTTTTTGAAAATATATTTCCTTTAAAGGTTGAGCATATTCCTAAAAGAGTTGAAAATTCCCCTATTTCTTCTGAACAAAATTCACATGAAGTTTTGGTTCAAGATTTAAGGAGAAGTAAAAGACAAAGAAAACAAACATCTTTTAGAGATTATTTTTATACATACTTGTTACAAGATGAACCCAAAAATTTTTATAAAGCTATTTCTTCTCCAGATGAGTTTTTTTTGGAAAGAAGCAATAAAAGCTGAAATTGATTCTTTAAATCAAAATAAAACGTGGGTTTTGGTAGACTTTCCTCCAGGAGCAAAACCTATTGGTTGTAAATGGGTTTTTAGAAAAAAGTATTTTCCTGATGGAACTATTGATAAATACAAGGCTAGGTTGTTAGCCAAATGATATACTCAAAAAGAAAATGTTGACTATTTTGATACCTTCTCTCCTGTAACTAGGATTTCTTCTATTAGAATCCTAATTGCCTTATCTTCTATTCATAAACTTTTCATTCATCAAATGAATGTTAAAACAGCTTTTTTAAATGGTGATTTAGAAGAGGAGATTTATATGGCGCAACCTGAAGGTTGTATTATTCCTGGGCAAGAAAATAAAGTTTGTAAACTTGTTAAATCTTTGTATGGTTTGAAACAACCGCCTAAACAATGGCATGAAAAATTGGATCAAGTTTTGTTAAGTGGTGGTTTCTCTACTGTTGAGGTAGAAAAATGTGTTTATACAAAACTTGTAAATAATGATTGTGTAATTATTTGTCTGTATGTGGATGACATGCTTATCTTTGGTATTAGCATGAGTGTTGTACTTGAGACAAAATATTTTCTGTCTTCTAATTTTGATATGAAAGATTTGGGTGAGGCAAAAGTAATTTTGGGTGTAAAGATCATAAGGAATGATAATGGTATCATACTTTCTCAAGAACATTATATTGAGAAAATTCTGAGAAAGTTTGAATCATTTAATGAGTCTCCTATAAATACTCCTTATGATCCTAATGTTCATTTAAAGAAAAATAGAGGAGATCCAATTGCTCAATCTAAATATGCACAGATTATTGGGAGTCTGTTGCATTTAATAAACTATACCAGGCCAGACATAGCATATGCTGTGTGTAGATTGAGCAGATACACTCATTGTCCAGGCAATTAACATTGGAAGGCTCTGGTAAGGGTATTGAGATACTTGAGAGGTACCATGAATTATGATATTTATTATAGTGAATTTCCTGTTATATTGGAAGGATACAATGATGCTAACTGGATCTCATATTCAGAGGAGAGCAAATCCACTAGTGGCTATGTTTTCACTCTTGGTGGTGGTGCAGTAACGTGGAAGTCAGTCAAACAAACTATCTTAACCAGTTCCTCAAGGGATTCTGAGTTTATAGATATGGAGTTGGCTAGTACTGAGGCTGAGTGGTTGAAAAACTTCTTGGCGGATATCCCACTAGGTGGAAAACCAACACCATCAGTGTCTTTACATTGTGATAGCCAATCTACGATAGCTACGGCTAAAAATAAAACCTTTAATGGTAAAAGTAGACATATTTGATTGAGACATAATATAATAAGGCAGCTGCTAAAAGATGGTGTAATCTCAATCGATTATGTAAGGTCAGCAGTGAACCTTGCGGATCCATTTACAAAACCCTTGGGGAGAAAACAAATCTTTGATTCATCGAGGGGAATGGGACTTAAGCCGATACAAAATTAACAACGATGACAACTCAATCTCTATGATTAGTGATCCCATGAAGGAGGTTTAATGGGTAAGAACAAGTTGTATGCTAGTTCTGCTAGCACTAAAGTAATTTGTTAGTCCCTTCCTATGATATCTAGAAAGTGCTAGAATGCATTTTAGTGAGGATGAGCGAAGCTCTTAATGATTTCATAATTCTACGGGATGGTGTACTCATTGCAGGTATATTTCATGAAATCACCTCTACGAATGTGGAGTGGGGCCGCTCCTATGAGATCGTGGCAAAATCTCAAGAGCATTCGTTATACACTAGGCACGCACATGGCCATCTTAACGTGCAAAACCGCGTTAACAGAGAAATGTGGGGGTATAATCTGACTCTTAATACCTCTAGTATACGCCTAAGAGTTGTTGGTTTTAAGTTCATAGGACCACCAACACCTTTGTGTATTAAGTGTTATCGGTCTAGGTCTGGTTTTAAGTTTGTAGGACCACCAGATACAATGGTTATATCCGTGTATGCAACTCAGCTAATGGTGTTCCTTTTGACACATGTGGGGGATTGTTGGAATTATTATATAAATAATGTGGGTGTGTCAAATGGAACAAGTGAAAGGATCCAAATACTAAGGAATTTTGGATTGGCTAAGAGGAGGAATGAACTCACACAATAATGGGCTACCGGTTGAAATCCGGCATTATCTCCCACCCCTTGGTGCAAGTTGAAAGTAGACTGGACACCCTTTATTTGAGAGTCTTTGCCATTAAATTGAGATTTATTCTTTCTTACTAGAAAATGTTCCTTTGCTCATATTATTTTGAATATGGACATTGAATACGTTGCAAGCTTTTAATTTTATAAACGGATTTATCAATTTGTTTTAATACCTTTTATGCTAATAAATTTGTGAAGTCCTGGATGTTACACTTCCATTGTTGTGATGATTTATTGAATAGCTTTTAATGTCATTATTGTGGAATAGGGAAGTTTAACATTCAACTAATATTAGTGACATTGAATGAAGCAATTTGGGCAAATTATGTGGATCAATATTTTATTGGTTTTAATGAAAATAAATGGTTGCAACGTACATATTTCAATGGCTGCAATGTTTAGAAAACCGCCTAGCAACAATGCTTTTAATCACATTTAACGTGTTGATTTTGAAATAAACGTTTGTGGGTTGTTGCCTATATAAAGGGTGCTTCAGTTTGAGGTTGAATATATCCTACTCTTGAGCCTTCGAGTATTTCTCTCCTCCTCTAATTTTTGCCTGCTGAGTTCTATTTTATTTTGTTGTTCTGTTCTCCCTGATCTTGTAGGAAGGATTCGTTTTATTCTGGGGAGTGCCGCTTCCTCTTAGCTAATGGTTGCGGAAAAGCTCTTAAGGACAGCGTCCTTAGACGTGACTCGGATTACACATTATATTTTCAGGAATTAAGACAACAAAACCTTGATAGTATTTCCCAATCGATAGTTAAAGACTAATCTTCTCAAAATGTAGAAATCACTGAAGTGAGTTTTGTCTCTCCCAATCCCACACCCTTTAATGTCTTAACTTTTTTATTAAGAGAAAATTGCAAAAACAATTGGATGAGAAATTAACCAAAGTAAAAAAGAAACTAGGGTATATATTTCCATTTTTTATTCACAAATGTGTTTTTAAAAATAAAAATTACTGAAATATCTACAAGGTAAAACATAAAATTTTACGCATGGCTTCTCTAGTAGTGAACCTTCTCTCTAAAGATCTATTTAGCTCATGACTCACTTCAGAAGCTTTCACCCGGCACTTGCCTTCATTGTCAACAGTTTGTTGCGATCCGGAATTATTGGTTTCATCTTAATTATCACACAACTTTATTACTTATTTGGGATCACGTTTAAGTTCTTAAAAGTATTTATTTACATAAATCGAGACAAATTTCTCCCACATACTTATCTCGCATACTATAAATCATGATTAAAAAATTATTTTTTAATATTCTAATCACAATTCCAAACAAACAAATGGATCATTGATCAAAATCAGCTTGCACTCCACGGCCTAGCATCCGTCCAATCAATGATATTTATATTACAATTCATATATAACTATTCATGGGTTGTGCTGGGCACTTAATTATTTGCAGATTTGTGACGACTACTGCCTTTTTAAGGTAACTAACCTATCAATCATACACAATATATACTGATCGCATAATTATTTTGATAATTTTATGAAAAAAAATATGTAATCTATTTAAGCCATGAGGGATTATGCTGGATCATAAATTTTATTTTTTAAATAATATATGGGATTCATTACCATTAATGGATTGTAATAAATATTTTCCCGCACTAGGATTTCAAAGAAGAAAAGAGGGAGAATGATCTCTTGTTGAGAAAAAGAATGGAAAATCTGTGTCGAACAATTGGTGGAAAATTAGTGGTAAGTAGACTCTGGGATTTGGAAAGGCAGAGCTCATTTTACCCAAGTTCATGTTACTAAGTGTGTGTTTGTTTAAGCGTTTTATACAGGAAAAACGCACTTATTACGCAAGCCGAGAAAAAACTCCTCTCACATACTTACCTCGTATACCGTGAATCACGAATTATAAGCACGTTTTGGACAAAAATAAGCCATTCCAAACGCACACTAAATGGAAAGTTTGTGGCACACGACGGATCTTGACTCTTAATATAATTTTTGAAGATTTCAGCCTGTTTGTTCTCCTCTTTGTTCTAGGATGAGCACTCAACAGACAACAAACGGCAAATGGTGGACACCGACGACAAGTGATGACACCCTTGCAAGACATGACATCAGATATGAGTCGACTATCAGTGCTACAAATCTGATAATGGAGTTCGATCTGGATGCAGCCCTTGATTTCGATTATGGAGTTCTTCCCCAAACTCACGGCTCCTTCTAATTTCATTTTCTAATGAATTCTGGTTCTTTTGATGCCTTCTTGATTTTAATTTCCATTGTTAATGTTGTTTGATTTCACTGGTTTCTTATTTGCCTTGTTCAATTTTGATTGCAATTTTATTGGTTTCTTGTTTCTGATGCATTCTTTGCTGATTTATTGTTTGTTTTTTTTGGATTTTGATTTATATTGTGAACGTTATTTGATATTTGATTTTCATGTGTAGAGATCAATTCTTGCTTCTGATTTGATTTCTTGTAACCATCTTTCTCCATGACTGAAGCTTGAGCTACTGCTGGTGGTTTTCATGGGGCTCGGGTCGGTGGGGCTAGGGCTGTTTTGGAAAAGGTATATTAATATTTTTCTATTTAAAATTAACATATTAGTTAAAAAATATGTCACACTTCTATGGTCATACTTCCACATCTACATATTACTTCCACTTCTATAGTCATACTTCACACTTTAAAATTAACATATTAGTTAATCTCACTTCTACATCTAGTTCGGCCTCTATCTTTACTTTCACTATAAATCAAGGTAATTAAATTCGGACCGATTACTGAACTAGTCAGGATATTGGGTCAAAGATCAGTGGGTCAGACTGGAGCAAACCAGGAACTAAACCGGTAAGAAATTAAAAATTTTAAAATTATTAATATAAAATTTAAAAAAATTAAAAAATAGATTTAAAAAAAAAAAATGACCCAGACCGATATACAGCCGGTTAGCCAGTTTTCGATCCGGTCTGAGATCCTGGCTACGCACGAAAACTCTCCCATTGTTCTTAGCCCCATTTCCCCACTTTTCCTTCTCTGGCTGCCTGTATTTCTATTCATCGCCTCCATCCCCAATCATTATCACCGGAGGCGACGAAGACGAAGATTCACGACATAGGAAGCGAAGGTGATATTGGGTTGAACGCCAGGACGCCGAGAGTACTTTGTCTTCATGGCTTCAGAACGAGCGCAGAAATTCTCAAGAAACAGATATACAAGTGGCCGGAATCGGTGCTCCAGAAGCTGGATCTCGTTTTCGCCGACTCTCCGTTTTTCTGCCAGGGAAAATCCGACGTTGAGGCATCTTTGACCCTCCTTATTACTAGTGGTTCCAGTTCAACAAGGTTCTCCTTATAACTAATTGGATTTACAGGCACGATGACGTGGGTTTTTTGTATTGTGATTTTAGTGGTAGAGATCTCTATTGTTGTTAGCCTCAAATTTCTCCTATTTATCTGCTTTTTGCTTCAGCAAGCATAGTTTCTTATAGGTTTTGGCCGCAATCTCAGGTGCTAGCTGAGCATTCTCGTCTCTTTTTGGCTGTCAAAAGACCCCCAAAAGCTACAGTCTTGCTCTTTTTCTTGTTCTTTTTAAGTTGGATGGAAGTACTGAATTTACTGTTCTGGAAGAATGTATCGTCATGAGGGTACTTCTCAAGGCATATTTCATTCCGGGTTTTTAAGTTTCAAGCCGGATAGAGCTAATTGTCTAGGATTAAATGATGCTCTTTTTTGGCTTTATATGTTAGAATTTCTGAGGATGATACAATAGTTGAAGTTTTTCGCTACTCTATCCCCTGTTCTGATGTAATTATCGAACCTTTTTTTTTTTTGCTTGGTTTGATCAGAATCCTTGGCTACTAATAATTTTTATGAACAATTAAGCTTCGAAGACGATGTTGTCACCTTGCCTGGCCTTATCTTTAGAAGGAATAGCTTTAATTGCTGACAGTTTCAACTCCAAAGGAAGCTACAACAAGGTGATTTTTTAGATGATTCATCAGGCTGCATCTTTTACTTCTTTACCATGTTGATTGTTGAGTCAAAAGATCTCTCAATAAGTTCTCAAATCATACTTCTATATTTCATCTTTCATATGATTTTTTTTTGGGCATCAAATGCTAATCAGTATCTACTTGTAGTTCCGTCTGTAATCAGTATCTACTTGTAGTTCCGTCTTCGACCATTTTGTGTGAAAATCCATATCTTTGTTCCGCATCAGCTGGATGATCGAGTTTGAGTATTATCATAATGTTTCTGAGTTATTAATTGATGAATTTAAACAAAAAACATGTTTATGCACAGAACTCACTATGTCTGCTTCCATATGACAGTCTTCTTCTTCTTCTTATTGGTCAATATGACCGTGTTCTTCAGTATTATAGTTTTAGGGCGTTAGTTAGATCAGTCATGAGTATTTACGTCATGATTTTGTTAATCGGACATGTTTTGCAAGAGCAGGGACCAGAGGGATAAAGAAGAAAGATAATTTAAGTGTTGGAGATCATAATGGGAAAGAGATCACAAAAACTTCCCAAGAGGAATGAGAAGGATCATTCAGAATGCGTGTGGGGCATTATTAGTATGTTTGATTTCCACTATGGGGCTTCCTTCCTCTCATCTTTTCAAACAGTTCAAGATGTATGGTCCTATTCGAAGAATATCTTTCAGTTTTGAGATTGTGCATTTCGAATTTCATTCAAGTAGGTGTTATACGGTTTGGGCCTGCTCAACGACTGCCTTCTCATCTCTTTGCAGATCATTTTTTAGGTAGTTTCTTTATTTATTTGATTGTTAATTTTTGGGGATCTTTATCCCATATTTTTAGTTTGTTTGAAAGTTTGTTTCTTTGATATCTCTTTCGGATTGTTGAACTATGTGTCATTATGCTATCTTCTATTTCTTCCTTAGTGCCTTAATTGTTTGCTTTTTGCAGGCAAATATTTATTATGCAATTGAAACCTCTTGTTGGTATTATAGCCAAGTAATGTAGTATTCCTTTGTTGTGTCTGTTTATCGTTTCAGCTTCTCTTTACCTATGGTTGGTAGTGCAGCCTACATATTGAGTGCTTAGTAATTGAAAGCTTTTAAGGTTTTCTTTGTTTTTCCTGTTTTCATTTTGTTAGTTTTGGTTATACTCTTAATTTTTTATGAAGAATTTAAATTGCTTTTAGTGCAACTAGCTTCCATTTTCATATCTTTGTCACTCTGATTGTATAGATTTAATTTTTGCTTGGTGTCCTGCTAATTGATGCTCAATTAAAGTTGCAGCTTGAGACTAACTTTCAAATAGTCATATAATTATACCTCCCTCCCTAATTTTTCATTGATTCAATTTTGTCTTAATTTCCAGTAAGTTCTCCTTCCCAAGCATCAACATTTTCCATGGTAATTTATGATATGCTATGTTATGGAGTTTTGCAGTGGACATTTCATCCTTTGATTTTGAAGAGCAAAAAATCTACACAGTGCTAATATGGTGAAAATTTTCAATCACAACTGTTGCATATACCTGTATTATTTTTGAGTTATTTTCTTGTATATGTATTCTGAATTTTGTTGGGGATAGAGAAATTTATATGTAAAATTTCTAGATTGTAAATGTGATGCTGAAGAAAATACGATTTTTGTTTAAACATTATTTCTTGGGAAAGCGCTACAGAAAATCATATTTTAATTAAAAAAAATAAGGACTTGTTGCACTTGACGCAAGCGCTACAACAAGTGTTATTTATAATAAATAAAATAAAATACAAGCTGCAGCGCTATTCCTTGTTTTCGTAGTAATGACATCTGTAACGCATTTTAAACGCCACAAATATTAAAAAAAAAAAGTGCTATAGTTTCTGTTTTCTATATTAGGGAGAGTTTGATATCATGTTTTAGGCAGAAATAAGCCTGTTTTGTCTAAATAAAAATGAGTTGTGTTTTTGCAGTGTTTGGTATCACGTTTCTTAATTACATCACGGGTAGAATAAACTACTTATAAATAAGCTTCTTATTGTAGCTTTTCTATTAAGTTACTTATTACGTAAGTCGAGATAAAACTTCTCTCAAATATATTCCTCGTATATCGTAAATCACGATTTATAAGTATTTATTGTCTAAAAATAAATCGTTTATCCAAACATAAATCATATTATAAAAATTGAATTTTTACTAAGTCATTTTTAATAAATTAAAATCATAATAAATCATTTTTCTGTTATTAGTTTGCTACAGCTTTGAAAAGCTTTAGAGTGTGGGTAATGAATGTAGTTCCGATTGACTCTTCAGATCCACTGGCCATCATCTATGAGCGTGGCTTATTTGGAATTTATCATGATTGGTGCGAGTCATTCAATACCTACCCTAGATCTTATGATCTTCTCCATGCTGACCGATTGCGCAAAATATAGGGTTAAATATTCCTAAGTGTACGGACTGTATTAAGTAATAAAGAGTGAGTAAGATATCGTTCTCATAAAGATTTGGTAACAACAATGCAGTTGAGTAATGCTTTTATATTTTTGCTTAAATTGAGTGAACATAATTTAAATCAAGATATGAACAAAATTAACTAACAAAAAAGGGGAAATCAAATCTAACTACGTTTTAGGCTAAGGGTGATTCTAAATCTTATACGGTGACTTGGATTATTATAGTCTTGATTACTTCTTAGTGTCTTAATTATCCCATTAATTGCATTTAAACTAATATTTGCTAGTCTAGGTCTCTTATTTACCTAAGAGTGTCTTTTAATCCACTAAAAAGTATTCCAACTATGTTAATCCCTAAGTTTTAGGAGATTAGTACTTAATTGGATTAATTTAAGTGCAAGCCTAATGAGACTATGTAGGGCCGGTAGGTATATGTCCATCCTACAAGCAAATTAAATCCAAAAATCTAATCCTACATGATTTAATTGAAAGTCTAATCTAAATTCCCTATGTCTAGGCTCCTTTAGAACACCAAAATATTCTCAATCAGATTCTTCTTGTTTCAAGATAATCAAGCACACAACTAAATCAACAAATATAATATTAAAGTAATTAACGACAAAAATTATCATCCATTAATCCATAATCAAACTAAATAATCTAAAACCAAGGGTTTAGCTACATAAATTGAACATTGTCATGACCAAAATAATAGCTAACCAAAGACAAAATACAAAGAAAAAATAAAGAAGAGAAAGGAAAGGAGAAACAAAAACTCAATGCCGAATTTTTATCCGTGCCGTCGCTCTTTTGTATCTCCAAACTTTAATTTCTTTCCACAAAAACTCTTGCCTTGCCCTCACCAACCCGAAAAATAGAACAAACCTCCCTCTTGCTAGCTTAGCATATATATAGGTAAATATTGCCTCTTTGTGTGCGTCTTTATCACAATATCTTGGTTTATCTCTTTTTGTATTATTGATTATTATATAATATAGATATATTATATTGATATTTTGTTCTCCCTTGAATCTTATAATATCTCTTACAAAATAAATTAGGATATGAGTAGATTTTATATCAAAATATCCTTTTATCTTATAATTAATTAAAAGATAAAAAAATATATAAAAGATAATTAAATAAGTATAAAATATAAATAAATTTGATCAAATATATCTCATAATCTACACCTATTTAATTAAAAAAATATATACTTATCAGTCACTATCTATTCTCTAAGACTAAAGAAAGGTAAGTTTGGTTTCCATGAAAATTATCAACCATGAGATCTCCAGATTGCTCTTGCTTAACTAACACTTCGCTCGATTCAGATGCAATATAGTAGCGGTGATTGCAGAAGTTAATCAGATCATGAGACTTGAAGGTTATTTGATCGTAAGGGACAATGTTGAAAGTACAGATGAGATATAGATTATAGCTAAATCTCTACATTGGGGTATTCTATTTAAGCATTCAAATGTCAATGAGGGATTACTCTGTTTTCTGAAGACATTCTGGCGTCCAACCCAAACAAAAACCATTGTGTCAGCCATTGCTTGAGAAGAATGCTTTAGTGCTTGTTTGGGATACCCCAATTTCAAATGCTAAACTCCTCGGTTTTGTTTTTTTAAATATACTTATTGTGTCACCGTACTGAAGAATGCCACCTGTCCTTTATTTATATATTTTCTTTTTGTAAATTTTGGGCTGTGTTATAGCATTCCGTGTGAAGTTTTCCCAATCATATATTCACACCACTAGATTTTCTTGATGAGGAACTTTTAATAGAAGTTTGCTTTGTAGAAACCAAACCACTATGACTACAACAGGAGACTCAAATTGCTCTGGAAAGTTCTAGTCTTTTAGTGAAATTGCGGGAATATTCTTGTGTATCAAAGCCAACTTGTTGGTTTGATTTGCTTGTAAATATTTGTATCAAAGCCAACTTCGATATTTGAGCTACTCAATCGTTAAATGGTTATAGTGTATGCATAACTCTAGCTAATTACTTGGTGGAATTTATTCTTTCGTGAAACAATGAACAAACACACATCAGTGACATAACTATAGATGTACTTTACTCGGTCTACAAAAGTGCAGTCAAAACAAATCCCACAAATTAAAAAAAAACAAAACAAAAGACAGTGGAGACACATGAACATCAAATGATCAACGCCCATCTGCAATCTCAAATGCCACCTGCTTTCTTATGGTATCGTATCCGGATGAATTGCTAGTACTGGCAACCCCATCGTCAGGCACATGAACAAGTAAGTATTCAGTTTCTTCTGCCATAGCATCCCCACTCTTCACCCAAGGATGCCTTTCCATTGCAATCAAACCTTCCAATTCCATTGCTACTTCCTTCATAGTTGGTCTTTCCTCTCCACTGACTCTAACACACCTCCGTGCCAGAAAAGCAACTTCCTTCAACTGTTCCGCATTCTTCTTCTGATCTAACAGTTGCCCATCAAGAATTTCCCATAAACGGTCTTCTTTAATTGAAGACACAAAATACATGGCCAAATTTCTTTGGTCTGGTCTATTAAATTCAACTGCTTTATTTCCTGTAAGTAGCTCTATAAGCACAACCCCAAAACTATAAACATCACTTTTCTCATTTAACTGTCCTGTAAGTAGAGACTCTGGATCCAAGTAACCAAGCGTTCCTTGTACCACTGTGGCTACTTGAGTATCATCAAGAGGAACAAGTCTTGAAGCTCCAAAGTCAGAAACCTTTGCCCTATGATTATGGTCCAATAATATGTTGGTAGATTTTATATCCCTATGAATAATTGGAATAGAAGCTGCTGAGTGTAAATATGAAATGGCCTCAGCAGTTTCTGCAGCTATCCTTAATCGAGTTTCCCATAAAACAGAGCATCTATTCTTTGATGGGTCGATGTAGTCTAAAAGGGTGCCATTCTCCACAAACTCATAAACTAACATGGGAACTTCAGTTTCAAGACAACACCCCAAAAGTTTGACCACATTTCGATGGTTGATTTGGGAAAGCACAACCACTTCATTAATAAAATCCTTAATTTGTCTAGCATCCCCCCCTACTCTAGATTTCTTAATGGCAACCAGCGTGTTGTTTGGTAATATACCTTTGTAAACTGTGCCTTGTCCCCCACGACCAAGGATTCTATCTTCAGCGAAGTTGTTTGTGGCATTCTGAAGCTCAACTTGTGTAAATATAATGGTTCTGTCAGAGTATCCTTGTTGTTGTGAAAGTCTTTGTAGCAGCATGCTTCCCCCATTTTGCTCGAAATTTCTTTCCCTAATTTGTTTCAGAGTTCGTTGCTTGTGGGCCCAGCATAATGTGGAGACGAGGGTGAAGCCAACTAACAAAGTTACACAAGCGCCTGCAAGCAATGTAGTCCAACGTATGATTTCAAGCGGGAAAAAAGGTGAGTTTTGATTTACATATGTGTAATAACGATATTCCTCTGTTCATTTCTAATTGTTCCCTCCTATCCACAATGTCCAACATGATGCACCATCCTTTAAATAAAAAAAACGCGCAGTGAAAATAGGAAGAAAACTCTAATATCGACCAACTGGATATAGCTCAAACAAACTAAAATTACGGTAGTATTTTTTAAAAGAAGGGTACGATACTTTTTTTTTTTTTTACCGGACGGATTTATCTGATGGCCCCAGCACGAGACGACATTTAGAGTCATTTCACAAGGCAGGCTTCATAGCTAATATAAAAAAGATAAAAAAGAACAATCCTTCCTGATATTGAACAAAGGAAAAAATATTCCTCGTGGTAATATAAATAAGAATCATATATGGACATTCTCACCTAGTGCTATTTTAAGAGAACGCGAATGATCTGTAGCGTCCCAAGTGCAGCGGTTTCCATTAACGAGGCCATCGCCTTTATAGCCAGGTTGACAAGAACAGTTGTAGCCGCCATCGAAATTGTTGCACTGCGCATGGTTTGAGAGATCACAATGATTGGTATCGGGTGCCCGGCACTCATTAACATCTGAAAGTACAAAATAAAGGAGGGTATGAGCAAATTAAAGTGAACGATTATATGGGATAAAGAAAGATGGAATGAGAATATAATTACCCTGACATCCATCCGGAAGGTATGGATTTCCCTGAAACCCGGGCTTGCAAAGGCATCTGTATCCAAATCCACTGGGGGAGTCCTGAGAGGAGGCGTTGGGGTTGCATACAGGCTTTGGTGTGCTCGGAGCGGGTGCTTGTTGTTGAAAAGTAGCTTCATCTACAATAGACCAATCTAACACAAGCGGGGACGTGTTAAAGGGGAGACTCTCAAGATAATGACTAGAGAAATTAAAGGAGCCTCGTTTGGCCACAAAAGCATAGCTACAGTTGTTGAACTCCCACACATCTTTATGACTTTTGAAGCTAAATGATTGAAAAGTGATATTCCTCATTCGAGGAGGAATATCGACTTGGCAACACCCAATTCCGGAACAAGTTTCACCACCCGTGTTGTTTTTTATTAGTGGGGGAAGTCGGTTACATCGCGATAAGCAGCCGGTGGAATAATTCTGTCCGTCCTGAAAACTAGTTAAGTAGGCATAACTGTCACAACCTACACTTACGAACTTGTTCTCGGAGCTAGAAATGGGGAAAGCTGTAATTCTGAGATAGTAATAAATGTCAGAAACCTCTCCTCCTGATTGATTGTAACAATTATGAGAGACATTCACAGATATGTCCATCTGATGAGCAAGGAGGGATATGCTTAAGACCGGGATGTCTGGGAAGATGTAATATAATTTGGAGTGGTCACAGGTGAGATTGAAGTATAAATTCAGAGAGCAGTGGTCTCCAACACCAAATGGATATGGAATATCCACATCTCCACATTTTCTGGGGCAATCATCCAGCCGGGGTAATTCAGCTTCCCCTGCTGTTGCTGCTATGGCTACTAGTAACAGAATCACCCCCACCTTAATAAGCCCCATCATAGACATTAGAGAGAGACAGAGAGAGGGATATGGCTTTCCAAGGCACGTAAATGGTTCGATGCTGTTCAACGTACACAGCCTAATTCTTTTGATGACTGCATATATACACGTATTCTCCGCGAGATTGGAAGAAAGAGTATGCATTGCCTGCGAAAGATCAAGGCCCTACAACTGAGGGAGACTTTGATCAAGTCAGTCAATATATTTACTTGAGATAAAATTATACGAATTCACTATTCAATATGGTTTTAGTTTCCAGATTTTACATATAATGCATGAGGAAAGAAAATAAATTTTCATTAAAAAGATTTTTTAAAAAGATTTGCGCATTAAGTTCAACTAAAAATTTTATTTAGCAAATTAAGGTAATCCACGTGGAAGATAGATAGAGTGAGGGTAGAATTTTATTTTGTTTCATCTTAAAATAATGGTTGGGTCTAGGATTCTTATTAAAATATAATTAATTTTGTATTTTTATTGGTTGATAAAAATAATAGGAGATGGAGCTAAACAATGCTTACTTAAATTTTGTCAAAATATGACTTATTTAACAATAGGTATTTTAAATATGAGCATATATGTATATATATACTCCTAATAACTGTTATACAATATTAATAAGTCAACTAATGTAACTATCATGGTGGCCGACTGGGACCGATGAGGCTATGAGATTTTGAGGATGACGCGGCCTCACAGGAAAAATCAAAAGAAGAATCTCAGCTGTGTTAGTGTTCGTTTGGAATAACTTATTTTTAGGCAATAAATGTTTATAATTCGTGATTCACGGTATACGAGGTAAGTATGTGAGAGGAGTTTTTTCTCGGCTTGCGTAAATTGGACTTATTTTCTCAAAATAAGCTCTCCCAAACATGCTTTTAAGGATTATTCAAAATAAGCTCTCGTAAATTGAGGATTATTTAAAATACCTATTGTTAAATAAGTCATATTTTGACAAAATTTAAGTAAGCATTGTTTAGCTCCATCTCCTATTATTTTTATCAACCAATAAAAATACAAAATTAATTATATTTTAATAAGAATCCTAAACCCAACCATTATTTTAAGATGAAACAAAATAAAATTCTACCCTCACTCTATCTATCTTCCACGTGGATTACCTTAATTTGCTAAATAACATTTTTAGTTGAACTTAAAGCGCAAATCTTTTTAAAGTCATTAAGTTATACTCGGACGTAACTATGACTGTGTCCTTGTTGAGGAAGACTTATTGCAAGCCGCATACATTTCAGAGAGTGAAGGTGAAGGTTCCCAAATATATACAACGTAAGTTAGGAACCTTGAGCCGGTCTCCCCCTCTCAATATTCCACGCAACTTCCGTTACAAGAGATCATTAAAATAGGGGTGTTCAAATCCCGGGACGGGACCGGGATCACCCAATCCCGGGTCCCGTCCCGGGGGTGGCCGGGAAATTCCCGGGACAACCGGGACCGGGAATTCCCGGTTTCAAAAAAAGGATTTTTAAGCTGAATTGGATGGAAGAAAATAAGCTGAAATACCTAATAATTTGGATACAAGAACTGAATCAAGAAGGATCTTTGTAAGCAAACATGAACTATCCACTATCAAAATTATTTTCTAAATATGATCTACATTGATCAATTCCCAAGGAGTTGGGATTAGAGCTTCAAAAGCTAAGCCTTTCAAAACTCTTCGCACAAGGAAAAACAAAACCTCAAAATGTGACATTACGAATTTCTGACAGTAATACTAAACAAAACCAGCGAAACAGATCCTAACCAAAGAATTTGGCCATTACTAAGCAAGCATATCAAGAAAAAATCCTAGCGCAACCTAAGACGTTAGTATTACCATCAAATATTGAAAACCCAACATCAAGGCTTTCAATTATCAGGATAGAGTATGCCATTTCCAGGAACATAATCCACCTGACAAGAGAGAACTAGACTTCCATGTCACGGTTATAGCACAGCAGCTGTTAGGAATTTCATGTTCTGATTTTGACACAGCAAGTGTCCTTTCTAACCATATTTTGAGTTGCCCTACATAGACTAGTCGCCAGTACTTGATCATTGACTGGTTATACAGAGTTTAACCATCATAGAATGGTATAAAAATGCAGAAAGAAACCAACAAAGATTAAGCACAAAAGCTGGCAAACCAAGCAGCGATGATTCTCATAGCAAAGAAAAAGCTTTTCAGCATTGTGATAAAATTATTGTCATAGAATCAGACGGCTATCAAAGAAACAATTAGATAAATCCCTCATAGCTGCAGCAAATCATTGCAGATGTAGCAGTACACAACTACGTTATAATTTAAATTAGAAATATCACTTAAATCTCAAGTAGCCTCTCAAAGAAAGAAGGTAGGGAACTTCACAGCTTGTAATAATTCACAATAATTCTAGTAACAATTACAAGATGAATACCAAAAGCATAGTCTTCTTATTTGAACCTTACAAGGCTGTACATAGATCAGAACATAAAATATCCTATGCTAACATTGCGTGCAAACTATTAAAAACGCTGACCACAAGAAACTAAGTTCCTTATCTCCAACAAGTGTTCATGATTTGATATATGGAGTGAAATATGAAGATTAGTCAATAGCGCTTCTTGATCCCAAGTTAGGGGACCAGAAGCATACATAGCTTTTAGAGTACTGCGATAAGCATGCAACTGGATGGTAGCATAGGATTTAATCAAACACATTAATCAAACACATGTTTAAATAGCAAGAGTTGGTAGAGTAAAAACACATTACAACAACATTAAATTCAGATTACAAGAGCAAACAAAGTCTCAGTCCCACAAATTTAATCAAAACAGCAATGATTCAATGAACAAACAACAAAGACCTATTTATGGATTTGGACGTTGCTCTTCAGCTGCAAAAGTGAAAAGAAAAAATTGGTTGAAGTTAAAATTATTATTAAGAACTTAAATAAAACAAGTGAATTAAATTAGATAAAGATTACGATATTACCAATTAGAGCAGCTAATACTTCCTCAGTGTCATTGAAGTTATCAGTCTCAAGTGATTCAAGTCCGGTTGGGAGTAATGTGGATGGAGAGAGCCAATTTTGTGCACAAATGAGTGCTTCAACCATCTTGGGTGATAATGAACTTCTGTATGAATCAATAACACGGCCCCCTGTGCTGAAAGCCGATTCTGAAGAAACGGTTGAAACAGGCACAGCCAACACATCACGTGCCATCATGGACAGGACTTTGTACTTACTTCCATATATTTTCCACCAATTCAAAATAAGAAAATCAGGATCACGACCTTCAACTAAGTCAGATTGAAGATACTTGTCCAACTCCGCATACTTATCACTCTGACCCTCATTCTGATTATCGGCCCTAAATCTTCTCTCTGCTTGACTCTCTTCCACATCAATATCAAAAGTATCTTTTTTAGCATTTGTTACAACGCTGTAACTACTATCAGTTCCTTCTTGTGCCTGACTTTGACTCTCAATAACAAACCCAGATGTGCCAAGATGACTTGAATAATGATCAAATAAACGATAGAGGACATTTGAGACTTTTTGTATCATGTCTACACGACTATCAGGATCATCAGGATACATAGCATCAAAAGCATACCTCAAAAACTTCATTTTATACCTGGGGTCAAGCACCACTGCAATCACCAACAAAGGATTGAAGTTTTTAAACCGATCCCAATACTTATCATATTTGGCCTTCATACTGTTAGCCATGACATACAAAGAAGAACCATGATTGGTTGAAGCTTTATTGAGAATAGAAGCAAGATTTGATACTTGTCGGAAGGCCAAATGTGAGGTCACAAAAAGTGATCCAAAAAGTTTCAGAGTGACATTGTAGAACAATTTTAAAAATTTAGTAAACTCGCTAGCTTGTTGGAATGACTCATCCGTAGGAGGACCAACTAAACCTTTATCAGAGAAGTGTTTCTTGTAGTCATCGTCTGAGGCCATCCTTTCAAACACGCTACTGAATTGAATGGCACTCTCCAACATAATGTAAGTGGAATTCCACCTAGTTGGACAATCCAAGCTTAGTAAACCCTTCGACTCAACTTTCATCTTTTCCACAAGCGACTTGAACTTTCGAAACCTTGAAGGAGAAGATCTTACATATTTAATGGCATTCCGAATGGCTTCAACTGACTCATGCATATCCTTTACACCATCACAAACAATCAAATTTAAAATGTGTGCACAACACCTCAAGTGCATGAAGTCCCCGTCACATACTAAACCACCATTCCAATGTTTGAAAACAGACTTCAACCTTGACAATGCACTATCGTTGGAAGAAGCATTATCAACAGTGAAAGTAAATACCTTATCAATCCCCCAAGACAACAGACATTTCTCAATTTCATCTACAATTGTTTCACCCTTGTGGTTTTCAACCACACAGAAATTCAATATTCGCTTTTGGTATGTCCAACTCTCGTCAATCCAATGTGTAGTCAGGCACATATAATTTGCATTCTGATTTGAAGTCCAAGTATCCGTAGTAAAGGATACTCAAACTTTTGTAGTCTCAAAGTGCTTTTTCAATTTCACCGCCTCTTCAAGATACAACTTGTAGCAATCTCTAGTAATCGTTGATCGTGAGGGGACCTTAAAGTGGGGTTCCACATCACTCATCATCGCTCTAAAACCAACAGATTCCACAGTTCGAAAAGGCCTCTCCTCCAATATAATGTACTTTGCAACACCTCTTCTACATCTCTCTTGACTGAATACATGAGAAGTCACAGTATTAGAGGACCCTATCTGAGTTGTAAACAAAGATTGGTTCTTCTTGTTTGCTTTGTTTGGATTTTTAGGACATGTCTGTAAATGTCTCCGCAATCCATAAGTCCCTTGTTTATGATGGCAAAGAATTTCTTTTGGGCAATAATTACACTTGGCTGTGTGCTTTCCAGTAGTTGGGTTGATTTGTACCTTCCCATAATGGTCCCAAACACTTGATTTTTTCTTTTTCCCTGGTCTTTCATCTCCCTCTAAATCATCTTCAGCTTCAACATTTTCATTTGCTTCCCTAGCTTCTTGTTCAACTGTACTTGGAGTTGCTTGGACTGTTGGTTCACTTTGTCCAACAGTTTCTTCATTGGCACTTGTACTTGTAGTAGTATTGGCCAAGTTTCTAGATCTTTTCACCATCTATTAGTAAGCATTAAAGAGCAAGCCATTAGGATTAAAGAATCCACAAGGCATAATAAAGAAGTTTCCAAACAGGGTTGAACAAGGAATCCACAAGGAATCCACACAGCAATCCACAAGGCATAATAAGCTTCCAAATTATTATATATACACAAAGAGTTTTATGAAAGTGATAAGCATAGTTCTCCCTGCCTTAAAAGTAAGCCATTAGGATTAAGGAATGCCTCAGAGTTCAGACTATAAATAGATTAACACAGGGTTGAACCACAGTCATATTTGTAACGAGTATAGCAAGGAAGCAACAAATAATACATGCACAATTCACTATCTGTACTCACTCAGAGGAAAAGCTAACGACTAATGGATAGGTAACGAAGGAGAGCTAAGAAAGGAAAGAACTTTTGAGTGAACTAACCTAACATTGTATTTTCTTATGGCTTACAACGAAAACTAGCAGATATTTAGAGGGAATAGAGTTAAGATGCTTCATTTGATTACCAAGATTAATCGATTAAAGAAGGAAAGCAAAGAAAGAGTTGTAAATCAACTCACCTGAGGCTGGGACTGGAAAGGCGACGGCGAGGGGAGAACGACGCTGCGGCTGCCGGCTGGAACTGGAAAGGCGACGGCGAGGCTGGGAGTGAGCGTCGGTCCGAAAGGAGACGAGACGAGGGTGGGAGTGAGCGTCGGCCGAAAGGAGACAAGACGAGGCGGAGTCGCGGAGAGGAGAGGAGACGAGGCGGAGGCAGAGAGTGAGAGTCAGATCCTCAGAAGCTCAGATGACAGATCCGAGGCTCGAGAGAGGAGAGGCCGATGGATTGAGTTTGAGGAACAGTCGAACAGAACAGGGAACACTGAACAGGGAAGGACCGAACTATCGATTCTCGAAGGAGGGAAGAGGGATTACTGTTTTAGGAAAGGGGAAAAAGCAATTAAAAAATATATATATTACCCGGGACCGGGACCGGGATTCCCGAAGCCCTGCCCGGATCCCGTCCCGGTCCCGAGATTTTTACTCCCGGTCCCGGTTAGTCCCGGACTGACCAGGAATTTTTGATTCCGCTGCTACCGGAACCGGGATCCCATGAACACCCCTACATTAAAATAGTACGTAGAAACTAGAGATAATGTAGAAATATATGATGCAATATACTGTAGACTTGGGGTTGGGTGCACCCGCTGAGAAAAATAATTAAAGAAATGCCATCACCATTAGTTTCTATAAAATTTACACACAAACTAACTTTAAAATATTAATTCCTATGTGCATCCATATTCCATAAGGTTATCAAAGTCAAATCAAATTTAATTGTGCAATGTATTTATTTTTTTACAGTAGAGCCTTGCAATTTATTAAAGGGAGAATTGCCCAAAAATATCTTGGAGGCAAATTAATTGTTTATTGCTACCAAGCTTGTAAGTGATCTTCCATTTTGTGCAAATCATCTTCCATGTGTGTAAAAATCTTCCATATAAATGTGCAAATAATCTTCCGTTGTGTGTAAAATATCTTCCGTTATGTGTAACAGATCTTCCATGGTAGCAATCAGCAATTAATTTGCCTCCAAGGTATTTTTGGGCAATTCTCCCTTAATTAATTAAATTAGTTATCCCTAGTCATTTTCTCTAGATGAAAGAAAAATAGGGAGGAAATAATACTATTTTTGTGAGTTTTCAGTATTAACTCCTCCCATTTTTCTACCCATCCTAACCAAAGATTAAAAATTAAAATAAAATAATCAATCAAAATATTTTTCTTATTATTTTCATCTACTTCTTCCTTGCTTCAACTTAGTAACCAGACCAGGCCAAAAAAAATTGGTAACCAGACGACTTTTCGACGTGTGAGTTTCAGCTTTCAACCAGTCTACCTCGCGGCTTTCTGGCGTCTTCTCTGTGGAGTGTGGCCGTTCCATTATGCGTCGTCGGGTTCGAGATACGGTAAACTATACCTGCTAGCTCCATTCGTTCCCTTAAATTTCCAACACGTGTTACTATATATTCTATATCTATAGGTATATATTTCATACATGTTTCATATTCAGATTCAGATTATTTATAAAAAAGAATACCGCTATAATTAAACGATGCTTTTCCCCCATGGATCAGTCAAAAAAGTAAACCATTACTGATTTTTTATCTGTTGACGATTTATGTGGCTTTCAGGAGTGAAAAGAGAAGCTTAAACAAGTCTAAAAAGTAAACCCATACCCATACACTTGCAACATCCATCAGAATGCACGGTCAGCATACAATATATAATAGCGTAATAAAAATAACTAGAATACTAGAACCTAGGAAACAGCAATTAAGGACATAAAATACTCGCAGCTAAATTACTAGCATCGATCAGCTTCCCCATATCCATCAGCCACATGATCGGGTGACTATTCCCCTTCTTTCTTCATCTAACTTTATTTGCAATCAAATCTAGCTCTTTTGCTACTTCTTTCATCGTGGGCCTTTCCTCTCTTTTTAAGCTAATACACCTCATTGCTAATAAAGCCACTTCCTCCATCTCCTCTCCATTCTTCTCATCTAACACCCGTTTGTCAAGAATTTCCCACAGACGGTTTGCTTTCGTTGAAGACTCAAAATGCGTAGCCAGATTCACTTCTCCTTGTCTATTGAATTCAACTGCTTTACTTGCGGTGAGCAATTCCATAAGCACAACTCCAAAAGCTACAAACATCACTTTTTTCATTCAGCTGACCTGTGTGGAGACTATTAATGAGGTAAAAAATATAGTAGGTGAAAATGCCTCCACCCAATCTGAAAATAGTTCAGCTGGGATAATATATGAATCAACAAAGGCAGATCTCCAGGACAATAAATTTGAGGGTGAAAACTTTTTAAAAAACCAGGAGGAGCAAAAAGCTACCGGAGAATTGTATGATAATACAGCTGTAGAAAACCGGCTAGAGGATGCTATGAGGAAGAGCTCTGATGAAAAGGATGATTCAGATGAGGGATCAAGCACTAACGAGAAAGACTTCAACAGAAACTTAAATTCAGAATCTTTAGAAACAGATACACTAGGTGTCCAAACTAAGGATGAAAAGAATTTGGACAAAAATGATAGTAACAACACATTAGGAACAGAAAAAAGTACAGGCAATAACAAACTTCAAGATGAGATGGCTAGTGAGACTGTGGAGGAGAAGATTAAGAAAAATATGCGTTCAGAGATGGAACAAGCTGCTGGAGAGAGTATCATGGAAAGTCGTGATAGTAGTCAAACTTCAAAGGAAGCTTTTGTTGCTGATACAGAGGCTGGAATTTTAAATAATGCTACCACAAAAAATGGAACTTGGTCAACTCAAGCTGTAGAGTCACAACATGAGAAGGAAACACAGAAGTCTCTAATTTCTAATGACAGCCACAAATATGAGTGGAAACTTTGTAAAACAACTGCTGGACCAGAATACATTCCTTGTCTTGATAATTGGCAAGCTATTAGACGGCTTCGAAGTATCAGGCACTATGAACATTGGGAGAGGCACTGTCCTGATGAAACTCCCACCTGTCTTGCTCCTCTACCTGAGGGCTACAGAATCCCAATTAAGTGGCTTAAAAGCAGGGAAATGGTTAGTGACATATACTGGATGAAAATAACATGTTGTTACTGAATGTTGAAGTTATATTTTGGTTTTAATTACAGATATGGTACAAGAATGCACCACACACTAAGCTTGCAGAAGTTAAGGGTCATCAGAATTGGGTCAAAGTTGCTGGGGAATACCTTAGTTTTCCTGGAGGTGGAACTCAGTTTAAACAAGGTGCTCTTCATTACATAGAATTCATTCAGAAAGTAAGCCATTCTCACATGTCTTTATTTCGTCAATGCCATTCTCTTTCTAACTTTTCAACTTTAGCACCTACTTATTCACTACTCTGTCTTCATAATTCACCAATTATTTCATAATCTCGTTTCACATTGTATGGTTTACACTATAAAACAAATGGCTTCTCCTGTATATGCTTTCAGGAATTCAACCTCAGTGGTTTTTTATTTCTTAATTTTTATTTTTCTTATGTGTGTTATCATGCACTTTAACTTCTTTAAGTTCAACATGCTGTCTTCAAAATTTTGGTTCTCATTTGATTGGTACCTTCTCTTTGTTGGGTGCTTGCGTGGTGGTCCAGTCTCTTCCTAAAATAGCATGGGGGAAAAGAAGTCGTGTTATATTGGATGTTGGGTGTGGAGTAGCCAGCTTTGGAGGCTACTTGTTTGAAAAAGATGTTCTTACCATGTCATTGGCTCCTAAAGATGTACATGAGGCCCAAGTACAATTTGCACTTGAAAGGGGAATTCCTGCCATATTAGGTACTATGGGCACAAAAAGATTACCCTTCCCTGGTTCTGTCTTTGATCTTGTTCACTGTGCACGCTGTAGAGTCCCTTGGCACATAGAAGGTGGATAAACCCTTGCTGAACTTTTCTTTTTCTTAGCTTTTATTATTTCCATTTATGCTTGAATGATCTAGTAATACCTTAGTAATTGTACAATGCAGGTGGTAGGCTACTGTTGGAGCTTAACCGTGTTTTGCGACCAGGAGGTTACTTTGTGTGGTCTGCTACCCCGGTGTATCAAAAGAATCCAGAAGACTCTGGGATTTGGAAAGGTAAAGCTCATTTTACCCAAGTGCATGTTGCTGGAAGGAACCACCATGTGGGCTGATTTTATGAAAACTGTTTTGCTGCAGATATGGGTGAAATTACAAAGTCAATGTGCTGGGGGGATCTGGTGGTGATTGGAAGGGACAAATTGAATGGAGTGGCGGCAGCAATATATAGAAAACCAACTTCCAATGAATGTTATAACTCCAGAGCCAAAAATGAGCCTCCATTGTGCAGTGAGCTTGATGATGCAAATGCAGCTTGGTACTACATAAATTTTTACCAAAACATATAAGTTGGCTTCTCGAATTTTGCAGGCTATGATGCTCTTGAAACCAAATACTAATTGATAGGAATAAAAATATATAACTTTGAAAATTCCTAACAAGAATGCATTACAGAATTGAAATTTTCTACTTTTTTATACTTCGGTAAAGAATTGAAATTTATATTTACTAAATTACAAAAGATGTTGAGCCTGTATTAAACCTAGAAAACAGGTGATATTTTTATTTTCATTTGTTAACACATACTCCCTCCGTCTCCTTATATGTAAACGCTTTTTTTTTAATGCGCTTGTTCCTAAATGTAAGATCCCCTTTGAGTTTGTCTCAATAAGAAATGTACTTTTTTCTCTTTTACCCTCAATTAATTATTATACTATATACATTCTCTTTCATTCTTTTCTCAATATTACTCTCTCAGTCTCTCTCACCCATTCATAAATAGGGGCTTCTTTTTTTTTTGGAGGGGGGGAATTAAATTTTTTGCATGATTATTATATTTAACTACTTTTAACTGTTTTTTAGAATCTTATGATTCGGTTAAAATGCTCTTATATATAGGGATGGAGGAAATACTTATAATCAGTTTTGTCCTTGTAAAATCAGAGCAACTTATCAATTTTATCAGAGTAATGCTTAATTTTCTTGGACATTCTTTGTTCAAATATGAGAAATTAAGAGAGCCAGTGGAACCACCATAGTCTTCAACTTTGTAATGGCAGAACTCGTTTTTCTTTTTTTGGGGTCTAAAGATGCCTTTTATGCTAACTTATCCGGGGTTGCCAACATTGTGGTGCTTGAGAATATTTCTTTTTGCGGGAGTCTCTCTCTTAATGATCACATGTGCCAAATTCCATATCTTCAGGAATGTATCACTAGAGACTTGTATGCACAAAGTTCCTGTTGGTGCATCAGAGCGTGGATCAGTCTGGCCTGTACGTTGGCCGATGAGGTTGGAGAAACCACCTTATTGGTTGAACTCTCAGTCAGGTGTTTATGGAAGAGCTGCTCCTGTGGAATTCACTGCTGACTCTAGGCATTGGAAAAACGTTCTTTCCCACTCATATATGGATGGAATGGGCATCAACTGGTCTTGAGTAAGAAATGTCATGGACATGAGAGCTGTTTATGGAGGGTAAGTCGTTCTCCATTCTTCTGTATATTCTGATTCCCACAAATACTCTAATCCCCTGGTGGTCCTTTTCCCTCCAAAAATTCCTGCTGCATTTGTTCCTTGTTTGCATTTCATGGTGGAGAAAGATGGTGTTCAACAGTGTCCAAAATGTCTAATCACTTGCGCCTACAAGACACTGATGCTCTTTAGTCCAATTCCTAGAGATCACGATGATCCTGCTGATGCTTTAGCTCATTATGCTGTCTCCACAAAGTCTGATTATGGTGCTCCCTCGTTTATTAGACATTTTTTGCATGTTTATATACTAGGTATTAATTCCCAAACGTTATTTTAGTTAACTCTCAGATGTTCGCACCCTCTTCTGTTGTCAAAAAAAAACAAGAAAATGGAGCCTTACACTGTTCAATGCCTCTATCAAATATGAATCAACACTTCAAATTGCATACACTATATACTTTGTCTTGTAGCTGTGTCTGTATCGTATTGTGTTTTGTACCTGTGTCAATCCATGCTTCTTTTGAGTCTGACGTTATATGATTTCATGTCATGGGTCTGCTAAAGTAACTACCATTTCTTCTCCTTCTCATCTTTTTCCTGTTCTGTTTAAACTTAGGCTTTTTTTTTTTGCCTTTTTTGTGATGTAGCTGCTGAGCTCTGTGAATATTCTCGTTATTCAGCTTTGCTGCTGCTCTGAAAAACTTCAAAGTGTGGGTAATGAATGTAGTTCCAATCGACTCTCCAGATACACTTGCTATCATCTATGAGCGTGGTTTATTTGGGATTTATCATGACTGGTGTGAGTCATTCAATACCTACCCTAGATCCTATGATCTTCTCCATGCTGATTACCTATTCTCTAAGACTAAAGAAAGGTAAGTTCGTTGATCATAAAAATTGTCGGCCGTGAAATCTCCTGATTCCTCTTGCTTAACTAACACTTTACTCGATTCAGATGCAATATAGTAGCGGTGATTGCAGACGTTGATCGGATCATGAGACCTGAAGGATATTTGATCGTAAGGGACAGTGTTGAAAGTACAGATGAGATAGAGAGTATTGCTAAATCTCTACATTGGGGTATTCTATTTAAGTACTCAAATGGCAATGAGGGATTACTCTGTATTCAGTAGACATTCTGGCGTCCAACCGAGACAGAAACCATTGTGTCAGCCATTGCTTGAGTAGAATGCTTTAATACCCCGTTTTTTAAATAGACTTGTTATGTCACCGTATTGAAGAATGCCACCTGTCACCTGTCCTTTATTTATATAGTTTCTTTTGTAAATTTTGGGCTGTGCAATCGTATCCGTTGAGGTTTGCCCTCTTCATATATTCACACCACTAGATTTTGTTGATGAGGAACTTTTAATAGAAGTTTGCTTTGTAGAAACCAAACCAGTGTGACTACAACAAGTGACTCAAACTGCTCTGGAAAGTTCAAGTCTTTTTGCGAAATTGCAGGAATTTTCTTGTGTATCAAAGCCAACTATTTGGTTTGATTTGCTTGTAAAGATTTGTATTTGAGCTAATCAATTGTTAAATGGTTATAAAACAC
Source organism: Inga oerstediana (assembly GCA_963210345.1). Taxonomy (NCBI): domain Eukaryota; kingdom Viridiplantae; phylum Streptophyta; class Magnoliopsida; order Fabales; family Fabaceae; genus Inga; species Inga oerstediana. The sequence continues at coordinate 2,588,518 of OY723405.1, forward strand.
TCAAGTCTTGTGTATGTATAGCTCTAGCTAATTACTTGGCGGAATTTATTCTTTCGAGGAAGGCAGGCGGCCAATGTACCGAATGCTAACCGTTTGGTTTACAAGAGTGAGAAGGGAAGCTAAGACAACACTACTAAAATGCTTAGAAATCTAGAAATCATGGGGCGAAAGAACAATGCACGCACACATTAGTGGCATCACTAAAGATGCACTTAATTAGGTCTACAAAAATGCAGTCAAACTCAAAACAAGTCTCACGAAAAAAAAAAAAAAGACGGCATAGACACATGAACATCAAATGATCAACGCCCGTCTGCAATCTCAAATGCTATCTGCTTTCTTATGGTATCGTATCCAGATGAATTGCTAGTACTGGCAACCCCATCGTCGGGCACATGAACAAGTAAGTATTCAGTTTCTTCTGCCATAGCATCCCCATTCTTCACCCAAGGATGCCTTTTCATTGCAATCAAACCCTCCAATTCCATTGCTACTTCCTTCATAGTTGGCCTTTCCTCTCCGTTAACTCTAACGCACCTTCCTGCCAGAAAAGCAACTTCCTTCAACTGTTCATCATTCTTCTTCTGATCTAACAGTTGCTTATCAAGAATTTCCCATAAACGATCTTCTTTCATTGAAGACACAAAGTAGATAGCCAAATTTCGTTGTTCTGATCTATTGAATTCAACTGCTTTATTTCGAGTAAGTAGTTCTATAAGTACAACCCCAAAGCTATAAACATCACTCTTCTCATTTAATTGACCTGTGTGGAGGTACTCTGGATCCAAGTATCCAAGTGTCCCTTGTACCATTGTGCTAACTTGAGTTTCATCAAGAGGAACAAGCCTTGAAGCTCCAAAGTCAGACACCTTTGCTCTATGATTGTGGTCCAATAATATGTTGGTAGATTTTATATCCCGATGAAAAATTGGAATAGAAGCTGCAGAGTGTAAATACGAAATGGCCTCAGCAGTTTCTGCAGCTATCCTTAATCGAGTCTCCCATGAAATAGAGCATTCATTCTTTGATGGATCAATGTGGTCAAGAAGGGTGCCATTATCCACAAACTCATAAACTAATAGAGGAACTTCGGTTTCAAGACAACACCCCAAAAGTTTAACCACATTCCGATGGTTGATTTGGGAAAGCACGACCACTTCATTGATAAAATCCTTAACTTGTCTGGGATCCCCTCCTACTCTAGACTTCTTAATGGCAACCACGGTGTTGTCGGGTAATATACCCTTGTAAACCGTGCCTTGTCCCCCACGGCCAAGTATTCCAGCTTCATCAAAGTTGTTTGTGGCATTCTGAAGCTCATTCTGTGTAAATATCTTGGTTCTATCAACATATCCTTGTTGTTGTGAAAGTGTCCGCAGCAGCATATTTCCTCCATTTTGCTCGAAATTTCTTTCCCTAATTTGTTTCAGAGTTTGTTGCTTGTGAGCCCACCATAATGTGGAGACTAGTGTAAAGCCAACTAACAAGGTTACACAAACGCCTGCAAGCAATGTAGTCCAATGTATTTCAAACAAACTGAGATTACGGTAGTCTTTTTGAAAAGGGCATGATAAACTTTGTTTGGACGGATTTATATGATGGCCCTAGCATGAGACAGGGTAGTCATTTCGGAAGGGAAGCTTACTAGCTAGCTTACTAGCTAGCTACTGCCTCTTCTCCATTGTAAATATAAGACATAGTTGATTTTTTTAAAGAAATTTAAAAAACTAAATAAGTTACTTAATTATATCATATATTGTGTATTATTACATTATATTTTAGTTTATAAGTTGTAAATAGTTTTGAAAAAAAATGATAAATATAAATATTTTAAAGTAATTTAATTAGCTTTCTTAAAATCTTAAAAATAATAATTGAATCTTATATTTAGGACCGGAGGTAATAATAAAAAAGAATCCTTCCTAATATTGAACAAGGCAAAAAATACTCCTCGTTGTAACATAAATAAAATCTATTTTATGATGAAAATGTTTATTTTTAAAACTGATCCAAAAGAAGTAAAATAGAAGAGGAGTAATTGACAATCCATCTCACCTAGTGCGATTATAAGAGAAAGCAAAGGAGGATTATTAGAGTGAAGAGGAGCGTCCCAGGTGCAGCGGGATCCATTAACGTAGCCATCGCCTGTATAACCAGGAGGACAAGAACAGTTGTAGCCGCCATCGAAATTGTTGCACAGCGCATGCGCTTTGGTATCACAATCATTGGGTGTGAGGCACTCATCAACATCTGAAAGTACAATAAATTAAAGAAGGGCATCATCGTCCATCCATCGGTATGTGGAAAAATTAGGAAACGATTGAATGAATTGAAGAAAAATGGAATCAGAATTATATGTTACCCAGACATCCATGGGGATGGTATGGATTTCCGTAAAACCCAGGCTTGCAAAAGCATCTGTATCCGAATCCACTGTCGGAGTTCTTACAGTAGGCCTTGGGGTTGCACACAGAATTAGCGTCTTGACAAGTACCGTTATCTACAACTGACCAATCTAGCACGAGCTTGAACTCGTGAAAGGGGAGATGCTCAAGATAATCAGGAGAGAAATGAAAGGAGCCTGTTTTGGCAACAAAAGCATAGCTGCAGTTGTTGAAGTCCCACACATCTCGTTGATTGTTGATGCTATATGCACGAAAAGTGATATTCCTCATTCGAGGAGGAATTTCGACTTGGCAACACCCAATTCCGGAACAGGTTTCACCACCCGTGTTGTTTACTAGTTGGGGACGTTGGTTACATTGCGATATGCAGCCGGTGGAATAATTCTGTCCGTCCTGAAAACTCGTCAAGTAGGAGAAACTGTCACAACCCACACTCACGAACATGTTTGCGGAGCTAGAAATGGGGAAAGCTGTAATAGTGAGAGAGGCAGAAAAAGAGTGGCCATCAACCTCCTTTCCCAAGTGATCGTAACAATCCTGGGAGACATACATATAGATGTCCATTTGAGCATCATGGAGGGATATGTTCGAGACCTGGATGTCTGAGAGGCCGTAATATAATGTGGAGGTGGTGTGGTTACAGGTGAGATTGAAGTACTGATTCAGAGAGCAGCGATCTCCAACACCAAATGGATATGGAATATCCACTTGGCCACATTTGTCGGGGCAACCATGCAGGGATAATTGAGCTTCACCTGCTGTTGCCGCTATGCCTACTAACAGAATAATCAGCCCCACCATCTTCATTGTATATTTCGGATCGGATGGCTTTCCAAGCAAGCTAAATGCTTCCGTAGATGCAGTCCGAGTTTCCTTTCATTGTATATATAAACATATATACGGACGTATGGTTAATGAATTATGGACCCCACCTACGTACGTAAGATTCACATCGCATGCATCCATCCCATACGGCGAATTGAAATTCAAGAACAAAGCCCCACTGCGAGACTTTTACCAAGTCAGTCAATCCCCCCTGGCCATGGAGCTTTATGAAATGATCTATATAACCCTTGCACCATTAATGAATGCTTATCAATATCCTGTCCTTTTATAAATTTAATATTTAAAAAATATGACTTCTACTCATCAAAACATAAATTTTCACTGTATTTTTTATTTATCAACGGAACGTTTGAATCTGTTGGGGTTATTGAACTTTTTGTTATGTACCTTACAATTTCAGAGTGCATTTCTTCAATGATGTTAATTTTTAACTGATAGTATCGTCAATGCATTAATATATACATGAGATAAAATTTAAAAGTTCGCTATTCAATATGGTTTATTTTCCAAATTTTAAACATAAAATGCAAAAAAAAAGTTATATTTTTATTAAAAAAAATATTGCAGAGAAAGATATGTGTTAAGTTCAACCAAAGATTAGATATAGTGAGATCAGGATTTGAATTTTGTTTGAAATTGAAATAATTAGAGATGGAGCTCAAATAATAGCTACTATAAATTTGGTCAAAAAAATGAGTTATTTAATATTAATAGGTTTTTGAATATGATAATTGATAAATAATTAAATATGCAGGATTAGTTAATTAGATGGTGGACTCAGAACGCCACCTCCTTAAGTCTTGCCTGCATTAATTGCATGGTAGTTTTTCCGGATACTAATTCCTTGCTTGTTCAACTTATTAACTATAACCACACATGCATTCCACATAGTGACAGTGATCCAAGAAGCTTCCCAAACACAGCGAAAAGTAGGTCGTCTCCTCTCATTCTATGCAGCTAATCAGTCTCCCCCTGACAAGTCTTCATGAACACCACAAAAGCGAGAGACTTTGACTAAGTCACCTCCGCGTTAACCCCGCGTTAATGTCTTATATCTTTTTTATGAAGAGAAACTTTTATTTAAAAAAAATTCGGATGAGAAATTAACCAAAAAAACTAGAATATATACTTTCACCTTTTTCCTCTAGTGAAACTTCTCTCTAAATTTTTTTTTTTTTGGGGTGAACTTCGAGCTTTATTTAGCTAATGACTCACTTCAGAAGCTTTCACCCCGCACTTGACTTCGTTGTCAACAGTTTGTTGCGATCCGAAGTTATTGGTTTCATTTTAATTATGTCATTCAGTTTAATCTAATAAACTTTATTACACGAATACTACTGAATGGATCCTTGACCAAAACCAGCTTACACTCCACGCGCTAACATTCGTCCAATCAATGATTTATATTACAGTTCATAATTAACTTTTCATGGAATGTGTGAGTGCACTTAATTATTTGCAGATCGATTTTTCACGACTACTACCTTTTTTAGGTAACTAACTGTAAGTTAATAATAAACTTGCAATTGTATTTACATTCATATCTTTAACGAGAGGATTACAAGATCTACAAGATCTATATATACACAAAACAGAGACAGAGTGAATGGGAGTAATTCAAGGAGTGGTTGAAGAAATAGTCAACAAATTCCACCACCGAATTGCTTCTTCAACAATATCATACCACCATATTAATCTATATTCACAACTACTTTTAACACTCCCCCTCAAGTTGGTGCATATATATTGATCATACCCAACTTGTTACAAAGGTATTTAACACGTGTCCCATGTAAGGCTTTTATCAAAAGGTCTACCAGTTGGTTGTCGGATTGAATGTGTCTTATAGATACAATATTTTCTTTGATTTTATCATGCATAAAATGACAGTCAATCTCAATATGTTTTGTTCGTTCATGGAACATAAAGTTCAATGCTATATGAAGTGCTGCTTTATTGTCACACCATAGTTTTGCAGGCAATGTCGTGGTGATGCCAATTTCCTTCAAGAGTTAAATACCCACACAATTTCTTGTACTGACTGTGACATGGCTCTATATTATGCTTATGCATTTGATTTTGACACAACTCCTTGCTTCTTACTTCTCCAAGATATCAAATTTCCAACAACAAACACACAGTAACACGTAGTGGATCGTCTTGTAGCCTTAGATCCTGCATGATCCCGCGCATCACATAAACACTCGATTTTAGTGTGCCCATAATCTGTATAAAGAATACCAAGACCTGGAGAACCTTTCAAATAATGCAAGATATGTTCTAAAACTTCCCATTGTGCTACCGCTGGTGATGCCATAAATTGGCTGAGCTTACTGACCGAGAAGGTTATATCAGGATGAGTTACTGTTAGATAATTCAACTTCCCAATGAGTCTTCTATATCTCTTAGGAAATGGAAATGGCTTTAATTTCTCTGTATCAATCTTCTTCTTCAAATCATCAGGAAGTTCATCAAAAGTTCATCAAACATACTAGCATCAAGATCTAGGAAGGGATTCAAAATCACAGGAATGTTTGGCGCAGCTCCAAGCTTTCCAGTCTCTTTTAAGAGATCGAGAACATATACTTCCTTTGAGTCAAAAGAATACCTTTCTTGCTTCTCAAAACTTCAATACCAAGAAAGTACCTTAATGAACCCAAATATTTTGTCTGGAAATGAGAATTCAGGAAGACTTTAAGTACTGAGATTCTGAAAATGTTATTTCCTGTAATCACAATGTCATCAACATATACTACTAGAAAAATCATGCCTGCATCAGATTGCTGGTAGAACACAGAATGATCATACTTGCTTTGACTTAATCTAAACTTCTTGACTATATCACAGAATCTATCAAACCAGACACGAGGGCTTTACTTTAGACCATACAATAACTTCTTGAGGTAGCACACTTTCCTATTCTCCCCCTGAGCAACGAACCCAGGTGGTTGCTCCATATAAACTTCTTCTAGGAGGTCATCATTCAAAAAAGCATTCTTAACATCTAACTAATGTAAATCTCAATGAGAAGTGGCAACCAAAGAGATGAGAAGACTAACGAATGTGAGCTTAGCCACAGGAGAGAAAGTCTCGGAATAATCAATACCATAGGTTTGTGCATACCCTTTGGCAATGAGTCGAGCTTTTAATCGTTCTAAGGAACCATCAGCTTTAGTTAACAAACACACATTTACAACCAATGACCTTCTTTCCAGGCGAGAGATCAACAAGAGTCCAGGTACCAGCCTTGTCAAGGGCCAAAATTTCATTTTCCATTGCGGCACGCCAACCAAGGTGAGTCAAGGCTTGATGAAGGGTAGTAGGGGTGGAGATGGAATCAATTGTGGCAACAAGGGATAATGAAACAGGGGACAAAGTCTTGTGGGTTACAAAAGATGAGACAAGATAGGTACAGTCGGCATATCTTTTGGGAGGACAATGAGGACGTGTACCTTTTCGGAGAGCAATGGGCAGGTCATCAGAGGAGGTAGTAACAGGAGAATTTGAAATAGGTGGTTCAGTTACAACAAGTGGTGGATCTATGGAAACAAAAGCAGGAATAAGGGAGGCATCAACGGAATCAATCAGCGAAGCAGGAACTGGTGAAGGTGAAACATTGGCAACATCAGTATCATTGATGATATCAGGGTCTGGAACAACATCCTGTATTGGCGAGAAAGGGACAAGATAAACCAGGATATCATCAGGTTCATCCATGACATAGGGAGACGCAGAGACGGTTGAAGCCATGAAGAAAGGAGAGGACCCATGAAAAATAACATTAGTGGACACAAGATAACAACAGAGATCAGGAGAGTAACATCGATAACCTTTTTGAATTCAAGAATAACCAAGAAAAACACATCTTAAGGACTTGGGATCAAGTTTACTAACACTAGGAAGGACATCCCGAATAAAACAGACACAACCAAAAGGTTTAGAATCAACAGGGAACAACTTAGTAGTGGGAAAAAGAATGGAATATGGAATATCCCTACCAAGAACAGCTGAAAGCATGCGATTGATGAGAAAACAGGCAGTAGATAAAACATTGGCCCAAAAATGTTTAGGAACAGAGGAATGAAACATGAGAGCTCGTGCAGTTTCTAAGAGAAGTCGGTTCTTTCTCTCAGTAATGTCGTTTTAAGAAGGGGTATCAACACAAGAGGATTGTTGAAGAATACCATGACTTTGCATGTGATCGGTGAATAGGGTGAAAAAATATTCTTTTGCATTATCACTGCGTAAGATTTTCACAGAAGTATTAAACTAGTTTTGAATTTCAGCACAGAAATTACGAAAGTGAGTAAATAATTTAGAATGATATTTCATTAAATAAAGCCAAGTGGCTCGGGAAAAATCATCAATAAAAGTGACAAAGTAACGATAACCAGTCTGATATATAACTGAACATGGATCCCAAACATTAGAATGTCTAACTCAAAAGGGGACGCAGCCCGTTTATTGACGCGAGGTGCCAAATGAACACGATGGTGTTTGGCAAACGGACATGACATCTAAAGCAGACATATATGAGAATTGGGGATACAATTTTCGGAGAGATGACAGAGATATATGACCTAGACGACAATGAATTTCAAACAAAGATGACCTGTCACACCCCCCGACGACTGACCACTGACTTTTGTAGCCAGGACAGAGTGTCCCAAGGGTGGACTCACGAGGATATCTACACTACCCTCGAATGTGCATTTCTTTCGCCTTCCCCATACCTCGAACCCGCGTACCTAGGGATAAGTACGAGGCCCATGTGAAGCGTGGTACCATTGAGCTACTTTTTTTATTGTCACACCCCCCGATACGATCGATGGGTGCCCGATTCTGGCACCCGGAGGTGAACTCACAAGCGTTATCGGCAAACCCCTCAAAATGCCTTTCTTTTGCCTTCCGTAGGTTTCAAACTCGCGTACCTGGGGATAAGTGCGAGGCCCATGTGAAACCTGCTACCATTGAGCCACTTGAGTACTTTCATACAGGTCGAAAGATATGCCTGCGGAGACATGAGTACTTTTATTTCCTCATACAACCTCTTGAAGTTGAGGAAAAAATCCTTTAAAGAATGACCTTGCTGTTGAGATCGATAAAACATTTACAAACTTCATGAATTCGAGTAACATTTCCTTTGCCAGAAAACATAAACTCAAGATAATTCATAATTTCTTTTACAGTATTATAGTGGCTGATAGAGGACAAAATTCTTGATTCAATAGAGTTTTGAATTTGAAACAGAAGTTGAGCATCCGCTCTATTCCAAGCCAAAAGTTTGGTGTCATCACCAATAGGAGGATCCTCAATTAAATGAGATTCCATCTCAATGCCCAAAATATAAACTCAAACAGTTTTGTTCCAATCACTATAATTGGTCCAGCTTAACTGTGAAGCGGTGATTTTAGCAGACATCGGTAACATATCAGAATGTTTTAAGTCAGCCATGTATAAGAATGAACCTCGCTAGCAAACAAAGCAATCGATAGTCACAAAGTTACTTAAGGAAAGCAAAGATACTGCCAATGAGATTACTAAAATCACTTATTAAAATAGTACTCAAAAGACGTAACACAAAAAATGTCAAATGCACACAGCAAAGACACAGCTCACAGAAAAGGAACGGACCCAGCCAAAAAATTAGGACAGAACTGAAACAAAATACCAGAGAATAGGCAATTGACGAGATGAACTCAAAAATTCAAAACTTGATTTGGGTCACACAGCCACTATGGACTGAACGGGGAGAGGAAGTATATCAGGAAGGTTTGGTTGCACGTCGGAACAGGTCGACAGAATGCCTTGATGCGCCGATGCATGGTCTTAACAGCGAAGGTTGCAGCGGCGCGTAGGAGCTTACGCATGGTCAACACCGGACGCCGCCTTGGGGTTATACTAATCGAGGGCTGAGGAATCTGGGTGTGTGTATCCTTGAAGGAGATTCCGACGAAGGTAGATCTAAAGAACGTGAGAGATGTTGCTTCTCCGGAAAAAATAGAGGCCGACCGGAAAACTGGAATAATCTCACACTGAAATGCGCTCTGAATCCATATAAGTTAATAAACTTGCAATTGTATTTACATTCATATCTTTAACGAGAGGATTACAATATCTATATATACACAAAATAGAGACAGAGTGACCTTGATTAATGGGAGCAATTCAAGGAGTGGTTGAAGAAATAGTTAAAAAATTCCACCACCTAATTGCTTCTTCAACAATATCATGCCATTGTATTAATCTATATTTACAACTACTTCTAACACTAACCAATCAATCATACACAATATATACTGATCGCATAATTATTGTGGTAATTGTATGAAAAAAAATATTTAATCTAATTTTAAGCCATGAGTAATTTTGCTGGATAGTCATAAAGTTTATTTTTCAAATAATATATGGAATTCATGATGATTAATGGATTATATAATAAATATTTTCTAGCACTAGAATTTCAAAGGAGAAAAAGAGGGAGAATGCTCTCTCATAAAGAAGAAGAACATTGGAAAATCTGTATCGGACAATTGGTGGGAAATTATAGCCCATTTGGTTCGATTCCATGGAAAAGTATTACATGTAATTCTGATACAACAGACTGATTACAGTGTTTGGTTGAGCTTATATAATGTAATGGGGATTACATTTTGTAATCCTGATTACATCATTTGATGTAATCACGATTACACTGTTAGGACTCATGAATGGGGATGCAGATATCTTGTAATCAAGTGAAAAAGACAATTGCCATTACAATTTTTTAACTTGACCAAAGTGCCCACCCATAAATGCGATTAAATATTAAATAATTACCACCATTAAATATTAACAAAATTAATTAATAATATAAAATTTTAAAAAATATTCCCCACTAAAAAATTAAAAAAATTATATTCCACCATTAAAAATATTAAAATATCTCATTAAATAATATTCTCAGCATTAAATATTAAAAATTACCATGAACCGAACATGTGCACTACATAATATATATTTTAATCATTAAATATTAAAAATATTACTATGAACCCAACTTGTAGAATACACAAATTGAAAAAATTATCATAAACCCAACGTGTACATTATACATATATGTGTGTGTAGATATGGGTAATTTTGTCTCTTACTATGTAATTCACATATATTCTCATGTTCGATGTAATCTAACCAAACGTTTTTATGCATATGCATCATCTTTCCTTAATGACAAACCAAACAAATTCATGTAATCATCATTACATTATATTTCATTACATTGCATTACACATTATTGCATTATCTCCGATTTCGTGAATCAAACGGGCACTTAGGGGTTTTTGTTCTCTAAAAATCCTTTATCTAATTTTCTTTTCAGAATTTCATCTCCACCTTTAGATTAAAGAAATAGATGGTTTGATTTCATATTTTATAAAATTATTATTTCAAATAGAAATAATAAATTTAAAATGTTAAACTATGATCTACACAATTCATAACTACACAACACAAACAAAATTTTAAAAAATTAAATTATTAAATACTATAATAATGATTTTAGAATATATTAAATCTGAACCATTCATTTTTTGTCCGAGAGTGGAGATGATATTCTGAGAAGAAAATGAGAAAAAGAATTCTAAGAGTATCCTTTTCCAAAAAATTAGTGGTTAGTAGAAATTGAGGAGATAGTGAAAGTCATTTTAGAATTTAATTCAAATCAGATTTAATTGTCCGGTGTCTTTTTTTTTTTAACAATAGAGTCCGTAATTAAATCATCTATTTGATGTTTGGCCAAAAAAACAAATCCTTTTTATGCAAGTCTTAAGGGGAGAGCGAATAGTCTAACTATCAAAATGTTTTTTTGTTTGGAAAAAATTTTTGTAATATGTTCATGTAAGTATTCTCCACTTCAAATCTTCAATTTATGTGGCTTTCAAGAGTGAAAAGAGAAGCTGAAACAACTCTAAAAAAAAGTAAACAAAACTCATTGATCGACACACTTGCAACATCCATCAGAATGCACCTTCAGCATATAGTATAATATAATAGCGTCATAAAAATAACTAGAATATAATACTAGAACCTAGGAAACAGCAATTGAGGACATAAACGTACGGCAAGCTAAGCATGAGTACTAAGTGATCATCGCCCAAACCTCAGTCCCAAATGCCATCTGCTCATGCATCAGCTTCCCCATATCCATATCAGCCACATGATCGGGTGAGTATCCCCTTTCATATTTCTTCATCGCTCTTTATTTGCAATCAAATCTAGCTCTTTTGCTACTTCTTTCATCGTGGGCCTTTCCTCTCTTTTTACGCTAATACACCTCATTGCTAATAAAGCCACTTCTTCCATCTCCTCTCCATTCTTTTCATCTAACACCCGTTTGTCAAGAATTTCCCACAAACGGTTTGCTTTCATTGAAGACTCAAAATGTGTTGCCAGATTCACTTCACCTTGTCTATTGAATTCAACTACTTTACTTGCAGTGAGCAATTCCATAAGTACAACTCCAAAACTATAAACATCACTTTTTTCATTTAGCTGACCTGTGTGTAGGTATTCTGGATCCAAGTAGCCAAAAGTACCTTGCACCACTGTGGAAACATCAGAATTGTCTAGAGGAACGAGTCTTGAAGCACCAAAGTCCGACACCTTTGCTTTGTGATTACAGTCTAAAAGTATATTAGCAGACTTTATATCCCGGTGGACAATAGGAATTGAAGTGACAGAGTGCAAATATGAAATTGCTTCGGCAGTTTCTATAGCTATCCTTAATCGAGTCTCCCATGAAATAGGAGATGTAGTCTTTGTAGGATCTATGTGGTCAAGAAGTGTGCCATTGTCTACAAATTCATAGACTAATAAAGGAATTTCTGTTTCAAGGCAACATCCCAAAAGTCTAACAACACTTCTATGGTTGATTTGGGAAAGCACGGCTACTTCACTAATGAAATCCCTAATTTGTCTAGGCTCGTCTCCTACCTTAGCCTTTTTGATTGCAACAGGAGTATTGTTAGGCAACATACCCTTGTAGACTATGCATTGGCCCCCAGTACCAATTACCCTACTATGATGAAAGTTGTTTGTGGCATTTATAAGTTGAACTTCTTTGAATATTTTTGTTCTTTGAGTGTATCCTTCTTTTTGTGAAAGTTGTCCAAGTAGCACGTAGCCTCCATTTTGCTCAAAATTTCTTTTTCTGAGATCTTTCAACGATTTTTGCTTGTCTGCCCAACCCACTGATAAGACAACCGCGATGACAACCAGTAAGCCCACACTACAACCTGCAAGCAATATCATGAAACTTTGTTAAAATAAATAAAAACATGATTGAACAAAGAATGATTTTTTTTTTGTTTCTTTAAACAGAAGGCAAAAAATATTTTAAATAATGTAATAGAATAAAACGGAGTCATTACCCAATGCAATTATACTAACAAGCCATTTATACATAGATCGACGATGGTCCTTTGTACAGCCCGTCCCATTAGTGTAGCCGTCGCCCTTATAATGAGGTGGACAAGAACAGCTGTAACCACCAACGAAGTTGTAGCATTGCTTTGGAATACTGCAGTTGTTAGGTCTGCTACACTCATCAACATCTGAAAATTAAATAAGAAAAGGGTATTATTAATTAATTAATAAATAGTAAATGCCAATTTATCTAGAGAAGAAATGGAATGGAATTATATATATAAAACTCCGTTTGTACGTACGTACCGTGACATCCTTCGGGATGATATGGATTTCCCTCAAAGCCAGGTTTGCATTTGCAATTGTAGCCGACTCCAACATTAGAATCTACGCAATACGAGCTGGATTTGCAGGCATAGTCTGTGGTACTATTGGAAGAAGCAGATTGACAAGTAAGATGTGAAATAGTCCAATCTAGGGAGAAGGGGGCCATATCAAAGGGAAAGTACTGTAGATGATCAAGAGAGAAATTAAACCAGCCCTGTTTGGCGAGAAAAGAGTAGCTACAGTTGTTGAACCCCAACACTTTTTTATGGTTGTTGATGGCGGATACTACCAATGAGTAGTTATTCTTTCCGATGGGAATATTATTGACCTGGCAACACCCTGACCCCGAACATGTGTTGGGGTTGGTGTCCCTTGGAGGCGGCGTGTCGCACAGCGTTACGCAGCCGCCTGAATAGCTCAGATCGTGGTCCAGGAAATTAACAATGCCCAAAGTGTCGCAACCAAGGCTTATGATCGTGTTTTTGCCGCTGGAAATGGTGAAAGCACCACCGGTGTAAAAATTGGAAGAAGATTGGTCTAGAACTACTCCTGAGTGATCGTAACAGATCCTGGAGACATGCATGGAAATGTCGATTTGACCCTCTTGGAGGAATATGGTAGAAACTGGGAGGTTTTTAAGGAATAATGTGGACTTGTCGCAGGTGAGCTGGAATGTTTCATCCAAGAAACAGTTGCGAGAAGTACCAGGTTGCACTCCCACACCAAATGGATACGGAATGTCCACGTCACCGCATTTGTTGAGACAGCCTGCGAGGGATTGAGCTTCGCTTGCCGCCATGGCTGCAGAAAATAGTAGAATGAACGACATCTTCTTTAGATCAGCCATCGTCTCACCTACGTATGTCACTTTCTCTGGGAAGAATGGAAATGTGGAATACGATGATGCTACGGCCTGTTCAGGTTTAATACTTCTGTTTATAAAATATAAAATAATATAATTATTACAAATGATTTATTTGTCGTTCGAGGACTGTTCATCAATGATTCCATGTTCTGATTGGGAATTAGGGCCATTTTTCCATTAAGGACCAAAGGATGATGGTAACCAGATTCATCATCTTCTGAGTTTGGGAAGTATATCTGTGAGTATCAATCAGCTTTAATTACATTATGTATGATCTTATGATTGATTAGAATTTTAATTATTTAAATTTGACTCGAACCCTGATTTTTAGTTAAATCTGGGAATCTTGTTACAATCAATACACTTTCAATCAAGAAATTGTTTAATTAATTTTTTTTGGCAGTAAGTTTAATTAATTCACGGCATCAGGTTGCAGGTTTACGTGAGAAATACGTCCATATTCTAGGAGCGTCACATCATATATACTTTTACTAATTAAAATATAACAATTCATCTTATTTTAATTTTATATGATAGATAAGTTTATGAAGAAATTTAAATTTTATGATTTTAAAAAACATAAAATTTATAATTTAGAAAAACAAAAGATGGAATTTCCTCCCATGAGGAGTTGATTTTAAAATCATAAAATTTGAATTTTTCTAGATGACTCATTTGCTATGTTGGATTAAAATAAAATAAGTTGTTATATTTTAATTAATCAAAGTATAAATGAGATGAGACTCCTGAAGTATGTAAGTATTTCTTACATGGGTTTAAACAAAATTTAAAAAGATTGAGTTTAATTAGAATCAATCAAAATTTAAAATGATGCGAACAAAATCAATCATCATTAACATAATTCAAGTATTGTACCATGCAAAATGAAGAGAAAAATACAATACCACATATTTTCTTTGAGCCGGAATTGGAAAAAATAACATTCAAAATTAATCATTGATTTGGACCAAAAAGAATGAATTTATTGATGATTGGCTATAATTTATGAAATATTCCTAAAATAATTGAAGGACTTTTGTTACAGTTTCTCTCTCTTTGGCTGACTATTACAGATTCAGTTATTGATTGCGATTGATATAATCAACTCAGAGAGCATTATATTCCCGGTACTTGTCCAAAAAAACAAAAAAGAATTATTTCAACTTTCTAGTAATACGAACGAGTCAACGCACCAGAACGCTGATGACCCAAACATCATCATTTTCTTGAAACAGTCTAAGGATTTGTGTGGCAAAGCGGTAGGCTACTGTGACCGCACGTTTGGAGCTGAAAAATCACAGTGATCATTTTTCATATGTTTGGCAAAGCGATGATTTTTGCTGAGCTTTTAATATCACCGTGGTGTTTTTTAAAAGCTTATTGTCGTAGCTTTTTCCAATCCCTCCCTGCTCTCTCTCTTCAATCAATGTTCGCTGGCAGACCGGAAGGAAGAAGAAGATGCTTGTTTCGCTCCTTTGTGATGCTCTGTTTCGCTCCTTTGTGATGCTCTGTTCACTGGTTCATTTCGCTGGAAGAAGAAGATGCTTTGGTCAAATTAGATTTGACCAGGGATTTCTGTGCAAACTTCAAAAGTTTATAAGGAGGGATTATATTGAAATTTGTTGAAATAATTTAGGGTTAAACCGTAATTTATGAAACATTTGGGTCATTTCCTGTGATTTCCCTAATCCATTTTCTTCATCACTTGTAATTTTCATAAATCATGGGGTACTTTGCTCTAATTTTCTCTAGTCCTCAAATTAATGCTTAATCATATAATAATATCCCAAAAAATACATTAATATGACTTATTGTATTTTATCAAATTTTAATTTTAATTTAATTTTTCACTTCAGTTATCACAATATATACAAATAATATCTATATATATATATATATATTATTCATGTCCTTTTCAGTCATTTTGCATCTAAACTGGCTTTTCAAACTCTAATCCAAACAGGTTCAAGGTTAGAAAAAAAAGTCACTTCTGCTACCGCTAATCCAAACACAAATCACATTTACATTTTCACTTTTTTTCTTACCTTACTTTTTCAAAAGTTAGATGATAAAAAAAGCCACTTCTCTACCACTAATCCAAACGGGCACTACGGGCCTGTTTGGGAAAGCGTTACAGCCTCCCAAACGCACGGCAAGAGCAAAAAAGCACAGTGAGATCAAATGAAGCCGTTTGGGATCACGTTG
This sequence comes from Inga oerstediana, assembly GCA_963210345.1. Lineage (NCBI taxonomy): Eukaryota > Viridiplantae > Streptophyta > Magnoliopsida > Fabales > Fabaceae > Inga > Inga oerstediana. The sequence goes on from OY723405.1 coordinate 2,604,571, forward strand.
CAATGTTTCGCGCTTCATCGACTAACGTGGCTTCTTCTAGAAGCCCAACATCTTGGCTTTTTCTCTACGGTGCGGCGAGCCTTCACAATGGATAGGAAGAGATCAACAAGGCAGAGGCTTGAGAAGAAGAGAGTGATCCTCTGTTTTTACTGATAAGGAACAGGGGAAGAATATAACGAAGAAGAATATGGAGAGATAGAAGAGGGGAAAAATATAACAGAGAAATGAGAAGAATATAAATAAGTTTGGGCACCTATGTGAATCCCTCCCACGTTGCCGTCCCTACTCTGGTCCTCCGTGGGATTGTATCTATGCCTTCACCTTCTCTGTGCCTTTCTCCATACTTCAGCTATCTATATGCCCCATTGGCAAAAAAAAAAAAAACGCAAAGAAGGCTATTTCAGCTATCTATCTGCACCCACTACCGTCCAAAAAAAAAAAAACGTTTTCTATCACTTTTCCTCCACTGAACTTATAATGAGATATATATATATATATATATAATATTTAATACTCTTTCCAATCCTAATTATAAGATAAAGTTGACTTTTTTTAGAGAAATTAAAGAAACTAATTAGATTATTTTAGAATGTTTATATTTATATTTTTTTTTTCAAACTAATTAATTTGACTAATAAATTAATATATAATCTAAGGATATATAATATATGATATGATTAAGTGATTTATTTAGCTTCCTTAATTTATCCAAAAAAAGTCAACTTTATCTTATAATTAGGACCGGAGATAATAGCATCCATGCCCTTTTCAGTCATTTTATATCTAAACGGGCTTTTCAAACTCTAATCCAAACAGGTTCAAGGTTAGAAAAAAAAGTCACTTCTGCCACCGCTAATCCAAACACAAATCACATTTACATTTTCACTTTTAATCCTACCTTACTTTTTCAAAAGTCAGATGATAAAAAAAGTCACTTCTTCACCGCTAATCCAAACGGTCACTAAATCAATTAGCACACCGTCTGTAATGCTATCACAGGCAGTGTTTTTATAAACAATGCTATCAACAGATTCAGTCAAACGGGACGTCTGATGAGGAAGTAGTAAGTGTGATTCCTCGGCATAATTGAAGTGTTTGTTGATCCATGGATGTTTCCCTATCATCCTTATTCCCTCCAACTCCATTGCCACTTCCTTCATGCTTGGTCTCTCCTCTCCTTTAAGCCTCAAGCACCTCGCTGCAAGCTCAGCCACTTCCTTCTGCGTCTTCTTATTTTCATCATTAACCATCCCTCTCTCAACCACTTCAAACAAGCGACTTTCATTTAAGGATGAAAGGAAGTGCATTGCAAGGCTTCTTTCCTCTTCAGGCCCATCAAATGACACCGCCTTTCTTCCTGTTAGGAGTTCCAGAACTACAACCCCAAAACTGTACACATCGCTCTTCTCAGTGAGTTGGTTCGTTTGCATGTATTCTGGATCCAAGTATCCGAAAGTGCCTTGTACCATTGTGGCTAGCTCCACTTGATCTAGTGGAATTAATCTGGAGGCTCCAAAATCAGAGACTTTGGCAGTTAAGGTCTTGTCCAGAAGGCTGTTAGCCGACTTGACGTCTCTGTGGATGATGGGTGTGGAGGCAGCAGAGTGTAGATAAGACAGTGCTCCTGCCACTTCTGCTGCTATCCTCAGACGGGTTTCTCACGTAAAAACACAAGCTTTGCTTTTGTTATGTATGGATTCGAACAGGGTGCCATTATTAACGAACTCATAGACTAATAAAGGAACCTCTGTTTCTAGACAACAACCTAGGAGTTTGACCACATTCCTGTGATTTATCTGGGAAAGTATCATCACCTCATTAATGAATTGTTCAATTTGGCTTTGCTCCACCAGTTTTGATTTCTTGATTGCGACAACAGTGTTGTCTGGGAGAATTCCTTTGTAAACAGTGCCGAAACCGCCTTGGCCAATAACTAAGCTGTCGTGAAAGTTGTTGGTAGCCCTTTTCAATTCTTGAGCAGTAAAGATTTTGGCTGTGAGGGAGGAATCCTGTTTTACAGAGAGCTTCTGTTGCAAAATAGCGCCCCCATTTTGTCGAAAGAATTTGTCCTTCTCCTTCATCAGCTTCCTCTTCTGGTATATCAAATACAGCCAGGCCACACTCACAAACAGAACTACCAATCCCACGCTTGCAACTGTTGATGAAAAAAAAGAAAAACAGAGCTTCTGATTGGTCTAGTAATTATAATTAATTAATCCAAAGTAATAGTAGTACTACTAGAGGGAGACAAAATCATGCTTAGTAGTTCAAAATTAAACGTGAACATGGTTACCAATGAGAAGCATTGTAAGCGGATTGCGGTGCCATGGCGGGTGGCATCCTGATTCCTTGGTTCCAGTCCCAGTGTAGCCGCGAGGGCAGTAACATTCAAAAGACCCAACCGTGTTACGACAGTTATCTTCACTTGTGCAATCATGTCTCGATTCCTTACACTCGTCTACATCTGTCCGTACCAAGAATAACGCCTAAGTTACTAAATATATAAATAGTAGGAGCAAACAAAGAAATGGAGGGAATTAATTAATGACCTCGGCAGCCCTCAGGAAGGTATGGGTTCCCTTCAAAACCGGGTTTGCATATGCACCGGTACCGGAATCCATAGCCCGAGTCTTCACAGTGGGTGTTGGATTTGCAGGCATAATCCGGTGATGTCCTCTCATTATCACATGTGCCGTCGGAAAGAGCCCAATCTACAACCAGCAGTGCCTTATCAAACGGTAAGGACCTGAGATCAGCCGTGGAGAAATTTAACCACCCTTCCTTGGCCACAAAAGCATAGCTACAATTGTTGAAATCAGACGCCTTTTGTTGCAAATTAAAGCTGTACGCTTCAATGCTGATATTCCTCATTCCCAGAGGAATATCCACCTGGCAGCACCCAATCCCAGAACAAGTTCCATCGTTCTCCTGTTTGGGAACTCCGTTACATTTCGTCAAGCAACCGGTGGAATATGTATGACTGTTCTGGAAACTGTTTAAGTAGCCGTAAGTGTCGCAGCCAACGCTCAAGAACTTGTTTTCACTGCTGGAGATGGTGAAAACTGGGGTAGAAAGACTGACTCTAATCTTGCCTATTGCCCCGCCTGTATCATTGAAACAAATCCTGGAAACAGGCATGCACATATCCATTTGACCTTGGAGGGAAATGCTTGAAATTTCGGCGTTACCGTGAAATAACGTGGAGTTTCTACAATCCATTTGAAACGCCTCCTGGAAGAAACAGTTGTTACCGGTTCCAGATTGAACACCCACCCCGAATGGATATGGAATCTCAACTTGCCCGCATTTTTTGGGGCAGCCAGGCAGGGATTGGGCGGCGGCAACCGCCATAACTGCTATTGCACTCATACCCCACGAACAGATTTTAATGGCCTTCCACATCCCTTCACACAGATCCTAATGGCAGTTATTGATGTTTGGTTAAATCAGGATTGAAGTTCTTGTAGACTGATTTTAAGACACAGCACTTGGGAACGCAGTCGATCTCATGCCTTCCTAATATCATCCTATATATGATAAGATAAATAGGGTTCATGTCATGCAGAGGCAAGCGCCATGCTTGTGTCCAAAGGAGCCGGCCTTCATTTGTCGTTCACTATGTTAGTTGTCTCCCCTCCACGAGCCGGCCGTGCTTGACATTGGACTGATGCCAATTGTTTTCAACTTTATATATAATCAAGCGACCAAGTGCAGTATGTGTGGCTCCATCGCTAGTTTAGTAATCAATCAACTGTGTTTTGTAACCGAAAAAACAAACTGTTTTCTATTCGAATTTCTTCTTCTCCGAATGATCCATCACATATACATGTCTACTTGGGAAGGTCTTCTATAAATTTTGTTGTCAATTTGTTGGCTTTCAATAGCCTAGATTCTCCTTCGGTAAACATAATTACTGGATGTTCTTAGTAAATAATGTTAACTGCCGCATTCCATGATAGATTAATATTTTTCTTCTCATTTTAATGAACAGACGGGGACGCAGGCCCAGAGATAAAAAATGTGTTAAATTTGAGCATAATGAAACGGAATTGGTTGGCCCATAAAAGATTAGGCCCACGCCTTTTTTTTTGTGGAGTGAGCTGAGTCAATTATTGGACGGCCCAACAATATTAACGAACAAACTGTACGACACAGAATTGTTACGACATGAAGGAGGAGGATTCGTAGAGTATAATGGAAGAATTTGGAAGCAGCTTGCTGCGTTGAATAATATTCTGGCCACCAAAAGTCGCTGTGCTTTCGGCTTCGGGCTAGCTAGTCGAGATGAATGAGAAAAGAAGAGAGTTTGAGTGAGACTCCTCACATCATTTTTTTTTTCCCGGATAAGAGGGATAGACTCTAATGATTAGAGTTATAAGGCGGATGGAACCGTAGCCTCTCACTTATAAGGAGAGGAATTATATGTAAGTCACCTCACATCTTGACATCTCATTGAGAAGCCTTTGCATGCCACCGCAAGCTTCACCAACCCCAACAAAAACTTGACGTCAAAAGTGGACCAATAATAAATATTTGTAATGAGAAAATTGGAAAGAGAGGTAAGGGAAGAGAAGAGACATGGTAGGGGCAGGCGCGAGCACAATACAAAAGGTCAAAGAAAGAGAGTCCAAAAAGGAGAGATGCTGAGCGTCCTGCGAGCAACAAGGTACAGAGAATAGGAACTTTGATGAAGGGTCACATCAACACAACATTACACCACCCCCTGCAACATGCCCTCTCTCTTTTAAGCACCCAGTAACTAAATATTAATAATCATCTTCATCATCCCCCTTTCTTCCTACAAGCCCAACACCATATTGTCCTCTCTCTCTCACTCACTCTCTTTCTGCCCGTCTCCTTAGCCTCTGCAGCTGGGGGTCACCTCTCTATCTCCGTCATCATCATCTTTCTGTGCTCACCCCACTCCCACAGCCTTTTCCGGCGAATATTGTGCATGTCACAAGAGTACTACTCCCTTCTTAATTTCTCACTCCCTCTTATTTAGACTCTCCAACAAATTTTCGCTTCCACTTCAACTGAATCATTTAGCTGCAGGCAGCACAAATAGTTAAGAAAACAACAAGAAAGAGCAGCTTGCACACACAAACCCCGTCACCACCAGCGATTGGGATCGGTGATCTCTTTAGTATTAGTAGGTCTTAGTACAATTTTGGAGAATCTAGAAACCAAGAAAGTTGACCCAAGAAAAACGAGGCCTGCCATATTCAAGGTAGTAATACCCCTCCGTCAACCACCTAGCTAGTTGCCTCTATTCTTCTTCCTCCTTGCTTATTTTATTCTATTATTACTAGTCTCTGGCTTGTGACGATCGAGGAATATTATATGAGAATATGTATTTTATTTCAGCATTCTGCTTCGTTAGACTCAATCCATCATCTCATTCTTCTCCGATTATCTTTACTCCCACACGTTACTTTGAAGATCTCTATTTTTATGAATTTATTTTTGGCTCTTGGACTAGTGTGTGCCTCACGAGAGAATGAATGAAAACGATGTACTTAAGAGTGATCAATAATGAACATATATTATAATAATGTATTTATGCGGTGAAATTCAAGCAAGATGTGCGGCCCAGCAACTTTTTCCATGGAAAGAAGTGAAATAAAAATTCTCTTCACGAGATCCAATCCCTCAAATCCACCGGCATCGTCAATTGGATCCCCTTTCTGCCTCTTCTTTCAACTCCTTCCTCTTCCCTCTTCTTTCATCAAGATCCTACTCTGCACACCTATTTCTATCTTCTCATCACCTTGACCTCTCAACTCCAAACTTCACTTTCATCTCCTGGGCTTTGATGAGAAAAAGTAGACTTCTTTTGTTCCGTAAATTCTTATTTGCGTAATTACAGGTACTTGTGATCGCGCGCCACACACTATATATACCAACCTGTTTGACAACCGCAGCGCAAATTAAAGCGGATCGAGAATGATTAGACCGTCGATTCGTGTCTCAGTCTAAGCAGATCGAAATACTAAATCAAGATCCTTCAAAGTCATATAAAATATGTGCGCCCCATCAACTTTGCCCGGTCCCTTCCATTGATTAGAAGATTTTTTTTTTCTTTTAAATTTGGATGTCTGGCGTGTGGCCTGAAGAGTGGGGGATCAAGCCCCACACCTGGTGCCACTAGACCAAACGGTCTTAGGCAATTAAAAGAATATATAGTTGTCATCTAGCGCACATAATTGATCAGTGTTTTTTCTTCTAACATATTACTGAATTTGGTGTGATTATTGCAGAGAAGGAATAAAGAGGGAGAGGGAGAGAACATGGCATCGTCATCGAATTCACCATGTGCGGCTTGCAAGTTTCTTCGGCGAAAGTGCCAACCGGAGTGTGTGTTTGCACCCTACTTCCCTCCAGATCAGCCGCAAAAATTCGCAAATGTGCACAAAGTATTTGGAGCGAGCAATGTCACCAAGCTCCTCAACGAGTTACACCCCCACCAGCGTGAAGACGCTGTCAATTCTCTCGCCTACGAGGCCGACATGCGCCTCCGCGACCCCGTCTACGGCTGCGTCGGAGTCATCTCTCTCCTTCAACACCAACTTCGCCAGCTCCAAATGGACCTCACCTGCGCCAAGTCTGAGCTGTCCAGGTACCAGACCTTGGGCATCACCGGCCACAGCCTCATCGCCGCCCACCACCAAGGCCAAAACATGGGCATGAACCTGATCGGCGACCACCACTACCACCATCACCACCACCAGTTCTTCCCTCGGGACCACCATCAGTCATCTATGATCAGGACCTTTGATGCGGGTAACAACTATGATGGCGGTCTCCTGTCCATGAACGTCTCTGCAAGCATAGGGCAGATCAGCCAGTTTCAGCATCAGCACCCTAGAGCTGCTGCCGGCGACGATCGTCGGACTATTGATCCATCTTAGGGTTTCTGATGGGGCCTTCCTTCCAATCTACTTCTTCACGTAACATATATGCCATAGGTAATTATTAATTAATTTTCCATTCCATATATATGCATATTTCTTCTACTGTTATTGACTTATCATCATCACTGATCCAAACAAATGCCTACTTTGTGCTGTCCATTTGTATACATTATTACCATCAAGGTACGCAGTAGTCATTTTGATAACTGGGATGGATCCTTTTTCACCGCAATTGCATTAGTCCCGTGTTTTCACCAAGAAAAGAAATAAAATGGGAGTTTCCTCCATTATTACTGTTCTGGTAAAAGATATATATGCTGTTTTCTCTAAGTTTGCTAATTATACATTCCAATTAAGTGAATAAGTGATGATCGTTCCACTGTATAATGATAAGTACTATTCCCTCAAATCCTAAATATAAAACCCAAATTTGGTCTCAATATATATATAAAAGATTCAATTGAGTTTTTTTTAGAGAAATTAAGAAAATTAAATAAGTTATTTAATCATATCATATGTTGTGTATCATTAAATTATATATCAATTTTTAAGTTTGATAAAATAGTTTGGATAAAAATCATAAATATAAATATTTTATAATAATTTATTTAACATTTTTAGTATTTCCAGAAAAAATGAACTGATCTTATATTTAGGGCAAGAGGCGGTATATAACACTCAAAACTAACTAGTTTCTCATATAATTGCTGTTTTTTTGGGTTGATATGCATGCAGGTGGGAAGAATTCAATATTAAGGGGGGGGGACTGACATCCAAGTTTCTTATAAATGTTCCTTTTGCATAGACAATTTTGCTATATCGATAAATTGATGGATGTTGCTGCGCTTCTAGTTTTTAAATTTCCTCCATGTCAAAACGATTAGTGGATGTAAATCTTCTCACGTGAATTCCAACCTTTGTCTTTCTAAAATTATAGAAACATGAGTTCCAACGCTACTCACTTTCATGATCCAACGCACAGCTAATAAAATACATTAAGCTAAATGCTACGGGGCACGGTGTTTCTTATCACTCAGATTTAGCATTGTATACATATAATTAGCGTTCCAGTGTTTGCAGATACCAAGCAATAACTATTCATGCCTAATTAACTTTCGGAGGAAATAAGAAAATACAGACTATCAAAAAAACTATTTAATACCAGCAAAGCATTAGTATAACAGTGTAAGGCCCCGTTAGATCCATCTAAATTTCAAGTTCAAGTAATATGGAAAAAAAAAACTATTTAGAAGTTACTATTAGATATATCAATAAATTATTGGGTTTTTCATTTCTAGTAAAACTATTTATTCAAATAAAACTGCATTACGGAATCCAATCATCCATTGTTCTTTCTACAATAATATGGTTCTGATAAGCTTAATGTGCCTTCAGTAATATATAGCTCCGTGAAGCTTAAAAAAGTTGGTCTGTATAAAATTATGTCCTTATTTAACCTTTTTTTTTCCCTCAAAAAAAATTGTAGTAGGGGAGGGTCAAAATTTTAGCCCGTACTAATGTTGATTAACAAGAAAACGGGAAAGCCTTCGGCTTCACATCTACACTGCCGAGTGATAAAGCAACCATTTTCTTGACAAGTTCACAAGGACAGGAGCGTAGCGGGTTATGGATGGGGTAGTCCTTATCTATAAAAAATCATTTAATAAATGAAGTAATGAGATAGAGTACGTACTATATCCTGTAGTTTAATACACGAAAGCATTAGCCAGCTCCCCTGCAGTAGTAAGCAAAATAACTGGTGTGTTGAATTTTTTTTTCCAGAGTTATGATTGAAATTATTATAAAGATCGGACCCAGTTATAGTGATGATCAGGTGGGGTAGTGTCCCTAGCTATTAGAGGCGTGAAGAACTATTCTAGTAGCGAGATTAATATAGGGTTGCCTCACAAGATCATTGTCTCAGAAGCTTTCAGAGGACACGTGTGATGAACTCTAAGCAGATATACCTCAAGATATTAGGGGGTTCTGCACAGAAAGGTGATTATTATACGTTAGATGAAAGAGCATAAAGTATGGGGGTAAGTTTGCGACTTTGCATAAATAATGAGTGCATGGGCGGACTTTGAGTTTAAACGTCCGAGAGAGAGGGTCGTGAGTGGAGTAAAGGCGAGGGAGAGGGAAGAAGACAGTGGGAAAAGACAAAAAAGACAGGGCGAGAGAGAGAGGTGGGTGAGAATTTAAGTGATGATATGATATGAGATACACTCAAACCCCTTTCGCCTCTGCCGCACAAAGTAAGGCCGTTTGCACAGGAATTGTCACAAAGGGCATTTAAATGACCCAGAATCCGATGCAATAGAGAAACCATATATTCTCTCTCTCTCTCGGAGATGTGGTAAAACCCTCTTCAACTTACAGATACAAAGATAGATCATATATAGACAGCACTTGTGACTGTGGCATATATATCGGCCATTGTACACACAAGTGCTTCAATGTTAACCGTGGGATCTGCGTTGGAGATCCCAACCCCAATTGCAGTGTTTGCTAATTGCTTAGCATCCTTCCCCTCAGACGCAGTCAAAACAACAAAAATGAAAAATTTAAAGGAAAAGGGAAAAAGAAAACAGAAGATTACCAAATTGCATGACAATGATGACGTACTTGAGGCAATCATGACTTTGCTTTTAATTGAGTTTGACAGTGCTGTCTCTGTATCCCTCTCCTATTCAGCAACTCTGATCACAGCCACGAATTCATACTTGCTTTTTGCGTTTTCATTTCAAATACTCTTATTTATTTGTTTCAGAATGTGTTTGTTTGGTTGTATTTTTAGATAATAAGTTCTTATTATATATAAATCGAGATAAAACTTTTCTCATATACTTATCTTATATATCATGAATCACGATCTATAAATATTTATTGCCCAAAAATAAACTATTCTAAACAAACACTCAATCAAATTCAAAATAAGCAGTGACCAAACGGGAAGAGAAAAGCAGGCAAAGTGGGCGTGAATTTGGTAGGGAAAGTCAAGAAGCAGAAAAGCTCGAAGGAGGGGGGAAATGAAACAAGAAAGAGAAGGTGAGGGGGAGATCTCCACAAGGGCACGCCTTACGGAGGGAGATCAGGAAAAGTAATATTGAAGGCATTAATTGGGGATTTGTCCCTCTGAGCCTGAGGGAGGGCCCCACTCCACTCTGAGCTCCTATTATTCATATGTTTAAATGGGAAGGGTATTTGCATTTATTAGACAGTGCCAACACTACGTACCTGTTCTTCTATCTGATTAATGCCATTGGGTATGAAATTGAATTGGGCCACACTGACTTGACCCATCACCTCCTTCCTTCCTTCCTTCCGTTTCTTGGAGTTTGCCATTTCACGTTTTTCTATATATTCATTCAAATCCTTCTTCAAAGTTCAAACCCCACCCATATCGCTCTCTCTCTCTCTTCCTTAATGACATGCCCTTTGTCCCCTCCTCTCATATTCTGCCATTCACACGTGAGTGGCACAGCGTCCTTATGCCTAATGGTTTCGTACTAGGGTTTCTGTCCCTCTCACTAACTTCCCTTCTCTCCCTACCCTATAATGTTTATGGACTTTCTCATTTACATATCTTCATTTGCAAAACTGCATAGTATATGCTTGTTGTTGTTTCCCCTTTAAGAGGGCCAAATCCATTGGTTGTGTACCCATTTTGGGCTCCCGTGGTCATATTTCAAGTCTCATCCCATGACATTTCTTGTTGCAGCTCTATGTTTGTCAGCTTCGGCATTGCCAAAGCAAAGATATATTATATATTTGGACACAGACACACAAAGCTTCCAACAAAGGAAATGAATACGCAATGGCATAGGCTCAAATAATAGCTACCCTCAGATCACTTCTGACATTAGTGCTTGACCTAAGGAAAAAATACTCCTGACAGTGGGAAACACCCGTATTCCAGCAGCTTTGGACCTAACAGACATACGAATAGAATCTCAAGTATCTGCATCACTTTCTGCCCTTTAAATCTGTTGCTTCTATACCTTACTCAAGCTCAATTAAGTGCCAGTAGTTGTAGTTTTATTAAAGATTTGCATCGCCCAAGGGTAAACTCAACAGAGTGTGCCGTCCTGTAACTGGGTCATTTTTCACTTTTGTGGATGGGCTACAAACAATGCTAAGATCCTAAAAAGAACAAGAATGTGGATTTCACAAGTTTGATCGGAATCAAATTCTTATAAATCCAGCGCCAGAACAAACGCTACTTCAGGATTATAGTTGGTAAATAGCGAAAATTGAAGGATTCAACGACTTGAGAGAGAGAGAGAGGCAAGTTTAATGAAGATTTTGGAGGTGCGTTGTATTTATGTGAGTGTCGATTAGTTCTTGTTATTTTCATATATATTTTGCTCAGATTATGGGTTATAATAAGAAGTGGAGTAGAATAAACTTCCTAAAATTTAGACAAAGTTCTTCCTAGTGTTACTGCAGTGAAAACAACACAATGGGAAGAAGTACAGCAGAGGTGGCAGAGAAGGCGTTGCTGATTAACGACAGTCGTAGTTATTAGTGATGAGGGAGGACGGGTGGTTTTAATTAGTATATGGATGTAAACATAACAAATTCATCCAAGTATGGAGGTGTGCAATATTTGTCTGTTCCAGTTTTTCTGTCCTGATCCCCAGAATAAATTAGGACGGAAAAAATTATTCGGAATTAGGATTGAGATCAGGACTTCTTAATCCCGATTTTTTCCCAATTTTGAATATATATATATATATATATGTATATTTTTTTAAAATATTTAAGAAAATAAGACCAAATGTAAAATAAAATGTGAAAATCCTTAACACCCTAACAAATAATATCTATTCTTTTAGTTTATTTAGTTAATTTCATTTATTATTTATTAAATAATTTTAATTTTTTATTCTTGTCTTTATTCTTTTTGCAGCTGAACCGACAATTTTAAACATGTATTGAACTAATTATATATTTGTATTAGACTAATTTGGTACAATATGATATTAAATAAATTATATATTTATACTAGACTAAAAGAAACACAACACAAAATTCAACATAGAGATTTAAAAAAGAAAATTCGGGATTGGGAATGAAACTCCTTCTTAAACACTTTTTGGGATCGGAATTGGGAATGAGATTTCCCGATCCGAACAGCCCTAATCCCAGTCCACATATTCCTGGGGGGTTAAAATGATAATCCAAGTGGTTGAAAAATCATCAATAAAATATACTTCTTCCATTCTTAATATAAGATATATTTAGGGAGTTAATCTTAATACTAGATATAAGACAAAGTTTTCATGTTTGCCATTATGTTCTTAATTTACCTCTATTTATGCTCTCTCAATAATTATCAATAAGAAAAAGGAATTAAGGATTATGACTAGAGCATGTTAGAGAATACATGTCATATTAATTAACTTCCGTAATCTAAATAAATTATATAAATATATCTTATATTAAGAACAAAAATGAGTGCTAGTATTTAATTAAAAAATATTCATCTACTCCTATAATTTCAAGGCAAATGGAAGATTTTTTTTCCTATTTATAAGTCATATTATTAAATTTTTTTAAATGAATATATAATTTTAACTTTCATTTGGTATTGCATGGATTTTGTTGCCATGAGGTATAGTATATATTAATTATATTTAAAAATGTTCTTAGTTCTAATGATTAGAAGTAATTTATGAATAAGATCACAGGAGTATATATTTTTGGAAAAAGACAAAAAATAACTTTACAAATAGGAAAAGAAAAAAAGGTATTTCCAATATTCAAAATAGCAAAGATGTGTTAGACCTGATTTTTTTCCTTTTTGAAATTAAAAGGAAATAATAAAAATGCCCTAACATATTTTTTTTTTAAAAAAAAAGGTAAGCCCCACCCCCGCTGGCTGTCGATGAATACCCCTGCTGGGGACAGTGCTCTGATGTGAATAATTATTATCAAAGTAATAAGATTTGTTAAGAAATTCATCATATTTGATTAGGTTTTAACAATTTTCATTTACCAAATAATAAATCTACACTATCAGATGTTTGACAAGTTTTGTTAATGAATTCACCACATTTTATTAGATTCTAACAAAAGTTGTAAATGACTGATACTATAAATTTGTTAATTGATAAACAAAAGTTATTAAAACCTAATGAAATGTAGCGAATTATTTAACAAAAATTGTAAATGACTTGATAGTGTGAATTTTTTAGTTGGTAAACGAAAGTTGTCAAAACTTAAAGAAATGTGATGAATTTCTTAACAAAATTTGTGAATGATCTGATAGTGAAATTTTGTTACTTGATAAATGAGAGTTAAAACCTAATAAAATGTGATGAATTCCTTAACAAAAATTGTTACTTGCCGATATGATTCTCGTCGGAGCTCCAGCGCTGGCGATCGGTCAACCGACTGACCACTAGAGCTTCAGTAGTGGCAAGGGTATGTCACCGGCCACCGACTGGGACGTGAAAGGGTTACTTTAAAAAAATGTGAGTGCATTTATGTCATTTCTTTTTTATTTCAGAAAAGGACAAATCAGGCTTAATAATTTTCTAATATTATAAATATTGAAAACAACTTTCTGTCTCTTCTTATTTGTTAAATTTCTTTTTTTGTATTTTTGTCCTGTATTTTTTAACGTAAGAGATATGGAAGTAAAATAGGGATACACGTATTCATTAAATGGAGAGAGCGCATGGGCTCATGGTAAAATCAATGGTCCACACATCTCATAAAAAATAATAGCCCGTTGATGCCAGTGTTCCTCAGAGCCTGTTTGTTAATTGTTGAACGGTTTTCAAGCTCAAATTCCTAGGCACACATCCAAGGATTTCTTCAGAGATAGAGTTTAAGATCTTTGGTGGTAATTTGTGCTTGACCTCCGTCAAATCTGCCATGGAGGTTTCTAAAATCTTGCTGAAAATGTTTAACTTGAAAGGAGACAAAGCTGGTTTTGTAAAGACCTTTTTAAAAAAACTTAAAAAGAACATTTTGGTCTGTTCAGTTAAAAATTATCTCTCATTTTTATTACATATCAAACATAATTTCAATTTTCATTTTTATATCTATTTCTATCAAAATCAAAATGAATTACAGCGTACTATTAGAACATGAACCAAAAGAGGAGGGAACATATGATGATGTGTACCTAGTTATTAGTGGCATTTTAAACCTCAATATGTACTTGAGACCATAATGACTGAAGACTGAAATTGAGCTGGCCTGGTGACCAAGAATGCAATTCATATTCGTTATCGTTCTTCCTTGGTAGGAGAATTTTACTATTACCTCCTGTCCTTTGGTTACAATTTTAAAATATTCAACAACTTAATATAAGTTGTGCTTCCAAATGTCCAGTGTATTAAACCTTTCTTTTAACAAATGTCCCTATGTTGGAAATGTTTTGTTGACTTTCTCTCCTTAAAAAAAAGCTGATGATGATATATGAATTTGTTTGAGCTGAATTAATTGAAAACGCAAAATTAATTTCATCTACTTTTCCTGATCAATGCAAATAATTAAAAGTAACCTATGATACATACAAAAAAACTAACCTACCCGAGTACCCGTATAATAAAAGACTAGAAAAATTATTACTGTATTGTTCGGTGTCTGAGAATATTAATTAGCCCACATGGAATATATGTACTGTGCTCTTCTTTGGGGGTTATGACAGATTGCATTCATGGAAATAATGGTCTCTGCATATATGGTACTAATTGTGTCTCTGCATCAATCAATATCATTGCTTATCAAGATTTTATAAAAGAAATCAAAACGCTGTTAGTTTTCTGAAAAAGGTGGGGTAAACGCAAGAATTGTTTAGGATTTCCTTTCCATAACTCGACCATCACTGAGTTTGGACTTTACTACACAACATTCTTAATATTCATCATGTTCAAGAGAGTAGTACTATTTCTCAGGAGTGAGAATAGTTCGACCTTTTTTCTTTTTCTCTTTTTTTTGACTGAAGTGAGAATAGTTTGAGTTTAAAACAAGAGAGAGTATATACAATTTAACTGGAGGGGAAATATTAATGCATCAAATCAGAGCGAAGACAATTAGGACAGGGACAATGAATAACACATACTCAACAAGAAAACAGAAAAAACATAGATTTTCTACTTAGTTTGGAATTTAAAAATTCAAAAAGAGTGAAGAACTGAAACAGAAAAACTTAATTTGCCAGTAAATGACGAGATCTTGCCTGGAGAAGGTAGACTTATTGATGACGAAGTAATTAATGCATGGTCAATAAAAGTTAAGTAGTTATCCGGTCATAGGTGAATTGACAAAACAAAGAAAAGCATCTTTACATGATGTAATGTGGTATAAATAGTGAATCAATATCAGCTAAGATATGGCTAATTAAAATCTATATCTGTTTGTAGTGATTGAAAAATAAGGTACGCTTTGGTAGTTTTGGCCAACCATTTTGTTAGTTATCAGATTACACCAAGCACTTGTCACTGACAGATTAGGGCTTTTCTTCTGGAAAAAACAGCAAGGGCACAGGCTTGAAAATGTGGGTGGAAATTGGGCCCAACATTGGAATTTGCCCAGCTCTCTGGACTTTTATGGGTGAATGAAAGAAATACGTTTCACCAAATGAAAGGCCACATGATCCAATAGATTTGTTTGGTACACAAATAAGGGACAGGGTACATCAGCTTTTCCCAATCCCTCCATATATATGGATCCACTGTTGGGAACCAATCTTATTGGGATTCAATTCCCATTAATGAAATGAATTTGTAGCATAAGTACTAGGCATCGATCTGATCTGCAAATCAAAAATCAACTGTTGATCTCATTAGTAATCTTCCATGCATGGAGCTGTAAATACACATATCCATGCATGTATATGCCTTAATTACCTATGAAATTCTTGATTCTTCACACAATAAACAGAATTTTGTCGTCTCTCTTCATCTTGTTTTAAATTTTAATTGCAGAACAAAACACTGTTGCATGAAGGAGTCCATATGCAAGTTGTATATATGATGCATATGCTTTTGTTTAAAACGTGGGACTGCATTTGAGGCAGTGCCCAAGTATCCAGCTTGGTGAGTTGCGAAGCAGTTTGTATTTTGTTTGTCTTTTTCATCGTCCTCATTCCCCACCCCCACTCTTGCAGCCAGGTATAGGACAAAGCTTTTTCCAGGGCAGTTGTCTACTTACTTAATTGTCCCCTCGGTATTTGATCGTTTTCCCTAATTCCATTCACGTGCGCATGGCCCCTCAACACATGGGCTGAAAGTGATCTGATTGAGTACAGGGAAACGTAGCCCATTTTAGCTGGAGTCTTCATCACATACATACATTGTTCCTTTCTTGTTTATCTTTTTTTACTTGTACTTATCATCCTCTCTATATTTTGACAAGCCATATGTATGTTCAAACCCTGCCAAGCTTACGCTGAAATATTGAACATGGCAGACTGATGATGGGTGAAGGAAGATTCATATTAATTAATTAATAATGCATACAGGTCCAAGACAAAAAGAAAAATGAAGGGTGTAATTCAAGGGCGGGAGAGGAGCCAGCGGGTGAAGTGGGGGAGGGTGGAGTGGTCGGCACGGTAGAAGGAGTGAGTGAAGAGGAGGAGATCGGACCAAGTGAAGTCAGGGAAGAGGCGGCAACCATCGGAGAGGACCAAATCATGAGGGGCTCTCACAAGTTTGTCTTGTTTGGGGCACATAAAGAATGCCAGCGACCTCCTCTCTTCGTGCCTCTTCACCACTGCCCTGTGTACGCAACTCTTGTATCTCCCGTTTGATAGTGCCTACACACACACACATCCCAACAACTTTATTTGTTTCTTTTATTTTGGAATGTATATACTTGACACTCAAATTTGAACCACACAAAAAACTAGAAATAAATGCAAGAGGTTGGCTTACTAGGGGTTTCTTAATTCTCTGTTTCCCTTTTTTTGGGTGTGTTAACATGAAAGGTTATACTCCCCCGCGGGTTCTCATGGTTTTATTCTGCTATTAAATTAGTTTCAAAAATTTATAATTAATAAATCAATATGACTTAAAAGTACATCATTAACATGATTAATTGATATTGTGAAAATAAAAGTAAAATAAGTCATTCAAATGTGACATCACCATTCATTAGATTATGTGTTCGAGATCAGTTAACAATATAAACATATGATTTTTGTTTTGCCAGAATATAAACATAGGATTTAAGAATGGCTCGCATATCAACGCAGATTTCATGATAAGGACTATATTATAAATATCAACGCAATTTTCTGGAAAAAGGGGGCCAAATAAAAACTATGTGTGGAATTAAAAAAACGCAGCATATTAATTTAACTTTAAAAAGCTCAAACAAAAGCTTTTAAAAACTGAAATATAATATATTTTAAAAAGTATACAACACAACCCAGGTCAAACGTCGTGGTCTTTCTTTAGTTTTTTCACGTTTACAAGAATATTATTTTATACTACGAATTACAGTATATTTTTTACCCTGTAATCTATGGCATAGCACAGGTCCTTTCATCATGCTTTAAAATGCTAAAATGATCATTTTGGGCTTGTTTGGTCTAAGGGGAGGGAGAAATTTTTTTAAGTTGAATTTAAAAAAATTAGAGAAGTGGGGTTAAAATTTTTAATTAATTTTTCTTACTATTTTATCTTATATATTCTCTTTATTAAAATTTTATTACCCCACTTCTTCAATCTTTTAAAATTCAATTTATAAAAATTTTCCGACCTTTCCCCTCTAAATCCCTCACACCAAACAGACCCTTTTTGTTCCATAAAAATAGTTGGGCCGGTGAATCGTGATGTTGTTTTAAACTTCCATGAAGCTTTTTCCTTTTTAAACCGGCAGAAATACCCCGTAGCTTCAGAAATTATAAGATAAAATATATTCCTTTTGATCATAAAAATAAGATATAGTTGATTTTGTTTTTGTAGAGAATAAGAAAACTAAATAAATTATTCATTCATATCATATGTTATATATTATTAGTTAGGCAAAATATATAATTTAAAGAAAAAATGATAAATATGATAAAAAGAGATCGGGAGAGGAAACCAAGAGAGAGAGCTGATAGTCTGGTATTCAATAATCTAAAGAGTTTGTCGTAGAGTGAAACTCTAAACAAATTATTTATCTAATCACTAATTATGCAAAATAATTAAATGAAAATAAAATAAAAGATACTGCCTAAAAGATAGTGAAGATAATGTGTGACCGTTACATGAAAATGAATGAATGCTAATTAATTAAACCTCTGATCAAAATATCTTAAAGAAATTTAAATATCTTTTTAAATATATCAAAACAAGTCAGCTAAATATTATATTCATGATCAACAAGTAGGAGTTGTAGAAGTTTTAACACGCTGGCCAGTAACCAGTAAAAGGTCTAACACGCTAAAAGAAATTGACCCGAACTCAATCCTGGCCCCGACTAAATATCAGTATACGGAAATCAAGCATGTTTTAAACTTTTTGAGGTTACGTAAGTAGAAGAGGAGACAGCAGACATGAGTTTTGGGGTATACCAAAAGAAAAGGGTTTAAAGTGATTAACAAAATCAAAGGGAGAAGGAAGAGGAATACCGAGAAGGTATCGCCAATAATGACAACAAAAGCTTGAGAACGAGGAGGAACCCTGAGCCACTTGTTATCAGCCAAGACATCGAGACCTCCTACATGATCTTGATGAAGTATAGTTAAGGAAGTCGGGTCGCAATGGGGTCCGGTTCCAAGCACAAGAGCGGGATGCTGACATGGCGGGTAATAGTTGCATCTCATTATACACTCTCCGTCTTCAAAGAATTCCCTGTAATGCCCCCTCTCCAACCCCAAGCTTATCCCCAGCAGCTCCATCAGCCTCAACCCTAACTCCTTCATTCCCTCGCAGTACTCCTCAAACGCCACCCTGTACATACATACATACATATATAAATATAAAACCCACACCCTTATTTATTAGATAATGAGTTGCTCTTGTACATAATTAGTCTTACCCAGCATGTTGAAGATCTTGTCCTATGTTAGAAGTGAAGAAGCTAGTGACGTCATTAGTGTGGCGGAAGGGGAAAGAGAGGGTCTCCTTCCAAGGGAGGTTGCAGGAGAAACGATGAGAATGAGCACCAGAATAGCCCCACATGGTAGCTGGACTCTTGGGAATGCTTAATTTTCTGTCATGAGGCAGCTTGAAGAAAGCGTCCAATTGTTCGTAGGCCTCCTGAATGAGACGCGAACCGATTCCGTGGTTGATCACCTGGAAGAAGCCGTGGCTCACGCAAGCTTGCCTTACCAGCTCGGCGGCGGCGCGCGTGGCGTCTTGGTCGCCTCTCGTGAAGCCGTCCAGGTCAACTAGCGGCGGTTCCAGCTCTCCTTCTGCCTCCGCCACGCTCTCCTTCGGCCACATGAAACTCTTCGAAACATGCGACGGATCTAACGTATTGTCACCACACGAATCCATATCTAATGAGCTGGCTCCTCAAAAGAGATCTGGAGGATTTATGTGTTGTGTGAGGCACCACCAAAAGCCATGGCATGCCTCTATATATACAGCCGAGATCTACATGCCAATTCCTAGTTAAATTTCCACTAGCAAACAAGGAAATCTTTGAAGGAATCAATTGTTTTGAAACCCTTATATAAATATATAAATAGAGACTTCTTTATTTATTTTTCATATAAACAAGGGTTAAATTGTGCTGTGTTCAGGCATGGATACTATATATTTTGGCAGTTAGGCGCGACTTATGCGGACGCTAAAAGGCCAAAGCTCCCGAGATTTTGCACCAAAAAACAAGGTGATCGACGTGACATAAGATAAAATACTGTGAAAGGAAGAAAAACACGCACATCATTAGCTTTTTAGAAAAAGGAGGGTTTCTTTCTTCGGACGTCAATCTTTGGTATAAGGTGGAGGGGCAAATTAAAAGATAAAGTGCGGATAAAGGCAAAGCGCAAATGAAGAAAGAGACAAATTCATATAATCAGGCACAGTAGTGACGAGGTCAGACCAAAAAAAGCAACTAGTTTTATGTAATAATGTTGGTCAGTTTGGAGATAACAATCTTTTTTTGGGCTGCTCTTCAAACATGTGTGTGTAGTGAACCCTTTGCGTGTTTTATGTGAAGAAGCGAGTCAAGTGGTCTGGGTAAGGGACTCGAAAATAAGAACCAGATTAATACTATGAGAACGCAAAATTTGGCTAGCTAGAAATAGAATCGTCTCTGTAATTTAAAACCCTAACATTTGTTATATAATTGATGAGGCACCGAGAAATAAAACCATAACATGGTCAATAAATTGGCCACTACGATTGGCGCTCGTGAGCCAATAGTGCGCAAAACTGCAGAAGATATTTCAAATCAGGATGGAGAATAAGGACAGGAAAAAAATTAAGAATGCAAAAAATCACAAAAACAGCAGAATCTAAAAGACCGCGATGGTGAACCAAAAATTGTCCTCACTCCAAAAGCTCGGCTCACTGTCCTCTTCTACATTGGATCCTCATTATCTATTTATCAACTTCTTCTCACTACCTTTATTATAATAAGGCTCTGTGTCTAATACATTTTCCATTTTCCTTTATAAATACTACTACCTCCTTTCCTAAATATAGGACATAGTTTATAGTGCAAATTACACTACAAATCATGTTCTATATTTAGGATCAGAGGGAATACTATCTATTAGGGTCGGTTCAAATTAAATCAAAGAAAATGTTGAAAAGAAATAGAATGGAAAGGAATGGAGAATATTTTGCCATTTAGATATTTGGTTTGTATTGGTAAAGAAATTTAGTTGATAGGAAAATTTTTGTTTGGTTTGAAGAAAATGAGATAAGAAAACAAGCCAAAAAACCATTTGACTTTGAAGTAAAAATATTATTTATATGTTTATGGGATTTATTCACCTTTTTTGTATCACATCCAACGTCATATCAAGAGGTTTTTGTGTATTTAGGTATTTTTTGGTCCTACTAAGAAATTGGTGGGCCCAAGAAAATATTTTCTTACAGAAATAGCAAACAAAACAATTGCTGCTAGCAAAAAAATCCAATTTTATCTTTTTCCATCTCTCATTTTCCCTGAACCAAATGGCCCTTAGCTTTGGTTAGTTATTGCTAACTGAATATATTTATATTTGCTATAATGGCAAGTTAGTTAATAACAATAACACCACAAAAGAATTGAAGATTCATGAAGAATTATGTATGTCTATATGTACACACACATGACACAACTTTAAACCAGAGGGAGCTACTGTTGACGTAGGATTTTATGTACTTTTTGTAGATACATCCGTACTCCGTGCAGCTTTTGCTGTAATGGCAAGCCTGGTCTGCTTTTTTGGCAACAAGAGGCAAGTCTGGTGAATACTGCAATGTGAATATTTTAAAATCAGGAAGTGCGTTTCGAAATAGAGGAACGCATGTGTGAGGGAGGTTAAATTGATCCAAGACATATAATGTCGTGGGGCTACGTACTCAATTAGCTTCTCCCGGAATAAAATGTAAGGAGTATTTCACTCGTTGTGACTCATGAAGCAGCATACATATACTCTCTCGTTTTCACATTTCATTTTATAACGAAATTAATTAAAAAAAAAAGGAGATTAATTAATGGGATGGGGCCTTGAGGAATAAATACTGGCGGAGTGATGCTGGCCGACAAATTGGGCCGCCCCATCTTCCTTTGCTCCCTCCTCCCTCCTCATTAACACACACACACACTGTTTTCATTTTTATTCATTTCACATCCCATCCACATCTCATCACTCATTAACCCCTCATGAACATAAATTCTGCACAAATAATATTCGAAGGATTATTCGGCCTCGACTTCCTTTTTAAACATCACAATTGCTAATTAACCTTTCTGCTCTATTCCATTCACTGAATTGAATGAATCCTTGTGACAATACCTCCAAAGAATCACAGTGTAATGAATCAAAAGAAATCAGTACGGGGATTCATAATCAATCAACCAACATCAGCCATGCAGGTTCATTTCAGAAAAATATGAGCGGGGAAAATCTACACTGGGGCTTTGGTTAATGGACCTTAATTCGTTTTAGGGCCTGAAGACCCAATACTATAGTTGTACTCAACTAATTTTAAAGAATGCTGGGCCTCACGCATCCAAGCCGTTGTCACTACAAATTGATTAGCATTTGTCACATCATAACAAAAACCAATCTTAATAGCTGCAACCACCACTCCATCAACCTTCCAAACTCCCACCCATGTCGATTTAATCCCTAAATATGACTGAACGAGTCCTATGACTACAACCTTTAATTGTTGCTTTTTTAAAAAAATAGCAAGCCCCACACCCGAAAATTGTTGCCTTCTAGTTTCAAGTATGAACACACGAAAAAATAAAATGAAATATGCAGAAGCGGGAAACGATATGCGTACAGTTATCTACAAGAAGATGAAACAGTCCAAGGAAATGAGAGGATTGTGAATGTCCTCCATCGTGGCCATCCTTGACTCCATCTCATGCTTAGACTCCACCTCCTTCACCACCGTTTCCTCGATTTTGAAACCGCAGTTCTCTCTCCGCCTCAAGCCCTGCAAACTGTGGTTTGGGCTCGCTGCTCTCTTATTCTCCCTCCGCGTCAACGACGAAACAGACTGAGAATGTGCTTCGCACTTAGCCTTCGGACTCACCATTCGCCTCGTGAGATTATTACTACCTCCGTCAAATCTACGGCTCGGCGGGGGTGACCTCAGCGTTCTGTTGGGTACATTGCATGGACAATTAGGCCTCTCTGGTTCCTTCCTGAAACTCTTCTGTCTGGCCAGATTAGCCGGCGAGCTCGACCGCACTCTCTTCAGCGGCATGGGAGGCCCAACACTCTTCTGCAGAGGGTTCAGCCTTGATATGGCCGTTGATGGGTTTGTTTTGTGGTTAATCCGAGATTCAGTCGGGGCCAAGGAAAGAGAAGCTTCCTTGAGTGAACTGATGCGAACGATATGGGGATTATCCTTGTAACATGACAACAAGAAGTCATTAGAGAATGACCTGTCCTTAGAGGTTAATGCGGATGACGAAGAGGAGCTGGACAAGGAAGAAGCGGAGCTGATGGTGGTATTAGAAAAAGCAGGGCAGGTGAAGGAAGAGGCAGAAGAGGTAGGAGAAGGGGGAGAAGCTGAAGTTTTGTTCGGAATTGGAATGACAAGCTTGTCTTGGACATGAGTGAACTCGGGTAGAGGAAGGGAATGCGGGTCGGGTTTGCATTTGCTAATGCAACAACCCATTGTCGGGGGGAGGGGGGGGGGTGCGATAACAGAGGGCGATGCGATTGAAGGAGACGAAGAAGAAGAGCGGGTTTCATTATATGGCATCAAAAGTTGTGTTTGAAATTAAAAGAAGGGAAAGTTGGGTTTTCACTTTTGAAGAATGTGGGTTCAGACTTGGGACGTTTGAATGGGATTGCCCGGGGATGAGTTCCGTTGGCCAACGGCTACCAACATAGTGGCCGTGGCGTGTGGCGACTGTGATCATGACATCTTTCTTTGGACTGCGTTGAGACGTCAGGGTGGGTCCCTTGCAGCCCAAGGAAGGATCAGTATTTATTTTGGGCCAAATATTGGGCCATCAGAAGGGAAGCAATATGGATGTCATATCTATCAACGGGGAGTGAGCCCGGTGAGGGAGGTACCAGGCCCAGGAGAAAAAGGCAATTGGCCTGGTGGTTTACCCTAGGTCGGATGAGGAAGAGGAAGGGGATGAACGCCGCTGATAAAGACTATATAAATGGGATCATTATCTTTATTTGGACATCTTAGCTGTCAATTCTTATCCTTGCTTCCATGTTTTGTTTTTGCAATCTCGTACATCCAAAAATTACTTGGCCTGTTTGCGATTAACTGGAATGTGAATGTGGCATTCTTTTACGGTCATTGGTGCGAGCAACAAAACAGAGTCTCATCCTTAATTACCGCCATTTGTCTCAAAATTATTTTTGTAACAAAAAAGAAAGAAAGAAACACAGTTCCAGAAGAAATGAAAGGAAATTGGTTTTAGGGAAGGGGGAAACTGGAATCAATTGACGAGGAAGCAACGCAGTTGTGTGGGGAAATAGGGAGTTATTTTTTTTTTTTTTTTGGGGGAATCGAAGTGATCGAGGGATTGGTTGCATAATTTTTTTCTTCAACGGCAATTATTGCTGTATTACTATTATGACGAAGGAAAAACGCAAAGTCCCCAAGAAACAGAACAAGACGGAAAAAAAAATACAGCAAATGAACGAAAGAGAAGCCTATACCTTATGGATCGTACAACACTGATTGATTGCATATCTGAATGATACTATAGATAAAGCCATAAAGGCGAATTGCAACAGAAACAAAGATGAAAGGAAGAGAGAATGCAAGGAACAGAAACGCAGACATTGGATAGCAATAACTTTACAAACAGTAGTGCCGAATCTGAGAGAAGATAGAAATCTACTACACATGAGAGATGCCAATTTCAATTACCGGAAACAGAAGGATCCACAGACATAGGTGTATATATAAAGCAGGGGAGTGAACATAGTAGATGATAGAGAAAAGATCAGGTAGTGGTGACAGGGCGATTGCAAATGTCAGCAACGACCCGCCTAAAGACTTCGCCCCTTTTAGGAGGAAGGCTGGGTCTGGAAGGCCCGGTTCTGGTTGGAGCACCTTGTTTCGTGGCAGAGCCTTCAGTTCCTTCGCCTGAGCCGATGGGTTTTACCGGCCTTTCACCACCGTTTCTTCCATCGCCCATCTTCTCTTTCTTTCTTCTGCTTCCTCCTTTTCCCTTGTCTCCCTACTCACTCACTGCTGCTCTGATCCGCTTTTTATTTTGCTACGCCTCGTGAGGTGGACCCCGCCTCCTTAACCTGGCCCCATCTTTCCCCCTTCAATTCCCAATTTCCCATCCCAACTTGTCAAAAACTCAAGGGAGATGGATTCCGTGGACAAACAACGTCCACTCCCCTCTCTTTATCATTTCATTTATTACTTTATCCAAGTACTGTATAAGCGCCGGTTTAATTATCCATAGAGAGATTTTTTTTTTTTGGGCCAAGAATAGACAGATGATTTTACAACAAGTAAATACAACTATATAGGAGCAGCTTCGTTTTATAAAATGAAAAATTAATTGTTAGTAATTTAAGAGAAACCAAACCTGGCTTTTACGGATTTTTATTTCACGCCATCCAAGTCGGTGACGTCGTTCCAAGGCGTCATCATTACCTCATAGGAATAATTATAATGTAATACTACCAATATTTTCTCAATTATATATTATAATATATGGCCATCTTTTGCTTCATTTACATTTTACACCCTACCGATTGAAAGAATGAAATCACAACAAAACAAAAGTCGCACACACTGCGACTTGCGCGGTTGCAATGAATAGTTGATTGAATTTGATACCCCCTGTTTCACGAGCGGTTTTACAGTCAGCAGTTGCGCACGTGCGTACAGATTCTCTCGCTTCAATGGCTCTCACAAATCAACCTCCTGCTTTCTTATCCTTTCACGCAGTGCTCAACTCCTAATTGAACTCGTCTATCCTAATTAATTGAGGGGAAAATCCCTATTTAAAAAATGTATCTGCCAGATAGGACTGGAAATCATTTAAAGGAGAGAGGCGCTTGAGTGTCATTAATTAATGCTTGCAACTAGTCCTTACCTTACTTTACGGTTTTCCACTCCCCAATCCTTTGTTATTGCCATGACTCCAAAGCAGTTTCCCCCCACACTTTTATATACTCTTCTCTGTACTAATTATAAGATAATATTTAAGAGTTTATTTTAATCTTAATTATAGGACAAAATTTTAATTTTTATTAATTTTTTCCCAAAATACCCACATTAATACTTTCTCAATAATAATGAAACACAATAATAATTTTATAATACACCTATATTTTTTCACACTTCATGTGAGTATATTTGCTTCATACTCCTATCTTAAGCAACACAGTACTGTTAGTTGCCGCCAGCACACTTTTTCATTGCTTAAGGTATATTCATATATTATATCTAAATCATCTTTATTAAATAAGGATATTTTATGAAAATAAATAAGATTAACTAATTTAACTACTATTCTTAATTTTTTTAAAATTAGATAAATATGTCTTATAATTAGGATGCGAGGGAATATTATTTTCCAGCATGCGTATACAGTCTACCCTAACACCAAAACTTAACGCGGTCAAACCTATAACAGTACTAGTGTTAATGGGTATATAGTTCAATAGATTGTTCGTCCACGACGAATTAAATCATGTGGCAGAATAATAAATGCGCGCACTCGCGTTACGATTAATTACGTAGTGGCAGTTGTTCTTCAATTTGACAGGTCTACATTTTCCCTTTTTCTTTTTTGTTTCCACCGAATAATTATGTTTGCAGATGCTACAATTTAAACTCCTCTCTTTTGTTACTTAAGTTGCGGGTCTTGAGCTGAACACCTGCGTTACTCTTTTCTAAGCTATTAGTTGGAGCCGTTCTTAAACGTTATTGGCTGATCAGTATTATAATTAATTCCCAGCAGCCCCCAATAGATTTGAGTTGCTTTATCTGATATCCAGAAAAAATCCATCGCCTGTTGCTAAGAGCACCTGTAATTGTATTGTTTTTTTTTGAGAAAACCAACAGAAATATAGGCAGAGAATTGAAAACAAGATACAAATGAAATTTTAATCATGACGAATCGAATTTTGGAACTCAAAAGTTGTAATTGAAGTCATTCTAAAACAAGGAAATCAGCATGCATTAAGAGGTAAAACCGTAAAAGATTGGGACTCCCAAGTTCAAGGAAGCCATCATCAGTTGGGATCGGGAATGTTGGAGGAAACGAGGATTTGGTTGGGTGAGTTGGGATCAGGAATGTTGGAGGAAACGAGGATTTGGTTGGGTGAGTTGGGCTGGCGCAAAGAAAGTTATTCGGAAATAATGGGTACTAGATTTGGTCCCCTCTTTAAAGTCTTTCTGAACGGATTGTGCTGTCCCCTCGGAAGCTCGAGCTCATGATCTTCGTACCAAAATCAGATCTGACCAAACCCCAAGACATTAATTCCTGCGTCCCCACGTCATGACTTAATTTGGCCAGCTTCACAGGGATTTTGTATTCTCTCAATTGAGTCTGAATTGAGAGATACTGATCATTAAATTATGATCTTGTGATATTGAGATCGATAAATGCCTATACTTATTTTAAAAAAATAAAAAAAAAACAGTCACTCCGAGCTTGCACCAATATTAGATCGACCACAATCAGATTATTAATGTCCTATAATTGATGAGAGACAGTTGAAAGAACTGAGGGATTCAAATGCGGTTCATAGTCATAGGAGGGGACTTTTTTTTGTGAATCATTATCTACAAAAGACATAAGAACAAGCTTGGAAACTGGCGCGAGGTCTGGTGAGGCCATGGACAAAATTAAACATTAAAGCAAAAGGCAATTTAAACCACGTGAAACGCACCTTCACGTCAGATGAGGAAATCGTGGGTCATCACTAATAGTTGGCAAACAATGCGACGATTCACTCAAGGGCAAGGATTATTCAAAGTGGATATGTATGGATGAACACAAATTATAGACGATTAGAGAAGTGGGTAAGCCAAGTTGGACTTCCTACCGCTCACGCTGTCATTTTCTCTATAAATTGTGACGTAGCTGGAGTCTCTATTACCAATTAGGAATGAACCCGATCACCCTGGACCCCACCCTGTGGATATGATTCTGATTATAGGACGTCATATCGATCGTAAATGGGAAAATAAGGAAGCCATGTAACAGTGATCCAATATAAGCCTTTCATTTTGCTTACATTCACTATATCCCGGAGCGTTTTAAAATACTGTCCTTCATTTGATGACTTTTACGTTGAATTGATTGGCGCATTAAGCTTTGTGTGTGTGGGTTAAATAAATGAGTGAGAAGCATACAAAATAAGGATGAGGTTGGTTTTGGCGAGGGAGATAAATCCAGCTGGCTGGCACCTCATGTTTCCCTCAGTTTTCAAACTCTGTGCCAACCAGTCCTGTGGTGGGATCTACAACCTAATTAAGCTTGTTCTGTCAAGCATGAAGCATTGTTACTTAGCCTGGTAGTTAAGTACTTAAATTGGATAACCCCTGAATTCTTACTCTAGAATTTGCCCTCCCTATAGCACGTACAATGTAATTTCAACCAAATATTAAACAAGTAAAGAAACATGAAACGGGGGATTAGTGGAGAAGGGCTTGTTTGGTCATCGATGGCTACTTTGTCAGTATTATTAGTAAAAGGAACAAAGGAATCCAGCTGGGATACGTGCTGGGCTGGCTGGCTATGCCCGACTGTGACCCTACCAATTTTGTCTGTTTCCACATGCTTAAGGGTTAAGGGTGACACGTGTTCCATTCACGGTACAAGAGAAGAGAGCAACCCCAGTCAACTTGTGTGTTCCCTGTCTCAGTCTATTCGTCATTAGGTGTTCACACTCAACCTTCTCTCGCTCTTTTAGTATTAGTATCGCCATTTTCCCTATTCTTAATTTTAATATTCCAGTCCAGTCAAGTCAACCCACGACAATTGCTACCCTATCCAATGTTGATGTCACCCTTTACATCATTCCCGTATCATTCCTTTCCTCTTTAAACATGTGAGTGTGCGCGATTTGCCAAAATTCAACTTAATTAGACATTAAAGATATATACTTTGTCTTTACACTACACAAATGTTGTTCTTTACCTCTTTAGAGCGATACCAACGTTAATCGTTTATTAGATAACCCTGAACTCCATATATGGCTTGCCACAGGACGCTTGGACAGCGCAGCATCACAAATAAATAACAACGCAATTCATCACAATATAACATGCCACTTCATGCTAGTCATCAAGAACAAAAATAACCATATATAAATTGTGCCATTTTTTTATAGTGCTGGTATTTCAAAATCATGGTTTTTTTTTTTTTGGAACCCATCAAACGCATATTAGGTACTGCAATTAACCGTGTTGTTTTATTTAGAGTAATGAGTTGCTATATTGATCAAACTTTGAAGGATTGGATGGATTTTCAGTAAGGAGCACGTTAAAAAAAGGTGGTCAAAAAGGTGAATGTGATCATGATTTGCGATTTGGGATGCGGTTGAAAACATGAACCTGGAGGTCACATTCTAAGAGGATTCACTGGGGATTTAGTTTCGTCCAAATCTCCTTGAGAATAATTAAGGAAGATTATTGTCCCCCCTATTACAATTGCCAGCGGGATATCATACATGTCCTTTAATTTAGTCTGTCCATGAGATCATATGAGGATCCCTGTACAATCTCGCAGGGACCACCCTCAATTCGACCCCAAATGTGAAACTGAGACTGAGTCGGATGTGCATTTTTCTTATTTCCAACCAATTCATACGTGAGCTTATCCACACATTTTTTATTTAATTGGATATCGGAAGGTTGGACCGATATATTTTTTTTTACCACCACACCGGACAATGAATTTACTTGAACTATGATTGCGACTTGGGAAAAGGAAAGTATGTAAAAATGTCACGATTCACTCACTTGCCTCGGTTAAGTTTTCGCTCCCAACTCCATTTATACTTTACAGCGATAACTTTCAAAGAGTTAGATGCTTTGCAGATAAATAATTAACCAATTTCGTAGAATGTGATGAAAACTAAAAGCACTGATCTTGAAAAAGAAAATAGTACTAATGTATAGCAGTACTATGAATGGGCAAATTCATAGCATAGATGAGAGCTTCATTTTAGGAACAATGACGGAAGCACTTCAACTGTGAACAACGCAAGGCATAGCCAATGATTGGGCCCTCCGTTTTGGAATACAATAACAGTCCAGTCAAATTCCGAATTAGCTTTTTTCCCTCCCAGAACGAAACAGAGCAGTTTCGACGATAACGGAAAGTGAATGATACTCCAGCAAAAGTATCCTTCCTGAACAGCAATATGTTAACTGGAAAATATACTTCTTCTCTTCTCACTATCTTATAAAACAACATAGACAAGGCTTGATTGTCCTTTATAAGACAGTCTATAAAATTTAAGTAACAGTTAATTAAAAATGTCTTTTAAATTTGATGATTTTAATTAATTAAGAGAGAATAATGTGAGAGAAAATACATAAAAATTACTCCATAGGGATATTTTCAAAGCCATTATTAGTCCACAGGAACAAACCACAATTTTGGGAGACATCATCTGTACACATCGTTGATCAAAGAGCAGCACAAGAGATGCAATTAGAGGAAAATTAAGGAGGATGAAAATCCAAAGCATGAGGCGGGAAAACGAGGAAGTGAAGACTGTAAAGTGTAAACACAAACCCCCTTGCGTGTGAATCCCGAGGACCAAGGAAAGTGCGTAAAGATGACGACAACAGGCGAATCGGATATCGGCGGACAGCCGCCAACCCGCCATGCTCTTTTCTCGGACAGTTTTCCAATTCTCTCCCCCCCCCTTTGTCTCAGTCTCTAAAACATATATATTACTATTAATATTTTATTTGTCGTCGTGGCTGTCACCGTCCACATTTTCCGATGTACCGGCGTCACTGATGACACACACACAAACGGGAAGACAAACTCACTGACAGAGGCCGACACCATTGCTGAAACCCACGTCCCATTTTTCTTCTAAATGGTAGAAACTAGATGCTTTATCGTAGATGAATCAAGGGATTCTTTTTAAATTATGCAATTTCCCCATCCCCATCCCCATCCCCATCCCCCGATCGCAAGATTCCGAAGAACTGCATAGGCAGTTGGACTTGAAGTGTATCATCACGTGCTCTGTTTTTCTACTATCTCTTGCACCTTCAGAAGCTAACATGCCGCCCTTCAACAGCACACAACAGTTTATGTAATTAATATACTCGTATTTAGGGCGATAATATTTCGCTTTGTTGGCTCTGATATTCGAATCGGAATCGCAGATAAACCCGACCGAGGGGGTGGGTTGGGTTCATATCAAATCATAACTTGAGACCCAAAACAGCAGAATACATCAAAATGCAAGCATCAAATTAATATGAAAAGCGGATGGATAAATACAGCGTGGAATGAAAATCAGTAATCTAAGAGAGGGCAGCGTACACACTAAATGAAGGCCTAATTTGAAGACAATATAATGGCCCTCGTGTTTGGCTACAGCTAATTCAACGGAGATTCATAGGGGTAGAGGCGTTTGATGTTTGTCGTGCAGGGTAGGCCGACCGTTGAATTGGCCGGGTTTGATGAAGGCATCGTTCTGTTCTTCTGGGTTTGCTGACATGAAATGCAGCCAGAGATAAATTTAACCACCGCCTCAAACATCATTCGCTTAACGGATTTCCTCCGTGCCGGAATCACCGTCGCGTTGATCTTCCGCAGGCGCTTGAGCCGTGCCTCCTTCATCGCAATCCCCGTCTTCTGTTGCTCTGTCTCGGCTAAAACCACCATCGTCCCAGTTGAAGTGTAGGATCGTCACCCTCTTTTGCACGTAGCTCTCTCTCTCTCTATATCTATATCTTTCTTTCTTGGATGAAACTGAATTTCAGGGCGAGGGCTTTGTTATATATGTGGGGGCGGAGTCCTGGGCTGGGCCCAGAACAATGGGGAAAAAGAGGGGGGGAAAATGCAAAAGCATCATCCTTTATTAGTCGTGTGACACGAAAGATACAAGGTCACGCTCACCGATCTGGCAGTGAACGAGGGTTCTGTCATGGACGGGTAGATTAGCTGCACTCCAAGATGATATAATACCAATCTGGGTGTAAAAATTAACTTCACTCCAAGAGTATGCACTGCCATTTTCTGTGGAGGAAAATTTAAGCGCACTGACTCAATGTGAACTCAGTGTGAACGCATAAAAAATTAACAGCCTTGTCTGATGCCAACTTCTCCATCTCTCTTCTTTTCCCATTTTTTTAATGTATTATGAAAAAAACTAATATTATCGTCTCTTGTGTTGACATCTTTTGATGGCGTTGGCATGCATGAATATGGAACGCTCACTCAATGCGACGGTAGCCCACCCAATTAATTTTTCATATTTTATTTTGTTTTTTAAACAGCTATAATAACCACTCATTTAGGCTATTATATTGCTTCACAAATCCCACAACTTCTCCACATGCCAACTCAATTAACAGGATCCTTTTCCTCTTCCCCCAAACCCCATTTTTTGTTGTCATGTTCCAGAGCATCGGAAGGTCCTCCAGGGAAGGAAGTGTGAACTGTGAAGTAAAGAAAACTAGAAATCAAAAGGTGTGATGGAACTGGCCCCATGCGTCTGGGCGTCTGCACTTCTCTCAATGTCAAGAGGGGGAAAAGGTCAGTAAAAAAACAGCCCCACTTTAGCTGGGGGAAAATAACCCAGCACAAACACAGAATAAAAAAAATATCAGTAAACATGACGCCACTTTATTAGCGTTTGCTAAAAGAAGAAAAATGAACATTTCAACTGAAATATATTTGTGTGTGGAATGAAATGAGAAGTGTTTTTTTTTTTGTGTAACAATTGAGTATAGACAGACACAAGGTTTGCCGGCTTAATTAACCAAGGCCTATCAAATAGGGCACTATATTAATGGCTCAATGCAGAGGTTGTTTATATCTACTACAATATATATCATACAAGTCTTGCTTGCTTGGCATGTTGGTCAATAAAACAAGAATAATGTAAACTACTTGTGGCTGTGGATTATACTAAATGCCAAGCACATGAGAAAGTGACGCACGTTTCGTTTTGGCTCGCGTGCAACGCCTCACTTTCTCCTTGCGCACATTTTTGCCCGCCCCACCCAATAGTGTATATGCTGCCAATTTCAATCTAACGCCTACCCTTCATTAATTAACACGACTTTATTCTACTGCTTTGCCTTTAACTTTATTCCAAGCTAGTGTTGCATTATATGCTACGCCACATCAATTTTAACTTCCTTCTTCCCTGCATCATGTGCAGCGTATTAGTCCTAATGTTGGCAAAAAAAAAAAGTATTAGTCCTAATAATTAACAACACACCCTCAATGGCTCAATATAAATTACACGTGGGCATATATTTTTTGTAAAACCTCACCTAACACAGGCGTTTGTTTGGACTTGCCCTCCAAGGCTTGAGGCTTCCCTTTCTTAATCACCTTTTCCTAATTTCTATTCTGTACGCCGCCCTCTCTCTCTTCAAAACA
Organism: Inga oerstediana; assembly: GCA_963210345.1. NCBI lineage: Eukaryota > Viridiplantae > Streptophyta > Magnoliopsida > Fabales > Fabaceae > Inga > Inga oerstediana. Next base: position 2,637,651 of record OY723405.1, read on the forward strand.
TCACCGACTTTAGTCTCAGTGGATAAACATTAAACATCGACTCCGCTGTTTGTCTGGGTCATGAATTAGCCAATCCCCATCCTTTCAAAAACTTTTTCTCACACTTCATGAAACTCATCCTACTCGACTTTAATTGCCGACAATATATTTATTGCTGTATCTAATTAAATTCCTTTTCACCTCATTGGTACAGCCCCCATATACAAACTCTGGTAACCAAGAAGAAAAGGTCTCCTCCCACTTGGCAATATATAAAATTTAAATGATAATTAATATTTTTTTTTTCAAAAACTGTCTTTTAAAATTTATTCTTCTAATTAATTAAGAGAGAGAGATAATGTGAGAGAAAAATCAGAAAATGGATAAAATTATGTTGTAAATTTTCAAAGCCACTAGTCCACAGGAACATATCACAATCTGGATATACATCTTCACAGATCATTGATCAACGAGTAGCATAAGAGATGCAATTAGGGGGGACAAATTAAGGAGGAGGGCGCAAATCCCAAACATGAGGCGGGTAAGCAAGAAAGTGAAAACCTGGAATCTGCAAAGTGCAAACACAGGCCCCCTTTCGTGTGAATCCCGAGGACCAAGGAAAGCACCTAAAGACGATGACCAGCGCATCACATATCCGCACATCGCTGCTACGCTCTTTTCTCTTACAGTTTTCCATTTCACTTTCTCTCCCCTCTGTCTCTGTCTCTAGAATAAATATGTTATATATATTACAATTATTTTTTATTTGTCGTGGTGGCTGTCACTGTCCTCATTTTCCGACGTGCAGGCGCCACTGCCAACACACACAAACGGCAGCAACTCCAGAGCGACACAGAAAACCAGAAGACAAACTCACTCACAGAGGCCGAACATCTTTGCTCAAATAATAGAAACTTGATGCTTTATCGTAGACGAATTAAGGGATTCTTTTTAAACTATGCAATTTTCCCATCCCCTACCCCAAGATTCCCAAGAAATGCGTACGTGTGTGCACCTAAGTATATCATCACGTGCTCTGGTTTTCTACCATCTCTTGCTTCTTCTGAAGCTAACGTTCCACCCTTCAACAGCACGCAACAGTTCATGTAATTAATATATTTAATTACGGCGATATCTTTGGCTTCGTTGATTCTGGTATTCGAATCAGAGTCACTGATAAACCCGACCGAGTGGGACTGGCTCATATCAAATCATAACTTGAGACCCGAAATAGCAGAATACATCAAAATGCAGGCATCAAATTAATAGGAAAAGCAGATGGATACATATAATACAGCGTGGAACGAAAATCAGGAAACTACAAGTGGGCTCCGTAGTAAGCGAGGGCCCAATTGAAGACAATGACTCTCATGTCTAGCTACAGCTGAAGGTGAATAATTACAGCTAATTCAGCGGGGATTCATAGGGGCAGAGACGTTTGAGGTTTGTCGAGCAGGGTAGGCCGGCCGTTGAATTGGGTTTGATGCAGTCGTCGTTCTGTTCCTCTGGGTTTTGTTGAGATGAAATGCAGCCAGAGATAAATTTCACCACCGCCTCAAACATCATTCGCTTAACTGATTTCCTCCGTGCCGGAATCACCGTTGCATTATTGATCTTCCGCAGGCGAGTGAGCTGTGTCTCCTTCATCGCAATCACGGCCTTCTGTTGCTCTGTCTCGGGTAAAACCACCATCGTCAAGGTTAGACTGTAGCTTCGTCTTCAGCTATATTTTCGTCCTCGGTCTCTCTCTCTCTCTATATCTTTCTTCCTTGGATGAAACTGAATTTTAGGGAGGGAGCATTGCTATATATTAGTGGAGCTGGATCTTGGATGGGCCAAGACATTGGTGGGAAGAAGAAAAATATAAAAGCATCATCGAAAGTGGAAATCCTCTGGCCTTGTGACACGTAACATAGGAGGTCACACTCGCCGATCTGGCAGACTGGCTGCACTCGAAGAGGATATTTGGATGTAAAAACTAAAGGCATGGTAGATGAAAATTGAGAATGTCAAGTCAGTGTGAACGCGGAAATAAATAACAGACTGCTGCCAACCTCTCGCTTTCTTTTCTTTTCCCATTTTTTTAATTGTACATGAAAAAACACATCTTCATCGCCTCTTGTGTTGACTTATCTTAATTCGATAGTGTCCTATCAGTTAATGAAAGCATGAATGGATGGAGTTACGACCCCGACAATTAATTTTATTTTGTGTTTTTTTAAGAAGCTATAATAACCATTAATTTGGGCGATTATTTCACAAGTAGAGCACTTCTCCACACGGCAACTTAATTGAAAGGAACGTCTTTCCTCTGTTTTCCAGTTTTTGTTATCATGTTCTAGAATATGGAAGGTTCTCCAAAGAAGAAAGTGCGAAGTGAGTAAAGAGAAATAGAAATCTTTAAAGGTGTGATGAAACGGGGCGCCGGCGCTTTCATTGTCAAGAGGGGGGAGAAAAAGTCAAAAACAGCCCCACATCGGTTGGAAAAAAAATCAGTAAACATGACGCCCATTTATTAGCGTTTGTAAAAAAGAACATTTGAACTGAAATGAGTGTGTGTGGGATTAAATGAGAAGTGTTTGTTTTGTTTTCGTTTGTTAAAACTTAAAAGCGGCCTGTGTATGGCTGAACACAAATGAGTATAGACAGGCTTAATTAAGCAAGGCCTATCAAATAGGGCATTATATTAATATACAATTCGTGTTTGTTTATAGCACAGTGAATTGCTTGCTTTGGCATGTTGGTGAATAAAACAAGAATAATGTAACCTATGTGTAGCTGTGGATTATAAATGCCAAGCACATGGGAAGTGATGCACGTTTCGTTGATGGCGCAGATATATTAAGCGCACGTGCATCGCTTCACTTTCTCCTCACGCATGCATGGCCCACCCACACAACCAGTTACCACCCAATTTCAATCGCACGGTACGCTTCATTAATTAACACGACTTTATTCTACTGCTCTGCTTTCACTGAATTGGTGTGAACGGGAGTACAGTCTTCATGTGTGCCCTTTTCTTTCTTCCTTCTTTCAACATAGCTCTGGCCGGTAACCAAGAAAAAAAGTCTCCTCCCAATTTGGTACATACCATCTTACCTGAATTGCGGCATCAATTTTATTTATCGTCACATTGATTATGACGTCCTACGAATATTATAGCACTTAGAGCTCTCCTTCTCCCCCCTCCCCCCTTTTATTGCATATATAGCTGTGAGATAAAGATCTTAGCGATTATTCTTTGCCATTAGATCAGCACCAAACGTCGTGTCTTATCTAATCTGATACTACTATTTTAATGATCAACTCCCTCTTTCAAAGATTCTATCTCTCCTTTCACTCCAATTTCAACTATTCTTCAAATGGTGGCTTTGCCTTTCAGACAGCCTTTTTCAGACAGATGGATAATAATTTTAACTTGATGAGGTCATCCTCAATTCGTCATCCAGGCCCCACCGTCATCAATTCCAATTTGTGCTCTTCAATCCCATCTCATGTGCATGTCCACCATATGCATCCTCATCTATCTATTCCCACTCTAATCTAGGCATTGATTGAGTTAGCATTTGAGAAGCACATTTATATAAATTGAGTTAAAATTTCTCTCACATATTTTTGTCTCATATATCGTAAATCAAGTTATAAAAATAAATTCTACCGCTAACCTAAACAGATACTTGATTATATCATGTAATCTCACTTGTACTTGTTTTGATATTTACATGTTCGAGCTATACATCCATTATACTACATTGTAATAATTAATAAACAGACAAAATTATAGAATTAACTCCAACCGTCTCTTGTAAGGAATCCCATAAGTTAAAATTAAAACTAAAGTATGTTTTTGGTCTTTGATATTTATGTGAGGTTTTATTTTAATCCTTTCAGTTTATAAAGTGCATTTTTAATCCTTAAAACTTAACACTGTTAATGTTACTAATGGAAAATGTTGACTAAGCAAATTTTGATGATAACTATACAATACTGACAAAGTAAATTTAATAAAGTCACATTATTTAAATCCCAGCTAGCAAACATATCAACTCAATTTTTTTAAAAGAGAAATCATATTTGAATTTAAATAATAATAGAAAAAAACTCGGCCTTTAAACATTTTTTCCTTCTCTGTACTCTTCCTTCCCCATTAAAACTGTCTTCTGCCGCCAAGCCTTCCTTCTTCCATGAATCTTTGCTATTCAACACTGAAGCAAAGCTTCCTCACGATTCCATCTCCTCTATATATAAATGGGTAATGGTGCAAAAATGCCCATGATTATTTCCAAAAGTAGCATCTGACACCATGTAAAATTTTTTTGTTCAAAAATATCCATGTACCTTACAAATAGAACCTAAAATGCCACAACCGTTTGGGTCGGTTATGTTGACTATACTTTTTGAAATATTGACCAAATGGGATGATGTGGACTGTGAGATGGGAAAATTGATGGATACACATGGATGCTGAGGTGGACAGTTAGCAGCAGTTGGGGGGAATAAGGAAAAAACGTGGCGCAAGACTCTGGGCAAAAGAAGAAAGTGGTCAAACTCAAATGATACAAGAAAAAAAGAGGGAGAGTTAGGGCAGAAGCCAAGTCGAAGAAACTGAACCAATTGCTCAAGTCTGGGATTGAAGGGAAATCGAGCTCGAAATCGTGGATGTTGGAGGCAGAGAATCGATTAGAAGGTTGGCAATTTCAAACGGGTTAGAAGAGCTATAACGTACCGACAAACAGAAGAAGGGAAAAGCCGAAATTGCTTTAATCAGAAATCACAGGTAAGCATCGAATGGGTCCCAAAATTTTGTAGGCGCCACCTTCAAGCAACCCACCAAGAAATAATAGAGCTAATAATCCTGATGCACCATCTTCAAGCAGCCAACAACCACCACAAATATCCCAACCTTCCCAACCATCTCAGCAACCCATCTCACCCAATTCTTCCAGACCATACCCACGGCCAGTTGTTCCTAAAACAAAGGGGAAACCAAGCAAAAAGTTTGACCATGACATGGGTATGCGGGTTGATGAAGAGAGTGGGAGAACTGTGTTTAATGTGAGTTGCGTTGCTAATTTTAATTTCATGTGTTTGTTAATTTGCACAGTCACTAAACTGTGTTTTTTATTTCCTATAGCCTGGATTGAGGTCAGAGGTTGTTATTGCTGAAGGGACTGCACAAGAACATTTGCAACATTATTCTGACCCACAAATAAAGTTCCCAATCCCTAATGAGAAAGAAATGCGTAAGTTAAGGGGTTCAAGTTCAAGTGCACCTGAGGATTCACGGAGGATCCAATTCACATCCCAAGGGCCTCAACCTGGTCTACTTCCAATTAACCTCCCAGGTCTACAGTGGAGAGGCAATCCGAGCATTACAACTTCATAACTTCTCGCACAGAGACAAAATTTGGTTGCTAAGATCAAGTCCACTTCAAACCAATATGATATATAGCCATAGTTGTTAATTTGTTGTTAACTTCACAACTTTCTTTTTGTTGTTGCTTACTTTTTGTAAGTCACATTATATGTGATCAATATGTACTTTTTGTAAGTCACATTATATGTGATCAATATGTGCTGCCCTTTTGTAAGGAGCATGGCAATGTGGCCACTTCTGTTTTTTGTTAGTATTTATTGTGATAAATACGCTGGCTATTGTAAGTCACATGGATGCTGTCCTATTGTAAGGAACATGGCTATGTTGCCAAGCCACACTTCTTGCATATCCTTCAAATGTTGGTATTTTATGTATGATACAATATAAGGATGTCATTCCCAACTTGTATATTCTTCTTTAAATATATACAAATCTATTGTCATAATTCATTTTAAGGGTGTGTTCCAGAAGGCATATCTCTTTGAATATAATTCTAAATATGATCCATAACCTATCCATGGAAATATCTTTAAGTCTATTTTCATATGGCACCAGTTTCATCTCAATCCGATGTATAGTTTGAGAGTTATGTCCAAAATACTAAAGCTGTTTTGGAATAAGACGCTGATTCATGTGTCAACTTCAACAAATCATATCTATCTCATCTGACCTCCTTTTAACTTGATCTTGGTGTCAAAATGACGCATTAGAAGTCTAGTTTCATATGCCACTAGTTTCACCTCAATCCGAGTTGTGGTTTGGGAGATATGTCTAAAATACTAAATGTCGCCCGTGCTGAAAGAAACAGAGTCTGCTGAGTCTGCTGCTGCTATTCGAATAGCACTTCTTCTATTCGAATAATATCACCCTTTTTCAATTATGGACTATTCGAATAGTCACTTCACTATTCGAATAATATTTGATTTTTTGCACTGAGATTATTCTGATAGTTCAATTACTATCCTGATAGTCACCTTACTATCCTGATAGTCTTGTGATTATTCGAATAGTATTTGATTATTTTGCGCTGAGACTATTCTGATAGTTCCATTACTATCCTGATAGTCTTGTAGTATTCGAATAATCATTTCACTATTCGAATAGTATTTGATAATTTTACACTGAGACTATTCTGATAGTTCGATTACTATTCGAATAGTCCTCTTTGAATTATTTTCAGATAAGTTTGATAGGCATGCTATTCGAATACTAATGTGCCTATCCGAATAATTTCAACTTTTAATAGTTCTTCTCTATTCGAATAGTATATTTATTATTCGAATAATACTTTGCTTATTCGGATAAATTTATAGTTATTCTTCTGCTTCTGCCACAAGACGAACAAGAAGAGGATTACGTCTCCGCCATCCGGTTAACCCCCTCTTCCTATCACCCATTCTTCGCTTTCATCGTCAATACACCACCTATGAGGAAGGATAAGCTTTAATGGAAGAAGAGTATCGGTCAGAACAGAATGCCAACCTCGACCGGAAAAACAAAAGCGTCAGGCTACCTTTTAATAGAGGAATCAGAAGCTTCAATCGAAGACCACTCCCTCGACCTCAAAAAAAAAATTTGAACAGCAGAGTTGGAATCTGATTCAACAATGGAAAGGCAGAACAGGTATATCGCTTTTTAATTCCTCACCAACACCACTTGTCGACCTCCTCTTACTCATCAAATTTTATCCACGTCAATGAATAAATAACGGACGTTAAGGGACCCAAACGGCTGTGGCATTTTAGGTTCTATTTGTAAGGTACATGGGTATTTTTGAACCAAAAATTTTACATGGTGTCAGATGCTACTTTTGGAAATGATCATGGGCATTTTTGCACCATTACCCTATATAAAATATTGAATCCAAGCAAAGCTTCCTTAATGTTGATATTGTGGTCCATTATTAATTCTCTCTACGTCCAAAAAATCCCTTAGGGATAGATAAATGGCTTATCCATGGCTTCAGAGATTTGTAAAGCAATGCCATTTTTCAACAGTCGCAACCCCGTTGCATTCAATCCCCAAAATATGAGAATACTGACAATTAAGAAACCCCATAGTCTTCATATACAAGAACGTACGATATCTTGGGATTACTTAGGAAGGAAGTAGCATAAGATTTAGTTGAATCAGAGAAAACTCATGGTTAGAGGACGAACTGAGGAGGGGAAGACTAGAGAACCGTCGGATTGATTGACCGGTGGAAAATCATGAAGGTAGGAGAGGATTGGCGTCAGAAAAGGGTTTCCGAAGAGGAAGGGAGGGCATGAAGAAGGAAAAAAGGTTTAAAAATTGAGTATTCTGTTATTAATAGTTTAATTAAAATCTTAACTTTTTAAAACTTTGAGTTTAATATTAAAATAATGGGATTTGTTAAGCTTGCTTAACATTATATAGTCATTACTTAATTTTATTTAGTCAATATTTTTTGTTAGTAACATTAATGGTGTTAAATTTTAAGGATAAAAGATACATTTTATAAATTTAAGAAACTAAAATGAAACTTTGTATAAACATAAAAAACAAAAAATATACTTTAGCCTGAAATAAATAGAGGCCTCTTTACGATGAAACAGGTTTTCACAATGGACCGTCCGATTAAGGCTGTGTTCTCGTGAATGGGCTCTTTAAAGGCCCATTAAACTGGGCTCGTAAGGATCCCGAGGTAGCCTGACCCATGAGAGTGGATCTGCGTCTACCCCAGGGCCTAACACTTCAATGTTCATTCAGCGGCGGCCTAAGTATAATGCTTGCCCACTTTGTCCAGAAATTGAAAGCTGTTACCATAAATATAAATAATTACAACAAAATTTAAATACACTTGAACAAAAGTAGCAGCAGCGCATTACATTAAATGTACAAAATGATTTCTCCTCTCCTACTAATTCTTTAAATATCTCTTAATTGCACAAATTTAGTGCAGGTACCAACAACGAGTAAGATTGGTTAAAAAGAAGTACCAAGTGATAATTATTTTAAAATAAAAATAAAACTGCAAAAAGCGCGTTAATATAAGTGGGAGGGGGGAATCAGAGAACATGCTAAAAGAAGGAAAGACATTGCTGGCGAAAGTGAAAAAGTAGTTCAACTGATTTCCAAAAGAAACAAGGTAATAATGGATATGGTAGGTGATACACAGCTGGTACAAATATTGATGGGTAATTAAGGCTAATGGAAGCCGATACCAAGTACCACTAAGAATCATTAATCAATGCATGAGGATAAGGCCTTTTATGAGTTCTAATTAACAACTTTTTATGAAATCATGAAAAGGGGTTAAGAATAATACTCCCTCCGCTCCTAATTATAGGACATATTTACCTAACTTTAAAGAAATTAAGAATAGTAGTTAAATTAGTTAATCTTATTTACTTTCCGAAAATGCCCTTATTTAATAAGGGTGATTTAGAAAAACTGCACATGAGTAATCGGTAAGGTTTAGCGCGCTATCATTCACCGCACAAGTCCACGCTCCAAGAAAAACACGTAAGGAACACATCCAAATAAGTTGCCTGGGTTCCGCATATATACACTATAGACCATGGACAATATAATATGAATTTATTATTGAGAAAGTATCAATAGGGATATTTTAGGAAGAAATTGATAAAAATTAAAATTTTGTCATATAATTAGGATCAATATCAACTCTTAAATACTATCCTATAATTAGGACCAGAGGAGTATATTGTTTTGATAAATTTCCAAAACAAAGCCTTTGAGTGGTATGGATTCCGAATTAGCTTTTTTCCCTCCCAGAACGAAACAGAGCAGTTTCGACGATAAAGGAAAGTGAATGATACTCCTGCAAGAGTATCCTTCCTGAATAGCAATATGTTAACTGGAAAATATACTTCTTGTGTTCTTACTATCTTATAAAACAACATAGACAAGGCTTGATTGTCCTTTATAAGACAGTCTATAAAAATTAAACAACAGTTAATTAAAAATGTCTTTTAAATTTGATGATTTTAATTAATTAAGAGAGAATAATGTGAGAGAAAATACATAAAAATTACTCCATAGCGATATTTTCAAAGCCATTATTAGTCCACAGGAACAAACCACAATTTGGGAGACATCATCTTTACTCATCGTTGATCAAAGAGCAGCACAAGAGATGCAATTAGAGGAAAATTAAGGAGGATGAAAATCCAAAGCATGAGGCGGGAAAACGAGGAAGTGAGGACTGTAAACACAAACTCCCTTGCGTGTGAATCCCGAGGACCAAGGAAAGTGCGTAAAGATGACGACAACAGGCGAATCGGATATCGGCGGACAGCCGCCAACCCGCCATGCTCTTTTCTCGGACAGTTTTCCAATTCTCTCTCGCCCCCTTTGTCTCAGTCTCTAAAACATATATATTACTATTAATATTTTATTTGTCGTCGTGGCTGTCACTGTCCACATTTTCCAATGTACCGGCGTCACTGATGACACACACACAAACGGGAAGACAAACTCACTGACAGAGGCCGACACCATTGCTGAAACCCACGTCCCATTTTTCTTCTAAATGGTAGAAACTAGATGCTTTATCGTAGATGAATCAAGGGATTCTTTTTAAATTATGCAATTTCCCCATCCCCCAATCGCAAGATTCCGAAGAACTGCATAGGCAGTCGGACTTGAAGTGTATCATCACGTGCTCTGTTTTTCTACCATCTCTTGCACCTTCAGAAGCTAACATGACGCCCTTCAACAGCACACAACAGTTTATGTAATTAATATACTCGTATTTAGGGCGATAATATTTCGCTTTGTTGGCTCTGATATTCGAATCGGAGTCGTAGATAAACCCGACCGAGGGGGTGGGTTGGGTTCATATCAAATCATAACTTGAGACCCAAAACAGCAGAATACATCAAAATGCAAGCATCAAATTAATATGAAAAGCGGATGGATAAATACAGCGTGGAATGAAAATCAGTAATCTAAGAGAGGGCAGCGTACACACTAAATGAAGGCCTAATTTGAAGACAATATAATGGCCCTCGTGTTTGGCTAAAGCTAATTCAACGGAGATTCATAGGGGTAGAGGCGTTTGATGTTTGCGTGCAGGGTAGGCCGACCGTTGAATTGGCCGGGTTTGATGAAGGCATCGTTCTGTTCTTCTGGGTTTTGCTGACATGAAATGCAGCCAGAAATAAATTTAACCACCGCCTTAAACATCATTCGCTTAACGGATTTCATCGGTGCCGGAATCACCGTCGCATTGATCTTCCGCAGGCGCTTGAGCCGTGCCTCCTTCATCGCAATCCCCGTCTTCTGTTGCTCTGTCTCTGCTAAAACCACCATCGTCCCAGTTGAACTGTAGGATCGTCACCCTCTTTTGCACGTAGCTCTTCCTCTCTCTCTCTCTCTATCTTTCTTTCTTGGATGAAACTGAATTTCAGGGAGGGGGCATTGCTATATAGTGGAGCTGGATCTTGGATGGCGCCAAAAAATATAAAAGCATCATCGAAAGTGGAAATCCTCTGGTCTTGTGACACGTAAGATAGAAGGTCACACTGGACCACCCACACAATAATTTATATACTTACCACCCAATTTTTTTTTTTTTTGATCGGCACTAACAACCCAATTTCAATCGCACGCCTACGCTAACGAAGAAAAAAAGTCTCCTCGCAATTTGGAACATTCCATCTTACCTGAATAGTATAACACTTTGAGCTCTTCTTCTTCTTTCCCCCCTTATATTGCATATATAGCCGTGAGATAAAGATCTTGGCGATTATTCTTTACCGTTAGATCAGCATCCAACGTCGTGTCTTATCTAATCTGATACTACTATTTTAATGATTAATTCCCTCTTTCAAAGATTCTATCTCTCCTTTCACTCCAATTTCAAGCATTCAAATGGTGTGTCTTTGTTTTGAACGAAAAAAATGGTGTGTCTTTGCCTTCCAGACAGCCTTTTTCGGATAGATGGATAATAAATTAATAATTTTAACTTGATGAGGTCATCGTCATCGTCATTCGTCATTCGTCACTCGTTATCCAGGCCCCACCGTCATCATTTCCAATTTGTACCCTTCAATCCCATCTCATGTGCATGTCTCCTGTGAGATATTTTAATTATTAATATAATATATTTATTAGTTATTAATTAGGTTAATTAAAATATTTTGAGTGTGGCCCATTAGTCAGATCTAGGCCCAACTACAGGATTAGGGTAAGAGCGGACTGGCTATTTAATTTATTTCTGATGGTGAAATAAAAGAATTAAGGATTACAGCCGTCTAAACTGAGCGTACGAGTGAAAACCCTAACTGCTCTTTGAGGTTCCCTGACTAGTGACGGCTCTCACACCAGTTGTCATCACTGTGCCTTACGGTCAGTCAGAAGAGTTACCTGTCAATTCTTTCTTCTGACTCTTTCTGTTTTGCAGTCTTATTTTCCCAGTGTTCGTGAACTCCTCCTGATCAGAGAAAAGCTATGGCGAGAGGTATTTATTAAGTCTTCTGCTGTAACTTGTAGAATATGTTGTGCTATGTTTATTGTGATGTAATTGGCAATTAACATGATGTATTCCAACATGTGGTATCAGAGCCACGCTCTCTGACCCTCTGCCTCTTTTTCTTTGATCGGGGATGTTTCAAATATGGAATTTAATTGAATCTACCGTAGTAATTTTTACACGGGTTCCATATCTGAAATCGGAGATCACAATTTATTAAATCAAATATTGCCTTCATCTGGATTTCGAAGGATATGATTCTAGCTTTTGTTTAATTTTCGATGTATATGGAATTTTGTTCATCGACTGTCTCTTGTTCATGATTCAAACTTCGATTCATATATGCAAATTGTCATCTGGGTTGTTTTCCTTTTCTGTGAGCAATGCGGTCTTCGCCATCGGAACCTCCATTTCTGAAAATCCTTTTTGCTTTCTTCGAATTTGGATATATTTTGGTTTGATTACTGCTTTTAATTGATGATTTGCGATGTATTTGGTTTTCAAGATCTCTGTATGTGTTTCTTGGATGAGCATCAGACTTGCATTTTTCGATCTTTGTGTTTAATTGCTGCTATGTCTCACCGTCAGACCTACGTTTTGATTTTGGGTTTTAAATCTGAGAAAATTTTTGAACAAAATCTTGTTTAGAAATTGTTTAATCGCTGTTTTATGGGATAGATTTCTATTTGGATTGCATTTTCGATGAAAACCGTCGGTGAGAGCACCGTTTTGAGCCCTCTGATCGCCGGAAAGCACCGCCTGAGAACGTCCCCGACGTCGCAGGTCGTGGCGGCTCCAAGCGGGTCCTGTCAGGTTGGCGGGTCGGGTAGGGTTCAGGGAAACGGGTGGGGGAGACGATTGAAACGGCACCGTTTTGACTTGCTCAAAACGTCGCCGTTTCGGGTCGTTCAGAGGAGCCTCCCTCCACGCTCGAAACGGCGTCGTTCGGCCCTTAAGTGAAACGCAGCGTTTCACTTATCCAGTGGGTGGGCCGGACGCGCATTCTGGGCCGACGCCGCTGGGCTTCTGTATTTTTTTTTGGGCAATTTCTCAGTCATATGCGTTTGGGCCTGAACGACTAGGCTTCTTTAATTTTTTTGTTGTTGCGATAATGGATTCACATGCTGGGCCGAAATAAAAAAAAAACAATTTTTTGTTTAATTGAACAGTGACGTAATTTTGTTGAATTCTGGGCCCTATCACGTTTTTGTTGCTTCTGGACCATTAGTTTTAAAAATTTCTAGAAACATATTATTGGGCCTATTCGTTTTTTGTTCTTCTGGGCTATAGTTTTTGAAATTCCAGAAAACATTTTTGGGCCTTTTCTCAACCATTTCTTCACTGTTTAATTAAATTCTTTTCTGTTTTATGTATTTTTCTGATTAATGACTTTAAATTGTTTAAATTAGTGACAGTAGTTAATTTTGGCATTTTCACATACTGAAAAATTTGTAAAATTGTTTTCATAGTTAATTAATTGTCTAACATTTTGAAAATAGCTTTAGACAATTATTTAACAATTCAAAAAATTTTGCAAAAATTGAAATTTGAGTTGAATGGTGCCAAAATTAATTATCTAAACAATTTTGAATACATAAAATAGTGGGAGGGATTTAATTAATTATTTACTGTATTTATTAAATTGATTAATCTCTCCATTATGATGTGCATATTTTGATTTAAATGCGCTTATATGATATTTGTGACTAGCATGCTACTTTTTCAAGGAATAGCCACAGCATCCTTTAGTTTTGCATGCAACCTGATCACATATGGAACTTATAAAATATCTAATTGTAATTAAATATAGAATTGTAATTGTTCTTTACCCACAGGTAGACGGTTATGATTATATATTTAATTAGGGTGAGATAGTTTGGTCTTATATTTTCTAAGTTGTCCACAGGTATTAGGAAATGTAAATTATACACTCTAGGCCCACCAATTTGAGATAAATGCATGCAATGCTAGGTTTTTTGCCCACAGGTAGAATTTAGTGATACGCATTTATATATATTACATGTTTCCATTAGTGCATAACATGCATACAAAAGGCACAGAATTCGTGATTGTCTCAAATATTTATCTTGTGAGCTAATTTAAGTTTTTAAATTGCAGTACCTACTACTTTCCCTAATCTTTTTGCTGACACTACTGGCAAAATTGTGCTGGATGGTACTAATTACCCTGAATAGAGAGAGGACATAGCTTTGCAGATTGATATGCTGCACATGCATTTTGTTATGGAGAAACCTAGACCTCCCAAACCAACTGACAAGTCAACTAAAGATGAAATTGACTATCAGGAGCGCTGGGAGCACTACAATCGCATGTGCATGTCATATATTAAGACCAGGATCCATAGAAACATTAGGGGAGCAATTCCCAAATGTAAAACTGCTAAGGAGTTTCTGGAAGTTGTGGACAAACAGTTTAAGCCAACTGACAAACAGATGTGTGGTTCCATCATGTCAGAGCTGTGTGCCATGAAGCTGACAGGTACTAATGGAGTCAGACAATATATCATGAAGATGAGAGACTTGTCCTCTCAGCTGAGGGCCTTTGACATGGAACCAACAGAGCAGTTCCTAGTGCATCTGGTACTGAACTCCCTTCCTTCTCATTATGAGGCCTTTAAGGTCTCCTATAACACACATAGGGAAAAATGGACAATTGATGAACTGCTGTCCATGTGTGTTCAGGAGGAAACTAGGTTTCAAATGAGTGGTAGGGAGGCACCTAGGGCAGCTCATTTGGCTGAAAGTTCCAACAGGAATGGTGCCAGGGGCAATAAGGACAAGCAGAAAAAGAAGAAAAAGATTCCTGCTGTGCCATCCATTAAGAAAGCTGAAGCTATTTGCTTCTTCTGCAAGAAGAAAGGGCACATGAAAGATGAGTGCCTGAAGAGGAAGGCATGGTTGGAGCGTAAAGGTATGTATATTTCAAGTTTAGCTTTAGAAGCTCATCATATTAGCACTAGTAATGATACTTGGTGGATCGATACGGGTTCAATGATCCATATTTCTACTACCATGCAGGGGTTTTTAAACACCAGGCCTCCACTTCCCAATGAAGCACGAGTCCTTTCAGGAAGTGGTAAGCGAGATCTGGTCGAAGCAATTGGAACTTTTAGAATTGTTTTCCCAAATAAAACCGTGCTGGATCTTTTGAATTGTTTTTACATTCCTAGTTATATGAGAAACTTGATTTCTATGTCAAAACTCATTCCTTTGAATTATGGTATTTATTTGCAAAAGGACTTGATGTATTTCAGCAAGGACTATTTTCCAATTGCAAGGGTTATTATGATTGATGATTTATTTAAAATAATTCCTGAACCGCCTGAAGTTTTTTCTGTTACGCATGGTATTAGACAAAGTATCATTGATGAGAATTCTATTAGCTTGTGGCATAGGAGATTAGGACATATCTCTGTTGACAGAATCAAAAGGTTGACTAAAGATGGAATCCTTCCATCTTTAGACCATTGAGAATTTGATACTTGTGTGGACTACATAAGGGGAAAGCAGACCAATAAGTCACAAAAGGGAGCTAAAAGAAGTTCTGATTTACTTGAAATTATACATACCGATATTTGTTGTCCTGACTTATCCGCAAACAGTCAAAAATACTTTATCACTTTTATTGACGATTACTCACGATATACTTATATCTACTTGCTTGATAATAAAAGCGAGGCACTAGATGCCTTTAAGGAATATAAAGCTGAAGTAGAAAAACAAGTTGGGAAACCAATAAAGATCGTGAGATCCGATAGAGGTGGTGAGTACTACGGTAGGTATACTAGTAAAGGACAAGCGCCAGGTCCCTTTGGTGATTTTCTTCGGGAGCATGGTATAGTTGCTCAATATACCATGCCTGGCTTACCAGACATGAATGGTGTAGCAGAAAGAAGAAATAGGACCTTGCTAAACATGGTTAGGAGCATGATGAATGGCTCCAAACTACCAACATCCTTGTGGAAGGAGGCACTTAAGACCGCTGTGTACTTATTGAACAGGGTTCCAACAAAGGCAGTGCCAAAAACACCCTTTGAAATCTGGAAAGGATGGAAACCCAGCTTAAGACACCTTAGGGTATAGGGCTGTCCTGCGGAAGTAAGAGTGTACAATCCATAAGAAAAGAAACTAGATCCTAAAACCATTAGAACTTACTTTATAGGCTATCTATGTATGACTAAGGGTTATAGGTTCTATTGTCCTTCACCTTCTGCATGTTTTATAGAATCTAAAAATGCTGTTTTTCTTGAGAATGACGTGATTAGTGGGAGTGATCAAACAAACAATGATCATATGGAAGTAACCCCTGATTTACGCCGTGAAGGTTTTGTTCAGATTTATCCACCTCCCAGACATGGAGAACCAAGACAAGTTGTGGTGGAGGATGTCCCGAATGAACCATCTGAACCAACCCAAGAGGTTGAATTAAGAAGATCAACTAGAGAAAGAAGGCCAGCATTGCCTAATGACTACGTGGTGTACTCTGTTCAGACTGATTGTGATATTAACATTGAAGATGATCTATTAACATTTACTCAGGCTGTTAAGGGTGAGAACTCTAAGTTGTGGCATGATGTTATGACTGAAGAAATGAACTCCATGGCAAACAATAATGTATGGGATCTTGTGGAGTTACCAAGTGGGTCTAAAGCCATTGGCTGTAAATGGGTTTACAAAACCAAAAGAGACTTATAAGGTAACATTGATCGATACAAGGCTAGGTTGGTTGCCAAGGGTTTCACACAAGTGGAAGGTGTCGACTACAGGGAAACCTTTTCTCCTGTATCAACGAAAGACTCTTTCCACATAATCATGGCATTAGTTGCACATTTTGATCTAGAGTTGCACCAAATGGATGTTAAGACTGCATTCCTCAATGGGGTTCTTGAGGAAGAAGTCTACATGAAACAACCTGAGGGATTTGTTGCAAAGGATAAGGAATATCTGGTATGCAAGTTGAAGAAATCGATCTATGGCTTGAAGCAAGCCTCACGACAGTGGTACTTGAAGTTCCATGAAGTAATCACATCATTTGGATTTGATGAGAACATCATGGATGAATGCATATACCACAAGGTTAGTGGGAGCAAGATCATATTTCTGGTTTTATATGTCGATGACATACTACTTGCAACCAGCAATCTAGGACTATCACGTGAGGTGAAACAGTTTTTGTGCAAGAACTTTGATATGAAGGATATGGGTGAGGCATCTTATGTCATTGGCATCAAGATCCACAGGGATAGAGCTCAAGGCATTTTAGGCTTGTCTCAACAAACCTATATCAACAAAGTTCTTGAACGATTCAGGATGCAAAACTGTTCAGCTAATGTAACTCCTCTTGAGAAAGGGGACAAGTTTAGTCTAGGTCAATGTCCTCAAAATGAGCTCCAAAGAAAGCAAATGGAAAGGGTCCCATATGCATCAGCAGTGGGAAGCTTGATGTATGCACAGGTTTGCACAAGACCTGATATAGCTTTCGCTGTTGGTATGTTGGGAAGGTACCAAAGCGATCCAGGGGAAGCACATTGGATAGCTGCAAAGAAAGTGTTTAGATACCTACAAGGTACTAAGCACTATATGCTCACATACAGAAGAACAGATGACCTGGAAGTGGTTGGTTACTCAGACTCTGATTTAGGAGGATGTTTAGACACAAACAAGTCTACTACTGGTTACATCTTCCTACTAGCAGATGGAGCTATATCATGGAAAAGTACAAAACAAACACTTACAGCTCCCTCTACTTATGATGCTGAGTACATAGCGTGTTTTGAGGCAAGTGCACAAGCGATTTGGATAAGGAATTTCATTGCTGGTCTTAAGATTATGGACTCAATCTCTAGGCCAATCAGGATGTACTATGATAACACAGCCGCAGTAGCCATTGCAAATAACAAAAGGAGTGGAAGTCGAAGCCGGTGGGTCGAACTGAAATTTCTAAGTTTAAAAGAGAGAATTGCAGATGGTGAAATTTCGGTTGATCATATCAATACAAAGGACATGCTAGCTGATCCTTTGACTAAGGGAATGAAACCGAATGCTTTTGTGTTACACGTCCCTCAAATGGGGGTTAAGCCTTCATTTATATAGAAGAGGTATGCAATGAAATTGACTTTATGGTTTATTATCTCTATCATTATCTGTATACATTCTGTTGATGAGACTAATAAACACTAAGTTTGGAACCGAATAAACATTGTCGTTTATTCATAAGGTTATACCCATTAAGTAAGGGTGTTGCATGTAATGCATGGAAGGTAATACTCAGCCTAAGAGGACTTATCGCCATGATTCTTGCAGCATAGCCTTAGTTCAATCTGGAAAGGGCGACTGACATTCAGATATGGGCCAAGTGGGAGAATGTAAGATATTTTAATTATTAATATAATATATTTATTAGTTATTAATTAGGTTAATTAAAATATCCTAAGTGTGGCCCGTTAGTCAGACTAGGCCCAACTACAGGATTAGGGTAAGAGCGGACTGGCTATTTAATTTATTTCTGATGGTGAAATAAAAGAATTAAGGATTACAGCCGTCTAAACTGAGTGTACGAGTGAAAACCCTAACTGCTCTTTAAGGTTCCCTGACTGGCGACGGCTCTCACACCAGTTGCCATCACTGTGCCTTACGGTCAGTTAGAAGAGTTACCTGTCAATTCTTTCTTCTGACTCTTTCTGTTTTGTAGTCTTATTTTCCCAGTGTTCGTGAACTCCTCCAGATCAGAGAAAAGCTATGGCGAGAGGTATTTATTAAGTCTTCCGCTGTAACTTGTAGAATATGTTGTGCTATGTTTATTGTGATGTAATTGGCAATTAGCATGATGTATTCCAACATCCCCCACATGCATCCTCATCTATCTAAAAGTTATCCCAAACACATCCATTACCTTTCTTGTTTTCAGTTTTGTTTTTTCACTCTTTTCTACCCACCCATTTTATTTATCAATCATTTTTAGCATTTTTATAAAAATAAATAAAAATCTTAAAACTCATTAAATTTGTTTAAAAATTTTATATAATTAATATCGTATGCCTTGTTAAAAATAACTTCAAAACCCTCATCCATGGTAAGGAGCAGAGGAAGTATATGTATAGTATGAAGAATCAGGTGAACCACAACTCCACACGTAGCCTATATATATATATATATATATCTTTATTAAATACGGAGCAGCTCACTCCGTTTTCAAGTGCAAGTCCTCAAGATCTGATCGAAATGGCCAACCTGAAGGATATGCGAGAGGAACAGCCACCGGCGCCGTAGCCACCATTCTGGCCTTGGGCACCGCCAATCCCTCCCCTTTCATCCATCAACGCGACTTTCCTGATTTGTACTTCCCACTCACCAATTGCCGCCACTTGCCTCACCTTAAGGCCAAGTTACAACGCGTTTGTAATCAACCATTTATGCATGCACTTTTGCATACCTTTGAAGTATATTCTTCATATATATGAGGATGATAAGAAAGATCAGAGTGTTTCGCAAAATTTTCTGTATGCAACGTACTTGTTACACAACATGATATTTCGTCGAGCAGGTAAAATTCGACGATCGAGAAGCGCCACGTGTCCTTAGTCCTTACAGAAGACATCCTCAAAGAAAACCCTAAGCTGTGTGCTTACGATGAACCTTCCCTGGACGCACGCCAAGACATGGTGGTGGAGGAGGTAACAAAGCTGGGTGAGAAGGAAGCTTCTAAGTCTGACATCACTCATCTCATCTTCTGCTCCAGTTTCTGCGGCATCGAAATTCCCGGCGCCGATCACAAGCTCATAAAGCTCTTGAGATGAGAAGGAAGAGTGAGGACGAAGGAAAAGCCACCATGGTAGGGACTCAAATGGGGAGTTCTTCATGCATATGGACCAGGCTTGACCACTGAGACTCTCGTCTTGCACAGCGCCCCCACACACGTTCACTATGAGTAATATTAAACCCAACTACGTGCTACATATATAAAACCCGTGCTTAAAATATTAATGTTGTGTGTTTGGACTGCACTAACTTTTGGTTTCTACTTCTTAGCAAGTGCCTCTGTGAGTGAGCACTCGTGCTTGGATGCTGAATCAAGTTCCAGACATGTAATTCAGTAAAGCATTTGTGAGCTATTTTATGCATGTTGTCGTGGGGGGAACGAAGGAATACAAATTATGCGTATTTGTTTGTTTGCTTCTGAATAATCACGGTGGTATTTGACGATTCTGTCAAGTTAAATGTGATTTAAGGCGTTGTCCTTGTCCAAGCCTTTCTTTAAGTTTGATTTGATCTCTTATATTAAATATATTTTCGGTGGCTTAAAAGGATAATTATGTTCTCATGATGATGTGGAACGAAATCAGGCACTAGGTCTGCGTCTAATATTTAATTTGAATAATAATATTTTGTTTATTTTTTTAACGTGTGCATATCCGGTATTCGAAGTCCTTCTTCAGACCCCAACTACTGTCTTTAGATGGCTTGCTAATATTCCATAATATCGTCATTTTTTTTAAAAGAAATGCGCAACTAAATTTTAACCCCTAGTGTTCCAGAGGATATAACTCCCTGAGCCAGCTAAGCCTATCATAGACCATCTGCAAATCAATTTTAATTCTTGAAATCCAATTGCCCTTCACAGTGCGGATCGAATGTGGACATATGATAATATCATGAGAACCAAGTTTGTGGGAAACAGACTTTCAGGAGCTTGACTGTAGAGGAAAGGTTCGAAAAGAATTTCACCCACTACAATTGGCAGCAGTAACTGAGAATAAGGTATGCACTAAAATGGTAATCCTGAGGTCTAAGGTAACCGTTAAAGATCATTACTTTTGATTACAAATTCAACACGAATTTCGATTTTACAGATCTAAGAACATCCCAACCCAAAATGGTATAATTCACATGGAACAAGCTAAGCAGCCACTTAATAGCAATCACATCTGTAAATTTGTAACTCCTCCGTTTACTTGGACTTCGCTCATCGTAGTTTCTGATGATACTGGCTGCCTTTAAAAGTCCCTCTATTGTCCTGTCTTTCCATGTCATGTACACTGAAGTCAGCAAAATCTACAACAGTTATACAGCCTACCAAAATATCAGTCATCCAAACAATGCAGTGAGAAATAATTGGATATTACTGCACTAGCGCGAACCTGAAAGACATTAAAGTCATTACTAAAATAACTAGGAAGCTCACAGCTTTCTCTACATCCGGATTGCAGCCAAGTCCTCTTCCAAATTCAAAGTATTGGCTGCAGTTAAAAGCATGTCCATTCCTCCACCTTTATCCAAATCTCGTCCATGTTTACCATTCCAATTTTTTTCAAATCTATCACTTGGTTTTGAACCATCTTCACTTGTTTTTCTCTGCTTTTTACTCTCATATAACTTTTTCGCCTGTCGTATTACTTGTAACCCTGTATCACATTTCCTGCAGAACCATTTTCCCTTGGGAATAGAAGTTCGGGGAGGTTTCATGCAATATATGTGGTATCCATCATCACAGCCATCACAGAGAACAATCTGACTATCATCTTTATCAGTGAGACAAACTTGGCATAAGCAAGAAGGGCAGTACCAATGGGGACTGTATGATGTTAGTTGTTTACTTGTCAAACACCTTACATGATACTTTTTCGAGCAGGCGGGGTGATCACAGATTTTAATTCTTTCACCATCCACTTCATTTTTACAAACTTTGCAGGTCGTGTCAATTTCCTCCCTTCTAGATGCTTGAGCCCCATCATAGGAGCAATATGAATTCTCTTCAAATTCATTGATTGTTTCCTCATTTTCAGGGAAGCTTTCATCAAAGTTCAGGGTCTTTGAGTCAGTCAACCTTTCACATACCACACAATTTTCATGTGGAGACACGATTCCACTAGCAGTGCATTTGGCACAGTACCAGCTCTTGTGAGGAATCTCTTTGACGGGAGGCTCAATACAGGAGATATGGAACATCTCCTCACATGAATCACAAACCAAACAGTCTTTCCCATCTGCTTTGTTTCCACAAAGCCTGCAAGTGCAGATCTTATACATGCCACCATTTTCTGTCTGCTCCGGTTTCATGAGAGAATCAGATTCCTGATTACACAACTGCTTGACACAAGATCAAAATAAATCTCAAAGACCATTTTAAAAATTCTATCATGCAAAAACTCATCATAATAAGTGCATTTGGTACTGAGAGCAGGATCGAAGGGTAGAGCTTTTGCAGTATGAACATATAATATGCATCAATAATGGCAAAATCTTCAAAACCTAGAAAGAATACAGAAACGACTTTCAGACAGAAAGATCCAGAACTAAACCCACCTAGGTGGTCTAATTTCAGAAAAAATCTTGGATGCCAAACGCAAAGCAATATCTAAACTCTTCATGTCCTTTTTTCTCAAATAAAGAGCTATACGGTTTGCTGATAGAAATGCATACACAGTTTGCTGAATGTGGGTGATGAATTTTTATGCTCATGCAGCAACTACAGCTGACAGTCACAATGATTTGCACAAGAAATAAATTAGGTAAAATGCACTGGAAGGTGGCTCAAGTATGATAACATTGGGAATTCAGTGAAACTTTTTGCTGAGCATATAGAGCAAAACACCAACAGCAGCTATAGCTGTGATCTTAGGCCTCATTTGATATGCATAATGAAAAAGAATGGAAAGGGAAATAAAATGGGGAAAAAGTTCATAGATGAAAAATGACATTTGTACCTCCATTTAGAGAAAGTAAAAAAGAATAAACATTGCTAAGTAACTATTATAATTGTAAGTTACAGAAAAAGGATGCAATGGGGACCTCTCCATCTTCATACCATACAACCCCGAGGGAAAAAGCTATCTAAATAAAGAATTGTTTTTAAGCTGTTCCTATATCTGTACCATCATCTCATGAAATGCCAATAAATAAAAAATTCTTACCTCCCGTTTTCCATCTTTGAATGTGCTACGCACTGAAATTCCAGCCTGAAGATAAGGGGGGAAAATATGGTTTAGTGGTTTACAGGAAGCAAAGAACAGATTATGAAACTTCAGTGTTTCAGAAGTACTAGGATTTGGTTTACCTGCTCGCAGTAGAAAGTTCTTGACATGTTTGAAAGGCCCTTGGCAAGAGAAACAATCTCATTACCAGCGTCTTGAAGTTTTCTCCAAACCTTAAGATATCCGTAATTTTAAGTCATATTAAATAAGAACAAGCAATCAAATTCTTCAATTAAATGCTCAAGCTAGAAGCTGATATAAAGGTCCAAGCTAAGAGAGACCCTCATATGTTAAATTTGTAAACCGAGTATAATTTCTCTTTGCAGCAAGACACAGCAAAAAAATTGGTTCAACTAAAAAATTTATAGAATTAATAACAAACTGGGGCAGAAAAGGGCAGAAAAATTGTTATGATATCTCCATCATTTGAAAAACTTAACAGAGTAAAATCTTCAAAATAGATTCAATGCTCAATCAATATTAGCAAGATGATAGCAATCCATTAATTGTTTATGCAAAAGTGGAGGCTCTCTCGCCCATGGCATCTTTGGGAACTGCTTGATCAACTGATTGAATACATGAAATTGGTCCTGACGTTACACAATACTTTCTCGATTTGGGAGAAAGTATATTTCTTAAGAGATATTGATTTCTCAAAATTTTTTTCCAAATCATAACCAGGAAAAATACTATTAAGAAGCTATCTACTTAGCTTTATTTTATGGTTGAACAATTGAGCATGCCAAACAAATTGTAGAAAAATGTTACTCCTCTGGTCCTTAATGTAGGACCTAACTGGGGAGTTGGTGTTAATCCTAAATGTAAGACCTATTTCACATGTTTATCAATATTTCCCAAATTAACCCTATTGATATTCCCTCAACAATGATCAAGTAAGAGACAGAGGGAAGGAATTTAGGAAGATGATTAAGGTGTTTTAGAAAAAACAAATCACATTAACTAACTCAACTAATATCCTTAATCTACTCAAATAAGTTAATTAAGTATTACATTAAAGACCAGAGGAGTATTATTTTTTCTCTTAATTTTTAGCCAGTACTCAAAGGTGGAGGGAGAAAAAGGTTCTTATCTTATTAACAATATTTTAAGAATGATGCTTCGTTCACCTTTCATATTTTAAGGTTAGCATCTCACCAGAAAAACCTAAGCAACAGAGCTGCCATTGTCCCCACAGGTCATCCTATTTAACCCAGATTATGACTGAATCTTCCGAAAACTGAGGTGCTATTCCTGGGATGATGACCGAGATGGGCAATATTATAGAGAAACAGTAAAATAACAGAGGAGAGGAGAAAGGCAGCATGGTGTAACCCTAACTTTTTGCTAGCCCAAAAGCCACTTAAGATGATGATTGTTGACTTCACCCACATTCCCCCCCCAAAAAAGGCTTTAATTTGGCTTTTAAAACATTTCTAATTTTGTTTGTAGGAAAATTAAAAATAAATTACCGTCCGCCCACTTCACATCTAGCTTTCAATATGTACCCCTCAATGACCAAGTAGTAGAACTCACCTAACCTTAACGGATGAAGGTAGTACTTTTGTGAATTTGTCCATTCTAAGATACTGGTAGTAGTGAAAAGAAAAAAGAACGTATAGAACGAAGGGAATTTCACAAAGTTGAACAAAAAGGAAAATGCCACTAAAAGTGTTACAAAGCAGAGTTCTCGATGTGGTGGTTACCACAATAAACTGTTTGACTTTATAACTTTGAATGCTTACAGGCATACATAATTCATTTTTCCCAAGATTAAGAGAATAAGCATGGCAAATGTCAATTTATAAAAAACCGGTCAGTCGGAGAGTAAACAGAGATACAGTTGAGAATTACTCAATAGAGACAATGAATTGAATAAATAAATGAACAGACTGCAAAATGCCAATTTCAAAAAGGAAAGGGAAACTATAACAATGACACACAGCCCATGTATAGAAATAAGTAATACAAACCAAAAATGAAAACAGAAAAGGAGTCACATGAAGCAGATCTACAAGAAATTAAAAATGCAGAATATTACCTGTTCAACGTCTGACAAAAAAAGTGTGGGTGACTGTTCATAAGCTTGCTCTTTCAACCTTGAGTTTATGACACTGAAGTCAAACACAGTTTCAGGCTTCATTCCTTTGAAATTTTCTAGTAGCGCCTTACACAACGAACTGAATTTCTCAGAGACTAAGACATTACATAGTACACGACGACATGTCTCATTTGCATTAGGACCATCTGACTCGTTATAAGATCCATTGCACAAGACATTTGCATGCCCATTAACTTCCTTCTGTAATCTATGAGACACCGGCTCAAAGTGTGGAGAGTAATCTTGTCCAACTTTGTCAATTTTACATGTTTCCTGAAACAAAATGAGAAGCAACATAGAATAACACGTTTAGAAAGGAGACATAAAAGTAGGATATACACAGTTCATGTAGTAGAACCAAACCTTTAAAGTAGTGGCACAACTAATTTTAGGATAGCGCATGAGAGCTTCCTTTACGCACCCTTCTATGCCACCTTTATCATCACCTAATGACTGATACAAATGCATTAGTACAACATTTCCCCAATGTGCATGTGAATGCTTATCCAAAGTATTTCCTACAGCTACATTACATGATTTCTTTACATCCTGCAATACAAAAATTCCAATCATCGCTTTGCAGAAAGAACCAACAGAATTGTATATCTAATGATTCAAGTTGATTGTGCACCATGGGCGAAATCATCTCAACTAAAATGTTTTAATGAACATATCGATAGCATCTTTTTCATATTAAACAGGATGTTAAGCAATCGGCAATAATGTCATCAACAATCATGGCATGCCTAGAATAAACCAAGCAAAATAGCCCCCTCTGATGGAAGTTTCCAGATTATCTACTATCAATGTATCCATGTAGATCATTATCTTAGTGTTTTAAGTATCATTACAACTCAACTCCATAAGAACATAGAATATATGTTTGTTGCAACGCTACATGTGCAGAAAGGTTAGATCTAAGTCACGCCCAATGCAAATAAAATCTATTCTCTTGCTGTCGAAACTATAATGAATGACCCCCAATGATAACATTCAGAAATCAAATATGTCTTTTTTCCTGGTGCCTGAACGCTGAAGTACACAGATCCTTAGTTGAACTAACTTTGTTTATGCACAGAATGAGTTTTAACTGAAGAGTGGAGGATGTGGGGGTTAACTTTTACAAAGACCAGAGATAGCCAAAAAAACTATGATGCTCCGGAATCAGGGTTCTTTCATGTTAGCATGTTCTCAGCAATTTTATGTCCTTAAATCATAAAGATAAATAGTAACCTATGGTTTCCAAGACATGAATCAAATATATTATTGACTTCAGATATAAAAAAGTGACTTCATATAGCATCAAAAATTAAGAGCAACACACAAAAGCACACTAAAATGGACATGTCAATAGCATTTTATTTCATTCTGAAAAAGCATTAACATTATGCAAGTTTGATATCTCTTAATTTTCATATTAAGCATCTACCAACTAGATAATTTTATTCTAAAAACTAAACACTTGGATTCAGAAGCAAATGTTATTAGCCAGACACTTGAAACCTGATATCTTTGGTATAAGGAGATGCCTTAGAAAGTAGTGAAATGGGGTGCCTATCAAGTAATCACAGACAGAAAGAACCTGAGAAGAACAATATCTTTCCACACTCTACATCTTCTTCCTCTTTAAGACAGATGTAACTATGGGTAATTACAAGTTTCAGTCTCACAGATACAAGCTTACCCCTTAGTGTCTACAATCTTGCAAGCTACTCCATAATCACCCTTTATTTACCCACTGAAGATTGCAGGAAGATACATGTGCATCCCACAAGCCAAGTGATCATCATTTCAAGTTAACTCCAAATCATAAAAAAAGTTTTGCAGGGTACATCTCCAACTATTCCTCAAGATGCAAATAAATAATGCACAGGCACGCACACAAACACACAGGGCAATCATCATCCAAAATGATGCTAGAGAAAGATTGGCATTCACCCATGCAATGTAATTGGAAAAGCAGGGGAATAAAACCTGGCCTACCATGTGACTTGCAGCTTCTGAGTATGTTCTGCAATCTTCGTGAGCTTTGCTTTCTGAATTCAACTTTACATGCTTACGTCTCTTGTAAGTTCGAAAGCTTTCAACTACACCAGAGTCCCCTTGAGCAGCATCGTTCCTGTCTGCTATTACCACCCCATTATTCACAGCTTCACAATTAAAGGGCCGAACCCCTTTTTTAACATCATTGCCATCTGCAACCCCATTATTTATAGTATCACTCTTCAGGCACTGAACCGCTACAGAACATTCTGTGTTATCCCCATTGCTTGTTCCATCCTCAGTTTCCATACTTCGACGGTGAAAGAACCCAACTCTTTTACCTTTGCAGCAATAAATTAGGGTTCACAACGAACAAAGCCTTCAAAGATCCGAATCTCTCCAGATTTATTACTCAACATCTTTGCATAGTGATAGCACGAAAAACTCAAATAAGCAGAGGTGAGGGACTAGAAGTTAAGACACACCACTTAGTTCCGTAAGAGTATAAGAAACCGAAAAGATGACAAAAAATGCAGCTCAAAGCTCTAAGCGAAATATTACTTGTAATTCAAAGGGTGTGAAATTGAACCGAGCCAACACCGTCACTGCGCCACAATATTTCGCAGAGACAAAATTTACTAAATGTACAGAATATTAAACACTCCAAAATGTTCCCTTCTCCACATCCAACGGTTTGTCAGAAACCAAAGAGGAAACTACCGAGAACAAAATTCAAACTCAAGTGATTAGCTTAGAGAAAAATAAGGCTTACAGATACGGAAGTTGAAGCCCTTGTAATCGAAATCAATCTGAGTTTGCGAGCGCGGTGGACTTGGTTCTCACTTCTCTGCAAGGGGTCTTATCCGAGTCATCCAATCTTTGAAACAGGAGCGTCCCTCGTCTTTCGCTGGTCATTCGCTTCCTTTGTAATTGTAGCAGTTTTTAACTATTATATAATTACCCCCCCCCCCCCCCACCCAATTTATAATTTTATATTTTATAATGTAAAATAAAGCTGCAAGAATTTGGCTGCAGATTTGGGTCGGGTCTTTTTTCTGCATATGGATGACCCGATTCCGTTTAAGAAATTCGGCCTTTGATTGCAACTCCCCTTTTCAGACATCCAGCGCTAATGTCAAGCAAGGACTTTTCCCCCTGTAAACAACCTGCCAGAAGTTCCTTTGAAATATGGATAAAAACTCTATAAGTGAAACTACTTTTAGGATCAAATTTTATGTCCGTAATTCTAACAACTAACATATAATCTCTGGAGCTTGATATGAGTACAGGATTGGCTTACATCAGAATAGGAGTGTGTGCATAATTGCTAGTACTTGTTCATTGATTTAGTTTTTTTGGGCTTTCCTGTTCTTTTTTCCTTTTTCCGCGTGTAATTCCGTATAGAGAATAATGTAAATTAGTAATGTCGGTCTCAACGGCCGTTAGCTTGTGGTAAAACAAAAGAACTGTGTCACAGTTATGCAGATGCAGCTAGCTACATGGACTGTTGCAGCTTTGCACTGCTTAAACCCAGGCATGTTGATTTATTATCCTTGGAATGCGTGTCCATACTCTTTCATGGTAGAAAATTAATTGGACCATTTACATCTGATGCACAGCATGAGCTTATCGTACATCCTTTATTCTAGGTTGACAATGAATCGAATGCCTCTGTTGACTGATATTTGATAAATTCACAAATCTATCAAACATTGAAAGTTTTCATTAGAAATAAAAAGATTTTATCAATGTGATCAAATAAAAATATTATTTGAAGAAATATATCATTTTAATCACAACTTGTGATTAACTTGATTTGTGTCAACAATAAACTAAATGTGGAATAAACTTTCAAAGAATGCTTAAGAATGACAAATTTCTCCAATTTTTTCAAGAAATAAAAGTTAAATTCTTAGTTCAAGCTACCCTAAGCCTCACATATGCAATCTGCTAAAGCTAATTGATTTTTTTTTTAAAAAAATATTTTTAATCGTCGAATAAGGAAGGTAGCATGAATTATTAAAATATTGGCCGACCAATTAGGCTTAAAATATAGTTTACCGAAAGTCCTCACATGAACAGAATCCGTCGCTAAAATGATGAAAAAAGTTTGGGTCCTTGAGAATGATTTCTCTTCCTGTGGTCTTGGAAATGAACTTGGCAAAATCGTGGCACCCATGACATACCGTGAGATTTTTAGTCACACGTATAGGTCCAGCTCGTGAACTTATAAGCCCAAAGGAAATTGCTAATAGTTCGCTGTGTCCAATTTGAATGCCCTCCCTCTCTTCATCTACATCATGAAGGTTGAAATCCCACATAGGCTCAACTCCTTGGATTCTCATTTCCTCCATGAAACGCTGTAATTCCGAATAAATTCTTGCTGATCCTGGATGCGATACATCCCCAGTTCCAAAGACATGAACTTTATTCCTCAGCACGATCCAAGAATAGGCTTTTCTGGATTTCAAACCCATGTCTCTTATCGTTTCCCTTAATTTATTCACCATGTGCCACTTTGCATTCCCAGCATACCAATTCAGAAGCAGCACGTAATTCTCAGCATTTAGAGGTTCTAAATCACAAAGTTGCTCAGCCACATGCTTACCTAGAGTGTGTTGTCGGTGAATCCTGCAACCTTCTAGCAATTTTCTCTGTACCTCAGCATGATTTCCAAGATTGTGTTCCTTAACAAAGGTCATTGCCTCATTAAAAAGCCCAGCTCGTGCTAACAGAGCAACCATTAAAGCATAGTGAACCACTGTGGGTGACCTTATGCGGTTGAAGTAAAACTTACCTTCCTCAACCAAGCGTGCCGTGCTACATGCATGAAGGACAGCAGCATAGGTGGTGTTATCTAGACGTGCCTTCGAATTTTTCTCCATCTGACAGAAAAAATCAACTCCAAGCTTCCCTTGACCGTGTAGGCTACAGCCCAATATCATCACGGTCCATGTAATTACATCTTTTTCATTCAGTTCAGAAAAAATATTTGAAGCACATGCAATAGCTCCTGATTTCACGTACATGTCCATGAGTGCATTCTTGAGCTTCAGGTTTAATTGAATGCCGTTTCTAAGCAAATAGCCGTGAATTTCTTTGCCGTGTTTATGGGAAGCGATTCTCCCGCAAGCAGGGAGAATGCTGGCAACTGAGAGTGAATCAGCCCTCAAACCATTCAAGTTCATCTGTCGAAATAATTTGAGACCTTCGTTGAATCCTCCTATCTTCACATAAGAACGAAACACTAAAGTCCATGATATAACATCCTTAAAAGGCATATGATCAAACATCAACCGAGCATCTTTTAAACTGTCGCAATCTATATACATTTTTACGAGTGAATTACTCACTAGAACATCAAACTCTAATCCATATTTCTTGGCAATCTCGTGCACAAGTTTTCCTTTTTGCAGAGATTTTAGCAATCCACAGGCACTGGTTGCTGTTGCTAAGGCAACTGGATCAATAGGCACCCCGAGGTCCACCATCTGATGGAATAAATCAAGGGTCGAACTTGGTTTTCCCTGATCAATGTATAATCTGGCCAGCAGCGTCCAAGACACTAAATTCCGGTGAGGAGACTTGTCGAAGATCAGCTTAGCCATATCCACACTATCTAGATGCCCATACATCTCAATCAACGCGGTAATAGCGTACTGGTCAGAGGAGAATCCGAGTTTCAGAGCTTGCCCATGAACCTGCCTACCAATGGAAAAATCGCCCAACAGACGAGTAGCAGCAACCACGCGAGGAAGAGTATGTCTATCAGGACGAACTCCGCGGAGTAGCATTTGGTCGTAAGTTGATAATGCACTGTTGAAATCTCCATTTGAGAGATGAGTCTGAATAAGATTATTCCAAGCAAATGTGTCCCAAATAGGTATTTCATCGAACAGTTGGCAGGTCAGACCTTTCGGCGCCACAAAAGTGCTGCTCCAGCACAGGAGATTACGAGGTTGTCTCGCTTGGATCATGTTCGTCGATTTCTGTTGCGAGGTGAAACATAGAACCGTCGTTGATTGGAGGATGTCCATATCAGCTCAACCCAGCGTGAATTGTTTCCTTGTTTATGAGGAGTGAGGTTAAAATGGTGAGGAAGAAATAAAGAGAGAACGAAGAGACAAACTAAACTTCCTAAACAGTGAAAATGGTTGAGGATACAACGACCATTTCATGGAGTGGCTCGTGTTTTCAATTTCCTCCGTAAACCCGTCTCCAATTCCAGTTTTGTTTCGGATCTACCGTCCCGTCCATAACTAGTAACCTTATAGTAAGGATCAGGGGACGCCGAAGCATGACCAGTACAGATTAATTGAACCATACTGCTCGGAGGACGA
Organism: Inga oerstediana; assembly: GCA_963210345.1. NCBI lineage: Eukaryota > Viridiplantae > Streptophyta > Magnoliopsida > Fabales > Fabaceae > Inga > Inga oerstediana. The sequence goes on from OY723405.1 coordinate 2,668,878, forward strand.
GAGGGAATATTATCAGTCTATCAGATTGCGAACGATCCAAGGAGCGTAGTTCAGAAGGGTTGCATTTTCATCCGCAACAGGCTTCCTCGGTCCCTCCGCAAGCAAGGCGATTTGTCATGGTGAAGCAATTTTGTTATCGAAGTTTTTCAGACCATGTTGCCCCAAGAAGTTTCTAAATCTTAATAATTTTATCCTGCTCAATAATATTTAATCATTAATTAATTAAATATGCTGAAATAACCTCCACACGGAGGATGAGGAGGTGTGAATTCTTTAACGATATGATACTCATGTTTGATTATCATTTATCAGGCCCGCAGTTTTAAGCAATTCGAACCCAATTCAATTCAAAATGAAGATGGGAGGTAGCTCCTAAAAAAAAAAAAAAAAAATATCCTGATGCATCGTTGAATGCGTCTTGTTGATCTCCGCTCCAAAATTGTGGATCTTGATGACAAAGAAACGCGAGATAAGAGGACTCTTTAAATTATCTTTTGGAAAATAGTTTCTGAAAAAAAAGTGTAGAATAGCTTTCGGAGAATAGATTATGGGAAATCATGATTTTGATAAAAATGAGAGTGTTTGTATGTTGTAATTAGAATAGCTTTTTTTTATCCAGAGTGTTTGGCAATTACCCAAACTTAGGTTTGTGTAAACCGAGACAAAACTCCTTTCACACACTTACCTCGTAAATTGTAAAAGCTATTCTCAAAAGCTAATCTAAACACACACTAACCTAACTGCATTAAAAATGATGTATCTTAACCCATTATTTAACATTAAATCTTATAATTAATACCAACAATAAAATAAATTTGTCTATATGTAATGCTAATTAACTTAAATAATTTTTCTAATATAATCAAATTAGATAAATAGGTTTTATATTAAGGATAAAGAGGAGTATTAAAATTTTAAAATTCTAAAAAAAAAAGATAGAGAGAAGACGTTGAAATTAAAAAAAAAAACAGATGAGAAAGAGTGTGTGACGTGGGACCCACAAACAGAAAAAAAACCAATAAAAATGAGAGGGTGGCGCTGACAAAGTGAAAAGAGAAAAAAAAAAATAGATTATGCCAAAACCATTGTTTTGGTTTTAAACCAATATGTTTTTCTTCCTCAAAAATTCTCCTTAAAGATAAGGAGGAGTATTAAAATTTTAAAATTCTAAAAAAAAAGACTGAGAGAAAACTTTGAAATTAAGAAAAAAAATAGATAAGAGAGTGTGTGTGATGTGGGACCCACAAACAAACAAAAAACCAATAAGAATAAGATGGTGGTGCTGACAAAGTGAAAGAGAAAAAAAAAAAATTATGCCAAAACCATTATTTTAGTTTTAAACCAATATGTTTTTTTTCCTCAAAAATTCTTCTAACAGTTTTTTGGTCATCCCGCCTAACAGTTATCCTCTTCTTGTTAACCACTATTTCACCGTCTTTCATGATTATATTATCGCATTAATGGTTGGCAAAAATATATTATTGCATCTATAAATATAGTTTAGTTATCCACATTACTTTTTTAACACCCCAACAATAACATGTCATCAATTTTTTCCTCCTAAGTAGACCTAATCTCAAGAGCCCCTTATACTTGTTGGCGATTGAATTTTTTTTTTAGTGGAAAAGGTAGTATATTCATAAATTATGTGAATTGTACATTAGTAGTTCGCAGGAAGAAGAAAACTGAAGGGAAGAGAGACTAAGGACTAGCTAAACAGGGGATCTTTAGCTTTAATAGTGTAATCACTTAAAGCTAGCACCTTATTAACCAGGCGATGGGCTTAGGGAAAATCATTACAAAATATCCTCTGATTTCTCGCATGCCACAACTTCAAACAAAGTATACGAAATGTGATATTTTAGTTGGTGTGCTTCTTTCCTGATTGGAGATTTCGACTGAGCCAGCTTTGAAAGGAATCCTTTTGGAATTGAGATTGTCGATGAGAGGGTACCAAAGGATTCTAGCACGAGGTGGTGAAATGGCAGTTCCTGAGAATATGCTCTAGGTTCTCAGGTCCTCAACCTCATAGATCACACATATCTGAAGTAGCGAGGTGTCTCCGAAGCCGCTCTGAATTAGTAAGGAGTTTGTTATGCAAAGCTAGCCAAATAAATACTCTTATTTGTTGAGCTCCTAGCCACTGCCATGCAAGATTCCATAGTGGGCTATCCTTATTCCATTGATATGTCATAATCATTTCATAAGCCGGTTGCACCGAGAAATCACCGTTGCTCGTAAGTCTCCAGTAATACCTATCTTCCTCCTCATCGTTGGCCCCGAGCGGTGGCTTGAGGTCTGCAATTTGGTTTAATGATTTACTGGGCAACAAGTTCTCAAAGTCCTCCCATTTCCAACAACTAACGGCCGATACATAGTGCTGCAATGTGTGGGTCTTCCTTGTCTCGTCAATTGGGGTGGAAGAGAGAAGGTGTAAGGGACCTAAGTCTCCCACCCAATGGTCCATCCAGAAATGTACTTGGTCTCCTTTGCCATGTTTCTATTTTAAGCCAAGTTTAGTATCAGTCCAGATGGTTGAGAGACTATTCCATTCACACTTCTTTTCTTTACCTGTTCTGTGGGGATACCCACCTATCTATATTTGGCTCTTAGGATTTTAACCCAATATAGTTCGGGCTTACATACTAAGGAGTGGGCTATTTTCATTAAGAATGCAGTGTTATGCCCCTTCTAAATCTTTGAGTCCGTAACCTCCACACTTCTTTGGTTGACACATGCTGTCCCATTGGAGCAGATGAATTTACTTGTGGTTTGAGGTGGTGCCCTAGATGAAGTTCCTGATTGATGCTTGTATGTTTTTACAAGTGGCTTTTTGCAGTCTCGATGTTTACATTGCATAAAGAGGAATCATTAAGAGCACTGATTGAGCCAAAGTAATTCTTCCAGCTAGCGAAAGAGTCTTTGCTTTCCAACCCTGCAGCTTTTGGCAGATTTGTTCTTCTATGAATTTATATGTGTCTTTAGACACTCTAGAATGGATTAGGGGGACTCCCAAATATTTTTCTAGATTATCTGTATATGCAAAACCTAGTTGGTTGCATATGGATCTGGCTTCAGCTGGCAAAATATTCCCTGAAAGGAAAACCCTTGTCTTCGTTTCATTAACCTTATGCCCCGATGAAGAATAAAAATCACCTGATATCTTCTGGATGAGAGCAGTTTGAGAAGGTATGGCAGCACTAAAAAGGATTAGGTCATCTGTGAAGAAAAGATGGGAGAGAGGAAGCCCCTTACCCATTATGATAGGTTTCCAATTTTTTTAAGTCTCTTCACCTATGACTTGGGATAACCTCTCCATGCATAGCGCAAAGAGATAAGGTAAGAGAGGGTCTCCTTGGCGTATCCCTCTAGTAGGTTGGAATGCGTCTGATTTCTGTCCGTTCCAGAGTACTTGTATTATATAAGTGGTGACACATTTCATTATTACGCGTATTAACAAATCTAGGGAATGGGCTTCTCTTAGAGTGTCTTCAATGAAATCACATCTTAATCGGTCAAAAGCCTTCTCCAAATCAACTTTGATTGCCATCCATATGCTTTTACCACTTTTCCTCCTCATTGAGTAAATTACTTCCTATGCAATGATAATATTATCAGTGATGTTACGTCCTTTGATGAAATTGGACTGTTGGGGTAGGACTATCTGAGGCATAATCGGACTAAGTCTATTTGCAATTATTTTGGTGAAAAGCTTGTATATGGTGTTGCACAAACTTATTGGCCTAAACTCTTTAAGGGATTGTGGCTGTACAACTTTGGGGATCAAGGCAATCAGAGTACAGTTGAAATTCGAGGTGATGTCGTCTCCTGCAAAAATATATTGAACTTCCTTGAACACCGAGCCACCAATCGTCTCCCATTGGGATTGGAAGAAGAGCACATGAAGACCATCCACTCTCAGGGATTTGAGAGGAGCCATATCAAAAATAGCTTGCTCAATTTCTGGCATAGTGACTGGGCTTTCTAAAAGTGTCAGCCTGTAAGATTGGATAAGTGGGAACATACCTTTGTGTGGATAGGTAATAAGTTCTGGGTGCTCTGTCTTATAGAGGTTATGAAAATAAGAAGCTGCTTTAGAGTAAAGGGAATGTTGGTCAGCATCCCAGGAGCCATCCTCATTTTGCAGCATGAGGATTCTATTTTGTCTCTTTTGCATTAAAGCCAATGTGTGGTAGTAGTTCATGTTTCTGTCTCCATCGGATATCCATTAACTCCGTGATTTTTAGAGCGAGAGAATTTCCTCCCTCAAGTAGATATTTTCATAATCACATCTCAATGATCTCTCGACTTCGAGGAGGTAAGTGGAATAAGGATGTTGTTCCAGTGCTTCCTGAACACCCACAATTCTCTTCCTTAGAATGGATTTTTGTTGCCTTATATAGCCAAATATCTCTTTGTTCCATTTATGAGCTTCAGCAACAAAGTTGGAGATATTTCCATTAAGGTTCATTTCTAAACTCCAGGTTCGTGTAACAAAGTCCTTAAAGTCACTATGAAAAGTCCATTATGCTAAAAAGCGAAATAGTGGGGGTGATATGTGAACTTCCGGATTGGCCTTGATCAGCAAAGGTCTGTGGTTGCTTTGAATGTGTGGTAAATGTAGGACATGGGTATTTGGATGGTTTGGGATCTAATTATTATTACTAAGTGCTCTATCCAATCGGACCATCAAATTGCCTCGCTGCCATGTGTACCTTGGACCAAAGAAGCCCATATCAATTAGTTGGGTGTTTTGAATAAATCCTTTGAATTTGCTACATCCTATTTGGTTCCTTTTCGCTCCTCCCCTTCGCTCTTCAGAGGTGACCGTTGCATTGAAGTCGCCTGCTAGTATCCACTTGTCTGTTTCCAATACATTGAGCTTAAGTAAATTGGCCCATACTATATCTCTGAGAAAGGGCTTGGGGCTTCCATAAACTGCAGTAAATAAAAAAGGATCCTTGCTTTTGGAGCTCTTGACGCGAGTATGAATAAATTGCCTATAATTGGCAAGGATGTCAACTTGGATAGGATCACTCTAGATGATCCATATTCTACTTGAGTTCCTATTTCTTCAACTCGATGTGACTTTGGATAACCAATTTTTTTTATGACTGATTCTGCTTTCCTTCCAGATATTATGGGTTCAACAAGCATAAAGTCTTCTAGATGATACCCCTGAAGCAGGGATTCAAGAATTCTGTGAAACTTATTCGAAGCTGCCCTTTGGTAGTTCCACAATAGAATTGACTTAATCATGTAAAAAGTTAAAGTGCCAACTCAAACCTCACGGAGGCTGAGTCATAATCAATTCTCGAGTCCATAACATCAGCAAGAATAGCCTCCTTATCCGATGTAATGGAAGCACCAAGTGCCTCGGCTAGTGCTTTAGTGATTTCTAATGATGGGCTTCCAACTTCATCCTTTGATTTGGGCTTAAACTTGCCCAGCTTAACAGAGGATTGGAGTTTGATCCCATTCTTCTTTGGGCTTTTGTCTGGGGGGTTCCGATGATAAGTTTTCCTTTTCTTATCGGGTGGCTAGCTTGGGCTTAGGCCCAGGTGCGGTTGGTTGGCTCCTTCCACTAGGTTTAACCTATTTCCTTTTTCTGAAAAGGCAATCACAGAATGACGATTAGGATCCAGGGAGACAGGGGCTCGACTTTCATAGTACGCCTGGAAAGCAAAGATAGAGTCTTCTGTCTTATTAGGCTGCACTGATTTCTTAGGGCTACCGCCTTTCTACGAGTTTGTATCTTTTGTAGTCGTTGACCTAGCTTGGCCCTCTTTTTTTTCTGGCTCAGCTTCTGATTCTTTGGAGGAGGCATATTTGTCTTATCCACAAAGGTGTCATTGTCGTTAATTCCTTTCTGGTGTATTGTTGGTTCCTCTGAGGATGTCAGGAGAATAAATCTGTTGTTCTCACTTACACTCTTCTGGGTATGACTATCTGTCAGTCTTGTAGCAGTCTTTCCATACCACCCTCTTGTAGGAGCCTTCATCCACACTCCAAAATGTTGTTCTTCCCGCAACTGAATTTCACGCACCCAACTCTCTTGTCCTGTCTAAGCTTGTGGTTGTACCTCCTAAGCCATCAGAGTGTTGCCTGGCAAAGCTAGAGATTGTCCTTACTGCTGAAATTTTATAAGACATGTGGCCTCAAGGTGGCCATATCTGCCATAGTGATAACAGATGGTGGGCAAACCCTCGTACTCTACAGACTGGGTAACTCCATCAAGTTTGATCATTGATATCAAGGGCTTAGTGAGGTCCAGCTTTACAGCGAATCTGGCCTTATCTGCTCCTTCAGTGTTGTAGTCTATCTTTAAGACTTTTTCGATGACATCCCCTATTGCCCAGCGGACATTTTTATGGTAGTGGTGGTAAGGTAAGCCCGGGAGCCAAACCCAGCCGAAGACCTGTTTGATCTCTAGGTTAACTGGAGCAAGAGTGGGTTCCCAGGGATGGACTGTGAGGTAGTGTCCTTGAATCACCCAAGGGCCTCCTAAGAGAGCATTCTAGCAATCTAAGATCATTGTTGAATTTGACCATGTAGCAACCGCCTTTTAGTTCAGATAGCTTGATTTTGTCAGTTGACTTCCACATCTGGAGAATTTTAGAGTATAGGATGTCTTGCCTAACAAAGCGACCAAGCAGCTTTACAGTCATTGCATTTTTCATACATTCATGCATGAAATTCTTAACCCTTTGTGAGAAAGTGATGGAAAGGATAGAGTCTTCTATGGCAACTGTTACATCCCCCTGGTCAAGTTTTAGGTCCTTTGAAGTGGGGGCCTTGTCATTGTTGGCGCTTGTTGCATTAAGTAGCTTGTCTTTGAAAGAGCCTGCTGAGCAAGTTATCTCCTACATCTCTTGTTTTTTTGTCTTATTGGAGTTGTCTTCCATGCAAGTGTCTTCGATCCCAGGAGACGTTGTTTCCTCTATGACCATGACCGTATCAAGGTCAAGAGCTTCTTCCTGCGTCCTTGTTTTCTTGGAAGCACAGTTGTTTACAGGGGCAGAAGTGCTTCCGTCTTTTCTGAGAGTGGAATAGATAGTGTACGTTTTCAAGCATCTTCCTCATAGTCTCTCTCTCACTCTCATCGCACTCTAAGGGTTCTTTTGCCGGAGCTTATTGTTTTTCGCTGCTGCAGTGGGCAACGGGCTTTTCTCACACAAAGGATAGCCGCAGTGGGCAACGGTCAAGTCCGAGGCACCAATACCAAGAGAGAGCTTCTCTTTCTTATTGGCGATTGAATTTGATTATACTAAACGCACAACTTTTCTCAAAAGTCTAAAAGGGATAAATTTTGGAACATAGCCACGAGTCCATGGTCGATGGGTGATGAATTGAGCCGGGTTCTATATTGTCCCTCAGACTCCGACAAATGCAAGGCCAAAACCATTAGCCTTTATTATTTTCTTTATGCATTTTGCCACAAAGGGATGTAAAAAGGCCTAAAACACATAAGTAAAAAGTGTCTATTGTAGTAGTGTTTAGTTTATTCTTATTGATTTAAACATTAAGTTTTGCTTCATATATATATATATATATAGAGTATGGATTTTATATCTTAAAATAATTGTGAATTTTTTTTATTGGCTAACTCATGCCTCAATTTGTTTTTCTAGTGACAATCTGGCCACTGTCACCTTCGGACCTCTCGCCAACCGCTTATGAACACAATAATGGTAGTTCTTAGATTGTTTAGCAATTTCGGAGACTATTTGTCGGGATGATTTTTATTGATGTATTTATCTTTTTGGATAATTTTTGTACTTCCTTTAATGAAATTGAATTATTTTGATGGTTTAAAAGAATTGTGTGGATATTGTTACTTAATATATTATTTATTCCCACATATGGTGTATATTTTTATTTTGTTATTTATTTTTTTATTATGATATTTATTAGAAGAATATAAATTCTAATTTTAACAATTTAATTTATATAAAAAAATATTTCTAACTTTCAACGGCGACAATAGTTGCCATTGATACATGATTTAGCAGTGACAAAAATTGTTGTTGCTAATGCTATTTTCATTGGCGACACTTAGTCACCGTTGAAAAGAGCATCAACAGCGACAATTAGTTGCTGCTTATAAACTATTCAGCGGTGGCATATTGTGTCCCCATAGATGTTGTTATCAACGGCAACTTTTGTCTCCGCTAATACTCTACCTTCAGTGGCGACTAGTCTTTTAAAGACAATTGGCTTGATTTTCAGCTGTGACAAGTATACTTTCAGGGTTGCCACTGAAAGTTAATTTTTTTGTAGCATGAGTATCGAGCTGTCACATAAATTAGTGAAGAAGTCTCTTTGTGTTTCCACCATCATCATCAAAACCAAAAGGTCCAAAAGCACTTGATAGAACAACTCTCCTATAATTTTCTAAAGAATTTGAATAAATTCTGTAATGAAACCTATGTATCTAAACCTTTGGGTGTTTCTGGTGAGTAATGGATGGAGTGAGAATCGAACCAAGTGTCCAAAATATATATTCAGATAAATTCTGTAATGGTACATAAAAAAATGTTCAAGAATCGGATTCCGTTCCATGCATGCTTCTTTTAATAAGTAGCATGGATTGAGCAGTGGCAAGTCATGACGAGCATTTGCATGTATTTAGTTGAAGACAATATTGTCCAGGTTTATATGCAGTAGGAATTAGAACATAGATTAATAACGTGCATTAATTAGATAGTTGTCATCTAGCTTCATATTCTGCAAGCTGGAAAAATCCCTTTTTATCACCACGAACATATTAACTGAGGAACTCTTTTAAGTCTCTTGCTAGTTTTTCTTACTCATATTTATTTTAAACAAATATATACTAGCATTACACAAACATTCTTAGCAAGGCCCAACTCCAGGAGTCCGGTTTCTCTCCTTTGCTCCAAAAGCAAAGGACCTCCTTTGCTTTTCTCTGGACCGTTGGATCAAGATCTCAACGGTCCAGATTTAATATATTATAAAAATATTATTATTATAATAATAAAATATTATTATATAATAATATTATTATATAATAATATTTTATTATTATAATAATAATATTTTTATAATATATTAAATCTGGACCGTTGAGATCTTGATCCAACGGTCCAGAGAAAAGCAAAGGAGGTCCTTTGCTTTTGGAGCAAAGGAGAGAAACCACTCGCCAGCTCCAGGCCCTTATTGAATAATCATTATTAATGCACCTAAACGGAAGGGAGGATTCGATTAGGGGAGAGGGAGAGTAATGATGATGATTGTGCAAAAAGTTTAACCTAACACTTTACTCCCTCCATTTCCACGACGTTGTTTTTCTCTTCTTAGATTGCTCAGACCTACTCTACCCTTTTCCCTCTATGTAGAGGCTGTTTTTCTCTTCTCTTATTTTAACCCACTTTGTTGTTATTGCCAATGGCTTTCCGGTGACCACTCGTTGGGTATATCACCACATACAACATCTTGGATTCTGTTTTACTCTCATTTAGACTTACTCCGCTGCTACCGCCAGTGGTTTTCGGTAATCCCTCATTGGGTATATCACTACACCTAGCATCTTGGATTTTGTTTTACTCAAGGTAATTAAATCAGGACTGGTTACTGAACCGACCAGGGTACTGGGTTAAAGGTCAGTGGATTAGACCGGAGCTAAGCCGGGACCAAACCGGTGAGAAATTAAAGATTTTAGGTTTATTAATATGAAATTCTAAGAAAAAAATTGTGAAAAAACGATTTAAAAAAATCCGGATCGGATCCATCTACTGGCCGGTTGCCCGGTTTCCAGTCCGGACCACTCGGTCTAGTCCAGGTTCTATTACCCTGGTTTTACTCTCATTTTGACCTACTCCGCTGCTATCGCTAGTGTTATCTCACACATTAGCTGGGCAGAGAATGCAAGACCCTTTATAAGGTCTGGATACCTCCCCTCTCAACGTGTTTTAAAGCTGTGAGGAGTGACGAGGCCCCAAAAGAGACAATATCGAGAGCGATGTATTGAGATATTACAAATGGTATTAAGAGCTAAGCGTTGGATGGTACAATCGATATCAAAGCTAGGCTTGAGTTGATGTGGGTTAATGTGCCAGCGAGGAAGCTAGGACCAAAGATACGTGGAGTACTGTATCCCATATCGGCTGGGGGAAGGGAATGAAAGACATCTTATAAGGGTCTGGGTACCTCCCTTCTCGACGCATTTTAAAGCCGTAAAGGGTGATGGAGCCCCAAAGCGGACAATATCGAGAGCAATATGCTGGAATGTTATAAATAGTACTAGAGCTATGAGCTGAGATATTACAAATGATATTAAGAACCAGGTGCTGGGATGTTACAACCAGTGGCTTTCCGGTGATCCCAGGAATTTTGTCAAGCATATCAGTGACAATGGTAATTACTTTTTAGCATGGTTCCCGGACCCGGACCGGAAACCGCCGAACCGGTCACTAGACCGGTCCGGTCCGGGTCCCAATTAAAAAAAAAAAAAATTTTAACTTTTTCCTTTAGAATTTCATACTATAAGTCTAAAATTTTCAATTACTCACCGGTTTGGTCCTGGTTTAGCTCCGGTTTAGCCCCGGTTTGACCCACTGACCCTTAACCCAGTACCCCGACCGGTTCAATACCCGGTCCGGGTTTTAATACCTTGCTTTTTAGTGTTTCATTTTGTCGTTTACCATTTGAGTAAATCTTTTTTTCGTCTTAAACTAGTCTATTTATCTCATCAATAGGAACTGAAGGGCTACAATGATATTATAAGTATGGTGATTGGTGTTGGAGTGACACGCACCATTGTCTCTTCACTTGACAGGGGCAAGTTGTTGCTGCAAACAAAGGCAAGCAACCTAGCTTTGGTTGCGGGTGGCTTTTTGAAGTACAAGAGTTTTTCAAACTACATCTTACACATCGTCAAAAAAGAGGGCTATCCATCACTATAGAGAGGCAACGACATCACTCTCCAACGATACTAGATGCGGCTATTAACTTTATTTTTAGGGTATGCCTATCAATTTGTATGGCATCAGCCTTTATCAATTCATGTTTGATTATATTAATAGACACACAATATTAGATATGGGAATAAGGTCTAGGCCTAAACAAGATAGAGCGTTTAGCCCAACTTATGTTATTTATGTGTGTTTGGAACAACGATAGGAAAAATGGAGTTTATCAATTTAGCTTTTAGTAATTTTATTTTTGGTAAAAGCCCAATTGTGTAATGTGATTTATGTTTGGAACAGCGATTGTATAAATGACTTTTGTAAAAGTAAAACTTGTTTGGATTGACTTAAGTACAAGTGATTTTTGTGATAATAGTAAGAGAGAGTGTGTTAAAAAATATTTTAAAGGGTTAAAAATACAAAAAATAGTTTAAAATAATTTTTGGGACTGAAAAAGTACATTAAAGATAAAATTGCAATCAGTCTAATAATACACTGGGTACAACTGAAAAAATATTTTAAGGGTTAAAAGCACCAAACAATAGTTGAAATTAATTTTTGTAGCAAAAAAAGTATATTAAGGGTAAAATTGCAATTAGTTTGATAGTACACTGGACACAACTGGAAAAATATTTTAACCATTATCACTCTCCCCAAAAGCTAAATCAGTAAAAGCTGAGAAATGGAGCTTATGGCAAAAGCTATTAAGATGGAGTTAAGCTCGATTGCTCACTTTAGAAACCAAAAACTCCAATTTTTTTTTTTCAAATTGCCCATTGAGCTTTTCTACTCAATTGAGCGTTTGGGGTTCAAACGCTCCCCAAACACACACATATATAGTAAATGTATCCAATCCAGCTTGCAAGTTGTGGGCTCGGGCCCCTTTAACTAAAAGCCGCTACTTTTCTCATATATTAAAAGAAATGAAGTTTAAACAATAAGTTTATAATTCAATACATAAATATTATAAAAATTTCAAATTATGTTGGACAATATTTAGAACGATGTGCTGTGATGTTACAAATAATATTAGAGTCAGGCGTTAGAATATTATAAATGGTATAAGAGTCAGGGGCTGGGATGTTTTGAATTTTGATTGACATTTTAAAATAATCAATATTTGACAAATCTTTTGGACAAACAGTTTTTGACTGTTAATTGATGAAAAAAGAGGCAATTATAGACACAAGATCAAGAGAAAACATATTTAGAGTAGGTAAGGTAAAGTGATCAGTTTGATGAAGAGTCATTTTTACTGTAAATTTTTCCCCCTGTTACGAGGTCTAGCCAAAAGAAAAATATGATACATGTTATATTTTTTTATTTGGACAATTTAAAACCCCTTCAACCCATATAGAACTCATGGCCTCTCCTATGAATGAGAATAATCAAGTTATAACTAAGCTCGTGGCATTATATCTTTTTGAGTTATCGAGAGAGAATAATTGCTTTTCTGCCTTTTGGCACCACGCGTCGGTTTGTTTTAGTTTTTTAAAAATGTTTTTATCTTATTTGAGGTAAATATGTGTTTCCTAAATAAGTAGTAAATTTCACCAATTGTTTCATATTCATGGTCAGTTTCACCCGCTTCAAGATGAATTAGAAGAAGTCAGGAATGAAATCTACCGGGATTGGGATCTAGAGATTCATCACTGCCATAGAGAAGGCCTTAAATGTGCCGATGTATTGACAAAACGGGCTCTAGATTCGAATAACGAATTGACTTTTTTGCATCATCCACCAGATTTCTGCTTGCCTCACTTGTTAGCAGACATCTGCTAAGATTCTCGTATTTGGAAACACTTTTTCTAGGTTGTATTATGTTTCTTTCTTCTTTTTCGGCCTGCGTGGCCTCAAGAGTCTTTTAGACTCTTGTCATTGTAATTCAAAAAAAAAAAAATTTCACCAATTGGATAATATAAATTAAAACATAGTTAAAAAAATTTACTCTGTTTTAGACCAAAACATTCTCACAAATTTGATTAAATAACTTAGGATGAGTAACAACGGAGATTTTTTTTTTTTCAAAAAAGGAAAAACAGTGAGAGAATGGAAAATTCCTGAGAAGATGTAGAAAAATGCAAATTGTCTGCAAGTCGCAGCGCACATGGCAAAAACATTCCAATGTAGAAATTTCTCGCGTTTTCAATACGAAATATATTTATTTAATTTAATTAGATTAAAAAAATAATTAGATTAATTTATATTTTATAATTTTTATAAAACACTCTAATAATTTTCTTTATTATCCTCTTTTTCTTCTGTCTTAATTATTATTGATGGATCTCTAATATGAGAAAATTAAAAAAAATGATAAATATAAAAATGACGCCTTATATTTAAAATCCAAATAATTTTTTAAATATATATTATATTAAAAAATAGAATATCTTTTTCCTTTTTCTTTTCTAACTTTCTTATCACACCCTTTGATTTTTTTTCCCATTAAATTATTTTTATATATTCAGCTACCCCATCCTCATCGCATGTTTGCCACGACACGCACACCACTGCCCACGGTTTATAAAATTCTTCAATTATTATTTTTTTGCTTTGAAAAACTGACAACAGTGATATCATTCGGTTGTTACCAAGTATTTTGAATTTCCGTGGAAGGGAAAAAAAAACACTCAATATAAAAGGTCCAAAGAAATCCACACATATGCAGATAAAAAAATAAAAATAGAAATAATTTTCATTTTTTTCTCTATCACATATTAATAACTAATTTATGTTGATGCGATTCACCATCGCTTTCGCATGGCTAGTTTTTTTTTTGTTGACGAAAGAACCTCTGATCATCACAGATCAGTTATTTATTTCTGTAGCAAAATCTTGCGTTTCCAACACCCAACATCCATACTTTTTATCTTAGAAGATGCTACACTTTTCTCCCATAAGGCCATAACTTACAATTTTAACCACAGCTATTGTTGTTTTTTAAAGTTGATTTGTGAATTGTGGGTAGAGATCTGTTAATAACATTGATAATATTTAAATTGTTAAATATTAAAATATTAATATTTTAATAAAAATATATTATTAAAATAAGAATCATATGATTAATAATATCGCCGAAAAAATAGTTTGTCACTTAGTAGTGAATCAAAATGGTTAGAATACTATTTTGATCTTTTATATGATTAATAATGCTAGTCTCTTATTAGTATTCTTTTGTGATTTTTATGACTTAATCGGTATTAAATTTCTTATAGGACACTCATTTGTAATTTTTTGAGGTGTCTTTAGTAATTCTCTTGGTCAACTTAACATTGCGTATAATAGTTAAAAGATGACATTGCAGCATCGGCCAAAAAAAAAAAGGATGACATTGCAGCACTTGATATTTTAGGATATATCCAATAAATTCCCTTGAAATTTGTTAATTAAATGCACATCAAGACTTGGTCAATATATTTGATGATACACTAGATTTTTCCAGGCAGAGCAGGAAGATTTTTATCTGCAGATATTACAGTTCTTTCTACCCAAACTCTATCCCAGCAACCCATGGGAAGACCATGGAAGTTTGAAATATAATGTCAAAGCAAGGGGAGGGAAAAAAAAAACACAAATCTTATTTAGTGAAAATACTGAATATATTACTTCCTCTTGTCCTAAATATAGGACAAAGTTTGCACTACAAACTTTATCCTATATTTAGGAGGAAGTATTTGTTTTAAGAATCTCTATCCATATATTATTTAAAGCTATATCTTTCATTAATTATTCTCAAAAAGTTGATATACCTTTGCAGTATATAATTAAATAGCCGTCTCAATTCTAAAGTTTTGCCATTGAACCAATATAAATATAATCATTAATTAAGAATTGGAAAACATGGATTATTGTGTTTCCACTGCAAATCACAGATGCAGAAATAAAAGTCTCCAGTGACAGACACGACACATTACACTCATGTACAGATTACGACGGTGGTGGTACATGTTTGCCTTCGTATACAATATCATTAAAGACCACCAAGCAGAGACTCACATATATATAGAGTTAATTTGAGAAGAAGAGGAAGAAAGAAAGGAATACTAATCAGGAAGAAGAGGTAAGGAGCATCATGTTCTTGAACTCCTGGAAATCAAGGCGGCCATCGGAGTTGGTGTCGAAGGCGCAAATCATGGCGGAGCAGTCCCTGCCGTTCTGATCGTCCCATAAGCGGAGCCTCTTCAGCACGCACTCCAGTTCAGAGCTGGTGATGAAGCCATCTCCGTCCAAGTCAAACACCCTGAAGGCCTTCGCCAGGTCACTCTCCAAGTCATCATCTCCTCTGTTACCGTTCTGCTTCGATATGGACTCCCAGAAGAGCAAGAATTCATTCAGGTCCATCCTCTGTTTCTCGACGAAACACTGAAGCTCCTCGGGGCTAAACTCGTAACCTATCTTGTCCAGCAGCCATTTCAGCTCTTCAAGGCTCACCAACCCATCCTCGTTCATGTCCAGCTTCTCAAATATTCGCTGCAAGTCACTGGCTGTAAGGGGAGACATAATGTTAGCTCACTATATTTGATAAGAATATGATATACTTACTGAAAGGTCGTTTTATGGTTTCTGCTGCTTGGGTTCAATGCAACTAAAAAACCACTTGCTGAGAGAATATATGGGCTACAGCGATATATATATAGCCTGCCACTTGCTGCTGCGGTGCACACTAGATAGACTATTAAAATCAGGTCAATCAAGGTATTTGTATTTTTTTTTGGATTTTCGTGAGTGAATGGAAGTTATATTAGGTTACGAAATCTAGAAGGTTGCAGGGCAGACGGGTAACTTCCTTGTTCATATATTATGATTCTAACCTTTTTCTGTTTAAATATATAAAAAATAATACAGAATAAAATTATTAAAATAATGGAATGTGTGATAAGAACGAATAGCAACGCAAGTGAGGAAGTGACCAAGTGTGGTGTGGTGGTGTTGCACGGGCAACGTGCAAATTGGGCGAAGAATATTTCGTGAGGAATACAAATAACGAGGGTAGGGACCGTTATTCCCTCAAGGATGTGGCTCACAATTATGGTCTCATCAGTCATCCCTCTCGATGCAGCTCGCACGAAGCTTCGCATCGTGCATTCCCTACCTCCAATTCTTCCTCATCTTCAACCTTCACATTAATTAATGATACTCCCTCCGGTCCTAATTATAAGATAAAGTTGACTTTTTTGGAGAAATTAAGAAGCCAATTAAATTACTATAGAGTATTTTTATTTTTATCTTTTTTCTCTAAACTAATTAATTTGATTAATAAACTAATATATAATCTAAGGATACTAAAAATATAAACACTCTAAAGTAATTTAATTGCCTTCCTTAATTTCTCCAAAAAAATCAACTTTGTCTTATAATTAGCATCGGAGGAAGTACTAATCATGTAGTTCTCTGTTAATTAAATTACAATTTGAACAGTTTGTTCCAATTAATTAAATCTACTAGCAGATACAGGCATGACAGGCGTGGACTCTTCGAATTAACAACCCACCTTGTAAGACTTTTTCTGGTCATGTCTTTCTTATTCAGACCGTCGTCGACCGAGGCAGCATCTAAATGATAAATATGAATGGAGTGGGTTTGAGGCTTTAAAACGGGGTTCAAATTTTGATCCATCAATTCTTGAATAAATTCTTAACTGAAGTCTGTATGTGTCCCATAACGAGAATTTACTAGTATCACAGGGGAAAAGCATGGCGGATTAATTATATTCCATCAACTAGAGCAACAACCCAGAATATTTCCCCCTTCTGGGGTTTCTTTGGACCATTATGTCCTTTCCTTTGTCTGTTTTCCAGACGTTCTTCTCTGATCAAACCTAATGCCTTTGGACCCGAAAATGTCCTCCTCCCACTCATGCACGGAATCAAATGTAAACCATATTCACCTCTCACGTAAAATGAACGAAGATTATTAATTATACGAGTCCATAATAGTTCACTGAGTATCTTTATTTTTTATACAGTAGGCTAAACATGTGATAAAAAATGATTTCATAAAAACTGTGTCTCAAAATGATTCTCAGTACTACAACGTGTTTTTTGTTTTAGCACAAATCTGAACTCCAAGCATATGGGGACCTCTTGTAAACCCGGCAACCTTCATATCTATCCTTAACGCTAAGCTTGGCCGTTGAGGGCGGCGGGTCCTTTCGCAGTGACAAATGGGACCAATCGGCGTATGGAAATATGTTACATAATCAGTCTGATCATCTCATCGAGACAGGGCTATATGAGAGTCCCTAGTGTTGATGCCACTTGATGACGAATGACCTTAATTAGAACTAGTAAGGTATGTCAATGGACTAATGGTTCTGGTGAATGGGATCTTCAGGAAACGAGGAAACGAGACTAGCGATTAAGAATATGAATGTAACAGCAGCATCAAGATACTCTGCTTCAGCTCCAATGGGTTAATCTACTGCCAATACATACATTATTTACAGAAGAGGATCCAAGTAGTCGGCCAAATCGTGATCATTTCACTTCTATTATAAAGGGAAAAACACAAAATACAAATACAAAACAAACGAATCATGAAGTAACAGGGCAGCGGCCAGACCCATGCTCTTGAAATCCTGGAAATCAAGCTGCAGTTCCAAAGGGAAGTGGGTTCCACAAAATTGAAGTATTATATAAATGATTACTCAAGTGCCTCTTGAGGTGGAAGATCATTATTATTGAATATGATCCGAGGCTTGCCCATGCTGAAATTAAGGACCTTTGAGTTCATGTTGTACTTGATTTCCCCATCGTACAGCAGTTTCCTTATGTAGTGCTCTATGTCTGAACCAATCAGGCGAAGCGTGTATTCCGTCAAAGGAGCACCCTGCTCAATTAATTCAATTCATCTCAATGCAAAGTCATGGTACATCACACACCTCGGAGATATTCATTCAATACGACTCTAGTACTACTATCAAGTAACTCCGTTCAAAATCAAATATCCAACTTAATTGGTGGGAAGAATTACCTCGTAATGATCGACAAGCTCCTGAAAGTAAGAGAAAACCTTATTGCTAGTATCAGAATTCCACACGAACTCATCGGTGGGATCAAGGATAAGGGTGAGCTTATCCATCTGGGTCTGATCAAACTCCCAAGTGATAGGGTCGATATAAGCAGCATAGATCCTCACATGGCGGGTAGCACAGCTAAGCCACTGTCCTCCATATTCCCTGCTCATGTTTTTGCTCTTCACGTTCACTTGTGGCTCCACAGGCCTTGGTTTCACTCCTTTGGGGTTCATATTCTGAGTGCCATTAGTGTTTGATTGTGTTTGTGCTTGCTCCTGCTGTAATTTCACTTCTTCCTCTACTTCTGCTTGCTGTTGAGCCGAAATGGAAAATGCTTTCCTGTTTCTTAAGTCTCTTCTGCAACCTGTGAAACCCATCATGGGTAATTTGGTTGAGAGCGTGCTGGAGAAACTTGTGGCCATGGCTAGATGCTAACGTAGCATCGCAGAGCTAGAGAGAGTTTAAATTCAGTTTCTTTTAGTGGTGAAATTTAATTCAGTGGTGGTGGGTTTCTTTGGTCTTATCATGAGGAACACGTGTCAAGACAAGAGACTCCGAGATTGAGACCTCATTTTACTCCCCCCCCCCCCCTTTATTTTTTTATTTTTTAAAAAATCCATCGCTCATAATTTTCTTCTATCTCGCCGGGGAAATTTTCTGCTACCCCTTTTTCACGGGGCAGGTCTGTTGGCCTAGCATGTTCTTGAGACCTCCACCTTCAAAAATCTGAGTTCATAATACTAACCCACCGTATATTTTACACAGATGAAGATAAATATTCGCCAATTTTTTAGGACCATGTTCCCTCAATAGTGGATTCAATATATAGCCAGTCAAACAATCAGCAAAATCCCTTTATTCCAATTGGGACTAAACTTTGAACATGAAGCATACAATTGTTTCTCCTCAACCAATCCAAAGAGAGAGAATCAGGAACTACCGTCTAATGAACACACAATTTTGAACCTCAAAAAGCTTCTAATGTATCTCTGCTCAGAACATGTTACTAGGTACTCAGCCAATGAAGTAAGTTGCAAAGCTGCAGAAGAAAGAATAAGGAATGATGTATGAGTGAAATGTAACTTCAGCACTTCAAGGTAAATTGGCCCGGTTCAGGATATTTCCCTTCCAGTTGTTCAATTTTGTTGAATTTGAAACCCCTAATCCTTACTACCTCAGGCTCTGAGGCATTTTTGTAATCCACAGTTTCGAGGGTCCACCCTTTGTTTTCGACAGAACCAACCACGTCCACCTATTTGAAGATGAATAACAAACCATCTCAATTAATTACACTCAAACAAACACACGATGATCTTAGCATTTGCATTCATATTTTCGAACTTTAAGCAAATATTCTTCAGACGCAGCAGCTATGGTATCTTAAAGCAACTTTCAAAAATACAAAATGCAGCCCCATTGACTGGCCATACCTCTGCATCATCAACAGCATCAACGACAAGAGCCCCATCCAAGGACAGGTTCTTTAGATTGACTTGTTTACCCTTAATGACCAATGTAGACCTTTGAGAAATGGAGCAACTTCCACTGACTCTTTTCTTGATTTGAGAGAAGGTCAGACCCCATTTAGGTTTCCATGTGATGCGAGGCCACACTTCTACTTCTTGCCCATTAATAACCTGCAATTCTGGACCTGCCACTTGGACACCAGACTGGTAGAAATACGTTTGCAGGGAAAATTGATCAGTACTTTGGTGAGTTTTGGCCCTGACTCTCAAAGAAAAAACGAGGATGGAAGATAAAGGAATTTATACAACTGACTGCTCGAAAGAAAGAGAAGAAAAACAAATTTTTGGTCAAATCATGAGCTGTTGTGATTGAGTTGATGGAACCAAGGGGCATACAAGCCTTTCAACCTTCATCAAAGCAATCGTGACTAATAATAAGGGAAAAAAACAGAAAAATACCACTTGAACTTTAAAATCCCAAATTAGTCCTTTGACAAAGATTTGCGTTGTCAATCTCATTACCATTCTTGTCAATCCTATTATCATTCTTGTCAGCGGGATTTTGAAGTTCAAATGGTATTTTTCTGTCTTTTTCCCTAATAATAATGTATATTACCTTTTTTAGAATGAGGCTGTTTGATCGATAAATGGCCAGTTCTCCAGAGGTTGCACTATGATATGGATTTCCTTTTGGCACCTTTAGTTAAAATAACAACAATAATATTACAATATTTTTCTTGAACCTTTGGATAAAATATATAGATTTGTTCTAATATTACTCAACCTTTTACTAATATCCAAAAGCATGTTAAAGTCAAATCACCATCACCCAAATGTTTGATAAAATCTTTCAAATCTATGCCTTTAAAAGAACAAAACATATAAATTTTGAAATCACTCAGGACAGGACTCCCTGTCATATCCTGGATTTTACATGACACTCCCCACGTATAGAAAAAGAAATCATCTAATGTTTTATTTTGCAAATTTTTTTAGAGCACCCTCTAAGCCTATAAGCATTCTTCAAGGGCCAATAATCTCTGCATACTAGTAATACCTTAGCAGCATCTTCCGGGTTGTTCTTCACAGGTGCATAAGCAAGCCACCAATCCATGGTCTACAAAATCGTATAAATTCAGAGATGAAGCATCGAGTATAACAGTGGAAACAATAAAGACGTTTCTTAGTAATAGATAATGTTGCAGAATCACGGGAAGGGCTGCTTATTACAGACTGACTTCCCCAGTGATATGTGAGTGCCTCCAAGGATGGAAAAGCCAATTTCATTTATTTATTTTGAGTTCAGATAGGATGGAAGTTCACGAACTAGGGTGAAGTTGGGAGGATAAACAATTGGAAAACCAGGGAGGAAAACATAAGGGGATCATTTTATAGAGAAGTGCTTAAATTCATGTAATTTAAAACATGAACGTATTATAAGCCAAAATTCATCAAAGTGGATTTGTCCATGGATGCAGCCACTGGTAACATCCACTTTGATGACTTTTTGTTGGATTATTATTCGCTCACACGGCACATTATATGTGAAGTATTTGGTCTAAATATTTTTCCAGGGGAAAATCACATGACAGTTTCTGGTTGAATTCAACTAGTGGACCCAGCAAAATTTCAACCTTCAATAACACAGGCAATGACCAGTGCCCCTAAGACCCAGTCATTTTTCATTATCTCTAGAAATCCATATTTCTTTGCCAGAAAGACTAATTTACCGTGAACCCAACCCTTGCAGATGGAGGCAATGTTTTGGGATAGTCTTGCATCATACATTCGAGTCGAGTAGAGGACTTAAATGAAGTTTTACTGGCATCTTTGTATCTGCAGCAAGTAAACGTAGCTTTGATAATGATGATATGATACACCAATACAAAGCAAGCATAATCACAAAGTTCCAAACCCTGTACGAGCATGCATGCTACAAGATAGAAAACAAAACATGTTAATAAGTCATGTGCTCACTCCTAAATTCCAATTACTATCCACTTCTGGAACAAACTTCCTTAAAAGGCATTCCGATTCAACATATGGAAGGAACACCCAATAAAAGTGGCAATGAACTACTGGAACCTCATATATTAGTCATCAAAGTTAGTTTCACAAAGTAGTCAACAATAAAAGATGTAGACATGAGTGAGCAAGAGTGAATACAGCATACTTTAAATACTGCCATCAAGATTCAGTTACCTACAAAGGAAGTCCAACAAAAGTGGTAATTCTATTACAAGTTCGTGCCAAGATTTTTCTATCCGGAGAAAAGACTAAAAAATATTAAAGCTTCTAATGTATTAACAAAATGATCGTGAAAGCAACTAAATAAAATTAAAGCATGCTATAGCGATGCATGGGGGGGAAATCAAATATAATGAGCACAATTAATTAAAATTACTTTGGGTTAACAAACTCCTTTATAGCACCTCCTGTTTTTGAGAGCTCTTCAATGTAAGGACCAAGTTCTAATATCAACTGTTAAATAAAAGAAAAGAATAATATTGTCACTACGCAATATGATGCAAACATGAAGTTGATCAATATCAGAAAATAAGAAATAGTCATTGTAACAAAACCATTTTCTATCTTTTATTTTTAGTACATAAAGATGTCAAGAACCATCAAGGAAGTGGTAGGTGAGGGGATTCTCTTTGTTTAATAATTTGGAGGCACAACTGATGCTAAGCAGCATCTCAGGAGGCATATCACACAATAAATTTTTACACATAAAAGTGCAAAGAATGCATCACTTTGGGTATACATGGCAAATATATGGTGTAATAGTATCAATGCACAATTAGTCATCAATGATAAAAAAATTATTGGAAAGATGCCATGGAGTTCACACGAAGCGAAGAAAAAAATGAGCTGATTGCTTTTCAAAGTATAAATTGAGGGCTCACACAAAAAGTTAAGGAAATAATACAGATAAAGAAACACTATTCGTAAGCAATAATAAATAATTGAACAAAAGCTCATTCCACAAGGGGAAGAAACGGAATATTGAGTTTCACAATTACTTGGTTTATATTCCCTGGATAAGGAGAGGAGCCAGTCTCACAATTGGCATCACCTTCAGGGTGTCCCGTTGCCTTGAGGAGAGGATCTAGTTGATTGTATTCCACATTTATCACCATTGCCCTCCCTGAGATGATATGTCTTTCAGATTGATAATCAAATGCTAGCAAATAAGCTATTCATATGCCAGTGCTAGATGGTCGGTAGCATGAGCAGGAAATCAAAATTGCATTTATCTATCAGAGTCCAACAATATGAATAATATTAGGTTCTGGCCAATCCCTAAAAGATCAGCATCAAAAAATACAATTTATTGCTTATCCACATCAGAAGCAATTCAGTGATTGCAACAAACTCCACAAAAACACGTTAGCAATTGAGATCACACATCACAGATGTTTTTGTGTCTATTAGGGAACAGATGAAATTACCATCAGAGTGAGTGAGTCTGGTAATCCCGCCAATAGCTTCTTTTGCTTTCCTAGGCACAGCAACAGAGTTAACATGGTACTGTTTGGCAGCACTGACACCTAGTGCTGCGGGAATTGCCTGTATCCTCAAAAATACGAGGCAATGAATATTTGCATTACATTAATGAGCAATCCAAAAGACAGTAATAGAAGATATGACATGTGAAAACAACTGACCCTGAATAGAAGTCCGTTTGTATCTTGAAAAAAGAGGACCCATTTCAAACCAGCAACAAGCCTGTCAAAATGCAGATTGTACTGAACTTAAAATCAAACCCTTTATCTTATCCCAAGAAAGAAATATCTTTTCACTATTATTTTCTTAAACTCTTGAACACTATACAATTGATTTTTGATAATAGAGACGGTGGAAACCAACATTTTCTTTAACACCCATTTTAGGTGCCCACATTCCCTCTTCCATTTCTAGTAATTTGAGAATGTAAACCCATCAATTTAGAGATTATGTTATCCCAGATTTCTAATCTCACAGTCCTTGTTTTTATTTTTTGGCGAAAATGTGCCCTAATATTTAAAAGATTCTGAAAATTACCAAGATATTCAGATACAAGATCCATTAAGTTTTAACAAATTAAATGTTTTGACATGAACATTATCAATGTAACACTAGAAGCAGGAAAATATAAAAGAAGACAAATGCATCTGTTTCATTTTATATTGATATCATGAACAGATAAATACTTGTAATCTGTAAGCCGTACCATACTTTCAGAAGACCACTGGAGTAAAGAAGTGCATGCACATCACCATGTCCATGAGGTTTTGTCTACTAAAAGAGAAATTGTTATTGCACATCATAAACTGAAATAAAATTCTCTGCACTCAATGCCTTCTGCTAAGTAAAAATGTCGGCCATACAATTATACACTAACTACACAATACCTGGATTTTGTATTTGTTATGTGGATCCACTGCTAACCTGGCATCATTATCATCTAAGCATGCTACTTTTTCCTGATATGCACAAAATTTAACATGCCAACAAAAGCAATTTCAAGCTAATTTGAACTTTTCCTAGGACATCAAAAGCCATACCTGCTTTAAAAGTTTCACTTGTGTGGATTGCATGCCAAAATAAGAATTTGATTCCAAGAGTTCTAAGGTACGTGCGTGTGTGTCATCAGATGTCATAATGACAAAAGGAATTTGTGTCTGGCATCCACCTAAAAAATTGAAAGCAACAATATTATATGAATATAAACTAAAATTAACATATGAAATCACAGTGGGGCATTGTTTGATCAAGTAAGGAGAGAAAGAAATCTTAAGAGAATCTCCCAGAATAAGATCATGGAGAATCTTGAAGATGTAGCATACTCATGTTTAAGATCTATACAAGCTAAAAAATTCATGTTTTCCAATTTATTACAAAAAGCAAGTAAAACAGGAGGCAAGAAACAACTTTATTATTATGCATAAGATTGACCTGGTAGTAGATTACAGCTGGCATCTTGAAGAGCCAATATATATTCTATATAATGCTGTAGGAAACATGTGCCGGTAGTTGTTTCTGCAGGAAGAGAAACCTGTAAGATTAAAAAACACTAGTTGAGAAACAGGATTACCCCTAATCAGATGATAGTTTCGTATATGTTGATGTTAGACATACATAACAAAGAGTAAGGCATCATAAGAAAACAAATTAAGCAATAAAGCTTTTGTTAACTATGGGGCCAAAAAGTGGAATACCAATAAGACCACAGCTATGATAATATTTGAAGCATCCAGGCTAGAGGGTGGGTAGCGAAAATCTTGCTCAACATTATGAAAAGGTACCAGTATGACTCCATGGTCTCTATACATAAGTATCAGGTACAGATAGAGTAGAAACTCAATTTCATAGACATATATGCTGCCACCTCTTATGGTACTTGTTCTTTTTTGAGAGGAAAGATACAAGAAAAATGCAATTAGGAAAGGAAAAATTAGAAGAGGATAAGCACCCTCAAGCCAAACTTAAAAAAACACATAAAAACTCCAAAAAACTAATCCTTAAGATCTTCAAGATGTCTACCAAGAACACTTCATTAAATAACCATAACCTGAGCTCCAATTCTTCCCTGGTAGAAAATATTCTCACAATAGAGTCTTATGTAAGATGTGGATTTTAACAAATTTTCCTATCAAGGTTAAGAATTCTTTTGGAAGAGAGAATACCAAAGCCCAGCTGTTTAGGAAATTTAAACTGAAGAGCCTCAAAACGCCTTAACCGCCCCAAGGTAAATTTTGATTAACAAAATTTCAACTTCCTAGATAATTGACATCAGGCCTCAATGGACCTCTTGGTATTCCCAAAATCTCTTAATTACACATCCAGTACAAAACAGGGGGACCCAGGGGGGATCAAATGCTGTCATTGGCACATGGTAATTCATAAGATAAAGAATACTGCAATATGAATTGATTATATAGGGAAAACAGATTACCTTGATTCCATTGTATCCTAGACGCTCCCCAAGGCCCCCTGCAACAAGAACAAATGCAGCTTTTCGAGCTTCCTTTATACCCACCTCCTCAAAATTGGTGAAATTATCATCAGCAAATGTTAAATTTTCACCAGTTGGAACCTGCAAAATATTAACCAACGAACTTATGATGTATCAAGTTTTTTTTTTTTTGAAAAAAAAAAAAACTGGAAGAAGTTGTTTAATGATTAATCGTTGAAATAGTATTTATTTTAATTTTGAAGTATTTGATGAAGCTTTTTAAAACAGGAAGTTGCTATTAAGTAAAAGTAGAAGCAACTAAGCACTGTGATCTTGTGTCTGTACTTCGCAGAGGATTTTAATTATAAAGCCTCTCAACTTAGTTTAATCCCGTTTTTAAATTTTTCTAAATGTAATATTGCACAACATGCATGGCAAAAATTCCAGGCTCGACAACTTTTGTATCATAATTTACAATAAGGGAGTAGAAAATTGGAGGTTTCTTTGAAAAAGAAGTAAAAATAATGAATCCCTTTTGCAAGACAAAAGCACCATTTTCATAGTGAGTAGTTACTATATCACTCAGTACTTTTTTAGCTACAGTTTTTTGTTTTATTTTCATTTATTCTCCTATCTCTGTGTACTTCTTTAGATGTGTGTGTATATATATATTAATTTTTATTTTATATGTATATATATATTAATTTTTATTTTATATGTATATATCTTGATTAAATTTTTTTTATTTTCGATATTTTGATAATAAAAGTAAAAAAAATTATTCAAAATTAAATTTCAAAATATTTATCCATTCATATAATATTAACTGCAAAACTAGATTTAGTTATGCCCTCATCAGTAAGTTGACAGCAAAAAAATGGTTTTTGAAATATTTGTCCACATAATATTCAATAATATCAATAAGAAATCAAATATATCAGATAATTTCACTAACCAAAAACTGAATTGATCTCACATGATTTCATCTTAAATTCCATATAAAAATTATTTAAAAAATTAAATTCTAATATCAGAAGATTGAATTATCAGAGGACAACGTGGTACGTAATCATAGACTTTACATCAGCATAAATGTTGATCACTCACAGAAGGGGTGAAGCCATCAAAAGGATTCTTTCCGTCTTTTGAATCAGCCAAGAGTTCTCTAGCGGTTTTAATGTATGATGCCAAACCCCCAGGATAGCTTGAATTTAGGCGAGCCACCTAGAGAAATTGAAGTTAGAGGAAGATGAGATGCAAGTGGATATGGTTCTTCAGACGTCTTCAGACAGATGCCAACAGTATCATGCTATCACAGACACAGATTTTAAGAGAAAACAAGTTCCAGTTCTAAGACAAGACCTTCAAATAGAACTATAGAAGCTTGTTTCTAGGCATGTTTACATTAGTAATATAGGGTCATAAGAAACATGTATTAAGTTTAATTAATTTAATATTTAAAAATAAACAAGAAAATTTGGGAACAATCGCTTTAGGTGAAAAAACTAACAGAACTACAGTTCGAAGTTAAGAAAGATGGGCGAAGGTAGAGTGGAGTTTTAGTTTAATTTGAACGAGCACGGCGAGTTCTCTTCAGAATCAATCTCTTTGGAATACTTCAAATTTACCCAGCAGTCCAGCACTAAGGCGGACGAAATCGCTACGCTGCACATTGCAATCCAAACAAGCTAACGATCTTCAAAATGCAAGCTCGGATAACCCAATTGCTCGAACAAAATCAACCCGGTTAAAGAATCAAACTCGAATTATGAAATACAAGTGCAGAGCCCCTACCTGATCGAAAAAGCCTTTCTTTGGGTCGTCATCGACACCCGGGATCGCCCAATGCTCAAACAAATGACTTTGCCCCATCTCCAGCAGCATCTTCGCGAGCCCAACCTGGTTTCGTCATTCCCACAAACAAAGCCATTTCACATCAACAGTCAACAGACGAAACGGATGCGCGCGCTCGCGCTCAATAAACAAGATCCATACAAATGTATCGTGAGACATACCTGTTCTGGCGACAGAATGTTGAGATTTTCCTTGAGATTGGGGACAGAAGAAGCGAAATCATCATCGAGGCCAAGCTGGGAGAGCGTATGGGTGGTGAAATCGACTGTGGAGGCCATTGGAATAGGGAGAGCGAAGAAAAGGCAGAGATTTAGTTTCGAGATTAATAATGGGCGAGGAGAAGGAGGAAGAGAGAATGATGGCGATGAATGGGGGTGGCCAGGTGCACTCAGAGAAGAGAAGTAGAGAACTGTGTATACAGGATACGTAATGAGAACGGGAACATCGATTACCATGCGGATCTGAAAACGAAAGGGAAGGGGCAGCGATCTCGTTGGGTGTGTTTGGTTTGAGGGGAGGGGGAGGGAAGATGAGGGTGGAGAAGTTATAATTTTGGATAAAAAAGTTTAAAATTTATCCTCTCATTTTTTTAAGGTTTGGATTTCCGTCTAAAATTTACTTTCTTATTCTTTTTAAATTTTAAATTTCAACCTAAAATTTAAATTCTTTCAATCCAAAAAGATAATTTACCTACCTGCTATTCCCTCCCATTCCCTCAAACCAAAGACATGTGCCCCCAGCCATGATCATCTGCATTTCTGCCATTTCACCAAGCGTTTGGCGCCAACCAAGTAAGCCGGCCAGCCCTTTTATCTTTGTCCTTTTTTTAAAAATAGTTTTATTCCCTTAATTTTCATGATACTAATACATTATCTATACAGTAGCCTCCCCTTTAATTTACATAAATACATAAATCCATGTCTTCAAAATAAAACTTCTAGTTATTCATTACACCATACATTTTGACTACAAAAAAAAAAAAAAAAGAATGATTGATTTCAAAATATTATACTCCCTCCGGTCCTAATTATAAGATAAAGTTGACTTTTTTGGAGAAATTAAGGAAGCCAATTAAATTACTTTAGAGTGTTTATATTTTTAGTATCTTTAGATTATATATTAGTTTATTAGTCAAATTAATTAGTTTGGAGAAAAAAATATAAATATAAATACTCTAAAGTAATTTAATTGACTTTCTTAATTTCTCCAAAAAAGTCAACTTTATCTTATAATTAGGATAGGAGGGAGTAATTTGATGTAAATATTCTCGTTAGGATGATAACAATATCTCTCATGACAAGAAAAAAAACACGCCTTCAAAAAAATTGAAATCGCTCACTTTTATTGGACTTCATATGAACACTTTATATACAAAGTACAAACTCGTTCATCCCTCGTCACTGCGACAAGATTAGAATCAAAACAATTGTGTACATTTGAAGTAGAATCGAATCAACATTGAGAAACTGAACGACCAAACCATGAAGTCATAGGACCTAGCTAATTTCCAGACCAGTTAAGGGGAGAAGGAGGACACCTACAAACAAAACCTCTCATCCTAAGCCCATCCTCTACAAGAGGCAGCGAGAAGAAAGAATTGAAGCAAGCAATTTGTTTTGATCAGTCAAAGCTGGATGAACCGCTCCATCGCCCTCTTAAGTAGTCCTCCAACGACACATTCTGCTCAACACTGCTCATGGACGAGTCGTCCTCCACATCAAGCAGTGCTACATTAAGATGTGACTGCAAATTTGAAGGTGGACACTCCTCATCGTCAAGTATCCCCGGCTTCTCCAAAGCGTTAACTTCTAACCTTGCCCACTTGATTGCATCAACATCCCCTTGAAGAAGCTTTGAAATCTGTGGTCCAAAGGAATACATGTGAATTTCAAGTTTTGAGAAAAAGTGAACACTTCATGAAGCCATTAATTCAAGTATGACTTGCTTACGAGGATCATAGGAGGCCTGGCTCTTGGATCACGTCTTATACAAAGTTTGGCTGCCAACGCCATCCTTTCCATCTGTTCATGATCATAGTTATCGTTCAAACTTGGATCTAACAATTGTGACACCTTTCCATCACTAAGAATTGGACTTGCCTGTAAAAGAGATTCTCATTGTTTATCCCACAGTACACGTAGTTGCAAAAATAATCAATCTTGGCAGAACATAGGATTATGAGGACATACCCACATAACGAGGCTCTCTTGACCTTTAGGGTAATCTCCACCTATGGGTTTTCTTCCAGAAAGAAGTTCCAGGAGTACGACACCAAATGCGTACACATCAATCTTGGCATTGACTTTGCCATACATGAAGTATTCTGGAGCCAAGTAACTGCATAAATGTGTGAGCTTTATATTTTAGTACCGACCCATTTATACTTTCTCTGATCAAATAGGATATTTATGGACTGAAGCGGATGGTTTTGATTTAGAAATGTCTAGGAGTCAAAAGTACAAACCCGAAAGTTCCAGCAACGACTGTGCAGGTTATGTGTGAAGATGGGGTGGAAGCCCATTTAGCAAGACCAAAATCAGAGAGCTGAACAAATTCAAGCAAAAAAGTGTGAGGACCACCGACAAGTGCATTAGTGTAGAAAGCAAGTGAACAGAGAGATTTAGCTATTGGCCCAAAAAAATAGAGGATAAATTACCTGGGGCTCAAAGTCCTCAGATAATAATACATTTGATGACTTCACATCCCTATGGATCACAGACTGAGCACCGTTGTTATGCAGATAATCCAGAGCCTCAGCCACACCTATTGCCGCCTTATATCTCTCAGTCCAGCCAAAAACAAGTGGATTTTTCTTACTCCCTAATTATGACATGTGATGAAAATAGAAAGTTATTGAAACCATAGTTAATTAAGTTTAACAGCTATAGCTGCTATATATGATGTGCTTTGTCTTACCATAAAGATTGTCTTCAAGGCTTCCTCTAGGCAAAAAATCATATACCAAAAGAAGATTGCCATCCTCAAAGCAGAAACCCAGGAGGGAAATAATGTTTTTATGGTGCAAGGTAGTGATAATTTCTATTTCCAATAGAAACTCCTTCAAAACATCATCAGAAGGCTTTAAAATCTTAACGGCAAGCTCCTTGCCATCAGGAAGGCAACCCCTATAAACCTGACTACTTCCTCCTTTTCCAATCAAATTTTCTGAAATCATACAATTGATTCATGCTAAATAAAATGAATTGCTTTTGGACAAAATGAACTTCACAGAAAACTATTATTGCAAAACAAACCTCGCGAGAAATTTGAAGTTGCCCGTACAAGTTCTTGGTACTGAAACAATCTGCACGAGGATGAGTATTTCTCGTGAAGATCCTCCAATTCTTGAGGAATACCTTTTGAATTGCCGTCTGGTGAAGAAGAATCAGTCCTTATTACAACATCAACTGGAACAATAGCACCACTTCTTCCATCTAAAGCTGTAGCTTGTTTATGATCATGATCTGTTGTGTCATATGAAAGATTTCTACAAGGTAACTGCATTGCCCACTGGACCACAGATGTCTGACACATCGACGATAGATCATGGGACTCTCTATCTGATAAAACTGTCCGTTGTAACAGTGGCCAACCAGGTTTCAGCTCAGGTAGTTCTCTCTCAGACAAGGTTGTTGCAGTACTTGAACTTGATGCTGTCTCATCTGTCTGTACAGGCACTATGGCCAAAGCATTTTCGTTGATACCACCATCGTCTGAAGGCTTCTCTGCAGAATGGTGGCAGGACATGTTTGGCAGTGCTGAATTTGAGGCACATATTGAGCAGCTTGGTTTCTGAAGCACAGATTCTTTAGACCCCAGAAAATCTTTCCCATGCTTGTTTTCTGTATTGTCGTCATTTAGGACTTTAGAACTCTTATTGAATGTCCGGTGAATAGTTTCAAGTAAACCAATTTTGTTTTGACGATCAATTCCTGCAACAGATTGATCATGCTTGAGTTTATATTAGACATACCTGTGAGCTAACAACACATTAAAGCACTCTTCAGAAAAAATTTAAACCTTTTGAGTGAGAAGATGTTGCTGGGGAGCCATCTCTCTTAAACACAACTTTCCCATTATTAACAGCCAGAACACAGCAGTTCCTGGATAACTTTTTGGCACAGTACTTGGCTACGGAGGTAGATGGCCGAATTGTATGAAGGCCATGTGCTGTTCCTACTATAAGATGAGTCGCAGAATAAGCATTTGCTTCTCGGATTAAAATTTTCCTGACTGATGGACCTCTGCAAACTTTGAGCTTGAGATCCACCTGAATCTCATATTTGAAATTAAATAGTTTTAGCTCGCGTTTCTCCGAGGAACAAGGAAAAAAAAAAAAAGGATAGGGGGGAACCTGTTTTAAATTGCAGAAACCTTCATAAACAGCAAGAACAGAGTCGAATGCGTTGACAAGCGAAAGAAGGGACAATTTCCCATCTCGATCGACGATTTCTACATGAACCCATTTCACCAAAACCAGTTAATTTCCCCTCTAATCCACTTCCACAGATGAAAATTAGAGAAGAAAAACTAAAAGTAAAAGTCCTCACTTACGATTGTTGTCAAGAACATTAAGAGCAACCACAACATCACCAGGCTGAGCGACTTTGACCAGAGCCCAAGTGAGAAGCTCCTTGCTGGCCGAGTCCAGCTTCATTCCTACCACCACCGTCCGGCCACCGGAGCTTCCACCGTGGACTTCTCCGGCCACTCCCATTTGCAATAGTTTCATGTCGTGGGTCAAAATCAGAGGAGGTGATGTTTTCCTTGTGGGTGATAACCGTAACTGAAAATGAGGTTCATATAGTTAGAGAGTGTGGGAAGGAGGGATGGCGTCAACCGTCGTTTGGTTCACTTTTCATGGTGGCACGCCAGAGCAGAGTACCAGACTAGAGAGAGGGAAAGCCTGTATCTGTAAGTTTAGCGTACAACTTGAACTCGTACTCAACACTGATTATATTTCAGTTTACTTTGACGATGCCATTTTAACTTTCGCATCATCATTACCTTCCGGCTTTTCGAGCAAGATTCTAACAAAGTTCATACCTTTAAACGCCCAAGATTTTGACCCCCGGACCCTCCTGTGAAAGACGTTGGACCTAAATATATTTATATACACACACACATCGCTCTCATATCCCCCTACCTTTTCTTAACGGAAAAAAGAATATGAAATTAACATGTAGTAGATGATGAAATGGGTGAGGTGCATTGGACTAAGATGTTGCATCATTCATGTTTCATTAACAAGATGCTAAATTGAAGTTTGCTTCGTTATCAAAGTTGATGGAATAGCCTTAATACGCGCATCGAACAACACTAATAATTAGCACACTACTACATATGTAGTCGTATAACTCGTGGGTGTACGTAGGATGCTTTTTGATGAAGATAATAATTAACGTCAGGTGTCGTAAGGAGTATGATATTTTGAGGGAGCTAAAAGAAGAGAAACCACGAATATAGGTGTTGATGCATTGATGTGGTCGGCGGAGAAGAAAGGTGACGTTGTTAATGTTAGAAGCTTTAGAGGGTTTTATGTTATGACCTGTGAAGGAGGGAGCGCCTCGTTACCTACCGGCCACCTTAACACCCTCCTCACGCGAATCCTATCTCATACCTTCCACGTGGCACTTCTTTTCTATTTATTTCTTTATTTTATATTTTTTTTATGTTTTTTCTCCACCTATGCCAGGCCAGCCAACTACTCACAGTCCCACACGTGCACCACAAGTTCCTCTTTTTTTGGTTTTTTAATAAAGACACAGTCTTTTCATATCTTTTCTTCTATCAAGCATCAAAATAAAATGATAAACATGGAGATGAGAGATTGTGGACAAATCATAGAACCCTCTAAATTGTGATGCTGGCGAGGCAGCCTTGATTCTGAGTCTGATCCCACCTCTCAAAAAAGCAGCCTTTTTTTGTGCATCGTCCTGTTCTTGATTTTCCGAATCGTCAAAATGACGTACCTTTAAAAAGCATCTGTTTTTCTAGTTACGTCCCTCTCCTTCTACGTCAGACCATCATACTGTATACTTGGGGTCAGATACAAGGGGATCGAATCTGTTTGGAAGACATGTGACATCAAACAAATCAATGTACCGATTGTTATTTTTACGTGATTTCGATTTTGAATGAGTTAATTTTA
This sequence comes from Inga oerstediana, assembly GCA_963210345.1. Classification (NCBI taxonomy): domain Eukaryota; kingdom Viridiplantae; phylum Streptophyta; class Magnoliopsida; order Fabales; family Fabaceae; genus Inga; species Inga oerstediana. Next base: position 2,702,233 of record OY723405.1, read on the forward strand.
ATAGGCTTTAAGTCAAATACGATCGATTTTGTCTGTGTATATCAGAATATGATTTTCGTTTGTTTCCGGTGGTTTAAGACTACCCCACTTGACTAGATATTTTGCTTTAGTTTTAGCTTTGTAGGGTTCATTTTCAGCGGTAATGGTGTTGGTCAAACGTGCTTATCTCGCCATGTTAGAGCCCCAAATCACTCATTCATTAGCTCTCTCCCCCTTCTTTCATTTCTTTGACAAAAACTTAACATCTTCCTTTTCTCTTGTGCCACTCATTCCGTTTTTTGATCTGTGTGATTCCCCATCACGCTTTACTTTTCAGTTTCCGTTAGACCCCATTCTTGTTTCACACGTCGTAATTTTTTTGTTCAATTTAGATTGACCCCCTTCGATTAAAAAAAGGAGAAGAAAACGGCTTCTAATCCGTTTTCTTTATATTTCAACGAAAAATAAAGGAAATCCCCATTGATACTTTATATTTCAGATGGTAAGCTTCATTTATTATTCAAGCCAGCAGAAAAGTTTGAAATTTTTCTCTGGTTATGATCGAAGTTATGGAGGCGTGTATAGCCTCTCCCAACTCCTCATCATACACACGTTATTATGAATTCATATTTTCAAGAAAGGTATATGGATCGAATAGACTCAAGTAAGTTGTAGCTCACACTAAGGAAGCAAGATTAACTCAGAAAAAGCGGCAGTTTTTTGATGCAGTTCGTCGCAATTAATTAAATATTAGATAATGGCAGTAAAGATGAGGTTTGGAAGTCCGTAACGACGGCTTCACCAGAAAGATAAATAGTGTGCTAATAACAACAGCAATGGCAAACCAAATTATTCTCTCTGTTTTTTTTTTTTTTTGGTTTAATAAAGGAAAAGGTTTTTTCAATGACAGTGAAATGTTGCTTGTCAGTTGTTGGGCTGATCCAAGTTAATCATATCCATTCTAATTACAACCAATTTCCTTGACAAAATTCACAGCGCCATTCAATTTTGGTTATAAATAGTAAAATAGGTTATTTCATGGCACTTGGGTGGAAATATGGGAAGGTTTTTTTAAATGAGGGTGTGGGGTTGGAGGAGAAGGGAAGCAAAGCAAGTGCAGTGCAACGGAAAGAAGCGTCATGTAACTTGTGAGCGAAATTAAAATTAGATCCAGAAGCAATAAATTTCAGAAATCCAAATTGTTAGGTGCTTGTCCGTTGAACGTACAACTTCAAAACTTAGAAGAAATTCTCATGTGTCCAGGCCCTGCTTTTCTCACTTTCAGTGTGATCCTGATAAGCAGATATGAAAGAAATGCATTGCATGATTGAAGCCAGGATTCTTGAAAGCTTAGTCAGTAGCTTTTGAATGTATTTGAATTAATTTGAGTTATGTGTGAGCGAAAGCTGGTGAAGAGGCTAACATTAATGGGAGAGAAAGCGTTAGAAAAAGAAAAATGGGATCAACACATAATGCCATCAAACCTGGAACTGGGCATAGCTATTTTGAAAGGGGGAGGTGAACGTTGCTAGCATTTATTGTTAAACATTTAAGGAGAATCTAGTGATGAAAGTTGTGGATGGAGAAACTGAATCTAGTGAGCAGGTAGAGTTTCTCTCTCTACCTTATCATTTCGAAAGATATGGCTTGCTAATGCTTTGATCCCTCTTTCTATCCGCACATTCTACCATCATCTTATTTCATAGGATCTCTCAACTTTGTGCTTGTGGCTCAATATTTGTCACCAATGGTGGTTATAGGGTTTTAGTAGTCGCAACAGCAAGCCTTTATGTTTAGCATTGTGAACTTTCGTATAAGTTGGCATTCGGTATGTGCTCTTGTATATTGTTGTGTTTACTATATCTTTTGTGGGCCTTTTATGTTATAATGTCATTTTACAACATAAATATATAAATATGTTTGGTTATTTTATAAAAAAGAAAGGTAGAATGGTAAAACTATACACTTCAGAACAAGACGAATAGTATCGAGCTAGAACAGTGAAGGAAAACAATTGGTGGAATTGAATGAGCTTTTCATTGAATCTATATCTACATTCAGGAACAAATGAATTGACTAATGTGTGAAAAGGGGAAAAAAGTCCCCGTGACTTATGTTAGATCAGCTGCTGTGAATGCTATCAGTTATTATTGTCATCTACCTCTGCGCTACAAATTGCACCCTCTGCTATCTCTAGAGTTGCTCTCATCATGACCCCAGAATTTCCGCCTGGACCACGGTCGAGGTATTTTTGATCTATTCCATTTTTGTTGCCTAAAGAAGCTCCTCCCCAAATCATCGGGGGAACTCTTCAATGGTTTAGAGATGTGGTTATTATCCTCATATGAAAGGTCTTTAGCACCAAGACCAGTTGTGCTGGGAGCCATATCATCCGAGTAACAATTAGCTAGACCACTAGAATCTGACCTCACAATTTCTGCAGGCTGGTCTATTTTCATAGCGTCAGTAGACTTGCAAGATTGACAGTCATTCTGGGGTCGATACAGGGGTGGTGGAGGAAACGGATAGAAAGGCATGCCTGGTGCAGTGACCCAACTGCCTTCCTTTTCCACCTGAGGTGTTCCATATTGTTGGATAACAGGCCAGGGAACTCCATACGAGACAGGCAAGCGAGGATTAAATTTTTCCCTTGGATTGCCTATAACTGCATCAGAGGGACATCCAGAACCAGAATGGTCCGGAGGTTGCAAAGCAAGATCACCAGAATTCTGCGAGGCATTTGAAGAACCCGAAGGCTGGAATGAACATGAAAACCCAGGTGGAACATCTACAGAAATATTCTGCCCAGAGACAACTTCTCCTTTCTTGTGCTCAGGAGATACTACAACTGAATTTGTCTCTGCTGGTTGATCCCATCGACTTTTACGTTTACGTCTCATTTGCCCACTGATTTCACACCCATTCAGAGATGGGGCAGAGCAGCCCTCCGGGGCAACAGCATTGACTGAACTTATTTCAACCAATGACGGCTTGGCGCAATCTATTGCTTTAGTAGGTCTCAAACTCTGTTCACATGTATTGTTCGGTGATGCTGAAAATCTGGTGCGTTTGAAACTCCTATAAGATTTCACCCCACAGTCATCCCTGTTTATAAAGCCACGTTTTCTGAGAGATCTAGGAATCCATCTGTCTCGAAAGCTTCGAGCAATCTGATGGACCTACATGAGCAAATGAGAAAATGAATAGAATCAAATATATTCTCACCCACAAAAGAAATACACCACTGGGGTCAAAAAGAAAGAAGATCCAAGCAGCATGTTTTGTTAATAGGCCATATGCACTTGACCTGACGAAAGCTGTAATCAATGCAAAAGTGGACAAGAACAAGCTAGTATGTAAAACACCTCTTTGTCTTCATGTTCCGTCAAGGACAGCATTGACTCCCTAAAGCTGCGCATAAAATCCGATAGTTAGGAAAAGGGGGGAGGTTTAGCCCCGATAGAACAATTTCATACGGTCAAATGGCAGAAAAAAATGTATATATTGCAGTTACGGAATCTAATGAATTCTCTCTATGTTGATTATAAACTAAGGTCCTCTGCCAGAGAACAAGTCTTCATAGGCTACAATTTTTTAAAGGGAATGCAAATCAACAGAAAATGCAGGAAAGACACTCAGCTCCTAGGTATTCGAGATGCTAAGCTTCTCCCAGCCTGGAGAACATTTGTGTTACCCCCCCACTGGACCCCATCTCCCTCTATTCCTCGTTCAACATCAACCTCATCTCTCCGCTCTGCTCTAACGGCCAAGTTAGAACAGTGTAGTTACTTATTTTCCGTCAATCGACCCTTCTGTTGCTACTAGCTCCCCTGGGCCCATGCTACTCTCTTTCTTCCTCTCATACACTAGTAATGGCCCACCCTTTTCTTTCTTACCCGTTCTCACATAAGTTAACAACGAATGCCCATACCCATCAAAAGGGCTAGAAAAAAAGAGGCCCATCCCCATCATAATAGTGGCCAGCGATTTGTTAAAGACATTAATGAAATCCTCTATCGAATTCAGAAGATTAAGCACTAATGAAATCCATGACTCCAGATTTGAGATACTAAATTAAAAGTCTAGCATAATTCTCCAAACACTGATTTTCATAATAATAAGTTAAATTGGAGGGAAACTAAAAGGGTCAGTTGAAATTTTCTAACCTCTCCATTCCACGACAAGGGGGATCACAATTAACATGCTCAAATGTCAAAATCTTTCTTTCTGCTAGGCGCTCTATGACCTGTGCAAGGTGCATTTGATAAATTGTAGACTCACCTCCCTTAAAGAAGGATTAAAGAACAAATATAAAATAAAATAAAAGTGTAGCAATACACAAGTCATGAATAGTATAGCTCATTTAAGTAAAATGCATAACTAGCAACTAAATTGAGTCATTTCCCTTCTGCAAACCTTAAGAAGCTTTCGCAAAATTGGAATTTTTTTAAAGTCACGCCGGTATTGCTTCATTATGTTGTGTAGCATGCGTAAACCTGAAAGGAAAAGCAATAGTCGTGATTTGACATTGACATAAAAGCATGACAAGTTTTCGCTAGAGATAAAAACGAATAAAAATTGAGATAAGTCTGCATTGCCATTTTTTTTAATTATATCATTCAGCACAGCTCTTGATCTTGTTTCCAAAAGGGCTCCAAGAATCATGGAAAGGTCTCGATTGCTGCAGTTGCAACCAAAGTTTAGATTCCTTCATAAAGCATTTTAAAAGTCTATAGTGGATAGCAAGATTACAAAGACAAGAAAAATATGGAAAAAAGAAAATAAGAGTGGACCTTTGAATGGCTTGACCATTACTCCTATCACCTGATGCCGCAGTAAGAAGCAGAAGCTTCAAGTAGCCTTTGGTGGCATCCTGTCATAGCAAAATTCACGGTGAAAAACAATTTCACTACAAACCAGCCTTAGCAGTATATCCAAGACTACCTCCAATATACTGTAAGGTTAAGACATTTTATTTTTTGGCCAGATGAGAATAAAACATTATAGAAAAGGCCAAAATTTTCTTGCTTCCTAACTTGACTAAACCGATTCAGTGGAAAATAACACTAAAACACGCATAATGCAGAGACTTCCAGATAAATCTAACAAATTTGAAATACCAAGTCAATCAGCAACCATCTAAAGGTTACTTACTTTACTTTTGCTAATTCCTCCATCTGGATCTAGCAACTCCTTAAGCTTCTCCTCAACTGCAGGTTTGGGGAAGGAGTAATTAAACAAGTTCTTTATGAAATTATCATTTCACCAAATTAAGGCATTTGACAAACCTGCTTCAAAACGGCCATTGGAAGAACCTTCCACTGCTTTTTTATGTTTAATGGATGGAACCTGCATTCTGTTGGTGGTCACTCCAACTTTGAGATTATTTGTAGGGTTAGCACAAGCCTTCCCTTTTTTAACAGAACCATTTATTTGAGAAGCCTTCACAAGCAAATGACGTTCTGAAAGACCACATCTGTCTTCAATTACTTCATACTTGAATTTGCTAATAGATGAAGAGGAAGTCCCCATATTCGGAATCAAAGTTTTGTCAGAATGCTCAGATTCTACTGCAGATCCTTGTTGCAAGGCAGGCATAGGTTTTCTTCTTGCATCATCCATTTGCTGGGAAAGTACTTTCATTTGAATGGAAAATGACAAATTGCCCCCAGAATTTTCCACTTCTATCAGGCTGTGCAGCTGAGAGCTGGCACAGGCAGGGTTTAGAGAGTTCTCCTTCTGTAGGTGACCACCTGGCCCTGCAGGAATAGTTGAGTTGTCAGATAAATTCCTGTCTATTAACATAGGCCTAGCTCTCTGCATATATCAACACTATCACAATGATTGGGTATTAGGCATACCGTCTTCAATATCGCCTTCAGTAAGCATCACAGGTTCTGGAAATTCTTCATCTGAATCATCTTGAACAATGATTTCTGCATTGAGTGGATCACCACCTATATAACCTCGACAATGAGGTGAACCACAATAACATTTTTTTGCAGCAGCGCCAAAAACCCTAACATAGTTGTAGTCAAATGTCACCTCTTCATCCTGGGGAAGGTAGAAAGAAAAGGTTCAACTTGGCCAAGTATAGCACAAAACAAATGCACAGTAAGAATGTTCCATAACCCAACCTCATAATGGAAGGAAATAAGGATGACATAAATGTTCCTTTACTCCCCACCACCAAAAAGAAACAATAAATCTTCACGGCTGAAAGACTTTGAGCTTCCCTCTATTTTAGAAATATAAGCACATTTAGTTTTGAATATGTGGACTTCCTTCCTCCCTTGTATTTTAACTTTTAAGAACACACCGCATCTTAATCCATTTTACAATTAGCAACACTTCAATTACATGTTAAATATCAACTGTGAAAAAGGATAGTCTTAATAATATTCCTAGCAAAGTTGAGATTTTAGATGCCATGTTCGTTCTCAAAAAGAGGTGATCTATGCAATTTAATGCTTAATTCTGGGCAGTTCAAAAATTTTATCCTAGTATTAATATGACTTCACATGAACCCTTTTCATCAACTCAAATGTTCAAACAAGAATCTGGATCTGCAAAATGTTCAATCAAATTGCAAACAACTGCATGAATAATGATGAACAGGCTGCAAGGATACCTGCTTAATATCTCTCAATGCAAACAGACCAATACAGATTTCTCCATTCACCATCCACTGTTGCAAAAGGAGAGAGAGAACGTAAGGCCAAGTGGTTCACGAGAAAAAAAGAAAGAAAAATGACATGTAAATGCTTCTGGATTTTCAGATCGAGCAGCTGATACATAGAAAATGACATAAAGGGCTACATTCTGGAAGAGTGTACGTCCCTACTGCATTTAAATTAACATTATCATAAAGCATCACAATCGATCAAACAAACATGCTCAATAATATATCAGTCACATGCACAGAAACAACTCATACACACAATGACAAAAGTTGCTGCCCGTACAAATGATACAAAAGAAAATTTACTTATGGGCAGCTTCCAGTGAAAACACCACATTTTATGCAGCTAATGTATTCACCTTTTCTGTACAACAATTAGGATCACAACTATGATTAATGAAACGTCCCAGATTTCCTTTTGCACTTGCATCAATCACCTGAAAATATAGAAATGTAAACAAAAAGCAGAAGTGAAAAACTCAGACCAACTAAAAATATCATATTTATGAAAAAACAACAAATATATGTTTCTAGCCATTGAAACTGCTCAGCAGCAGTAAAAACAACAAAATTCATTCCATTGAAATTGAATTAAGCACACATAGGTTAAATTCATACCTCACTGCCATTCAAGGTCATGAAGTAGAAATGTCTACGACCCTTCAAAGCATATTCACTTTGTCGTGCCTCATAGGCATGCATATCAAGCACCTGTTTAAACCATAAATCAGATATATAGAAAAAGGTAAACTATGCAGAGACAAATACACCTTGGCATCTATGTGCCTTAATAGAACAGGGCCATTGCTGATTATATAAGAAATGACATAATCCATTTAAAATAGTTCCAACCCATTTATATTACCCTTCACAGCCTCAGCTATCCCTAAAAATCAGCATAAGTTCAATTTTAAATATTAGCAACTCTTCAGTTCTAGTCTTAAAGAATAAGATGACAGTTGAATTTTTCTGCGTGGGTCAACTTATCCTTGCTGCCTCCACAGTTATGATTAAATTTGAGTTTGAAGTTTAATAAAAAGAAGAATTGGTGACCAAGCCTCTTAATATGCTTTGAAGCCCAATAGTGACGGGACTGGATCGGAGATTGACACAATATTATTTGGTCCTTGGCTAAAAGTTTAAAACTTGAGTCACTCTTCAGTACTAAACGAACAACCGCTTCAGTTGCACAAAAGCACACAGACCAAACTTTCTCCATTATCTCATTAGATCATGGGGCACAGGTTAACTCAATAAGTTAGCTTACTTTGCAGTAATTGCTAATAACATGAACTGATTCGCATAATTAAGTAAAAATACATTTGAGGATAAATAAAAGGCAAAAGATGGAGGATCTACAACCAATCCTTATAGACTGCATCCATGATATTGTTAAAGGCCTAATTAATTCTTTCTTCCCCCATCATATTGTAATTCAGCACCAAAAATCAATATCCTATATATATAATACTATAAAGGAAATTGGTTAATTAAGTGAATAGTAAGGACAGAAATCCAAGTTACCTCGCCAACATATTCAATAAGGAATTGCCCTGCAGATATGTCCTCAATCGCCTTCAGCCCATAGCCCTTTCTCCCACATTTAAACCACTTCAGTTTGGCATAATTGCGTTTCTGGAACTGAAATCAGGCATTTGAACTACAATGATGCACTTTGCACAAAAAGGTCAACACTACTATCTCAGCAAAGAAAAAATAACGCATTGACCTGCTGATTTGAACATAGATCCCCACATGGGCAGGCCCCTTGAACACATTCAATGTTAAGCAACCGGTTTAGACATTCATTTCCACATCCGAACTGACCTTTTAGAGGTGGCTTGCAATGGCAAACCATTATCTGATAAAAATTCATAGGTACAATGAGTAAGCATATTAAACTAACAGGAAAATTAGAAAATCATAGAGCTTGGAAAACTAAGCACCATCCAGTCATACTTAAATGTACATCCAGCAGAGACTGATATGAGAACAAAGGAAGAAAAGCATATGCCATGATCATACTGACAGCTAGGAAGCATATGATCCCTCATCCTTCCCGTGAAAATTTAAAGGCAACCAGATATTGGGCCTCATGTGTTGAACTACAAATAAGACATACTATTTATGACTTGTGAATAGTGTGACTTGTTATAGACTACATATTTTATATTGATGTCAGTAATTCATCCAATCCTCTGCAGGGTAATATTTAGGAACATCAATTTCACCTTAACCCAATCTGATCTAAATAGACATCAAAAACCCAATCTGATATAAACAGACATCAAGGATTCTAGTCACATTAGCTTTTTAATGAAAATTTACTATCATTTAGGTCCCAATCAAGGGAAATATTATATTGACAAGTCCCATTACTTGTCAATGATAGCTCTTTCACTTGTTAATAGTAGCTATTCACCTGTCAATTGGGACTTTTATGATATTATTTTCCATGGTTAGAACTTTAATGATATTCACCCAAAACAGAAAGCAAAGATGGTAATGCCAATGCCAATAGCTCGACTTCAAAGTTGAACTACTTTTAAGAAGATAGTAATGCCTCAAAAACCAAGTGATCTGGACTTTGATCCATGTCACCGCCATTCTCCGTAAATGAAATTTCATGTAAGGAGAACATTAGAGATTATAATAATATTTCTTCTTGAGGCCATAATAAGAACATAACTGAGCCAAGTTGCTCCTATGAGCCAATAGACTGATATGACCAGTTTTCCCTTTAAATTAACAATTGCTGATCTAATATAACTGACCTTTATCATAAATATATATTTAACAAAACAACAAAGCACAGGCAAACAATAAAATGTAAAAATCATAAGTAAAAAGTAAGAATTAGAACAACTTGGACCTCATCTATAGTCTGAGTTTTGCGGCTACGATGCAGAAACTCATTGGCAGAAATATGAGTAAAAGTTGATTCCTGAGAAGCTGCAATGCATAGCAACAACAGACAATAAGAAATCAAGGTTGAATCTCTAATTCTCTATCTAGCTAATATTACATACACATTGGACGTTGATGTTCTGGCTCCTTATAGTTTTTGCGATCTTCATTATTATCTTCTTCACTAGATGCATATGATAATCCTAACTCTGCATTGATCTCTGCGTTTGACTTTTCCTGTGCGATAGAGCAATCAGCATAAGCTTTATCACCGCCATCCTTACATGTCCTTCAGAAGAAAATTACACATGACAAGATACAAGTTACTATGGGGAAAATATGACGAAGGACTTGTGCTGCTTTATATGTATAAAGATTTCTGAAAAAGGAAACTAACTGCCAATATATAAAAATATAAATATAAATTATAATGGAAAACATTGAAATAAGAAACTCAAAGATAACAACTGAAGTAGCATGATCAATAAAGTAAAAGCCAGTGATAACTGTGAGAAAACTATTTCTAAACTAAGACATCTTGAATTTATAGCTAAACTTTCAGAAACTACAGATCAACACATCACAAGGAAAATTGATAATTTTTCCTTGTTAAAATGACAGACCAGGCACAGTTTGTTTCTTCAATTATGTCAGCAAGTGAAGCAGGAATACGCCGCCACTTGTAGCAATCATCACAACACACCCATGCCTTTCGTGGTGATGGATACTGCTCCCCTGAGCCAACACCAGGTACCATGTCCGGACTGGCCAACACTTTGTTCTCATCAGCATTAATTTTTCCACCGTAATCCAACTTCTGTATTTCTTCAGTGTCATTTTCTGTGAACGATACAACAACCCCATTTGCATTTAAATGATCAAACAAAATAAACAACACTTACGATTAAAAAGTGATTAAATGTAAGTAAAATGTTCACAAAAAGGGCACAACACAATCACATAAAATAAGTGTTAAAGATTCCAAAATAGATATAATAGCATCAATATGCAAGTTGCTTCTAAAAAAGTAGAACTACCTTCATGTAGGTAATCTTCTGTTTCACATGTAACTTTATCAGAGACGCTATTTCCTTTAACATCACACTTGGTGACAGATCTCCCCAGTTTCTCCCCATGTCTACAAGCAGTCTTTTTCCTGCTCTTTGACTCAGAGGCTTTAGACTTGGTCTTGCCGACATTAAGAGATTTAAGACTTTCGGGAAGTTTAGAATCCAAATGTCTCTCAGAAGGCAGAAATTTCTCAGAACCAGGGGAGCCCGAATATTCACTGTTAACATCTGGGCTGCAATGTGCCTTAACCTCGACACTCCTTTTGACTTCCAACACATCAGTTGGATCTCTAAGTCCAATATCTCCATAGAGGTGCAATGGTTCGGTATGAACTCCACAGTCTTCAGAACTGCTTGTGCTTAATGTATTAATATCAGTGGAACTAGGCAAATCCACAGAGCTAACCACATCAGTGCAGCTCTTCTTGCCTCCAAGATTCTCTGAGTAATCTGCTTTACTTTTCCTTGGGGAACCTGCTGATACATCTCTTACACTACTATTACGTGAACAAGTAGGTTTATCTTTCTTCTTCCTTCTCTTTCTAGCAGTATTATGAACAGAAAAATTAAACTCCTTAGAACCAAAATCAGTATTATTCAGATCTTCCTGATGCCTTTCTCCCACCTGGACATCAGGAATTGAATCAATCACTTCTGAATCAGGTGAAGTTCCAGTTCCGGGATCCATACTCTTAATAATATTGAAAGGCTCTATCAATGCATCAACCAACTTATTTGAAGGAGCCACAAGACAAGGCTCCTCTGCATCGCCATCTGACTTCTCCATTAGTGCAGCGCTTTCTAAGTTGTTGGCAATTTGCCCATTCAGAACAACAGCATGCTTGTAAAGGTTAGTTTTATCAGATTCAGACTTTCTCATAGCCACTTCTTCAAATAATTTGTCTCCACTTTTGCTACCTAAATTTTGAGAACCTGAATCAGGTCCCGAGTTGGAAGCAGAAGTCAAGCCATAAACAGATTCCGGAACCAGGACGTTTGGGTAATATAAGTGAAACTCTTTCCCCACTTTGATCTTCAGACGCATACCACAGGTTGAAGCACCAGACATTGAATTGAATGTGTTAGAATTTTCACTATCTTTATTTGTTTTTCCACTTTGACATCTGCCCCTAGCCTTCCCCGTAACTTTATTTGGGTTTAACTCTCTATCCATTCCAATAGCCTGTTTAATGTTCCCTAGCAATCCCCACTCAGAAGAGCGGGCTGCTCTGGAGAAACAGCTTCTTTTCTTTCTAGAGGTCTTTGAGATTGTCTTCACACCCCACTCCTGTTGAGGCACTTTGGCTTGCTTATTGCATTTTCTTGGAGCCCTTCCAGTCTGTTGCTTACAAACAGATTTGTTTTGTCGATAGTTCCTTCGATGAGGCAATGACACAATGTCTGAACATTTGCTTTTAGTGACACAATCAATTTTGACATTTTGCTTTCCTCTTTTCTGTCCAGAATTGCATGCACTGCTATTATAACTGATATCACAGCTGTCGTCCTTAAGCAGGAGATCAGGCACATCCTTTGAAGGGTTATCATTTAAAGAAACAAAGGAGGGAAGACCTGATTCAGAAGAAAAGGTACAATAGGTAGAAGTTTCTGGCAAATTGTCTTTCAATTTGGAGGGATTGCCTTCTATTTGCAATGTATTGTACTTCATTTCAACATTTCCTTCATTTATCCCATCAACATTTTGCTCCAGAAATTTTGCGACATCTTCATAAGAATCAATGTCACTCTTATCAGTCTCCTGTTCCAATTGTGTAGCCTCACTCGAATAAGCTAACATTGAACTCCCCAACGTACTCTGGTAGGTTGGCGGGGACAATACATGTGCGTATGTATCTATGATACTCTTTTTCTCAACAGTGTCTTTGACCCATTCTTCATAAGGACTGTTGCAATCGCCACCATCTTTCTGATCACTCAGCTTAAACTTATCACTAGAGCTCTTAGCTTGCAAAGATGTTTGGTTGCAAACAGCCACTTTCATCCCACCTAAAGCATCTGTATATAATGCATCAGAAGGCAACTCACTTCCCTGTGCGCGAGATATCTGCTTGCAAGCAGTTACTTCCATCCCACCTGAAGTATTGCAGTTGCCTGCAACCTCCAAGGAATCTGTATTTCTCAGAATGTCCTCCTGCTCACTCTTTTGGAGAAAATTGACTAGACAGCCAGGTATAGGTTCTGATTCCAAGGAAAATTCAGAATAAATGAAATCAAATATATGATTGCCAGTATCGGTGAGTAAACCAGAATCATTGTTTTTTTCTTCCACAGCCACTAAAGTGTCCACCGCAGAAGGGATTCTATTGCTCTCCATATCCCTTGGCAAACCGTTTACAGACTTAAACTCTGATAGAAGCTGGTAGTAATCATGATTGTGAGTTTTTTCTTCTCTGCATAAGCTACCATTTTCTAGGTTAGAAACTTCACATTGCCCACAAAATGTCCTGCAACAATTCTGACAATCATTGTCCAAATTTTTCTCCACTGGCAACATATCAGCATCTTCATATTCACTTACTCTAGCATTGCTGGGCATGTCAGTAACATCAATACAGTTTGCAGAGCCAGATTCTTCATTTGTAGAGAAGTATTTACCACTGTCCAGAATATTGGAAAGCTCAATGTTAGACTCCAACACGGAGCAGCATACTTCTGAACAGGACTGCCCCACGGGAACAGATTGCAATGGAAACTCTGAACAATGCATCGTGATAATAGGCATGCGTGTTGCATCATCTGCCATTACCATTCTCTCACATGAGCCCATGGCAATTTAAACAGTTCATTCAAATCTATCAGACTACAGCTAACCCTTCACCGCGTACTTGAATACCTGACTAAAAATTAAACTTCAAAAACTACACATGAAAAAAAAGAATCAATCACCAGCCGATCACAATGTATCACCCAATAGCTACCCATATAACACGAGCACAATCATTATTCACCGCAGCGCTGAATCAAAGCAGTAGTTAACGACGTTACCTCGACCTGAGCTCTCAGAAAAAATCAGAGCCCACAGACAGAGCCCTAAAAAGAACCGCTCTCCTAATGTCCTCTGCGCCCAATTACAAACTGCTTTCAGGATTTCACAAGGCAATGCTGAAGGGTACTTGGCTACTAAAAATAATTAAGTCAGGGAATATAGACGAAAATTAAAACAATGACATCATAAAGGAGGAAAGCAAACAAAGGAACAAACAAACTTGGAGAGCAAGTAAATTTACAGATAAAGGGATACCTGCGCAGAATGAGAGATAGAACACGGAAGCTTGTTCGTTTCAACAATGGTCTATAGAATACGAAATATTTTCTCCCTCCGAGCCTCGCAGAGAGAAGAATGGGCTTGGGTACGCGTAACTCTCGGCAGAGGGAGAGAGACGGGGCGGTGGTGACACCAAAACGGTTTGAGGGAGATGACACGGAAGGGTTCTTTCTGATGATCGATTCCACGTTGAATAGACCCTTTTGGCCTATTCGCCTCGTCACAAGTCCCACACACAAACCCGGAAAAATTCGCAGGTCATTAAGAAGGATCATTTATTTTGATTTCGCCCATTAAAATTTCCCACCCAGGTTGCGGGATCCTTGTATTTATTTATTATTTAGCAGTTATCCGATTATTCGATGCCTTCGTTTTTTTTAGGTCAAAAAAAATCTTAATTGTTTACTTTTTTATGTTTGAATTTTTTTTTTTGCCAATCTTTTTGTGTTTGAAATTAATTACGACGTCCACGCGCTTTTTTAAAGGATACAACAGTATCTTTTACCCTGATTAAATATTCTTCTCCCGAGTGGTGCAGAGAGAGGACTGAAAAGTTTTTCAAACAAATTTTCATGTTTTAAATTTAAATTTAAGTTCTCTTTAAACATGTTAATTAATATTAAAAAATTAATAAAATTACCCAGGCCTAATAGAATGCATAAAAAATAAAAATAATTGAAAATTTAAATCCTGAACTCAATCTACACGTATCCTACCCTTATAGATCACCTAGGGGCATAAAAAAGTCTCTAATCACAATAAAACATCTTTTAAATGAACGGCATTGATATAATTAATGCCTCAACTTCTCAATTTTTTTTATCAAACAACTAGTAAATTATAAAGCAGGGATTCTTAGAAAAACAAAAATATTCGTTTATCGTGCATGATAAATATACGGTGGAAGAGGATTTATAATTTTTTTATCAAATAATTTGATTGATATGTGAAGTAATCGTAAAAAAGTACTTATTTGGTGATATAATACTTGAGTTGGCAAAAAGAGATATAATATTGTTTGAGTCTGAGTCACAAAGAATATTTGTATTTTTAAGGTAGATTCTAGAACAAGTCACGGGCGATATAGCGTGGCCTTAATATTTTTTATTACTTATTTCCTAGAGTTGTCGTAATTTTTATATTATTCATGGGCTCTAAATGTTAAAAAAGCATGATTTTTCAAAAATTTAATGGTGTAAGATATTTCGTAGGAAAAAATGCTTGGTTATTAACTATATTTAAATTCATTAAAAAAAACCACTGTTTTAAAATGAATTGACGCCCAAAAATGCTTCAGAAATTAAACAACAAAATTAACACCCCAAAAGAAAAAGGTCACCAGTGCAAAGCTTCAAAACAAGCTTTAGGGGTCTGCATACCTTGCTCATCACCTCAATTTTAGGGTGGAGACCATTTTTTTATTTTTTTATGTATTCTTATTTATTTGGATTAGATTGCATGCTGTAGTTTGAAATATTTTGTTACTCAGTATTTCAAATTAATTAATTTCTAGTCTTGCATTTAGAAATATTTTTCTTACAACACCAACCGTCTAAAATATTTTTTCAGTAACACCTAATATCTAAAATATTTTTTTAACACCCAGCATCTTAAGCTAATCAATTTTTAGTACATGAAGTATTTTTTTAAAAATAAAAAACAAAAAAAAAACCCAAAATTGGGGTGATGAGCACTCCCTACTCATCTTTTTTATAAGGAGGGAATGTGGATCCAAGGTGATAGCAGTAGCGCCAACGTTAATTTCAAAACTAAGTAATTAATTTATAACAATTAAAGAATTTAGTTAAGTTAATTTACATAAAAGAGTGTGTTAATTTTATTTTTTAAAAATCCTTATTAATCAATTATTCACATTAGGTACTGTTTTCAATGATGGAGGCCTTTCCTTAAGTAGCTAGTAAGAACAATCAATAGAGGAGGCTGTTATGTAATTATGGACATGCATGAATCGGATTTGAATCCATTACACTGAAGAAATCGAAGAAACATTTGCGTATAGTTGACAAACAGTTAAGAGAATACCAATAAAAACTTAACAAGTACATGCACCACAACATATATGTATATTAAGCATTAAAATGATGGTTTAAGAGACCCTAGCTAGCCTTATCAAAGAAATTCATGCATTTCGTGTTCGGTAACTAGGGCACGCGCTCTACTAAATCCCCTGCTTTTTATACCTACCATCTATAATAAGATTTGGCTTATTGTTAAGACAAATCGATATATCTTTTAGATGATCTACTTGTTTCGTATCCTTTTATTACACTAATCATTTCGGTTGTTAATATAAGATATGGTTTAATATAGAAATAAAATAAAAGAGTGAATCTTATATTAAGGACAAAAATAATACTACCTCCGGTCCTAATTATAAGACAAAGTTGACTTTTTTTGGAGAAATTAAGGAAGCTAAATAAGTTACTTAATTATATCATATGTTATATATCCTTAGATTATATATTAATTTATTATTCAAACTAATTAGTTTGAAGAAAAAAATAAAAATAAAAAAATTCTAAAGTAATTTAATTAGCTTCCTTAATTTCTACAAAAAAAAGTCAACTCTGTCTTATAATTAGGACCGGAGGGAGTATTATATAAATAAAATCAACCGGCCATAAAGGTAGACACATGAATAACGATCCGCATAGCATATTCGCCTAGTTCATGCCCAGCCACAACAACAATACAGTGTACATATATAGGTATATAGCCGTATGGTTAATTAGCTAGGTATGCATCCAGATTGTAAAAAGCACTCAAAATAAAAGTTGAAGAACCCTCAGAAGTCAAAGTTTCCGTCAGTTTATTCACTTAAGAGCAAACGCCAGTCCCAGAAAAAGTAATAGTAGCTAGTTGATGATTGCTGAAAAGCTTTGTGAGATATATATATATATATATATGTAGCAGGAGGAAATAGATATAGACTCATCACATCACATCCTCTCGTGAAGATTTGGCTGCATAGGCTGAACACGGAAGGCGAATGGCATCTGGGAATGGAACTCCCTCACGCTCTCATCAAATCCATTCTCCATTTCTCTCGCTTCTTCCATTGCCAAACGTTGTTGCTGTTCGTTCACATCAACCAACAAAACAAATGACTCATTATGGAAAAAACATTAATGATTTCTTTCACAGATGGAACATTAATATATCAGTATCAAGAAACTACCAGTATAAAATTAAGCTCCCTGTTCTCTTCCTCCAAGATCTTGCCCTATTCAGCATTGCTCACAGAAATAAATATCCTTACACATTAGAGGTCTCTATGATAGCAAAAAGCATATATAGATTATCAATAACGCTCATGCCATTAACTTGCTATTCGGACACACTCCTCTTCCATGTAAACTGTTAGTGACAGTTTCATTTTTAACGATAGATACGTGTTTATAAAAATATTTGAAGTTTAATTAAGTTATGAATATAGATTATGATCATATCTTTACTACTCCGATCATGTCAAAAACATATCTACTATATACCTTATATATAGTTTTAAATGTTTGTATACGCATGTGTGCGGCTTGTGCATGTGTGTCTTCACACACACACACACACGTGAGTGCATGGCATGTACGGCTGTTTGATTTTACGAGTTAAAAATAGCGTATACAATTTGCTATTTAACAAGTTACTTTTTTCATATGCCAAATTATGCTCTTAAATAATGATGCAGCTCTCACACTCAAACACAACCTAAATCTTGTTCTTAGCATGCTCTAATTAATAATATCCATGCAGTGACCCACATCAATTTTTTATTTATGACATACACTGTGTAAAACAAATTTCACACATCATATGTAATTATAGACTCAATGATCCCAGTCAACTTACATTTCTCCTGTGTGCCCTGTAAACCTCCATCTGGACAAAAACACCAAGTCCGTATCAGATAAAATTGTTTAAATCCTTGTGCTACGTAGTTTTAACAATTCGATCAAAATGAATTAACAACACACTCTTTATTTAATTGTGAGGGAGTTCAATTTTTTCATTGAAGACTTGCATGTTCTGATCTATTTATGTATGTGAACGTTAATTATAACCTACTAGCCAGCTAGCTATATAATAAGTTGCAAATTTGTTTGAAAAGGAGTCATTACATTACAATATCGAGCACTACGTATTGATTTTCTTCATGTCGGAGAAGCTAATATAGAACAGATATTTTAGTTTTGACCCGGCAGAATATGAAACTTAATTAGCTTGATAAAGCTTGTGAATTGTTGTGAAAGTAATTATCACACTTGATACTTAAAAATGATAATAGGCTAAATATAGGGATGAGATTTGCCTTTCTCTCGCGTATACCGGCGAGGCCACATTCTAAGGCATCCTCTAAGGCCATCAGCTCCTTGTAATTGAGCGTGTTCACATCCTCTCCCTTCAAGTGCCTGAAACGTACTTTTATTGTATATTGAGATCAATGAAGTTAAAGAGAGGGAATGAATGAGTAATGAAATCAAAGCTGTCTGCGCACACACACACACCTGAGCTCAATCTGCATGCTGTCGTTCTCTTTCTTGAGTCTATCAATTTCGCTGTTTAAGTCCTGTGAATTCACCAAGATTATAGGAAAGACGAGAAGGGCAGATACACACACACAAGCTAGAAACCCTCAAAAGAAATATATGTAATGAATAATAAAAGCTATATATATTCGGACCAGCTTATTTTAATGTCAGCCAAGAAAGGCCGAATCACGAGAGAGACATTTATCACATTTTCATGCCTATAGGTTTAATTTCCAGTCCTGCCCATTCACTTCTTTCACTTTTTGCAATCAAGGTATAAGAAGATGAAAATGCCTTATATATATATTTTAGCAGATGGCCCAGAACTGGTCTAAACATAGATCGATGGCTTTCTTATTTGTTCCTGTATATCTTTTAAATAAAGAACAATTTAATATTGGGATTAGATCGATGTATATGTATATGCAAAGAAATGCATAGCACAGACAAACACAGATCTGAAAAGAGATTCACAGTTCATGCCCCCTCACCAAATATATCTAATTAAGGCAAATAACTAGTCATTTTGTATCTTGTTTACATATACAGGAGGCGGATTCAGAATTAAAAAAGATCTAACAAAAAGCTAAGAAGGCTAGGGACATCCATAAACCAACCTCATGCTTAGCGTCCCAGAGCCTCTTCCCAGATGTTTTGTGATATCTTTCTAGGATGTCAATCAACCTTCAATAAAAAGAAACAAAATAGAATCAGTATAACTTGGAGATTTACTAGTGAAGAGATATATTTTCCAGCTCATGAACTTTATATGTCTTTGTTCTTAACAAAGTAAAGATTAATCGTACGTGGTTGAAGGGCTGATGTATTCATGCATTTTTCCAGAAGCAGCAAAGATAATAAGGGAAACTTGGGCATCGCATAGAACGGTAATTTCCTTGGCCTTCTTCAGGATCCCATTCTTCCTCTTTGAGTAGGTCACTTGCCTGTTGCTTGAGTTCTCAATCCTCTTGATCTCAATCTTTCCTCTACCCATCGCTCACACCAAAACCTCTCGCTCTCTCTTTCTGGTGATCTTCTGGCTTTGGATTAATGGTGAGATTTTGAAAAGAGATGCAAACACAAAAGTAACAGCAAACCCTTACCAATGCGGGTTTGTAGATGAAGAACTTTCTGCGAGGCACAGAAACGGAGGGTTCGTTTATGGATTGCAATAAAGATACACCCGATTTATTTTATTTAATTTGGATTTGTTAATTAATTGCCGGCTTTTCCTTCTTATCCACCGGTTCAATGCCTCCCTCGTTGTCTTCAATAATATCTTTAAGTGTTTTCTGGATCTTTTCAGTCGGTTGTTGTATTGTTTAAATTAATTCATGTTTTAGTGACGTAATCCATAAAATTGGTTTACTGAGATAATTACAGGCACATGGTTATTTTTCTATGATGCAAGCTTTGGCGTCAACCTGTAGGAGAAGTTAAGATGCGATGTAAGAGATTAGATAAGATGGCATTATAAACATGCCTTTTGAATTAAAGATTAACCCTTGGCAATGTATGCATATAAATTGATAGTACTAAAGCAGTATTATTAGTTTAGCATAAATTAAAGTAAGTTATATATGGATTACACGATAAAATTTGAAATTGAAAAATGAAAGGAAATTAATCTCTTGTGTGGTTTTTAGGTGGGTAGTAGGCAAATCAGAATCACAACCTACATTGAAGTCGGCGACAAACTTTTCAAGGGCTGAGAGAAATATAATACAGTAATAGGATAAATCAATTGCAAAGAAAAAGGTACAACATAATCAGGATCAACCATCAAATCACAAGGAATTTAAGGATATAGTGGTTTCTACTATTGGAAAAGGTAGCCTTCAAAGTAAAGTCCGAACAATAGAGTAAAGGAATATAATGAGAGTTTTCCATCTGCAAACAAAAAAACAGAAATTCGGCTGTTTCCAGATCATGCATCAAAATTACCAAGATGAGGTCTGCTCATACTTTAGACCAAGCTTCGAGTAGGTGACTAGCTGGTTGCGTGAACTGTCTTTGATTTGAAAGGTTCGTAAAATGATCTTATTGAAGAAATTAACTTTGTTTTTTTTTTTTTCATTCTGGGAAATGCCCATCGATTGTCCGTGGATCTATGTTTTAAACTAATTTTCTTCCAAAAACTTAAGTCTCCCTAAACCACAAAGAAGATATATAGATCTAGCTTGTTCAGACATATATATTATACGGAAAGATAATTAGTTGACTTGGAGCCAGGCCGCCATGATATGACTCGGGGACAAAGGAAAGCAACGTTCACAGCCTTCTTTTCCTCGAATGCAACGATAAGGGCATGTTCAATATAGGGTTTGAGAAACACATTCATATAAATTAAAATAAAATTTTTTTACATATTTATCTGATACTCTATAAATGATTTTAAAAAAACAGCTTCTACCATTAATCCAAACACACACTAATTTTAAAGATTGATCTCTTATCCTGATCAGAAAAGAAATACGCTTGCTACTAATTATCTTCCTTACCAGTGATTGGTTTTAGGTCCTTCTTCTAGACAAGGGCTGAGACATGGTAACCATATTTTTCGAAAATTTCTAGATTCTTTCTGATTTAGGGGTCAAGTACTTGACAATCTCCGAAGTACTAAGGCCACTTTATAATAAGCAAACTATATCCTCCACTCTACCGCACTGTATAGATCGCTTCTGTTTTACGTTTCAGGATCTCCATATAAATACAACTGCAGGATTTTTTTTCTTTCTTCTTGATGTTTGAAGGATCAGCTCTTCAAATCTTTCTCAATTCAACAGTCAGGCTATACATAAAATAATCAGTTTGATAATAAGAACCGTACCTTAATTAATTGGCTTTATGCGTTAATGACATGTATCCATTTCAATGTGGACAAATTAATTAAACTACACTTGGGTGCATGTGCATGCACATGAATATATATATATATATATAGGGTTAAGATATAAATTCACCCAGAAAATTTTAACTAACGAGGAGCAATGTTACCGGAAAGTTTTTTTAGATTCAGTGTTGCTCCAAAAGAGTTAAAATGAAGTAAAATGGAGTAATATTACTAATCATTATTAAAAAATTAACAATTAATGTCAATTTTTTAACTACATGGATCAATATTGCTATGTTTTGAAACTTTCAAAATGACATTGAATCAGAAAAAATATTCGAGGCAATAATATTACTCCTCAACAAAAACGTCCCGGTCAATTTTGCACCTTAACCCCCACACACACATATATATTTGCAGACCTTTTGTGTGGCTAAATATTCCAGACCTATGAAACTGACGTAAATGGAATTGTATCACAGTGCATGATTCCCTTAATTCTTCTTAATGCATAATAAATTAAAGAAGGATTAACATAACACACCAAAATAAAACGATCATCAGTTTAACAAGCCAATTAAGTTCAAGCGACTTTATCACCCAAATATATTTTAGAAACTGAAGAGCTAGCTAGCCTACGCTGCGCTCCGATATCAAGTCTAGCTGCCACAAGTTCTTAATCAGTCACAGCTTTCACACACACAGACACACATATAAGTTCTACATCCTCTCTTGAAGGTTTGGCTGAAGGGGCTGCACGCGAAAGGCATATGGAGGCATCTGGGAATTGAAATCCCTAATGCTCTGATCAAACCCATTGTCCACGTCTCTCACACCTTCCACTGCCAAATGCTGTTGCTGTTTAACATGATGCACACGTAAAATTATCAGTTCATTATAACACACTTCCAAGAGGGACATGCCTGTTAACTTAATAAACATCGTTTTCTAAAGTTGGTAGCAGTCATATGTAGAGTAGTGAGTACAAACAGTTATGAGCTTCAATGAATATTATATTGTTAAATAGGCTCCTTCACCTAGTTGTGCTCGAATTTCACACGTTTAATTAATAACATGATAGACTTCGATCAGGTATTATTGAAATATAAATTAACAGAAAATTAATCAATTAATAAGTTTTTGCAGTTATATATGTCAACAAATAATCCAGCATCTCATAATTAACATGGTCTTCATTAATATTTAATATTAAACAAAATAATAGTAGCAATATATAACTATCACTTACCAGCAGGAAATTGAGCTCCCTATTTTCATCCTCCAAGATCTTGCCCTGATGCATGAATATAAAAAGTTTGGATATTACTTTTCCGCATTAATTAATCTTTCGCAATATAATGTAAAATATAGCAATATCAAAGATTCCAACATACATTTCTCCTAAACCTCCTGTGCACTTCCATCTACCACAGAAAGAAGATATATGAGAGAGGAAATCAAAGCTTAATACCATTATCAAGTACAAACAAATCAGAGTTACACTATTATTAGAAGAAAGAACCTGTTTCTCGCGGACTTCTTTGAGACCGCTTTCAAGAGCATCCTCCAATCCCATCAGCTCCTTGTAATTCAGTGACGTTATATCCTCCCCCTTCAAGTGCCTGATGAACAAATAAACTAGTGTATGCGTATATATATATTTGATCATATGTGTACATGTGTGTGAGAGAGGGATCGAAAGATCTACTAGTGAAATATGACGCAGCATTGGCCTACCTGAGCTCAATTTGCATGCTGTCATTCTCTTTCTTGATTCTATCAATTTCATTGCTGAGGTTCTGTGAGTCAAGACAGCAATTAATATTGTTGTAAACCCTACTATTAATTACTTTGCAAGCAGTTAAAAGGGACTTAATAAGTAACCCCCTTTCTCTCTACGCGTGTGTGGATATATATATCTACCAAAAAGTAGCTAGCTTGGAGAAGGAAAAGGAAGCAAGTGAATCGTTTTCATACCCAGATTTGTTCATGGATCGATATCATAGGTTTCATGGCTTCGTGTCTCAACTTTTTTATAAAAAATGAAATGAAATTAAAGAAAGAGTACATTCCAGATGTGGATCTACAAGGAATTATCATGTTCCTCGACATAACTTTAGCAAAAAAACTAAGCTTTTCTTCCTCTAGCGCAAGAAAATGACCCCCATATGTGTTTCTAGCTTTATTATTTCTAATGGAAAAATAAACATCAATATATTAATATCAGAATATAAACCCAGCTACCTCATGCTTAGCGTCCCAGAGCGTCTTCCCAGACGTTCTCTGATACCTGTCCAGGATGTCAATCAACCTATACCACCAAAACCCAAAAAAAAAAAAAAAAAAACTTTAAATCCCAAACACACACAATTAATTAATGAATTAATAAAATGAAAGGAAAATAAAATATAGTCCCTTACGTGGTAGAAGGGCTGATGTAGTTATGCATCTTCCCAGATGAAGAAAAGATAATGAGGGAAAGCTGGGCATCGCATAGAACAGTAATTTCATTTGC
This sequence comes from Inga oerstediana, assembly GCA_963210345.1. NCBI lineage: Eukaryota > Viridiplantae > Streptophyta > Magnoliopsida > Fabales > Fabaceae > Inga > Inga oerstediana. The sequence continues at coordinate 2,726,052 of OY723405.1, forward strand.
CTTCTTTAGGATTCCATTCTTCCTCTTTGAATAGGTCACTTGCCTGTTGCTTGAGTTCTCAATCCTCTTGATCTCAATCTTACCCCTCCCCATCTATCTATCACCGATATTCTCTCTTCTTCGTCTTCTTCTCTACTTGCTTTTTCTTTGGTCTTTCTTTCTTCTAGCTTGTCAATTAATGGTTCAGAAGTATGTGGGGAAGATAAAGAAAAGTCATGGTGCAGTATTCTATTATGGGTTTGCGGATATATTACTTTCTTAGTGGCACAGAAAGGAAGGGTTTGTTTATGGGTACGTTGTGACCCACCACAACTACTATTTTCTTTGTTTGATTTATAGCTTTGTGAGTCATGCAGCCACGCCTTCTTGACCATTGCTTTCTCTATGTTCGTTCATTTAATTGGAATAGGGTTTAGAGCTCTTGACTCAATTATAGGTTTAAAGGACATACAACCTCCTTTAGTCATAAATATAAGATTCGGTTGACTTTAAAGTATTTAAATTTATTATTCTTTCTCTAATAAAATAATTTTTTTGAATTATAAATTAATATATAATTTAGCCATACACAAAATATTATATCATGATTTAATAATTTATTTAATTTTTTTAATATCTCTTAAAAAATTAATTAAGTTTTATATTTAATACAATAAATATTAGGAATACGGTAAATTGGGTTCGTGCAGTTTTCCGAGGCTACTTGCCGTGCGTGTTTAAATTAAATTAGACGCGCATTGATGTTTGCGATGGACGAAGCTCAATGATCTTAAACAGCAAATCAAAACTTATGGGAAACTATTATTGTCGGCTTTTAAAGTAAGCAATTAATGTGTCTAAAAGGGAACAAGAATGCAGATCATAGTTATGCTAGCTAGAGGTAGAGTACTACAGTATATTGCAAAAAAGAAGGGACGAAGGGAAATAAAGACGAGAAGTGTCTATGTTCACGCATCAAATATTATTAAAAATCGTTTTGAAATTATTGCAAATATATAAGGGCGTGCGCTCGCGTTTTTTGTTATAAATATTTTGAGAAAAACAGTTGATTAAAATCATATAGTTGACACACAGATCTAAGCAATCTTTGATTGGCAAATATTATATTGCTTGAAAAATTGTTCATGGTCAATCTACTTAAAACATCATATATGTATGTAATAAGATGGTAATAGAGTAAAAGTGAGTATATGGTGATCAATAATTATGAGTGAGACTTTTTCAAGCAAAAAAAAAAACTCGCTTCCAGCAAAAAGTTATTTTTGTTGTAGTTAAAGAATGAAGGGTTAAAGTGTAAAAATATATATGTGATTTTCCTCAAAATACACCTAACACTAAATGCTTTTTTTAGGTGTAACCGTGACTATGTGGTTACAAAATAGGTGCAAGACTACCATTTGACCGTTAGTTTGACTTTTTGACCCTGAAAGTGATGACGTGTACGATGACATGGACGCTAGAGTGACATTCTGGAAAAAAAAAACTTGCTGACTGGTGAAGCTTTGCAATTAATATTACCCACATTTCACTATTTCAGCACCACCTTCGTTGAAGTAGATTCAAATCTGAATGCAGAGTGCTTAATTAACTCACTCAGCAGAATTGATGCCCTAAAAAACATACTGATTGCTCAATTTTTTCCACACCCTAGATTTCCAATATTATTAAATTAAAATCATTATAATACACATATTATATTACTGATTTTTATTAAATTATATGATTTATTAAGAAAATTTGATTTTCAGCAAGTTTTTTTTTTCATAATGTCACTCCAGCGTCCATGTCATCGTACACGTTATCACTTTCAAGTTAAAAAAGTCAAACTAACGGTCAAAGGGTAGTTTTGTAGTTATTTTGTAATCACATAGTCACTGTTGCACCTAAAAAAGCATTTGGTGTTGAGTACACTTTGAGAAAAATCACATGTGTATTTTTGCACCTTAACTCAAGAATAAATTATCTTCTTTTTTTTCCAACCTTCACCAAACATTGGAATATAACAACACAAACATCCTCTCTATTAAAAAATATCCTCTTTGAAAAATGAACTATATATATACTTTGGTGACAGGAGAGCACCAGTTGGCACCTCTGATTTCAAAGCTTGTAAAGGTGGTGGGTGGTTCGGTAGAAACTGCAAACCTTCACTCGGTTGCATGACATGGTAATAGGGGATTAGGATTCTATACGCAAAGCACTATTATCAAGCATAGAATTCCAATCAAATAATATATATCGTAGGGCCATAATGAGCAAATAAATTGCTGCGTATTGATGATTTGAAATTATTGAAACCTTGGGTTAATATCACAAAAGATATTAACTTGAGGTTTCAACAGAAATAAAATTGACCTTTTCTTCTTCAGATGCCAATATCTTTAAACTTACTTCATAAACTCTAAACTTCACAATCGTAATACTATCTAAAAGCTAAGGACCAACCATTACATGTTACGCTCTGCCACGGAGAAAATATGAGGCAGGTTTGCATATAAAATTATAAACGAGATGAACTTTATCATAGAATATGTTTATTGTCTTGTTAGCTAGGCTACCCTCTTCCTCGCTGGATATGTTAATATTCCTAATCAGCACACTAAACCCGGTCGCCTAGATCTCTACCCAAAAAAAAAAAAACTGTAATTTTCCTTTTAAAGTTTTAATTTGAATGCTGGAGGTGACCAGTCAAACCCACAAAAATGGGTTTGATAAGAGTTAGGGCGGAAGTGTCAGGATCTACTTGCCCGATTTCATGTAAAGAAAGCCCTTTTTCTCTTTTACCTTTGGAACATGCCCGTAGTTTATTTTTCCCCAAAAAAATAATAATATATTATAGGAGAGAGTCCCATCAGAGAAGATTAGCAGAGAGGTTTAAGGTAAATGAGAGAGCAAAAACAACCATCTGTGTATAGCGTCTGCTCCATGCAGGCTATGAAGTAAGAAGGAAGGAGACCTAAAAGGAGATGGATTCTACAAAATGACCTGAGGTTAAAGGAATGTTCTGTGTGTCTCTTTACACGTAACAACTTTGACATCTCATCAGAGTTTGCAATGTATCATTTAGACAAGATTATGGGGCTTTCTTTTCAGTTTTCTCCCTAAATTTCATTTTTCAGAGGGGTAGGCCTCAAGGTAAGAAACTGGAAACATAGGCACTTCTCTAAAGGGGAAAGATTTGAACTGAATTGGAGCTCTTTCTACATATATATCTCCTAAATAATACTATTTAGTTTTCATTTTAGTTGATCTCAACACGTCTTCTTAGGTTTAGGATTCCGAAGCCGTCTATATATATTTCCCTGTTACTAGGTTCTTTCCGTTAAATGCAATCGATCCCTTCACTGCAAATTAGCGAAAGGGACAGTTCTCCTCTTGTACAAGATTAACAACAGTACTTCGACTATGTTTTTACCTTTTCCACAACCACAAGCTAGGTTTCTCTACATGAGGAAGAAAACAACAACCAATATTTTGCAAATGATCACACCATTGAGTCTTTTTATAATAGCTTCTAAACTGAAATCTTAATGGTCTTTTCAATGGTTTTTAAGAAGAAGATTTTCGACAAGGAACCGACTCAAAACCTCTCTCACAAGTTATCACAATTCGTCAAGATAGGGAGTCCATGAAGGTATGGCAAAGATGATCCAGATGGATGGAAAGGACTTCCACATTTTAAACATGTGTCTATCAATGTCTCTCGTGCCTTATTTTCTAGATTCTAGATTCATATCAGTCATTGGCCCAAAAAAAAAAAAAAATCTTCACAGCAGTCATAGCCAAATTCTCAACACTCGGAGAATTTTGCGGTAGTTACGTATTTGTTCAGGTCGCTCTCCACCCACATCCAAAACATTTATAAACTTGCGACTTCTTGGGACACCTGCTGCATTGATGGGAAAATAGCTCTGGGGATGAAGATTCTTTGGACTTTTACCTGTGTTGTGTTTGGATAGAGAGAAAATTAGGAACAAAGAAAATTACCAAAAAGATAAAAAATTACCATTTAAACTTTAAAATTCTAAATAGATTTTGTTTAAGATAAAAGTAATGGGATCGATAAAAAAAATATAACAATTGATAATTTATGTTTTTGGGAAATTACTGATTTATAATTTTAAAGTTCAAGTGATATTTATTTATCTTTTTCTTAAGACATAAAATTAGGAGAAAGAACTCCTAAAAATAAATTTTTTTTTATCATTTTTAAAATTTTTTATTCCTAATATTCCCTCCCTTATTTTCCCCTTACAGCTCTCTCAATCCAAACACATTACCACGTGGTTCCAACCTTGGTCCTGGACTCTGTCCATTTCGACCATTATGGCCCAAGTAAGTGATACAAGATTCCAAACATTGGCCTATCTGCACAGGGGGACAATTATAGAATCTTTGATTGGTCCATGCTAGATTGCTGGGTTGAAGGATCTGCTTAGTAGGATCTCGAAATCATGTACGCCCGTTTTGTATTATAACAGCAAGATCTGTGTTTCAACTTTCAAATTCCCCCGCCTTTGCTTTGCTATACTATTTTAATTTTTATCCATTTGTATAGGATTGTATTGGAGGAAGTCTTGTGTAATTCTTTTTTATTCTGATGTAATGTATTCTCATATCTATATTTCCTGATGGCAAAAACCAGTGCTGCTCTCCCACACATTAATGTTGGCGGATCAAATTAATAGTATTTTATCATAGCTAGTTTTAAATTGCCGAAAATTAAATGGTTTCAAGTCTCAACCATATGGTACAGGTGTCCCATGTCACAGAATGACAGGATCGGTGTTCAAAGGCTATCTTGAGGATCAATTTGACAGCATACAGATTACAGAGGCTCGGGACTCTCCGATGATTAGAGCAGGACGCAAAAGAGACAGTGATAGATCCGTAAGCAAATGGCGTTGTAGGATCATTCAAATTACAAAATGGAAGACGATACATCATATCACTTCTTAATGACTACCATCCATCTCTCCATTAAGTGTGTGTTTGGGAGCTTTCCAAACCATGGTTTGCGCAACCCGAGACAAAATTCCTCTCACAAACTTACCTCGTAAGTCATAAAAGCTATTAAAAAAAGCTAATCCAAACACACACTAAAAAGTATTGATAGCCAAGGGGCAGTCTTCCACTACGACGTACTGTTAACAGTTAATCAAAACCAATTAGAAACGCTGAAGTCTCGAAGCTTGCTAAGATGTCTCTCCATGTCTCGTCTGGTTCTGTCCCACTCTTCCCTTTCTATCACAGTTGTTGGATCATCTTTTTCACTCTGCACCAAACGGGGAAGACGGAAAAGCAGACATGTAATCAGCTCATGCGCACCGAGTCAACAACAGTCAACAGTTTCAGTCAAGAGATAGTTACCGCGTGAATTATTTTGAAGGATTTCCCATTATCTCGTATAACAAGCAAGTCACTCTTTCTATCTCTATTTCTTCCCCCTGGAGCTGTCACCTGTGTAAAGCATACTAACAGTTACCATGAATGCTAAAATCACAGATCACTATTCATATTCATAACTCTTAGGGCTTGTTTGGTCCGAGGGGACGGGAGGGAGAGTGAGCGGAGGGAAAATTGTAATTTGCCACCCCTCCCCTCCCCTTCCCTTAAACCAAACACACCCTTAGAGAGTGAACAAGAATTGCCCTTTTAGTTAGGCAACCCTGACTTAACTACTTTTAACTGAAAGAGACAAGCAAGATAGAGATGTCCAATCTGGGTAACTGGGTTGTTGGGTTCTTTCTTTTCAGTCACTAATGTAATGTGCAAAATGGCATGCTAAGAAGGATCATTAAGACAAGACAACAACTAGGATTACCCTCACATTAGAGAAACAAGGAATTTAAAGCAATAGCTTGCTCAAGATGACAGGTACGGTGATGTGCATATGAGATGTAAGGAAATTGCAAGCACCAGTAAAGCTGTAGGTGAGCAAAGAGACACATTAAACTTGGTTAACTGAAGTCTGAAACTTTTCTAACAGCAGAAGGACCACAGGAGTGATATACTCTGTCCAAATTGACTAGGCTGCATCATTTCAATTTTATTGGATGTACCCTTTGAAGGGACAAGTTGTTGCACAAAGTAGTAATTATCCAAAATCAGCTAGAAAATTAAAAAAGATAATAATTTACCACAATTTTTGCTCTGGTGATTGACTTGGATTTTGAATCAATAACATAAATTTCTTCAAAATCCAGAACAAACTCAGGGTCACCCAATCTCCGATTTTTGTAGTGTTTTGTCAAGAAGACCTGCAGCAAGAAGTCAGTCAGCTAAGCAAGAGCTGCGAGATATCATTAAGAAATAAGTGCATCCTTTCGGCTCTAGTTTCATCACCTTTTTGGACTTGTATTATGATAAACTTTCTTCTAAAGATAAGAGGGACATTTGAGATTAACACATTTGGTCACATAAAGAAAGCAAATTATTTCAGATATGCCTAAGGGCTCAACTACAATTATTGCCGGTACCTTCTGGATCTCCCTTGTAGTTTTATAAAGTGGATCTCGAGGTGCATCAATTGGTGGCTCAGTCACATTGTAGCATCCATAATCACTTTTTGCGCATCGAATGTACTGCATAAACAGGCCAAACCAAAGCTTGAATAATCTGGAATCATAACATGTATACCAGTTAATGAGATACAAAAACAATGAGCGCAGTGAATACACTCGATTGCTCATGTTATGTTTTGGTCAGCTTCTTAAATTGCTAGCCATGGTCAAGTATTGTTTTTGAACTATTGATTTCATGACCTCCTATAGCATTCACAATATACAGACGAAGCACTTGACATGAAGCCAAAGGAGTGGAGAAGAACATCCTATGGTACAATGATCAATGTCGTTAAATAATGAGGGTGATTCTGCAATCATGATTTTGGCAAGTAATTAAAATATTTCCCGGCTTTATACATTAGGTAGCAAAATTGCAGCAAGAATTCCCTGAGTTCTAAAAGAGACATAAAGTTCTAACGACATTAGTTTATGAAACACAAAATATCATGAACATCACGTCTGAAAATTTATTGTTAAGGGGAGAAGATGAGTGATAAAATAGATATCAGACAGCACCTTCTGAGGCATTGGAGCGAGAACCTTGGGAATTGAATAAACGTCCGTATCCGGAGGAGTAACGTACATCTACAACAAAATTTTCCACAGGGAAGGAGAAGGAGGTTATAACTATATATCAAAATAAAACAAACTAGAAAATCCTGCCCTTTGAAGGACAGGGCTGCACTCACTGACCTCCCTAAAATCATAGACATCGTTATCGGGGTCTGGAGGTTTCCTTATAAAGAAGTCGCAGTCAAATAAGCTTATCTTGTGAAACTCTTCTTCGATAATTCTGTAATCCACGACCACCTCTGAATCCCATCCTTGCGTTGACACGAAGCTCTTGCTGTGCACCATCTCAATGTCCTCGTCGCCATCAGAAGCAGACGGCGACAGAGCACCAGACAATGGGTCGTACTCGATTTCAAAGTCCTTCTTGTTGTCCACCTCCTCCATTTCATCCGGATCCATCATCTCATAGTCATCGGGGCCAGCGGCTTCGCCGTCACCCTCGTCAGAATGTACCAAAAATGGATTTTTCCTCCTAAAAGGTGAGGCCACCACAGAGGGGTTTAAAATGGGATGGGATTTGAAGGGCAAAGAATAGGCAGATAGAAGAGATTGGGAGGGTGGGGGCAGTGAAATTGTTGAAGTGAGCAACTTTGGGGATAGAGGAGGTGAAGTGAAGAGGAATAAAGAGGTGGGATTGGTGGTCATGGGTTTTGGAAGGAGGGAACGAGCTTGAGTTCGGCGTGAAATCACCGCTCGGGTGGGAGTGTAGTCGGATAACAGAGCCAGAACTAGGAGGAGCTGGGCATGGTGATTGGTGAGTGTTTTGCTGAGTTGCGCGCAAAGCCTCCGGATAATGATCGTCGCCTAATCTTTTAAAATGTTAGTTTTAGTGTTTATAATTTAAAATACTAATAATAATATACTAATAGGGAAAATGATTAAAAAAGAACTTTTAATATACCAAAAGACAGAAAGATGTGAGAAGATTTGAAAATACCACAGAGGTGCTAGTATCTGTCAAGAATTTATAATTTCAGGGATAAATTATTATTTTACCCTTACCTATTTTTTTATTAAAATAATAAAAACCCCTCCGCCGGCGGTGGCACCCGCTGGCGGCCTGGCCGCGGCGACCGGCGGGTGCCATCGGCTTAGGGGTGGAATATTCCCCAAAGCTTTGGGGGGTGGGGGGTTCGAATCCCCCACTTGTGGTCATGCATCAAAGGAAGTCTATCAGTAATTATACTACAAAATAAAAATATATAATAAATTTTGATTTTTAACTAAACCAACCAACAAATTTAGATAAGGAATTGACAGATTGATAAAAGAAATTAACAACTTCATATAAGAATTTCATAACTTTCGTTTTTTAAGCAAAAAATCCACCTACTCTATCAGACCATTCACTAGTTTAGATAAGAAATTCCCAAGTTCATATGACGAATTAACAAATTAAGATAAGGATTTCGCAACTTTTATTTAGTAAAAAAATTTTAAATTAAATTTTATTAATAAGCTCCTTTTTGTTAGTAAAAAATTTAGACAAAAATTCGTACAAACAGACGAACTCTCGGGATTCTAAATCACTAGCGGGTAACCTGCTAGTGATGATCACCAACCCTTTGGTGATATGCTTCATCACTAGCGGGTTACCCTTAGTGATTTTGTATCCCGAGAGTTCGTTCGTTTGTACGAATTTTTATTTAAACTTTTTTACTAACAAAAAGGAGCTTATTAATAAAATTTAATTTAAAATTTTTTTACTAAATAAAAGTTGCTAAATCCTTATCTTAATTTGTTAATTCGTCATATGAACTTGGGAATTCCTTATCTAAACTAGTTAATGATCTGATAGAGTAGGTGGATTTTTTGCTTAAAAAACGAAAGTTGTGAAATTTTTATATGAAGTTGTTAATTTCTTTTATCAATCTGTCAATTCCTTATCTAAATTTGTTGGTTGGTTTAGTTAAAAATCAAAGTTTACTATATTTTTTTTATTTTGTAGTATAATTATTAATAGACTTCCTTAGCCCAGTGTGGGGGGTTCGAACCCCCCACCCCCTAAGGCTCCGTTTGGTACGCGGCATTAGGGGGTAGGGACTGAGATTGGGTCAGGGATTGAGCTAAGTTGTATTGTTTGGTATGAGGGACTAGAGATAACCCGGGATTAGGAGTACCACAAAAGTGGGATTGCTGCAAAACCACCTCCCCCTGGTATTGCGTTTTCAATCCCGGGATTGCAAATGTTTGAGACAAAAATATCCCCATTTATAATATTTTTCAGGCAAAAATGCCTATTATCAATTTTAATAATAAGGATATTTTAGTCTTTTCATAATTTATGAAAGATTATAAAATAAAATCAATTCAAGTATTCCATCTAAATATTACCGCATACCAAACATAATTTTAAACCTTCAGCCCTAGTCCTAATACTTGTCCCTATCCCAATACCAATCCTAATCCCAGTCCATCAAAATCAGTGCCTCGTACCAAACAGGGCCTAAAGCTTTGGGGGTGGAATATTCCCCAGCCGGCGGCACCTGCCGGTCGCCGTGGCGGGTGCGCTGGGGGCCGACCTCCAGCGGGTGCCGCCGGCGGGGGCTCCGGCTGGGCTGGCCGGCAGAGGGGCTTTTATTATTTTAATAAAAAAATAGGTAAGGATAAAATGATAATTTGCCCCTGAAATTATAATTACCTGACAGGTGCTAGCACCTCTGTGGTATTTTCAAATCTTCTCACATCTTTCTGTCTTTTGGTATATTAAAAGTTCTTTTTGGGTCATTTTCCCATACTAATATTGGGTTAAAATTTTAAAATAAAAGATAAATACAAATAAATATTTTCTTCAAAATTGCAGATTTAACTCCTTTTTATTTATAGTTTTTAATTAATTTTAATTTTCTTAACTTTTATTTTTTATTTATTTATTTTAGAATCCCGCGCAATTTCTCCGCAACCGATTTCTTCTGTTTAGGGCTTAGTCTTCAGCCTATTTTCCCCCCTAATTAGTGAATCATTGCCGGAAGCCCCGACATTCCGAGGCTAGACTAATTAGTTTTGATTATGGGAGAGCAGGCTCCTCCCGGTGATGGTAATTCGGCGAGGGTTTCATCGTTGTTCGCCAAAAAGGGTGACCGCCAAATTTTTACGGTGGAGCTCCGGCCTGGAGAGACCACCATAGTCTCATGGAAGAAGCTGATGAAAGACGCTAACAAGGTTAATGGATCCACTTCGGCTCCCGATTATCCCACCAATGCACACCCCGCCCTGGAGTCAAGAATCGCTCCTGTGAGACTTTCTATCTTCTCTGCTGTCCGATATGTTTCTCTGTTGATGTGATTTCAAAGAATGCGTTCGTCTCTTCCTAGAATTATTCATGCATTTATACCATAAAAAGGAATTAGACATACATTATAGTTAAGACACTAGCAGAGTTAGTGTTTTAATTGTTAGCATTTCCCCCAAACCATGCGTTATACTTAGCATTACAAGAGAGGACCTAAGTCGAGGGCGTGGTTTCTCAGTTGGCATAGTTACAATTCTGATTCCTCTAGTTTTCTTACCACTACCTGAACAATTCCGGTCGTATAATTTCAATAAAAGTATTTTATCTCTTTAAATTAGATATCTGAAATAGAAGTGAAAATTATGGACGATTTTACTATATTTCATACTCGTAATGGGTGTTACTGTCCCTCTTAATTAGTATTTTTAGCTACGTCCATATAATAGCATGTCTTGTACTACATTGTTTCTTGTTTTTTTGGGGCATCGCTGCTATGAAATTTTGGATTAGGATATTTTCATTTTGAAATTGTATTTGTTTGTATGCTTCACTTAATTGCCTCAAGCCTTGCTTATCTTTTATAGGGTCCCACTGCTGATGACATAGTAACAGATGCTTCCCAACCAAACCGTTTCAGTGCTGTAATAGAGAAGATTGAGCGTCTTTACATGGTGCGAATGTGTATATTATGTTTGCTGAGTTTGTTACTAACATCGCATGACTTTCAGTTATCAATTCATATCATTGAAGTTTTATTTTCTGGGCAATTTTCCATGTTGGGATGATGATATTTCAGGGTAAGGACAGTAGTGATGAGGAAGATCTACTTGATGCCCCTGATGATGATCAGTATGATACAGAAGACTCTTTCATTGATGATGCTGATCTGGTTGGTATCTTTGTATATTGTTCTGGTTCGATCGCTGACTGGAGAAATATCCTTTGAATTATGCGCCCTCCACATGTATATTACTTTTGTTTTAGATTTCCTATCCTTTCTGCAGGATGAATATTTTGAGGTTGATAATTCGGTAATTAAACATGATGGCTTCTTTGTCAACAGGGGTATGTTAGAACGCATGTAAGTCTTGATTTAGTTTACTTTTTCTTTCATTTTTCTGAATATTTGGTTTGAGTATCTCCTTATTCTTCTCTTCTCAATAACTTATATCTAGCAAATCATTCCACCTTTTCTTCTTTGGTTGACTGGTGAAGTCAATTGGATAATGTCGCTGCAGTGATTGCTTCTTTTTTTATGGTCATTAATGTGTGCTTTTCGTGTAATGTGAAGTGAGATATTTTATCAGTCATAGTCATTGTGAATTGAAATTTCCAGAGAACAAGATAATAATTCTTGTAGACAACTTTGTATTACACCTTTTAGTATATTATGCTGTAGGTATTGCCAATAATGTTCATGGCTGTTCTTGAAATGGATTAACTTTTAGGGTTGCAGATGCTTCTGTCAGTTCTAAATGCAATTTTTCTTGTTCATGCTTTAACTTGTGTCACTTGTCTAAAAGTTCTGCATTTATTTTCTTAATGATTTTCCTTTGTTTCTTTCTTAATTACTAGAAGCGAACCATCAGTATCAGCTAACCAGCCCCCAAAGAAAAGGCGCAAAAAAGATGTGTTGAAGAATCCTGGTGAAAGTTATGAAGGTCAAGGACCAAATAAACATGAAAAACTGGGCAAGGCAGCAACTGGAAAAGCAGCATTGTTACCAATGAAGAATACGTTTAGTTCCTCACAAAATTTGGCTGTACCTAGTGAAAATTACAAGGAATCAAAATTTCAGAATCAATTGGATGTCCCGGGAATCAGTTGGAAAAAGAAAATTGCTGATACTAAACCAGTCTTGGATACTTCTATCTCTTTGAGAGTGTCTAATGATGATGGTCCTAATTCTGTGACTGAAGCAAAGAATGTTGATAAACAGAATGCAGGAGTCCTTCAAATAAAGAACATGAGCAACAAACACAATGATGCAAGTACATCATCTGATGCTTCTCAACGAAAGTTCCGTGAAAAAAGCACTGGTGCACATTCCAAATCCCAACCTGGAAGACCCCCTTGTAAAACTGTTGATTTGGAAGGCACAGGTCGGTCAAAAGAAAAAAATAGGATGTGTGAATTGCCAGATCTTAACTTTTCTGAGGGCAAGTCTGTCATGCAAAAAGCAGTAAGTTGATGTCTTCTGTTTTTCTGTTGTTAGGCACTTTTAATTTCAGTTCTTATATTAACAAGTGATACCTAAAAGTTCTCTATAAGACTTCAATAGACAAAGGTGCACCCTTGGGTCTCCCCTGAAATTTTGTATATAGATATGTGTGTATGTTAGCATGAATAAAGAGGAAGTGCAGTATGATGAAAATATAGACGTAGAGTAGGGGAAGGCAGGTGGAAAGGGAGCAAGGACCTAAAGAGAGTCTTGGTGGGTGTTAGGCATGAATTCCTAGCATTTTGGCGATGTTGTTTCACCCCTCTATTTTGACTTGTCTTTTGGGCTGTCATGGGGTAATGCTGTGTATTTGAAATGAACTTAGCTTAAGAAAAAACAGGCATGCTGGACCATGGTGTGACCATTTTTAAAATAGTTTGAACAGGAATTTTGGCTAAATGAGCTATCCTTATATTGGCATCTTCATGCACCCGGTGAAATATATATGCTTTGTTGTTCTGATCTTTTTAACTGCAGATGATGATATCAGTAACAATTTACTGTTTATTTGTTAACATTTCATGCCACTTCCTACAATAAATATGTCTGTGAATGTGTGAAGACTTTTTGGTAACCGGTGTTTATGAATCTGTTCAAATGCTCTGCAGAAATTAAATTATATGCACAAGAAAGATGGTCCTAGTGTGAGGCCAAAAATTTCAGTTCTTGAAAAGGCAATTCGAGAGTTAGAGAAGATGGTAGTAGAATGTAAGTTTTATATTTGTAATGAAGTTCACATTTCTCTTATTTATGAATAGTTGAGTGTTCATTACAAATGCTTAATTTTTTTTTTTTTGTTTTCTGGCTGTGCTAACTATACAGCAAGGCCACCTGCAGGGGAAAGGCAGGAGGCTGATACTGTATCCCAGTCAGTCAAAAGGAGACTGCCTAGAGAAATAAAGATAAAGCTGGATAAAGTTGCTAGAATAGCGGTGATGGCACTTGCTAATCTCTTGATATTGTACTTCTAAATATGTATACATTATTGTGTTCTATTTTTACTCAAGGGCTTTTAAACTTTTGACATTATTATATTTTTTTTCTGAATGATAAAATGCATAGTCTCTACTGCTGCAGGCAAGCCATGGGAAAGTATCAAAAGATTTAATTAACCGTCTGATGAGCATATTGGGGCACCTGATTCAGCTTAGAACACTGAAGGTATTGCAGCCTTCTTAATATAAACAGATGTGAGGTAACTCTATAGTGTGGATAGTGTGTCTTGCTAAGATGAAAAAATGGAATGTTCTAAAGCCAGTTTATTTCAAGAGCTCAAGTTAGGAGAAAGTGTAGGAATGGTTTTGGATAATTATTTCTAGCACACCTTCCCATGTGAAAGCTTTTAGGCATGAAGCATGGATAAATCATAAGCTTACACTAATTTGATCTAATTACTCAAATGACGGCAACAAGGATCTAACTCTTGATAGCCTAACCTTAAAAGCTTTGGTACCTTGTAAAGAAGCGATTTGCCCCATGGCCCATTGCCTTATTAAGTTGTTCAAAGAAGGATTTTGAACGGCTTCTTATGTAAATTTCTGACAGTGCTTTTATTGGAATGCTGCAATTTGGGAAATTTGTTGATGGTTCATATCATATATTTTGTTAATATTAATAGTGATTATTGATCCCAAAAGTTTGTAAAGTTGAGACCATGACCATGGTTATTCTTCCTCTTATTTAGTGTTATTATATAAATAATAATAATAATTTATTAGTACTAATATTTCTATATAAACTAAGGGGGCTAGGAAGTGCAAGAATTGACAAACCTCTATTATTGAATGGGTGGGAAAGACAGGTTTGGAATTGATAGATCCCCACTACACAAATTTTTGTAATTTGAATTTCAATTATTAGGATAGGTTTCAATGTTCCTTTAGTTACGCTTTGTTTTCTTATGACCTTAATTTTTATTTTCAGTTCAGATTGGTTTTAGTGGCTAATCAATATATTATATACAATTTAGTTTTAAATCTTTGATTCTGTCAAAACTTCAGCTTTGAGCTTTTTAGTCTTATGCTTTTTATCATTTTCTTTCCACCTTTTTTACTGATCACTTAAAGTATTCAACTTGCCTTGCGTTTGCATATGGGTTGCTCTAGTTTTTCTGATATGCTAAAAATATTGCCTTTATCCTTCCTTTCTTCCTTCTCCTTTCCCCTTTTGACCAACTACTTCAATGTGATGTGACTGAGTATGACATTTTCTATTTAAATTATATATTATCTGGCCAATGTGTAAGCAAAATCTAATCTTTCTTGACGGTTTTCCATACCACTAGTCTCATTGTTGTAAATATCATAGTCTTAACAACCGCCTTACCTCTTGTTTCACTATTACTTACTCTAATGCATTGCTGTCCTGCTACAGAGACATTTAAAAGTAATGATAAGTATGAGCATGTCAGCAAAGCAGGAGAAAGATAATAGGTTGCAGCAGATAAAGAAGGACGTTGTTGAAATGATTAAGGTGCAAGGCTCCTCACTGCTAAATAAGGTATAGTATAGTCACTCTAGCTTTTTCATTCCTTGCCAGTGATTAGCAATCTGGTTTGCATGCGTTTTATTTTCACTCATTGAATTCTAAAGACCTATAACCTTTTTTATTGTTGTGAGAATGTGAGAATGCGCACAGAAATTGTGATTGGTGTATTTGCCAATATCATGCTATGTGTTCTATTGGAAGTATAAGCATATACTGCACACTCTTATATTCATCCCAATGCATATTACAGAGTATATATAGGCAGCGAAACAGAGTACATAACGGTCAGGCATAATGAGCAATAATGATGGGATTACAAATTGAAATCACAATCTTTCCTAAACTAGCTAGACTAGAATCAAGGATATGATAGAGATATGATTTGAAATCATGGGATCTCATGGGTTGTGATATCCAACACTTCCCCTCAAGTTGGAGAGTATATGTCAAACATTCCCAACTTGCGTCAAAACTCTTCAAATTTAGATCTGCCCAGTGGTTTGGTCATTACATCTGCAATCTGTTCTTTAGACCGTATATAGGTCAATGTTATAATGCCTGCTTCAACCTTCTCTTTAATAGAGTGCCTGTCTACCTCAACATGCTTTGTTCGATCATGATAAACAGGGTTTCTTGTCATCTTAATGCTGGATTTGTTGTCACACCAAACCTGCATTGGACCCTCATATGGAATTCCTAATTCCTTTAGTAGCCGGATAACCCAGAGTTCTTCACATGTTCCATCATTCACAGCTCTCAATTATGCTTTCGCACTGCTCTTTGATACAACAGTTTGCCTCTTGCTTCTCCATGTCACTAGATTTCCCCACACATATGTACAGTATCCCCTAGTTGACCTTTTGGTTTTTTCTGTCTTTTGCATGGTCTGCATCGGTGTAGATCTCTAGGTTTCTAGCCGTGCACTTCTTGAAGAAGATTCCTCTTCCTGGATTGAATTTCAGATAACTCAAGATCTTGTAGATAGCTGCCAAGTGTTCTTCCTGTGGTTGATGTATGAACTGACTTACTATTCCGACAGCATAGTTGATATCTGGGCGTGTATGGGTCAGGTATATCAGCTTCCTTACAAGTCTTCTATACTGTTCAGAGTTAACCGAGACACCATCCTCTTTGATTTCTGGATGACAACCTTCTTCCATTGGTGTTCCCTCGGGTTGTGCCCCTAACATTCTTGTCTCATCAACAGGTCTAGGGTATACTTCCGCCGGGATACGTTGACGCCCTTCTTTGTTCTTGCCACTTTCATACCTAAGAAGTATCTCATTTGGCTGAGATCCTTAACCTGGAATTCAGTGGACAAATCCTTCTTCAGTTGAGCAATAGAGCTTTCATCATTTCCAGTAATGACTATATCATCCACATAGATGATCAGGATAGTGATTTTTCCCTCGTCATGCTTGATAAACAATATGTCGTCTGCTTTCCCTTGGGTGTACCCAAGTTTCTTTATCACTTTGTTGAAGTGGCCAAACCATACCCTTGGAGATTGTTTTAGTCCATACAGTGTCTTGTTAAGTTTGCATACTGACCTGTTTGGAGGAAAGACTCCGTCTGGAACCTTTATATAGACCTCTTCCTCCAAATCACCATTAAAAAATGCGTTCTTTACGTTTAGTTAATGTAGTGACCAATCCAAGTTAGCTGCTATTGACAACAATACTTGGATTGTGTTGAATTTGGCTACTGGGGCAAAGGTCTCCTGGTAATCTATTCCATAGGTCTGTGTATATCCTTTCGCAACTAGTCTTGCTTTGTACTTGTTGATACTGCCATCGGGGTAAAGATCCACTTACACCCGACAGGTTTCTTTCCAGGAGGGCAAGATATGATGTCCCACATCTTACTTTCCTCAAGTGCTTTTAACTCCTCTTCCGCAACCTGTTTCCACTTTGGGTCAGCCATAGCTTGTTGGAAGGTGCTAGGGATTTCAATTTGTGCACTGTTTACAACAAAACTCTGCATCTTGACAGACAGGTTACCATATGAAACAAACCGTTGAATTGGATGCTGAATACAAGATCTTACCCCTTTTCTTAGTGCAATAGGCTAGCCCATCTCTTTAGGATCTACTCTCGAGTCAGATTCATGGTTGTTCCTTAGAGTGGGATTGGCACTTCTTTCTGCCTCCTGAGATTGTTGCCTGGCATCTCCCTCTTATCCATCCTCTGCATCCATCCTCGGCATGATCTCAACCTGGGTTTTCAGGTCATTAGGATTGGTGTTAGGAGGTGTAGAAGGTAAGGTCTCAAGGTTTTGTGGCAAGGTATCCTTGGCATCAAGGAAGTTAGGTAAGGTATCAATAATTTCTGGGGTCACAGGTAGGGTGTCAGTGACTTTGGAAGTTGATTCATGTGAAATTAACCATTCAATATCTGAGTACTCCCCCTGAATGGGTAATTTGGGATAGTAGGCGTCTTCCTCGAAGAACACGGTGTCTTTGGAGACATACAACTTCTTGGAAGTTGGACAGTAACACTTGTATCCTTTTTGGATGGAAGAGTAGCCAAGGAAGATGCATGTTTGGGACCGGGCATCGAACTTACTTCCATCTGGGGCATGGACAAAGACAACACATCCAAACACTTTCGGAGGTAAGGGATTAATGAGGGGGCAATTGGGAAAGGTGGTGAGAAGTGTTTGGATAGGGGTGGCATAATTGAGGACTTTGGAGGGCATTCGATTGATGAGGTAGGCCACAGTTAGGACTGCATCTCCCCAGAAGGTCGTAGGCACATTTCTTTCCATCAGCAGTGTTCGGGTTACCTCCAACAGATGGCGATTCTTTCACTCGGTAACCCCATTTTGCTAAGGAGTGTAAAGACAGGAGGTTTGGTGGTGAATGCCTTGCTGATCAAGCAACTCTTTAAAGGTATGGTTGAGGTATTCTCGACCATTATCACTTTGAAGGACTTTGATAGAGGATTGAAATTAGGTCTGAACAAATTTGTAGAAGCTTTAGAAAACTTAAGCCACCTCGGACTTTTCTTTCATCAAGTAAACCCACGTGAGTGGTGTGATCATCAATAAAAGTGACAAACCATTTTTCATTTTTCTGGGTGGTTGTTCTGGTCGGGCCCCAAATGTCACTATGGATGAGTTGGAAAGGAGCGGTGGGTTGATAGGATTGGGTTGGACAAGAGGATCGGGTTTGTTTGGCCAACTGACAAGTTTCACAGTGAAAGGGAACGAGATCTTTATTGAATAAATTTGGAAACATATCTCATATAATCAAAACTAGGATGTTCTAAACAACAATGCCATAAAAGTACATCTTTGTCTTGAGAACTGGAGCTAACTAGGGCACGTTGTGCATTCCAAATCGCTTTATTTGCCATCTTCGATCTCTCCAGGTTGAAAAGTCCATTCCACTCTTTAGAAGCCCCAATCATCTTTCCCGAGTGTAATCCTGAAATAGACACACATCAACATCAAATATCACTCTATATATATGTCCTTTTGTTAACTTGCTCACATATATTAAGTTACAATTAAGCGCTGGGACAAATAGAACATGGTGAAGGCGGAGTGAATTGGATAGTGTGACGGTGCCAATTCCTTCAATTTTAGTAAATATCCCATTCACAACTTTGACATGAAGGTGTTCCGGACACAGTTTAAGAGTAGTAAAGAAGGTTCGATTACCCGTCATATGATCCGTGGCTCCTGAATCTACTATCCATGCATCGTCACTAGTCCGTATTGTATTGAGGGCTATGATAGAATTACCTGATTGAACAAAATTAACACTCGGCAAAGAGTTGGACTTATTCTGTTGTTCAAGTATCCGACGGAGCATCTGTAGTTCGTCGTGACTCAACGAAGTAGTGTCCTCAGCTTTTGGTTCAGTTGAGGTAAGATGACCCTGTGGTTTGCTAGTGGACGGTTTACCGTGCAGTTTCCAGCATTCCTCCTTGATATGACCCTTTTTCTTGCAATAATTGCACCATTTGGTTTTCCGTTCCTCTTGTGGCCCGCGTACCGCAAGTGCTGAACTCTCAAGTAGACTTGGGAGGCTCCGATTCAAGAGTTTTCTGCTTTCCTCAAACTGCACATGGTTGACAATATCAAAGAGATGCGATAAAGGTTTTAGGCCCATTAGTCTGCCCCGTATCTCCTCAAATGAGTCATTGAGTCCAAGGAGAACATCGTAGACTCGTCTTTTTTCTACTATTTTCTTGTATAGCCGAGCATCTTCCACATTTTTCCATGGATGTACTTCAAACAGGTCTTGTTGTTGCCAGAGTTTGATCAACACGTTATAGTAATCAGTGACGGACAGAGTACCTTGTCTCAAATCGCGAAGTTGGCGCTTTAAATAGATCAAGGCTGCCGTATTATCAAGAGAGGAATAGGTTCTTCTGGCTGCATGCCAAATTTCTTTTGCAGTATTTGCTAGGAGATAGCCTCGCTAATGTCAGCATTCATAGAGTTACATAGCCAAGTCATAACTTGGCTATTCTCAGTAAACCAAGTATCAAAGTTTGGGTCATCCGGGGTTGGTTGTGGTGCTGTCTCATTGATATATTTCTCCTTCCGCTTTCCACGGATATACCTTAGCACGCTTTGAGACCATTTGAGGTAATTCTTTCCATTAAACCTATGGTTAATGACCATACTCTAAGGTTCTGGAAATTCTGAGGTCATGAAGGTGCTATTGGTAGTGGAAGATGAGTGGTTGGAAGAAGAAGAGGTGGTGGAATTGGTATCGGACATAAGTGCAGTGGGATGAGGTCCGGTCTTAGATGAATGTCTAGGGATAGAGCTGAAAAGAGGAGGAAATTTGGAGGGGTTCATGGTTCTGAAAGAAAAACTAGGCTCGCCGAAAAAGTTATTGTAGCAACGGCGCGCGGGCTCCACTTGTCGGCACTGTGGTGGCGCGTGAGAGCCACGCGCGTCTCAGAATGCTGCCGCGCCTCTAGGTTCCGCCGATCAGCGGTCTCCGATCCTCCCTGTGCCGGCGGTGTAGTGTCACTCGCCGTCCTGCACTGTTTTCCATATTCCGGCGTCCCTCTCTCTCTCTGTTTCTGTCGCTCGCCACTCTCTGTTATGGCCGTTGGCAGTGGGTGAAGAGTCAGGGCACTCGCTCACATTCAGGCTCTGATTCCATATTGGAAGTATAAGCATATAATGCACACTCTTATATTCATCCCAATGTATATTACAGAGTATATATAGGCAGCGAAACAGAGTACATAACGGTCAGGCATAATGAGCAATAATGATGAGATTACAAATTGAAATCATAATCTTTCCTAAACTAGCTAGACTAAAATCAGGGATGTGATAGAGATATGATTTGAAATCATGGGATGCTGAAATCATGGGATCTCATGGGTTGTGATTTCCAACAGGTTCTTTAGAATGCTAATAAATCATTTAACTGGAAATAGATTTTATTTTATCCTTTTGCTTGTGGTGTTGAACCCTGACCCATGTTTTGCATATCTTCTATGTACATTGTTTTTATCTCAATTTTTGGACTATCATTTTGTTTCAGAGTTTCTGTTGTCTAATTTGAGATGAATGACTACCTTTGGGCATTTCAGCTACAGCAACAAGGCGGAACGTCTGGTGATTGTCAAGAATTTGGTCCTGATGAAAAAGTTCTAACTGCAAGGAAGCTTAGTATGGACACTGCAATGGAAGATAAGATTTGCGATCTATATGACCTTTTTGTCGAGGTACAATAGCTGGAAGTTTAAATGTTTATTTTCAAAAGCATTTTTGGTTGTACAAAACCTTTTTTAATGAATCTTGTTTGTAATTGCTATAGGGGTTGGATGAAGATGCAGGTCCACAAATCAGAAAATTTTATGCTGAGGTAATTCAATATTTTGTTCTCCTTTCAATAGATCTATCAGAGGTTATGTTGCTTCTACTTTGTTAATCTTGCATTGTACCACCTTCCCTACTCACCACTCCAAACATCTTATCTTCCTGGGTCATGGACCACCCGTGTAACCCAAAAATAAAAATGCACAACAGACTGCCAGCCCCTTCTTCAATTGCTTTTTCTCTGAGCCACAAAGAAAATGGTTGTATTGAGCATTTAATGGGTTGGAAATACCGACGTCCCTGCCAATGATTTTTCTTAGTTTTCTACACACTCCTTTCAGGAGCCATGGTGTTTTTTTTTTTTTTGAACATGTAGTTTCTGTCATATCTAATTTAATCTTTATGCATTTTTTAACATGGTAATATAAAATGTGGGGATTATAAATTGTTCAATTTGTCAATTTTTTTTTGACACTTGGTACCACCTTATGCTCAGCTTGCACAATTATGGCCAAATGGCTGTATGGACAACCACGAGATCAAACATGCAATTTCTAGAGCAAAAGAGAGGCGCAAAGCATTGTACAACAGACATAAGGTATGCCTTGTCCAGCGAACAGTAATTGTCATTCTGGAGAAGCCATGGCATTTTCTCAAAAGGACAACTTTTATTGTTCTCCAAGTTACTACAAAAATAAGAAAAGAGTTTCTCCAATTCTTTTCCTCCTTGTGAGGAATTTGAAGCCTTTAATTCTTACTTTTTTCTTGCTCACAGACCAGACAATGCCTGGATGTTATATTTCTCCGGATGGTGTCCTTTATTTTTGAGTTGTATTTCACTGGTTGACTTGTGCGTAATCAGGATCAGGACAAGGTTAAGAGGAAAAAAATTTTGGGAGCTAGGCAGGAGGAGAATCTTCGATATGATGCCTCGCATCAGAACATGGGAGAGAGATTAGCTCCAGAATTTAGCAGTCATGCTTTTACTTCAGTGAACAGACAAGTTTCTAATACAATCACCACTGGCCGGGCTCCCAGTTCTTCCATGAATGGTCCTAAACAAGATAGAGTTAAAGGAGGTTCAAGTACTCCCCGGGATAATGTAAGGGCAGCAGATGGTGTTTTGAGAAAGAAGGTGAAGAGAAAAGCTGAACTGGAATCGGAAGGACCTCATATTCGTCCAGAAAAGCCGAGTTCTTTGCTGGGAGAAGAAAGGCCTAAGATCCTAAAGCAGTCTGCAGGTCTTTCCCTTGAATCAAACTTTCAGCCAACATCTATTCGAAGTCTTGAACAGTCAAGTTAACGTGATATCAACTAGGAGGCTTACACAGAAAAGCTGTCTGTGCATTCTTTTGTTTTTTGTTTTTTTTTTTGGTTCTCTCAATTTCCCCTCTTCAACGAATTATATGCTAATGATTATCTCTTATTTGTAATTAAATGCCCCTGCAAGGTTCTAATCCTCTATGGAGTATGGGTTTATCCATAGGCTTTATTTTCGGCCCCTTCTGTTTATTGAATTTCCTCGTTCTAATGATTTTTCACCACTGCCGACGATATTTGGGAGATCCGTATTTCTTTTTCTTCTCTCTACCGTAAAAATGAAATGAGTGGGATTGCTTTATTTGGACACGGGCTCCTGACATCAAAATATGATAAAATAAGGGAATAATCTCTCAAAGCATGGCGAATTCCTTTTAAAAAAAGTGCTCATACGGTAGAACAATATTGCCTCTAATTGGAAAATGCTCATGCCTATGTAAAAGAATTTTTAATGCAATTTTTAATATTTTGACGATTAAATTTTTAACTGTAAAATGAGAAGTGGAAAGGGGGCCAAAAGCCCAATAACAAACTACATTATAAAAGGCCCTAAATATAGTCCTGCTGTTCAAGTCCTCAGCCCCAATGCTGTAGCTAGGATCATGCTCTCTAATAGCGGGGACTAATTCTTGTTTTTGTTTCCTGTTTTGTATTATTTTCCACCTTATCAAAAAAAAAAAAAAACTACATTAATAGACTAATTGGCTTCCAGTCAGCCACCATTCTGCCTTGGCGGAGTGTTTGGTTGTTAATGACTTGCCATCCCGCTCTCCTCCGGCCGTAAGCTACAGCTACTTCATGGTCCTCTTGGGCACCGCTGCTATTAATTAGTTTCAGTCCTCAATACCCTTCTGGAACAACCCAGTTAAGTAATCAGGTTCAGTCTGGAGCACTCTTCTTGAACAACGTGGGTCGTAAATCTTTATAATATCATTTGACTTTCAAGAAAGCTTGTATACGATTTCTTATATTGTTATCGTCACTTTTTTTTTTTTTTTTGGTTTAAAAGGTGCCTGATTAACTAATAATTTTATGACAATTGCATTATTTTTATATGCAATTGAATAATTCTTTAATTTGATGACATGGAAGTTATATTGTCGTAAAAATTATAGGTTCGTTACATTTTAATTTAAAATATTTAATAATAAAATTGCAGAAAAATTTATGAGCTCTTTATTGAAAAAAAAAGTCCGATTCTTAACAAACATGTATCTTAATCTTAAAGATGATAACTTTTTTTTTTGTGTCGCTGAATAGGAAATATATGTCTTTTACCATGCATGGCAATCGGACAAATATAGTTCGTTTAATTAACATGAAAAGATTGTTTGTTTTTCTTCCCGGGCTATAACTTCAAATTTCCTGTACGACGGATGAAGTAGAAAAAATGAGTTCCATGATTCCGCTACATTCGCGAAGTTCAGGGTGGGGAAGTATCGAACTCACTTTCCCGCGTTTTTATGTCCCCTTCCCCTTTTCATATCTCGCCGTCGCACAGTCGCCTGTTCTCTCTTGTACTTTCGGTAAAATAATTTCGTAAACCTAATTTGCATCCCCGTTTTATTAAATTTTCGCTTGCTTTCTCGTAATCTTTCCAAAGAAGACGTAACAGCCAGTACTGATTACCGCACTTGAGTGTGTGGGGTGAGGGCTTGCCGGTGGAGATGCTGCGGACGAATGCATTCGAAGGCGCGAATGTGTTCATGTCACGGAACCTCGTGCCGCCGGAAGTCTTCGACACACTTCACGACGCGCTTAAGAATAACGGCGCACGTGTCCACCTTTGCTGCGACCCTTCTCGCAATGGGCCTCACGACTATCACATCATATCTCACGATCATGTAACTGCCTGGTGTCCTGCGATTACTAGCTTCAGTTTAATTTGAGTTTGATTTCTGCATTTCTGATATCTCTCTCTCTCTCTCTCTCTCTCTCTTCAAATTTATTTAAAGGAGAAACTTGAAGATCTTAAAGCCCGGGGTTGTAATCTGCTTGGTAAGTTTGTATTTTAAGTTTCCACTTGCTATAGCTATTGTTACTGCCCCTTTTGATTGACTGTGTTAACTGAAATTTTATTATCCTTTTTCGTTTTCCCATTCAGTAGGCCATTGCGAAGTTGATTTAAGAGCTTTTAGCAGTGTAATTATCTGAAGTTGCTTTTAGATGCTTAGAACCTCGTAATCTGATGGTTGAAAAAGCATTATTGTTTGCATTGGACATTTCCAGACGCCAGATTGGCATTTTAGAATCTGACGAGGCATGTTGTTACTATTTATTTAGTAAAAGTATGTCGTTTTGAATTTTGATGGTTGGCTTATCTGAATTGGATAGCATTTATCGCTACTCTATAGCTCTCCAGTATATGAATGATTTCCATGGTTGAATATTCCTTTAGCTGGGAAAAATGGCGTCGCTTCTGAGTTTTGTATCCGTTCTTGGGCAGGTCCTCAGTGTGTGCTTTCATGTGCAAAAGAACAAAGACCTCTGCCTAAACAGGGTTTCACTTGTTGCCTTGCCATGGATGGTGTCAAAGTACTTGCATCTGGCTTTGATATGGATGAGAAGGTACCGTACATTTTAAATAATACCAATACAAGTTAGCTGTATTTTATTTATTTTCCATGTATTTTCGCTTGGCAAAGTAACAAGCATTCTTCGCATGGCTGTTATCATGTTTTCTTTTCCCTTTTTGTTTTAGGCCTCTAGCTTTGGAATAACTAAGAGAGGACCTGCACTTTTTTCTGGTTGTTATATTCAATTCAGATAGTTAGAATTTTCAAGGCATTTTCTTTTTGTTTTCTTAAATGGATTAGAAATTTAGAATCGTGTAAAATTTTCTTACTACTGCGTCTCTCTTCACGTTTTAGTTACTTGCTCTAACTATCTTCTTACTTTGTCCTCCCACTATATCGCTCCCTATTGATGTTTTTATTTTTTGGCCAAAGCGGTCTATTGATGTTCATCATTTGTATTTCGTACTGTGATGCAGATGAAGATAGGAGAGTTAGTAAATTCTATGGGAGGAATTCTGCATACTAAAGCGTCACTGGATGTAAACTTTGTGATTGTGAAAAATGTTTTAGCTGCCAAATACAAGGTCTTGTAAAAGACGCTTATGTTCCATATTATTCTTAAATCTTAATCTCTCCTCCTTATTCTTTGTCATGTTGTTTATTATACTCTTATCACCCTTCTCTCTCAGTGTATTACATGCTAGCACATATGATCATTACGCATGTTAATGCCAACATTAATAACTTCCTTATTGCTTGAATTTTTCTAAAGGGTGTAATAACTAAACTTTTTCGAACCTGATGGTTACAGATGCCTAAATCTTGTTTGCCTATTTTAAATATAGGTTGTTGTTTAATAGATCATTAATCCTTTTCAATTGCATAAACAGATCTTCACGATGGTATGAAATGTCTTTGAGCTCAAATTGATGCTGTACAATCTAATGTGTTTAAATTGCTTCCCATGTGGCAGTGGGCTTTGAATATGCTGAAGAAACCAATAATCACTTTTAATTGGTTAAAGCAATGCTCCATTGAGCATCGTATTGTTCCTCAAGAGTCATACAGGATTCTTCCCTTTTCTGGCTTGACAATTTGTGTTACCCGAATTCCAGCAGGTTTTAGTTATCTGTTGATGTTGTTCATAATATAATTTTTGTGTTTGTTTTTGGCTTCTAATTTGATTTTCATTTTATACAGATGACCGCAGAAAAATTGAGATGCTTATTGGACAGAATGGTGGGAAATACTCTGCAGAGCTAACAAAGAAGTGCACACATTTGATTTCTGATATATCCTTGCTATAGTTTCGTTAAACAATTATCTCTGTTTAAATCATGTGAACATTCACCTATTGTCCAAGAGAAGAAAACATTCTTCTTGCTTTTGAACAATACTTCTTGTTAAATTTTAATGGTCAGCTGCATAAGTTGGACTGCCTGTAACATTCTCCTTAAACAATAAATGACTTTAGCACTGAGTGTCAATTGTATCATGCTGTGTTCATGATTTTGAACTGACAACTCTCACGCTTCTAACATGAACTAATGTAATTATCTACGCCTTAAAATCTGTAATACTTTGGATATATCTGCTAGTGTATAATCTATCATCATCAAGAGTTTATGCTATCAAGGAGCATAATATCCCATTCATTATGCTTTTTAATTCGTTATTTCATATTTAGCAAAACTCTTCCTTCAACTGACAACTACTGCTTACATTTTGAGTTTAAACTGGGAGGACAGAAGATGCATCTAATTGGAAATTTAAGCTATCAGAATGGGCATTTATGTATAAATTTCTGCTAATGTTTTGCAAGCTCTTTAATTGCGAAGAACTTGAAGTAATGGCGTCATATCATAGTATCCCGTATGAATGAACCATCTAAGGATTCATTTTCTTTTCCTTGCCAAAAAGTCACCTTAGAAGATATATAAGATTCTTTGATGAGGTATTTTCCTCTTGTAGTGACAGGTATTTTATTTCCTTAGACACTATTTCATGTGCAATTTGTGTCAATATTACCAAGCACGTTACTAGGTGGATAATTGTGTTCTTGACTGTTCTTAAGCTCCTGAAGGCGACAAATATAAGGTAGCAAAACGATGGGGTCACATTCATATTGTGATAAAGAAATGGTTTGATCAGTCTATTGCCAGAAGAGGTAACTCCTTGGTTGCAATACATAATGTTGCAGTGCCTTTTGTATCTTGACCTTCATAATTCGATTCCAACCACAATACCTGACGACGTTGCATCATTTTTTTAGCATGTCTGAATGAGGAGTCCTACCCTGTTCAGCATGGACCTGTATCTTCACAAAGAATGTCTATCGATAATTTAACAGCACAACATAGTCAGGAAAAGAAATATGGGAAATTGCAATCTGCAGCATCATCTGGACTTCCAGATTCATGTATGCCTGTTTCCTATGCTGAGCTTGTGGACGGAGATCCAGAAGCTACACAGTCAGAAAACACTTCTGCTGCCATTTTAGATGTTCCTATCTCTGTTAATGGGACAGATCCTGAAGTGCCTCCAGTTCAACCCAAAAATGAACCAAACCTTGACAGTGCTGTAGCCAGAGATTCTGAATCTGATGATAATGACCTGTACTTATCAGAGTGCCGAATATCACTTGTTGGCTTTGAAGCTTCTGAAATGCGTAAACTAGTTAATATGGTTCGTAAAGGAGGAGGATCCAGATATATTTCTCTTAATGACAAGTTGACACACATAATCATTGGAACCCCTTCGGAAATGTGAGTTTAGTTTGATGTCTTCCAGAAATATTATGGATGCATATCTTCTCTATGTTTGGAGTACTGTGGTCTCTTTCTTTTAGTTAATCTTGATAATTACTATTCCCATGATGGTTTATCCAGGGAAAAGAAGGATGTAAGGAGCCTTGCTGCTTTGGGTATCATCTACGTTGTCAAGACTACATGGCTTGAAGATTGTGACCGTGAAAAGAAGGAAGTCCCTGTTCTTAAGAGACACATTGCGCATGATCTTCTTCTTCCAAAAGGTCCATTGTTATCATGCGCAATTGTACACATTTATGATCTGCGACTGTTATCTCCTACTTTTGTGCACAAAGGAGAAATTTTTTATTTAAACTTTGTTGTGTTAAATTTTCTTTAATGGCGGTCATAAGTATACTTTTCTGAGATACATGTTCATTTTGTTATGATTGGTTAGGTTCAGCATCTTCTGTGAAAGGAGCTGTGACCGGCATTATGGGCATGAATAAGGGTAAAGGCCCCAGCTCTCATCAAAGCTTGCAAGCTGATCCGGTGATAACTGGAATGGACTCTAGAGTTGTAATGCCATTATCTGTGGAGAAAAAAGAAGAGAAGAAGCCGGAGATTGATGTGACTGATCAAACCTTTCTTAAATCAATGGACAAGTCGACACAGCAAATGCAACTTCCTGTTGTTAATAATAAAATGAAGGGTCAAAAGAAGATGCATTATGAATCTTCTCAGTGTGTAAAGTTATCAACAGTTTTCTGGGGAAGGACGTTTTGTTTTTCAAATTCTTTTCCTGAAGAGAGAGTAAGTTTTTATTGTCTATGTTTTTTTAATATATGATATTGCATTCTAATTGTGAGTTTTGATGTATGGAGTCAATGAACTAATGCATATATAGGAAGTTGTAAAGTCAGATAATAGATGGTAGGACTCAGGAGTCCTAAATTTTTTGCCTAAAAAATTATATCTGGAAAGACACATTTGAGCCATTCAGTTGGTTTGGATTTACCTTACCGCCTCTTAATTCTCCTGATGATATTACTCTAATTCCGCAAACCACCTTCATAAACTAGACACTTCCTTTTAAGCATCGAAGTGCAATATCTTCCATTAAAATATTGAACTGTCATTAAAATAAAAATGTAAACCGCAATCCAATAAACTGGATGAAATTTCAGTCCCCCATACCTGCTTGTTTGAATTCAATGATGCGTGGATATTCTTTATATGGTAACATAACTTTTGATTATCCATTATAGATGTTCATTGAAATTCTGTAGATGTCTTGAAGAGATTGTTCAGATGGTGGTAACTATTTGGTGGTTTGACCTCATTGTCAAATACTTGTGTTTTGCATTGTTTGGTTTTATTATAGTAATTTTGTTTTTTATACTAAACCAGTAATTTCTTTTCTCTAAATTCTAAAATGATGACTTCCTGTCATAACTGATCATGGCTGAGAAGCTTGTCTGGCCTGATTGGCTTGGCCCCAAAAGGAGAATATGAGCCAACTAAAATCCCAAAAAATGGGTTTCTTTTTAAGAAACCTTGGTATAAAATGGGCAGGGCTCACTTCTTTCAAGTCATGCCCATGCAACCTTTTATTATCATATTACTGTAAATATTCTTAAATTTTGCATAATTTGTTTAGACATGATTGTTTTTCAAAAAAAAAATTTTAATTAAAACTTATTTTGCCAGAGAAAATCATATCTCCAATTTTTCATCCAAAAAAATCACTTGAAAAATTATTTATCAAGAAAAATTTTGTTTCAATATATATACAATTTGGCAAATAATAGATTTCTGTTCAAGTAATTATGTAGTTTTGGTTTCTTTTGCCAGAGAGATGAGATTATTCAATGGATAAGTCAAGGGAAAGGAGAAATGGTAAATGGGCACAGAAAACAGAATGCCCACTATACTATTGAGTGTCATGGTGTAACAAGGAGGTTGGAAGAAATTTCCCAAACTACATATATTTCCAGTCATTGGATACGATCTTGCTTAGAGGTAAGCCTGATTATTTCACATATGTGAACTTCCCTGTTTAGTTTTTTAGGCTAAATGTTTTATTTGCAGTTGCCCATTTGGTTATTGGTTTAAATATGAATAAGTTGGGATATGGATTGATTGGACAAGGAAAAAAATTGATTTGTTCAAACTGTTCTGGTTTTTACTTCAAAAGTACAATTGATTAGAAGAATATGAAAAAAAGAACATTTAAAGATTGCCACAAACACTACATATTCAGATTTCTACACGATCTATGTATTGTATTCTTGCCTCCTCTCCAATTTCTTTTACTTACAGCAGCTAATGAATTATATCTTAAAATATTGCAAAAGCTTATTTGCCCGTGTATTGGGAAAGAAGGAATGAGATCCCAGGGTCCTCTGCCGAAGTTTCTTCAGTTTTCTGTACTCCATTGCTCTTACTGGTAGATTAGTTTGTGTGATCATGAATGTCTAGTGTTCATAAATCTATATGCCCTTTCTTTGCTTTTCTCATATTGTCCTACTAAATTATTCATGTCTCAATCTTTATGCTCTTAATACTTTTTTAGCATGATTTGAACAAGTTTTCCTTATGATCAACCATAGTTTTTCTCATCATTTATTCATTAATGTATTCATAATGAATAAATTTTTGCTATCAACTGGATTCTTTAATAATTTACCTTGTTTGTATACATAGTGCTCGTTTGGAATGGCTTATTTTTGTCCAAAACGTGCTTATAATTCGTGATTCACGGTATACGAGGTAAGTATGTGAGAGGAGTTTTTTCTCGGCTTGCGTAATACGGGCTTATTTTTTAAGCCACCGCCTAAACAAACAAGCCTATAACCGTTCAGCCCTTTAATTATTGCTGATGTTGTTCTATTGTCTTTGTTGAAGAATGACTGCTTGCTGGATGTTGATAGTCACATTCTTTATTCTCCACTCCCTTGCCGTATACCCTTGCCTGGGTTTGAGAGCTTTCGGTTTTGTGTTTCTCAATATGAGGGGAGAGACAGAATGCTGCTAAGGAACTTGTGCTTTGTTCTTGGAGCTACATTTGTGGAGAAGTTGACGAAGAAAGTTACTCATTTATTGTGTAAATTCATCAATGGGCCCAAGTATGAGGCTGCTTGTAAGTGGGGGATCCAGGCGGTTACATCTGAATGGATATTTGAATGTGTCAAACAGGTATTTGTTTTAGCTCCTGTGTGGAATGATAGGAGCTTGAATGCATGCTGGTCTGTAAACTCATCTTATTTTGCATACGTCTTAGTGCATCATGTATAAATGTCCATAGGCGTTTGGGGGGAAGCAAGAAAATTGTTAAACAATGTGCTAATTATTTCAGAATAATGTTATTGCTGTTGATCAATTTTTACCCAAAGAAGTCTCTGTTCAAGAACAAGAGAACCAAGAGGCAGGAGTGTTTACTGTGAGTCAATTTCCTAACCCGGCTGACAGCATAAGTGGAGATGGCTCTGCCCAGTATTCAAGTCGATCACAAAATTTGAGAAACATACCGAATCAAAATGTAGGTAGTCAAGTCGGCAATTATGGGGTTGATGCTAAAATATCAAGTGTTTACTGGAAAAAGGCAAGGCTTTTGGAAGAGTCTGGCCTGTATGATAAAGTGCCTTCTGCCGTAGCTTTAGCTACCCCTATCAACGATATGAGTTCTACAGGAAACAATATGCTGATAGATACCAGTGAGGTTTCCCCGGCTGTTCCTGATGTTGCTGCTGCAATTGAGGACTTGTTAGAGCAAACTAGCAAGGTAAAAGTGCTGTATGTTTGGCATTTTCTCCATTATGTCCATATTTACTTCTGAACTTATTATGCTTTTCCTTCTTTCCCTTAAAGATGCATGATCAGACATCCCCAGGGAAGACCGTGAATAAGGGAAATGTATCCTTCAAGTGTATTGATTTTTATTTTGTTTCATTAGATGATTGAGTTTTCATTTCTCTTCTAAACGAGTTGTAATCCTTGATGATAGATTAGAATTTTTCGTCTGATTGTTCTGTTCTTGGTGAAAACGAATCAAATCCTCATGCTGCCATTGGATTTTCTGAACATTGGCTGAACAGGCAAGCTTTATATTTCTCTCTCTTTACTGATTGACATTTAGTTGTCAATAATTTACATGGAACAAAAAACCAGACCGGACCGGCCGATCCGACCGGAAAACCGGTGAACCAGTCTCCAGTCCAGTCCGGTTCATTTTTTGAGAGGGAGGGAGAGTTGAATCGGAACAAAACCGGTGGGTTACTGGTTCAACCGGTTTACTATTTTTTTTATTTTTTTTTTTAAAAATGAGATATCTGGTTCAATAAAGAGGCTGAAAAAGAAAGAAAACCATAGATCTACACCGATATATATACAATCTATAATATTTTAATAAATTATAAGAACAAATTTTAATTTTAAGGCTGTGAAAATTTTGATATAATTCAAGTAATCAAATCTAACATAATCAATTAATTTTATCTATAGAAGTTTAAAAATATATTAATATATATATATTGTTGCTGATAAATTATAATATTTTAATATGACGGTTCATTACCCGGTTTGGTTTTTTATTCCTTGACAATTTACGTAGTCGCCTTGGTCAAAATTATATAGCCTTTGTTACTATTCTTGTCTATAAATGTGCAATAAATGTCCTTTTTCTTTATTTCCACTTGAATGATTTTGCATTAATCCGAACTATTTATTTGTGATCTAAAGATATTTGTTTCTTTCTCTCACCTCTCACCGGATCCAAGACTGCTCAATTTTGTGTTTCATGTTCGTTTGTTTTGTTAGTGTTTGTATTGAGCTTATGATTGCCCCCCCCCCCAGAAGTAGCAGAAACGAGGATAATGATGATGCTTCTCGAGATGGAAGAGCAGCTTATGATAATTTTAGTGAAACACAAACAGAATCTCAGGTTTTATCTGGCAATCACACTCAACTCCTCTTTGTTTTTTTTTGGGGTTGCTTATTCTGTTCCATTTGAACAAACATTTATCAACTCCAGCTTAGACTGTTTAGTTTTGACCAATCGTTGGTGTTCCTTGTGAATACATCCTGCTTAATGATTCGATCCTGAAAATCAGTTCTGTATTTCAAACTCAGGTTGTTGGTTATGAAGAAGATTTGTCTGGAAGACAAATGCTCATCGACAGAGTCCGAACACGTGGCAGCATGGCTTGAAGTATTAGGACAGCCCCTTGAAGGAACATCAAGAAGCATTTGCATTAACAAGAAAATTAAAGAAAATCATGTCCGTCTTGTCTTGCATAATTAACATTGGTTTTAAAAAAAGATCATCCCTGCTAAGGGTCCGCTGTCAAGATTGTCAAGGATGCAGCAGGTCAGTATTGGAAGGTCAATATTAACTGTGTTGGTCGAGAGTAGTTGCACCCATGCCCCATATTACTGGCGAAGGTCGAAAAGGAACGAGTGAGGAGGGGAATATATTGATATTTCTTTGCAGGCGTGTTGTATCTATTGATGATTTGTAAAAGCCAGTTCCAATCAAATCAAAGAACTGTACAGTGATCATTGACCCATGCGGCATAAGGCCTGATAGTCTACAAACTCGAGTGTGTGCTTATCAATCATTTGGGCGTTAGAAGATTTATTATAGCTATTGTGGCAAATGTCCAACCTATGAGCAAACTCAGAGGGACGGGGAGGCAGCTTGAAGACTAATGCAGCTTATACACAAGACTCTTGCACCGGATTGGAAAATAAGAGCTGCCTCGTACTTGTATAGAGAGGGCAACACTTGCACTTTGGTTATTGTAGTATATCTTCAGCTGATAGAGTTCACTCTCTAGTTTTCGCTCTAATACTATTTTGATGAGTGGAAACACAATTAGATGTGCTCTCCTGGGTTTAGTTTGTGTTTAACGTAATAGTTTGGGCTGAGCCCTTTTTCTCCCAAAAATCAATTTAGATGGTAATGCCAAAAAAATTAAGATTTTAGTCGTGTGAGAGCACGTGTCATAAATTTAAATGAAAAACATATCAATTTTAAAAAGTTATCCAAATGATTTTCAGTTTTTAGTCTTGAAAAAATAACTTTTCCTTTACTTTGTTTTTTGAAATTTATTTTATTTAAAGAGTAAAAATGCAAATTTAACAATAAAATTATAGATGAGGACACTTGCCATTATAAAATTAAAAGGATAAAAGTACACAGTTTACAATTGAGGGTAATATTACCGACACCATTAACTAATGATAAGGTGTAACGTATGGACATGTTGTAGGCCCCATGTGATAGAAATTTAACAAGAGTTACGCTCAGTAACGGTGTTGGTAATATTGCCCCCAAATTACAAATTTTATGGTGTCAAGCTCCCTCACGGTTCCAGGTCAAAAAAAAGTACCCTCACGGTTTTACCTATAATCTTATTGTTAACTTTATACATTTACCCTTTATTTAGAGTAAATAAGGGTAAGGAAAAGGCCATGTCGCATATAATTTCAATTCTCAAGTGGCATGATAAGGCCATTTTATTCAGGCCATGTAATGAAAAATGTGAAAATAATTGCAAAGAAAGTCATTGTTTTCTATTTGAAATGAAATGTAACAACACTGAAATGCCCAGGCTGGGAAAAAAACACAAGTCTGAAAAAGTTAAAGAATTTTGGTTAACTCTTAAAATTACAAAAATGAATTACATAAGTCTCCAAATTAAAAGAAGTTTGCCCTTTTATTTTAGATTTGTGTTATATATATATTCACATGTACACTTTTTTTCGCCAACTATATATACACTTTAAAAAAGCAAACATAATGCATTAATTTTTTATATATGACAAAAATCTTGATTTTAAAAAAGAGGTTATTTAAGTTCAAGCTTGTCCAATGAAATGAGCTTGTCCTTTTGATAAAGTCCATTTGAATTGATCTAAATTATAAATATATTTTTACCCATTTTACCCTCAATTATTATTTATTTTCCGTACATTCTCTTTTATCATTTTTTCATTTTTACACTATCTCTTACTAATTCATAAATAAGGGTATTATAGGGGGGGAAAAATCAGATTTCCTATTTATTTATTTTTAAATAATTTTAACTGTTTTTTAACATCCCAATTAAAAAGACCTCATAGAGAGGGAGGGAGAGGGGGGGGGGGAGAGAGAGAGAGAGAGAGAGAGAGAGAGAGAATATAACGATAAAACTAGGGGAAAAAATCATGGAAAACGTTGGAAGGAGTCGTCAACCAAGAGCATCAAGACAATTCATACATCAATTCAGACTTTCATAGCTATCCCTCCACCACAAAACAAGATATTGGTGCAATCCTATATCCAATATCCACGCATATTTTCCAATTATCCACTCCAAATAACGTACATTTATTTTCCCGTCCAAACTTCTTCCCACAAAAAATAATAACCAACACAAAATCTATTCGTTGATCCTTCCCTCCTAAACTCCCGTGGTAGCATGTCCCTGCACGTGTCACATGGCATTCTCAGTCCACATGAGTCTTACTCCTTCGCCGGTGGCCGGAGTGATCTCACCTTCTCACCTTTGTTTCTTTAAGCTTCCTCAGTCCTTTGGCAATGGCACTATCTTCGGTTTCGAGTTTCAGAGGAAGGGGAGGCCGAGGAGACAACTCAAGTTCGTTATCAGTGCGGAGCTTTCCAACTCCTTCTCGTTAAATTTTGGATTGGATTCTCAGGTCATTTTGCTTCCTACTTGTTCCAATGTTTCAACTATGTTCTTCCTTTTCAGATTGATGGTTCTTGAAATTTCAATTTCTTGCTTGTTTCTTTGGAAAGCTGCTAATTGATACATTGCCTGAGTTTCTGGAGTTCCACTGTGTCCAGTTGCTCGGTCATTTGTGATCTTGTGCGGGTTTGATTTTATCGCCATTGGTGACCGAAATTTTGATGATAGCAAGGCAGGAAATCCTGGGGTGCTTTTGTATGATCGTGCTCTAAAATAGTTCTGGGAAATCAATATTTATGCGGCAAAGCCCGTTTTTCTTGATATTCGTTCAAATGTTGTAAAACGGCATTTTTTTATCACTTCACTGCTTTTTCGATTAGTTTTGAATATGCTGAACTGGTCACGCACGTGTCATGCTCTGGTTGCCGTGATCTTCTTCACTTCGAATTATTGCATGCGCTTTCTTTTTCATTTGAGCTAGCCGACCTTCCCTCTTATATTAAATTCAATAGTTAGCTATTTTGAGAGATCATCTGCAGCTTTACATTTCTGCGTTTGGATTGTTTTTTCATCTTTCAGTTCTTGTGAATGAGCCCTTTGGTAGTTGTGATGTATACCATTGACATAACAACTGCTTGCCTTAAAACCCAGAATATATCATTCAACATCCAGTATAATTTCTTTAAGTCCATTAACATACATCTGTTCTTGACTTCATTTTTTCTGTTTACGCTTTAACGAAATGACTGGAAAAGTTTCAGGCCGTAAACTGACATTCTCTTGCAAATTTATTTTCCCTCTTTTTACAGCATTTGAATTCCTTTCAATCCCATGATCCATCACAGTTGCCTTGGATGGGACCAATGCCTGGCGATATCGCTGAAGTAGAGGCGTACTGCCGGATCTTTAGAACCTCTGAAAGGCTTCATTCAGCATTAATGGATGCATTATGCAACCCGATGACTGGTGAATGTGCTGTCTCATATGAGATCTCATCTGATGAGAAACCTCAACTGGAAGATAAATTAGTCTCTGTCCTTGGATGCATGATTTCACTTGTGAACAAAGCCAGGGAGGATGTTCTTTCTGGTAGATCCTCAATTATGAAACCCTTTCGTATTGCAGAAGTTAGCATAATGGAGGATGAGCTTCCCCCGCTTGCCAGTTTTAGGAGTGAGATGAAAAGGTGTTGTGAGAGCTTGCATGTAGCTCTTGAGAATTATTTGACACCTGATGATAATCGAAGCTCGGATGTATGGAGGAAACTCCAGAGACTAAAGAATGTTTGCTATGATTCTGGTTTTCCTCGTGGGGACAATCATCCTTGCCATACACTTTTTGCAAATTGGAGTCCTGTTTATTTATCTACTTCGAAAGAGGACACAAAATTTAACTCTGAGGCAGCTTTTTGGACGGGTGGTCAGGTAACAGAAGAAGGCCTGAAGTGGTTACTGGATCAAGGATATAAAACTATTATTGATCTCAGAGCGGAGACTGTCAATGATAACTTCTATCAAGCAGCCATTCATGATGTTATTGCATCTGGGAAAATTGAAGTCGTTAAAATTCCAGTAGAAGTCAAGACTGCACCTACAATGGAACAGGTTGTTAAGTTTGCGTCTTATATTTCAGATCACAGCAAAAGGCCTATCTACCTTCACAGCAAGGAAGGAGTTTGGAGAACATCTGCCATGGTCTCCAGGTGGAGGCAGTACATGACTCGCTCCTCATCTCAAGCTGTTTTTAATCAAGCTGTAATTTCTGATGACAAGTTGTCGCATCATACAAATGGATATGGAAAACTGCAGGACTCTTTGAAGAGTGCAGAGAGATCCTCTCTGGACAAGGATATTGATTCATTATCAGAGAATTTGGGTGTGACATGTGATAGAAGTACCTCCCCAAAGAATGACGACCACAAAATGCAAAGTAATGGGACCTTTAGTCGACTCACTAATAACTATGGCATGTTATCAGAAGCCACAGTTGCTGCTAAAGGAGAGGAATCATTTTCAGGTTTCTCCAACAAAATTAACCCTTTCAAAGCTCAGATTCCTCCTTGTGATGTCTTTTCTAAAAAGGAGATGTCCAGCTTTTTGGGAAGTGGGAAGATCTCACCACACTTATTTTTTAATTATAAGATTAAAAGATTGGAATGCTTGCCAGATTCAAGGAACAAGTATATTGGCAGGTTTCATGGGGGTGTGATAATCAGCAATGGCAATAATCATGTACCCAAAATTGTGGATCCAGAAAATTCCAACGGATCAGCTCTTGTGGACTATATATCAGGAGAGCCCCAGATTGAGGTTGGTGGCAATTCTATGTCAGATAATAAAAGTACTTCTATTGATGTTAAGAGCACAATAAATGGATTTAGTGAAGGAAAAATGTATTCCATGCCTACTTTCAATGTATCTACGGTAGTGAACAAAAGCTCTAATGACGCCACAAATAAATCTCGAAGGGTTGGAGATGGTAGGGGTGACTCAGGAACAGCCTTGCGTGATGAAGACTCAGGACCTGTTGAAGGGAATATGTGTGCATCTTCGACAGGTGTTGTGAGGTTGCAGTCAAGAAAGAAAGCGGAGATGTTCTTAGTACGAACTGATGGATTTTCGTGCGCCAGAGAAAAAGTGACCGAATCTTCTTTAGCATTCTCTCATCCAAGCACTCAGCAACAGATGCTTATGTGGAAATCTATGCCAAAGACTGTATTATTGTTGAAAAAGATGGGGGAAGAACTGATGGAAGAAGCTAAACAGGTGATTATCATTTAAATATATGCCGGGGAGCAGGCCAGTGCTAAGAGTTTGTCCTCTTTGGTATTTCAATGATCCAGACATCAGAGTTTCTGAACTCGATGTTTAGGAACAATATATTTGCAAGTTTTTAAATTTGATGAGATGGGAGTATTATCAGTTGTGTTATTCTGTAATCTTTCTATTTTTATTCTTACTCTTTTTACTGATTGTTCCGAGGATGTTTGGTTACATTGTTTAAACAAGGAAAGTGGGTTAAGCAAGTTGGTTATCGTGTTTTGTCAATAAAGTAAGTCATCATTAAATGAGAATATGGTTAATTGGTTAAATTTCCTCATAGTGATTCTTCCCCAAATATACATTATCATGTTTCGTTATTAATTTGACGAAGTCCACTCTCAGTTCAGTTTCAATTTCTATGCTGTAGGTTGCTTCTTTTTTATATTACCAAGAGAAAATGAACGTTCTTGTGGAACCTGATGTGCATGATCTATTTGCTAGGATTCCAGGGTTTGGATTTGTTCAGACCTTCTATAGTCATGATACCAGGTAGTGGAGTTTGTGACGTTATGCACAATATTGTATTTTCTAATTCTGATAAAGCTGCTCTTCAACTGCTAGTTTCTCACCATATCAAATGCTTTGACACAGTGATCTGCACGAGCAAGTAGATTTTGTGGCATGCTTGGGTGGAGATGGTGTTATACTGCATGCTTCAAATATATTCAGGGATGCTGTTCCCCCTGTTGTATCGTTTAACCTTGGCTCCCTTGGTTTTCTAACTTCTCATCATGTACGCTTTTTCAATTGAGCAATATCTTTTTACATAAGTGATGCAGGCAGCTCTTTGGTAATTTACTAATTTATTTGAAGTTCGTTTTGTCTTCTGCATATAGTTTGAAGATTACGTGCAGGACTTACGTCAAGTCATCCATGGAAATACTACACGAGATGGGGTATACATCACTCTCAGAATGCGCCTTCGATGTGAACTTTTTCTTAAGGGCAACACAGTGCCTGGGAAAGTATTTGATGTCCTTAATGAGGTTGTTGTCGATCGGGGCCCTAATCCTTACCTTTCAAAGATAGAATGTTATGAACATGGTAGACTTATAACCAAGGTTAGTTTCATTAATTTTCACCACCTCTTCAAACTTGAAAATAACTTCATTTTGTAGATTAGGGCCGTCGTTTTTCAGTATTTGATATCTCCAAACCCCAGTATGTAGCATAGCCATCCGCTCTTCATGTATGATGACTGTTCTGACTTTCAGGTACAAGGTGATGGAGTCATTGTAGCTACCCCAACAGGAAGTACCGCCTATTCTACAGCTGCTGGAGGTTCCATGGTAAGATTTTGCATGAGTTTTATTTTAAGTCCTATATTATTTGTACTTAAAATTGGTAGGATGTATTGGCTTGATATGCTTTTTGTTTTTAAAATTCGTATATAACCTTTTTCTACTATCAAGCTGTCCGAGTTTCCGCTGCTGTCTTTCAAGGATGTGATTCTGTTCTGGTTGCCATCCTTTGGCTGGGCATTAAAAATACCATCAACACTATCTTTTGAGTTTTGAGCACTAAAACAATCTGTGGAGCTGGAAAAATATCATATTCTTAGCAGTAAAGTAAGAAAAAAAACTGAGGTTTTGAAACCTTGCAGCAGCAGCACCATGCTGTGAGGTAAGATAAAGACTGAGGGGTGGGTGGCCCGACCTGTCAATGGGGCCCTCTCATCCTTCTCAGTCTCTCTAACACGGCAGCAACTTGCGGCTGCTCCAGAGAAGTAAGTCCCAAGAAACTGTTGTGTAGACTAACTCAGTTGGTAAGATAAAGATGGAGTGAGATATGGATATATAGCGTTCAGGGTCATGATATAACGGAAAATAAGGAGAGAGAAAATTGCCCAAGTGATAGCAACACCATCTTGGAGATGTGATGTTAATAGAATTTTTTATCGTTCTTAATCAATGTTGCTTCATACCTAATTTCACCATTGTTTACTGTAATGTTCATTTCTAATTTTGAAAAAAAAAAAATGACGACAGGTGCATCCAAATGTTCCCTGCATGCTATTTACCCCAATCTGTCCACATTCACTCTCATTCAGACCAGTTATACTTCCAGATTCTGCTCAATTGGAATTAAAGGTGAAGCTAACTTTCTGTGTGGTGGAGATGGATATTGGATGTCCTTGATTCAATGCCAGAATGATAATTAGGGGTTATTTATAATTTGATAATTGGTTTTTGTAATTAGGATGTGAGTTATCTAGTGTTCATTATTAACAGATTCCAGAAGATGCAAGAAGCAGTGCATGGGTCTCATTTGATGGGAAGAGAAGGCAGCAGCTTTCAAGAGGAGATTCTGTTCGAATATCTATGAGTCAGCATCCACTTCCCACTGTAAACAAATTTGACCAAACGGGTGATTGGTTTCGTAGCTTGATTCGCTGTCTGAATTGGAATGAAAGGCTTGATCAGAAGGCATTATGAAGTATGTGAGCATGAAAAACACTTGAGCATTATTCTCCAGAAAAGACAGGACCTGTGTAACTACTGTACAGATTATACATACATCTAGATTACAGAACTCAATAGTTAGCTGATACTACCTGTTTCTTACATTGGCTTCCCATGTAAAGATAGGATTTGCCAATTGCTTCTTCACATGTAATCTTGACAAGATGCTGTTGTATAGTTAGAATATTTTAAACACTTTATTTATCTTAGGAGGCTAAGGGCATAGCTGAAAGTCAATGTTGTTCCCTTGATTTTTTTCCTCTCTTTATAATTTTTTTTTACAACTGGAAATTCTGTGACAGAAAAATTTATCGGCCTGCAACAGTATACAGGGAAGAAGAAGATGCTTCTTATGGTTTGTTCTCAGCTAACTGGATTATTTCAAACTCCGTTAAGTACCATTTCCTTGTCAGGTAGTTAAGACTTGTTGTATTTAGCCAGTTGCCAAGTTCTAAAATATGTATATACTTGATGAAGAAGCAAAAGAACATAGTGCACATTTAGATTAGCTTTTGAAGAATAGCTTTTACAATTTATGAGGTAATTATGTGAGAGGAATTTTATCTCAACTTGCAGAAAAGTGTTTTTGAAACCACAGTTTTATGGTTTCCCAAACACTCACATAAACGGATTCTAATAGTGACAATGATGTTTTACCGAATGAAAAAGGAATGTATGATTTACTATATCAGATGCAGCTTAAACTTGATTCCTGAGAGCAAAGTGGTATTTTGTCTAAATTTTCTAATGATAGGTTTAGTCCGAATAACTAGTGGTTGCTGTGGAGAAGAGAGGAGTTTCTATCCAATAACTATAAAGTGCAGAATTTATGTGATAGTACTGTTATACTTGCAAAACCTCCACGGACTCACAAGTCCTCACCACCATAATGGCAAGACTAACCAACACTATAAAAGACGAAGAAAAACAGTGATTACTTTCACCTACTACAGCTTTCTCTTCTCTTCCACAAACAAAGAGAAGGACACTTTGGCTACCAAGGTAA
The DNA here is from genome assembly GCA_963210345.1 of Inga oerstediana. Taxonomy (NCBI): domain Eukaryota; kingdom Viridiplantae; phylum Streptophyta; class Magnoliopsida; order Fabales; family Fabaceae; genus Inga; species Inga oerstediana. Next base: position 2,767,491 of record OY723405.1, read on the forward strand.
TTTTTGGGCATCAAGCATGTCTTCCATCACAGTATCATCAAGAGTCGTCAGCCACAAGTAAAGGAGGGTCCTTTTTATTTATATGGCTCTAACGGCTTGAAACCTTGGTTCCTTTGGAAGGAACTTCTGTTCAGTATAGACAGACATGTACTCATGAAAAATGAATCTAGGGTAAGCTGCTGCTTGGTCTTCTTTTGCCAACAATTGTGTTGCAGGACATATGATGGCTTGGAATGATGGATTATAGAATGAAGCAATTGATCTCCTGGTCCTATCAGGTGTCACTAAAAACCCGATGCCAGTAACTCTTGTATCGGCCGTTGCTTAGGGCCTCAAGCTGATCACCAGTGTCTATGACAATAGCAATTGGCAAAGGTTGGATATCAATCCATTGCCCATCATTGAGCATTTGAAGACCACCCACCTGATCATCTTGGAAGAGTAGGATAACACCTCCAGCATCTGTGTGAGCTCGTAGGCCATTCACAAGCTCTGGGTAAGGACAGGGTGGGTAGTGGCTGACCTTGGTACCAAAGAAGGCATTTTCTCCTTCTCCACCATTCAATACCTTCTTGATGTATCCTGTGGGCAACCCCAAATTCTCATCCATCAATTCCATGATCCTCTCTGACAATTTCTTTAACTCAGACCGATATTCTGCCATGGTTTCCCTATCATCATGTGAAAGGTCAGTTACGAACTTATGTTGCAATTCTACTCATTCTGTCTGGATTTTGAATTTCATATTTTAGTAGTTCAATCATTTAAAGTTCCTATTTTCAGCCCTGCAGAAGGTTCAAAAAGATTTTCAATACAGTTTTGCACTGGTGGAGAAGTTGAGCTTAAACTGAAATCTGATTAATTCCTGTCTGCCTGAAGTTACCCAAAAACATTAATTTCTTGAAAACCAAAGGATATCTGACTCTGTCTTTTGGTACAAAGAATCACTGCTTTTGAATATATACCTGAATCCTCGAGTTTTTTCTGGCCAATCGTTATCATCCAGAAGAGTGAACACATCCTCCCAACCCACATTTTCCAACTTCTCACCACTCTTCTTTTCAACCATTTCATTTAGTAGCTTCGCTGGTGCTGAGCTTTTGAAGCTTTCCTCTCTTTCCAGTTTATAGCAATCTAAGCTAATCTTCTCCACCCTCCCAAGCAGCTCCTCTGGAATTCCATGGCTGACCTGCTGTAAAACAGTGTATAAGTTTTGTACTTCACAAAAAAGCCACGAAATATGGCAGGTATGTATCCATTTCTATTTCAGGCCTTGAATTTATTACAAGCCATTAACTGTATTAATAAACTACATGATTACCTGGAAGTATCCCCATTCTTCACAACCATTTGCAATCACTGCCATATTTTTGGCTCTTTCCTCCCCATTTAGCTTTGAGAAATCTATCACGGGAATTGCCATCAGACAAGAACTGAGCAAGATACAGAAAAGCTCTGATGCTTTGGTGGATGCTTATTACGCAGAGAGAGAAAGCAGAGCAGGCAGTTTTGAGAGTTTGAGCTCAGCTAGCCTGTTCCGTCATTATATTACTCGTTTTCGTTTAATTAATGTTTGGTTACACCTTTGGAGAGTACCTTGAAATTAACACACACATGCATATATAATCCGCTACTGCCTTCATGTTACAGTTCAAAATTAACAAGTCTTCTTGCAACTAACTAAACTACTTTAGCTTTTCGTGGTTATGAAGTTTTGGTGAGAGGTTGAAGATATTTAAACTACAAGCAAGATGATCAAAGAAGGCCAACAAAGGAGAAACACATTTGTTTACTGAGAAAATTATAACCAGTTTCTCCTTTGTAGGCCTTCTTTGATCATTTTGCTTATAGTTTAAATATCTTCCTGTTTATATAATACTTTGTAGTGTTACCAATTGACTTCGACGCATTGCATTCTTCTTCATTACTAAGGGGATTGAAAGCTAACTTTATCCAAAAAAAAAATAAGAAAAATTACATTCAGGTCTCAAATAAAAAAAATGAAAAATGGTCCCTAAAAATATTAAAATTGTCAAAAAGTCCTATGAGACTTTTTTTGTAGTAAATTTCAATTCTTCTGACAGGTCCATAGGCGTCCGCTAACAAGTTCATAGGTGCGTTATTGACAAGTCTATGGACATCAATTAACAAGTATAGAGGCGTCCATGATTGAAATTTATTGTAAAAAAGTCTCATAAGACTTTTTGACAATTTTGAGATTTCAAGGGATCATTTTTTCATTTTTTATCTCGTCCAAGGCCTTAACATAATTTTTCCAAAAAAGTCTATGATTGGAATTTATTGTAAAAAAGTCTCATAGGACTTTTTGACAATTTTGAGATTTCAAGGGATCATTTTTTCATTTTTTATCTCGTCCAAGACCTTAACATAATTTTTCCAAAAAAATATTATTGAATGTTACAGGCAGATTTGCAGGCATAGTTTTAGGGCTAAGAAGGAGTGCTCAAGGCTTTTACACACACAATTTTAAACTCATATTAACAAATTTTCTTTTCTTTTGTTATATCATAGGGTTTAAATAACTAATCAATACCTATACTTATTACTTACTCATTACTTGTACCATCTGAGGTAATCCCAAGTGTCCTTTAACGTTAGATTTTTATATTTTATATTATTCATGTGGTAAGAATAGGATAGGATGCAATGTGAATAGGGTAAGAATCGCCCCATGCCTTGTGAGGAAAAAAATCACAAATAAGTCCATTGCGGCCTAATTTTTAAATCTATGTTATTAAAAAAATTGAATTTTGACGCTAAGCACTGAAAAAAAAAGAAGGAAAAATTACTATAAGGTTCTAATAAAAAATGTAATAACCAAAAAATTTTACAATAAGTGAATAATATGTAAGGATAAATTTTCATACAGTATATGATAACACGTTGATGGTGTTCATTTGTTATTGAAACTTCTTTGTGATTACATTTTTTTTTTTAACATGTGATAATGATTTCCCTCAAAAGGAACAACATTTTAGGTATGATCCAATCCATGATTGAACAAAAAGTTGCTTCTTGCGCAAAGGAATGAATGCTTTGGAGTTTGAATTATTGGCCTTGTAATCTGATTCTGATGCTCATGTTACATCTTTAAAGGACGATTATAGGTGTGTTTGGGATCACTTATTGTTGGACAATAAGTCCTTATTACGCAAGTCGAGATAAAACTCCTCTCACATACTTACCCCGTATACCGTGAATTACGATTTATAAGCACTTATTACCCAAAAATAAACTATTCCAAACGAGCACTATCTAAGCACTGAAATGGGGTGAGGATAAGACAAAGGATTCTCTCAAAATTTCTGCGATACTCCCTGTGATTTATAATAAAAAAAAATGTCAATTTTACAATTTTTAAATTGGCTTAAAATAATTGTTGATTTGTTACTTTAAAACTTTCAAAAACTTATTAATTATTTATATACCATTCAGTCCTTATTCTTATTTTTATTTTATTTTTTAACTAAGAACTCTACAATAATACTCCACATGTGTCAAAACAATTGTCACTTTCAAACTGTGTCCACATATTAAAAGGCTTATAAATAGCCTATTTTTTTCAAAAAAAAAATGCAATGGCTTTTTCAAAAAAAATAAATAAAATACTCTTGTTCATTGTACCCACATATAAAATGCTCAACCTCCACCCTTTACTCAAGGTATAATTTTTAACTAACTGATTCCTCACTAACTAATATTTTAATCTTTCTAAGCTAAATATCGGTGCTAAATAGCATACGACACTAAAGTCTCACTCTGTATCAATAGATATGTTATTATAGACTTGTATACTTGATAATGACCAATGTCCGATAGCTCAAAACGAATAAGATTCTTTGGTGTAATGCCTTTTCAACTAATAACATTTAGTTGATATTTTTATAACCAACTTTAATTAATAATTAACGCATCATCAATAATTTTTCGTCATATCTATTAATATGCACAGTAAACGTGTAGAAATGTACAACACTCTTATTTATAATCATGTCTAAGAGAGCAAGTGAGCCATCCGTAAATGCTTATGCAAGCGCTTTTTGAGTCTACCGGCATACCTTAACCCTGGTGAGCAACTGGGATTCAACTCACCTATACTTTTTGTTATTAGAGGAAAAAAAAAGTACTTCATTAAATAATCAATGCGACAATAATTCAAATTTTCTATAGTTGAAATAAGAAATAATAAAGGTAGAGTCCTATAAAATGATATATGAATTAATCAAATTCTAATTAGGTCATCGAATTCAACAAATTATAAATTAGGTTATGTGATACACTTAACGATTTAAAATTGGGCTAAATTACATTCATGCCCCTTAATTGATATATCCAAACAACTCAAAATATTGAGTTAGAAGGTCACAAGTCACAAACCGAGAGGGATCCTTAATGATTTTCCCAAATAGCCATACACCTTTTCACGTCGCACTATAAACGTAACAGATTATGAAGGTCAATTACAGGAAAATGTAACACCAACAATAGGATCACTGTATAATTATTTATTCATCTGCCGACATCCCCCACTAGCTGGAAGTCCTCCTCGTTAGAATGTCTGTACAGTTTTTATCTTTCAGTTTTATGATTTAATCGCCTCATATACATATATGTATAGCTTTCTTAGTTTATATATCGTTATATATATATATATTTTTTTTTTTGCCCAAGTTTATATATCGTTATTGATTGAACGAGTTGAGAATATAATCACGGATGAACTTCGCTTGGGTGTGAAGTCTTCGGCACTAATGGGGCCTTTGTTTTGCTTCTCTAATTTCAGGAAGTGTGAGCAACCTTTTTTGCAATTTTTGGTTTCTAGGTCAATTTTTTGAGTAGCCTGGATATATCAACTAAAGGGCATGGATGTAATTTAACCCAATTTCCACATTCCTAATTGTGTCACATAACCTAATTTATAATTTGTTAAATTTTGTGACCCAAATTAGAAGTTAATTAATTGAACTGTCTTTTTATAGGATTTTCCCAATAATAAATATAGCTGGAAATGTAAAATAAAACACTAGAAGCCGAATAAGTGATTTTTATATAAAATAAGCTTCATATCTTACACGTTAACCGTATATACACCAAGGACAAGAACAAAATCCTAGACAGACTATGCCATGCATTCTTGAAAAAAACCCAAGCCTCCTCAAGAAATAATCAAACTTCACTTCTAGGATGCAACAAAAAACCAATATATCCGAGCAAAACCACTAGATACGTACACATCCTCATCTACCACTTAATCTTCGTGTTAAAAAGGAACCTTCTCAAAATCATCCTCTTGACTCTGTCAGTGCATCAAGGAAGGCACAAGAGTCGCTGCCTCCATATTATGGAACTCGTTCAGCTGAAGGTGAAGGGCAACAGAACTAGCGGGAAAAAATGTTGCAGAGAAACTGATAGGATACTGCATATGGGAGTGGGGGAAATCAATTCTCATGACTCCGGTGACAAGCAGGAGAAGGTATTGGTCCGTTTAACTAAATTAAGCACAAGCTGTAACTGTGTAGGAAAAAAACAAGAAGCACAAGTTTGATTTGCAAAGGTCCCCGCCCCCGTCCTTTGATATCTACCTTCAGTTCAGAAGCATTCAACAGTTAGAAATCAAATAGTTCTTCGGTTTCCATAGGAGATGCCCAATATTGCAGCAGTGACTCCACAGTTAACCTTCGAGTTGCACTAAGCATTGAGATGAAAAACCGACAACCATCAATTTTGTACTCTTCAAGAGGATTTCTATGTCCAAAACTCCTTACATTTACCTGTTAGAACACTGAGATGAGCCTTTTGCAAATAAGAAAGCTCAAAAGGTTCAGAGTGCAAAAGAACTATTTACCGCCGAACTGAGTCTATTCATGTTTACAAGATGATCTCTCCAGAAACTATCCAGCGTTTTCACAAGAACCGCTCTCTGTATTTCACAAAAAATATAAATTAAAACAATTAAATAATTTTTTCAAAGAAAGAAGCAGGAAGTGAAAGATAAACAAATAGATTGACACCACGTGGGTGTTTGGGAGAGCTGCCAATAAGCACTTGTTCATCCAAACCAAGGTTCCATATGCTTACTAGCCAAACACCCATTCAAAACCCAAAATAGATTTTAAGCCCAAAACCATGGTTTGGACAGAAAACTGGTACAGCTTTTTCAAATTGACTTTCTTAGTGGTTAATTCTTTCAGAATCTATTCTCCAAAAGCTAATCCAAACTCATAAGTATTGTTGGCCTTTTGTTTCTAACTTAGAAAGCGTGGAAACAGACACCATAGGACATGATATTCAAATGATTGCCAACATGACAAAATCTGAAGTCCTGCTTAGTGTCTTGTGTAGAAATACAAAGGCCTTGTGTGCTGAACATGAACATGGCTCAATTACAATCCTTGGTTGAAGTTTACCAACCACCAAAAAAAAAAAAGTTTGGCTGCAATTCTGCTGATTTGGTCAAAATACAATACTGGCACCACCATGGCAAGTTAGCTATTGCAGTCTATGTTCGTTAATTAATCAATGATAACCAAAAATTCCCCAACATAAAAGTACATTTGAAGGAAACATCTGACCTCAATTTCCTTTACATGTCTCTCATCATAACCAGACTCTTCAACAACATTTAGATATGAAGCAATTAAAAAATCTCCAAGGTACTTGCGAAGAAGATTAGTGACTGTCCGAAAATTTCCATCCCTACATTAGACACAACAGTGGTGAGTGATCAAATTGTGAATATATGAAAACTTCCTACATCTACTATGGAGCAATTAACTCACTTGATTGAATCATCAGAGCATATAGTAAGCCAACGTCTTAATGAAGAGCCCTTCCGGCGAATTCCCCGGAAGGCATTTGGAGGTGCTGGCAAATTTGGAAGGGAAAAGTTGACAATATCAATGGAACCCACATCATGCAATTGCTCAAGTGACTTCAGCAAAGTGTCTCTGGTAATCCCTGCAAAAGATTCTGCTATATTCTATTTGAGCATATTCTGCTATATTTCACTATGTGCCAAAATCAGATAGGAGGAGGAATAATATGCTTACCATGCAACAGCTTTCCACCAATTGCCATAAACTCCTTAACAAGTTTACTCAAGTTCCAACTACCTGGATGCTACAACACCCACACAAAGCAATAAATAAAAGGAACTGGTGGATAGCAAAACATATCATACTAGAGGAAAATCTTAGCCACCTTTTGCAGATCAACGTTACTGAAGACAATCTCATCCACCACAGCTTGCATGTACCTACAAGAAACTCTCTTCAGATTATAAAGAAGCCACTATGTGTGGGATGGCAGTAACTGGTAAGGGGTTTGGGTAAATTGCCAGAGATCTTAGTTTTAGGAGGGCAATGGGTGAGAAAAGAAGAAACAGCAGAAGGAAAAGAAATACAACAGGCCCTGACAGCCAACAGAACTGGACAACAAAAATGATTTAAGAAGATCTGGGGATAATCAGATACATTCAATTACAGAAACTTGCAACACATTTTGTGTGAGTGATATATGAATCAACATCCATCTTGCATATTAAGCAAAACTGAGAGACAGAAAAGGGCAAGAACAAAAAATAGAAGATACATAAACTTGGGCAGAGTTGATTACCAAGGAACTCTTTTAACTCCTAAATGAAACATATGATACATTCTCATCCCACCAAATAAATACTGGGGAGTTTATAAATCTGCCCTGTCATTTTCCTCGTACACACTTGTTGATGTATAGGAAAACTATGAGAAAGTTACAAATATCAGTACACTGGAGCCCCATGTCAAAACTATGAAAAAAGTTTAAAAATACTAGGAGTTTATAGATCTGCCCATGTCAAAACTATGAAAAAGTATACTGCAGCCCCAGAAAGAATGTGGTCATGGTAGCTAGGAATCAAAATAATCATCACAATTGAAAATTAAAAGGCACTCACTGGTATATGTGTTGGCAACAACTTTCATCATCTCCTGTTAGAATTAACTGTCTCAGGTCATAAACATGCTTTCGTTGGACCTGACAATAGAACAATTAAGAAAACAAATTAATTCCTAGAGGAATATTTTAAGACTTCTAAAAAACTAAAATACATTCCAAAAATTCAATTCTAGATAGATGAAAGAATAATTCATGCTACAGCAAGCTCTTAGTACTTTTAAGTTTCATAATTAAACAAAGTTACAGAAATCTAAATTACTCATAATTTCATTTTGCTAAGTTACAGAAATCTAAATTTCAATGGCTTAAAATTGTTTCTAGACAGTAATTAATGGAAACATACCTCTAACACCTCATCAAACTCAACTAGGCTCTTTCTCACACCAAAGAAGTACTTCTCCGCGTTAATTTGCAGTGCTAACAGCTAAAGGCATGATAATTCCAGTTAGTAGTTGTAGGATTATTTGCAACAAGCGCCACAAACAATAAATGAATTAAAAATATTAGGAAAAGAGGTCATCTGGAAAAGAAAACGTATCAAGAGATGAAAAAAATGACAATTTTCAAAGCAATCAAAAGGAAAAATATGTAAACCATGACCTGCTTGACAATGGCATCACCCTCAATTGGCATATCCTCATCATTTGTAATCTTTGATATAAGTCTCACTGCCCATTCCGTATCAAAATTGAACTTTTGAAACATTTCATCCTGCAAGCTATTTTGTGACGAGATAGTGTGAGAGCTAGCTGACTATCCATTTTTTACACACAACACCTACTTACTGCCAGGACCACCCACCATTGAATTGATGGAAGTAAACAGTAAAGAAATAGGGAAAAAAACTATACAATTACAGTAATTTAACCCAAGGTTCTAGCTCTTAGACTAAAAAACAATAATAAAGGAGTAGAATCCCAATTCAAAGATTTGCCTCAACAAGAAGTTGACAACTCATACTCAAGGCAGTAAAAATAGTTTTTAGCTTGTTGCAATTCTGTTCGTACTTGAGAAGAAAATTCAAACGCCCATAAACACTTTCTACATTGATCTTGCAGTTTCCATGAAATTCATATTCACACTATTGAGATGATGTTTGTTAATAGTTACATGCAGACTTATCCATATTACCTACTCTATACTAATGTACAACATCATATCATATCCAATTCAATTCCCTTTATTCCAATACTTATACCACAAAAAGCACCCCAGCGTAAAGGAATAATTTGATCAACCATAACTTGTACTATTTCATCCTATCAAAAGTGGGTAAGTTGACACAGTATTGAACCACTAGGCTCAAATTTTGTATTATCACTTATGTGTTTTAGATAATTAATTTCAGTAAATAAAAAGAGGGAGAAGAAATGCAACGATAAAGAAAATGCTGTTCTTTTTTTTACTTAGACCACCATAATATTTTCTGAAAAAAAAGAGCTTAAGCAAGATAGTTAATGTGAATATGCTACATGGACATGAGCAAGTTGAAATATATGAACAAAGTTCTAAGGGACCAAAATTCTATACATCGCCAGAAAAAAGCTTTAAAAGTGAAACCTAGCTTGGTTTAGAGTTGTGACAACAACCAAGAAAATACATAAAAACCATATAGCAGTAGTAGTATGCTACCTGACCATAAATCGTGTTGATCCCGGATCCCCCTGCCTTCCAGCTCTGCCACGGAGCTGGAGAAAAGATTATCGTAATGAAAACCATATGTAACTAAATTTCATGAAGCTACAAGTCCATGGCACGCACTGAAAAACATTGCTCAAAAGAATCATCGTAACCACAGAAAGTATCACTATGTTTAAATACCCACCTGGTTGTCGATTCGTCGGGACTCGTGCAAAGATGTACCAATTACATGAAGGCCCCCAAGCCTTTTCACCTCAGACCCTTCATTCAAACAGTGCTTTTCACAATCCTCCAAAACAGACAAATAGGCAAGTGCTACGGTTGGACCAAGAGGGTACATCTCAGATTCTTCATTTGCAAGCTTTTCCAACTCATTCGAATTATATGACTGACTCATTTCAATAGCCTCTGAGATGAAAGATTTAGCCATCTGATATGTCCAGCTTTTACCTTCGCTTTTGGATACATATTTAGCTGAGTAATTCATATTGCAAATAATATACATTTATGAGTTTTATTTATATAACAATGATGACCAAAAGGAACCAAACTTTATCTAAATTGAAAAAATTTCAAGATTAGAATCACAGACCCATTAAGGCTGTCTTAGCCAACAAAGCCAGTGACGATGATCCAACCTTTATCTTTGGAAGCACCTGTACACAAAAGTTTCATTAATTAAGCCATAAACTCTAGAAAAATGATAGTTAATATACAAGTATTGAAATTCTGGGTTTGATAATTCTCTGCACTAATGATATTGAATAGCAGTCAAGTTAGAAGAGAATAGACGCCTACTCAAACTAAAGGACATAACTTAGTCCTAACCTAATCATAACAGAACACATAAACTAATCTTATCTTAACCAAAACAAAACATATAACTTAGTTCTACACTCAAAGAAGTGTTCTTCAAAAACAATTAAACAAAAAATAAGCCTTAATCAAAACAAAACAAATAAAATATGCAAAAACAACTCAATTGAAGTAAATGTTTTTTCCAACAAGTAACCACAAGGATTACCTTCTGTGAAATTGCCTCCCCAACAAGTTCAATATTAGAAGCCTCTGGAGTCAAAAATGAAAGTAAGCTGTCCTCTATAATTTCCCTGGCTAGCATCTATGCATAGGAGGATACAGTAGGAAGTCACGTCCAAGGTAAAACCCAAGCCAAAGTGACACTTCAAACTAGAGATATCATATTGTAGAAGATATGCAAATGCTTTTACGATTTAAGATGTTACTGATAAAATATGCTAGTATATATTGTTCACAAACAACACTAGCCACAGATAACTCATCTCTCTGGGACACCTACTTTTGGATTTCCACCAAGGATTATGTCCGTGCCCCTGCCTGCCATATTTGTAGAGATTGTAATGGCATTTTTACGCCCTGCCTGTGCAACAACCTCAGCTTCTCTTGCAGCATACTGATTTTAAAAAGAAACAAAAAGAAGCCAAAATGATTATCTAGTACATCAAATGACGATGACAGAGGGCATTTGAATTGAAGGATGCCATCAAATTATACTACCACGTACCTTAGGTCGAGCATTCAGGACATTATGGGGAATATTCCATTCCTTCAGCAGACCAGACAAAAGTTCAGAATTTTCTACGCTGCATTAAGAAAGAAGTATGCATGCAATTATCCTCTCAAGTCTCAACGACAAATCACTATAAAGTTAGATGTGCAAATACAATAAATATACTTTCCAATCGGGTCAAGTAAAGCATCAAAAGTCAATATTTCGTCATATGATCATAATAATAAATAAATAACAATAACCATAATAGTGTGGGCCTTGAAGACACCATGTACCAAAGAAAAAAGCTTTTAACTAGCAAAACTTACAAGAATGATATACAAAATGATTTTGAAATTCATACAACGCAGAGATGCCATAATGTCAAGACACAATCACTAAAACCTGACGGATACAAAGGCCACTTTCTTCCACAATGTAACAACAAATAGACAGTAATATTCAAAACTTCAGCAAATTATACCCCCATTAATAATTTTAAAATTTAACTTTCCTTTCATTGATTCAATTTCCAGACCATTAAACTATGGCAACTTCAAACAAAAAATTTACAAATTCTGGCCTGCTCAATACTGATATATTCATATAATGAGGCATGTATGTTGACAGCTCAAATTAAACGAATAATATATTATAAGGGCCAGCTGCAAATATAGTTTATATATATATATATATATATAAAAAGAAACATCATCAGCGAAAAGAAAGAAAGAGGATAAATCTAAAGGAAGATAAGGTATCCTCATGTAACTTCATCAAAACAAGCCTCTTCAATCTCTATACATATCTATCATGATTTTCAACACCAAACAAAGAAACGGTAGCATATTTTGCTCATAATGAATAAATATTTCAATATTTGGAGCTTTTGCTTATTCTTCTTGTTTCCCTTCCGACTGCCCCCAAGAAATCATACATCGCTCTTTGATGAGAAAATGCCATTTATATGATAAAACAAATCAACGGGCAGCAACTACAAAATTTACCTGGTTGTCCCAACTAAGACTGGACGACCTTGTCTAAACATATAATAAACTTCACGGCGAACCTGCTCCCATTTCCCCCGAGCAGTCTTAAATAATAAATAATGTAAGCATTAGATACTTGGGAAAAAGTATAGTATCTTATGATGGGAAAACTAAATCGTATAAACAAAAGCAGCAAGTACAAATAAATAATGACTTACAGCAAAAGCTTGGATGGGCAAATCTTTCCGAATGTTGGGGAGATTGGTGGGCACTTCGATGACTGGCATCTGGAACATTTTTAAGAACTCTTTCTCCTGCAATGATATATATAATTATTCTTCTCAAGAATACATCATCTCACATTTAGAATAGTAATTGCAAATGAACCATTCAAATTTAACAATATTTATGTCTTTACTTCAGTTTTTGCAGTTCCAGTCATTCCTGACAACTTTGGATAGAGTTTAAATAATGATTGGTATGTGATCTGCGCTACAACAACTGAATCTGCCTGTACAGGGAGATAATAGTGAAACTCAGAATCAGACAAATACTGATCATGTGTGCCATAAAACAAAAGAGAAAAGACAAACAACAGCATGTACCTGAATCTTTAGACCTTCCTTTGCCTCTACAGCCTGGTGAATCCCCTCAGACCATCTCCTTTTCTCTTCAACTCTTCCTGTCAGCTGAAAATTTGTATCAATTGTGTTCATCATATGATCAGATTCATATAGAAGTATCAGCAACAATATGATCGCCATTAGCTACTAAAATTAGGATCATACACTGTTTGTGGAGACATGAGAAATTAAACATCATAGTCAACACACATACAAAACAGTTGAGTTTATAACATGCATCTCAGGCTAGCTGCAGAATCTAGCTGAGAAACAAAATTTTCCTTGTTTAATGCTTCAAAGAATATATTTATATTTTGACATTGTGTACAACCAAACAACCCCCACCCCTCCACAGCAAAACAGTTTTTTTCTTGGATACTTCTAACCATAAACCAAGCTTTGATACCATGAGAAGAAATGTGATGGGCTTGCTAGTATTTTCATTATCTGAGTAGCAACATATATACAGGAGGGCAGAGCGTTCGTACTGATGGCTCATTGGTTAACATTAGCTCCCTAATCACTATGATTAGGCTACCCAAAATAGAGAATATTTACAACAAGCAAATCAAATCATTTATGATCTTCTATCTTAACAGATAGCCAATTGGTGCAAGAGGAGATTAAACCTTTTGCCAACAAGGACACTCTGTACAAGACTTCGGTTTTCAGATCTTAACAAAATTTTGGAAACCCACGTTATAAATGGTGCAGAAGACTATTTAATGTCACCTATAAATGGTACTAAAATACAACATGAATAGAAAGCTAAGAAAAGGAGAACATTGCTAACACAAAAGAGAGGAAAAAGAACATAATAGGCCACAAGGTAAAAGCATACATAAAAAATGCATAACTTAACTTTGAAAACAAAAAGAAACTTTTAAAAAATTACCTCATTGATAATTAAGGCCTTCCCATCTCTGACTATGTATTGCACATCTCGGCGATAGAATTCTTTAGCTTTCAAAGCATTCATCACAAATCTGCAGTAACTCACCTCTTACTATGATGCATATATGCAAATATGAAATAACTGTGCTGCTAATTAGGCCAGAGCAGACCAGTATTTTGCCAATTTTTTTTCTGCATGAGTACTCAATCAAATGAAGCAAAAAGGAACAAGATAAATTCTTCTTATTCAGGATTTAGTATAATACCACTTCATCCAAGAAAATAAAAAGGTTTTGAGAGAAATAGAAAAATAATCAATAAAGAGAGGATTGTCCGTGTTCCTAGAGAAAGAACTGGAAATGCAAAACAGGTAAACAAGCACTACGAACAATATTTAACTAATAGCTAAAGGCATCTAGCTTATACGAATATTTACCTAGCCCAGGGGTCATTCTCATCCCAAAGGTCATTTGTTTCAAGAGCCATTTCAGCAAGAGCAATTCCTTCCTCAGTCAACTCAACAGAATTATCTTTAAGCTCCACATTATAATGCTGTAATCAAAATCAACGCAGATAACTATTTAATCAGCATACACAGTTCTTAAAAACTGCTTATGAGCAATATTGCAAGAGTTGTACTCACAATTCCCCGTATAAGCAATTCAGCCACTTTTGCAGCAACAGGGTATCGTGCAGCATCTTTACTGGCCTGTCATACAGATATAGCAGCTAGAATCAACCTACCATTGAGCTCCCTCCATCAGAATGATCATTTGAACAACACCAACCCAGATTGTTTTTTTCATGAAAACCACTAACCTATATATTGAAGAAATTGATAGGCAACAACACTAACTATAAAAGTTAATTACCTCACCGCTAATTAACAAAGGATTTCTTCCTTCATCTATCAGGACAGAGTCCACTTCATCGACAATTGCAAAATGAAATGGCTTTGGCCTGTTTTCACAAAGAACAGTCACAATTATTCCTTTAGCATTGGAAAAATGTATGTGTGCATATATATATATATTAACTGACTGTCCAAGTAATATACATTACCATCTCATGACAAGCTCTCCACTACTTCCAGCAAGATTATCTCGTAGGTAGTCAAAGCCAAGTTCCTAGGGGAAGAAAGAACGAAAAAGGAAGCAAATAAATCGAGCGGAAAGAAAAATAACAAGAAAGATGACAACATAAGAAACAAATGAGGAATGTAATTACCGAGTTGTTGGTATATGTTATATCACATCTATAATTGGATCTCCGCTCTTCAGCAGTCATCCCCCTCTGCTTGAAATGATTATATAACGAAATTTAAAAGCAAGCCATGCTATTATTGTTCTTTTAGAAAAGATTCTCATTCACGTTCATTGCAACAAAAACAGGAAAAGTTATTGAAAACCAAAACAGGTTTGGTTTGCACCTTTTGTTTTTTTTTTTTTTGCCAGAAGGTTTGCCCTTAATTAAATGATTTAAACGCTTGCTTTATTCCACCCTGCCACTAAACTAACATTACGATCCTCGAAGACATTGCCAGGAACCGGAGTATAGAGAGAAAAAGAATAGAGAAGACAATGTTCTCTAGAGCTCAAGCTATTACTTCTGTTCAGGGGTGTACATTATATATAGATAATACTCTGAGTGTATAGCAGTGACACGTGTACACGATTATAACAGACTATGCCACGTGTATATGATTCTAACAGACTAATCACTCTTATAACAAATCACATGGGCACATGGCTAATAGACATGATTACCTGAATAAGGCCCACGGAAAGACCCAAGAATCGATGAATTCGACCCATCCATTCAGCATCACGTTGAGCTAAATAATCATTGACAGTTACCACTGCAACGAAGGAGGATGGAGAGAGAAAACAAATGAAGAAGCAGGTCCTTTTTTTCTTGTCCAGCATTGAATAGCTGCATCTAAGAAAAATACTCCACGTATCAAAGTTTTCAACGCCAACAACACATACCATGGACACCCTCACCAGTCAAGGCATTAAGATAAGCCGCTAAGGTGGAAACTAATGTTTTTCCCTCCCCCGTTTTCATTTCTGCAATGGACCCATCATGAAGCACCGATCCGCCAATAATCTAGCGTAAAAATACACAGCTAAGACAACTTAATCGCAACTGCTCATATATATGCAAAACATTCAAGCAAGTGAGACAGAAACCTGGACATCAAAATGGCGCATTCCAAGTTTTCTTCTTGCAGCTTCGCGAACAACAGCAAAGGCCTCTGAAAGATTACATTAAATTAAAAAAATGACATAGAAACATCGAACTCCAGCCAAACTATTTGAGTTAAGAAGCGAACCAGCTTGAATATCAGCAAGCGAATCCCCTCGCTTAAGCCGAAGCCGAAACTCCTGAGTTTTCGCAGTCAACTGCGGGCGAAAAGCATTCGTGTTAAATCCAAGCTAAGCATAAGCGATGATCATCTTCAAAATGAAATTTACAACCTGCTCATCGGAGAGCCTCTGTATCTGCGGTTCAAAGGCATTGACGGAGTCCACCAGACGATAGTAATCGCGAACAACCCAGTAGTTCAAGCTCGCAAAATCGTTGATTGTTTTTTGAATGCGGCCCATATTCTCCTGAAACAAGAAACGATATACAGTCATCGGTCAAGCATAATAACAAACAAGTAATGGGCATGGAGCACATAACTACACCTTCACAGAAGCAACAACGGGTGTGCGCCTGCCACAACACAGAGGCAGACGACGCCAGGAGGAAACAGAAGATGGTATAATAAAGGTGATATTGGCATTCAATGGAGTTGCTTTCGGAAGAGGTTTTCCAGCAAAAAAGTACGAATTTGAGAGCGCAGGCACAGTAGCCATGGCACTGCTCAGCTTGCACCTAACCTAAACTTGAACAAGCGAAAGAGGCTTGCTTAAACAGAGCTTTGAATCATTGAATGCACTGGTTCGTGACTAAAATGTCTAAACGCTGGTTTGGAACGGCTCTCAGGACGGAAGGGGAACAGAAATTTGTTGGACGGGCTAATATAGGTTGGGCTGACTGAAGTTAATCGAGGTCAAAAAAACACACTAGTTCAGCAAAAACGACAAAGATTTCGTGTTTGTTTGGAAGAGCTTATTTTTATCCAAAACGTGTTTATAATTCGTGATTCATGGTATACGAGGTAAGTATGTGAGTGGAATTTTTTCTCGGCTTGCGTAATAAGTACGTTTTGACTGTTTAAAACGCTATCACAAAGACGCCCTACATAATCGTTTTCGGTGCTAGATCCAACATTTCTGATTCGCGCGCGTTTGGGCAGCCTCTCCTGCTTTTTCGAGTCTAGTAATGTATGTGCCCGCGCGTAAGTGGGGGGAGATACAGGATTACTTGCATGGACGTTTGTTTCTTTTTGGGACTGATACTTGTATGGAGTTTGCATTTGAATAATTTGATATTAGTATGTCAAATCAATAGGTATTATCATTTATCGGAAAAAATTCTACCCCGCGTTGACTTATATAATATGTTGATGAGAGTCAAACAGTTTCAAAGTAAAGTTCTTTCAATTGAATTTTATTATAAAATTTCAGAGTGTGGTTTCAATTGAATTTTTTATCTGTTAAAAAAAATTGAATTTTTTATAAATAGTATGGTTAAGAATCTATTTTGTCTTAAAAGTTTTCACCGAGAGGTAATTTTGTCCTAAAAGTTTTTCAGAAGACAATTTTACCCTAGCTGTTATCTTAATTAATTTTGATCGTTAGTTGACTAAATATACTGAGCTAATAACCTATGTCTCATCCACGCCATTTTTGTTAAGGGTTAAATTTGTAAATTTGAAAAAAAAAAATAATAAAGTAAACACATGGACTTCGGGGTAAATTTACACTTTAAAAAAATAACATTGATGACAAGTGAACTACCAACTCAATGAATTTAATTAACTAACAGTCAAAATTAATTGAGATAACGATAAGATAAAATTGCTCTCTTGTTGACACTTTCAAAATAAAATTACCCCCGAAAATTTTTTAAGGCAAAATTGCTCTTCAACCCTAAAATAGTATCACTAAGAGTATATTTGGATGGAGAAAAAAGTGAGGAGAAAATAGGAATGAAAGAATATTAGGAAAACAAGTTACTATTTTTTTAAAATTTTTCCTCATAATATTCTTTCTCCCGTCAATTTTTCTCCATCCAATCATAAATACAATATTGTATGATAAAGTTGAAAAAGAATTGTGTCAAAAAAGCAGATTAAAAATGCTTTAACATGCAACTTATAATTAAATTATACTACTTTGGTACTTAATATAATATATCATTATATATTGACAATGAAATTAAGCAATATTTAAATTATCTACTCAAAATGTGTATAATCCATGTGTATAAAAAACGGTAATCCGCTATTACTTGGGGGGGGGGATTATTCTTTATAAGCCACGAAAGGTATCACTTTTTAATGAGCTTAGTAATTGAAATTTATTCATTTTGTAAAGCATAACTTTCCTTCCCTACTTCTTCTCAATCAAAGGACTTCAGAGATAATATTTGTGTGAAATAGTCTTATTCATGAGTGTTTTTATTTTCTGCAGAGCTCCCACTCCGCAATTCTCATGCTTGACGATCTTCTTATTTAAAAAAAGAAGAAAGTCGTGCAATATTAAGGTTTGGCCTGCCATGAAAATCTGACATAAATGCGAACTTTCATATGTCAGAGGCTGGCCATGTGTTCCGCCGTAGCAAAAATAAAACAATTGGTTAGGCTGTGGCAACTGACAGGGACGACTGACTCATCTGGTCGTGATGTCCAACCACTACAATTATGCAAATTTAAAAAGAAAAATGACCGTCTTACCTATGGGGTTACCCTATACTCATATATGGCAATAAATAATGAGCCGTGATCAAATATAAACGTAAACTCTGCTGTTCAAGTTTGACTGCAAAATAGAAACGTATACAAATATGTTTCTTCTGTATCTGTCGTCATCGTATTAAAAATTGCAATTACCGTATAAAAAATAGTGGGGAATAATTTTGACGGATATAGCACGCCTTTGAAAGTTAATTCGAACTAACATCGCAAGCTGGGGCGTGAATTTCTGACCACTATAAAGTATAAACTAACTGTAATCCATTCTGTATTGTGCTCTGCTCACACTCGAATAGATGAACCGAACGGTGTAGATCTTCCACTTCTTGTAAAGCCATACAAAAGAGAAGACTGAAAGGACTCATGACCCAGAGGTACTGGTCTGTCTGGTAAATTGGGAATGTCAATGTCACCTTCAAGCATCTTGAGCGCCTCAGAAATGGTAGGCCTCAAAGCCACCATCACATGAGCACAGAGAATCCCAACAAGAACAAACCTCTCCATTATCCTCTTTGGCCCTCCTTCTCTTGTTGACTCGTCCAATATTTCCTCTATCTTACCTGACTTCGCATGCGTCCAGGCCCAGTCTGTGATCAAAAGAATCGACGAGTTTGAAGTGTCAAGCACCTTTCTTCCGCTCATGATTTCAAGAATCAGAATTCCAAAGCTATAAACATCACTCTTCTCTGTTAGTTGCCCATAGAGAGCATACTCAGGTGCTAAATAACCATACGTGCCAGCAACTCTTGTGGTGAGATGAGACTGGCCTTCATTGCCCTGCTTGGCTAATCCAAAATCTGCAACTTTAGCTTTCATTGTGGAGTCTAAAAGTATGTTGGTGGCCTTTATGTCACGGTGATAAATTGGGGGTTTGATTTCATAATGCAAATAGGCGAGCCCTTTAGCCACATCAAGAATTATGTTCTTTCTCTGTGGCCATGTTAGCCTATTAGCTCCAGAAAGAGATAATTGGTAACTGAGGCTACCATTCGGCATATAATCATAAACCAAGAATCTCCTTTTACCTTTGGAGTTATCACTTGCGACGCAACAACCTCGAAGAGCAACAAGATTCCTGTGCTTTATTTTGCTGATGATCTCTACTTCATAGCAAAATTCATCATCCCCTTTGGTTTCCAAATCAAAAATCTCTTTGACTGCAACCAAAGCGCCATCCTGAAGAGTTCCTTTGTAAACAACACCATCAGATCCTTGGCCGATCAGATTCCTCTGTGAAAATTTATCAGTGGCTTTTTCAAGCTCTGACAAGTGAAACCATTTGGCCCCAGTGTAAGGTAAAACATTGGCCCTCACGCTGCTCACAACTTCTCTGTGATGAATATTTTCCCTCCTCCTCCTATCCCACTTCCTGTACACAAGAAAAAGAAGAAAAGAAAGAAGAGTACCAGTAACCGCACCCAATAACCCAAAACTCAACTTGAGAGTACGGTCTCTCTTTGACGACCCTTTTGTTCCATTACTGGACAGAGGCATACCAAGTATGCAACTAGCTGTTCTAACATCCTTAGGACCGAACTCATTAACAAAAGCAGCGGCATACAAGATTGTGAAGTAAAAACATTTAGAGGAGTTTTTTGGATCCATGTCAGTCAATTGGGAAGTGACCTTGTATCCAGCATCAAGGCAAATACCACATCGAGTTAGCCCCATGAGGTCACCTTTACAAGATGTATCTAAAGGTGTCATCATGCCAACCTTTGAATAAAAATCCTGGGCCGTCTTAATTCCTGCACAGCTAGAGCTATTGGCAACGAACTGGGTAGAGTTCTGGAAGCAAGTAGAGACCATATCGGCGTCGATTGATAAAGCTGAAAGCTTGGTACTGAAATCAGAGAGACAAGAAGAGGAAGTGTTAAAATCGGGAAGTTCGAAGACAGAGGTGTCTTTGAGGAGCTGAGCGATGCCAACTCCGAAGAGGCTGAGGAGGGTTTGGCAACAGTGTTGGGTTCCATTATTTTTTGGGTCAACATGAAGGCAAGTTGAAGTGTCCCAGGGGAAGGTTAGGACGTAGGTGAGATCGAAGGGACATGAAGAAGAAGAAGAAGAAGAAGAAGAAGGTGGTGAAGCAGCAAGCGAGATGGTGAAGACAAGGGAGGTGAGGAGGGAAAGGAAGAGGAATAATGACTTGGCCATTGTTGAGAGAAACACTCTGTTTAGGACAAGTGAGCCTTCATAAATACTTATCTCTTCAGTCAATCTCGGCTTGCCGTGAGCTAGAGGTGGGAGGCACGTTAGTTGAACTTGAACAGAAACGCAAAGATTTTTTTAATGTGTGCGTGTGTGTTGTTGACTCTCTCCGGGCAGCATCCGGAACTTGCGTAATCATTTGTTAATTGTTATTGGCTATTTTCTGCTAGGAGACCATTCTCACCGGTCAAAGTATTTGCACTGGGCTGGCTTCACTTTAGATCTTTGTTCTGTTTTATCTCCTCATGGGGTCCCGGTTTCCAAGATTGTCCCCACTTGATCTCTAAATTATTCAAAACGTGGGTGTGTCTAGAAAGTTATCCTTTTTTTTCTAGGACAATATTCATTTTTAGCATTGTTGAGGTGGGAAGCAATCTAAATTGATTTTTGCCATCAATTTTAATGGGTTGAAAGACACCTTTTTAAAAAAAAAAAAAAAGTATCCGACAAAACTTTTTAAGAGTATCAGAAATCGGGTTTATTTATTTGTGAGTTCAGTATAGAGTATCAGGGGCGTGTAATTTTTTCCTATCCTGTTCTTTTCTTTCCAACCCCGAATAAATTGGGACGGGATTTTCCTGTCTTAAAAATTTCAGGACGAAAATTTTTTTGGGGATTGAGATTGGGAATGAGACTTCCTGATCTTGAATATATATATATATTATTTATAATTTTTTAAAATATTTAAGAAAGTAAGACCAAATGTAAAATAAAATGTGGAAATTCCTAACACCTTTAAGATAATATCTGTTCTTTTAGTTTATTTAGTTAATTTTATTTATTATTTATTAAATAATTCTAATTTTTTGTTCTTGTCTTTGTGTTTTTTTGTAGCTAAATTGATAACTTTAAACATGTATTGGACTAATGATATATTTATATTGGACTAATTTGGTATAATATGATAGTAAAAAAATTATATATTTATATTAGATTAAAGAAAAAGCAACAAAAAAATTTAATATAGAAATTTTTTTTTTGAAAAAAAGAAATCCGTAATCGGGAAATTCCCTATCCCGAAAGAAAAATTTTTGGGATCGAGATCGGGAATGAAAATCATTTCCGAACCTTTCTCAAGATCAGGAATGGGATTTTTCGATCACGTCTCCATCCCAAACACCCCTATAGAGTATAAATAATTTAAGGAGGTGAAATCTTGCCAGAAAAAGAAAAAAGAAAAAATATTAGTCAGCAATTAACATGTCAGTCCAAAATAGGAGTTGTTGGTCGAATTACGCATGAGAATCTTAGTTAAGGAGGCGAAGAATATAACCGTATACACTTCAACGATACTTTGCTGCCTCTTTATTTTCATTTTTCACTTTCATCCTCGCACTCAAGCGAAGGGGGAAAAAAGTAAATCCATTGAATTAAAACAAATCAGGGAAAGATGATTTTTTTTTTTTTTGGCCAACAGAAAATATGAATTAAACTAGTGTCTCTGTATTATTTTTGCTAGTGTACCTTGTACTATAAGTAAATATTGGATGCGTGTATTGTGACCACCTCTCTTTATAAGAATTTAAATATTAATTTATCATGTGAAAGACTGATACCTTTCAAAATATTCAACCCCATTAATATTTTATTTAACATCTAGTATTACAAATTAATTTAAATGTATACGATGCAAAAGATGTACTCTCTCCGATTCTACCTATAAGATAAAATTGACTTTTTTTAAGAAATTAAGGAAGTTAGTTAAATTGCTTTAGAGTATTTATATTTTTATTTTTTTTCTTCAAACTAATTAGTTTGACTAATAAATTAATATATAATATAAGGATACATAACACATGATATGATTAAGTAACTTATTTAACTTCCTTAATTTCTCCAAAAAAAAGTCAATTTTGTCTTATAATTAAGACAGGAGGTAGTACTTTTCATGTTGACTTGAGGCAGTGTTTATGCTTGTTCTCCTTCATGAAATAGGTCCGTTTCATAGTTTTGGTAAATTTAAAAATAATTGACAAATATAAGAAATAGATTTTATATCCACGATAAATACCAACTCATTAATTAGGTTTTAACCCGAAGAATATTTTATATGAAACGGGCCCCAAAACTAAGGGTGTCCGTGGGATGGGATGGGATCAGGAGTCCCATTCTCGATCCCGAGGAAAGGCTCAGGACAGCATTGTTGTCCCAATCTCAATCTCTAGAGACAGATTTTCTAAAAAATGTTGGCTCTGTTTTTTTTTAACTTTTTTCCTGTATTGACTTTTGGCTTTATTTTGACCTAAGTTAGGCCCAATTTCCTATATCTCCTTTAGAAGGGTTAAGAAAAAAATATCATATTGTACCAATTAGTTAAATATAATTATTTAAAGAAAATTAAAATTACAAATGATAAAAAAAGATTACTTCATGCCAGTACAAATTTATTTACTTTTAGTTTTAGGGCATCTAAAAAATAATATATATATATATATATATATATATATGCACGGCACATGGAGTAAATTAAAATTACAAACATTCAAAGCAAATTTATATTTACTTTAAGGGTATTTTAAAAAAATAATATATATATATGAGACGGTACCGAATATAATTTTTCCCAACCTCAAATTTTCCAATCTCAAAAATTTTTGGGATGAAATTTTCGTGCCTCCATTTGTACGGGACTATGACGGCAAAATCCTGAACACCTCCGGTCTAAGCTATGGAGGTGGCTGATCCAACGCATGCAGCCATGATTGGGAATTTCGGCGGATTGAACCGTCAAGAGTGGATGTTTGGGCCTAGTTAGATTGTCAAAGCACATGTTTTGGACCAAAAATATATTCTCCTGTTTGCACCTCCTATAATTTCCTGTTGTTGATAGCTCCAGCCAGGTCTTTACCTTGCAAAGACCCAACATTTTTTCAGTTTTCTTTTAAGTGCAGGCCATGCATTTACCTAGTAAAATCGTCGCATTAACCCTGGTTTTCCACATTGACTGAATTAGGTTTTTGTACCAGCTAAAAACATTCTCAGTGCCGTGCCCGAAAACATTCATTAAGAAAAGAAGAAGAAATAAACACGAGAGCCGACAGAATATACAATATTTGTATAAAATAAAAAAAACGCTAGCATTTTTTATTTCTCCTATTTTGTTGGGTAATCCTTACTGCCCCTACTTGATGCATGGGATACACATCTGGCTTTAATACACCCTCCGCTCCATAATATAAGACATTTATAGAATAAATGTATGGTCCGTGATATAGGACATTTATAGTTTAATTAATACATTTTTTTTTATTTTACCCATGTGATTAATACTCACTTCCCAACTTTACCCACTAATTATATCTCCTTCTCTCCAAAATAAAATTTCCAATGCAACTATAATGATAAATAGTAACTCTTTTTTTTCCTCACAATCATTATTTCCCATGCAAATGCTTTTATGAAATAACTTTCTTTCTCATTTGATGAAAAAAAGTGACGCTCTCTCTCATATGGAAACTGAAAAATCAGATGGATGTGAGAGAATACAAATTGGAAAAAGAAAATTTTACCATTTTTTTAGCATATATCTCAATAAGGGTGAAAGTGAAAAAAATTTATATTTTATGACATATTAAATAACTTAATTGTTATTTTTTGTTTTTCGTGAATTAGTTAAGGTGTCATATATTGTAGACCCAAGAGAATAATAATAATAATACATTGAGTTGTAAAAAAGAGGAAGGTTTCAATAAATAAATATAATTATTAAAAAATTACAATAAGTGAATAACGTGAGAACTTTCAATATTGAAAATGGCCAAGGTCAATGTAGTCACCTATGATTGAGATTTCTTACACCGTAATCCCTTATCATTATTAGGGAAAATCTTACTAAGGTTTAAGGATTAGAGAAAATAAAAAAAAAAAATCACAGATTCATTTGTCAAAAAATCCATAGGGCCTTCAATGACATTAATAGATTTATCACATGTCATTCTATGACTTATCAATATGTCACATACACATGTTAACAGAAGTTATTTTAATTAATATGTATGGTTTTATCAATGACCACTTTATAATTTATCAATATAATAGCATACACTTATAAACTGTAGTTAGTTTAATTAATATAGATGAGCTTGTTAATATGATTGCTCACACTTGTCAACTAAAGTTGTTTTAGTTAATACTTACAAGCTTATCAATGATTATTTTATGATTTGTCAATATAATTATATATATTTAATAATAAAATAGATTTATATTTAGAATCTGTATAACTGACATCTTTAGATAGTTTTTTGTCAGTGGAATTTACACTGAATTTTTTTGAGATTTTCCATTATTATTATTAAAGAACGTGATCCCTTATTGACAAATGAAAAGACACCATTCCCCAATCACATTCATATTGAGGGTTTTCTCATGGACTGACACCGCTGCCACCCGACAGATTCCAGAATGCAAGACACAATGGCTCCTTTCGTATAAGCTGGAGTTGGCTGGCTGGCAGTTAAGTGATCAACAAATGAAGTGGCATGATTGGATGATGTGTACTCCCTCCCTTCGGTACTTTTTTGTCCTTATATAAAAATCTAAAATTTAAACTATCTTAATATTTTTTAAAAGAGTTAAATAAAAATTGTATGAATATTTTTAATGAATATTTTTTTAGAGAAAATGACTCAAAAAAAACTTTGAATATGGTAAAAGACTAAAAGGTGTTGCAAAATTCTTAAATCCCTCAGAGGTGCTAGCACTTATCAGGGATTTACAATTTCAGGGGTAAATTTTCATTTTACCTTTATCTATATTTTTATTTAAAAAAAAAAAAAAACTTCCGCCGGTTGGCCCCCCGGACTCAGCAGCAGGCGGGTGTAGCCGGCAAGCCCCGGCCAGGGAATATTCTGTCAAGCTTTGGGAAAAAATTCCCAAAGTTTGGTGGTGGGGTCATGCACCAATGCATGACTACTAAGCTAAGCTTACACTTTAATATATATAGTGTAGAAAAAATATATATAGTAAACTTTTATTTTGAACTAAACCAACTAACAAGTTCAGATAAGGAATTGGCAGATTGATAAAAGAAATTAACAACTTCATATAATAATTTCACAATTTTCGTTTTTTAAGCAAAAAATCCACCTACTCTCTTAGACCATTCACTAGTTTAGATAAAGAATTCCCAAGTTTATATGATGAATTAACAAATTGAGATAAGGATTTCCCAACTTTTATTTAGTAAAAAAATTTTAAATTAAATTTTATTAATAAGCTCCTTTTTGTTAGTAAAAAAATTTATACAAAAATTCGTACAAACGGACGAACTCTCAGGATACAAAATTACTAGCGGGTAACCGGCTAGTGATTAAACATATCACCAAAGGGTCACCCTTTGGTGAAGATCACCAAAGGGTCACCCTTTGGTGACCCCGTCACCAAAGGGTTACCCTTTCATCACCAAAGGGTGACCCTTTGGTGATCATCACTAGCGGGTTACCCGCTAGTGATTTAGAATCCGAGAGTTCGTCCGTTTGTACGAATTTTTGTCTAAATTTTTTTACTAACAAAAAGGAGTTTATTAATAAAATTTAATTTAAAATTTTTTTACTAAATACAAGTTGCGAAATCCTTATCTCAATTTGTTAATTCGTTATATGAACTTGGGAATTCCTTATCTAAACTAGTGAATGATCTGATAGAGTAGGTGGATTTTTTGCTTAAAAAACGAAAGTTGTGAAATTCTTATATAAAGTTGTTAATTTCTTTTATCAATCTGCTAATTACTTATTTAAATTTGTTGGTTAGTTTAGTTAAAAATAAAAGTTTACTATATATATATTTTTCTGCACTATATATATTAAAGTGCAAGCTTAGCCTAGTGGTCATGCACCCAGGTGGGGGGTTCGATCCCCCACCTCCACCAAGCTTTGGGAATTTTTTCCCAAAGCTTGGGGGAATATTCCGTCCGGGGCTTGCCGATTGCGCCCGCCTGCCGCCGAGTCCGGGCGGCCGCGGGCGGCCACCGGTGGTGGCCGGCCGGCGGAAGTTTTTTATTATTTTAATAAAAATATAGATAAGGGTAAAATGGTAATTTGCCCTTGAAATTGTAAATCCCTAATAAGTGCTAGCACCTCTGAGGGATTTAGGAATTTTGTAACACCTTTTAGTCTTTTACCATATTCAAAGTTCTTTTTGAGTCATTTTCCCTATTTTTTAACTTTGCCCCTCATTATGTTGCATTGATTAAAATCTAGTGATGCTTATATTTCCTCTATTTATCTCTTTTACTTACTCTCTCATGAATAAGGGAATAGTTAGAAAAAAAATATTTCAAATATTTTATTGTTTTTAATTGATTTTAACAATTTTCTTAAACCGGTAATTCAGATATCAGATTCTCATAAATAGTATCAAAAAAAGTACTTATAACCTCCCATAATTTAGTAAAACTCGAGTTTGTTCGTGTATGATTTAGTCTACATGTTGAAGAAATGTGATGAAAATACAAAATTAGATAGAATATGCAATTTTAAATTTTTTTTATTTTAGAATAAATTTTTGTGAGCTTTAAAAAAAATAAGAAAATCATCCATGCAACATTAATATAAATAAAAAAACTATAGATAGTCTATTACTATTTTGTATGCGAAAGGAATAACAATACCATCTATTATAAACTATACATTACAAATAATATGGCTACTTTTTTATAATTGGGGCAGATCCACATTAATTTGTTCATAATTTGATATGTTATAAATTTAAATCGATGTTGAGATCATATCAATTTTCTATTAATATATTAAGATATTTCAATTTTTAACACTGTCCAGGTAATATTTTGAATATTTTGAGCGCGTTTTGTTGAACTCCATTGCATTTATGCAATAGTAATCATGACTATATTATAAAAAAAAAAGAGTTTTTTTTGTTACTCTTTAGCATAGTAATAGAGTTTATTATGGTAATGATGATTACCAAAAAATTAGTAATCCTCATTCACACATCCTCCATATGAATACTCATTACAGTGCCCATTGTATAGTTGGGAAAGTCCAATTTACTTTTTAGTCTCATTTGTCATTGTTTCATTTGTTTTATTTCACCCACCAAGCCACGCCACGCCACGCCGCCGCCGCCGCCACTACCCCCTCCTCTTCCATCGTCACCACTGCCATCCCCTGTCATTGTTGCCGCCACTACTGCCTCCTCCTCCTCCACCATCGCTATTGTTAGCGCCCTACAATCGCCGCTGCCACCTCCATTATGATAATTGTTGTAACTACCACCACCTCATCCTCTTCTACCGCCGCAGTCGCTGCCTCCTGCCATTGCCGCTACTACTTTTAACATGACAGTTGTCGTCACTGTCGCCGCCACCACCACCACTACCTCCTTCTCTGTTGTCACACTATCGTTATCGTCGCTTCCACCACCGCAACCACTGTCATCAGACTATACTCAGCAAAGTAGCATTATGGTTATGATGAAGCGGCGCAATAAGTCTTAATAATTTTTTCATAAAAGACTATGTTAAGGTTATAATAGACTTTGTGTGATATATTAATTTTAAATAATTATTAAAAAAACAACTAATTGCACCTTACTTAAAAATCAAACAAAACATTAGCTCTGTAATTAATATTGCATTGCACTGTAGGGTGTAATGGGGTCGAACCAAAAAAGCAATTTATTTTTGTCATTTGAGCCTATATAACTAATTATAATAAGATACATAATATATTTAATAATTTTTTTGGTGAATGGAGTTAATTTTATATTAGATAGATGTTACAATAGATTATTGTTGAAATCTCATGTAGTGATTTTTGGGTCTCCCTCTTCTAGGGTTTCTCTCCTGCGACGTCAAGATGCACTATTCCGATTGTTAGGCGACAACTGATTCTCCCCGTCTGGTAGAGATTACCGTGGGTTGATCTGGTTGCGTCCCTGTGCCGTGGTCTTCAAAGGCTATTAGAGCGAGGACGGGCTTCGGTTTAAGTGTGCAAGGGGCTTGTGGGACTCACCGCGTAGAGGTTTGGGACGCTCGAAACTGGGTGCTAGCCTCCGATACTAATCTCTTGGAGTCTTGTCGCTGATCTGGGTAAATTAAAGGTAGAGATACTAAGGTGTTCCAATGTGATAAGGCGGAGAGCCATTGACGCTGAGGTTTGTTATCTCTTCAAATCTCAATATGTTCAACACCTCTCTACTGATGCTATTTTCAAATCTTGTTATAAAGATGGCACTATTGAACGTCTTGATGTTAAAGTCATTATGTTTAGTGATGTTGGTTGTTTAGAGGGGTTGAATCCAAATGTTTGGTTTATTTGGTAAGGTTCTGAAACTCGGACCGGCCATTGAACCGGTTAGGGTACTGAGTCAAGGGCCAGTGGGTTATATCGGAGTCAAACCGGAGCTAACCTAGGACCAAATCGATGAGAAATTGAAGATTTTAGGCTTGTTAATATGAAACTCTAAAGAAAAATATTAAAAAAATCGATTTAAAAAAAATGCTGAACCGGACTGGTTTCCTAGCCGGTTCATTGGTTCCCGGGGCGGACTGGCCGGTCCGAGTTTGAAAACACTTTTGGCATTATTACGGGTTTTTTTGTAACTATGCTTGGATTAGCACATACCATAAGATAATTTCTGCTAAACCAATTGTCACTACCAT
Source organism: Inga oerstediana (assembly GCA_963210345.1). Classification (NCBI taxonomy): domain Eukaryota; kingdom Viridiplantae; phylum Streptophyta; class Magnoliopsida; order Fabales; family Fabaceae; genus Inga; species Inga oerstediana. Next base: position 2,796,820 of record OY723405.1, read on the forward strand.
GTTTGATTTGGTGAGCAAGGTCTTTAATTGGGCAAGAGGTGGGGTGGATTGTTATGTTTGGCTTGTGGTATTTCCCTGTAGGAGGGTTGTTAACTTGTTTGTTGCTCGAAATTGTAAGGCATGGTCAAGTGCTATTCAGTTTGGAATCATCAGCTTGTTCTTGTTTGGGAGGCTTGTATATGCTATTCATCATTGACCCACAATGCACCTGTTCAGTGTTCATGTTAACACTGTTCACTTTCGGGCTAGTCCAATATGTATGGCCTTATTGTTCATCTTTGGACTGGAGTTGTGATTCTCACGTTCATTATTATTCTAACTATGTTTTCTCTGCTATGGTGATGGATATTGGCATCTTTGAGAATATTCGGGACTCAAGGATTTTGATTAGGAATCATCCTTACATATGTGTTCCCATGGAAGCAGATTTTATGGTCGGGCAGATTACCAAACCTTCATTAGACAGGTTTCACCCTCCGGTTTGGGTATCTCGACCTTTGTTACAGTTGTTGACCTTGTTGGCATTTTATTCCTTTAATCTATATTTATGTTCTTGCAGGAAGCTATTGTTTGTGTTTATTAGTTTGTTTGCCACTTGTTTGGGTTTTTCATGTTGTTTCGGCGTTTTTGTTTCTTCCTCTGAAACATTGTATTTTATCTATTTGCAATATAATTAGTTTCTTTGTGGGGAAAAAAATAAAGATGGATGTTATAATATAAGAAAAAACTTAATGATATGGATGAATAAATAAAATAGTTTTGTTAATAATTAAATAATATATTGACACATTTGAAAAATAGAATTTATATTAATTTTAAAATAAAATGTGGGAGAAATTGAAGAAGAGGATGTAGGGAGGCCTAACTAAATATAATTTAGTAGAGTATTTTTAAATTTATATTTTGATATTTTTTCATCAAAATACTCTCTATCTCCTTCCCTCTAATTTTCATACAAACACTGGATTTTTGCCTATTATATAGTACATACAATCCACGCACAGTAAAATACAAGCATTATACTGATTTCCCGGTGTAACGCGGAAGGTTGCCACGATCAACGCCTGTCCTTTTCCTCTCCGCGTCTTTGTGTTTTGAGTATTGACAAGATCCACCATCGCTTTATTCCACAGTTGTTGAAGAAGGATGCTGGTCTGAGAATTAGGCTTTGCAGTAAATTGAAGTGAGGAGAGAGAAAAAGGGAAGGGTAGACCGCAGACCGGGCGAAATATAGAAACTCCACTGATCGGATTCCCTCCTATCCGTCTCCCAGAATCCCGCAATATTTGTCCGTCCTATCGTTTTTTATCAAGGGCTTCCCGCCAATTCGTCTTCGCCATCTGAGAAAGTGGAGAGGAAATTAACCGAGGGACCATACAAACTTCGTTTTCCCCTCTTTCTATCTTTTATTTTCACTCAAGTTTTTCTGATCCAGAGCCTCACGTTTCTGATTTACGTATATATAGTGTTATTTTTTAAAGATTCTTGAAGTTACCTTCGTAAGATCACCAGCTTCTGCCCTGTGTATTCAGCTACTTTTTGGCGTAGCAAACGTCCTTTTCCTTTGATATTCTTCCTAGTATTTGTCTAATCGCTTGCCAGCTTTTGAATTTGGTTTTCCTGAAAGATGGACCAATTTGGTGTGTTAACTGCAACTTATGGCTTGAAGCCTCAAGGAAAATCGGCTCCTATGGCGTCGGCGAAACAAGCCACAAATTATGGTGGCTCGCAAACCGGAAATTTCGGCGTCAATACAAGTTTACACTCCAAATCTGCTCAACATGCATCAAGATCTCCTCAAAATCCCTCTTTTGATTATGGTTCTTTTCTCGACGATCATGATGGCTTTTTTGGATCTACTGACCATAAGAAGACCCAGCATTTTGGGAGCCTCGATGATGAGATTGATATTTTTGGTGGACCAAGTAAACCCGCCTCTCAGTCGAACGCTGGTGATGGCAATTCATTTAGTCTTGATTCAATATTCACGGGGTCGAATAATTCGGTTTCATCGTCTTCAGCATCGAATAATTATGTTGATGACATATTTGGTGGAATCCCTGACCTTAAGAGCTCGGCTCCTGCCAAAACTGACCACGGCCTCCCGGCATTCCCTTCACCAACGAAGCAGCATGTTTCTATGGTTGATTTACTGGATAAGATTGGTTCGCTGCAATCAAAATCCAAAACTTCCAAGTCAGTACCCGAGTTTGATGACTTGATACCTGGATTTAGTGGGAGCAGTATTACAAATCGTAGGTATAGAACTCTTATTCATTTTTCTATCATCGTATGATTCTCCAACAACAACATTACAAGCGAATGACTTTTACAATTTAGCTTCGAATAATCATATTTTCTGAAGGAATTTTTGTGTGTTAGAATTCTATTGGAGAAGAGGATAAGATATGAGAAAATGGAGTCTAGACCTTTCTATGATTGGGTTCTGATGTCCCAGGTCGTAGTGATAAGTGTTGATTAGCACTTTCCGTTCTCATTAAAGACGATTCTTCTGTCCCACGAATTTTGAGCCGTAAATATTGCACCTTTTAAATATTTTTGTATCAACTTCTAACTATAATGGCATTCAAATGGCATGGGAACTAGCACATTGTACAGATCTTATAACATGAGAAATTTGAGAGATGATTAAAAAAACTGTGAAAATAGCATTTCTCTCCTTTGAAAGATTATTGATGCGTTAAGGATGTGTTATATATGTGGCAATATGTCAGCATTGATAATAATCTCACGAGGATTGTTAGTATGAAAAAATAAAAAAAAATTCACCGGCTAGATTAGGTAAGTCAATTCATTGAATGTTAGAGGCAATATGCATGGAATGATGCTTTACAGGAATACAGAACACAATTTAGGTTGATCCTTTTAGTTTTATTTTTTAAGGGGAGTACACCTCATATTTTTATATGTAGATTTGATAGTGGCAATAAAAATTGAGGCATGTCAATCATTTTTCATCCTCATTCTGAGGCATTACCCTTTACAGGGACTCAGGATCCTTGTGTGACCTTCATTTTTGGGTTCCCGCATTGGATAATCTTGGATTTGAACTAAAACATGGCTCTCAGGCTGTACATCAGAATGCTCTGGCGATCAATGTGTGCTTCAAGATGCCATATAAATAATATACATGATTGTGAGGATTTAGATCTTCCTGGATTCCTAATTGATTTCCATCTGCAAGTGATTTAAATTGTTTAATACGTGAATTACAAATGAATATTTGCATTTTTTTTCTGAACTATTCCTTTTGTAGATCTCATCGTTCAATTTAGTCTCATTGTGCCTTAATGCTTATTTGATTTAGAGCACCTACCAAGGTGAATATGCCCAGCAAGCAGACCGTAACTTCACATGATGACCCTTTTTTGGTATTCGAAACAACTTCAACAAGTGTGTCTTCAGGATCGTTCCTGGACCCGCTAGAACGGATTAGTAAGTTAAATAATTCCGTAGGCACAAGAGGCAGCTCCAATACCCCATCATTGAGACCTCCACCAAAACCAACTAATGGTGTAAATATAAATAAAGGTTGTTCTAAATGCTCAAATTAAAATCATGGATTGTTGTAGACTTTAATCATTGACTTCATTAAGCAGTTCCCATAATTGTTTAAATTGCAGTTACCAGCTCAGTTGTATCATCATCAATAGATGAACTTGAGGAATTTGCCATGGGCCAGGTGCGGAGTAATTCCAGAACCCATATTCATGGTCATGAAAATAAGCAACACTTAGCGGCTAAGACAAACAAAAGTAAGGCAGCTCCTGATTCTAGAAAAGTGAGTCAAGTAAAAACAGCGGATGATCTTGAATCCTTTTTCAGCACGGGTTCTCGATCAAGCAGTGCACCAAGGTCAAGGGCCACAACCTTGGTAAGAGCTATTAGAATAACACGTTTAAATGTTTCAGCTGGACTGGCAGATCATCTTCAGTTCAGTTTTTATTTTTATTTTTTTTAAATTGATATATTGTTTAGGATCAAACATTTGATGGCCAAATGCAAAATAAAAGGAGATCTGAAGTGCCTCAAAGAGTGCCATCTGGACCCGCAGCCAGTATGAAGAAAGCTTCATCGACAACATCGTTTGATGACCTTTCACTAATTTTTGATTGTAAGTTACTGCTTGAGTGTATCAATTTTTATTGAGTAATTTACTTCACTATGTATTGATCTGTTCTTTCTGGTTGCAAAAGCCTCCTTATCGTCCACATTTGAGGAAGTTGATGGGGAACCTGTGGAAAGACGAAAAGCGAGACTAGGACGTCATCAAAGGACAGAGGAGCGAGCGGTGTGTAATATAGCTTCTCAGAAATTCTATTATTTTCCTGTTTCCTAGCCATGTTTATTATTTGGTCTTGTAGAGACTCAGCATACGATATTTGCATAAGTGCATTTGACCAATTTAGGCCTTGAAAATCTTCATAATTGTGAACCAGGAGCACATGACACCTTTGTATTTCATACTTTAAACTTCATATCGGACATTAAACCTTTGCAACAGGCTTTTCTTTAAAAAAAAAATTGCTAGGATGATTTATATTGTTTTGTTAATTGTCATATTTTCAGGCAAAGGCAGTGGCTGATATGAAGCAGCGGAACCTTCAAACCACAATGGAGCAAGAAGAGAGGCGTGTAAGTTTTCACCGTGCTTTACTTGGATAGATTTTAATTCCCAAGACTTACTATGGTGTCATTGTCCAGATTTTAATTCTATAATTGCTAGATTGTCTGAACGGTATTGTTCAGTTACATATTTTGTGGGTGGGTTGTTATCACGTCTTTTATTCTTCTGTTTTTCCCATTCTGTTTGTTTACTGTTACATTTTCTTAGTGTGGAATTTGATTTGAATTTGGCAGAGAATAGCTGAAGCTCTGGATGCTCAAATAAAGCGATGGGCTGCAGGAAAAGAAGGCAATTTGCGTGCTCTGCTGTCAACATTACAATATGTACGTTCTTTTGCCGCCATATTTGTTAAATCTTTGTAGTGCTTTAAGACTCTAAAATATACCCCTTTTTGCTGTGGTATGATTTGCTTTCTTTTTGGCTTAATGGATGTGGATCCGCCAGACTTTATGTATTCTTATATATTGAATGTTTTGTCCACCTGACTTTATGTATTCTTACTTATTGAATGTTTTGTTTTTCTTTGGTTTATGTCTATATTGTTTGTAATTTTTGAAATTCTTGGCGGGCCAAACAAAATATGTTGACTGTGATATGTCAATTTGATGGCATCAAAATCTGGTGAGAAGTATCCTTTAGGCAGGGATAAGAGGTTCTGATTAATTGATAATAGCTATTTGACAAGAGAGATACATTTATCCTTCTACAAGGAAACTTGAGATAGTGTATGGTTATTGTTAAATGTTCAGCCCCCCGGGCCCCCCTATGATTTGCTAATGCTCTCCCCTGTAGTTTCCAAGGTTTGTTGAGACATCCTCATGTTTAGCTTGTCAACTGATGCTAAATGATTGGGCTTTAGGTGTAGAGAAAGATAATTTAGACTGCACTTTGGGGGGCCCTATGATTTGCTAATGCTCTCCTCTGTAGTTTCCAAGGTTTGTTGAGAGATCATTATGTTTAGCTTGTCAACTGATGCTAAGTGATTGGGCTTTAGGTGTAGAGAAAGATAATTTAGACTGCACTTTATAAATTTCAGCCCCGAAAAAGACTACACTATATAAATGCTAATGCTCTCCTCTGTAGTTTCCAAGGTTTGTTGAGACATCCTTATGTTTAGCTTGTCAACTAATGCCAAATGATTGGGCTTTAGGTGTAGAGAAGGATAATTTAGAGTGCACTTTATAAATTTCAGCCCCGAAAAAAGATTACACTATATAAATGATATTTCCGTAATGGTTCCAAATGAAGTTACTTGAAGATACTTTGAAAGCCTGTTTAGCAGTTATAAATGCTGACAAGGTGCTGTTGCTTTATTTTGACATGATAAATGTACAGCTTAATGAACCTTTTGTAATGCTACTGTTAAAATGATTGTTCCCATGATAACTGTCTTTTGAATTAACGAGCAGGTGCTTTGGCCTGAATGTGCTTGGCAGCCAGTGTCTTTGACTGATGTTATTACTTCTGCTTCAGTCAAACAAGTTTATAGAAAAGCAACATTATGCATTCACCCTGATAAAGTTCAACAGAAAGGCGCTAGTCTTGAACACAGATACATAGCGGAGAAGGTTTTTGACGTCCTTAAGGTATGTTATATAAATAAGAAATAATTTACTTTGCTTAGTAGTCCTTTGTTGTTTGTTTATTCTAACTGTCCCCAAATAAAGCTAAAGGTCACGGTTTTTTTTAGATGTTTCCACAAAATATCTGCATATATTCTACCCTTTTACTGCTATAGAAATTTCAACTGTTGGGCCTATACTGTATATTTGCTTTTGGAAACTATATACGATGGTTTGGAGTTTGTTGGACATCAATTTAAGACCTGTCATGTCTTGTGTGTATCCAAGCAGTCTCCTGAACCCTCGATCTATTAAAAAACAAAACAAAACCTTTATTTATCAACAGTGCTTTTTTACTTGCAAAAGTTATTATTCAGTTATCGGAGTATCATATTAATGTTTGTTGCCTTTATTGTATTTCTTATTTTCCTAATTATGAAACAGGAAGCTTGGAAAAAGTTCAATGCAGAAGAGCTTTCTTAGATCTCCTGGCTGATTTGTCCTTGTGAATCAATAAATCTATCTTTGACAAGCCCCCTTTCTTTCTTGGGACTACTCACCTCCCTGCTGATAGATTGTTATTATTCCGTTGGGATAAATAATATTTCTTGGCATTGGTTGGCTGAGTGTATCCTCATGTGAGGTAATGTTGATTGCGGATTCTTTGCAAATTTGGAAGTCCTTGAAAGTTGAGATAGGCCTGATTTCAGTCAGGCCCCCCTATAATGTAAACAAAAAGCTTATCTGACGTAGGGATATACATGATATATACATCGTACTTTTTGTGTGGGAATGGGGAGAATTCATTGATTTACTTAAATTGCAAGTTTTAAGTTGTAACTAGGCTTGTGTCAGGGTCTTTCCCCTGATATGATGAAACAGAAATTCTTCAATTGATTTTTGCCTTGTATTAGTGAGATTTATATGATTATGGCTCCTCACGTATGCTTGTTTTGTTTTGTGGCACGTGGTTTTCCTTTCAACCACTGTTGTATATCTAAGCAGGTTATATGACTATATTTAGATTGATTATCCCTTACATGATTGCGAAATTGCAGAAGTGACAATGCACTGAAAGCTTGTTTGAGTTAGTGGTAGAAGCTGCTTTTCTGACATAATTTATTGTATGAGGGAAGTATACGAGAGAAGTTTTATCTCGACTTGCGTAAATATGCTTTTCCAGCGCTAACCTAAACAGTCCCTTATAGCAGGAGTTCTTTTTTTTTTTTGGGTACAATACTCAGCAGGAGTTATATACATTGTTGTTTTTTTACGGCTACAGTTCATTTTATTAGCTTTGGCAGATGGTTGGATCCATGAGACTCTGGAAAATGTGGATTTTGCAAAGAGTTGGGAAAACGGGTCAGGGCCAGACTGAGTCCCAAAAGGCACATATATTTTAGGCCCAATGCATTTACTTAAGGGCCACGGGCTTACCCGCGGGTTTCAAGCCCGTTTGTTATATTTTCACTTATTATATATTTTAACACTAAAATACCTAATTTAAAAATTATATATTCTCAAAACTAAGTTAAAACATCAAGTATTATTTATGTTTAACAAAACACAAACACTAAGTCCAAAAACTAATGTCTACAATTAAATAAATAACTAGATAATGTCATATATCATAAATTAAACATTAAACAATATAAATAACAATGTTATTTTCTTCTCCATGAACATTATTACTATCAATATCATCAATAATATTTTTCTATTTAAAAAAAAATAAATGGCATTAAACGAGCCAACATATTTAAACCCGCGATCCTACAGGATTAATTTTTTTAGGTCTGATATCATTTTCAGACCTTAATTATAAGCTTGGCCCTTGGTTTAATCATGAGCCCTGATTTCCCGGCTCTTTTTGCGCCGTAAGTTCACAAATTGTGCCATGTGACTGAGGAGTTTAAAGTTTATCACAGAAAAATAAATTCCGACAAGAGGCTAGAGGTCCATATTTCTTGCCATTTCAGTTTGTGTTTCACCTTCCATGAAGTGTTCAAAGTTTATTACTTTAGCTTTACTTGTGGTTAGTGTATGATAATTTTATTTTGTGTGCAAATCATATTTATCTTCTGCACCATCAATGCTGGGATCAAACTAGACCTTTCTCTTTATCCCCCTGCACGCTTCCACACATGGGAGAGAATTCATTTTCCTTAATGCATCTTGTTATTTTGCATGCTGAACAGCTTAATTTATGCCACACAAGTTCAATTCTTTTGGATCTTTCACTTGTCAAATTATTTGTTTCATCTTTCCGTTCTTGTTACTTGCATGTATGTTTACTAGCCTTTCCATGGAGGCTTTGTTAATTCTTTTAGTCATATGTTATCGAATAAAATTCTTTCAGACTTATCACTATCAAAATTTTTCAAGTTTTGTTTAATTAATGACAAATTATTTTGTTCCATTCTGCGTTATTCAAATGTTATTATATATCTCAAAATCTGACACTCTTATATTAATTTGCACGATTATCTTAAATATATGTTAACGTTACATCATGTATCCTTTATTTTTACCTTTAGTTTTATTTTATTTGAATAATATATATTTTGAATACAGAAATTACAACCTTAATATCATTAAAATTTTGAGAGAAGAAGAAAATTAAATATATATATATATAGATTTATAAAAATTCAAATGTATAGTTCCATATTTATTTTTAAAATAAAATAAAAATAAAAAATAAAAAATAAATTGGCGTTGAATTTTTTTCTTCTGATAGGTCTAAGGTATCTACTACCGGTAAACCGGTAACTGTGACTAATCTTTTTGCACAGTAGCTGTTCAATTATTTGTTTGGTAAGGAATGGGAAAATCCACTGCGACGGGGCCTTGGAAAAAGTTATTGGCATCAGAAATATGGACCACTTGGATGCTTTGGGAAAAAGGGAAGACCAGGATTATGTGGACCCTCGCCAATGTGTCTGTGTGTCGGCCTATTAACCACAAATATTCTCGAAATAATTGCAAATAGGGTTGTTTGGGATCGGTAAATGTCATTTCCTATCTCGATTCTGAAAAGGGTTTGGGAAGGAGTTTCATTCCTGATCCCCATCCCAAAAATTTCTCGATTTTCGGAATTGGGATCGGGAATTTCTTGATTCCGGATTTTCTTTTTCCTTTTTTTAAAAAATATTTATATTGAATTTTTTGTTATGTTTCCTTTAGTCTAATACAAATATATAATTTATATAATATCATATTGTATCAAATAAGTTTAATACAAATATATAATTAGTCCAACACATGCTTAAAGTTGTCGATTCAGCTGCAAAAAAAATAAAGACAAGAATAAAAAATTAAAATTATTTAATAAAGAATAAACAAAATTAACTAAATAAATTAAAAGAATAGATATTACATTAAGGGTGTTAGGGATTTTCACATTTTATTTTATATTTGGTCTTATTTTCTTAAATATTTTTAAAAAAATGTACACACACATGTATATATATATAAATTCGGGATCAGGAAAAAGTCGGGATCGGGAAGTCCCATTCCCGATCCCAAAATTTTTGGGACAGGAAGATTTGCTCAAGATCTGGACTGAAAGACCGGGACGGGAAATTGATGAACACCCTAATTACAAAAGGTTCCCACTAAAAACAAAAGTGAAAAACAACAAATCTAACTCCAAACATATAAAAAAAAAAGGGCATAAATTCACAACAACGCAAACAAATTTTTAAAAAAATGCATCAGAAACATTTTTAGAGCCTTGGGGTAAAAAAAAAAAAAAATCATTCCAAATTATCTGCAATATTTAAGTTATTTTAAATTATGAGAGGGTTAGTTTTTCCTCCCGGTTTCAAAGTTATATTAGAATTACAGTGGAGGGAAAGTGAAAAAAATCACTTGGTAAGATATTAAATTTGAACCACCCAAACTTCATCCATTGATCTATCTAGATAAGTGGATGGAATTGAAAGGGAGGTGGAGAGAATATGTACTAAGGATGAGGAGGTCTTGCATATTTAAAAAACCACAAAACTATAGTATCAGAAGCCTTTTTCTCTGTAAGTTAAAATAAAACTTATCTTATACGCATGCCTCATAAATTATAAAAGCTATTCTCAAAAGCTAATTCAAACATATTCCTTGAGTTTGGTAATTTTATTAGAGCAAATACTCTAAAGCTAGTTTTGTAATTTTGTTCCGATGTGTTTAATGAAATTTGTTTGTATTATTAAAAAAAAGAATATATATGGTATTCATGAAAAAACAAGAGTTACTTTTAGTCATAAAATTATTGTTTTGTTCTCTTTTTGCTATTATCCATATATAGATGGAAAAATTCATAATTAAGAAAGGAGGACATTAGAGCAGAAGCCGGACACAGGCAGTATTAAATAATAATTTGTGGCCTCTTTAGCTTGTGTTAGCTGGAAACCATTTCCTCAGTCTAAAGTGGATTCTGCTGGTGTAAATTAAAGTGGTCAAAAATGAATCTGGCGTCCCGTGGTGTTTGGAGATTCTTGTTTAATTCTCCATTAGCAATAATTAATTACTTCATTATCTTTGGTCTTACAGATATAGCAATCACACTTGACTTGATAGCCAACATGTATGGAGCTCAGAAACTTCCCATATAGTCCCACTTGGCTATCAAGTCCCACTTGGTTATCACCCACTTACCCCACTAACAAAGTAACAATGTTTAATTACAATCATCAAAAAGAGAATACTCCATATAACATGTGAGGCACAAACTAGAAAAATCAGTACTCCAGAATTGTTGAGCGTTAGGACTATATCGGGCCCCACCACTTCCGTTCTCTTTGCCTCTTTGAGGTGCTTTCTATAACTCCTAAGTTGATAGTTGTTTCTAACAAATTTTATATTAATTAGTGCGGCCAAATTCCCATTTTTATTTGGCCTCTTTCCCTTTAATGCACCAATGAAGCAGTCTATGGGAAAGTGATAACTTGTATCTTCTTTCCATGGGCATTGTGGGGTCAACCCTATAAAGGGATGTGACATTAAATTGATTTGATTAATGGAATGAGAATTCCCATTGGGACTATCTCTTGTTTTATAGAGAAAGATTCCTTTTACAGATATGGACTCCAAGATGGAGAAGGGAACTCTACAAGGAAATCACTGGAGATCAAAGCTCTCTGTTTTTATTTCAATGTTTAAAGAGGTTGAAGTTGTTTTCAAATCTGTTTATGAAAGAAAGGGCTGTCTCCACGTGCTGGGTTCCTTCCTACCATATATATATTGTACCTGTATATGGATCACTTTCATGCTGTGGCACTTCACATGACTCTTTGATTATAACCACCCTATAGTTATTACATGATCTAAATGACCCAAAAATGGTACTCCGCCAACAAAACCAACTCGTACGTACATATGGCTGTTTTCTTTCTTTTGGGAATCAAAAGTAAGAAGCACCCTCTTGCACGTTGTATCATATCCAGCTGCATTGAGTGAAAAGGAGATGGACCAAACTAAGATGTCCACCACTCACTCTCTGGTTATGATCTTAGAGTTAGGTCTGATCTGATATATTCTGAAGCAATATATAATGTGAGCAAGTGACCTTAAGCATACAAGACAATATGGCTGAAACAGTGAGGCATCACTTTCAGGTTTTGGTGGAGGCGAGTGAGATTGGGAAAAGGGAATTGGGGTGGTATGCGGCGTGAGATGGATGGTCCCGATTGAATATATACGATTCTCTTCTTTGATTTGTCAGCTGTGTAGAGTGGGGATATTACAGAAGTTCATCATTATGTGTTGCATATATGTGCACTTTCAGTGGTGCTTATCAAGGCACCACATGTACTTGCCATTCTTTTTCTCTCTGTATGTCTTATAAAGATGCCCTTTTCTCTCTTCTCTTGTTAGTATCCTGGTTCCTACTACTTGCTCGCTTCTTTATTTTCTTCCTCCTTCCCTTGGGATTCTGTCTGTATTAAATTAATTAATTGGGGATGGGCCATTTCAGTTTCCTTTTAATAATCAACATAAATGTCAACTACACACAATAAACTAGTGCCCTTGCATAACCAGTAACAACCAACTTCCCCTTGGACCATCTTCCTGACCATTAATCATTCACTAAATGGCATATATTGTGGTTTCTTCTTTTGACAGAACCAAGGTTGTCATATGCTTATAATCAATATATATTTTCGTACACTACTATCCCGAATTTTAATACAAGATCGCATTTGTAATTTGCACTATAAACGACGTCTTATATTAAGGATCGGTGGCAGTATAATGTGAAAGTTGAATCAATTTTGTTTAAGTAACATCCCAGCGCCTTGCTTTCAATATTATTCACTTTGGGGCCGTCACCCCTCATGATTTTAAAATATATAGAAGATAAGGTATCTAAACTAGAAGTCTGTTTTGGGGGCATTGTCACTTTTTATAGTTTTAAAATACTCTGAAAGAGAAACGCCTAGATTCTTATAAAACGGCTTTCGATTCCTCTTCCCAACTTATGTGTGGGATATAACACAATGCAAAATAAATAAATATATAGCAGGGTATGCTGTACGTTATCCCATATCCTAGTCCTTTCTTAATTTGATGTTTCGCGGCTTTGATTTTTTAATCTATCATTTGAATTACTTACAATTCTTCACGAGGAGTGTTATGAATAAAGAATGAATTGCGGTCAACATGAAATAATCGATATATTCACCAAGAGTGTATGTCATTTTTTGACGTGCATTAATATTAAAAAAACTTGGTATATTTATACCCTGTCTTTTTTTCTTTTTTTTGCCATCACATTTATACCCTGTCAAATTCAAATTCGCAAATGAAAAGTTGGCGAGAGCTTCACATGCACTTAGTGTGTGTTTGGAACAGCGGTTGGAAAAATGGAATTTGTCTATTTAGCTTTTGGTAATCTTATTTTTGGTAAAAGCCCGATTGTGCAATGTGATTTATGTTTGGATTGTCGATTGAAAAAATGGAGTTTGTCAATTTAGCTTTTACAACCTTGTTTGGATTGGCTTAAGCATAAGTGATTTTAGAGAGAATAGTAAGAAAGAAATTAAATTTGAAATTAAAAAAAAAAATTTATAAAAGTTAAAGTTGGGAAAATTGGAATTTAAAATTAACACAATTTGTCCAAAAAATATTACATAACAACTTGTATCACATGTCTTGTACAATGTGGTATCTAATTGAGTCACACAACTGATTCATTTGAATGGAAGATCGCCTACCATAATTTGACGCGGAAGGCTGTTCATCTACGCTATTATTATCTAAATCAACGAGATTCCCAGCTTCACCCTGGCGAAACACCACGTCTCCAACATCATTTCTCCTAATAAAATTATATAGGGCTATTGTTGCACAAACAATGCGAACTTGTGTTTGGTAGCTATATTTACGCATGTTTTGTAACAAAAAAAATCGATTCTTCCATACTTCGAAAGTCCTTTCTATAGTTGACCTCAAACTAGAATGATAAAAATTAAATGTCTCGTTAGTATTCCTAAATCTGGGTTGGCAGCTAAATTCTGGCATATGATAACGCTCACACCTATAGGGATCAAGGTAACCAAGTTGTGTCGGATAGCCAGCATCAACCAAATAATATTTTCCTAATAAATGTTGAATTCAATTCAAACTGTTAGATAAATATAAGTGTGGCATGGCGTTAAAGTAATTGACATGAAGGTAACTGAAATATACCTGCAGGTGGATGAGGGAAGGTCATAGCTGGATTTGAAACAGCATGTTTAAACACACGAGCATCATGTGCAGTACCTTCCCAGCCCGCCGACACGAACGTAAAGCACATATCCCAATCACATACAGCCATTACATTCTGCGTTGGATATCCCTTTCTGCCGATATATTTTTCCCGATTGCCACCAGTGATCACACACCTAATGTGCGTTCCATCTATTGCTCCAATAGCATCTTTGAAGTATGGATAATAACGGGGATCATTTTTTATCTTTGGGTGGCATACAGTGAATTTGGGATCACTCGGTTTGATATTTTCCTGAGCTAGATTGATGCAAGCATCTAATACCTTGTGCAGAAGTCTACTGACCGTTTCCCCTGAATGTTGAAAGAGTTCTTGTACCACCCTATTGCCTATCCCATGGCCAACGGTGATAAAAAACATGGCAACCATTTCCTCGATCCCAACGTTCACTGAATTCTGTAAGCCATGTTCGACCAATTTATGACACAAGCTGTAAAAGACATGTTTTTCCACTCTAAACATGTCATGACAGTGTGAACCATGGGTTGCTAATACCTCTTGCACCCATAATCGACCAGTGCGTACACTTGTTTTGCGGGGTTCTTTGCACATGAAAGGCATCCAATATTGACAGATTAAATCGGTCATTTGTTCATACTCATCACATTCCCCGTTTATAAGAGATATAAGCCGTTCCTGGTCATCTTCCTCCACCATGTCAGGTAAGTGTTGATTGTTCGAATTTGCCATTGATTATGGACCCTGTGAGTGTAATTAAAAATTCAATTATGAGTAATGGAAGAAATAAAATACTTAATAAGGACTGAAAGGCATACAGTAAACAGATTGAAGTGATAATGGCATAAAATAGCTTTCATAAAGCATATTGTCATGAAGTCACATAATGTCATGAAATCACAAACATAATAAAACATAGTTTAGGTACATCTAGGAGCCATAAATCTTATAGCGCAACCACGGAACAACGAAATCCATGTTCTGTTGATAGATTGACATAAACGTTTCCCGGTTTGTCTTATCCTATACCAGGTCGATACAGCGGTGACGAAAGTCCTCATCATGTATGAGTTCGTCAATGGCAAGCAGCTGAGTCATAGCAGCATTGACACTAACTTCTTTAATAGCATCTAATGTCGCCGCTATGTCCTTGGATGCATATGCCATAACACTAACTGCATCCGCGATCTGTCTTGAAGCTAGCCCTTTCTGCTTCTTTCTCTGTCCAGACCCCTCACCCACCTTTCTCTTACCCCGACTTCCTGACGCAGTACCAGTAGTTGATGGAGTGCTTGTTGTTAGACCAATGCTAGCAAGCTCATCAGTCACTCTGGTACTAGGCACGGGGTTAGCACCGAACAGATCATCTTCGCTATCCCCTGACCCTTCTTCTTCATGCATTGTTGGCCTGTACACATCTTCATTCTCAGCATCTTCTGTCTGTGTCTTTGGATTTGGAAAAGGTGGTGCAATAACATCCTCGCCGGTCGCCATAGCAACCTTGAATATAATCCTTAGTTCGCTTTCAAACTTGAGGCCTGTGTGTCTAAACTTTCGGTATGCTGAATTCTCCTGCAACCACACAAAACACAAAAAACTAATTAATTAAACAAAACGAATTAGTCGAGAGGAAAACAATTAATTGTATAAGCCACTAAATTTTCTGCTACCTGTATTTTCCGCTGCCACCACTCTTTTGATGCGATGACTTTACCTGTAGGATCTCTACTCACACCGGTCTCTTTGATTAAGGATTCCCAAGTCTTGAAATCTTTCCTAAGGATATCAAACCTATTCTTCAATTGTGCCCTTGTATATTCGTTCCCAGTCTTCTCATTAAATGTAGCGACGATAGCCTTCCATCCATCCTTAAATGCAACCCTTGGCGTTCTTTTTTGTAAATTTGCTCAATGCAGGCATACACAAAAGTTTCCGTTGTCGCATCATCCCAAACAGCTTTATCCATATTGCTATGCCACTATTTCAACAATAGTCGCACCCCAAACAAACATAATTTAAAACAACCATTCCAGAAACGTACAAATTGACCATTACACACACACAACACTAAATGCATGTTTTTATTAATATGAATTAATATAAAGGTTAAAACACAACATCATTGAATAAAAATTATTAATACAAATTGATAAGTATGATTTTATTACTTCTTTCAACTGCAGAAGCAAATAATAATCAATTCCACGACACTCCATCCTCCAACACATATATGTGCACACCATTCAACAAGTTTCGTAGGATGGAAGATACAAGGTTTCAGAAAAGATATATTGAGGTAACTCCTAAATCAATTAAAATGATTAGATGAGATGGTGTTTCTTGATAAAAACTCTTTTTTAACAGTTCCCCCTTAATCTATATTGATATACTTGAATCTAACTAGTCCTACAGTTATATAACAAAAAAGAAAAGAAAAACGTGGAGTAAATTGAAAGTCAAGAATAAATGTAGCTTCTTCGTTGAACTACAATTGATAGGCACCTTTTTATTGATCAATTTTACATGGTCTGTTTCATATAACATTTTTAAAACTTAATGATATGTCCATAATTGGGTATTGAGGTTACACTCAAGCGCACATGAACTCCATCACTACAATCATAATTCATAAACAAAATAAATAAAGAGAAAGGGCAAAACTTTCTGTTACAAAAGGAAATGCTATGATTCTTAAACATAACAGAGACACAGTAATGCCGACACACAACAGGGAAAAAACACAAAGAAGAGACACAGTAATGCCGACAGACAACACAGTAATCCTATGATTTAATACTCATAACATTCAATCTGTTTCTTAGTCCTTAAAATTGATTTCGAATTCGCTATCTTCACTCTTCACGGAAACTTTCAACTTGGGAAAGCTCGGAACCAACCATCAAATACTCAAGATATACAGAAAAATGAAAAGCAGTGGGATCTGATTCGTCCAAGCAATTTGATGAAAGCCGCGAGAGTCGATCGGAAAGATAAACATTTTAAAGTGAAAATAAAAATCAAGTAGATAGTGTGGTAGATAATGCATGCTTAATTACTTGGAACGCAGAGTTTTGAAGGATTATGAAAGAGTTGAGAAGTAAGGGCTCTTTTATCTTCCTGCCAGCCCATGTCGGATATTATATATATATATATATATCAATCAGCTTTCATACCAAATAGAGTAATAGAACGAAAAGCGAAAGACAAGTGAGCCAAAGTATATCACTTTACCTGTGGTGAGGCTACGATGACTGACAACAAGAGACAATGGGAGAAGAAGAGACTCAGATTCACAGTGGCGTGTCGACGGGAAGAGATCTAATAATGGCTTAAAAATTAAAAAACGAAACAGAGCCTACAAACATGAATCAATGGGAGAAGAAGAGAAACAGAATCATTCTACCAGATCGGAGCAAACCAGAATCACCAATGCAACTTTATATACTTCCATAAACGTGAGTTAAGAGGCCTTACAACAATGAAGAACGCACCGGAGCAGACCAATGGGAGAAGCAGAGACTCGGATTCACAGCGGCGTGTCGACGGGAAGAGACTAGACGACGACGGCACCGATCAACGGACAGCAGATCCACTCTTGACGGAGCAAAATCACAAATCGGCCACTGTCAGCTCAGGAGCTCCCCACCGGAGTCCATAACACGCTGTCCTGCATCAACGCCGGCGACTCACAACTCAAGCTACCGGAAGGAAGAGCGATAGGCCCAACCACCGCCAACCACTACTCACGACAGCACCCACAAAACGCACCTCGAGCGATGGTGAAGATCCCGCTAAACAACCACCTTCGGCCGGCGAGAGAGGGAAGATCGTGCAGAGGAAGAGGCGACTGGATTCATTCGAGATTCAGTGTGAGCCGATGAGAAGAGAGGAGAGGAGAGGAGAGAGAGAAAACACTAACAGATATTAAATGCAAACTAACGGTATTAATTCCAATCGCTCTGTAATAAGCTCCCTCAAGCAGCTTTAAATGAAAGCTATTAAAATGTCCAGACGCTATTTTGACCGTTAAGCCCACCAAACACGTGAAAAAATTTTTCTCAGTGGCCCATTGGCGTTTTGCTCAGTCACTGAGCTTATGGGGGCCCAAACAGCCCCACCAAACACACACTTAATAATCTCGGTCTGTCGTTTTACGTTTCAATTAACTAACCCCATTTTTTATATTAGATTTTAAAAAGTACTGATAATGAGAGTCGTGCTAGGTATATAGGCGCTCACGTGATGGACCGAGCATGAGAAAAAAAGTTTAAAGCGAGCAAGAAGAGATTTTGTAGACTCATGCTTCATTTAATTTGTTGCATTTTACATTGGAATAGATAGCAGAGTTACAGAGCCAGAGGACGCTTGAAAGAGAAAAGAAAATACAAAGAGGACTGGGGATAAGAAAGGCCGCTAATTAAGAAACGAACATTAAGATCACCATCCTAGGTTTCATATATAAACATGAACAAGAATCGAAATCTTCTTTTCTCTTTTGTTTGAAATCCTTATCTATGGCGATCACTGTGTTCTGTAGCTTATAAGGTGACCGCGAATGGCTTATAAGATTTAAGTTGATCAACAATATCGTCAATAGAACCAGCAGCTGCTGCTAAAGAAATGATGAGGCAAGCAATACTGAGCATGTGGAGGCAGATCCATTTGGCGCTCCACCTTGGTATTTTCTTCTGGCTTATGTACATCTCCACCGGGAAAAACACAGTGAGAGGCCAAAACCCAAGAGCTCCGAGAAGCCCCACGACGCCACCGAAGAATGGAAGAAGCATTGATATCACGGTGGTTATGATCACAAAAATGGTCCTCCAAACCAATCGGAAGAAGTTGAGCCGGTAGGGTGATCGGAGACCAGGGATTGGAACTTCCTTTTCCTTTTTGATGAAATTACTTCTTGGGAATCTGTCTTTTGCTGTTTTCTCAATGAAGGAGAAGAGGGGCTGGCAACAAACCTGGTAAGCACCGACGAGGTGGACAACAATGGCAACATTGGCTATGTCCAAGAGCCAATAAGGTTTGTAGAAGCCAAAACCAGTGAGGAGGTTTCCTGGGCTTGCGTCTCCGAATGCAGCATAACCAAAGCAGCCACATAACATGTAGAAAAACGTGGTCACTGCAACGCTGATAAAAGTTGCCTTCTTCATTGTTTTTCCTTCTGATGGTGGAGCTTTCAGGGTGTCCTAGTTCGTCACATATATACTTGTTATAGTTTCATACTCTCCGTCAAGAATGAATTCACAGGTGTCGTTAAGTTTAGTGAGAAGAATATATATATATATATATATATTTACCTGGATTTCTATGAGGATCAATGAATAAGAGTAGGCGAAGGCTATGTCTCCGAGAGCTTGGAAGCTCCTGCAAATTTTTTGTGTCTCTGTCACAGCTTGGGAGTCTATGACAGCGCCAACGCTTATCCCTCTTAGGCTTCCTCCAATTTTCTTGTTTTCTGTCAGCAGATGATTAATGTTAATTGAGATCATTCAAAAGAATGAAATGATAAATAAAACTACAAGAAAGCTAACATATAGATTTATGAATAACAATCGTTATATGAGTTCGATCATACCTATAGTTTGAGCAACACCGAGGCCAAGCCCAATGGTTGAGTAGGTGAAGGACATGACAGCAGCCAAAATGGATAACCACCACAACTGATCGAAGTCTGGAATTTGAGAGAAGATAATCTCAGCGATGCCAAATGCAATTATGTACACATCTCCATTCATTTTACACTCGTCTTTGCTCCCGGTCTTGTGTATGCAATCAGACTTTTGGACTGCCCTGTTTTGTTAAATGAAATTTCCAAAAGAGTCTATGAGATTATTTTTTACATTAATTTACACAAACAAGTAAGTCTTTTTCTCCCCCAATTGTCACTTATAGTTCCAAACTTACATCATGCTTATGGAAGCTGCAATAGTGTATCCAATGGCAACGCCAAAAAGGTTCACATACTGAATTAGCCCACAAATCTTGACCTTAAAGCCGCCTGTATACACCCAACCACCCAATTAAGCTGGAAACTTTGAAAGACGGCCTAGATTTTTTGACGTAGGCCAACAGAGTTTTAGTAAATCAAGTTAGGCGGGAACTAAAATATACCGAGGTTTGATCGCACGGCGTCCATGTAAGTGTAGTTTCTCTTGCCAGTTAAAGGGTCACCGGAACGATAGCAGGCAGAGAGGAGGGTGGAGGAGTAGTAAGTGACGAGAGAGAAGAGAATCATCACTGCAGGTCCTGCAATCCATCCGAGCTGAGCTATAGCCCAGGCCAAGGACAGCACACCGGAGCCTATGACGGCAGTGATGATATGGGCGCTAGCTGTCCAAACAGTCCCTGTTTTCGAAACCGAAAAACAGAATGAGCCAAAGAGACAGTGTCAAGGGAATAACAGATTTTCTGTTGTATTTATTTGTTAATCTGTTAATATTTTCTGTTGTATGTTTAATATTAGTTGTATAGCTGGCTTACACCATTAGATGATTCATTTTGTATATATACAGATGTTTTTATCAATAATATACACAATTCATTTTTCTCTCAAATTGCTTCCGTATCATGGTATCCAGAGCCACTTAATTTTTGGGTTCCGTGTACCCTTTTCCCTCTTCCTTTCGATTTCCTCTTTCCTTTCTCACATGTTCCCCTTTTCGTTTCAACCCTAATCCCTCTTTCCATGGCTGCTGACTCCATTGTTGACCAAGCTAGCCCCTACTATATTCATCCAACGAGAATCCAGCTTTGGTTCTTGTTTCTCCTCCACTCACCAGTTCGAATTACCACACATGGGCCAGAGCTATGCGTATGGCTTTTCTCTCGAAAAATAAATTGAAGTTCGTTGATGGTTCTCTTGCTCCGCCGGCGGCCGGTGATCCTCTGTTCTCGGCGTGGGAGCGATGCAACAACTTGGTTCAGGGATGGCTGACTAAATCTCTTTCTCCGAGCATCGCCAGAAGCATTCTTTGGTTCGATCGGGCCTCTGAGATCTGGAATGATCTCCGTTCATGATTCTCCCAGACCGATCTCTTCCGTGTTGCTGAGCTTCAAGAGGAGGTATTCAATCTAAAACAAGGCAGTCTCAGTGTAAGTGATTACTACACTCACCTCAAAATTTTATGGGATGAGCTTTTCAACATCCGTCCCCTTAAAGCTTGTGATTGTGGATCCACAACTGTTGCACTTCATCATCGCGATGAAGATTATGTCATTCATTTTTTGAAAGGTTTAAACGAGCAATATAATCCTGTTAAATCCCAAATTATGCTTCTGGACCCTCTGCCTCCGATTCATCGTGTTTTTTCTATCGTTCTTCAGCAAGAACGTGAGTTACATATTCCTGTTTCTACTGATGCCTCGGTTTTACTAGCTGCTAAATCTCCACGCCCTATGAATTCTGGTTCTCGGCAGTACAAGCAGTGCACCTTCTGTGGTAAACCACGTCATACCAAGGAGACTTGCTATCGCAAGCATGGCTTTCTACTTGGATTTAAGTTTCGGTCCTCTAGTGGTTCATCCTCTGGTCATGCACCTGTGGTAAATAATGTGGCTACTCAGGATTCTGCTATTGTCCAAGCATCATCATCTCTTTCGACTCCTCTATCAGGATTCCCTTCCCTTTCTGCCGATCAATATACTAAGCTTTTGTCTCTGCTTAATACCCCTGCTACTGTGTTGCCTCCTGTTTGCACATCGGCTATTAATCATGTGTCCACTTGTGGTCCTATCACAGGTATATGTAATTTGTTCTCCTCAAACTCTTCTACTTGGATCATTGATTCCGGAGCGACTGATCACGTTTGTTCCTCTCTTAGTTTGTTTTCCTCTTATCTTTCAATTAAACCTGTTTCTGTTAGTCTTCCCACTGGTTCTAATGCCATTGCTACTATTTCAGGCACAATTATTCTTTCCCCTTCTTTGGTGTTACAGAATGTTCTTTTCCTTCCCTCTTTTGCCTTCAATATTATTTATGTGTCACGTTTAGTTTCTTCATTTCATTACTCACTTACTTTTTCCTCTTCCTCTTGTCAGATTCACTCACTCCAACCTTCACTGATGATTGGTACAGCTAAGCTAATTAGAGGGTTATACATTTTAAATGCAAATATGCAAGGTTCGTCTCATTCTTCCCAAGTTCACCTGGCCAATACTTCTACTGATTCAGCCTTTACTCTTTGGCATCATCGCTTTGGCCATATATCTGACTCTGTTTTTTCATTACTACAAAAATACATTCCTGATATTAAATGTACTCCCCATTCCCTTCCTTGTGATACTTGCCATTTTGCTAAGCAGAAACGCATTTCATTTCCTGTAAGCACATCTTCTAGCAATAAAACTTTTGATCTTATTCATGCTGATATCTGGGGGCCTTTTTCTGTCCCTTCTGTTCAAGGTTATCATTACTTTTTGACTATTGTTGATGATTATTCTCGTTATACTTGGGTCTTTCTTCTCAAAACTAAATCTGAAGTTCGTCTTCAACTTAAAAATTTTATTGCCTTAATTGAAACTCAATTTTCCACCTCTCTTAAGGTTCTGCGCACAGATAATGGCCCAGAATTTTCTATGCCTACTTTTTTTGCTTCTAAGGGTATCATTCATCAAACCTCTTGTGTTGCAACTCCCCAACAAAATGGTTTGGTTGAGCGAAAACACCAGCATCTTCTTAATGTTGCTCGTGCACTACTTTTTCAATCACATATTCCTATCGTTTATTGGTCTTTTGCTATTATGCATGCTGCATATCTCATTAATCGTCTTCCCACTCCTTTACTTCACAATTTGACTCCATTTGAAAAATTATTTGCTTCCCCCTTTCTTATTCCTCCCTTAAAGTTTTTGGTTCTTTATGCTTTGCTTCAATCTTGTCTCATCATCGTTCCAAATTTGATTCTCATGCAAGAAAGTGTGTTTTTTTAGGCATACCTGCTGGTTCCAAAGCTTACATTTTACTTGATTTCGTTTCTCATCAAATTTTTTTTGTCTAGAGATGTTGTTTTTCATGAATTGGTTTTTCCTTATCTTAATGGCATTATCACTCAATCTTCTTCTCCATCTCCTCTTCCTTCTATTCAGTCTAATCCTTCTTTTTTGGATGATGACATTCCTCTGTCTTCTTCTATTTCTTCCCCTATTTTGCCTACTTCTTCACCTCCCATTTCTTCCCCTTCTCTCTCTTCATCTTCCTCAACCGAATCTGCTTCTGTTTCATTACCTTCTCCTCCTATTCGTCGCTCAACTAGGCCACACAATCCCCCTTCATATTTGCAGGACTACCATTGCACCCTCTCTTCAGCTTGTGATCAATCATCAGCCCAAGGTGCTCCTAGGTATCCTTTGTCTTCTGTTTTGTCATACTCTTCTCTTACTCCTGATTATAAACAATTTGTTATGTTTGTTTCTTCTGTTCCTGATCCTACTACCTATAGGCAAGCTGTTAAAAATCCTGTTTGGAGGGATGCCATGTCCAAAGAAATTACTGCACTTGAACATAATCAGACTTGGATACTCACTTCTTTACCACCAGGTAAACAGACCATTGGTTGTAAATGGGTCTATCGTACAAAGTTCAAAGCTAATGGTGATATTGAACGACATAAGGCTCGTTTGGTTGCTAAGGGTTACACCCAAACTGAAGGTGTTGATTACTTTCATACTTTTTCTCCTGTTGCAAAAATGACAACCCTTCGTTTACTTCTTTCTATTGCTGCTGCCAAGGGCTGGTTTTTACATCAATGAGATGTTAATAATGCTTTTTTACATGGTAATTTAACTGAAGAAGTCTATATGGATCTTCCCCCTGGTTTTATACCACCTTCTCCTAATCTGGTTTGCAAGTTACAGAAGTCCATATATGGCTTAAAACAAGTTAGTCGGTAGTGGTATTCCAAGCTTTCTACTGCTTTCTTGGTTTGCAAGTTACAGAAGTCCATATATTTTCTGTTGTATGTTTAATATTAGTTGTACAGCTGGCTTACACCATTAGATGATTCATTTTGTATATATACAGATGTTTTTATCAATAATATACATAATTCATTTTTCTCTCAAATTGCTTCCGTATCAGACAGGACAAAAAAAAAACGGATCAATTGAATAATGAAATCGGGGAACATACCAGTTCGTTTGCGACGTCCATTGTCGTCGATGCAATTGGACCCGCCTTGAGGAGCAACGTCAATGGCGACTTGAAATGCGTTGGCAGTGCCGTTCTCAACCATCCTGGATGTGGAAAGAAGGCACCCGAGTTATCAGCTGGTTGTGAGAGATCGAAAAACCGGACTGCAGATAGTGGAGAGGGGAGTGAACAGGAAGTAATATTAGGAAGGAGGGGTTGTATATATAGAGAGGAAAGGAAGCATTAAGATATTATTAGAAATTTAGAATAATGAAATGTGTCTTTAAAGGAGAACCCCAGAATCCAAAATGCTTCTTCTCCTCCACCCTTGCTGCCTGCTCCGAATTGGGTTCTTTTTCCTTTTCATTATTTTCACATTTATTTTTTATTTCAATTCCCTCCCAAAACGCACATTGAATTTAATTATCAGTCAAATATGTGTTTAATTTGTTTACTATCCCTTTCTGCCATTATATTGTCTTCCACCTCTTTACAATAATCCTTCAGGGGAATATATATAAATTAAATTGTCTTGAATTTGTATGTATAGATAAATAATGAGAACTACGTACACTTATGGGCGGGTGGACACCACTGGCATCTTATTCTCATCTCCTAATTCATACATCCCCAATGACTCAGGAAACCAAATGTCATTATTATATTAGTTATTACCTTTTTGTTTTTTTGGCCTTCCATTATTAGTTATTATCACCACACCGTAATATCCCGCCTATTTTTTTATTGCCTCAGAATTGGAAATACTCCCTCCGGTCTTAATTATAGGACAAAGTTTTAATTTTTGTCAATTTCTTCCCAAAATACCCCAATTGATACTTCAAGGCAAGTGATCAACATCAATAGAACATGATTTCTTGTATGTATTAAATAAGGGTATTTTAGGAAAATAAATAAGATTAACTAATTTAACTACTATTCTTAATTTCTTCAAAGTTAGGTAAATATGTCCTATAATTAGGACCGGAGGGAGTAATTAATAAAATTTGGCTCTGGATCCACAAGATGAACGTACCCTTCCCTCTAAACTTTTCAATCCGATCGATCATATGCCCATCAACTTTTCAACGTCAATCATACATGTTAAGCGCATCTCTGCCATTCAACTATATATTGCCTTTTGAATTATATCCATCCACCGATTTTAGCTTTAATCTTGAAACTTTCAGTTTAAAAAAAAAAAAAAGATCAGATCCGAGCCACTGAATTTCCAAAGTGGCTTTATATTTAAACATCAAATTACAGTATAAATTAATTTAATTTCTGGGGAAAACAATAAATCTTAACTAAAACCCTTCTATAATTTTATTCATAATTTCTTCAAAGGCCTTTTTCATCAACACACACACACATATAGTGGCTACCCATTTTTTTATGTGAAGTTTTTTTCCCTTAATATTCGCCTCACAATATATAACAGAAAGTGGCCGCCGGGGAGAAATGCCTTAATAATATTGGACTCTGACCACTATTATTAATTGTATTAATAAAGCACGCATAAATGCCAAGAAATATGTAATGTTTCTTAAAAAATTATAGTGACAGTTATTATTCATAAGATTTGTATTATGGTGGTGGGTTTAATATATATATATATATATATATATTATATTATAATTAAAAACAAGCTCGAATCGATCCTCGAGGCTCACGTTGGGTGCTTTAAACGTGAATTAGGTTCCTCATTATTAGAGAACCCAACAATCTCATATATAAGTGGGCAACTATATATATGGGTATATGACCACTTTTCCAAAATTATTCCATCGTGTAATTATTGATGGACTAGCATAAAACTACTATATCTTTTTTTTTTTTTTTTTGGTAACAGAGCAACGTGGGGTTTTGAACGCCTTACCTTTTTGTGTGTATTTTATTGTGATAAGGTACACGGAAAATTAACAGATTAACAAATAAATACAACAGAAAATCTGTTATTCCCTTGACACCCCCCGCAAGCTGGAGCATGGATATTTTGCATGCCCAGCTTGGAAATAAGATCATGAAACCGAGTTAGATGTAAAGGCTTTGTAAAGACATCAGCTAGCTGATCAGGGGAACGGACTAGGAGAAGATGAATGATATTGGCTTGAAGTTTCTCACGAACTAGGTGACAATCCAATTCAATATGCTTGGTTCTTTCATGAAAAGTTGGATTGGCTGCAATTTGAATGGCAGACTGATTATCACAAAAAATGAGAGCTGGATCAATGTGAGAAACATGAAAATCAGTCAAAAGATAAAGAAGCCATTGAGCTTCACAAGTAGTAGCACTTAGAGCACGATATTCAGCTTCAGAAGAAGACTTAGACACAGTAACTTGCTTCTTAGCTTTCCATGAAACAAGGGAAGAACCTAAAAAGACAGCAAAACCAGTAACAGAGCACCTAGAATCAATGCAGCCAGCCCAATCAGAATCACTGTAACATCTGAGTTTTAAATCAGAAGAGGAAGAGAGAAACAAACCAGCACCAGGAGATGACTTAAGATAGCATAATACGCGATGAGCAGCCTGAAGATGAACATCCCTAGGGTCAGCCATGAATTGACTGAGCTGCTGAGTTGCAAAACTCAGATCTGGCCGTGTGATGGTCAAATATTGAAGACGACCAATGAGACGACGATAAGCATGAGGATCATGTAAAGGAGAACCTTGATGTTGAGAAAGCTTTAAATGGGGGTCCATAGGAGTAGTGGCTGGTTTACAAGCTAAATAACCACAATCTTCAAAAAGTTCAAGAGCAAACTTTCTTTGAGAAAGAAAGATACCATCCTTGGACCGGGCTAACTCAAGACCAAGAAAATAACACAATTCACCAAGAACTTTGATGCCAAAAGCCTGATCTAACTGCTGCTTAACAGAAGTGATCTCAGAAATATCATTGCCAGCCAATACAACATCATCAACATAAACCAAGATAA
This sequence comes from Inga oerstediana, assembly GCA_963210345.1. Taxonomy (NCBI): domain Eukaryota; kingdom Viridiplantae; phylum Streptophyta; class Magnoliopsida; order Fabales; family Fabaceae; genus Inga; species Inga oerstediana. The sequence goes on from OY723405.1 coordinate 2,823,831, forward strand.
CAGTAAATGATGAAGAAGAAGCCTTGAACGGAATTTACCAGACCAAGAATTGATATTTTTTTTTGGTTTCCTTCGGCCAGTTATGCTAGAGAAATGATAATGAGTATTTCAAATACAATACGGCGTATCGAGTTGTTCGCATAGGCTATATTTGTTGCCGACCCAATTAAAGTTAACTAATGCAACCAAATTTATACCTAAATCATGACAAGACCAGAAGCCTGGCAGTATAGGGGGTTGCATTGGAATATTATTATTATGTGTAAGAAATAAATATATGTTGTCAGACATTGCGTGCCATTAAGGGAATTCAACATTATACATTAGTGGATCAGTACGTAGCCGGTAGGGGGAGTAATCCACTGATCCGATTCTCTGTCTGATACCCTCAGAATCTTGTGCTTGAGTCTTCCTTCTTCTATGCCTTCATGGAGGAGTTGTTCGTGATAGTTCTGGAGCTTGGATTTGCGGGTTTCAGAAGAACACAGGCTTCTCTCTAGGCTCAACAGACTCGGAGATTCAGGCTATAAAGATCGGTCTCCAAGTTTGTCATTCCATGAAGTTCACAAAGGTTAAGCTATACACGGACTCGGCCGAAGCAATTCATTTACTATTTCACGGCGGTGGTCCACAACACCCTCTACACATCGAGCTAGAGGAAACCAGAGATCTAATCTACAAGAACTGGGATTTGGAGATTCACCACTCGCACAGGGAATATATTGTCTGTGCAGACCTTTTGGCAAAAGAGGCTCTAGATTCAAACAATGACCTAACTCTATTGCAAAACCCCCCAGGTTTTTGTTTGATTCAAATTTTAGCTGATTTAAGCTAATATTTGGATTCTCTTTAGTTTTCTTTAGGTTTTGTATGAGTCCGCCGCGACTCTCAAGGGAACTACTCCCTTGTCATTGTAATACAAAAAAAACATTATACATTAGATTGATAAATTAATCTATCTATTTTCTTTCTCGCCCAAGCATGTTATAAATGGATAAATTAAATTCATCTAAGTAGTACTATTAGACAAATGCTTTAATTGATGAATGCCATGTCATGATCAGATTACAATTAGCATATATACAAAAACTAGCGTGATCCAGATCTCTATTTGTCTCACAGACTATCCATGTCATATATGTACACCCAAATTGGGGCATAAGATTAGTTAAAAATAATAAATGTGTCAAGAATATTACGATCATTCTAAATACTATACGTTTATTTATGAAAAGAGCATGGGAGAGAGAATAATTAAAAAATATGAGAGAGTATGAGTATAAAATACGAGAGAATTATAATAATTAATATCAAGATATGTATTTAATAAGGGTAGAAAAGAAAAAAAAATAGTTTAAATGTTGAGACACAAAAAGAAAGTTGCTTATAAAAAGAATTAATAAAAAAAAAAGAAATTTTTTTTTATAAAATGAATTGAATAGAGTATAATGCTGTTATGAAGATGGAGATCGATTATTGACGAGACTAACCGTCAAAAAACTCACTTCAAGAATTTCAATTTCACACAACTCATCTTTGAAATATCATCATCATTGGGTTCAAATTCAATTCAATATATATGAATTTTGAAACAGTCAAGCACATGAATCCTGTCGAAAAGGGAAGCAATGGGAAACATATAACGAATATGACACTAATCAACTTTACAACTTAATTAAGTCACAGAGGCAAGAAATGGATTGACCAGTTTGACGAATCCGATGGCGTGTGAAAATCGAGTTTGATACAATCAAATTTATTTTTATTTTTTATTTTTTTGCCTTCAGATACAATCAAATTTATTACCACCACTTCAGTTACAAATTTCCAGTTACTTTATATTGTTGACTAATTTCTCTACGTATATCCATGCATGTTTTTATTTTCTCCAATATAATAGGTGTGTACACATGCTAAAATATCATTTTGTTTGTATAGTAATTGTGAATTGCGTCTAAAATTGTATCCGCCATGACACGTATACGTTGCAATAATTGAGCTTTGACTTATAATTCAATCAATTAATCGTTTATAAGGCCCATGCAGACGGAAATGACGCGTTTAATTTGTTAAAAGATAAGAGAAGAATTTTGAAATTATAAAATATTAATTCAGGTTTGTTATTCAGAATTGATAAAAGAATGATAAAATTTAATAAGCAATTCATAGCTCATTTTTTTAAAAATATCTTATTTCAAATTTTACAATATCAAAATTTTTCTTCTATATTTTTTTCTTGTTGTTTATTGTTTGGGAATCCCTTCATAAGTCTGAATTCCAGCCATACTGTTGTCCTTCGCTTTTCTTAACTTGCTACTTGAGAAAAGTCATAACACAGAGCTTGACACAAGTCAAACGATCTTCCCATCTTAATAATGCAGGTTTATATAAATTTTATTTTCTTTGTCGATATCTCAATTAATGTTGATCCATCCTTTTGTCTTAAAACTTCCACTTTTTTTTTTTCCTCAGTTATTCCCACAGATTCTCTTGGTATTACCCGCAATCACTGTGCCATGAAGGGGATATTTCTTTCTCCAGTCAAAATAGGAATAATTTATTTAAATCTTTTTCATGAACCTTTCACTGTTAACAAATTAGTATAATTAAGGATAAGAATGGTATATATTGATATGGGCCATGCGCCAAGGGCATTAATTTTCTAGATGACTTCTTTTTTTGAAAAAAAAAAAAATCTCGACCATCGAGCAAGCTTGATTCCTTCCCCTACTTTAGAAAATGACATTTCGAGTGTTTACTCCTTTTTTTATCAAGCGTAATTCGGTAACGAGATTCCAAGGTTGGAACAAGTTACTTCAACTAGCTAGTAGCTAGCTGTTTTTAACTATCATATATAGTATACTACCTACTTTTCCCGGATATTTTTTATATTCTACCCAAATATTAACGTCTACCGCTTTGAATCCACGCTTGCTTTAAGGATATATTAAAATAATATTTGGAACCAGCCAGCAAGTTAAAGCACGCAAGAAGCAAAGTGACGGTTATAATTAGTTGAAAAGATTGCAAAAATGAAGACGGAAACCAAAGAAGTTTGAGTGAGATCGAGTTGGGGACCATATGTTCAATTTGAAGGAGAAGAAGAATCAGACCCGCCTGATCATATACATCATGTCGATGGACGGGTCAAATTAAAAAGGCCACACGCGGTTGAAATGCTTGAAAACGCTATTTTGGCCTTTTTTAATTTGAGGCATGCATAGAGGGTATAAAACTATAAATATCTCTCTCTCTTTTTTTCTTTATCACTATAATTATATATATCTCCACAAATAAGCTGGAATAAGTGCTTCATTATCCTACCCTCCTCTGAAACACTTGCCACGCTTTAAAATGAGATAGGTAAGTTACGTCGCAAAAAGAAATCGATATATATATATATATATATCCATTGATTATTTTAATATATAGTTATATTGGTTGATGATAGGTCTCTCTCTGTGAGAGCCATTCTCTCTCCTTAGGTGAGAGTTTAGTGAGGTTCCGAGTAACCTGGCCATCGAGTTATTCGAACATCGATTGGTTTCTGGAGTTGTCTCCTTTTTGTTCTTGGTAATTAAGCGTAAGTCTTGCAGTGGTAGTTTTTCCTTTTTCTTTATTGTAAGTGTGAGTGAGTGTTGTGTAAGTGTATTCTGGTAGTGACTGGGAGGAATGGAGGTCAGACAGGGGAGTAAAATGAGGAAGTCAAAGGAAGTGGTGTTGAACCTGGGAAAGAAGACCGAGAAGAATGGAGGTGCTCTTGTTGAGAAAATATTAACGAGCAAAAACTTAAACGTGCCGACTGGGATATCCATGATTAGGAAAGGCTGGCAAATGGAAGAGAATGTGGAGATTCATGAGTTAGATAAAGTCCGTTTGATCTTTCTCTTTCGTTTTACTAAGATGGAGGACTATATGCGAGTTCTTAAGGGTCGTCCATGGTCGATCCAAGGTCATATGTTGAATTTACAAATTTGTGAAGAATATATGGTTCTGGATGAAGTAAATTTCAAAACTGCTCCATTTTGGGTCCAATTTCATGGACTCCCTTAGGAGGCTTTTGACAAAGAGAATGCAATTACTTTGGGGAATGCTGTTGGAGAGACGATGATGTATGAGGATCCAGAGGTAAATGGGAAACTCACTCGAAGCTTTGTTCGTGTTCGATCTCTTATTAACTTGGAGGACCCTTTGGTCACAGGGTTCTGGGTTCCCAGGGAAAAAAAGGATCCTGCTTGGGTTACTGTACGTTATGAGAGACTCCAAAATTTTTGTTATCGTTGTGGTCGTATTAGTCATGATAATCGGGCTTGTAAGGATGATGTTGATTCAAATGGGGATAATGGAGTCAATACCGAATATTGCACTAGGTTGGGTACGTCACAAGTCAAAACTATTGAAGATCTGCTAATTGTTTATAAGGAGAGTTGGGTGGAAGGGTTGAAGAATGATAGGAAATCTCCAGCTAGAGACAGTGGTCGGAAGGGTTGCCGATGAATGAAGATGCTATTCCACAAAAGGAACTTATGGTAGAGCCCTCACCGATTGAAGATTCCTTGATTTTGTCTTTTAAGACCAAGAATGACGCAAATTCTCTTACTAGCATAATTGAAGAAGAAAACATTCAATGCCCACTTGCAAGGTGGGACCATGTGTCTCCCCAACTTTTACTCATGAGAAGAAGTGCATCACACTAAAGAGGTGGACTAGAAAATTTCCTGACGGAAGGAGCGCCAATTTTTTTATGATAAAGTCTACCAAAAATAAAAACTCTTTGCTGACAAATCAAGCACATGTTGTGGACCCACCGAGTGAGGATGAGGAGATATCTAAAGCTATAATCCCTATCAGTGGGTTTTCTCCAGTGTCTAGTGTTACCATGAGGCTGAGTGGCTTTAATTTAAAAAGACTTCTTAATGATGAGGGGACCCACGTAGATGCCAAACGATGCAAGAAACTAGACTTCTCTACTGATAATTCGTCAGAGCCAGTAAAGTGTCTTGAGGTTAAAAAGAAATCCCCAGTAAAGTCCAAAAATGAGCCAAGAAAGGGCCATCGTCGGAGCATCCGTGCTCTAAAACAACAGATACGTACGAACTCCACACCAAGATCTTCTACTAGAGGTATCACTATAGCTTCAAACTCTAAAATCAACTTTCCTAGTAGTTGGCTCAGCTTTGATGGCAACTTCGACTTTGGTAATTCATTCTCTTCTACTCAAAATACCAGTGGTTGGATGGGACTAACCACCGGTTCACAATGAATATTTTAAGCTGGAACTGCCAAGGCCTCAGGGCAGCCTTGACAGTCAAAAATCTGAAGGAATAATGTTTCCGAAATAAGCCCCAAATTGTCTTCTTAATGGAGACTAAACAAAAAAAGAATAATGTGAAGAAAGTTAGGAAAAGGTGTGGTTTTGCAGAAGAATGGTTGGTAGATCCTATTGGTCGTAGTGGAGGTCTTGCTCTGTGGTGGAAGGATGAAGTTGTGGTGAATATCCTTTACTCTTCAGCAAATATAATTCACACGAAGGTCTCATCTTTGACATTTGACTCGCCCTCCTATATTTCTTTTGTCTACAGACCCCCGAATGAGAATGAGCGTCAGTTGTGTTGGCAAGAAATAAGACGTATTGCCTTGCATGTTGATCAATCATGATTATGTCTGGGTGACTTTAACGATGTCGCAGGTCAAGGAGAAAAAAGTGGGGGCAATCCGAGAGCTTGGAGGAAGATAGTTAATTTCCAAAACTTTATGGCTGACTGTAATCTTATGGATATAGGATTTAATGGTTACAGGTTCACATGGTGCAATAAGAGGAAGGGACAAGAAATGATTCGTGAACGTATTGATAGAGCTCTGGGTAACACTGAATTAAGAGAACATTTTCCTCATCTACAGGTGTTCCATTTAGACCCGTTGGGGTCTGATCACCACTTGCTACTAGTTAACTGTTGGTGTAAGCAACAATTTTGAACTTGTTCCTTTAAATTTGAATCTGTCTGGACTACACACATGAACTATCTGGCTACTGTACGCAATGGATGGCAACGACCCTATGTAAGTGATTCTTCATCTCTTACTGAGTTTGTAAGCCGCTTATGTTCTTGTAGATCTGAATTAACCAGGTGAAGCAAGAAGGAGTTTCCAAATTCCAAAAAAGTTATTGAGCAACTCAAAGTAGAGCTCGCTGTCTGTGAACAAGGGGTATTAACTCCTGAGAGTAAGAAGAAAGCTTCTAAAATTACAGCTAAAATTGAAAATGCCATGGATAAGGAAGAGCAGTATTGGTGGCAACGATCGAGAATTAATTGGCTACAGGCAGGAGACAGGAACTCAAGGTTTTTCCACCTTACTACAATCCATCGCAGACAATACAATAGCATTCTATGTTTAAAGGATGATTCAGGTACCTGGCTATCAAGTAGAGAGTCAATAGCTGCCAATATCTCCTCTTTTTTTGATACACTGTTTCTTCCTTCTGGGAGTCGACGTACCGAAGCAGTACTAAATTTCATAGAACCCAAAATCTCATAATAGATGAATCTTAATTTATTACTTCCTGTGACACGAGAGGAGATCCGTGAAGCAGCTTGGGAAGTACGAAGGCCCCTGGTCCTAATGGATTCTCAGGTAAATTTTATCATTTAGCTTGGCCTAAAATTGGTGAAAATATATGCTCCATGGTTCAAGAATTCTTTGCTAGCAATTCTTATCTTCATGAAATCAATGATACTAATGTTACTCTGATTCCCAAGATAGAGAAACCAGATCATGTTTCCCATTTTCGTCCTATTGGGCTCTGTAATTTCTCCTACAATATAATATCTAAAATTATTGCAAGCCGGATAAGACCTTTACTTGATGCCTGTATTTCCCAAAACCAGAGTGCTTTTATTCCTAGTCGTCTTATTCAAGACAACATTATCATTGCACATGAGGTTTATCATTATCTTCGTCGAAAGAAAAAGGGGAATAAATATGAATTTGCACTTAAAATGGATATGAGCAAAGCCTATGATCGTGTGGAATGGGATTTCTTAGAGCTTGTTCTTTTGAAATTTGGGTTTTGTGAAGATTGGGTGTGTTTCATTATGAAGTGTGTGAATTTTGTCATGCTAAATCTGTATGTTTCAGGAGAGAAAATTGGCTCTATCTCTCCAGGTAGGGGTCTACGACAAGGTGATCCTTTATCTCCTTATCTATTCATTCTAGTGACTGAAGTTTTGTCTGCTATGATTACCAAGAGTCAAAGGTCTAAAAACCTCCAAGGGATTAAATTGAGCAACTCCTGTCCTGAGCTTTCTCATTGCTTCTTTGCGGATGATGGCCTATTTTTTATAAATTCTAATGAGAGGAATTGTACAAACCTGGCAAATATTTTGAATCAATACTGTGTTGTATCTGGTCAGTCTGCTAACTTGGATAAATCCAGCATCTTCTTTTCGGCAAATACACTGAAGATAATTAAATCCAGGACGAGTGGCATCTTAGGCATCCAGGCTATGCAAGATCCAGGTAAATATCTGGGTATCCCGAGTGTATAGGGTAAAACAAAGCACCAGGCTCTATCTTATATCAGAGAGTGAGTAAGAAATAAAATTCAGGGATAGACAAAATCCACTTTATCCTTTGCAGGGCGGGTGGTTATGATCAAATCAATTATCAATGCCATCCCAATTTATCCCATGAATTACTTCAAGTTTACAATCAAAGTATGCAAAGAATTAAATAGCTTAATAGCTAATTTCTAGTAGGAGGGCAATGTGGCTAGACATAAGTTTCACTGGAAGTCTTGGGATTCTCTTATTGAGGCCAAGTGTGCAGGAGGTATGGGATTTAGAGATTTCACTATTGCTAATGATGCTTTACTAGCTAAAACAGCCCGGTGCCTTCTTAATAACCCAGATGACCTGTGGGTTCAGGTTTTGAAGAGCATTTATTTTCCACAGGGGGAGTGTATGGATGTTGAAAAAGGATACAAAGCATCTTGGTGTTGGTCTAGTATCATTGATGGTAGAGATTTTCTCAAGAAAGATTTAGTGTGGGATCTAGGCGATGGCTCCTCCATTCGCATTTGGAAAGATAGATGGGTACCAAATGTTCAATTTCCTAAGAAACCTGTTAATAATTATGATGATATTCTCCAGCAAGGGTGAGTGTGTGATCTCATTGTACACGGTAGTTGGAACTTGTCTCCCATACGACACTTAATCTCTGATGATCTCGCACATGCAATTATCCAAATTCCTATCCCCTTAAATGGTTTGAAAGATAAGATTATTTGGACCCCAACGAGCAATGGTAATTATTCAGTCAAGTTGGGGTATAGAAATGTAAAGGCTATGCGTTACATTATACATAAACCTAGCTCCTCTACTAATATGTCGCCAGCTAGCTGGAGAAGTATATGGAAGATGAACATTGTACCGCGTGTCCAACATTTTGTTTGGAGGATTCTGAACCAGGTTGTGGCCACTAATGATGCTCTATTCTGACGTAAGAGGGCATCTACTAAATTATGCCCTGTATGCGACAGAGAGGAGAAAGCAGTTGAACATCTTTTCTTTCACTGTCTATGGACAAGGTGTGTCTGGTTTGGTTGCCATTCAGGTGTTGAAACTGATGTGATTCAAGTCAGGAACTTCACTTCTTGGTGGCTATGCATTACAGATGTGGAATCAAATTTTGCTTCATCTGACATTACTCTTATTTGCTGGATCCTTTGGTTTATATGGAAGCAAAGGAATGAAAAGGTGTTTAATCTTCGAGAACCTAGTCCACAATTCGTTATTGAATGGGCTATGCGATCCGATCTGGAATTATGTGCTTTGAATGATGTAACTGATATGAATGAGTCTATTTCTATAACTGACCCCGATAGTATACATTGGTGCTTTCCCCCTAGATATTCTCAAAATCAATTGTGATAACTCTTACTCATCAGCAATGGGCACTGCAGCTATTGGAATTATCTGCCGAAATGAGTATGGAGACTTCGTTTGGGGTTTTGCTGATAAGATTAAATCCTTGTCGGCATTCATGACTGAGGCCTTAGCTTTAAAAAGACCATTAATGTTAGCGGTGGATTTGGGTCACGACAAAACTTTGTTTTAAACAGACAGTCAACTTCTGAAATCAAGTGTTGAAAGCCAACAGCCGGATCTGTATGACTGGAAATGCCGGAGTATCATTCAAGACATTATCAACCTTCTTGCTTCTCGAGTCGGGTTCTCTCTTACTTTTACTCCTCATAAGGGTAATTTTGCAGCTGACCTTATTGCAGCTGATGCTTTTAAGGGAGTATGCCCTACGGGGTGGGTGTCACAACCATCACTCTCTTTATCTTCTCTACTGACTTCGGATGCTCAGAAGGCGGGTTGTCATTTTGATGCTACTGCTTCTCCATGAACCAGATCAGTCTTTGGCCTATTTTTCTGGGTTTTATGCTATTTTGTTGTGTTGTTTACCATGTTAATTTCCTTCTGTTATTTGTGGGATTGACTTTCTTTGTTGTATTTGACATGTCTTTACAATATTAATAGAAGCACCCTTTTGAACCAAAAAAAAATTGGTTGATGATAGCAATAGAATAGTGGGTGGGTGATTTTACTAGTTGCCTGCCTTCGTACAGTAGCGTGCATGTTTGAATTAGGTTTTGAAGAATAATTTTTATAATTTATAAAATAAATATGTGAGAGAAATTTTATCTCGATTTATAGAAAAAGGTTTCTGAAACCACGGTTTTAAACTTCCCCAAACACTATATAGCTTGTTGGGTTTGAAGATTGAGAGAATCAAAAATTGGTGTGTGTGTGTGTGTGTGTAATTAATATATATATATATATATATATATGTATATATATAAAACTACATCAGACCTTGGTATATGTATAATTTAAGCGTGCGTCTTTAATTAATCACCCGTTAGTCTTACACTCTCAGTCGTCGCTTTCACAGAGTTTTATTGAAGAAAAAATTGATTTAAAAAAGAGGGAGATGAGAAGTTGAGATAAGGGCAACATGAGCATAAGCGTGTTTTAACTTGCAGGTCATGAGTGGCCGGCGGAGACAGTTGACAAGTTGAAGAGGAACATATAAGGGATGAGTTAATGTGTCTTATCTTTTATGCAGTCAATATAATCAATTAATGCTGCAATTCATGACTTCTTGCCCCAAGTGCATCCTTATAAAACATTCTTCCATCGTCAATTACGGGTAACTAACAATATTTATATTTAAAAAAGATTTAATTTTTTTTGGCAAAATAAAGTAGTACAAGGCAGGAGTAGTTGGAAGTTAACTTCGCTTGAAATGAAATTCAGGTTGGCAAAAAAAAAAAAAAAAGAAATTCAACACTTCAAGTGTTAAATATAAGGCATCCTTTATAGGTAATTCACTATGCAATAAGTTAATATATACTTCCTCTTATTTTATAAACAACTTTCTCTCTTTTGAAGTCGGTTCTTAATATAAGTAACATTTTTCTCATGTCTCAAAATTTAAACTACTTTTTTCTTTTTTACTCCTATTAAATACATATCTTTATATTAATTATCCCATACTCAGAACTAATTATCTTTTATTTAATCATTTATTACGCATTCTCTTTATTGTGCTTTTTTTTCATAAATAGGGGCATATTTAGAAGGAACTTGACATTTTTAACAAATTTATTGTATTTAACTAATCTTAACCGTCAATTTATTTTGTACAATTATAAAAAAAAAATTGTTTATAAAAATGACTAGAGGGATTAGCATCAAACTCATCTTTTTGTACAAATATCCTTATTAATAAGGTATTGTAGTGAGATATGTATAATTACAATAAGGGAAAAGTCATAAAGATGTACTCATAGGGTCTTATATATAAGGTAGAGAGACAAAAATTTTTTGTCCTATTTATAAGACAGATAGAGAAAGTTTTCATATGAATGTATACTTTCCCCATTCATTACTTATTATATTGATTTTATTCTTATGGGATGTAATGTATCTTAAATATAGGTAAAATTAATTTTTTTTTTGAATTTTATGGAAAAATTAATCACATTTGAGGTTTTTCCTGAAGCGGGTGAAACATACTCAAAGTATATAGCACCAGATGCGTATTGGGGACTTGCCTTTCATGGGGCCTGTGTAATTAAAACACGTGTCTCTAACAATACCAAAAAAACACGTGTCTCAAGTCAACACGCGATCATGCATATATGGGCATGTGAGTGTGTGTGTCCCCATTTCATATCAAAACAAAAACTCCTCATCTGTCTTTTATGTCCGGTCAGGGTATCTTTGGTGGGAGGTTATTTTAGGTTAGGTTAGGTTGGAGTAGGGTTGGGAATTAAAAATAGGTGTTTGGTTGGAATGAGGTTATGTTAGGTGAGATTTGTTTTTTTGTCATTTAGTGGAAACCTCACCCACTTTAATAAACCTCCAAAATTGGGGTTTTTCTTAGGTTAGAGAAATTTTGTGTGCAATTGTGACTAAAATGCCCATAGAAATTTTTGAAAATTTCAGAACTGCCCTTCCCAAAAAACCGCATGTCCTACCCGCTGTGTGTATTATTTTATTCCCTCTCCAGCGCAGAAATCAAATTTGCTCTCTTGTGGTTCGCACCCTCTGAAGTGAAGCATTGAACATTATCCAAATTTGCTGAATTTTTTTTTTCAAAGTCACCCACTACCCTCTGAATTGAAGCATTGAACAAGGATATATTTTTTTTTCTACAAACAAGAATAATTATTTTATGAATAATAATTATTAATAAATATATTGTGAAAGAAGTGTATATAATTGTTAAAATAATTATTTTATAAATAATAATTTTACAAATAACTATTATTACTAAATACATTATAAAAAAAGAAGGAAAATATGTATAAGAGCATTTTTGTCCACTTATAATTAACTCACCTAACCTAACCTCTTGAACCAAACAAAATATCAAACCTAACATAACCTCTGTTTGAACCAAACAACATTATAACCTTCTCTAACCTAACTTAAATAAACCTCACTTAACCTCATCTCCGTTGAACCAAACAAAGCCACGGATCATATATTTAGCAGGAATAATTGATTTCTCATTATACGAACTTCCCGTTTTCTTTTTATTTCTCCTTAAATATATTTAAACGATATATATTGTAATTATGTTAAACACAATTATAAAACAAATTGTTTATACGTATGAGATATAGAGATATTTTAGTTTTAACATAAACATAGATGACAACACACACACACTCTGTACACTTTATTTTCCACCTTGCAGTATTTAATTTAGTAATATTTTTTACTGTTTATAACCCGCATATGTGTCCTGAAGTAATTGAAGACGACCAAACTGTGAAGTTTCAACTTTATGAATGTCCCCATCTTCATTAGTTTTCCTCTCTTCCTCTCCAATTTCAAACCCGCCACCACTTTATTTTCTCCATTATTCCCTTGACTTTACACTCATCTCTGTGTTTCACAGGTCCCATTGTCCCTTATTTAAACATAACTTCCTAATTAACTAGCACACTCCATGACTATGACACTATCATCCATCAACTTTTCAGTCAAAGCAAGGGTTGGCCAAAAAACTTTACCAGTCAAATTAATTACAAGAAAGTGATGAATAGTAGTGGTTTAAATTACAAGAAATTAGTGGGGGTAATATAAAGTGAATATCAAAGCGAGAAAGGAAAGAATAAAAGATGGAGATGGAGGATTAGCATAGAAAGATGTTAGGAGGGAAAGCCGTGATGCTGCTTCAAGCTAATTCGTAAATTAGCATCTTATCCCATAGTACTTGACCAGCTTCTACTGCAGCTCACCAGAGATGAAAACGACGATTCTCCAATTTTACGCGTAACCACACGCACCAACAATCATATCTGTAGTATCGTACGTCCTATCCTTTTTTATCAAGGGCTTCCCGCCAATTCGTCTTCGCCATCTGAGAAAGTGGAGGGGAAATAAACCGAGGGACAATACAAACTTCGTTTCCCCCTCTTTCTATCTTTTATTTTCACTCAAGCTTTTCTGATCCAGAGCCTCACGTTTCTGATTTACGTATATATAGTTTTTTTTCAAAGATTCTTGAAGTTACCTTCGTAAGATCACCAGCTTCTGCCTGGTATATATTCAGCTACTCCTTGGCGTAGCAAACGTCCTTTTCCTATGATATTCTTCCTAATATTTGTCTAATCGCTTTCCAGCTTTTGAATTTGGTTTTCCTGAAAGATGGACCAATTTGGTGTGCTAACTGCGACTTATGGGTTGAAGCCTCAACGAAAATCGGCTCCTATTGTAACCCCCTCCGTAATTATATTCGAAATACACGATTAAAATGAAATAGAAACCAATAATAATCAAAATTTATTTTATTCCCATTCTTAAGATAGAGTTTTCACAAATACATTTCACAAACCCTTTAACCTGGTCTCACATTCATATTTCAAATACAATTACTTCGTGAAAATAAATCACATTTATATAAATATCAGAGTGCACAATAATAATACGGGCAAACCCGGATTCATACCTTCACTAAAGATTCATAGGGCACATACGCCCCTTACAATTCCTCAATAAGGATTATACAAATCCATCTCCAATACATAACCAAATAACCCAAAAGACATCCAAGAACATATACATCTAATATCCAATTATACTTTCTAATCTATCATCCGAACATATACAATTATCCCAGCATATAACAATAACCAATTACCAAATCCAAATACCCATAAGGGATTCTCGCCGCCCCTAGTCGCTTGCTCCTTCCTCGAGCCACTTGTCCTGTCTAAAATGTTGGTAGGGGAGAGTGAGATTTTAGAGAATCTCAGTAGGAAACAGATACCAATATGCATGCAAGATAAGTGTTTAATGTATGACATGATTGCATCACAATAACTCATGCTCACATAATGATATATCCGCATGCTCAATGTTTCAACAACATACTCATGGCCATAGTATAAATAGAAACAGAGTTTCAATCATTCATATATGTTTCATATAATCAAGCAAAGCAATAACATGCATCAATACACAAACACAAATATCAATACATGCAGGAGAGGTAAGTTCCCTACACTTTTCTTTCCACGTATGCTCCAACATCGGCTACTCATGATCTGAGCGGATATCAAACCATGATCAAGGCAAATACCCAACCCTATAACCAAATCAAGGATATAGGATCATTCTCTTTTCCAAATTCTCATTTTCATAACACTTAAATGTGGTTATCATAATTGACCCTTAAGAGGCCACAAATGCCTCTAATAAAAGCCCTAAAAGGTTGGAAAATAATAGATTAGAGATCTCCTTTCAAAAACTCAAAGTGCTGGAACACAGAGATTGGCCGCGGCCAGCCCTTCCTTTGTTAACGTGGATCAATATGATTAGAAAGTAATTATATTGTAGAAGCTATGTTTTAGTCCAAACCACGTTTCATATGAGGAGAAAACAATTCATAGCCATCCTAACCTTTGCAAGGACAATCAACAAAAGTTAAAGGCATTTATTTCGCTATGTTAGAGAATATTTCTCGAAGTATATATCCACAGATTGTTAATTATATATTGTATTTTTAAGAGTTAGAAGCATAGATGTGTTAAAAATATGCGTATCTAACAATGAACATGATACTCGAAGAACCACAACAAATATAGTTTATAAGGAGATTTTTAAGAACTTAAGTACTTGATTTATTTCTCTTTATCAAATTAAATGTATGTTCTAGATGTTGGTACATTTGTGAGGTTTTTTAGTTTGATCATGATATAACATCCATAAAATAAAAAATATCAACAAATAATATATATTAGAAATAATGCTTTCCACACAACGCGTGAGGGGAAGAAATGCTCGAGAAAAACGTCCTGTAACAGTGAAGTCACGAGAGTCTGCGTTTTCTTACCGTTGCCTGTAACGGTCGGAAAGCGGTGTCTGGTACGGTGGCAAACTGGCGGCGATACTCGGCGGTTGTTCCTGACTGTCGATGACTTGCTCCCAACGGTGGTGCTCTGCGTTTGTTCCGGCGACGTGAGGCGTTGGCTACGGATCATCTGCAACTCTGGGAATTATCGGACAGTGATGCTGAGTCTCTGGTCGGAGTAGAGAATAACAGCATCGACGAGGTGTAGCTTCAGATCAGGTTCTGATTGTCGTTTTTTGCTGGTGTTCGTCTCTGTTTCGGTTTCTGTTTCTGTTCTGTTTCTGTTTTTTTTTTCTGTTTCTGTTCTGGGTTTTTTTTTTCCTGTTTCTGTTCTGTTTTTTTTTGCCAATTATGGGAGAAAACGGAGAACGAGAGACTGGTGCGAGTGGAGGAGGGAAGGGGAGTGACAGTGGGGGTGTTGGGAGTCAGTATGGTATTGGGGGTCAGTCTCCAGTTTTTAACAGCAAGGCAGAGAAATCAGGAAGTAGGAGGGAAGGAGTTGATAATGTTTATGGAAACTATAATCCTGGGACTAAATTCACGTACCGGGACAAATTGTTGAGTCTTGGAGACTCTGGATTTCTGGAAATAAACATGTCAACTTGTGATGCCCTTAATGGTTGGAAAGATTATTGTGCGAAAATGAGTAACAAAAACACGTCCGGGAATGTTGAGGTTGAAGAAGAAGATATATATGGTGATGAAGCTGGGGATACTTGGCAAAAAGGAGGGAATTATCCAAAGTTAAAATTTTCAGCTGAAGAATATGAAGCTTGGTGTAAACCATACATAAATTCTCTTATTGTTAAACTTTTGGGGAAGTCATTCAGAGTTGGTTTTATGAGGCAGAGAATGGAAAGAATGTGGAATCCAAAGAGTCCGATGAAAGTCACCCCTTTAAGTAATGGATATTTTATTGTGTCATTTTCTACAAGAGAGGATAGAGATTATGCTCTTTTGGGAGGACCTTGGATGATTGCTGACCATTATTTGATGATACAACGTTGGCGGCCAAACTTTAATCCTTGGAAGGCGGATTATCAAAAGAAAATAGCTGCGTGGATTCGATTTCCGGATTTACCGGCGGAACTTTACAGTATTGAATCTCTAAGAAGACTGGGAAATCTTGTGGGGAAAACTCTAAAAATTGATAGAACTACGGCGTTTTCAGAGAAAGGAGGTTTTGCTAGAATCTGTGTGGAGTTGGATTTGCAGAAACCTTTATTGCCTTTTTTCAATCATTTTGGGGAGGACAGGAAGATTGAGTATGAGGGATTACATCTTGTCTGCTTTCACTGTGGGCAATATGGCCATCATATAGGGGTATGTCATCATAAAGTTCCAGATCAAATGAAGGATAATGGGGAGATTCGTTCAAATAAAGCTCCGGAGAAATCCTCTGATGAGGTGAGGGATAATTTGAGGAAGAATGCTGAGATTACTGAGAAAAGTGATTTAAAGGGTGGAAATTTTGGGCCACATATGCTGGTAAGGCGGGATGTTAGTGGAAATTTTAATAAAGTGGACTTAGTAGGATCAAGCTCGAATGGAGGAGGTAAAAAAGGGGTTACAAGTCAGAAGGGTTCGCAAAAGAAAAATGATCTTAATTTAGCCAAGGATAAGGGAAAGACGGTTGAAAAGAAGGATGAGAGTGAAGGAGTAAATGAGAGAAGGCGTCAAGTTGGGATGGATATTAATAAGAATGTTACAGAGCAGAAGTGGGTTCCTGTGGGAGAAAAAAGACTAACCGGGATTAAGAGACGTGCAAGAGAAAAAATGAACATGATTAGAGGAAAATTACCTTCAAATGATGTAACAAAAGGAGGGGGATTGGGAACAATGATGGTAGCGAATTGATCTCCCTAAATCCTTTTTCTGTTTTGGAAGTCAGGCCTAGTGAATCCATGAAGGTTACTGAAGAATCTCGATTTAATGAAGCGAAAAATCTAAACATGGAGATGGAACAGGGAGACATGCTGCAAAGTAATGGATTGTCTAAGGCTAATTATATCGTGGATCAAGGTATGATAACTACAGATCATCATGATGACCCTTCTTCATTTAAATTGTCTGAAGGTGGGATGGTTAGAGTGGATGAAGATGCTTTGATGGGGGATTCCGCCCCAAAAATCCATAATCTGTCTTAATGAATTTTATTTTATGGAATACGCGGGGCACAGGAGCTCGCCTTTTTCCTAATCTCATAAGGGAAATGTCTCGGTTCCATAATGTGGATTTTATGGCGATTTTTGAAACTAGGTGCAGTGGGAATAAAGCAGTCCAAATAGCTGGTAAGCTGGGATTTCAATTTATTCAAATTATTGATGCAGAAGGTTTCAAGGGAGGGATTTGGTGTGTGTGGTCAGAAAAAGTAGGGAAAGTTGAGGTTTTAGAGAAGAATCCTCAATTTATGCATATCAGAATCTGTGGGAATGATCGTAGAACGTGGGATTTGACTCTAATTTATGCTAGCCCGATTTTACTGCAAAGACGAAAATTATGGCATGATCTATTTGAGTTGCGTAATAGGATACACGGGCCTTGGGCTCTTGGTGGTGATTTTAATGCTACTCTGATGACAAATGAAAGAAGGTCTATAGGTGAGAATATTGGGCCAGATAGAGAGTTCATTAATTTTGTTGATGTTGCTGTTCTGAATGATCTCGGGTTTGATGGACCTGAGTTTACGTGGCATAGAACTGATTCTCAGAGCAGAATTGATCGTGTTCTTGGATCAAATGAATGGGTTGAAATGTTTCCTAATGCAAGTGTTACTCATTTACCATGGTATAAATCTGATCATCGTCCCATTTTGTTGCGTTTGGAAGGGTTAAGCAGGACGAGTCAGATTAATAAACCATTCCGGTTTATCGCGGCTTGGGTATTACATGATGAGTTTGAAGAATTTGTCAAGGAAAATTGGAGAACGACTGGCGAGTGGAAGGAGACAATCACTCTTTTTTCTGAAGATTGTAGAAGTTTGAATAAAAACGTGTTCGGTCATACGGATAAGAGGAAAAGGGAGATAATGCGCCGTCTTAATGGAATTACTAGAGTGGAGAAAAATTATGGGCTTTCTATGGAGCTTCAAAACCTACAATCTTCTTTATGGGGCGAGCTTCAGGGTGTCTTATTGCAGGAATCATTATTATGGGCGCAAAAGGCTCGCTCTGAATGGTCAGTGAGTGGAGACAGAAATACAAAATTCTTTCATGCTAGGGCTAATGGAAGAAGAAAAAGAAACTTTGTTGGAGCTATTCGTAATCAAGATGGAGAATGGGTATATGAAGCGCAATTAATTAAAGAGATGGCTTCTTCTTATTTTACTACTTTGTTTACAGAGGAACGAATGCAGAGGGAGAAAATCCATTGTCACAATACATATCCAAGAATTGAAGATGAAGACCTCTATCTTTTAGGAAAAGATATTCGGGATGAAGAAGTTAAGGAGGTGGTTTTTAATATGGGAGCGCTGAAAGCGCCGGGACCGGATGGTTTTAATGCACTCTTTTATCAGAGTCAATGGAAACACATTGGTATATCTAAGAGAACCAGGAAGTATTATGGCAGAAAATCTGGAAGCTGAATACTATTCCAAGGTGTAAAACTTTTATGTGGCTAGTTGCTCATAACAAGCTTCTTACCAACGTGGAGAGATATAGAAGAGGCATGTGTGCTGATGATGTGTGCGGTTGGTGTAAGAAGGGTCCAGAAACGGTGCTGCATGTACTTCGAGACTGCACTGAAGCTAAACGTTTGTGGATGGAAAAAATAACTTTGCCAAGAGATCGTTTTTTCTTTGAGCTTAATCTTAAGGAGTGGTTGAACTCTAATATTCGACACTTGGATTGGGGTGACTGGTTTGCAACTTTATGCTGGTTATTCTGGAAAAGGAGAAATGAACGTCTTTTTGAGCAGAAAAATCAGAGTAATGAGAGCCTACAGAATCATGCTCATGCTATCATATCTAGTATTCAAATGGCAAGTAAAAAACTCGTCGGAATCAACTTACAAGGCACATCAGTTACGGATAGAAGGGCCACTTGGATGCCACCTGAGGAAGGATGGACTAAAGTAAATGTAGATGGAGCTTTTTCAGGGAAAACCGGTGCTGGGTGCGGAGGCGTTATTCGAGAGGCTAACGGGAATTTTATTATGGCTTTTATGCACAGATTGGAGTTGGGTGATCATGTTACCGCTGAAATATGGGGTATTCTTCTAGGATTGAAGACAGCTTGGGATCAGGGAAAGCGTAGAGTGGTATTAGAATCCGATGCGAAAGAAGTTATTGATCTGATCAATTGTGAGAATTGCCAGAATCATCCGGACGCTAATACAATAGCAGAAGTTCGTTCCATGTTGCAACGAGAATGGAGGATTGAATTGAGGTTCGTTCCAAGAAACGCGAATAGGGTTGCCGACTTCCTTGCGAAAAAGGCAATTTCATGTGTAACGGGGTTTCACCCGATTTTGTATTCCACGCCTAAGTTATCAGCTGTTTTAGAGCTGGATCATTGTATTCCTACTGATGTAGGCTGAGTTTTTAAGAGTTTCCATCTTTATGTATCAAAAAAAAGAAATGCTCGAGAAACCAAGAGTTACTTTTAGTCATAAAATTATTGTTTTGTTCTCTTTTTGCTATTATACATATATAGATGGAAAAATTCATAATTAAGAAAGGAGGATATTAGAGCAGAAACCGGACACAAGCAATATTAAATAATAATTTTTGGCCTCTTAGCTTGCGTTAGCTGGAAACCATTTCCTCAGTATAAAGTGGATTCTGCTGGTGTAAATTAAAGTGGTCAAAAATGAATCTGGGCGTCCCGTGGTGTTTGGAGATTCTTGTTTAATTCTCCATTAGCAATAATTAATTACTTCATTATCTTTGGTCTTACAGATATAGCAATCACACTTGACTTCATAGCCAACATGTATGGAGCTCAGAAACTTCCCATATAGTCCCACTTGGCTATCAAGTCCCACTTGGTTATCACCCACTTACCCCACTAACAAAGTAACAATGTTTAATTACAATCATCAAAAAGAGAATACTCCATATAACATGTCAGGCACAAACTAGAAAAATCAGTACTCCAGAATTGTTGAGCGTTAGGACTATATCGGGCCCCACCACTTCCGTTCTCTTTGCCTCTTTGAGGTGCTTTCTATAACTCGTAAGTTGATAGTTGTTTCTAGCAAATTTTATATTAATTAGTGCGGCCAAATTCCCATTTTTATTTTGCCTCTTTCCCTTTAATGCACCAATGAAGCAGTCTATGGGAAAGTGATAGCTTGTATCTCCTTTCCATGGGCATTGTGGGGTCAACCCTATAAAGGGATGTGACATTAAATTAATTTGATTAATGGAATGAGAATTCCCATTGGGACTATCTCTTGTTTTATAGAAAGATTCCTTTTACAGATATGGACTCCAAGATGGAGAAGGGAACTCAACAAAGAAATCACTGGAGATCAAAGCTCTCTGTTTTTATTTCAATGTTTAAAGAGGCTGAAGTTGTTTTCAAATCTGTTTATGAAAGGGCTGTCTCCACGTGCTGGGTTCCTTCCTACCATATATATATTGTACCTGTATATGGATCACTTTCATGCTGTGGCACTTCACATGACTCTTTGATTATAACCATAAACCACTCTATAGGTATTACATGATCTAAATGACCCAAAAATGGTACTCCGCCAACAAAACCAACTCGTACGTCCATATGGCTGTTTTCTTTCTTTTGGGAATCAAAAGTAAGAAGGACCCTCTTGCACGTTGCATCATATCCAGCTGCATTGAGTGAAAAGAAGATGGACCAAAATAAGATGTCCACCACTCACTCTCTGGTTATGATCTTAGAGTTAGGTCTGATCTGATATATTCTGAAGCAATATATAATGTGAGCAAGTGACCTTAAGCATACAAGACAATATGGCTGAAACAGTGAGGCATCACTTTCAGGTTTTGGTGGAGGCGAGTGAGATTGGGAAAAGGGAATTGGGGTGGTATGCGGCGTGAGATGGATGGTCCCGATTGAATATATACGATTCTCTTCTTTGATTTGTCAGCTGTGTAGAGTGGGGATATTACAGAAGTTCATCATTATGTGTTGCATATATGTGCACTTACAGTGGTGCTTATCAAGGCACCACATGTACTTGCCATTCTTTTTCTCTCTGTATATCTTATAAAGATGCCCTTTTCTCTCTTCTCTTGTTAGTATTCTGGTTCCTACTACTTGCTCGCTTCTTTATTTTCTTCCTCCTTCCCTTGGGATTCTGTCTGTATTAAATTAATTAATTGGGGATGGGCCATTTCAGTTTCCTTTTAATAATCAACATAAATGTCAACTACACACAATAAACTAGTGCCCTTGCATAACCAGTAACAACCAACTTCCCCTTGGACCATCTTCCTGACCATTAATCATTCACTAAATGGCATATATTGTGGTTTCTTCTTTTGACAGAACCAAGGTTGTCATATGCTTATAATCAATATATATTTTCGTGCACTACTATCCCGAATTTTAATACAAGATCTCATTTGTAATTTGTACTATAAACGACGTCTTATATTAAGGATCGGTGGTAGTATAATGTGAAAGTTGAATCAATTTTGTTTAAATAACATTCCAGCACCTTGCTTTCAATATTATCCATTTTGGGGCCGTCACCCCTCATGATTTTAAAATATATAGAAGGTAAGGTATTTAGACTAGAAGTCTGTTTTGGGGGCATTATCACTTCTTACGGTTTTAAAACACTCTAAAAGAGAAATGCCTAGATTCTTATAAAACGGCTTTCGATTCCTCTTCCCAATTTATGTGTGGGACATAACACAATGCAAAATAAATAAATATATAGCAGGGTATACTGTACGTTATCCCATATCCTAGTTCTTTCTTAATTTGATGTTTCGCGGCTTTGATTTTTTAATCTATCATTTGAATTACTTACAATTCTTCACGAGGAGTGTTATGAATAAAGAATGAATTGCGGTCAACATGAAATAATCGATATATTCACCAATAGTGTATGTCATTTTTTGACGTGCATTAATATTAAAAAAAACTTAGGACATTTATACTCTGTCAACTTAAAATATTCAAATGAAAAGTTGGCGAGAACTTCACATACACTTAACCTCAGTCTGTCGTTTTACGTTTCCATTAACTAACCCCATTTTTTATATTAGATTTTAAAAAGTACTAATAATAAGAGTCGCGCTAGCTATATAGGCGCTCACGATGGACCGAGCATGAGAAAAAAAGTTTAAATGCGAGCAGAGTTACAAAGCAAGAAGAGATTTTGTAAGCTCATGCTTCATTTAATTTGTTGCATTTTTCATTGGAATAGATAGCAGAGTTACAAAGCAAGAGGAAGCTTGAAAGAGAAAAGAAAATACAAAGAGGACTGGGGATAAGAAAGGCCGCTAATTAAGAAACGAACATTAAGATCACCATCCTAGGTTTCATATATAAACATGAACAAGAATCGAAATCTTCTTTTCTCTTGTGTTTGAAATCCTTATCTATGGCGATCACTGTGTTGTGTAGCTTATAAGGTGACCGCGAATGGCTTATAAGATTTAAGTTGATCAACAATATCGGCAATAGAACCAGCAGCTGCTGCTAAAGAAATGATGAGGCAAGCAATACTGAGAGTGTGGAGGCAGATCCATTTGGTGCTCCACCTTGGTATTTTCTTCTGGCTTATGTACATCTCCACCGGGAAAAACACAGTGAGGGGCCAAAACCCAAGAGCTCCGAGAAGCCCCACGACGCCACCGAAGAATGGAAGAAGCATTGATATCACGGTGGTTATGATCACAAAAATGGTCCTCCAAACCAATCGGAAGAAGTTGAGATGGTAGGGTGATCGGAGACCAGGGATTGGAACTTCAATTTCCTTAGTGATGAAATTACTTCCTGGGAATCTGTCTTTTGCTGTTTTCTCAATGAAAGAGAAGAGGGGCTGGGAATAAACCTGGTAAGCACCGACGAGGTGGACAACAATGGCAACATTGGCTATGTCTAAGAGCCAATAAGGTTTGTAGAAGCCAAAACCAGTGAGGAGGTTTCCTGGGCTTGCGTCTCCGAATGCAGCATAACCAAAGCAGCCACATAACATGTAGAAAAACGTGGTCACCGCAACGCTGATAAAAGTTGCCTTCTTCATTTTTTTTGCTTCTGATGGTGGAGCTTTCAGGGTGTCCTATTTCGTCACATATATACTTGTTTTAGTTTCATACTCTCCGTCAAGAATGAATTCACTGATGTGGATAAGTTTAGTGAAAAGAATATATTTATATATTTACCTGGATTTCTATGAGGATCATTGAATAAGAGTAGGCGAAGGCTATGTCTCCGAGAGCTTGGAAGCTCCTCCAAATTTTTTGTGTCTCTGTCACAGCTTGGGAGTCTATCACAGCACCAACGCTTATCCCTGTTAGGCTTCCTCCAATTTTCTTGTTTTCTGTCAGCAGATGATTAATGTTAATTGAGATCATTCAAAAAGAATGAAATGATAAAAAAACTACAAGAAAGATAACATATAGATTTATGAATAGCAATCGTTATATGAGTTCGATCATACCTATAGTTTGAGCAACACCGAGGCCAAGCCCAATGGTTGAGTAGGTGAAGGACATGACAGCAGCTAAAATGGATAACCACCACAATTGATCAAAGTCTGGAATTTGAGAGAAGATAATCTCAGCGATGCCAAATGCAATTATGTACATATCTCCATTCATTTTACACTCGTCTTTGCTCCCGGTCTTGTGTATGCAATCAGACTTTTGGACTGCCCTGTTTTGTTAAATAAAATTTCCAAAAGAGTCCATGAGATTATTTTTTACATTAATTTGCACAAACAAGTAAGTCTTTTTCTCCCTCAATTGTCACCTATAGTTCCAAACTTACATCATGCTTATGGAAGCTGCAATAGTGTATCCAATCGCCACGCCAAAAAGGTTCACATACTGAATTAGCCCACAAATCTTGACTTTAAAGCCGCCTGTATACACCCAACCACCCAATTAAGCTGGAAACTTTGAAAGACGGCCTAGACTTTTTGACGCAGGCCAACAGAGTTTTTAGTAAATCAAGTTAGGCGGGAACTAAAATATACCGAGGTTTGATCGCACGGCGTCCATGTAAGTGTAGTTTCTCTTGCCAGTTAAAGGGTCACCGGAACGATAGCAGGCAGAGAGGAGGGTGGAGGTGTAGTAAGTGACGAGAGAGAAGAGAATCATCACCGCAGGTCCTGCAATCCATCCTAGCTGAGCTATAGCCCAGGCCAAGGACAGCACACCGGAGCCTATGACGGCAGTGATGATATGGGCGCTAGCCGTCCAAACAGTCCCTGTTTTCGAAACCGAAAAACAGAATGAGCCAAAGAGACAGGACAAAAAAAAAATGGATCAGTTGAATAATGAAATCGGGAAACATACCAGTTCGTTTGAGACGCCCATCGTCGTCGAAGCACTTGGACCCGCCTTGAGGAGCAACTTCAATGGCGACTTGAAATGCGTTGGCAGTGCCGTTCTCAACCATCCTGGATGTGGAAAGAAGGCACCCGAGTTATCAGCTGGTTGTGAGAGATCGAAAAACCGGACTGCAGATACAGAGTGGGCAGTGAACAGGAAGTTATGAGAGTTGCTGAATTAAGGGGCCGATGGGTAAGAGAAGGAAAAGTGTATAACCGCTGCTTCTGGTTCAATTCAACCTGAAACAGAGAGAGAAGAAAGATACGCCTCCCAAGAATCGCAGAATCCCAGAGAGAGAGAGATTCATTCAGGGACGCGGTGGTGCGGTTTGAGGTGAGAGGAAACGAAAATATAGAGCATGTGTTGAGATGGATTGAAGAAAAGGGAGAGGGAAGCGAATATAAATAGACGGAGAGAGTCGATGAGAGAGAAAATGGGGTTTCGAGCTAGTAATATTTTGCGGACCTGGTTTCCCTCTGCTGCCGCCAGGTCGGTCCGCTTCACGTTCTTTTCTTAAAATTACTCCGCTTTGGTGTAGTGCTGAGAGAAAAATGGAGTTAAATTTTTTTTTCTTATTTAAAAAATAGTATCTAATATTTTAAAATATTTTTTTTAAATATATTTAATATTTTAAAATATTTTTTTAGTAGTACGAAATATTTTAAAATAATTTTTAGTATTTTTAATAATTTATAATATGTTTTCAATTGTATCCATCATATTAGTAGACTGATTGTAATTTTATCTTTAATATATTTTTTTAATTTCAAAAATTACTTTAAAATATTTTTTATACTTTTAACTTTTTAAAATATTTGTTCAGTTGTATTCATTTTTTAGTAGTAATGGGCAGCTAAAACTTAGGATACTGATTTATTGATTTCCAACCACTTTAAAATATTTTTCCAATAGCATTTAATATTTTAAAATAATATTAAGGTAAAATTGCAATCAGCCTGTTAACATATTGGATACAACTGAAAAAAAAATTTAAAAGATTAAAAATATCAAAAATTATTTTAAGATACTATATACTGTTTAAAAAATATTTTAAGGTACTATATGCATTCTAAAAATATATTTCAAAATATTATATAATATTTTAAAAAAATAATAATTCAACCTCGTCATTTTCGTAAAACTACAAAAAGACGGTGTAGTTTGAAGAGAAGGCGGGCAACGGAGGGACACGAAATCCATATTTTGGACACCCACGTGACGCAATCACCTCCACGCACTGTCTTTCTTCCTTCCTTCCCTTGCACCACCCAAACACTCACTCTTTTTGTTTTTTTTTTTAACTGCCCATAATTGCTATGCTTTCAATACCGACAATTTTTTTAAATAAAATATTATTTGTAAAATACAGGAGGATCCTGCTGAGTCCTATACCATGTGCACTTCCTAAGCGGCATATTTAATTTTAATAAATGCAAGACAAAACCCAGAGACCGAGACTTACTGGCAGTTGGACTCTACTCTTATTTTTTGTTTAATTCAAATTTGGACAAAAACAACTCTTTTGAGGTGACTTTGTATAATTTTGTACCTGTTCCCTGACTTTAATGCGAAAAAATAAAATAAACTACAGATATTTTTAATAATTTTTCCAATCCGTTTCTCTTCAGGTGATAATTTTATACTGGCAGTGTGTTCCATAGTAACATGCATCTTGCTCGCTAGAATTAAAAGTAGGAATAAATAGATACTTCTTCCCATCCTTATCATAAGTCATGTTACAAATGCCCTTATAGTAGAAATAAACTAGGAATGGTTATAAATATTTATGGTGGACAAATGTCTCCCTGGTCTTGAGTTTTAAACCTAAAAGAATCTAGTGCGGTTTTATACCTCTAGACCAACAATGTATTAGTTATATTCTCAGAATTGTTCTCCTTTTTATTTTCTGTTGCTATCAAATGATCCCATTCTCTTATAATTTGAATTACTAAAGTCACAAACTCCTTGTAAGTATGACATCATAATACTCTAGGAGCGATCCTGTAATTTCCACTTGATAGAGTGGGAGATACCTAGATCTAGAAAAATATACTTGGTTTGTGACTTAAACTTGAGATTTAAAGGAATCTAACTATATATGACTAGACTAATTATGTGTTGATTATATTCTCCTAATTATTCTTCTTCTTATCTTCTCCTGCCATCAAACCTCATTCTCTTAATAATTTGAATTACTAAAATCACAAATTCACTATGAGTTATGACCTCAAAATATTTTAGAATTATTACTGCGTCGATCCCATACACTTGTGGGGATCATTAATCCTAAAGGTGTGTTTGGTTTGATGGGAGGGTAGGAGAGTAAGGGGAGGGAAGAAGGGTTAAATTATCTTTTTAGGTTAAAGGTATTTAAATTTTGGGCGGGAATCCAAAATTTAAAAGAAATGATAGGATAAATTTTATGCGGGAATCCAAAATTTTAAAAAATGAGAGGGTAAATTTTGGGTTTCTCCAGTCCAAAATTGTCAGTTATCCCCCTCCCCTCCCTCCCCTACTATCCCCTCAAACCAAACACACCCTAAAACGTTTTATTTGCTTGAACTAAAAATGACAATATTTCTCTTGAAGTCTTTTTAATCGTCTCTAGGAACCATAATCAACAATGATTCGATGATAAAGAAAGGAAAGAACAAGATGAAGGAGTCCGTATTTTGAAGCTGTTAACATGGAACACGTATGAAGTTCATAATAAAATAAGAGAGCAAGAAATAAGAACCAGCAAACAAGAGTAATTAAGCACACCTCGCTGCTGTCGAAAATGATAGATATACGGTAGTTAATCTACGCACGTCGGGTAAAAAAGGGGAATATAAGAAAATATAGAGGGTAGGATATGAGGAAGGAAGGTGGTGTGGGGAGTAATATTAGGAAGGAGGGGTTATATAGAGGAAAGAGAGAAGTGGGCATTATTAATATATTATTAGAATAATATTGAAATGTGTCTTTAAAGGAGAACCCCAGAATCCAAAATGCTCTTTCTCCTCCACCCTTGCTGCCTGCTCCCGAATTGGGTTCTTTTGCCTTTTCATTATTTTCACATTTATTTTTAATTTCAATTCCCTCCCAAAACGCATATTGAATTTAATTATCAGTCAAATATGTGTTTAATTTGTTTACTATCCCTTTCTGCCGTTATATTGTCTTCCACCTCTTTACAATAATCCTTCAGGGGAATATATGTAAATTAAATTGTCTTGAATTTGTGTTTATAGATAAATAATGAGAACTACGTACACTTATGGGCTGGTGGACACCACTGGCATCTTATTCGCATCTCCTAATTCATACATCCCCAATGACTCAGGAAACCAAATGTCATTATTATATTAGTTATTACCTTTTTGTTTTTTTGGCCTTCCATTATTAGTTATTATCACCACACCGTAATATCCCGCCTATTTTTTTATTGCCTCAGAATTGGAAATAATTAATAAAATTTTAATTATCAACATCCATCCATATTAAAGCAGCGTGCCTTTAAAATTGCTGCAACAGGACAACTTAATAAAATAATCATGGACAAAACGATCGATCATGATTTAAATATAATCTCAAGAATTATATTAGTTCAATTATACCTGTCGGTAATTTGGCTGGATGCACAAGATGAACGTACCCTTCCCTCTAAACTTTTCAATCCGATCGATCATATGCCCATCAACTGTTCAACGTCAATCATATATGTTAAGCGCATCTCTGCCATTCAACTATATGTTGCCTTTTGAATTATATCCATCCACCGATTTTAGCTTTAATCTTGAAACTTTCAGTTTAAAAAAAAAAAGATCAGATCCGAGCCATTGAATTTCCAAAGTGGCTTTATATTTAAACATCAAATTACAGTATAAATTAATTTAATGTCTGGGGAAAACAATAAATCTTAACTAAAACCCTTCTATAATTTTATTCATAATTTCTTCAAAGGCCTTTTTCATCAACACACACACACATATAGTGGCTACCCATTTTTTTATGTGAAGTTTTTTCCCCTTAATATTCGCCTCACAATATATAACAGAAAGTGGCCGCCGGGGAGAAATGCCTTAATAATATTGGACTCTGACCACTATTATTAATTGTATTAATAATAGCACGCATAAATGCCAACAAAAATGTAATGTTTCTTAAAAAATTATAGGGACAGTTATTATTCATAAGATTTGTATTATGGTGGTGGGTTTAATATATATATATATATATATATATTATTATAATTAAACAAGCTCGAATCGATCCTCGAGGCTCACGTTGGGTGCTTTAAACGTGAATTAGGTGCCTCATTATTAGAGAACCCAACAATCTCATATATAAGTGGGCAACTATATATATATATATGGGTATATGACCACTTTTCCAAAATTATTCCATCGTGTAATTATTGATGGACTAGCATAAATCTATTACTACCTTCGGTCCTAAATATAGGATAAAATTTATAGTGTAAATTGTACTACAAATTTTATCCTATATTTAAGATCGGAGGAAGTATATATATATATATATATTTTTTTGGTAACAGAGCAACGCGGGGTTTTGAACGCCTTACCTTTTTGTGTGTAGTTTTTTGTGATAAGGTACACGGAAAGAATATTGAACGGAATTTACCAGACCAATAATTGATTTTTTTTGTTTTGGTTTCCTTCGGCCAGTTATGCTAGAGAAATGATAAAGAGTATTTCAAATACAATACGGCGTATCGAGTTGTTCGCATCATCGCATAGGCTATATCTGTTGCCGACCCAATTAAAGTTAACTAATTCAACCAAATTTATACCTAAATCATGACAAAACCAGAAGCCTGGCAGTATAGGGGGTTCCATTGGAATATTATTATTATGTGCAAGAAATATATGTTGTCAGACATTGTGTGCCATTAAGGGAATTCAACATTATACATTAGATTGATAAATGGATTAATATAACTTTTGTTCTTTGAAGTTTGATCCAATTTTGGTTTTGACCCCTCAAGTTTGAAATCAGTGGTTTAAGTCTCTGAAGTTTCACCCAATTTTGTTTTTAGTCTCTCAAGTTTGAAATTGGTGGTTTTGGTCCCTGAAGTTTCATCCAATTTTGGTTTTAGTCTCTCAAGTTTCAAAACGACTTGGCGACCCGTTTTTGAAACCCGACCCGACCCGGAAAAAACCAAATCCTTTTCAAACTTGAGGGATCAAAACCAAAATTGGGTGAAACTTTAGGGACCAAAACCACCAATTTCAAACTTGAGGGACTAAAATCAAAATTGGGTGAAACTTCAAGGACCTAAACCACCGATTTTAAACTTGAGGGACCAAAATTAAAATTGGATCAAACATCAGGGACCAAAAATTATATTAACCCTTGATAAATTAATCTATCTATTTTCTTTCTCGACCAAGCATGTTATAAATGGATAAATTGAATTCATCTAAGTAGTACTATTAGACAAATGCTTTAATTGATGAATGCCATGTGATCATCAGATTACAATTAGCATATATACAAAAACTAGCGTGATCCATATCTCTATTTGTCTCACAGACTATCCATGTCATATATGTACACCCAAATTGGGGCGTAAGTTTAGTTAAAAATAATAATGTGTCAAAAATATTACGATCATTCTAAATACTATACGCTTATTTATGAAAAGAGCATGGGAGAGAGAATGATTAAAAAATATGAGAGAGTATGAGTATAAAATACGAGAGAATTATAATAATTAATATCAATATATGTATTTAATAAGGGTAGAAAAGAAAAAAATAGTTTAAATGTTAAGACACAAAAAGAAAGTTGCTTATAAAAAAGAATTAAGAAAAAAAAAGAAAAAATTGTTTATAAAATGAATTGAATAGAGTATAATGCTGTTATGAAGATGGAGATCGATTATTGACAAGACTAACCGTCAAAAAACTCACTTCAAGAATTTCAATTTCACACAACTCATCTTTGAAATATCATCATCATTGGGTTCAAATTCAATTCAATATATATGAATTTTGAAACAGTCAAGCACATGAATCCTGTCGAAAAGGGAAGCAATGGGAAACATATAACGAATATGACACTAATCAACTTTACAACTTAATTAAGTCACAGAGACAAGAAATGGATTGACCAGTTTGACGATTCCGATGGCGTGTGAAAATCGAGTTTGATACAATCAAATTTATTTATTTATTTTTTTTTTGCCTTCAGATACAATCAAATTTATTACCACCACTTCAGTTACAAATTTCCAGTTACTTTATATTGTTGACTAATTTCTCTACGTATATCCATGCCTGTTTTTATTTTCTCCAATATAATAGGTGTGTACACAGGCAAAAATATCATTTTATTTGTATAGTTCTTTGGGAAATTTCCAAAAAACTATATTGGAAATAGTAAAAGGATAATTCAGTACATTGAAATTGCAAAAGGACAGATCAGACGGTGTCAGACGGGCAGAGGAATCTGGCATTTTGAAATTTTGGCCAAATGACGAAAATGCCCTTCAGCCCTCAGTCGGAATAACAACATAGGAGTTGTTAATGGCGAATCCGGAGTTGTTAATGGCGAGATCGATTGTGTTATTGGCCCTGAAACTTGTTATTTGTGAAAGAAGAAATTTGAGTTGTTAATTTCGAATCCAGAGTTGTTAATTAAGATATGAGTATTGTTATTGGCCTTGAAATTTGTTAAGTGCGAAAGAAGAAAATGAAGTTGTTAATATCGAATCCGGAGTTGTTAATGGCGAGATCGGTGGTGTTATTGGCCCTGAAACTTGTGAATTGTAAAAGAAGAATTGAAGTTATTAATAACGAATCCAGAGGTGTTAATTACGAGAATCATGTTGTTATTTTGAAGTGGGGATGGAGGGCTGAAGGGCATTTTCATCATTTGGCCGAAATTTCAAAATGTCAGATTCCTCTGCCCGTCTGACACCGCCTGATCTATCCCTTTACAATTTCAATATACTGAATTGTATTTTATAGTTTTTTAGAATTTTCCCCAGTTCTTTATGCAATAATCCGTCTGAATTGTGAATTGCGTCAGGGATGACGGAGACTGGATATAAAATTGTATACGCCATGACACGTATACGTTGCAATAATTGAGCTTTGACTTATAATTCAATCAATAAATCATTTATAAGGCCCATGTGCACACGGAAATGACGCGTTTAATTTGTTCAAAGACGAGAGAAGAATTTTGAAATTATAAAATCTTATTTTAAATTTATTATCCATAATTGATAAAGTAGTAATAAAGCAATTCATAGCTCATTTTTTAAAAACTACTATCTCCGGTCCTAAATATAGGACATAGTTTATAGTGCAATTTACACTGTAAAATATGTCCTATATTTAGGACCGGAGGGAGTATCTTATTTCAAATTTTACAATATCAACATTTTTCTTCCATCTTTTTTTCTTCGTTGTTTATTGTTTGGGAATCCCTTCATAAGTCTGAATTCCAGCCATACTGTTGTCCTTCCCTTTTCTTAACTTGCTACTTGAGAAAAGTCATAACACAGAGCTTGAGACAAGTCAAACGATCATCCCATCTTAATGATGCAGGTTTATATAAATTTTATTTTCTTTGTCGAAATCTTAATTAATTTTGATCCATCCTTTTGTCTTAAAACTACCACTGTTTTTTTTCCTCAGTTATTCCCACAGATTCTCTTGGTATTACCCGCAATCACTGTGCCAGGAAGGGGATATTTCTTTCTCCAGTCAAAATAGGAATAATTTATTTAAATCTCTGTCATGAACCTTTTCATATATTGATATGGGCCATGCGCCAAGGGCACTTATTTTATAGATCGCTTCTTTTTTTAAAAAAAAAAAAAATCTCGACCACCGAGCAAGCTTGATTCCTTCACCTACTTTAGAAAATGAAATTTCGAGTTTTTACTCCTTTTTTGATCAAGCGTAATTCGGTAACGAGATTCCAAAGTTGGAACAAGTTACTTCAACTAGCTAGTAGCTAGCTGTTTTTAACTATCATATAGTATGCTACCTACTTTTCCCGATATTTTTTAGGGGAAATTTTTATAAAATACCGCTGAAATTGTAAAATTTCATTTCAATACAGCGAATTCCAAAAACCTGAATAAGTCCTGTGTCAGTACGGAATGAATAGTGTAAGGGTGCCAAAAGACGATTTTGCCCTTCAGCCCTCATTCTCACTACTTTCAGAATAACAACACGAGCCTTTTAATTAACAATTTCAGATTCTTGATTAACAACTCTGCTTTATTCTTTCACATATTCGCATCTTCAAAATATAGTGTTGTTAATGTAAAATACGGTGTTGTTAATAAAGAAAGATGTATTGTTATTGGCCTTGAAACTTAAATTAAAAAGTTGTGAAATAAGAAATGAGAGTTGTTAATGTAGAATATGGTATTGTTAATAACAAGACCGGTATTGTTATTGTGAAAGTAAAAAGATAAAATTGGAATTGTTAATCAAGAATCTGTAGTTGTTAATTAAGAGGCTCGTGTTGTTATTCTGAAAGTGGCGGGAATGAGGGTTGAAGGGCAAAATCATCTTTTGGCACCCCTATACTGTTCATTTCATACTGACACATGACTGATTCGGGTTTTTGGAATTTACTGCACTGAAATAGAATTTTATAATTTCGGCGGTATTTTATAGGAATTTTCCCTATTTTTTATATTCTACCCAAATATTAACGTCTAGCTCTTTGAATCCACGCTTCCTTTAAGGATATATTAAAATAATATTTGGAACCAGCCAGCAAGTTAAAGCACGCAACAAGCAAAGTGACGGTTATAATTAGTGGAAAAGATTGCAAAAATGAAGTCGGAAACCAAAGTTTGAGTGAGATCAAGTTGGGGACCATATGTTCAATTTGAAGGAGAAGAAGAATCAGACCCACCAGATCATAACATGTGACATGTCGATGGACGGGTCAAATTAACAAGGCCACACGCGGTTGAAATGCTTGAAAAAGCTATTTTAGCTTTTTTAATTTGACGCATGCATGGAGGGTATAAAACTATAAATATCTCTCTCCCTCTTTTTCTTTATCATTTTTTTTTTGGTAAAACCGCCCGATAATCCGGCGCCAATTGGCAATCGACTAATCAGGACTCGAGGGGTAGGAGTGCCGCCCACATAGGCGGGGTTATCCCCTCTCCCAACGAGAGCGCTTCCCGGGAGTTGAACACATGTTCTCGTCCTTACGGGGGCTCAACCCACTGACCAGTTGAGCCAACTACTCATTGGTCTCTTTTTCTTTATCATTATTATTATATATATCTCCACAAATAAGCTGGAACAAGTGCTTCATTATCCTACCCTCCTCTGAAACACTAGCTCCGCTTTAAAATGAGATAGGTAAGTTACGTCGCAAAAAGAAATGGGTTAAGGTGCTAAAATGACTATAAACTTTTGTAAAAAGTGTAACTTTAACCATAAACTATTTTTTAGAGCAAAAGTAACCATAAACCTTATAAAAGAGGGTAAAAGTAACTACGACGTTAACTTCCGTTAAAATGAACTTTTTAGCAAAATGTTAAGGTGCTAAAATAACCATTAACTAATATCAAAAGTGCAAAAGTAACCATAAACTTTTTCTTAATTGCAAAAATAACTTGTTGAACATTAATTCATAATTTTTTTTGCTTTTGTGTTATGAGTGTTTTATCAATTTGGAGATTAAAATGACAAAAGCAAAAAAAAATTTATGAATTAATGTTCAAAAAGTCACCTATTTTATAATTAATGTTAGGGATTTTATCATGGTTATTTGACCTGAACTAGATCGGAAACCAGCCAACCGGTCAGTAGATCCGAGTCAAGTTTTTAATTTTTAAATTTTTTTTTATTTTTCCTTTAGAATTTCATACTATAAACCTAAAATTTTCTATTTCTCACCGGTTTTATCCCAGTTTAGCTCCGGTCTAACTCACTGACTCTTAACCCAGTACCCCAGCCGGTTCACTGACAGACAGGTCCAGGTTTAGTTGCCATGAATTTTATCTTTTAGAGTTAGGTGATAATTTTCTTGCGTTTCGTTATTCTTGCCAAAATTTAAAAAGTTGACTTCTTGAATATTAATTCATAAGTTTTGTCATTTTAATCTCCAAATTGATAAAACACTCATAACACAAAAGAAAAAAAAATTATGAATTAATATTCAACAAGTTATTTTTGCAATTAAAAAAAGTTTATGGTTACTTTTGCACTTTTTGTATTAGTTAATGGTTATTTTAGCACCTTAACATTTTGTTAAAAAATTCATCTTAACGGACGTTAACGTCATGGTTACTTTTGCCCTCTTTTATAATGTTTATGGTTACTTTTGCTCTAAAAAATAGTTTATGGTTATAGTTGCACTTTTCACAAAAGTTTATTATCATTTTAGTACCTTAACCCAAACGAAATCTATATACACACACCATTTTTTATTTTAATATATAGTTATATTGGTTGATGATAGCAACAGAATAGCGGGTGGGTGATTTTACCAGTTGCCTGACTTTGCACAGTAGCTTGTATGTTTGGATTATGTTTTTTAGAATAATTTTTATAATTTATAAAATAAATATATGAAAGAAATTTTATTTTAACTTATGAAAAAAGGTTTATGAGAACACAGTTTTAAACTTCCCCAAATACTATCAGCGTGTTTGTTTTGACGTTCCAGAGACCAATCGGCGCGTTTGAGTAGGCCATCGCATGTGAACAGTGATTTTTTCATTTTGGTGCGTTTGGTTCAGCGATGGACTTTAAGAAAAAAGTTAAAAAAAGTCCCAATCCTCATAAGCTCAAAATTGGAGCTTAAAACTGCTTAGGAATGCGATGACTTCTGTTTTGAGGATCTTTGGGGATTAATGAGATACTCAAAATCACTTCTAATCGCAAAACTTCTTTTATAAAAAATGTTCTAAATAATTTTCTCTTTCTTTAGATAGTAATCTTCTGCTAATTAGAGAATACTTTGGGATAAGAGTTTAGGCAAGTTTTGAGTTTTGTCAATATATGACTGTAGAAATGTAGAGAATAATTAATAATTAATTTTAATTAGTTTAGATTTATTATTTAGTTGTTTTATGATTTTATCATCAATTTTTTTATAAACATGTCATAAATTAGTTTCTATATGGTATTTTTACAGATTAAATTTAGTTTAAATAATTTATTTGGATTATTAGAGGTATTATTGGGGTTTTAATCGGTTTATTTTGTTAGATTTTGAGCTATGTGAAAATATGAGTTATGATTTAATATTTAAATTAGAGTTTGATATAATTTTATTTAAAATTGTATCATTGCCAAATTTTCAAAGTTAATTTTTGAGAACATTGTGAAAAAATCCCTCCGTGTGTAGATATCTTCCCAGATCTCATTGGCAATTAAGTTGCTAATGAGGACTTTTTTCACAATTATCCCTTCATTTTTTCATTTTTCATAATTTTTTCAATTTTTTTCTATTAATTAATATAAAAGTTACTTATGCAAAAGTCAAACCAAACATCCTAACTTTTACATAAGTTACTTTAAGTT
The DNA here is from genome assembly GCA_963210345.1 of Inga oerstediana. Lineage (NCBI taxonomy): Eukaryota > Viridiplantae > Streptophyta > Magnoliopsida > Fabales > Fabaceae > Inga > Inga oerstediana. The sequence goes on from OY723405.1 coordinate 2,859,789, forward strand.
ACTTATCCAATCGCTAATCCAAACACTCATTATTTTACCAATCTAACTTTTTTTCAATCTTAAGATTCCATAAGTTTAAGTAAAAATAAGTTACTTATCCCATCGCCAAAACAAACACACCCTATATAGCTTGTTGGGTTTGAAGATTGAGAGAATCAAAAGTTGGTGTGTGTGTAATTAATATATATATATAACTACATCAGACTTTGGTATATATATAATTTAAGCGTGCGTCTTTAATTAATCACCTGTTAGTCTTAAGCTGTGTTTGTAAACACTTATTTTTGGACAATAAGTCCTTATTACGCAAGCCGAGATAAAACTCATCTTACATACTTACCTCGTATACCGTGAATCATGATTTATAAACACTTATTGTTCAAAAATAAGCTATTCCAAACGAGCGCTTAATTTTGGACAATAAGTCCTTATTACGCAAGCCGAGATAAAAGTTCTCTCACATACTTACCTCGTATACAGTGAATCACGATTTATAAATACTTATTGCCCAAAAATAAACTATTCTAAACAAACACTTACACTCTCCGTCTTCGCTTTCACACTGTTAAAAAATTGATTTAAAAAAGAGGGAGATGAGAAGTTGAGATAAGGACAACATGAGCATAAGCATGTTTTAACTTGCAGGTCTTGAGTGGCCGGTGGAGACAGTTGACAAGTTGAAGAGGAACATATAAGGGATGAGTTAATGTGTCTTATCTTTTATGCAGTCAATATAATCAATTATTGCTGCAATTCATGACTTCTTGCCCCAAGTGCATCCTTATAAAACATTCTTCCATTGTCAATTACGGGTAACTAATTAACAATATTTATATTTAAAAACTTTTTAATTTTTTTTGGCAAAATAAAGTAGTACAAGGCAGGAGTAGTTGGAAGTTAACTTCGCTTGAAATGAAATTCAAGTCGGCAAAAAAGAAAAAAAGAAATCCAACACTTCAAGTCTTAAATATAAGGCATCCTTTATGGGTAAGTCACCATGCAATGAGTTTTTTTTTTTTTTGATACACAAATGAGTTAATATATACTCAATTGCGTACTTTTTATAAGTAATCTTCTTTTTTTTGTGTAGGTCTTTAATATAAGTAACTTTTTTCTAATGTCTTAGAATTTAAGCTACTTTTTCCTTTTCTATCCTTATTAAATACATATATTTATATTAATTATCTCTCACTCACAACTAATTATCTTTTATTAATCATTTATTACACATTCTCTCTTATATTTTATATTCATTATCTCTATTATGTTTTTTTCATAAATAGAGGCATATTTAGAAGGAACTTGACATTTTTAACACATTTATTGTTTTTAACTAATCTTAACCACCAGTTTATTTTGTGCAGTCATAAAAACAGTTGTTTATAAAAATGACTAGAGGGAGTAGCATCAAACTCATCTTTTTGTACAAATGTCCTAATTAATATTGTATTGTAGTGAGATATGTATAATTAAAATAAGGGAAAAGTCATAAAGATATACTCATCTATAGGGTCTTATATACAAGGTAGAGAGTGATGAAAATTTTGTCCTATTTATAAGACACACAAAGAAAATTTTTATAACATTTTTATTTTTAGAATATAATTATAGTTTAGAGATAATTATGAAATTTTAATTGTGGGGTTCAATGTCGTAAGATTCGTGGGCTGTGAGTTCTCCTGTTGTTGTGTATGCCTTGAGTAATGAATATCTTTGTAGTGGGTTTGTGGGCGAGTTTGTGCCGTGAATTTCGATATGTTTTAAATGAGAAATGGTTTTCAATTATCACTGGTTTTCAATTTTATAAAAAATAGGATATCTCATATTTTTTGTTAGATAACTATATTGGTATTAGATAAAACGACCATTTCTCCAAACAACAATTATCCGTAATGATTTAACCAGTGATAATTGAAAACCATTTCTCATTTAAAACATATTGGAGTTCAGGGCACAAACTCGCCTACAAATCCACTACAAAGATATTCATTACTCAGGGCACACATAACAACAGGGGAACTCACAGCCCACAAGTCTTACGACATTGAACCTCACAATTAAGATTTCATAACTATCTCTAAATTATAATTATATTCTAAAAATAAGGATGTTACAATTTTCATATGAACATATAGTTTCACCATTCATTAATTATCGTATTGACTTTGTTCTTTTGGAATATAATGTATATTAAATATGAGTAAAGTTGAAAAATTGTTAAATTTTATGAAAGAGTTAATGACATTTAAAGTTTTTCTTGATGCAGGTGAAATATGCTCAAAGTATATAGCACCAGATGTGTATTGGGGACTTGCTTTTCATGTATAGACAGGAATACGGGCCGACCCTTCACAGGCTAGTGTCTAAATGGGTCGGCCTATTTAGGCTCGCTTCCTGTAAAATCCCCAATTTTTGAAGCCTGCAGCCCTACAGGGTTTGTCCTTCACGGGTTCGAGCCTAAATGGGTTTAAACCCATTTTAATTCAAATAAAATCACTTTCACGTTTTATAATTTATTTATTATTTTAATTTAAATTGAGATACATTATTTTTAAAGCTCATAAATTTTTAGTTAAAATAGTTATCTAATGTATAAATTAGTCTTTTTTTAAGTTTAAATGAATAAACCATTGTAGAAATCAAATAAATCAAACAATTTAATAAGCGTTAGCCGATTACTAATACTCTATTAGATATTTAGGTGTCTCTCATATTAATATTTTGATATAATGATATGACATATATTAATTTATTTTAAAAAAATATTACAGGACCGGCCCTTTTAGGTCTTACTTCTTCTGAAACATCTAAAAAATAAATCCGACTTTTGATAGGCTTAAGCCTAAACAGATTGACCTGACGGATTCTATCCGATTTCTCAGCTCGCCTGTGTAATTAAAACACGTGCCTATAACAATACCCAAGAAAACACGTGTCTCAAGTCAACACGCGATCATGCGTCTGAGTGCGCGCGCGCGCGCGTCCGTATATCAAAACAAAAATTCTCCATCTCTCTTTTATGTTCCACCCATCATCATCTACCTGCTTTGCTCTCTGCTCTCTATCAGGGAAACACCCCTCTCCATCCCTCCATATAATTACACCTCATATGAGATATATATTTAAATGATATATACAGTAACTCTGTTAAACACAATTATAAATTAAAACAAGTTGTTTATACATATGAGATAGATAGAGATATTTTAGTTTTAACATAAACATAGATGACAATACACACCCACACTCTCTACACACTTTAATTTCCACCTTGCAGTGTTTAATTTAGTAGTTAATATTTTTTACTGTTTATAACCCGCATAAGTGTCCTGAAGTAATTGAAGACGACCAAACTGAGAGTGAAGTTTCAACTTTATGAATGTCCTCATCTTCATTAGTTTTCCTCTCTTCCTCTCCAATTTCAAACCCGCCGCCACTTTATTTTCTCCATTATACCCGCCTTTGACTATTATTCCCTTAACTTTACACCCATCTGTGTTTCACAAGTCGCATTATCCCTTATTTAAACATCAACTTTTCAGTCAAACTAAAGGTTGACAAAACAACCTTACTAGTCAAATTAGGGCATGTTTGAATTAGTGTTTTATAAGTATATTTATGTAAGTCGAGATAAAATTATTCTCATATATTTATCTAATACACTATAAATCACAATAGAAAAACAACTTCTACCCTTAATTCAATCAGGCACTTAATTGGTGACATTATGTGTATTTGGGGACCCCCAAAAAGATCAATTGAATACCAGAAACCCAATTGTCAATTGAAAACTCAAATTTTGAGTGTTTCGTAGAAGCAATTGAAGGTTGGGCTTACAATCCAAATAGCACGATTGGTTAAAAGCTAAAATTTAGAGCTCATGCGATTGAGCTTTTGGCATGAGGCTGAATAATTAAAATATTTTTTCAGTTGCGTCCAGTGTGTTATCAAACTGATTATAATTTTACCCTTAATGTACTTTTTTAACCACAAAAATTAATTTAAAATATTTTTGGTGCTTTTAACCCCTTAAAATATTTTTCCAACTCTACCCAGAGTGTTATCAGATTGATTGCAATTTTACCCTTAATATACTTTTTCAGTTACAAAAATTAATTTAAAATATTTTTTGGTGCTTTTAACCCCTTAAAATATTTTTCCAACTGTACCTAGTGTATTATTAGATTGATTATAATTTTACCCTTAATATATTTTTTTCACCTCCAAAAATTATTTTAAATTATTTTTGGCGTTTTTAACTGTCAACACCCGTTTCCATTTCGATATTCACAGATTAATAGAGACCAAGTTCTACAGACATACAGAAAAGTACATATATACTGATAAAAGTATTTGTTTACAGACAGACATTAATAGAGCAAAATTCATTAATAATTACAAATATGTACAGAATATCCCAAAATATTCCAAGTACAGGCTAAATATAACCACCGGCTGTGACTCGGGAAATGTGCCTGTCAGTTTTCCTTAATTGTGTCCTTGCCTTTTGAGCCATTGGCACCCGCTGACACATTTTGATTTAGAGAAAGGGGTGAGATTCCGAAGAATTCCAATAGAAACATATTATCGACATATAAAATGTGAAAATTAAATATGCAATGCACCATATTAAGCAAAATGAAAGTTCAATTCGATTCATATGTGTACACACGTTTCAGGGCCAAACATCGAGTTAAAACCCCTACATGTACTTCAGCCGAGTCACCGACCACAGCTAGGATTTTCGATATACCTTGGCTGGGCACCGAACCACAACCAGGTACTGTGCCTCTAACACGCATTCATATCACAAAATACAGTAACACATAACATACAATATTCACATAGTATATGAGAGATAGTGGTCCCTACCTCAATCCTTTTTAGCCTCGAGATGCTCTCCTGGTGGAACGTGCCAACTTCAAGTTCCTAACTCAGCCTTAAAATACCAAATGTACAAAAAATAGGTTATAACCTATCCATATATTATTTTAGACACTTCCATAGTGTTTATTGTGGTTATATTAGCATATGGTGAAAATTTACCAAAATGCCCTTGGGACCACGGCCTGGCCCCACCGTACCCGGCCCAACTGCACTTTTCCCGAAATTTTGATTAAGGCTATTCTGACATATTTTCACCCAAGGAATCCATTTCTGGATTGAAATTACCAAATTTAATGTCAAATAACAAAAATACCCTTGACAACCTCGATTTTTAGGGTTTCTGGGGCGTTTTCGTAACTATACTTTCTCGACCTTTTTTGAAAAAATGTTCAACTGTAACCCCACCTAATTTTTCCTCCTGAATCCAATGGAACTATCAAATCATTGAAAATCCAACTCTAAGGCCTTCTAACATCCCTGACCAAAATTATGGTATTTTCCGGAAAAAATCGGGATTTTATGATTTCGGCTCTGTAAATGCGTCTCTTTCTACTCCAAACCACTTAATTAACCATCTAATTGAGTTATAACAACCATTTGAATTAAAATTGAACAGCATAACCCTTATGCACACACATTTCCAAAATTTAAAACCAATGGTAATCCGACGAAATTTCACCAATTAAATTGCCTACAGCAACTATAATAGTTAATATACAAAAATTTGAAAGTTACTTTAAGCTCCTACTAGCTTTTTTTCAATATTGCTGAAATCCTAACCCTTCAACCACAGATTTTTGAGCCTCCAAACCTTAAAGAACAAAGAAAAGTAGCTTAGTGTTAGAGTTATACGCGTTAGAAACCGATTTACCGAAGAAATCACTTATCTTTGCAAGTTTTTCTTCTCTTTCTCTCTCTAGAATTTCACATACTCTCTATAGTTCAGATCTGAAATGGCACGAAAATGGGATGGAGGAAGGAAGGAGATGATATTTAATATCATATATTATATTATATTTAATTATTAATTTAATTTTCAACAATTTCGGATTTCAGAAATTTTTGGTAAAGTTTTTGCTCAAAATTTGAAAAATCATAATTAATTCTAGAAAAATTGAATTGGAGTGATTCTAAAGCCTATAGAACCCTTATTGAGTCTAATTTCAAGAAAAAATATAGATTTTTGCTAGCTGAAATTACAAAATTCCTAGAATTTCAATCTTTGCATACTGTTCCGGAAATTTCACAGTTTTTCTGTGTTGACTTCAAAAATTTATAACTTTTTGTATATAACTCTAATTGAGTCATATGACCTATCAAATTAAATCCTGGGATGTCTACTTCCATCCTGTAAAATTTCATAATTTTTTTCTTATCATTTGATCTTCCAAAACTACATGACCAATTCACTGCTGTATATGTGACTTCACCAGAAACATTGTTTACCTTTAATTTATAATATCATATGACCAAAATTAACATTAATATTATTCGAATATTATTTTATTGTATTCCTCTACTTTGGACCTTAATACTGGACTTTTTAAATTACTCAAATTAATTCCATAATTATTTTTGCCCAATGTCTCACGAAAATGAACATTTATAAAATTCATAAATTCTAAATTTATGAATATTCACCATTTTATTGAATTTTCTAAATATTTACAATATTTTTGGTGAATATAAATTTTTGGGTGTTACATTAACCCTTTAACATATTTTTTCAGTTGTATTCAGTCTTACGAGACTGACTACAATTTTACCTTTAATGTATTTTTTTAGTAGTAAAGAGCACCTAAAATTTAGAATACTGATTTATTGATTTTTACCCACTTCAAAATATTTTTTCAGTAGCACCTAATATTTTAAAGTAATTTTTAATATTTACTTGATCTTTTAAATATTTTTTCACCCACTCTCTCTTACTATTATCACAAAAGTCGCATGTGTTTAAGCCCATCTAAATAAGTTTTATTTTTACAAAAATCATTTATACAACCGCTAATCCAAACATAAATCACAATACATAATTTGACTTTTACCAAAAGTAATATTACAAAAAGTCAAATTAAAACAAGCTTAATTAGCAATCACTGTTCCAAACACACACATTATTTCAGTGATTCAAATTACATTTGTAACTCGCTCTCATTCATTAGTTGTATTATTAGTACTCCCATAATTCCATTTATAAGGTAGAGTGTATGTGTTTTATTTAGTCATATTTATAAATCACATCATTACATTTATACAATTTTAGATTTCATTAAATAATTTGAGTCCCCGACTAACTCACATATATTTTTTTACTGAAAAGAATCAAGTATAAATGATTACACCCATTCATTAGTAAGACTTACGTTAACTAATGAATCTTATATATAATACCCTTTGGACAATCAGCCATTGACGCCTACAGAATTTTCAGACTTGAATCAAAGGGGGAAAAACAAAAGGAGACGCATGAATATAAGACATTTATGTTTGGCTTGAACATGAAGAAACGACATTTCAAGATGGAGAATCCGTGAGACGAAAGTTGACCTTTCAAATCCCATCCAGCACACGAATAATGAGATACAGACAAAAAAAGAAGAAGATATTTTGTCGATGAAACTGACCAAACGATCTGAAAAAACTACAATGAAAAAAGCTGCCGGGGGTAACAGAAAAAGATGGTCTAATCACACTGTAACTGGCAAGAAATTTATATTGAATGTTACGGCGTCATGTACACAGCACAGTTAGGATGTATTCAAATAAAGGGCAGTTAAATTCAACAAAAAATGTGAAATTGTGGTTGCTTATAAAAAGAAATTAACTCCACATTGCAGGACTAATTTCAAATTCAATGGCAATTATATATATATATATGGAACTAGGAATGGCACATGTGAAAGTGACGAACAGTAGTAGTTTAAATTACAAGAAATTAGTGGTGGTAAAGTGAATATCAAAGCGAGAAAGGAAAGAATAAATGATGGAGATGGAGGATTAGAATAGAAAGATGTTAGGAGGGAAAGCCGTGATGCGGCTTCAAGCTAAGTCGGAAATTAGCATCTTATCCCATAGTTCTTGAACAGCTTCTACTGCAGCTCACCAAAGATGAAAACGACGATTCTCCAATTTTACGCGTAACCGCGCGCACCAACAATCATATCTATATATAGTATCGTACGTCCAATATTATGCTCAGAAATTCCAAAGAGCACACACTTATGACTTATCCCTATATAAGATATATATTGTTCCATATAATAGTAACTAACACGCATAATCACATGATCGTTTGAGCTAATATCTGTTGTTAGCTAAGAAATGGGATTCATCAGATAACCGCGCCGTACAGCGAATACAAATGCATTCAAAATTGAGAAACAGTGACAGGTTTATTCAGCGGGAAAATAATTTAAAATATTGGATGACTTTGTGTGGAAGCGCAACACGGAGAAGCAGAGGACGCGGGAGTCAACTGTGGAGGGCTCAGATGGGACCCACACAAAGGCCACGTGTTCTCTTCCCTGCTTCTGCCTTCTGCGCTGGGATCCACCTCTATTATTTTTTTTTTGACCCCGACAAAATCCGCGTCTTATGTTCCCGATTTTACCTTTCTTTTCAATCATATAAATATTACTCCGTGGTATGCCCGCATATTGCTAATACCAAAAATACCCCACAGAAGCGAGGAAAAATAACAATATCAATGCTCTTTTGCTAAGCAGCAGCTCAATTCGACATTTGGATAAACATAAGTGCGTGTCGGCCAGGCCCAACATGTCGGACGGTTGCCTTATTGTTCAAGACCGTGCATGTGACTAAGTTATAGGCAGGGAGTAATATCCTGCACGCAGTTTCCCATATATTAGATGGAATTCAAGGTGAGTGGCATAGTTTAAGATTCACAAGTTATATTTCTTCTGCCGGATTATATTACTATTTTCTTGTTAGTGACAGATATACTCCTATTGGAGACAATCTTTTTGGAAGCACTATGAGAGCTGAATTATATTAATTGATTACAATCATTCACTCAGATTCGTTCTGGGTCATTGTGAAGCAAGGCATCAGTTGAATCAACCAAACAAGTTGGTGACAGATATTCGGAGTATACACGGCTTCACGGATTAGGAAGCAGGGGAGGAGTGTATATGAAGCCTCTGAAAATGATCTGATAATATGGAAGGGTCAAGGCAACTAACAACAACATAATCATTCGTCACTGACCCATTTATGAAAGGAAAAGCCAAATTCCGCAGCTTCATAATTGTCCTCTATATGCTTCAGCTTATCCTGATACGCGGAAAACATCACACTCCTGAAGGCAACTATGGCCATTCATTTGATACCTTTCTGAAAGCAATATAATCGTTTATAATTTATTCGCAATCGACAGCAATTTATGTTCCTTTGGAAGCGCACGTGACAGAATTTTTACCCCCATGATTTCTTTCCAATGGAGGTAACCACTAACCACCATCCAAACATTATAAAAGTGCATATGATCCCTTCCCTCTAAAGTGACACCACTAGGTCTCATTCGTAAACAGAACAAAAAATGCCCAATGCAAATGCGTCCAGTAAACGACGCACACATTTGCGGAGCCATCCAAGTCGGTGCATTGCCATTGTCCCAGCCTGTGTCCTCATTCGGACAAGAAAACTTCCCACTAACATCACTAACTTTCATTCAAGTTATAATTCAGATTGAGAAGTCGTGCAAGGAAACGCCACATTACAGTATCTCCAACTCCATCCCACAAAGCAAGGAAAAAGCCAAAACACAATTATGCTCAACCAAGCTAACTCAAATTCCAATCCCAGTATCAGTTGACATATGGAATCTTGCTTCCTTTATGGGACAACAGGAGTGAGCTTGATGTTAAAATCGCGTGGTATTTTAATTTCACAGACGTATGTTTCGTTCTCACTATGAGCATATTTGTGGTATAGAACGAACAAACATGTACAACTACCATGTCTTAAACAATCGTGTCTTTTCCAGAGAGAGACCAGGAACTGATAGCCATCAAAAGTAAGAATGTGATCTTTTGTAACATCTATGGAAAAAATTCATGGAACTCTTCGTTTGAAAAATTTCACAGCGAATTGTAATGACAATATAATTTGTCAGGTGCTTGTGGGTTTGTGACAACGCATGACATATCTCCCCACTATGTTTTTCAAAGGCAGTGGTCCCCTGTTCATATGGAAACAGAACAGTGTCAAAACATATTATGGAGTTACCCAAAAAAACAAGATTAATGGAAAAACATAAACGAGAGCACACGAATTTGGGGCAGGAATTAATTACCAAACATGGGAATCGAAGCTGTTGTTTCGATTGTCACCTAACACATAAACATGACCGTTTGGAACATACTGCAAAGGATGGAATTAATATCAGAAAAAAAAAAAATCAAATAAATGAAGGTAAAAATCCAACTTTTGAAGTTTAATTAGAAATTCTTCATGATCAGAACTATTGATGTCATTACAGGGAAGGTGCCCTAGTTGATTGGAGCATTACCCTCCTTTTCTAATCCATAGCTGTCATAATCATAATTCAAGAGTGAAATGAAAAGGGAGCATAGTATTTTATCAAGGACCCACAGTTAAGTTCGTTCTGTATGTTGGCTGTGCTGCCACATAATCTTCCTTCCGAGCAACTCCATTGATGTAGAGAGACCCATGACGAACCTGAAAGGAGTTAGAAATTCAAAGCAATCAAAACCTGCTGTTATTAGTACTGTTACCACAAAGCTCATCAAAGAGAGTAACCAAGTTATGGACAAGTTGTAGAAAGATTAGTTTCAAAACTGGAAGATCTAGGAAATGAGTGTTCATTTACATCAATCTTGTTGATATATTAATATAGGGGACTACAGTAAACCATCAAGTCCATCTGTAACATTGGCATAATCTTCAAGAAAGGGTTTCAACAAACATTTGGACCTACCTCAACAAGATCTCCTGCTTTTGCAACAACTCTCTTGATAAATATATCTGCTGCTTTGTCTCCAGATGGCTAAATAGAAAACCAACCATGTCACTGAAATGCATAACGAGCCACCTTCTAAGCATGTGCAAGTAGGCTAAATATTCCTTACCACACCACTCATTAACATATACCTGTGTTGGATCTCGGAATAATACAATATCCTGCACGGCAGGACTCCTGATGTAATACGAAGCCTGTGAAAGTTCCCAAAAATTTTTGAATCATTAACCAGATTACAAATGAAGAAAGGAAGTTACTTCCGATTATTTCTTAATTACAAGAATACAAATGGTCGTCGGCTGAATGAACTACACTCGCAGCACATAAGGCAATGAAATGTTACCATTTTTTTTATTACTGCACAGGATGGTAAAATCTGTAAATTTCTTAAATGCCACAACATTGGTTCAACAACTAAGGAGAGTTTATCAGTTCAAGAATTTTTGGCTCCTGGACTTGAGAAGCAAGAATAAAAAGCAAATATTTTCTGTTCAAACATGAATCCTCAACAATGCCAGTTGCCATACTGCATCTGGATATTCTATTGTTTTAGGATACACACCACTCGTTTGCAGTAAACCATGATCTAACATCTCTTTGACCAAAGGTATTTTTCATCCTTCTCTCATGTCCTTTCTCCTGCATGAGTCTTCCAGTCAATTATCCAAAGGCGCTACTAACTTGTTTAGGCATCTTCAGAAATTTTCGAACAACCCTCGTCAATTCATTTCATGTAGGAATGATTTAATGTTTAAGATAATTTGGACATTGCAGTCTCAGTGTTTTACTTTTCTCACCACTAGCACACAGACTAGCAAGACTGGCAGCGTGTCTTCTTATAGAATAGCAACCTTAGTGCCATAAGTTCTATCTTATTCATTACACAATATGTCAAACAGGTAAACTGAGATGACAAGGATGAATCTCAAGTTAGCAGAAATCCAAGGGGGGGAAACACTTGCTATCAAGAGGTTGAGCTTTTGATAGAGACTAAGCTAGTATGGGTTGCTACTGCCAAGTCTCATATTTAATTGAAATGTTCTAGGGAGTATTTAAGCGAATTGGTTCTCCCATCTCAATAGTTAGCCCCTAGTATAAGGTTTATCATTCCATTTGAGTATCTATGGATTGATATCAAGATCTGGTTGTCAATGGCTCTAAAAAGGACTACCTATGGAGGGTTTTGGCAGGCAAAAAAACTGAATGAAATGTTATAGGGTGTTGCCCTGCCAGGTTGTACCATTAATTAAGGAAGAGAAAAATTAAGATCGTATGCCTACCACCATTATCCTCTTCTGGTCATATTGAATTTCAAGTGTGTGATAAACATGTGAGGGGCTATAATCAAAAGTCAAATTCACATCTGACGGAACTCACACCATGGAGATTCAAGTGGGGGAAAACTTAAGGCTTCACTGAGATTACTCCCATGGAGCTGAAAAAAGGCTTGAAATACCCAAACACTGTCAGCATCTAGAAAGCAGTAACATAAAACTGAAAATAGAACCTATCTCATTAACGGTAGAATTCATAGAACATTGGAGCTTGGGACCTATATGGTTTCAGACAAGGGATATAAAAGTTTAATTTATGCCGAAAAAAGTGCAAAGAAGTTTTCTCTGCAAAGTAACACTTGTAGCCAGGTGTATTGTTATGAAATGTCCGCACGTGGTAATTAGTTGTCAAACTTGACGAAAGCCTAACTGTGACAGCTCTCTGCTCCTACCGTAAATGCAGGACTACCGAGGGCACATCTATTTATGTTTGGACCTACTAATAAATTTGAATAGCAATATTCTCGCAAGTGGAATGATCCAGTTGTTACAACTAAGTTAATGACCGAAAGAAATGACTTGGAAAACTTTCTATTTACTGGATGAGATATGGCCATTGGCTAGAATAATAGTCCAGCAACACTGGGATGATAGTAACATGAGCAAATAAAGAGAGGGAGACTAATAAGACTATGAGTTTTTCCACTATAAGTAAAAGGACAAGTTGAGCTATCTTAAAAGATTCCCACGGAAGGAATAAACGCAGGTAAAACTGCGGCAAGTAAAGCTCCTATATTAATTACTGAACTTCTGGAATCTTTATCCATATCTAACTAGCTAGACTCTTTTCATGTCCCAGAGAATAAGAGAACATACACTACGAAGCATGATGAATATAAGAAATTAAGAATATACAAAAACACGTCTTTAATATAGAAGGGATGAGAATATCAAGAAGAATCGAAGATTGTGCACCTTCTCGACAATGATTCGATCACCAACTGTAAGAGTCGGGTTCATAGAGGATGAAGGTATGAAGCGGAGCTCCAAAAACATGGTCCAGAGAAGGAACATCACCAAAAGTCTCAAGAAGCCATCGAAACCGGGCCATCGAAGAAAGCCCCAACTCTGACAGGGCATCCATCTGAAGGAAGGACATGTAATAAGAAAGGCGTACAATGCTGAGGGCCTCAGGAAACTCATCAGGCAAACTGCGGGGAAAAAATACAAAGAGAATAGGGGAGTCAGAAATTGAGGAAATTTAAAGCTTCAAAATCCAAGATCTGATCTCGATTGAACGTCGAGAATTGCTCAGTACAGTGTGGGATCAAACTTTTGACTGAAATGGTTGTCTGAATGTTAAAAAGCAGAGAATGAAGAATCACGGTGAAATACACTCATAAGACAAACAAACAATTGTGGGTTTACAAGATTTTTAGATCAAAAGCAGAAAGGGAGGTCATTATGATCAGTGATCACCATGAGAGAAGCCCCAGCTTCAACCTTCAGCGTTCGGGTAACAGGGAAAGAGAAATGGGTTTATATTTAATTTATTTATATATCAGAGGGCACATTTGACGCCTTGCTGGTTAAGAAATGAAAATTGAATAGTGAATACAGACATTCAACCACAATAAACGGTCCCGATACATTTAACGCGTTCTAAGCTTACGTCAGCAAGGCGGCCGGTGCATGGTCAGCAGTTTGCACAGTGATCAAGTGAGGTGACGGTATAATTAATATTCTATCCAGTCCTTCATATAAAATTTAGTTCAATTTCTATGCGTGTATACACTATGCATGCATGCAGTATATATTTGAATATAACTAATTACCAACTGGCAAAAAAAAAAAAAAAAAGCTAATTACGGTTTTAACCGCATAAGGATTTGGCTGTAAGTTGCCTAGATCTTGACCTACAAAGTAATGGTCAATTGTAATACGCTGAATCCAAATGATCATAGATGAAACATGTCTTCTATGATGAAAGGGTTAAAACGGCGCTGACTCCCATCTATAATTGTTATTGAAGACTTACATGAAAGTTATAATTAAAATTAAACAACCAAAATGTTAATAGAAAGATATCATCTATATGTAATAAATTAATTGTTTGATTAACGTTCTGAAGGAGTTTGAACACAATAAATTATTAATACGGGAAATTTGACTAATGTACTAATAAAAGTTGATCATAACATACTTAGTACCCGATACAACGCACGGGAGAGATTTATAGTTCTTACACATATTAAATCAAAAACGTTTTTTACCCTACAAAAGAAATTTTCCTCGTTCTTTTGTTTTATCATCATGAAAAAAGAATGATCACTGACTTGTTTTTTTCTTCTTCTTATTCCTTTTCCGCAAATCACAATGGCTTGTTCTTTTCATTGTAGTGATTGGGTATATTACATAAAACAGTTATTTTCTGCATAAACTTTTGCAAGAGTTTTAGAATATTGTAAATTTTAGGGAAATTTTTAGAAAAATATGCTGAAAATATAAAAACCTCAAAAATCAATTCTATTTACTACACTACATCAGTTATTTAATTTACTTGCTAAGTAAATGACAAAATACAATTTAGTAGGAAACATTGATGTGAAATTTTCAACTTTTAAAGGCGTTTAATTAGATTTTTCCCTAAATTTTAAAGCCGACATAGTTAGCCTCCAAGATAATGTTGTTGCTGTTGTTATTTAGGAAAATTTCACCTACCCGTTGGTAGCAAATTAATTTCAGTCAATCCCTAAAATTTTCTGAACCTTCACTGTAACCTATAGTCAAAATAAAATTAATTTTTGTGGGTAAAAGACAATGATACCCTTCTTTTATTTTCATTCAGAAAAGTATTTACAAGGCAAATAAGGGCATTTATAAGATAAATGAAGAGATTTACAAGACAAATAAAGGGAGTTAAAAGAACCTAGAGAATTAAAAAAAATTTGGCCATTTACAAGACAAAAATGAAAATTCACTAGATAAATATAGGCATATACAAGACAAATAAAGATATTTATAAAACAAATAAAGGGATTCAAAAGAATCTAGGAAGTTAAAAACATTCTAGCCATAAGATATTTATAAGACAAATAAAGGGATTCAAAAGAATCTAGGAATTAAAAACATTTTGACCATTTACAAGATAAATATGAAAATTCACAAGACAAATATAGATATTCATAAGACAATTTACAAGACATATAAAGTAAATACATCATTGTCTTTTCACCCATAAAGTTTAATTTCATTTTGACTATGGGATGCAGTAAAATTTTAAAAAGTTTTAGAGATTAACTAAAATTAATTTTGCTACTAAGGCAGCAAGGACATCACTGTCTTTTCATTCATAAAGTTTAATTGCATTTTGCCTATGGGATGTAGTAAAGTTTCAGAAAATTTTTGGGGTTAGCTGAAATTAATTTGCTACTAATGCGGCTAACTGAAATTTTCCCTTTGTTATTTTGTTGTAAGGCTCAAAGTGAGATAATGCTCGAATATGTAATACAACAAAATGCGTGACATCAAATAGGGGAAAGTACAGTTTGAAAGTTACAGGTTAAAGGAGACAGTTACTTTACTAGGAGTAACAGTCAAACTAAGCCTATCCAACCGAGAATTGGACAATTACATGAAATTCTCTGTGCTCAACTTTGAAAAAGTTCTTGAGGGGTTGACGGTGGACACGACTTCTTTGCCACATACTTGTACTGAAACGGAAAAAGAAATAGGAGAGAACATCAGAAGCTAGATTTATGACAAACAAAAAGAATACAAGTACGCACGCCGCCCGCATCAGCGTACCTTGTGTTGACTGTATTTCTCTCGGATTGCAGGTAAGCTAGAACTATGGCTGTTATAACATAGACGATGGAGATCCTTCACACAGTTACGCAAATCAGAAGCCTTGTACAGTGTGTAATGCTGCAATGTTGAATTCTGTCGTAGAAATGACATTAAGTCAGGCTAAAATAGTACGAAGATTGCTTTAATGTGGATTCTGTAAGCATATTTTTGAAAAGCTACCATGAACAAGTGAAAGAGCTAAGTTATGGGACTTATGAATATATTATTTCTCTTGTTTGAGATTTAAATGATATTCTTCTTCTTCTTCTTTTTTTTGAGCGGTGAAGAGCAGCCTACCCATGGTTTTTTTGAAGGGGAAAGGATGAATTTCGCCAGGAAGATTGAAGAAGCAGCTATAAGTGATGGGGCATAACAGAGCATTGCATACTCCAGTAGAGACAATTCAGCAATATAGTTGGTCAAGAACTCTAATTGTAATGATGCCACCTGAGAAATCAGGAGTTAAGCATCAATCATTCTGGCTAAAAAGATTATCAATTCAAGGTTACGTGCATTGCAATTCAAAAGGCCTCAGTGATAAAAATGATCCAACCTTAACCAAACATTTCATGCTAGAATGATTACACATAAACCTTTTTGAAGAAAACCTAAAGCGAGTAAGATACCTCATTCCCTCCTTGGACTGCACGAATAAATTGTCTGAAGTCAAATGAATCAAAGGAAAAAAGTATTAGGGCAGCGTAAAAGAACTAATGAGGGTTTATATGATGGCAATCTGCCAGCTACTACCTCGAGAAACATTTTATTGTTGGAGCTGTCATTTCAAACTTCAGATAATTTAAGACTGCTGATTCCATTTGCAAAACCTGCATCAAGTGGTTTGCTTGAGACTTGCACGCTTCACTTGATTCAAAGTCGATTGAAAAATTCAGGTTAGGGAAACAGTAGAACCCAAACCTCTTCTTTGAAGTATGTGTTATCAGTTATATAACAATATTCCTCCACCTGAGGCGCACAAATCTCCTCATATTTACTGTCAATCAAAACCAAACATACAAAATATCGTCACTTTATGTCCATACATCATTACTACTGTAGAGGGGGGAAAGTAAAATTCCCACGAATGGAGTAACATTATGCTTCCTTACGCGGCAATCATCATGCAGGCAACACCAAGTAATTGTAACTTTTGCCTACACATCACATTTCCTGAAAGATACCGATCTATGTAGTTGACTGTCAAATACAATGTATCAGGCAGAAGCCTATACTCTTCAGCTACCTGCAGCAGGAAATTGAAGTTTAGCATGTCTCGGGGCACGATAATGAACTCTTGTTTGACTTTCGGCACAATCCAAAATTATCTGTCAGTCGAAGGTTCTCCATTTGCAATGTATCAAATCAATATTTTTGAACTCAATAAGTTTTTCAAATTCATGTGCGGATATTGTAAGAAACAAATAAATGCAAAAGGTTCAACAGATTACCTCCACGATCCAGTCAACTAAAATAGCACGCATGTTGGAATTGATGTCCTTCTGAATTCTCTCCATGAAGTCTGTGGAAGGCCTTTTCTTTGCCTGAGAGTCCAGAAAATGAACCCAGATAAGAAGATACATCATAAAAATACAAAAAAACAAAATAACCGTTTAATGTTTTGTAATAAATCTATAAACGTAAAAAGAGGTTGCACGTAGAATAAAATAATTGTATTCTACAGAGGAAGTGAAAACAGAATACAAGAGTAAGTTATAAACTTTTATCAGAGAAAAAAAGTTCAACCTCAGATGCACGCAAATGCTTGTAGATATCACATGCATAGGGTGCACAAAGTTGGGGATCCAAGTAGTTGTCATCGATATTGACAAATTTGCCATCTCTTTCCAAGTCAACAAGTACGTCTCTACTACAAACATTAACTACAAATAAACCAATAGAACAGCATTAGAAAGTTTTGGAAAATGAAAGATTTTGCACTTCACTGTCCCAAAGATAAAGACACACGATAGCTCAAGAATTGCTTGGCCAAACTGTTTTGCTGTACCAAAGCTAAGACAATGAAACTGGCTACACGGACAAAGAAAATGAAAAATTCAACAGGAAACCTGGCGCCTCCGTATTATGTGAGATGTTCACATTGCTGAATGTCTTTCTGTCAATAGAATCAAGTGCTGAAACATCGCTGTTGTCGATATACTCAATTTCGTGACTCTTGAAAGAATCACTGGTAGACATCGTCTCATCCAAAGAAACTGACATCCTATCTGATTTTATAGGAGGAGTATCCATGCTGCAAGGAAGAGCAGCAGCAGCAGAAACACTTTCATCCCTTTGAGGGAAAGAAGTGGCCTTGGGAAAAACAACTGAAGTCGATTTAGCATTTGACGAAGTAGGCATTTTATTCCCGGAAATGGCTGAGTTTGTAGTGCGAGCAGGGAATTTCTTCTTTCTCTGAGTAATTTTGGTTGTGCATGGTACCTTCCAATACAAAATTCAGTTAGTTCAGAACCCATGATCAATTTACAGCAAACGAATAACCCAATTTGTAACAGTAATCAAACAGTTTCAAGATAAGAACTGATAATGAAGACTTTGCAACAGAGACGAATTAAGAACATGCTATGAAACACACCCTGCAAGCCTAACTGCCTAAACACCTCGCAACGATTTTTAATATTGGGCTGAGCTTATACCTTGGATGTCTTGGGATTATGTCATTGACTAGACAAGGGTAAAATCCCTCATACTGTTTGATTTTAAGTTCCTCAATAAATGCATGGCATTCAGAGGAACCTTTTTGAACTCCCAATCGATACCAGACACTGTACCCAAGTTCTATCCTAATTTCATTTATATCGGCCCTCAAGATTTCTCAACACTCCGAGTTCCACTACAAAACATTAATTTTGCTTTCTCAAGGGCGGGAATAAGAAAACTCTGTCAATTTGTTAAATTAAACACGTTGGTAAAACTCCTGATAAAATAATGCTCCGCCGGATTGTGTTAATTCGAACACACTAAGAAGTTAAACAACCAAAGCAATATTCAATACCAACGTAGATGATGGCAGTGACTTTCGCAAAGCACTGTGGGACGCATTCTTTTGATTGGTCAGGTTACTGAGGGGCGCTCGCTTCTTGGCCAAGTACGGAGGGGCTGCCATAACCTTCCCCACATTTTCCGACGACGGTGCATGCCGCTTTGCCAAAGACGACGTCGTCGATGAGGAAAACGATGGACGCCGATTCTGGGTCGACATTTTAGTTTCGGGATCAAAACCAGGTCAAAATTTCGGGGACATGAATGTTTCCTTAGATATCTCCACTCCTCCAATGTGATCACACTTCTAAATGGAAACCAAAGGCACTGAAGATGAAGAAGAAATTGAACGACTGGAAAGAGATTACTAAGAACAAGGGTCCTCCTGCTTTGTGTGATGACCTTTTTGTAGAGACAGAAAGAGGGTGTTTCCTGCTGCAAATTAAATAAATATTGTGCTTTTGGAGCGGAGAAACGGGTCGGTTTGAAATTGGTCGAGATCTAGGGTATGTTTGGTTGAGCGATTCGATTGCTTATAAGTTACTTTTTAATAGTGATTTACGGTATACGAAGTAAGTATGTGAGAGGAGTTGTGTCTCGATTTACGTAAAAAACAACTTATAAGTTTTTTTAAGTTGAAACAAATATGCTTCTAGGCCGCGGATTCGACTCGGTAATCGTTAGGAAGGAGCGGGACGCAGAAGTGGGCCCCGCGCTGGAATCTGGTTTGGTTCTATTGTCCAACAATATTTAACATCCAGCCCTTTGTTGCCATCCGCAAGTCAAGCGATTTGTATATGTCCTATTTTCCACTCTTTAGAGAGATATGATTGGTCTGTCACTGCCTTGAATGTAACAGTCTGTGAGTCAGGGTTTTGTAGTTTGAATTCGAATTCAAACGGTCACTTCATCGAGGTTGGCTGCTTCGCGGAGCCTGATGGACAATATACAACCCAGCTCAACTCATCACCTCATCGATCATGGACTTGTGGCTATGTTCCAAAATTTCTCCCTTTTTTCGAGAAAAGTTGTGCGTTTAGTCTAATCACATTTAATCAAGAAGAAGTATAAGGGGCTCCTGAAATTAGGTCTACTTAAAGAAATAAATATTGATGACATGTTATTGTTGTGGCTTTAAAAAAGTTATTGTGGATAACTAAACTCTATAAATGAATTATTAATATTCATAAATGCAATAATATACAATCATCATGACTATGAAAAGTGGCTAAGAAGAAGATAACTATTAGAAGAATTTTGAGAAGACAAATATATTGGGTTAGTAAAAGAAGAGCCCTAAGTGTTTGTTTGGACTAACAATAGAAACTAATTTTTTCAAGTGATTTACGGTGTATGAAAAAAATATGTGACTTGAGTTTTGTCTCGACTGACGTAAAAATTCTTTTTAAACACAAACTCAAATAGACCGACTCACGTCTCTTTATCATCAAGATCCACAATTTCTCATGGGTATAAAAAAGGTGCATTCAACAATGCATTGGGATATTTATTTATTTTTATTTGGACTACGATGTTTATTTTATTTGATGGTAAGGTCTTCTTATATATGGCATTTAGGGCCAATAGTTTTAAGCAATTCGAACCCAATTCAATTCAAGTACTAGATGGGAGGTAACTCTCCCAAGTTCCAATCACATCATCTCCATGTATAACACCCAGTGATTAAACATACGAGTTGATAATTAAGGAATTCACACCACCTTCATTTAAATGCCTTTGACTTGTTTAAAAACGTCAAGGTTATAAGTGGTCAGGGTTAGGGAGGGCATGACCCCTCCTACCTGGTGACTAATGATAAAGGGCTATATGCCTATATGTGCAACACACCATTGAAAAAATTAGGATTAAGGTGTTTAAATAACCTTTAATTTTTTTAAAAAAAAGTACAACATTAATCATAAACTATTTTTTGGAGTAAAAGTAATGTTTATTTGGGATAGCTTATTTTTTACTTATAAGTGCTTATAAATCGTGATTTATGATATACGAGGTAAGTATGTGAGAAGAGTTTTATCACGACTTAAGTAATAAGCACTTATTTTCCAAAAAAAAAAAACTATTTCAAACATAGCTGCAATCATAAACATTATAAAAAAGGACAAAAGTGACTATGACGTTAATAATCCCAAACATTCGTTGCTGTGAAATTTTTAATTAAAGTTAAGGTGCTAAAATAATCATTAACTATATACAAAAAATGTAAAAGTAATCATAAGTTTTTGTTGGATGTAAAAGTAACTAAAATGTGGCTTCTTGAATATTAATCCATAAATTTTTCCTTGACTTTTGTATTATGAGTGTTTTATCAATTTTGGGATTAAAATGACAAAAGTCAAAGAAAAATTTATTAGTTAATGTTCAAGAAGTCACCCTTTTTTTATTCTAGCGAGAATGATGAAGCAAAAGAAGCTTGTCACCCCAATTCCAAAAGCTAAAATTTCCAACATGAATCGTTGACCTTAAAAGTACCGTTGTTACAATGTTGAAGCAATCCCATAATCAACCATGAGAAGATTTCAAGGGAGGATATCTTAGAGGAAAACTATGAGACAATGAAAGACCGCATATGTATATGGTAGGGTTGGGAAAATTCACGTCGCCCCCAGTCATCTCATAATTAAAATTCAATTAAACTCCAACTTGCACAATCAACAAAAAAAAAATTATGAATTAATGTTCAATAAGTCATCTTTTAATTAATTTTGCATCCAAAAAAAAAAAAGTTATAGTTACTTTTGCACTTTGGGTATAAGTTAATAGCTATTTTAACACTTTAACCTTTTATTAAAAAACTCGCAGGGTGGCAGACAATCTTGTGAAGAATGGTCTTTCCAATTCTAATTTCTTTGATCTGTGTCCTACTCATCTGAGGACCTTGGCGCTTCACGATTGTATGGGAATTAGTTCCCCACCTATTCAATTTTAGTTCACGAGCATAGCCCTCATTTATATCAAAAAGAAAAAAAGTTCGCAGTAATGGAGTAATAGATGTTAACAGGTGTTTGGGATTATTAATGTTATAGTCATTTTTGCTATCTTTTATAATGTTTGTAGTCACTTTTACTCTAAAAGGATAGTTTATAATTACTATTACACTTTTCAAAAAAAATTAAAATTTGTTTAAGTATCGTAACTTAAAAAAGCTAAAAGTCATTTTGAGATACGTTAGGTCACGTCGAGTGGTGAGCTTTACTACCCAAGTGGCAACACTTTGCCCATGTATTTTTAAATGTTCTTTTCATATGTCTTGGTGAATAACACAAGGTTAAGAACGTGGTTTGGTGTAGATTATTTATGGTTCTTGTTCAATGAAATACTGGGTTTCTTTAGATTAACTTGCCATATATATATAATTATAATAGTAAGCATATGTATTCTCTTATTGGAGATAATTCTACACATATTTTGTTTAGATAGAAGAAAAAATAAAGAAAAAAGAAAAATTGGAGAGAAAATTGGGTGGACCCCATGGTCCATCTCCCCACCAAATTTTCTCCCATGGGAGGTGGGATTTTAAGCCAAAATTTCATTCCCTGACTGCCTTCGCCCCATGCTCGCGAAGGTCTCATAAACCTCAGGAGTTTTGTGCGCTCGGTTCCCATGGACCCCACTGCTGTCACTGTGGATGACGTCGGTGCTGTGTCAGGTATCTTCCTCATTCCATTTGCTCTGTTATGTTTTTTCCTTTATCCCTACTCTATTTTGATAGTCCGATTCTTTTCCCTCACTCTCAGTCCCCGACTTGTTCTCTATCGTTCCAATGTTAAACTTTTCTATTCAATGTTAATTGCTTCCTTGGTTTGATCGTTTTCGACACTTCTTCCCTTTTATTCAATGTTAATTGCTTCCTTGGTTTTGATCGTTTTTGACACTTCTTCCCTTTATTTATTTCCAATGTTATAAAGGATAAAACTTTCCTCACATCTCCGCAAACTAAGCTCATGTTGCAAATTAATTGATATATTGATGAAGCGAGAACAATATATTCAGCCATAAAAACTTCGTATTTAATTTGTTATTGTTAGTTCATAATTCAGGAACTTTTCCAAGGAGATAGTAATTGTACTCACTAATCATAATGCTTGTGGTCCCCTGTATTCTTTGATTTGTTTTAGTCACTATTATCAGCAAGGATATCAAAATTAGTGAGTTAGGTTTTTTCTTGAGGGATGTTCTACTACTTCTGTGAGGAAGATAGTTCATTGGGGGCTAGAAGCATACAAAAACTTGATGTCACAAATCAACTTGTTAGTTACCACGTTTAAGTTTGCACATTAAGTAGCACAAGTATTTGCAGATGTAGATGTTGATTATCAGTATGTTCGGGTTTGAACCCCTTCTACTTGCCCTGAGGTAGCCTTATATGCATTTTTTTTGTCAACAAAGAAACTAATTATATTGCAATTATATAAAGTACAATGTCTCATAAGAAGAAACAGAAACAACTAAACAACATGAAAGATCCAAGCAAGTAGCAAACAAATTAATAAACACAAATATTAGCTTCCTGCAAGAAGCTAAATCTAGATAAAAGGAATAAAACGCCAACAAGGTCAACAACTGCAATGGAGTTTGAGAAATCCAAACCAGGGGGAGACCTATCTACTGAAGCTTTAGCAGTTAGCCCGACCACCAAATCTGCTTTCATGGGAACACATATATAAGGATGGTTCCTAATCAAAATTCTTGAGTCCCGAGTATTCTCAAGGAAGCCAACATCCATCACCATAACTAAAAAATATGGTCAGAGTAATAATGAACGAGATAATCACAACTCTAGTCCAAAGATGAACAGTAAGGCCATACATACTGAACTGGCCCATATCTAGCCCGCAAAAGAATAGTGTTGATACAAACACTGAACAGGCGCATTGTGAGCCAATGATGAACAGCATACACAAGCCTCTTGAACAAGAACAAGGTGATGATTCTAAATTGAATATCACTCGACCATGCCTTACAACTTCGTGCAACAAACAAGCTAACATCCCTCCCTCAGAGAAATACCTCAAGCCAACCATAACAATTCACCCGACCTCTTGCCCACCTAAGGACCTTGCTTACCAGATCAAACAGGGTAGTGATAATTGGGTTAGAAAAAATTATCTTATGGTATGTGCTGATTCGATTATAGTTATAAAAAACTCCCCCATAATGCCAAATAAACAAAACTTTTGGATTCAACCCCTCTAAGCAAACAACACCAATAAACATAATGACTTCAACATCAAGAAGTTCACCAGTGCCATCCTCAGAACAAGATTTGAAAATAGCATCAATAGAGAGGTGTTGAATGTATTGGGTCTTGAAGAGATTACAAGCCTCAGCAATATCAATTGCTCTCCGCATTATCACATCGGAATACCACAATGTCTCTACCTTTGATTTACCTTGATCAACAACAAGACCCCATGATGTTCCTAATAGTTCTACTGCCAAAAGCCCTACTGCCAAAAGCCTTAGCACCTCATCAATTATCATCGGGGACCCAAACGACACCCATCAGAGATCCATATCAAAGGCCACCACCCAATTTCGATAATTCCAAACCTCCAAGCTTCGAGTTCTGCAATCCCCCTGCTCACTTACGCCGAAACCCGTCCCCACTCCCAGTGCATTAGACGACCACAACATAGGGACTCCATCGGACCAATCCATGGGAATCTCCAACCGACGGGGAGAATTAGTCGTCGCCCAAGAATCAGAGCAGTATATCTTGATGTCGTAAGAGAGAAACCCTACAAGAGGGAAAAAGGCCCCAAATCAGGGAAAACGCTTCTTGGTAGCCTTACATGCAGCCTACTTATTGTACATACATCAATTAATGTTGTTTATTATATATGAAACACAATGAATTATGTATGCGTCATCAATATATTATAAAAAACTGTTCCCCCAAGCTGATCCATCCACGGCTTATTCACGGCTTTAGACACATATTACTGTTCATAAGCTGATCAATATTTTTTCACGATATAACATTCATACCTTAGGATGCGCATAAGCCATTAAGGGTTAAAGAGAAAAGAAGGATGCTGACCCCTCTGATGTACCTTGAAGAACCGAGTCATGGGTGTATCTAATGCTCAAGAGTATGGCTGAAAATAATTAGTAAATAAGGCTCAAGAGAATAAAAAAATAATTCCCTTTTGACATATCTTAACGTCTCAAGTCACGGTCTAGAAAAGTATAGCTGAATATAATTAAAAAAAGTTCCCCATATTCTTCCAAATTACCCTATCAATACTCTTTTCTTCACTTTGGCTCCTTGATTCATCAGCCTCTCTGATGCTCCCTTCTTCCCCCCAAAAGCCCTTTCTCTATCAATTGTCACAATCGCATCTGTCCCTTTTCCCTCACCTTAGATTCAAAATTCAAAATCTTCCTCCTCAAGCATTAAAAGAAGGGTTATAAATTGCTGCCCTCAAAGTGAATCAGCAGTGTGGATATATAACGACAGCGAAGAAGTACCCTGAAGTTGTGTGGGTAGTGTGGATATATGACGATGGGAAGAAGCATTGAAGAGGGTGTAAAGGTAAGGGTTTCTGTTCTTTTCTACTTGTCACTCTCCTCCCTATTGCACCAAAAGTTTTTATAAAATTGATATATCTCATAAGTTTGGCATGTGAGAAGTGTGAGGACAATGGGGAAATGCTTTCACCCTATTTTTTGATCCAGCTTCTCATCCTTTTTTCTGACCATG
Source organism: Inga oerstediana (assembly GCA_963210345.1). NCBI lineage: Eukaryota > Viridiplantae > Streptophyta > Magnoliopsida > Fabales > Fabaceae > Inga > Inga oerstediana. The sequence continues at coordinate 2,885,524 of OY723405.1, forward strand.
CTCTAGCCCCTTTCCCTGTGGCCGCATCTCTCCCTGCTTCACGTCTAGCTCAGCTGATTTTGGTTCATGGGTCATTTGATTTTTTTAATCTCGTATAGTTTTTTACTTATCATTATTAGTTCATTGTTCTTACAAAAGTTCAGTTTCAGGGAGAATTAGGTCGCTCCTTTGACTGAATCATTGAAGAAATTGTGAAAGGAGGTGGCACAATTGGATTTGGAGAATGAAAGGAAGGGTAAACATGATCCTTAGAAATAAAGGGATGCAGCTAAAGCCCTATTACCCAACCTATCTTTCTCAAATGCCCTTATTTTTTATTTATCTTTATTGATTTCTCTTATCTGTTTAAATTGTTTTTTTTTGTGGTTGATCGGGTAAGGGGATATATCACTTTCAACCCATTTATAAAATGAGAAAGGGGTGGGGAAGGGTTAAGCATTGGGGTGTTGCTTTTTTTTTATCTTTAAAAGGTTATTGATAATTCTTTGTTTTTGTCAATGGTGGCAAGTATGGTGATAAGGTAGCAAATATGTTTGTGATTTTTGTTATTGACAATTGTGAGTGCAGTTTTTATTTGTTATCAAGGGATGTGAGCATTAAGAACCTATGAACAGAAGAGAGAAGGGAAACTGGGAAGGAATAAAAACATGTAGCTTTTATCTCTTTTGTTCAGTTATTAGGAAACTGGAACGGGATAAAAAATTGTGAACTTAAGAACAATTTTAACAAAAGAGAGAAGGGCTAATGGAATGGCTTTTGGCATATGAAAGTAAATATGAAATTATTGATATTGTCTTATTTTTCTTTACCTCTATATTTATGTGTGATAACACAAAATAATTGTGAAATATTGCATAATAGATCATTGAATAGCTCATATGTCACATATTAAGCTTGCTTTTGTTACCCCCATAAGTGAAGCAGATTCCATCTTACACCAATACAGGAAATATAGCTGAACCTAAAGTTACAACCATTTTACCTGTTATATGATTATTTGATCATGTTGTTCAAAAGTAATAGAAAATTCTTCATGTCAGGAAGAGAACATAGTAAGGATACATGAGAAAAATCAATTTCTTATGGAATTTATATAGTGTGCTGGAATAATATATGAATTTGTATGGCTTTTTAGGTCTGAAATAAAATCTCTGTTGTTATGGAATAAGAAACAAGAAAAAGATAGTGCCGGTATTTGAAGAGCAATCTCTCCTCTACTTGCCTTCCTCTATCCTTATTTTATGATGTTTTGATGATATATTTGAAGACCAAGATAACTTCTATACTTCCATGTGGTGTAGTCCAGAAGAAGTTGGTAGATTTGGACAATGAATAATACAGTTTCTTGTATGAAAATGGTTTCACATAAAAATTGTTCTGACTATTATAAAATTACTGTGAAAGAATATAATGAAAAGATCCATACTATTGAATATATCAAAATATGTTAAAAAAGTGTTGTTTTCTTCGTTGACTATATGAACAAATGAAAAAAAAATGAGATAATATATTTATACGGAATGAAAGAATAATGGTTCCAGTAGGCAAGGATATCATTGCTACACAACATGAACCATTTTCTAAGCAATAGCATTCTTAAAGTAAAATGTTCTCATTGAAAATTTGAAATGGAGTAAAATCATTACATGGTCGTTGAATAACTGTTGTGAATATAAATTACATATGATCTCTTCCTTTAAGCAATATGGAAGTGTAACTAAGGTGTTGGAAATTTTGAAGTCATGGGGTGGATGTGAAGTGCAGCATTGACACTTGAGGGAGAGACAAGATGATGGGATTAGTTAGTAAAAAAGGGCAAAAGCACTGCATTATATCCATATTGGATCATGTTGTTACCTAACAATAATAAAGTAAACTTCTTCACTTTGTGCATAATATCAAATTTGAATTAATGAGATGATAAAGAATCGATAAAAAAAAAGATGATAAAGAGAGGTCGTAATGAGCAGGCTGAAGACATATTCCATACCTTAAACATGTTAAAACACTGATAATGACAGCTGAGATAAGAAGTTTGTTAGGGTGTGTTCTTATTAGCTTTTGAAGAATAGCTTCTGGAGGAAAAATGGAGAATAGCTTTTGGAGAATAGATTATGAGAAAAAAGTGATTTTGAGGTAATGAGGGTGTTTGGATGTTATAATCAGAATAGCTTTTTTCATGGTCAAATTACTAAAAAAGACATTAACTTTTGTGATAATTACATATAAAGATAAGATTATATTTTATAAATTATTTAAGGGTTAAGGTCCAAATTTAACAAAACCTTTAAATTTCACCTAACGAAATTAAATTATAAGAAAAGAAAACCCCTGACGGGATTAAAAATGATACAGCTTAACTCATTATTTAACATTAAATTTCATAATTAATACAAAAAATGAAATAAATTTGTCTATATATAATGTTAATTAACTTAACCAATTTTTCTAATATAATCAAATTAGATAAATAGGTCTTATATTAAGAATAGGAGGGGGCATTTTAAAATTTAAAAAACAACGCTGATAGAACCAGAGAACACCGAAATTCAAAAAAAAAAGAAAAGAAAATAAAAGATGAGAGAGAGTGAGTGGAGTGGGGCCCACACAAGAAAAAAGAGAAAAGGACAGGGGCAGGGGCGCAGAGTGGGGCCCAATGGTCAGAATTTTCTCAGCAAAGCAGGAGGAGAATAGCTTCTTGTGATAATAGCTTTTTTTGGCCAAAACCATGGTTTGGGCCAAAAACGGGATTCTCAAATTTTTTGTGGTGTTCGGCTGCTCACATGACAAAACCAAGGTTTGAGCTAAAAAGCACTTTTTTTTAGGTCACCCGAACACACACTTAGTTTGTGTCTGCTGACCTCCCATGCTTACCTAATTTTGGACTTCCATAGATGTCTTTTGTTCTTCAAAGCTGACTTATGTGGGGCTTTTTTAGTGTTTTCCTTGATAATAACAACTGCATAGGTCTCTCTCATTTATTAATTAATTAATGTATATTATAAATTTGAATCAAATGAAAATGAAATAAGCTAATTCACATATATACCTGACAGACTCGTATTGGAATGTGAGAATGTGAAATGATGATCTCGTGTGTGTATGATATATTCTAATACAGCAGCAACATTGAAAAGTAATATTTAAATTCTGCCAACTTAGGTCAACAGGTTCCAATAATCATTCTATATAGTTATCAAAGGATGACATCAATGTCAACATGATTTAATAATTTGATTAGCTTTAAGCATCATAAGGCTATAGGTCAGCCTTCATGTGCATTCACAGGCTATGGAAGTTAGAACATTTTAATTTGATTTAGTATTATGTGTGGCTTGAAGTTGGTCCTCAAGTATTATGTCCTTGAAATGATTTTGTCTTTTTAATCCTACTGTGCAAGTACGTGTATACTGCAATGGTCAATATTTTTGTATCGTGTATTGAAGAAATGTTGTTCACCAAACAGGTTGGAAGTAATCACAAAGCTCATTTTCAAATAGTACCAACTTGTCATCAACTAAGGCAAAGAAACGATCGCAATGCATTAACACATAAGTTGCTCCCCAATCTCTTTTTTG